>CM056815.1:5891875-7198750 GCA_029852735.1 Persea americana
ACAGATGTAAAAAACCCATTTTAGTGTAATCATCTTCTTCGATTCTCCCGTGATTTTACAATGGCATTATAAAAAGTAATGAATTTACAATGGCATTATAAAAAGTAATGAATTGGATGGAGCCCATTGATATTATAAAAAATAATGAATTGCAATTGTAATGAAAGAATGATTTGTAATTTCTTTATTTTTATTTAAAATTAATTTTATTTTCAACTAACAGTCCAGAGAACAATTTTGATGTAGTTTTTGTATATGATAGGTATACTATGATGCATATGATAGGTCTATGATTTGGTGGTCAGTTCAAATTTTATTTCAAATGCCAGGCAATGTCATTTTTTTATCATAATATCTAAATAGTTTAATAAAAATAATCTTTCAATGATATTGTAAAATAATGAATTGGAATTATCACAATAAAAGCATTACCAAAAACATAATAATGTATCCTTTTAATGAAAAAATGATTTTTGATTTCTTTATTTATATAATTTAAATTCATTTTATTTTCAACAGTTTACTGAATTATTTCCTTTTTTTTTTCTTTTTATGAATGGAAAAGTTTGAGCTTCCTGTAGAGGGCTTCTAATCTAGTAACCTGCAGTGTCCGGGAAAAATTCAAAAATTCCATAGAGTGGTCCTGCTTCTAAAATACAGTTTTGAAAAAAATATTCCAGAGAGTGGTCTCGCTATAGCGCCAGAATACATAGAATTCTCTCGCTATAGCGCACAGGGGGCAAGAGGGAATGGTGGCAGAATGGGGTCTCGCTTGTGCTCGCTACAGCGAGAACCTCGCTATAGCGAGGTTCTCGCTGTAGTGAGCACAGGTCTCGCTATAGCGAGGACAGTGAGGGAAGTTTCATCCAACATTGAGGGCAGTTTCGTCCTAAAGTAAAATCTACAAAGTTATCCGCATGTGACTTGGTTCTTCTCTCTCACTATTCCTACCCACCTGCTCCCATCAATCTCATTCATTTTCCTCTCTTCTCTTTCATTTCCTTCTCTTCTCTCAGCTGCTTCAGGTATGATTATCTTTTATTCTTCTCATGTCTTTTTTTTTTCCCTAAGTAAACTCGTTGGCTGCGGCTTTCATGTCTTGTTTTGGATTAATCCCAAACTTTACCAAGGGTAAAAATCTTGAGCAGTTGGATTTTTTCAAGATTTTAATTTCTTTGTTGGTTGGATGGTTGCAGAGATTTCTCTACTCCCATATGTGCCATCACCCCTCCCAACAACTTTTAGAAAAGATTCCTCCACTTATGTCTTTTTTAGAATGAGTTTTGAGATTTTCTTTTCTGGGGTTTGTGGGGTTGTTGCTTTTCAAAGAAAGAACTGACTTTTTTTTGTTAGATCTGTCAAAAATAGGAATTTTCACTATGATATTTTTCACTGATTTCAGACTGTGTTGGCTTTTGCATTTCGTCTTCAATTTGTATTGTGTTTCAATTTGTGTTGTGTTGGGTTATTCCCACAGGGTTGATCTGTTTGGCTGTATGTTTTGTGATAAAGTGCTGTACCAATATGATGTTTCCCTTTAGGATATATATAAAGTGATTTATATATCATGGAATTTGGTGGATTTTTATGCACATTGTGTTACATTGTGTTTGTTGAATCAGGGTTGCACCTTATAAAGTGATTTATATATCATGGAATTTGGTGGATTCTTATACACATTGTGTTACATTGTGTTTGTTGAATCAGGGTTCCACCTTATCTTTTTCCTTTTTATTTTATTTGTACAGTATGCCTCCTAAAACTTACAAAGGAAAGCAACCAGAAACTTCTAAAGGGAAGAGACCAGCTGGGTCTTCCTCTCGTTTCAATAATGAAAGGTTTAAAGATGCTGATTGTGTTGAACGTTTTGAATCAAGATTCAGCAATCGGACAGTGATATTTGAGAGAATAGTTGTGCACTCTGAACTCATCCATACTGGGTTTTTGCATTGGCTCCATCTGAACGGTCTTATGATTTTAATGAACTTGAATAATGAATGCTTTGAAAATTGGGTACGGGAGTTTTACTGCAATATGTATGATGTCAACAATAGTGGTTTCAAGACATACGTTCGGGGGAAGACACTGACTGTAGATGCAAATAGCATTGCCACTTTACTCAGTCTTCAGAGACCTGTTCACATATCCTATCCAACAAATGATCTTGATAACATGATGATGCAAGTGAATGAGGTAGCTACAGAGCTGTGTGGGAAACCCACTGTACTGGATACTCCTGTTCTGAAGATATTTGGTCTCACCACTGATTATCGGTTACTCAACACATTTGTCTGCTACAACATTGAGCCTAGAAGTCATAGATCTGATCTTATCTATTCTCAGGCTTTCCTTCTCTACTCCTTAGGCACAAGCACCTCTGTTGACATCCCACAGGCGATACTGGAATCAATGCTGCGAGTTTATAACGAACCACGAAAAATCACCCTTCCTTTTGGTGCAATGATATGCAAATTGATGTTTGAAAAAGGTTGCCAAGCGTACAGTCATGAATTGCCTGTTGCTCGAAGACAGGTAATAGACGGTAGAACCAAAGCAATGTCTGATACACATGTGGCCCGACATCTTCAGAGGGGACAAGCCCCAAATGAAGCTGATGACGACGCAGAGGCAGATTCCATTGAAAATCGTCTCCTTGCGATTGAAAATGCAGTGTTTGATCAGTCTATCCAGGTTGAACAATTGGATGAAAGGATGGCAACCGGTTTCTCTGACATTCGTAATCAGCTGACTGAAATGTTCAACCAGCTTCGTCATCAATGAAGCGCCTCCTTTAGAAATCTCCCCATCTTTTTTTTTCTATGTTTTTCTCTTTGTTATCCATGACTATGTACAACCTATGTAAAAAATAAAAAAAGTGAATGGTAGTTTTATATTTTTGTTTAACCCATTGACTGGCTAGATGCACTCCCAATTTACGTGAACGTTCCAACTCCGTGTTTATGACGTTTTCAACATAATGGGCCATCCTTGTTTCCAGTGATTTCAAGCGTCAATCTTCAAAAAAATTCCCACAGTTTGGCGCGTATCGCTTCAACTTGTTTTGCTATAGTAAACTCCCTAACTTCCTTCAGCAAAACATTTGTCCATTCCGCAATGTTCTGAGTGTTTAGATATCTGCAACCCAGAATGCAGATTGATAAAAGTACATGACCACCCCTCTCTCTCTCTCTCATCTTACCACAATCGTGAGGCATCTGAACGCCTGTCAACTACCCAAAAAAACTCATTCTATTTTACAACCATTGCCATTCAAAATTCACAATGTCATTCAATAAGTGAAAATTCACAATTCCCTTTTGTCATTGAACATTAACAATAAACAAGCAACAGGCAATTATCTAAGGGACAATCTTTGCATAAGGGTAGACTTCAAACTTAAAAAAAAAAAAAAAAAACCACCATACAACTTCCTTTCCCAATGACAATGCTCTCATTCTCTCCTTCACATAAGCAACATTCATCTCAAGTGTCATGTCAATGGGTTGACATCGGAACCGGACACATCTGAAGAGCTTCCTTCAACAGTTGTATTGGTTGGAGCTTCTGGCATTCTTGGAATGTTCACATGTAGATCGACAGTCCCCCTGAAAATAAAACACATGCAACGTAATTAGTGATTTAAACTAAGAATAGGGTCATTTGCTAAATGGGCAATCAATTGCAATGGTGTACACTTTACACAACATAAAGTCAAATTTCTGATATAAAAACACTATTGAAGTTCTTGTGTGTGCGTGTGTTTTTTCCCCTTTTTTTTGTCTAATTGAAGAAGTGATGCACCCCACATAGCTTTGCATTAGTTGCCTCGCAAGACTCATATCCACTGTAGATTGAGCACTGTAAACCTTTCAAAACTGAAGCCAAACCAAGAAAGATAGGATCTGGATTCATGAAAGGGACCTCATTCAGCCCTCCTTTCCTTGTCCACATGAAAACAACACCTGTCCCTAACAAACTCTACTTTGGATATGATCAGAAACACTATTTTCTAATTCAAAATTGAGTCTGCACTTATTTATAAAAATGGGCCGAGCCCAAGTGCTTGAGTAACCCAATGGCCATGAGCATGAAAATGTGGCAACCTGTGTCATTAAGGTTTGCATTGTCAAAAATATCAATCTTGATATTTGGGTTTTCTCTAGATATTATTAGAAAACTGTTGCGAAAAATAAATTAATTTTAAGAATAACAAAACTGAACAAATAACTACCTATTCAAAAGAGCTGGGCAATTCCGTTTGTCATGTGAAACACCACGCTGGTTGCATCTACGACAAAGTCGGTCTTTCTTTTGAGCTTTCTCCCTTGACGACTTTAGTCTTTTTGGACGGCCCTTTGTTGTAGCATGAGGTGGTTCAATCAATTGCACTGCTTCACTAACTGCGTCACTAACCATTTTGTTTTTTCCACTTGATGTATGTTCTCCTCCAAGTTCAAGTTGATTCATTTGGCGACACATTTTATGAAGATCAGTCAAAACATTTCTTGCATATTCGTACGTCTTTGAACACATACTTGCCTCATTAGAAACCATGTTGCCCCAATACGACAAATCACCATGCCGGACAATCAACGAGGTGCCACTAGTAGTATTCCCCACGATCAAACATTTGCTATATTCTGTACCATCTCTCGCGTGAGAAGTCCATCTCTTTAATATAAAATGCTCAGGCAAGGTGAAAATCATCTCGTGTTTCAACGCAACAATTATATGACTACAAGGAATTCCTCGAAACTCAAATAGTTTGCAAGAGCAATTTGCACATTTAGAATCTTTCTTGAAAATGACCCTTTCAGAAGTTTTGCACTTATTTTTCATGGACCAAACATCATAAATGCTCTCTGACGCATTTTCCTTTACAAGTTTTGGAATGGATGATACCATTGCCATGAATTGTACCTGAAACTCATGGAAAATTTTTCTCGAATTTATTCCAGCCATTTGTTCCTCCATCTCCAAACCAGTTAGGAGCTTTGGCCTTGTTTGCAAGTTTTCATGCTCCGCTTTTAGCTCTTGATACCTTTGACGTGTAATGGCACGTTCAAAGCGCATCATAAAGTCATGCAAACCACACTTATGTGTTTCAAACTGCTTAAGGAATGCATTGAAACTTTCACTTCTCTGTGACAATGACATTCCCGCAAAAAACATGCCCCTTAAGAAGATTGGTATCCACATCTCACGAAGCGTGTACATGTCTTCTAGCCAACTGTCTTCTTTCAAGTTATATTGATTTCGTATCTTGGCCCATTCCATCTCAAAATGGTCCATTGAGACAGCATTGTAAACAACTTTATTTATTGCATCCATAAGACCGTCAGCATGAATTGCAAGTCCGCCTAACTTGAATGGCAACTTTTGCATAATGTGCCAGACACAAAATCGATGTCGTGTGGCAGGCATAACGTGCTTGATTGCTTTCCTCATCGCGGGATCTTGTTTTGTTACGATCGCTTCCGGTGGACCCGCAGGCATAGCTTCCAACCAACGTCTAAATAGCCACACAAATGAATCAAAACTCTCATTTGATAAAAAAACCACTTCCAAAGATGACCGTTTGATCATGGTGATTACTCCCATAAATGCACCGAAGATAAGATCATATTTATTGGTTTGATATGTTGTGTCAAAAGTAACAACATCACCAAAAACAATGTATGAAAGACGACATAGGTGATCTGCCCAAAATACATGCTTGATTTGATTGTTCTCATCTGTCTCTATAGAATAAGAAAAACCCGGATTCATTTCTTTCATGTATTCAAAATACTCATACAACATCTTACCATCTCGCCCCTTCTTTGCGTTCTGCTTGTCTCGATGGTGATTTCGCATGTCCTGCTCATTGAAACCAACAGCTCCTGAACCACCGGCTTGTGTGCTTAAGAGTCCCATTTGATTTGCCGATCGTATGTTATTTTCTTCAAATGCATCTATTAATTTTTTATGAGCTGGAGTAATTTTACGGTGTGAACGAAACATATGTGTCTTACGTGGGGTAGATAAGACATGACTATGTTCTTCAACAAATTTGTTAACAACCCAATGTCCGGTTGAAATTTTTTTCACAACGATCTCCGCTCCACAATTTTCTCTCGTATATGGAACACACTTCTGTGCCACAAAATCACCTCCTTCCTTTTCTACCCTCTGACCTTGTTTAGCGCACATAAATTGCTTCCAATATACTTCACCCCTCTTTTTATTATCTGAACCACGTCTAATACCAAAACCAGCAGCCCTCGCATAAGTATTATAGAATTCGTAAGATTCTTCCAAGTCATGCAAATACATTCCCAACCGTGGGGTCTTATCCTCGTCTACTTCAGGTACGAAAATTCTACTCATGGAAGATGCAGCTGATTCCAACTTCTCATCCATTGAAAAATGTGAACAACAGTCCCAGATTATACACGAAGGAAAAAAAATATTCTCAGGGATCACTCGTGAAGAGAGACATTGTTAGGTAAATAACATAGAATAGTTGCCCATCATATATTCTGAACAAAAAATTAAATAGATAAAATAAAAATAAAGTAAATCCAAAATATATTATTTGAGAAATACCTGAGTGTTTCCATGGTGGTTTGGGTTTTCTTCCTGGTCGGAGCTAGAGAACTCTTCTACCTCATTACCAGCGGGTAAGGTATGAGAGAACAGAGCTGGGTGAAAGGAGATAGGGTCATCCATTGATAGTCCCTCGCGAGTGATTCTTTTGGATCTGCTTTGCAACCACTTGAATTATTTTTAAAATTTTCCTGCCAACCAATGCACCATCTCAGTTGGTTTCTTGGAATGAAAGGATAAAACATGACTCGCCTAAGTTTCGTAATATGGCTACAAATAAATGCAGCCTTGGACGAAGAACCTCAAGATTATCTAGTGTCATCTTTATGAATTCTACTTTGACAGTTCAAGCAATCCAAAGTATAAAAAAAAAGAGAAAATCACTGATACCAATGGTCATTGCATAAAAAGAACTTCAATGGAAAACCAACCTCATATGTTCCAAACTTTCATCAAAAAATGGACAGCATATAAAAATGAACAAATGCCAACTTCTAAATCGCAAGTGTCCGAAATACAAATGAATTTAACCTTGTTATATACACATTATAGTGGATCCCTATGCCTAGGCATTTGATTGGAAAAATCGCCCACCTGCGGTATTGATATGGAAAAATCATCACTATAAAATTAAGGGATCCCAACGTCCAAATGGTATTTGAGCATTCAGCTTCATGAGGTTTGCATTGAACACCATCCTAGATATCTAAAGGTGACAAACTAACCATACAGGGCCCAGCGGAAATGACAAACCTGATTTGTCAAATCTGATGAAGGGAGCAGACACCAAATGTAAGGTCAAAAAAAAAAAAAAAAAGGTGAACTCCATTGATCCTTCATTTTCTGGCCTACAAAATACAATTTGTCTTGGCCAATTTAGAGTGGAATTCGGACTGGTCTTGGGCTTGGGTTCAGGTGTTCAGGCTAAGGCCAAACAATTACAGTAGTCTTGGGCAATTGACATTGGGAAATAATTCAAGAACAAAGTAGTAAAACTTCATCATCGAGCAGCGAACTGGAGAAGAAAGATTACTTCACTCAGTTTGTTAAGCAGATCCAAATAGGCCCATGGTTCTGCTACCATTAAGCCATTGGAATTGGAGTACAAGGCAGCATGATGCACGTTTAGGTGGAGAGAAAAATACAGAGTATGATACACTCTTAAGACAATAATGGTTTTCCAATGAAAGCACAAATCCATCTGCTGCTTTTTAAATGCAAGCAAAGGTTTGCAAAACATCCATATTTGGTTGGCAAGGAAAGAAGGTGAATTACTTCAGTGTGATAATAGTCATTATCTTATTACCAACTCAAAATAAGATTGTCTGAAAAAATTCCAGGCCATGACAGTATCTTGACAACATCAAGCACAACTAAACAGATACAACTTTAGAGTTCCCCAAGGCAGCCATGACCCTTCTTATATGTCTTCCCCTGAAGTCACTCAGGTGAGTCCGAACGAAGTGCTAGCAAAGAAAACAACAGGATAAAAAACTCAGAGTAATCAACACAGAGAGTAATTTAAAATTTAAATAGGGATGAAGAGAAAATGTTATATTGATAAAAGAAAAGGTAAATAGTAAAACAATAACGTAGTGAGAATGCTATAGCTTTGATAAATTCTCACCTTCCAAAGTGAAAAGATAAAGGAGACATGATCAATGTTTAGATAAACATCAAACAGTATAATATAATAACAAAGAACACACAGCCAAATTTAGGGAATCTCACATATTCAATTGAAAATAGCCATCACCGTAACATGGAAAAAGAAAGCAAATATTTCAGAGGCACAAACCCTATTTCTTGAGGTTCTTCTGGCATTCTATTTCTGTAACAAACCCTAAACCCCAAATCCCCAAAAACCACAAGATGAAAAGAAGAGGAAAAAAAACCCACAATACCTTGAAGAAATCTGGCTTTGGGTTTGACACGAGACTGCAATCTTCTTCTGACCAAAATTGATTTTGATTACAAAAGGTTCGTTTGCCTGTTTCTATTTGTTTGAAAAACTCCAAAATTTAAAATTTCCAAAAACCCCAAAATACTCTCATTTTTGGTACCTTTGTCGCTGTGGACAAGGCTTTCCCACACTCTCTGCAGTGTAAAAAAAGACCCAACAAGAGGAGAGATGAGAGAGGTGAGAGGAGATGACCTGGTTCGGGTCGGGAGGGCTGCGACGGAGATGATAGGCGAGAGGGGATGCACAGCTCGTCCAAGATGGCTTTCCGACGGAGAGTTCGAGTCTCGTCGACGAGAGGGATGACCGAGAGAGAGAGAGATTGCTTTGGTGCGAATCAAATCGAGCACTAGGTCCGGGATCACTGCATGACGGAAGTGATGGAGACGAGAGAAAGACGTCGGCGAGAGGGAAGACCTAGAGAGAGATCGAGTTGAGACAGTGCCTAGAAGGAGGACGGGAAGGAGGTGGAAGAGATTCGTCGATTTGGGGCTTCTTACGATTTGGGATTCTCTCTCCTCTTTTTTCATTTCCCTCCTTTAGCTATATAGGGACGGAGAGAAACGTTGGATCAAAATACTAATCGAACGGTCCTGAGTGGTCCTTACATAAAACGGTGAGGACGGTCCTCACTAGACCGTTTCCCATATATATATATATATATTTGATAAAACTCACACTTCTTGGTGAGAACAGTTGTGTCCACAGATCCCCAGCTAGAATCCACAAATCCCGAGATGACCCCAAAATCCCGGAAACGGATTCCCTTGAAGTTGAAATCACCTCAAGAGGAAACACCAACTACAAGTCAGACCACAACTACAAAGCCCTTATAAGTTATAACCACTCCAATCAAACACCAACTACAGATCAGACCACAAAACTCCATAAAAACTCACATGAACAACCATCAGCCATTTTTAGGACTCAGCCCCACATAAATCTGCCAAAAAACATCCAAGGCACAGGTCCAATCTTTCTGTAAATGGCGTTGATCGTCATTGCCATAAATGTCCCACACACCGGACAGATCTTCACCATCAAATCCTCATCTACCCACAATTACTTTTTTCTATCTCATTCTCAAGCTCATCCTACTCACACTTGTATTTCCAGAAAATGAAGCTAAGCTAAGCTAAGCAACATCTCGCTCGAGTTTGACTCAAGAGCTAAAGCACGTACGGTTGAGCTTGAATTAATTATTAGCTTCTTGAGCTTGAGCCTAATTGAGCCGAACCAAGCTAGCTAAGCTCATTGACAACCATAAAGAGGAGAAAGTAAAGCAAAACATGGCATTATGTTGATGCCAATAACACTGTATAGATGAAATTAGAAAACACACCATCCAACACTATTTAGATAAAATCAATCAAAGAAAATAACACCACATCAATGAGTTGGTAGTTAACGGTACAAACGCAGTTTAGAATCACACAGTGACAATTTTCAAATAGTTCAGAAACAACTTATAGAATAAGAGGATGAAAAAAAATATAGATTTCTGGCCACCATAGGTCATTTGAAGCCAAAGCACTAGTTTCTGCATGTGGTATTGAAATATCACCTATATGGCATGAGAGTGTGAGTAAAATTTTGTTAATACAATTTGAGGATGTTACAAAATCTTAGAGTTCTGAATTAATACAAGCAACTTAAAAGAGAGCAGTTCTAGAATACTTGGATAGCATTGTGTTTGGGTTTTTTTCACAAATTACAAATGAAATGGATATGTTGCCAGAACACTCCTCACTTTGTAGGATTCTTGAATGGGAAGGTGCGGAATTTTCAATCCTTGTAGTTCACAAAAGCTAAACCCTCCTGAAATAAATAAGGGACCGAAGAACCCATGTGACAGCCCTACATGAGAGGATTATGTTTTCCTTTTCTATGATCGGTGAAATAAATTCAATAGGCACTGAGATAACAACATGCAACCCAATTTTAGAATCCCATATTCAACAACCTCACCTTGTTTACAAATGTAGTTCACGTTTGTCTCTCAATTCCATTGAGATTCCGCAGTTAGAAACAAGATTAAGGGCAGAACTACCACGCAGAGCGACCGTGCAGCACCCATGTTAAATACATGGGTGGGGCCCACCTTTGAAAAATCCACACCTTGTACTAACCCTAACTGCCATTGCAGTGATTAAATAATAAATTATTATTCAAATTAATGAGATGGCCACCGTTGGATCAACTAAATTTGGAATTTGTAATTAATTTTCGTTACTTCGTCTTTTTAATGGGCAAAAATGGAAGGAATCTTTCGTATGTGAAATCTGGTGATCAATACATTGGTTGCCTATTGAAAACAACTTTGAATATTTAGATATAGAGAGCATACAACGGGTCTAAAGGCTGTAAAGCAATTTGGATTTTTTAAAAGTGGGCCCCACCCATGTTGTTAACATCTGCGCTGCACCCTTCTACCAATACTACCGTCTAGTTCTGCCCCAAGATTAAAATTGTCATTTTAATGCAAAGTTCAAATGTAGAAATAGATGGGTTAGTACTTCGATTGGGCTCATTTGCATCTCATATTTTCTGGAAAAAAAAGATCTTTTGAAAAATGAAAAGTATTGCATGAAAGACATTTGAAGATATAAAACAAAAATGAAGATTTATAAACAGCCAATTTAAAGGTTTGGCCCAGTGAGAACGTGCCCGAGCCCCAAACTGTTTTGGCCAGTGAATTCACTGGGTAGGTCACATGGTCAAGAGAATTATGAATATTGGTTAAACGACTACCAATGGCCTCAATAGAATAGAATATGATCGTATCATAGACATGATTGCATAGTGCCTATCTCCCAGTGGCCATATGAATTGTTTGGAACGAAATAGCTTTATTTATGTGGCATTGTGGTAGCAGGGCCATCACACTGTCTTTCATGTAAGTGTCAAATAATGCTAAGCAAAATAAGAAGTGGGTTTCTCTCTCTCCTGACAAAAAATTGGAAGCATTAGTTTCAATCTTTCATTCATCTCTTGAAAACATATTAATAAAGAAAAGACTTGATTCTCATGAGAAATTAAAGGATTTTGCATATGCCTAGAGAATCAAAATCCAACTTGTACTTCATAGGTCACAGATTGAAATAAAAGGGGGGTTGTAACTTGGTTAAAACGGTGCTCATTAGAGGTTATAACTCATGTTAGAAATAAAAAAAGAAAGAATTTAATGCCAGCAGCTTATATAAATCAAAGTGTGCCCCATCCCGGTTAGAATTACTCACCTTCTCAAGTGTGCGCCTTGTACACACGTCGTTGTGGGCCCACTTGGCAGTGGGACCTGGGGCATGTTGAAGATCTCTTGGGCCCCTCCTCTTTTAAAAAAATCAACCCCAATCGATCATCCCATTATCTTCGTTCGGGCTCTACAACTTTAATGTTGTATAGTCCATTCGGCTGTGTCCATTCAGCCCAAGGCCTTGGCCGTGAGATGCTGGGCTGAGACAAGGCCCAACACGACATTTATATAAAAAATACTGATTTCTTATATAAGTAAAAATTTAAAATTTAAAAAAATTAAGGTTTTATTTTTCGTTTATAGACTTATAGTTGGAAAACTCTCCGAGTTGACTCTAGACTCTCTTGAGTCATCTTGTCTTGATGAAGGACTAAGTCAAAAATAGGGAAGACTTAGCCTAGTTATCTCATTTTAATAAGTTGTTTGCTTTCCAAACCATTTAATAGGCAAGCTAATTTTAAAATAATTAACATTTATTTATAAGTAATTATGCATTAAGTTTGTAGTCAGTGATTTAAGAATGATGGATGGAATGTAATTTGAAACTTATATTTGATCTTTTAGTTTCGATATTTGGACTATCAAATTGTATAATGTGTAATATTATTTTTATTTTCCTTATTGTAGTACTTTTCTTGCATATGTAAATTTATTAATTTGAATTAATTATTATGAATCATGTAATTAAATCTGTTTTTTAGATATTATAAGTAATGGGTTCATTTTTAAATATATTTGAGATTATTTTTAAAAAATCATGACTTTCCAGAGTCTCCGCGTTGACTCTATCCGAGTTGATTTTTTTGCATTGGAAGAGCGAAGTCCAAATCACGAGTTTTCCAACATTGTATAAACTAGCATCAATGTTTTTACATTTATTTTAATAGTTTTTAATTTATTTCAAGTTGAAAATTCTATAAATTCATAAACTCTCTTTCAATTTATATAAAAACTTTAAAAAAATAAATAAAAGATTTTAGGAAAGACACGTGGGCCGGCCTATGGGTGGTATGGCCCAGCCCATTTGGGGCATGCGGTACGACACGAGCCACCCACGGCTGGGCCAGCCTCAAAGCAGGCAAATTCAGTGCACGCGACGTGTACGATTAGTCGATAGCTCCTTTGTAAATGTACTTCGAAGCAAACCAATACTCTCTCCCTCTCTACCTCTCTCTCCGAAATGGCGACAATCGCTTCTTCTTCTTCTTCTTCTTGTATAAAGACCACAATTCCTTCCGCAGGTATATAAAAGCCTCCTATTTTATATGTTTCATCTGTTGATGTGTTTTTGAATTTTTTATTGCTTTTCTTTCCTTTGTTCTTCTTCTAGAAGTTCACATCTTGATTTTCTTACACACCCATTTTCCTGAAAATTTTAATTTTCAGGTAGAAGATTCAAATACTCAGGCGAATATTATGTGGTAATCATTTTCAACCACTACGTGTAAACTTTTTGTCTTCCCCATTTACCTTTCTCTTCGAAGTTGGTGGTTTATTCATTCCTCTGATGTGTTGTACTGATACAACCCATGAAAGATTCATTTTATTCAAGAAATAGTTAACCCATGAGATTGTAATTGCTATGAAGTATTTTTTTTTCTTAAAGGATTAATGAGACCTTATTGATGTGTTTTGCTGGAAATATTGACAGTGATAGTAATCTTAGGAAAATAAAGAAACAATCTGCCCCGCATACTCGAAATTACTGAAATAATTGACTGGTGGTAGTGATTTGTTTTATTTCTGAAAGAAACAGTGTGACCCAGATGCTCATTTTGCTGAAATGATCGAAAATGATACAATTTAGTAGGGTCTTTTGGTTTTAATAAAGATGCAGAATAACCTGTGTCACTGTGTCAGTACAACACATCCTTCAGGGCATGTTTCTTTGGAAGAATTGTGCGAATTCTTGTATGTGTGAATTCTAAAAATCCAAATGCTGCCCTTCAAGTAGAATTCCAAATATTCAACCCGGGCCTATTAGGCTAAAGGCATTTCTGACAAGGAATTGGGCTTGTTGGGGATTTCTGATATGATGTGACATATTGTCCCCTTGGCATTCCAAATACTCCGTTTGATGCAAGAATTTAGAATTCCAGACCACATGAGAAGGCACTTGGCCTTGTGAATTTTCAGAACTCCCAGCATTCCAAATGCTAGAGGAGGGTTGAGCATTTGGAATTCTACTTTGGGGGGGGAGGCACGTGAAATTCTCAGAATTCTTTTGGACAAGAATTCGCACAATTCTTCCCAACAAACAGGCCCTTCACTTGATGAATCATCTATAGGCAATTATAATTTAATATTATACTTGTCCAAGAATAAAATATTTTCAGCTTAACATTTTGAAAGGATGATCCAAGGAGTTGCTTTATTTCTTAACATGCAACTTGTACCGTGTGATTCACTGCACATCTCACCATCTCTATTAAGAAAACCTGCCCACGTGGGACCTACAAGATGTCATCAGTTATCACATGCATACACCTGAGACTGATGCACCGTAGTGCTGCTGTCTTTTAATTTTTGCAAGATGGGATAATACAGCTTGCATTACTTGAAAAATCCTCTTATTTTTTGTCTGAATTTGTTGATAGGAAAGTAAGGAGCCATTTGTGACTCATGAAATATGATGACCTGTCTTGGTGGCATATTTCAGCAAGCACAGTTCTCAGAGCAGAACTTGAGTTGTGGCTAGAAATGAACTACATACTTAACTGAACACACTTTCTACCACCCCACAATAGAAGAAAAAAGAACGTTACTGATTTTCATTGATATTCCTATCATAATTTGAATTTTGTTACAGATTACACGGGGAGAGAGCGCTTCCTATACCCATACTAAAAATAGGCAAAAAGAGGTTCAAAGGGATTCAGCTAATAGTTGAAGAATGCAAGGAGAAGCTCAAGTACTATTGCAGCGTTGATGATGTCCAAATCAAATCCAATCCAAAAAATACAAGGTATGCTCATCTTGTCTCTACAATATGCTACCATTCAATCTGACATTTATATATATTCTACTTTCCTGTGTATTTGCATGATGACAAAAACAATACAAGAAAATCAAATAAATGCATTTGACTCAGTGAGTAGTTGATAGAATGATTTTCTAATGCTGTGGATGTTGTTGGCATTAATTAGTAGTCCTAGACTCCTAGTTTCTATTGTCACTGCTGTGAACTGTGCCAGCTTTTGATATGACAAGCAATAATTAAAGTGAAAATTGGTGATGGGAAAAGTTGATTTTCTCTAAACTGAAGAATCTGGCTTCAGATCCATTTTAGAATTCTTGCGTCGAATTCCCACATTGGTCATAAGATAAATTTTCCTTCAATCTTCTTCAAAAATTACTTTTGCCTGCCGACAAGCTTTTTTTCTTATCGCTTTTCTAACTAAGAGTTTCTTATCAGTGATGTTATGGCCCAGATTAAAGGGGAAGACAGTATTATCATCCAGTACATCAGGTCTGAAGATTGGGTATCACCTTTGAACCTTCATATGCTGACCAAAACATTCTTTTTATTATTATTATTATTATTATTATTATTATTATTATTTTGGGATTTTTCTTTATTGGGTGTGTTAAGATTGCTATTCTATGCATGGTTATGTAGATATGCTTTGCCATAGAGATGATATGAAAATGAAATGCTTAGTCCAACAATGTTGCCTCTTGATTCAGGTTTTCATTTGTGCAATGGGTTCACCTTCAGTTAAATACACGATCAAAATGATGGTGGGCCCCATTCGGGAGGCACTATGGAAAAATCTGCCACTTTAGAGTTAATACTCATAACCCTTCCGTCAGTGGTCAGAAAATTAGACACTCAAAGTTTGGGAAATTATATTTCTTTCTAGTTTTTGTACAAATGTTAAACCCGAAGCATACCATAGAATTTTGGACAAAACTTATGGCAGGGGAAATCATGAAAAATGGTAACACATAACGGGGGTGTGTCATTATGTCAGGTTTTCTAGGGCCTCCCATGTTGGTCATCCTGCTTGTGACTCACATTGGTACATGTATCTATGTTCAAGTTGTAGAGACAACTTCGAGGGGTAGCTCAGTTGACCTTAGCCACGGTTTGCTCTTGGAGGTTAAGGGTTTGAAACTGCACTACCACACTAAGGCCATGGGGGATTTACCCGACTCCCCCTGAGCCCATAAGGATTAGTCCGGCTCAAAGGGCCGGGACACCCTACATTATAAAAAAAGAGTTGAAGAGATCATTGCATATGCGGTTCATGTATGGTTATATAACCACCATCCATTTTATCTTGAGACTCAGTAATTCGCCACAATTAGTGAGCATGTTTATGATCTATTATGATCTTTTACCTCGTAGAAAGTATTTATGAACTTGCTTTTGGTAATTACTTTAAACTATTATTTTTCTTTTTGAAAAGAGCCCGTGGCAAAATTGGAAGGTACTCAGCGTTACAAGGTTGCGGGTTCGAGTCGTATTACCCTTTGGGAAAAAAAAGAGTTACTCATTACTTTTGACATCTAAGTAGGAGGGCTTCATAGTCTAAAGTTTGCATCTTGATTTTTTTCCGTGCTTTGATTTTGTTTTCTCAGGTTGTGGTGTTGGATGAGCGTGGGCTATATATTGGTTCTGAACAAATGGCCGAGTTGGTGGGGGATGCACGGAAAACAGTGTGAGTTTGACATTAATAGTAGAAAATACAAATATACAGTTTTAAGCTAGGAGATGTAAATGGTTGTATTTGCTTTGGTTACTTCTATTCCTCTGTGCTAATAGCAGTGTCATCAACACATTGACACTGTTTGTTTGCATTACAATACATAGAAATTGAATACATAGGGTGGTTAAAAATGAAGATCAAAGGTGAATTTAAAAAAACGAACATCAAATATAATCTTCTTTTGATTCTATTTCCCTAAAGAACATGTTGATGTGCATTTTTGGAAATTCATCTTTAATCTTCATTTGTAATGACTATATGCATTCAATTCCTATGTATTCTAATGCAAACAAACATGCCCAATGTATGAGTTTTTGCACGGTTTTACAGCCTCCTCTCGTACTTTTTTTTTTTTTAAACTCTTAGCAATTTTCTCATCAGGTATCACATGGGTAGGCCGTATCTGTAACCTTGTTCCTTTATCTTCTCAAAGAAAATTTTCATTTTCACTGGTAAAATAAGTGTTCTACATCTTGATGCAGCACAAGGACTGCAAAGAAGGCAACTAATGGTCTGGCATGAATTGCCAAACTGCTTGCGAACTGGAGACCGTCCAGCATGTAGATGATATTTAAATGAGGTGGAAAACCAACCTGAAGTAGGTTGTAAATGATCACTCTACTGGCACACTAGATTCTCTTGCATACAAGTAGGAATCAGCCTACTCAATCTGTAAAACAAATAATCACAGGCTGGGACCTGCAGGATATAAATGGGAGTCACTTAGTTCATAGAGGTATTGCTTAATGTTACTCGGGAAAGTTTTCTCAAATCGGACATTAGATCTTCTAGTGTGACTCAAAAGGATTTTTTTTTTTTTTTGTACTGAACTATTTGAATACGCACAAGATATCATTTCCCTGCCTTGAAATGATTATAGATTACTGGAGCATTTTAAATTATGTTATCTGAGTCTGTTTAAGTGATTAAAGTCGACCTGGATGGTCATTGAGTTGAGACCTGTGTTTGGGTTTTCAGACTTTTCTAGAGATCCACCCAAAGGAACTTCTTCATCCATTAGTCCTGTGGGTCACCATATGCCTGACAGAGGTGTAATTTAAGCAGCGATCAAGGTGTGTACCATATATGTGTTATTATCTCAAGATGGAGATCTTAATCCTAGAGATTAGGATGGATAGCGTTTTTCCTTTAAAGGATTTTTTCTGCCCAGATCTCTGAAATCTATTTATACGGTGATATATCTCACAAGGAAGATACGCAATTTTCAGCCATCTCATCTCTCCTTTTGTTCTATTTTTGGGCCTGTTTGTTTGTTGATACATAACAGGCCCTTGTAGTTGATATTTTGGATCATTCTAATTCCTTAGTGATGATTCTTGGTTGCTTAGCTTCTAGATCTCGGGTGACTTCTGTTGAGGAGTGGGCTCCACCCAATAAGTATTGAAATTATTTATGCCGCCGCATATCAAAACATACACACCCACCACAGGACCAGTTTTATAACCTCCATACTGATATGCCAAATACAAGACAGTCATAAATATCACCTGCACATAAAAATGTGAGGGCTCCGTCCTATGGCGACTGTTTGAGATCTCAAACTATCACCCGCCACAAAATAATTAGTAGAGGAAGCATAAATACTTTTCAATACTCACCCGAGCCACTCCTCGACAACTTCATGTTTCATTTAATGCTCTTTTCATTTGTAATACTTGTAGGGATCATCAACAGTTGCATTTTGCACTGGCGGCCCTCATGGTCATGGGCGACAATTGCGTGAACGTGCTGATGTGTCTGTCAGGTTGTCCTCCATGGTCTTAAATCATCAAATTGCTTTAATAGTGCTTTTGGAGCAGCTTTACAGGTAATAACCTTTTCATTGGTTCTATTCCAAATCCTTTATGTATGATTTTGGATGTTTGTAGCAACAGTCGAGAACTTAATCCCAATTAGTGCAGTCTTTCTATTGAGGAAAAAACAACATATAGAACTGTGCAAATCAGATGAACTGAGCTACTAAACTGGTTTGGACCGACTGAATTCATGTCCCTCATGGTTTGAACTGGCAGTTCATTGTTGAATCATCTACTTCACTGGTTCACCCTCCACTAGATTTTGAGTACAAGAGTCATACTGGTTGAAATTATCGGGGAGAATTCTTTTATTGTTAAAATAATTTGGTCATATTAATCATTGACTCGTGTCAATAATTTGGTCATATTAATCGTTGACTTGTGTCAATAATTTGGTCATATTAATCATTGACTTGTGTCATTTCTAAACAAGCAAAAGATTAAAAAAGAAAAGAAAAAGAAGTGGGGTTGGCTTGCTTTTGGAGAAGCAAACCGCAGTCCTATCCATCCACCATGGCCCCCCTATAACCAATCTGAGCCTTGTCACAAACACCTATCCCCATTAATCGGCCCTCATCTGAATTTGGCATCAACCATTATCCACTGTTGGATTGTATCTGTAGGTGGTAAAAACGACACCTACTTAGATTGAGATGAGATTGAGATAAACTTCTTAGGACAGGGAATACTGAACGCCAAGAACCTAAAAAGGAAGGAAGGAAAAAGGCTAGAGTCAGAGCCCCTGGCTGCCGTGAGCCGAAGGCGCTCCGATGCCTGAGTTAGTTTTGAGAAAAACTAAGCAGGAGGAGGAGGAAGGGAATGAGACGATGTGGAGAGTATTGTCAGTTGCGTACCTCCTTGGGGCTGATCCCAAGTGTATATATGTGGACATTCCTCGTTCATTCTCTCTGTGAGTGGGGGTAGGTGGGGTGAGGTCCCATCGATCCTTACCCTGACAGGCAGCAGTAGGTGAAAAAGGCAACATCCCATCCTCACTTTCCATGCCTTCAGTCAGTTGATGTAAAGGGCTGATAAAGCTAACTTCTTATTGCCATAAATGAGCGATCCTATCGCCATAAAAGAATGCTCTTATCTGTCAGGGCGCGCCGCATTTTCCGGAGGAAGGTGGCGGCCCACCATGCCTTCAGCATTTTGTTCCGAGACCAAGAATGGCTTGGCCGTGCTGTGCTTTCGTGCTGAGCTGGCATTCACGCCGAGCTGCCGAGCCGCACTGCCGTGCTGGTACTCTTGACCGAGCTGCCGAGCTGACGGGCTATGACCACAGAGGCCGAGGTGATCAGCGAGTTCTACTGTAATCCTTGCTTAATTTCGTCATTACGGTGTTTTACCCACACAATTGCCCCCTAGCTTTTGACTTCTGAGAGTCCTCCAGCTCGAGGAGGTCGGAAGCTTGGTGACTGTATAGCTGGCTCCGCTAACGAGCTCGAGTGAGGGTTACCGACGTAAGGGAGGGAGCTACCGGGACAGAGGAGCTTCGGATCAGGAGGGTCCCCCCTAGGCCTGGTGGCCGTCGCTAACGTACGGTCCCCTTCGAGATGTCTCTTCGCCTGTCCAGGATATTTAATAGCCCTCAGATATCGCGCCGATGGTGGCACGTGTCGCCTCTTTTGGCTGCCACGCAATTACTTCGAGGAGACGTTAGGGCTGCGAGATGGGACGTTAGGGCTGATTGAGGGGACGCCTCTTAAAGGCTCTTCTCGAAAGCCGAAACGATGTCTCTAGTCCTTATAAATCAGGGCGTCTCCTTCGTCTTCACTTTCTTCTACTTTCTTCAAATTTCTACTGCGCTCTGCAAGAGAACTTCTCCGACGTCTGCGAACTTCCGACGATCCTGTTTGTGCAGTCCCCCTTTTCGTAGGACTTCTTTCTGTTTTCGTCGTCTTTTCTTTTAGGTAGACTCTTGTGTGGGCTAAGAATGGGGATCTATAGACACCTGTTAGGAGACCTAGGTTCCATAGCCTATTTTAGGGATGCATACAAGGTCCCCGCCAATGTGGAGGTCAGACCGGATGGCCCTGATGACGGCCTTGCCTACCGCAATGGCTGGATGCCGTTTTGGCTGGTCTCCGTAGTGGAAGGAGGGGTCCGCTTCCCCCTTCATCCACTGGTCCAGGACTGCCTCCAGGAGTGGAGGTTGTGTCCTTGCCAACTACTTCCCAATGGATACAAAATCATAATGGGAGTAGTGCGGCTGAACGAGATTCTGGAAATCGGCCTCGGTGTCCCGGACATCGAGGACACGTATGACCTCTGCAAATCCGCAGAAAGGGACACCTATTACCTCCGGCTGAGGGTCCGCCGGACTGGGTTTGTGACCGCACTGGAGGATTCTAACAAGTACGCGGGCGAAGACCGAGTACTCGTTGGAGGAGGATGGGAGTTCGGTGAAGCGGAGCCTGCCACCACGGTCCGGATTCCTCAAAAAATAGGAACTCCTCCAAGTAAAGACCGAAGTCCTTTCGGTTTGCAGTTCTTTCTCTTTTCTACGCCTGGCTCCTAACAATTTTTTTTGTCTATGCAGATTTCCGCGAAAAGAGGGAGCTCGCCAGGAAGAACCACTGGAGGGTGAACAGCGCGTGGCACGAGAAGGTGAGAAACTACCACGGCCACAACTGCCGTGCTGCGTGGTCTCTCCTGAGGTACGTGCCCCACTACAGATCCTTCAACACCTCCAGAAGGGTGTCGGGAATAGACTCCGTGTTGCGCGGGGAAGGCGTCAGCCAAGGATCAGCGACGACCGCGGTGCCCGGCTCGGCGGCAGTGACCGTCGCGATTCCTACCGGACATTTGATTGAGTCTGGAGACCGTGCTCCAGCACTTTCGGTCGCGGAGCCTGTCGGGACCTCGGGAGCCGAGCCCCGGCCTTCTTGAAGGAAGAGGTTAGTAGCTTCCAGCTCCGAGGAAGAGGAAGAAGAGGAGGAAGAGGAAGAAATGCTACGCCAGCGCGGGCGGCGTTACGCTGCAGAAGACCTGTCTGCGGCGGCCTTCGGGGACATCGGAGGCGAGGTCCGGGATCCCCCTCAGGCAGTGGCTGCAACGCCTCCGGCCGTTGTGGGTGGAACTCCTGCCCCGGATGCCGAGACGGTCCGTGCAGCCGCGATCGAGGCTACACGGTTTGCCGCGGCCGAGGTCGCCTCGGCTCCGCCTCCGACCATCGTCGTGGGTGACTCACCCCCCGATCACGCTGCAAGGGCTGGAGGTCGGGCTCGCTCTGCCGAGGTCACTGAGGGCGGGCGACCCGAGAAGAGAGCAAGGGTCGAGGCCTCGCCTGGCCCCTCTTCGCCTCCGCCTGCTAGCGGGACGATCCTGCCTCCCCCTCTGGCTCCGTGGAGGCCGGCCATCGAGGAAGTTCTGGGGAGGCAGCTGGCCGAGACAGACCGCGCGACCGATCCCCAAGTGGTCGCAGCGCTGGGACGCGCCTGTGCCCTTCCTCAGGACATGGCGAGGTGGGCTGGGATGGACAACTAGTCACTCCTGCTCTTCTCGATGCGCTCTCTGGTATCGGTAAGTGCAATATTCCCCACCCCACCCCCCCCCCCCCCCGAGCTTTTAGTTCGGTGTTCTTTTATTGACTTTGGGTTCTCTTCTTGCAGCTGTTGCAGAAATGCCAGATGGGCATAGAGAGGCTCGACGCAGCCGAGGCGAGGGAGGCGGAGTGGGTGGTCGAGAGGGACGAGCTGCGAGCGTCCTTGGCGACTAAGGACGCGATACTGGCAGAAGAGGTGGGCAGAAATGCTGGCCTCGCCTTCGATTTCGAGGAGTCCCAGGTCGTGGTCGAGCGCCTCAGGGACGAGTTGACGGACGAGAAGACCCAGAACCTCCATCTTGCCTCCGAGCTTGACGACCTCCGGATCGAGGTAGGGCGGCTGGAAGAGGACCTGCAGAATGCAAAGGGGACAAACAGGAGGCTCCTCTCTCAGCGGAACCAGGCGCAAGGTTCCCTGGAGATGGCATTGAGGGGGAAGGTGGCCGAGATTGAGTCTGCTCTGGCGAAACAAGAGGCCAGGCTCAAGGAGGAGTTCCTGGCTGAACATGACTCCATCATGGGGGAGGAGGTCGGCAGATTGTCAGCTGACTACAAGGCTCAGCTGCCAGGGATCCGGGACCGAGCCTGGGAGCTCGGATGGAAAGCAGCCTTGAAGAAGGCTGGGGTCCCTGAAGATAGCCCTCTCTTCCAGAATCCCCCAAGGTTCCCTTGCTCGGACTCGGAACTCGTAGCCCTGTCTCGGGCTTCCCCTTGCCTTCCTCCGCAAGCCTGTCCGGAGGCGAGCGCCGCCCCCGAGGCGCCCCCAGAGGCTCCAGCTGCCAGCGCCAACCGTGAGGACTCCCATGCGCCCGCGGTCGTCGAGGCCCCTCTTGAAGCCGTCGCTCCCGAGGCTAGCGTTCCTGAAGCAAGCGCGGTCGTCTCTGAAGCTACCCCGACCGCTCCAGAGGCCAGCGCGGTCGTGGCCGAGGTCCCTCCTGAGATCTCTCCAGAGATTGACTGCAATGTGGAAGCTGCAGCCCTCTGAGTCCCTTTTGTAATTTTTCTTTTATTATATTTCCATTCATCTTGTAATCAGGATTTCAATTAATGAAAACTTTCTTCGCATTCTCTGGCTTTCTTTCTCCTTGTCTCTGATGAAATGGGTGTGTGGTCGTTTTCATGTCGCTTTGCTTTATTTGTTAAGTTGTTGGTCTGGATAATCGAACTCCTTGTCATTCTCAAAATTGGATATCTGCCCATGACCGAGACTTAGTTTATGAACCGTGGTCTTGATCGGCGTCCATGATCCTTGAGAGCAGAAGCTAACAACTCGAGGTATTCTTGGAAGTTTTTGGCTTTATGGCCGCAGCTGGTGCTAGAATTGAGCCAGGAAGGCAGGCACTCGACTGAGCTACCGAGCCGGGGGTGGTGCTGGCACCGGACACCTAGACGCTTATGGCTGTGCAGCCAAAGCTGGTGCGGGCACCGAGCTGAGGACGGTTGGCGCTCTGAACAGAGCTGCCGAGTCGCAGGGTGGTGCTGGCACCGGACCCTTGGACGCTTATGGCTGTGCCGCCAAAGCTGGTGCTGGCACCGAGCTGACGGTTGGCACTCTGACTGAGCTGCCGAGCCCGAGGGTGGTACTGCTATCGGACCCTGATGTTGATGGCTGTGCCGTCGAAGCTGGTGGTGGCACCGAGCTGACGGTTGGCACTCTGAGCAGAGCTGCCGAGCCGCGGGGTGGTGCTGGCACCGGACCCTTGGACGCTTATGGCTGTGCCGCCAAAGCTGGTGCGGGCATCGAGCCGAGGACGGTTGGCGCTCTGAACAGAGCTGCCGAGCCGCGGGTTGGTGCTGGCACAGGACCCTTGGACGCTTATGGCTGTGCCGCCAAAGCTGGTGCTGGCACCGAGCTGACGGTTGGCACTCTGACTGAGTTGCCGAGCCCGAGGGTGGTACTGCTACCGGACCTTGATGTTGATGGCTGTGCCGTCGAAGCTGGTGGTGGCATCGAGCTGACGGTTGGCACTCTGAGTAGAGCTGCCAAGCCGTGGGGTGGTGCTGGCACCGGACCCTTAGACGCTTATGGCTGTGCCGCCAAAGCTGGTGCAGGCATTGAGCCGAGGACGGTTGGCGCTCTGAACAGAGCTGCCGAGCCGCGGGGTGGTGCTGGCACCGGACCCTTGGACGCTTATGGCTGTGCCGCCAAAGCTGGTGCTGGCACCGAGCTGACGGTTGGCACTCTGACTGAGCTGCCGAGCCCGAGGGTGGTACTGCTACCGGACCCTGATGTTGATGGTTGTGCCGTCGAAGCTGGTGGTGGCACCGAGCTGACGGTTGGCACTCTGAGCAGCCGAGCCTGAGGATTTTCGGAGCAATGTAGAGATTCATTCCAGAAAAATCGCCTTTTATTGATGTTTGAATTCTTGAATACATTTTTCAGAAGTAGAACTTTTTGAGATGCATCGCATTCCATGGTCGTGGGAGCTCCTTCCCCTCCATGTCTTCAAGTCGGTAGGCAGATCTCCCAGCCGTTGAAATTATTCTGAATGGTCCCTGCCAGTTGGGTGCCAGCTTCCCTTCGTTTGGGTCTCGGTCGCCAGGAAGTGTTTTCTTTAAGACCAGCTCTCCCACCGCGAATTTTCTCTCCTTGACTTTCGGGTTGTATCCCCTGGCCAATTGTTGTTGATAGGCGGCCAGGCGGATAGTTGCCGCCTCTCTTCGTTCTTCAGCCAAGTCCAGCTCTCGCGCCACGTTCAGATCATTAAGGCCCTGGTCACAGAGTTCCGACCTCAAGGTCGGGAGGCCGACCTCAAGGGGAATGACTGCTTCCATGCCGTAGGCAAGGGAGAACGGGGTAGCCGAGGTGGAGCGCCTTGGAGTAGTTCGGTAGGCCCATAGAACACTTGGTAGCTCCTCTGCCCATCGACCTTTGGCTCGGTCGAGTCTCTTTTTAATTCCGTCGAGGAGCACTTTGTTCGAGATCTCGGCCTGACCATTGCTTTGTGGATACGCCGGGGTGGAGTAGACATTTCGAATGCCGTACTCTTGGCAGAAGCTCTTGAAGAAGTTGGAATCGAACTGCGTTCCGTTGTCGGAAACGAGAGTTCGGGGAATTCCAAATCTCGTGATGATGTTCTTCCACACGAAGTTCTTCGTGTCTAATTCGGTGATGGGGGACAGAGGTTCAACTTCGACCCATTTTGTGAAGTAGTCCGTGGCCACTATCAACCATCTTTTGTTCCCTGGAGTTCGGTGGAGTGGTCCAACGATGTCCAGGCCCCACTGGGCGAAAGGCCACGGACTGGAGAGGGGGCTGAGGTCCTGGGCTGGTTGGTGGAGAGAGTGTGAGAACTTCTGGCTCTTCTCGCATTTTTGGCGTATAGCTGGGCGTCCTTCTGCATGTACGGCCACCAGTAACCTTGGCTAATAGCTCGGTACGCAAGAGACCGACCTCCTATATGACTGCCGCAGATTCCTTCGTGAATTTCGTAGAGGAAATCGTCGACTTTGCTGGGGTGAACGCACTGGAGGTAGGGCCTGGTGAATGACTTCCTGTAGAGCCGATCGTCTGGGAAGAGCCAGAACCAGGTCGCCTTTGTGAGATCAAAGAGACAGAAGACTTGAGAGAAATTGCAAGAGGAATTTCATGCTTTGTATTACCGATATGCATCCTTTATATAATACAATGAGTCCTAAATTAGAGGCTAATTTCAGATCTGTTTTCCTAAACTTAGGATCTAATTACAAGAATTTGGGCTAACTATCAGGAACGTAATATATTACAAATCATACAATCTGTTGACGTTTGGGCTGGGCCAAGTCATCATAGGTTGTGAGCTGACCCAACGGGTCAGCTTGGCCTGTATCTTTACACCCCCTCTCAAGCTTTGGATGGGAGAAAGTGACCATTGAAAGCTTGGAAACTAGATCTGAAAACCGAGAAGGTGAGTGGCTTTTGGTGAAGAAATCCGCAATTTGAGCAGCTGATGAAATCTGGATGAGCTTAATAGTACCACTCCGAACATGTTGGCGAATAAAATGACAGTCAACTTCAAGATGTTTGGAGCGTTCATGAAAGACATCATTTGTGGCTAATTTCCGTGCACTTTCACTGTCTGTAAAGAGAGAGGTAGATTTAGGAATTTGAACTCCTAAATCCTGAAGTAACCAGCGAAGCCAAATAAGTTCAGTAGTAGTGTGAGAGATAGCACGATATTCAGCTTCAGTGGATGATCGGGAGACAGCTTCTTGCTTCTTGCTCTTCCAAGAGATGAGAGTCGAGCCAAGAAAAATGGAAAAGCCGGTTGTAGATCTGCGATCATTGACATCTCCTGCCCAGTCGGAGTCAGAATAACCATGAAGAGTAAGGTTCTGACTAGAGGAAAGGAGGAGGGCACGGTTTGAACTGCCCTGTAAGTATCTCAAGATACGCAAGACAGCACTCCAGTGAAGATGAGTAGGCTGGGCAACAAATTGACTTACCACATGTACTGCATATGCAATGTCTGGTCTGGTAATAGTGAGATAGACCAAGCTTCCAACCACCTCACGATAACGAGTGGGATCAGAAAGCAAATCTCCATCAGTAGTCCGAAGCTTTTGATTGTGTTCAATTGGGGTAGAGACAGGTTTCTGATCTGTAAGGCCAGCTCGTTGGAGAATGTCATTGCAGTATTTGGTTTGAGATAAAAGATATCCATGAGGCGAGTAGGCAACTTCAATGCCTAAGAAATAACGAAGATGGCCTAAGGCTTTCATCTCAAACTGCCTATGAAGAAAACTCTTCAAGGATAGAATACCAGTAGTATCACTGCCAGTGATAATCATATCATCTACATAGAGTAACAAGAAAACACAGCCAGAGGGTGAATGGCGAGTGAAGAGAGCGGAGTCATGAGCACTCTTAGAAAACCCGATGCTGATAATGCTGGTGCTAAACCGTTCAAACCAAGCACGGGGGGCTTGTTTGAGTCCATACAATGCGCGGTTGAGGCGACAGACATAATGAGGAGGTCTCGGGACACCTGGGGGAGGGTGCATATAAATTTCTTCCTGGAGAAATCCATTCAAAAATGCATTCTTCACATCAAGCTGATAGAGTGGCCAGCGTCGAACAGCAGCAACTGAGATAAATGTCCGGACAGTGGTCATTTTAGCAACTGGAGCAAAGGTCTCCTCATAATCGATCCCATATTCCTATGTGTAGCCTTTTGCTACTAGACGGGCCTTATAACGATCAACTGTGCCATCAGATTTAGTTTTGATCTTGAAGATCCATTTACAGCCTATAGCCCTTTTTTCAGAGGGAAGAGGAACAAGATCCCATGTTTGAGTGTGCTGCAGGGCTGCAAGTTCTTCTGCTATAGCAGATTTCCAGTGCGGGTGAATAATGGCCTCCTTATAGGACTGTGGTTCTGCTAAAGTGTGAATGGCTGCAAGAAAAGACTTATACGAAGGAGAAAAATGATCAGTAGAAACAAAACCAAAACGGGAAGGAGGAATTCTGGTGCGCAACGGATACCTTCGAGGGAGAGGAGGATCCTGCAGATCGGGAGCAGAAGAGAGAGGCCCATGATCAGTAGTAGGAGAAGGAGCCGCAGATTCCGAAGGAGCAGATGTAGGGTTGGGACGACGATGATATACCTGCAGGGGGGGAGGAGAGGCAGGTTGCACAGGAGAAGAGGACACCTTGTCTGAGGGAAAGAGATCAGGAAAGGGATCAAGGGGATATATCGAAGGCTGCTCAGGAGAGGAGGATGCAATGGGTAATGTATAAAAAGGTATATGTTCCAGAAAGGTAACATTACGAGATATTCGTAACTTATTGTTTTTAGGATCATAACACCTATATCCTTTATGTTCAATGCCATACCCTAAGAAAACACAGATAGTAGATTTGGGTTCAAGTGTGGTTCTCTCATTATCATGTAGCAGAACAAAGCAGGTGCAGCCAAATACCTTGAGATGGGACAAAGTAGGTTTATATGAAAACAATTTTTCATATGGAGAAATACCAGATAAAACAGTGGATGGGGTTCTGTTAATCAGATAAGCAGCAGTGAGAACTGCTTCCCCCTAGAATTTCAGAGGGACATGGGAGGAATGAAGCATGGATCTAGCAGTCTCGAGGATATGTCTGTGTTTCCGTTCTGCCACTCCATTTTGTTGTGGTGTGGCAGGACAGGATAATTGAGCCAAAGTACCTTGACTAGTCAGGTAAGCTCGAAATTTGTGAGACATGTATTCTCCCCCAGAGTCCGACCGGAAAATTTTAATTTTAGTATTAAATTGAGTAGAAACCATATGAGAGAAAGCAGTGTAAATGGCATATAACTCAGAACGATTTTTCATAAGATATAACCAAGTATATCTTGTGAAATCATCAATGAATAGCACATAATAAACAGAGCCGCCTTTTGTTGGCTGAGAGGCGGGTCCCCAAACATCAGAATGTACCAAGGCAAATGGAGCAGTAGTAGAAGAAATGCTTTTATTATAAGAAAATGCATGTTGTTTACCAAAGTGGCAACCAAAACAAGAAGAAATATCTGTGACAGAAATGTTTCCAAGAACACCACTATTAGATAAAAGTTTCATTTTATTTAGAGATAAATGTCCTAAACGAGAGTGCCAAAGAGCAAAAGGAGAGGCAGTGGAAACATGGGCCACAGGTGAGACACTGGAAGGTGGAAGGTGCAGCGATTGAAGATAGTAAAGTCCTCCTGATCTAAGGCCGGTCCCAATCTGTCTCCCGGTGCGCGGATCCTGCACAGAACAACCAGTGGAGGAAAATAAGACAAGGAAGCCAGAAGATGTCAGTTGACTAACAGAGATTAGATTGATGGAAAGATGAGGAACACACAAAACATTAGTGAGAAAGAGCAACTTATGTGAAATGGAGCCAATAAGTTTGACTGGGAGAGGGGTGGCATCAGCTGTATGAATGGTGAGAGAGCTAGCAGGGGTGTGACAATTATAAAGTTTGGAAACATCATTTGTCATGTGATAGGAAGCACCAGAGTCAAAAATCCAGGTAGAATCATGTGTACCTGAAGGACCAGAAATGGTCATGGCAGAACCAGAGGTTGAAGGGTTGGAGACCATCTGAGAAGTAGAACCGGTGGAGGAGGCCATAAGCAGCTGTTGCATACGCTCATCAACCATAGCCTGGATCTGTGAGGCAAGATCCAATGGCGGAGAAGGCTCTTCTTCAGTGACATTTGCAGCATAAGATCGCTGAGAAGAATTTGGCACATGACTGCGGTTGGGCTGAGAACCAGATTGTTTGTTCCTGTTGTTGGGCCTTGGAGGTCTGATTGGACAGTCCCTTTTCCAATGACCTTTTTTCTTGCAGTAATTGCAAAAGTCATTGGTACCCGGTGGATAAGAGCGATCATGCTGAGGGATACTCACATTTACTGATAGGACATGCGTAGGTTCCACATGTTTCTTCTTTGTAAGCGAAAACTGAGTTTGCTCTTCTGCCAAGAGTTCCGAGAGAGCCGTATCAACAGAAGGAAGTGGTGATCGATGTAATAGTAAGCCACGAACATGATCAAAGTCAGAGCGAAGAGCCATAAGAAATTGAACCAGGCGAGTTTGCTGCCTATAGACGTCGAATGTATGGGCATCCTCGGTTGTTGCAAAGGTGGGTTCCATCAGAGCCAGTTGATCCCATAAAGCAGTCATTTTGATAAAGAAATCATGAATGGAGTCATTTCCTTGGTCTGCATTTTTGATTTCCCATTCCAGTTGATACCGACGAGCAGCGTTAGACTGAGTATATAATCTGGCTAAGTAATCCCAAGCATCCTTTGGATAATTGAATTTAGCCAATTGATTCCCAATAGACGGTATGACTGAATTGGCGATCCAAGAATTGATTTTTCCAACGGAAGCTTCCCATTCCTCAAATGTATTATCCTTATCATCGGGTGTAGGAATCTTGGTAGTAACATACTTCCAAAGTTTTTGACCTTTAAGGAAATTTTGCATAAGATGGGACCAATAGGAATAATTTGTCCCATCAAGGATGACAGTAATGCCTGATATGGAGCGATCAGAAGACATTGCAGTAAACTAGATGATGGCAGCTAATTTAATGGTGAAATCAGAACCAGATCAATCCAAAACACTAACCAGATCTGAAAAATTCCAAAAAAATGATCCCTATGAAAAGATCAGATGATAAAAATGTGATTCAGAGTGCAGAAGGGGCTGTGTGCCTCACTGACAAGGTCAGAGTACATAGATCTGCTGCTGATCAGGAAATATGTGAAGAAAACCCAACAAATAGTCCCAGGCGTCCTTGATTCTGTGCACAGATTTGATCTGTGGGCCCTACTGAATGATCAGTGGAAGGATCAGATCACACAGTGATTTCTTCCACAAAAAATTCGAACTCCTCCAAGTGGAATTTTGGAAAAAACTTGAGAGATCAGGAAATTGGACGGTTGTGATGAAAACTGTGTGCTAAGATAGGAGAAGTACAAATCACAGATAATGGCCTACCTCAGATGAGCATAAATCCTGAAAAAAATGTGTAAAATTCCCAGGAGTGACAGTCGACCAGGATGGTAGAATCTATTCAGGGCAGTGGATGATCAACAGGCGGGCCACCCTTGATCACAACCGATACAGTGCATCTACAGAAGATCGGTACTGTTGCAGGTGATCTCCTATGCTGGAATGAACAGATGATCAGTGCACGATGGCTCTGATACCATGTGAGATCAAAGAGACAGAAGACTTGAGAGAAATTGCAAGAGGAATTTCATGCTTTGTATTACCGATATGCATCCTTTATATAATACAATGAGTCCTAAATTAGAGGCTAATTTCAGATCTGTTTTCCTAAACTTAGGATCTAATTACAAGAATTTGGGCTAACTATCAGGAACGTAATATATTACAAATCATACAATCTGTTGACGTTTGGGCTGGGCCAAGTCATCATAGGTTGTGAGCTGACCCAACGGGTCAGCTTGGCCTGTATCTTTACAGCCTTTAACCTGATCTTACGGGCTTCGAGCTTGTCTTCGGGTAGCTGGTCGTCCTTCAGGTATGCAACGATGGGGTCCATCCAGCTCGGACCTAGATTAAGGCACATGAGCTGCCGAGGTCGCTGGATGTCGATGCTGGGCTCTTGTAGCGTCTCTACTTCAAAAGTCCTTTTATTACCGGCTTCGACAGTCGATGCGAGGCTAGCAAGGGCGTCTGCATGGGAATTGGATTCTCTGCCGATCTGCCGGACCTCGGCCCTTTCGAACTGGGAGAGAAGTCTCTTGGCGTGGGCTAGGTAGGCCTCCATCCTATCGTCCCGAGCTTGGTAATCTCCGCTGAGCTGGCTTGCCACCAACTGAGAATCGCTGAAAACCACTATGCATCGAGCTTCCAAGATTTTGGCACTGTTAAGTCCGGCAATGAGCGCTTCGTACTCGGCCTCGTTATTAGATGCCTTGAAACCGAGTGTCAGAGTTTGTTCGATGACGAGGCCCTCTGGGGACTGGAGGACTATGCCAGCGCCAGCTCTTTTGGATGTTGAGGATCCATCGACAAAGACTTTCCAGGACGAGTCCAGAAGCTTTCTCCAGGACTGTTCTTGCTCGGTCTCGGCGACAAACTCTGCACCCTTATCGCCCCCAGTTCGGTGTCGAGCAAGGTCGGCGCCGAACTCTGAGGAGTAAATTCCACGATAAAGTCCGCTAGGACTTGAGCTTTGATGGCTGTTCTGGGCTGATAGTTGATGTCATATTGCCCCAGTTCGACAGCCCATTTGGAGATCCGTCCGGAGAAGTCTGCCTTCCGGAGGAGAGCCTTCAGTGGTATTCTGTTACAACCACTATTGTGAAGGTTTGGAAGTAATGGGAGAGCTTTTCGAGATGCAAGTACCGGGTCTCGGCGTCCAGCAGGGTTTTGCTCCTGTAATAGATAGGCCTTTGTTGGCCGTTGTCCTCTCTGATGAGCACCGAGCTCACTGCGTGGCCCGAGACCGACAGGTACAAGTACAGTGCCTCTCCATTAGTCGGGGTTGACAGCAGCGGTGGCGAAGAAAGGTAGTGTTTAAGCTGTTGCAGCGCCTGAGAACAATCCGACGTCCATTGAAACTTGGAGCCCTTTCGCAAGAGTTGGAAGAAAGGTCTGCATTTGTCCGAAGCTCGGCTGATAAATCGGTTCAGGGCGGCAGCCATTCCGGTCAGCCGCTGAACTTGTTTTGCCGAGGTCGGACACTGGAGCTCCTGGATTGCGGTGATCTGGTCAGGGTTCGCTTCAATCCCCCTTCTTGTGACCAGGCTCCCTAAGAACTTGCCGGAACCGACACCAAAGGCGCACTTAGATGCATTCAGCTTCAACTGGAACTGGCGAAGGATGTCAAAAATCTGGCGGAGGTCGGTCAAGTGGTCCTGCGACCTTTTGGATTTGACGACCATATCATCGATGTAAACCTCCACCGTCTTGCCGAGCCGGGCCTGGAACATCTTCGTCACCAACCGCTGGTATGTCGCTCCCGCATTCTTTAACCCGAAGGGCATCACCTTGTAACAATAGGTGCCCCTGGGAGTGATGAAAGCTGTCTTTTCCTGGTCTGCCGCATATAGGGGGATTTGATGGTACCCCCGGTAGGCATCCAGGAAACTCATCCGGTCGTGTCCGGCAGTGGCGTCGATGAGCTGGTCTATCTTTGGAAGAGGGAAGCTGTCTTTGAGACAGGCCTTATTGAGGTCGGTGAAGTCCACGCAGACCCTCCATTTTCCCGTCTTCTTTTTGACCACCACCGTGTTGGCCAGCCACTGCGGATAGTGGACCTCCTTTATTGCGCCTGCCTCGAGGAGCTTCTGAACTTCCTCAATCACGGCCTCAGTTTGTGGGACCCCAGTTCGGCGCGGTTTTTGAAGCACGGGTTTATGGTTGGGATCCACTTTTAATTTATGGCACATGGCTGTCGGGTCAATGCCGGGCATCTCATAGGGTGTCCAGGCAAAGACCGCTTTATTCTCCACGAGGAGGTCAAGCAGTTCTGTCTTCTCGTACTCGGGGAGCTGGCTTCCAATTAGGAAGAATCTGTCTAGGTCGGCGGGATCAATGTTGACCTTGGTGAGGTCCTCGATGCTTTTCTGCGCCGGAGCCCTGCCAAAGTCCCCGAGCTCGGCCTCTCTGTCCAGTTCAGCCACATTGACTTGGAATGATTCGGCTTCTCCAGGCAGCACGGCCAGCAAGCATTGCCTGGCCATGTGCTGGTCGCCTCTGATGGCGATCACATCCGTTCGGCCCGACTGGTTTTCCAGAGGGAATTTGAGCTTCTGATGGCGGGTGGAGGGCACCGCCTCCATGCTATGTAGCCACGTCCTCCCCATTATATAACATTGTATGGGGAGGGGACATCTACTACTAGGAAGTCAACTTGCCTACAGGCGCCACCCACTTGGACTCTGAAGGAGATCTTACCCTTGGGGTAAACAGGCTTGGAGCTGAAGTCGACCAGAGGGGTACGGGCAGTCTGGAGGTCCTCGTCCTTAAGTTTCAACTTCTTGAAGCAATCATAGTACAGGATTTCGGACGAACTGCCAGGGTTGACAAGGACTCTCTGAACCAAGAAGTTCTGCAGCTTCAAGGTGAGCATTAGAGCGTCGTTATGTGAGAGTTCGACGTCTTCCAAGTCCTTGTCAGAAAACCATACTCTGACCCCCTCCGTTTTGGCTTTCTTTGCGGCCGGCTCTGGTGCCGCGGTCAGCACCTGCTTCTGATGGGAGGTTCGCCTGGCCTCGGCGCGAGCCTGAGAGCTCCCCTTGGGTAGGGCGGCGAGGTGAATGACGTTGATGATGCCTTCTGGCTCGCTGTCCTGGTTGTCAGCGTCTCGCCGTGGAGGTCGGTCATCACCTCGGCCTTCCTCCTTGATGTAATCCCTGAGGTGCCCCTCCCTCATGAGGCTCTCCAGGTGGGATTTGTAGCTCCTACACTCGTCGGTTCTGTGCCCACTTTGCTTGTGGTATGCACAGAACTTACTCTGGTCCCGAGAGGAGGGATCACTTGTCATCGGCCGCGGCCACTTGAAGAAAGGCTGCGCTTTTATTTTATTGAGGAGCCTATAGATTGGCTCCTTGAAGATAGTATTTACTGCCACGTGGGAGGCCACCTCGTGGCCTGATCTTCTGTCGTTCCCCGATGCCGCTGCAGAAGTAGAGGGGGTTCGGCGCTGATCCGAGGACCGGGCCTTGCGCCGATCCGGGGACGGATCTCTGCGACGATCCTCCCTCCTGGAGGACCTGCTATCTCCCTTGGCTGGTTGGTTCTTTTTGGTGAGGTCGAAGTTTTCGCGACCTCGCACCTCGTCTTCTTCTGCCAGTATGAACCGATTTGCTCGGGTCATCAGCTCTTTCATGGTGGTCACGGGGTACATGACCAACTGTGCCCGAAGCTGGATGCCTGGCCGCAGAGCCAGCTGGAAGGACTTTACTGCTAACTCTTCAGAAGCGCACTTGATATGGCTGTAGACAGTCCAGAACCGACGAGCGAACTGGGTGACGCTCTCGTCTTCCTGCATCCGGAGGGCCATTAGGTCAGCATCGGTCTTCGGGATGACGCGATGAGCCTGGAATTTTTCCAGGAAGGAGGTCCGGAGCTGCCGCCAACTGGAGATGGAGCCTTCAGGAAGCGAGCAAAACCACCGCAGGGGGAGATCCGCCAAACTGGAGGAGAAAACTCGACAGTTTAGGGAGTCGTCATCCCCCCAGACCGACATCCTCTGGACGTAATGTCGGAGGTGAGCCGCAGGGTCCGAGGTTCCGTCATACAGGGTGAACCTTGGGACGCTGAACTTCTCGGGGAGTGAGTATTTTCTTATCTCCCTAGAGAAAGGAGACGCACCAGTGTCCTCAGCTTCAAAGGCGCTATACTGGTCTCGGACGATACCAGCTGTCTCCATATTCTGGCGGATCGTCTGCTTCACCTGCCGGTCGATCCACTGCTTCAGTTCTTCATCTTCCGATACCTGGCGCTGCTTCTTCGGTCCTTCACGCACGTGACTGCTGCTGGAGCCTTCTTCTCTGTGGTCTCGGTCGTGCCTCTTATTATTGAGGACGTGCCTCAGGTCTCGCCCGTAGTCCAGGCGCCTGGGTGGTGGACTCTGACCCTTTTTGTCCTCGAGCTGTTGCTTGAGCTGCCGGATAAGCTCATGCTGCTCCTGGATGAGGCGGTTCTGAGCCCTGATGTCATTCAGGCGGGGGTCTTCGTTTTGATCGAGGCTGGCTTGATGGTGTGACTGCGATCCAGCCCGCGCTGACTTTTCACGTGGCTTGGTGACCGACTTGTAGCTTTCCTGGCCCGCTCATGGCTATGGCGCGGCTGTTCCGAAGGTGGGACGTCGCGAAGGGAAGGCATGGTCAATCCCCTAGACCGTGACTGTGTCTGGATCGTGGGAGACCTCCCCCCTAACCTCCTTTGTTGAGGGGGTGGAGGTGGAAGATTCTGCACCAGCGTAGGCTGTATGGACAGAGCCTTGCCTTTGGAGGGTCCTTCGCCATTTCTGGTTTTTGGAGGCATGGTGCTTACAAGCTTTTAGTTCAGTTTCCCACAGACGGCGCCAAACTGTAGGCGGTAAAAACGACACCTACTTAGATTGAGATGAGATTGAGATAAACTTCTTAGGACAGGGAATACTGAACGCCAAGAACCTGAAAAGGAAGGAAGGAAAAAGGCTAGAGTCAGAGCCCCTAGCTGCCGTGAGCCGAAGGCGCTCCGATGCCTGAGTTAGTTCTGAGAAAAACTAAGCAGGAGGAGGAGGAAGGGAATGAGACGATGTGGAGAGTATTGTCAGTTGCGTACCTCCTTGGGGCTGATCCCAAGTGTATATATGTGGACATTCCTCGTTCATTCTCTCTGTGAGTGGGGGTAGGTGGGGTGAGGTCCCATCGATCCTTACCCTGACAGGCAGCAGTAGGTGAAAAAGGCAACATCCCATCCTCACTTTCCATGCCTTCAGTCAGTTGATGTAAAGGGCTGATAAAGCTAACTTCTTATCGCCATAAATGAGCGATCCTATCGCCATAAAAGAATGCTCCTATCTGTCAGGGCGCGCCGCATTTCCCGGAGGAAGGTGGCGGCCCACCCTGCCTTCAGCATTTTGTTCCGAGACCAAGAATGGCTTGGCCGTGCTGTGCTTTCGTGCTGAGCTGGCATTCACGCCGAGCTGCCGAGCCGCACTGCCGTGCTGGTACTCTTGACCAAGCTGCCGAGCTGACGGGCTATGACCACAGAGGCCGAGGTGATCAGCGAGTCCTACTGTAATCCTTGCTTAATTTCGTCATTACGGTGTTTTACCCACACAGTATCTACAACATAATTTCTCATCCCCGAGGGGCCCTCATATAAACTGGAGCGAGCTTTTAATAAGCAAACCCAGGTTTTCGTTCTTATTTTTTTCCCCGCAAAGATAGGGTTTTCCCTTTAGTGCTCTGCTGTGAACAACAAAGTGAAAGCTTGACTCTGATAGTTTGGCACGTGCACCAACAAACATTTGGCTCAGGCTAAGTTTCTAATTGATGTGTGAGTTTTGAACATTTCTTTGAAGCCTAAACTTGACTCTTTATTAAACTAGAGCATGGACCATTCTCAAAGGACAGAAGTACCATCACTAGTGTCACTTCTCAGAAGATGCCGGTAGCCGTTTCCATGTGTACAGGTATGAGCTTATAGCTTCAAATCTCAATATCAAACACCAAATGGATCACGTTCTTGCTCATTTCCTTTTTGTTATAATAGATTATTGTATTTTGTTCTTTTCTTTTTGTATTTAGCTTTGGATATGGTGATAGCTTCTCAGTATAGTTCTCTTCTACCATTAAGCCTTTTCTAATGAAGTTAATATTATATACATATATATATATATTTGAGGAATCGGTGGACATTGTTCACTTTTGCACTAATCAAGTTACATTAATTCTTAAAAATAGGTGTGAATCATGATCCCCCGCATCAATACAACTGTCTACTGATCTTTTTCTAATGGCATGTAATTTCCAATTATTTCTAGGATGAAGCGTCAGATGCTGATAGAAGTTCCAAGGCTAGTCCTTAGCATACAAGTATTTGCTCGATGAAGCAAAATACATTAGGTTTTGTCTCTATACATTAGGAATTACGGGGTCCAGTGCAGTAGCAAATATAGATGTTACTTCCTGTTCTCAATGATCCAGACTGTTGATATGAAGGACTCCACCATAGCACAACTCTCATGGATTGAAAGATCCTAGCTGGCTGGCCTTCTACTCTTAACCATCTATTTGTTGGTCAGTGAAGTCAGCACTTCCACACAGATTTATGATCCACAACCTTAGTTTTGCACGGTAAACTCAAACCTTTACACACGTGAGGCCCTGGTTTGATTAACCAAACATTGACCAGATGGGCCCCTATTCCAAAACATACCCAGATTAAAGGATCAATATTCAACCTTTTTCAGTTTTTACACCAAATTCAAAAGGCCACTGGCTTTTCCAGAACATCAAATGTTAATCAGTCATACTGATTAAAAAAAGTGCCAATACCCCATTTTAAGAAAAAAGAGAAAAAAAGAAGAAACTCTAAGTTTGGAACAAAGCAGGCTTTTGGAACGGCCTTCATCCACAGTGGGAGATATCATAAATAATACTAATCATTTGATCATCAAAGAAAAATCTCACATGATAGCAAGACCATATAATTCCCACCCCAAAACGCAAAGCTTCACATACTTCTAGAAGATCAAGGCTGACTAGAACCATCAAAGTTGTGACAATTTTTTCTTTTAGAATAATTGATGACATTACAACAGTGGAGAATTGATGTTCAAAGTTCCTTATTTTCTTAAAAACCTCTCCCAGCAGGCATCCATCTTGCGAAAATAACATCTATAAGCAACCGATTGTCAACTGTAAAACTCTTGTTTCTTGCTAGTTTTGCTCATGCCAATTAAGCACACTTCGTCTTGTTTAAAATCACAATGCATTATTCAAAATCACCATGCATTACTCAGCTTTGTATATTATATCCAATTCAATTGTTAGACATTGTCTGTAAAACATTAAAGAAGTGCTGGATGCTCGTGAGGTTTAAAATTACCACATAAGACTGCCTGAATGTACTTACATGGGTACATTTTATAGGAAAACGGAATAAGTGTGAAACCCCAGCCACTGGCCCCAAGAATGGGACAACAGGGTCAGCATAAATACCTGCACCATGTTTACTCTGCTCCTGGTTTTGTGAAGGGATAATCCCTTGCACGAATGCAGGGTAAAATATTGGAAACTTATGGATATCAACATCAGGAAATGCTGGAAAATTGGAGAATATGGGCACCTGAAATTCTGTAACAACCTTTGTCTTTACGTTGACTGACATGAAGAGAACTTCTAAATGAGAAAACAGAACAAGAAGGGGAATGGGGGAAAAAGTCAACCTTACCTCTATGCTGATAATTTGAGTGTGTGCAGTGTACAAGAAAGAAAGAAGAGATAAGTACAGCAGGCTTGAATCTCAGTCATTTTTTTTTTCACTTAATATAACATATGAAGCATTAGACTAGCAAATAGAGCCAAGAGATTAAACATCATAAAGAAGATCTGTGAGAGACGCATATGTTTGGAGGCATTAAAGTTGTTACTTTAAGTAACTAGGTTAATATCCTTGGACTAAGCTATTGTTGGAGGGCTACAATCATTTTAGGTAGATTTACAACACATTTACTCAATTTTAACTTTGATCAACTCTAGCACATGAATGGTTTCATTCTACAAGAACTAGAAGCACACATATTTAGAGTAATAGTTGGTTCATGCCAAGGGCTTATCTTATTTTATTTATTTATTTGTTTTTTTACATCCATAAGTAGAAAAACTTTGTTGAAAGATCTAAATGTACAACGATATAATCATGTTAAAAAAATGCTAATTAGAGGTTGTGAGTTCTAATCATGTTACAAATAAAAAGAAAAAAATTGAATGAAAATGATATAAATAAATCAAGATAATATTTTGTCTGGTCTCACTTACATTGCAGGTGGCATCTCACCATAGTTACTTCTCACAATGGATTCGAATCCTCTTAGCTTTTGCAACAAGAAGCTCTCAGTTGCCTTTTAAAATAGAACATGTGAAAGTGGATTCCAAGTATACGAAGTGATCGGGATATATCCATCTATATATAAAATCAACTTTACTAGATGTTCCCAGCTCTATGATTTATGGCCACTACGGACCTTCCACTAATGTCTTTAGAAGAGCAGCCAACATTTAATGCACTTGATTTTTTTATATTTTTTTATTAGCTAGATTCCAAAGCTCTTTTGTATCACGTAATTGAATGTCCTTAAAAGACTTTTTCATGTATACAACTTTAAAAGCAGGACAAAAGGGGTTTCTCAATTGGTTGCCAACTCCACATGCCGCTGGGTTACCCAGGGATTGATCATTGGGCTTGCCACTCTTCCCACTTTGTGGGCTTCTCTTCCTACTTGTGTGGGCTCTCTTAGGGTACTAGCCCACTAGGCTTGGGTACCAAAATAAAAAACAGGATATGGCTATCTACTTTTGAGACTTTGGAGGATTTGGATCCCTTTTTACCATAAATCCTCAACTTACAAAAATGAAATTGAAAATACACATTAGTACATTACCTAGTCTTCTGATTTCACACATAAGAGACCACATACTTGCTCGGGAAGAGTTCCTAAATTAGAGATATTAGAGACTTAAACACCTTTGAGCAAGGATCAAAATAGTGGTTGCGGTAGGCGTAGCAGTCAGTGGCCAAAACGCTACGTAGCGGGCGATACCTAGCGGTTGCGGTGATATGTAGCGGTGTAGCGGTGTGAATTTCTTAAATGGTCTAAGTTTTTTGAATCTTGTATAGCAACCAAGATTGTGTATTTTTAGTGATTTGAAACTATATAAGGGCAGAGACAACTTTAAGAAAGGCTATTAAGGAGAAGAAATAGCAAAAATAGTATTTAAAACTATAATTACTTGGCTCTACTAGGTTTTAGACCGTAGCGCAGCTATTTTCAAAATAGCGTAGCGGCCTCAACCGCTACGGCCGATAATGCTGGCGCTACGCTACGTAGCGGCCACTATTTTGAACTGTGCCTTTGAGAGATCGCATTGCTCCTTCCTCAATTATCCATTCCTTTTGAGGCAATTCGAGTTCCAGGAATTTCAATTGAGGAAATGCTCCTGCCTCAACCATCCATTCCTCTAGAGGCAACCCATGAAGTGCCAACAGTTCCAATCGAGGAAATCCTCCTGAAGAGCAAATCATTTTCTTGCTAGAATACAATTGAGGATGTAAGTTAAGAATCTTAAGGTGTGGCAGTGTCACCATTATAGAAATGGCATCTTGCTCTAATTCAGAATCCAACAAATACAGTTTGATAAGGTTTGGTGGCAACCCTGTCAGCTTCTCTTTTCTTCTTTCCAAAGACAGCTTATAGAGATACAAATGATGTGTAAAGGGCATGAATGGTGGGATTGTGCATGCATCATATAGTTTAAGTGATCAGAGGTTGTGCAATTTAGCAATGGAGTTGGGGAATGTCTTCTGGTGTGAACTTAGATCTCCACACATTCCCAATTTTCTAAGATTGGTCAGCTTGCCTGAGCTCTCTTCTATCCAAATGCTAGCCTGTAAGCATAATGTTTGGAGGTTTTTTAATTGCTGAGTTGTGAATACTCATCAATATCATCAAACCAAGCGTGCAGATGCCTCAATTGCTTCAAATTACATATTGTATTTGGTAAGGCTCCAGTGTCTTTTAATTTTAGAGTTTGTAAGTTAGAGAGATTGCCAATGGATGATGGAATGCTTATGCATATGTTATTCTTCAGTCCCAAACACCTTAAAAGAACAAATTCTCCAACTTCCTTGAGAAGTATCTCTTCTGAAAATTCTGTTCCATCTGCATCCAACACTCTTAATAATTTGTTGCCTGCATCTAGTACTTTTGACAAATGAACTTTAGAGCTAGGGAAACATAATATGGAACAAAGGGTGGCAGTAGAGGAATTTTCATCAATGCTGCCATAAAGTGATAATCGTCTCACATTGGTTGAAGATGAAGCAGTGCCATTATCATTATCAATTGTGAATAAATTGTTTTGTCTAGCTTCAAATATAGAAATATCACGTAAAATATCATGGATGCGGCATCTGCGAACTGATCCATTAGAATTTTCGCTTGCTACTTGAATCATGCTGCTGCCAATCAGCTATTCTAAATAGTCTTCTGTAACGTCTTCCATGATCGTGTTATCTTTTTACTGAACGAAGCCTTCAGCAGTCCACAAAGTCATTAATCTGAATGAATCGATTTCATAATCCTTTGGAAAAAGACCGAGATATAAAAAGCGTGGTTTCAGGTAAGAAGGCAAATCCTGGTAACTCAAAGCTAATATTTCCATACACTGGTCAGAGCTTTCAGTGAGATGCCAATTTACACTCTGAAGAACTTTGGACCATGCATCCAACCTCTTTAACTTTTCTTGCTAAGAGACCTCCTAATACCAAAATGGCTAATGGTAGACCTCCACATTTTTCAAGGATAATTCTCCCTGTTTCTTCCAACTCTGAAGGCCAAGCTGTCAAGGAATTTCCTCCTGGAAAAATTTTCTTCATAAACAACTCCCAACCCTCATTGTCATTTAGAAGGCACATCTTATGGGGATGGCATAATGGGTCGGCATGTAAAGCTACATCTTTTATGCGAGTGGTGAGCATTACTCTACTTTGGTTCATAGCATCTGGTAGTATGAGTTTCAGCGTTTCCCATGCTTCTATAGATCATATATCATCAATGACCACCAAATATCTCCTCTCTCAAGTGATCACGAAGCATCTTCCCCAAGTTCTCATTCAATTTCTCCATCTTCTCTATATCCTCCTATTGTGATAATTAAGCTCATTATGCTTTTTACAATGCGTATCAGGACGTTCTTAATTTCATATTGCTGAGATAGGTAATTAAATGCATGCCAATCAAAATGCCTTATAACATCATGATAAACTTTTTTTGCGAGAGTAGTTTTACCTAAATCGCCCATGCCGACTATAGAAATCACACAACGCCTTGTCTCACCCATCAGCTGCTCCCCCGCCGTTTTGATTTCTTCTTGCAGACCAACTACTTTTAAATCTTCGAGTGCAATGAAAAGCCTCCGAAGTTCTTGCAGACATTGGCTTGAAGAGCTTGCCTCTTGTCTTTCTTCATTGATATCCCTTATGCCATACGATTCTCTACTTCGTGAGATTTCATTGATCTTCAGCTCAATCTCCTTTCCGACATTGTGGTGAATTATTGGCTCGCTGATGTACCTTTTGACATGCCCCATAAATCCATGCCTCCTCCTTTGTGCAGTTTGACTGAGGATGAAGGTGTCAATATCATCTTTGACTTCATAAGGAACGTCTCTGATTTCTGCCACCCAATTCTTCACTCTCTCATCTTCTTTCTATCTAGAAACGGCATCTTTGAGAAAGCATTGCATCCGTCTCAATTCTCTTTGAATCCATTTGAACTGGTCATGCACTCCATAGAGGAGTTGTGCTTCTTTAATGAGAAGATCACCCCAGCCTTTCTACAACAAAGGTGACAATAGCCTCAAGCCATCTTTCTCTTCTGCTTTGGCGAAGAAGAGGTCAGAATTTTTCCATGGACAGGCACAGGTGAGAAAGAAGGCAGTGCTTCACTACAGCTTTCTCAATTATTTTCCTCTGCTGCGCCAACACTCGCTTTTCTTATTTTAACCAGGACAATTCGTTGACAGAATTATGTGCAAAACAACACTGGGCAGCCCACCTAGTCACATCCTATCCATCCTACCATATTCATATCATCTAATGTGAATGGGCATCAGTCAAAGTGGGCTTTACAGCTCGGCGCACTGCACCAGCGCACCATTGCACAAGCACCACAGGTAGACCCAGTTATCAATCTAGGACCAATTAACCAAGAAAAGAGATAAGAGATGGAATGTTGAGTGTCAGGTTATATATTATCATATTTGCTTGGAAAACATTTACATGTGAACATGTAATTTACGTTACAGGTAAACCATATCATTGTATTTGTTTGGAAGTACTATGCTCACATGAGTAAACGTTTAACTGCTCAAAATATATTACCATATGTTCTTTTGTAAGAAATAACTTGCTCTCAGAGTTGCTGCTTTTCTCATGCCATACAAAGAAGCCCATAATGATTACTTTAACAAGAGCTGTCTGCATATTTTTTTCTCATTGCACATCTATTGGCGATGATTGTGACACAGGATAGAATAGTTACTTTAATCATCTGTAGTGTGTTAATCTGTCATATATAAGTCTGCTCAATTGCTATTATCATTTCTTACTAGAAATAATTGTCATTGTCATTATTTTTAGAGATCTAAAACATGGAGTTCTTTGTGACATGGTTCTAGTAAATAATCACTAGAAAATGGAAAATCATGATGTGTTATATTGCATTTATGTGCAGGAGATGGTGCTGCTGAGGCCATGCTGGTGGAATGGGGTGAAGCGGCCATGTTATTTGTTTGCAAGAAAATTTAACCCGGAAACACTCGAATATATGATGCAATATCTCTCCAATTATACAATTTGAGCTTGTGATTTTTATTCATTGGCCAGCGTTCTCCATCAGCTCCCATTAGTTCTTTATTGTTATATATAAAGTGCAGAACCACAGCAGCTCTAATGTTGATCCAGTGCTAAAAGTAGAAGGCTATTGGTATAGAAAGCAGGGGTTCGTTCAACTCCTATTGTTTGAGCAAATTGACTAAGCCTGTTGCTCTTTGTTTTGATTTTTGTCAATGGAAATTCTCTCTCTCTCTCTCTCTCTCTCTCTCTCTCTCTCTCTCTCTCTGGTTTTTTTATTTTTTTATAGAAGATTTTTTCAATCCTTTTCAACAGTTTTGATTTTATTATGATTATATAGCTAAGAGACAGCAAATTTGTAGTGATTATATCATCCTTTAATTGTTTCTGTTGATTCAAGCATGTCAAACAAGAATAGTCATAGTGATAGCCACTTCTTACTGAGAAAAATCCATTAGCTCAGTTGATGAGGAACCTCAGTTTCACAGAAATAATAGGTCAATACCAGGCTAGTTAGGGACTTGGGTGAGTGTCCATTTGGGCGTGTGAGTGCTTAACAGAAAAAAAAAAAAAAAAGTGCAACGTTTTTCTATTTAACAATACCGTGAGTCCCGAGTCATGATACAATGACTCATGATATCTTGATGAATACTTCTCTGTACCAAAACCACTCGAATGCTTTTAACCAGAACCACAAATCCCAAAATGATCCCAAAATCCCCGAAATGGGTTCTCTTGAGAATGAGATCACCACAAAATGAGCAGACCCACTTCAGAAACACCTAGGCCTGAACAAAACCTTTTTAAAGCTCTCATTGTTGACAAAACTGTTTCTCAGTCAATTGAACAAGACAAACATGTGGCAGACAAACAGGGGAGTTGACAGTTGTAACCAACTGGGATTAATCAGTGATTAGTTGTAACTAATCATCTTGGTGAATTGTGTGTATATATATATGAGGTCTGTTCTCTTGTAATCTTATCTGATGCAATGGAATGAGATTCCTCTTCTTCTTCTTCTCTTTCTCAGTTCTTCTCTGAAATCAGATTTACTTTCTTGGTATCAGAGCACATCAAGTGACCAACGTCAATAAGAACCATTTGTCTTCAAAGCTTCTTCTACACGTTTCCAATACAAAGCTTCGTCTACAAGCTTTCTTTAGAAAGCTTCATCTACAAGCTTTCTCTGCATAGCTTCTTCTACAAGCTTCCTCTGCAGCGTCTTTCTCTCTAATTCTTCTGTTGATCAGAAGATCTTGCGCAGGAATAGTCCTTGCAACCACTATTCTCTCAGATCTGTTTGTTGATATTCTCTCATATTTGTTTGTGCATCTTATTCAGCTCAAGGTATTTCTCTTCAAATTGCTGCTGTTCTTGATCTATTCTTCATAGTTATGAAGATTTCTCATCTCATCTCATGGCGACTGTTTCATCAGTTCTGTCTTCTTCTAGTTTTGCTTCACCTTTCTTGATCTTGAATATTAGTAGCTTGATCTCTATGAAGCTTGAGAACCACAACTACTTGTTGTGGAAATCTCAGCTCCTGCCCGTTCTTCGAGCGAACAATTTGGAGGGATTTGTAGATGGCTCATTGGTTTGCCCATCTGATTTCTTACTTGATTCAGAAGGGAAGATCACTCTGGAGAGATATCCGCAGTATTTTCTATGGATTCAACAGGATCAAAATGTACTATGTTGGATCAATGCCACCCTTTCTGCTAGTGTTCTTGCTCATGTGGTAGGCCTGAAAACGTCCAGAGATGTCTGGCTAGCTTTAGAGAGAAGATTTGCATCTTTGTCTCGCTCTCATATTATCCAGCTGAAGACACAGCCGCAGACGATCAAGAAAGGAACTTCCTCTATTTCTGATTAAATTCAAAAGATCAAGCACATCTCAGACAGTTTGGCAACTGTTCTGTGTCCAGTTGATACTGAAGATCTTATCATTTACACATTGAATGGACTGCCTCTTAAATATGGCCCTTTCAAGACATCCATTCGCACCAGATCTGCTCCTCTTGCTATTGAAGAATTGCATGTTTTGTTGCTTTGTGAAGAGCTCAATTTGGAATCTACTCAACAATCTGTCTCAGACTTCAGTTCCACTGCCTTGCTCGCATCTAAAGATGGTGACAAGAAAGGATCTACCGCTTCTTCTTTTGGCAATGCTCGATCTGGTTCTGGTTATGGCTTTGTATATTGTGGTTGCGGCCATGGTAAGGGAGGCTAAAACAATGGAAGAGGCTAGAACAATGGCAACGGACAACACCCATCCAATAATCAGAATGCATATTCTAAACCTTGTTGCCAAATTTGCAATCGCGCTGGACATTTGGCTCTCGACTGCTATCACCAGATGGATTACTCCTTCCAGGGCCGGCATCCTCTTGCGCAACTTGCAGCAATGGCTGCTTCTTTCAACCCCTCCACAGAACAGAATTGGTATGCAGACTCCGGCACTACTAATCATATAACTAATGATTTGCAGAATATGTCTGTCCATTCGGGCTATCAAGACACCGAGGAAGTCACCATTGGTAATGGTCAAGGTCTGCATATTTCACGCACTGGCTCCTCTATTGTTCATTCTTCACCCACTACTTCCTTCCAGTGAGACAACATCCTACATGTTCCCAACATTTCTTTAAATTTATTTTCAGTAAACCAATTCTCCAAAGATAACAATTGTCTGTTTGTTTTTTCTTCTGATGGCTTTTCTATACAGAATCGGTCCACAAGGAGGATTCTTTTCCGAGGATTGAGTAAGAATGGTCTGTATCCATTCTCACTGGCTACACCATCATCCTCTTCTTCTGTCAACGCATTCAATGCCTTTTTAGGAGTCAAAACCACTGCCTGCACTTGGCACCAGCGTTTGGGTCATCCTACCGGTTCTATCTTTTCTAAGCTCCTTACAGATCTTGCATTTCATGGCACTGCTTCAGTACCCTCCTGCAAATACTGTAAATTGGCCAAGGGCAACAAACTTCCTTTTTCTATCTCTCATTCTACTACTACTAAACCTCTTAAACTCATACATAGTGATGTTTGGGGGCCTTCTCTTTTGGCTTCTATATGTGGTTTTAAATACTATGTGCTATTCATTGATGATTTTTCTAGATACACTTGGTTTTTTTCCCTTACATTGTAAGTCTGATCTTTACTCTGTCTTTGTTGATTTCAAACTAAAAGTTGAGAATATGTTGAATAATAAAATCAAATTCTTTCGATCTGATGGAGGAGGTGAATTTGTGAATACCAAATTTAAGCTTTTGTTTAAGCAATGTGGCATTTTACATCAGCTCTCTTGCCCACATACCCCAGAACAGAATGGTTGTGCCGAGAGAAAACACAGGCACTTGGTAGAGACTGGCTTATCTCTTCTCTTTCATGCAGGTCTCCCTTTGGTTTATTGGCCAGATGCCTTCTCGACAACCATCTACTCGATTAACAGAATGCCTATGAGATCTCTGCATTTTCTTTCTCCCTGGAAAACACTCTTCTACGATACTCCTAATTCCATGATTTTACGAGTGTTTGGGTGTGCTTGTTATCCTTGGCTTTGCCTTTACTCTTTATACAAGTTGGAACCTCGCACCACTCAATGTGTATTTTTGGGTTATAGTTTAAACTACAAAGGATACAAATGCCTAGATCCTACTACTGGCAAGGTTTACATGTCCAAGCATGTGGTCTTTGATGAGAGTTCTTTCCCATTTAAAACCCCTTCTTTACCTACAACTCCTAACTCTCCCTTTACCTTACTTATTTCTAAATGGATTTCTCCTCCTGTATCCATTTTGGGTCCCTACAATGTTCCTCCAATCCCTTGCAGTCCTCCCACTGCTCCTGCATCTCCCCTTTCCTCAACATTGCCTTCTGTAACCTCTCCATCATCTCCTCCACCCACTGTCCCTCCTTCTACTGTCACTCCATCTCTTGTTCCCATCACAGCTGCCCCTTGTCTCCTTGCAGAAAGTTCTACTCTCCATCATATGGTGACTCGTTCTAAGTTTGGCATTAGTAAGAAAAAGGTTCTCTGTGCTTCAAAACATATTGTTTTTCTGCCATCTCATGTTTATTTTGACAGTGTTGAGCCCTCTTGCTATATTGAAGCTTCTAAGCAGGAACATTGGCGCCGTGCTATGTCTAAAGAATTTAGTGCTTTACAACGACAGGGTATATGGTCATTGGTGCCCTCTCATCCTTCTGAACATATAGTTGGTTGTCGCTCGATATATAAAATCAAGCATCACCCTGACGGATCCATTGCAAGATACAAAGCCAGATCAGTGGCTAAAGGGTTTCATCAAGCTTATGACATTGATTATACTAACACTTTCAGTCCAGTTGTTAAACACTCCACCATTCGAGTGGTTCTTGCATTAGTTGTTCACTTTCAGTGGCCCCTTCATCAATTAGATATTACTAATGCATTTCTTCATGGGCTGTTGGAAGAAGACATCTATATGTCTCAACCTCAAGTTTTTGTGGATCGCTGTTTTCCCTCTCATGAATGCAAATTACACAAATCTCTTTATGGCCTCAAACAGGCTCCTAGAGCATGGTTTGACAGGTTTTCTGGTTATCTTGTTGGCATTGGTTTCAGCAAAACCCACACAGACTCTTCACTGTTTGTTCGCTCTTTTAAAGGTTCCCTTACCATTCTCCTATTATATGTAGATGACTTGGTGCTAACTGGCAATGATGCCTGTTACATTTCTTTCCTCATTTCGCAGCTAAGTGTGGTGTTTGAAATGAAAATTTTGGGGCGCCTGCATCACTTCTTAGGCATTGAAGTTAATCCTGTTCCAAATGGATTGTTTCTCTCACAGGTTAAATATGCTAAAGATTTATTGGTTCGTTCTTCCATGCTTGATGCCAAGCCTTGTGGCTCTCCATCTTGCCACAAACAGTCTTCCTCTCAGTCAGCTTCTCCTTTGCTTACTGATCCCACACCATATCGCAGCATCACTAGAGCTCTTCAATGCCTCACACTTACCAGGCTTGATTTGGCTTTTGCTGTCAATCAGCTGTGTCAATAGCTCCATCAACCTACTACAGCTGATTACACTGCCCTCAAACGTGTTTTGCGTTATCTCAAAGGCTCGCTCACCTCTGGCATTTCCTTTCAGCGAGGTTCACTTCATCTCATAGGTTACTCTGACGCTGACTGGGCTGGTGATGCTATGGACAGGAGCTCTACTTCTGGTTTCTGCATCTTTCTTGGCGGTTCCCCTGTTTCCTGGAGTTCTAAGAAGCAACCCACCATTGCTTGATCCTCCACTGAAGCTGAATATAGCTCATACCACCGCAGAAATGTGTTGTCTACGTATGTTACTACGAGATCTTCATATCTTCCTCACTGTCCAGCCTTATGGTGTGATAATCTCTCTACTATCTCCCTTGCCTCAAATCCTGTTTTTCATGCACGGACGAAGCATGTCGAGGTGGACTATCACTTTGTGCGTGAGAAGGTTCTTTACAAAGATCTTCGCATCCACTATGTCAGTACAGTTGATCAAGTGGCTGATATCTTCACCAAAGGATTGCATCCGAAGCGCTTCCAGCACTTGCATTCCAAGCTCAAAGTGACTGCTCATCCCATTGGCTTGAGTGGGGCTATTGCCAAAACTGTTTCTAAGTCAATTGTACAAGACAAACATGTGGAAGACAAACAGGGGAGTTGACAATTGTAACGAACTGGGATTAATCAGTGATTAGTTGTAACTAATCATCTTGGTGAATTGTATATATATATATGAAAGTTTAGGGTGCGAGATCTCTAGATTGGTCTACTCAATAAATCAACCCAAAAGTGTGAAAAAATAATAAATATGCAGCGGAAATAAAATCACAAGCACACACCACAAGGACACCAAATTTTTACGTGGAAAACCCTAACCGGGTGAAAAACCACGGATCTAAACTGGATCTAATCAAGCACTATGAATATCGCAATTACGAGAAACTTAGATTTCTTCCCCAGATATCCCCTACCTAAGGACTGAAGTTACCTTATGTCGCTTCACGTTTCAACGACTTCACACCGCTAATTGCAACAGACCCAATTCAGCAGTTGACTCCTCAAATCTTCTATGTAAGAAGATGATCTTCTACAAAGGATGCAGAAGAATTTGGCTCTAGAAAACTTGGCAGCACAACTCCTTAATAAAACTCAAGAGAAGAATTCTCTCAATTAAATCTCCAAATCAGAGCTTGAGATGTGAATGATGCATTTAGAATAGCCCTTGAGTCCTTTATATAGCCTTGGATTCATGCCTCATGTGTTGTAATATGATTAGGAATCAGCAACATAACTTTGAGACAAATTAGGAAAGAAAACAAGGAAGTTTCTAAAAATTCGCTCAAGTTTGCTCGAGCGACCAGGGAGTCCGCTCGAGCGGACAAGCCACTGTCTTCGCGTATCAAACTGTTGCTCGTGCGATCATAAAGGTGGGTCGAGCGAAACACATTCTGTCTGGGTTCGCTTGAGCGAATGAATTGGTCGCTCGAGCGAATTATAATCTGTATGATTCGGAATATCAGCGATTTTCTCCCAGCCTTCTATCTTCAGAGTCCTTTTCTAAATACGAAATACAACTCAATGGACCCTTAGAGTTTTGTCCAACCCATGAATTAAGCCAACACAAAATTCTAATAATATATATATGAGGTTTGTACTCTTGTAATCTTATCTGATGCAATGGAATGAGATTCTTCTTCTTCTTCTTCTTCTCCTCTGAAATCAGATTTGCTTTCTCTTATGACCACACACCAATTAGGGGTCAGGCTAGAAAACTCCACAAAAAGCCACATGAACTACCATTTTGAAGACACATTTTTGCCTAAAACCATCCCAAGAAAAAATCCAATCTTTTTGTAAATGACGTTGATTGTCATTGCCATATATGTCCCGCACACTAGACGGCTTCCTTGTCATTCTCGATCTCATCCAACTCACCCCTGTATTTCCTACAAATGAAGCAAGCCGTTGATCTTCTTTTTCTTCACATCTTTGTTGTCTCCTTTCACGCATAGGTTGAACCAACCACCCAACAAATCTAAACTAAGCTAAGCAACAAACGCCATTGCTCAAGTTTGACTCATGAGCTAACTGATTGCTTGAGCTTGAATTGGTTATTAGCTTCTTGAGCTTGAGCCGAGCTGGCTAAGCTCATTGACAACCATAAAGAACAGAAAGTGAAGGACAACATGACATTATATAGATAGAAAACACACCATCCAACACTATATAAATGTAAATCAAGCAACGAAAATAACAACACATCGATAAGTTGATAGTTAACGGTACAAACCCAGTCTAGAATCACACGGTGACAGTTTTCACGCAGTTCACATACAACTTATAAAATAAGACGCCGAAGAAAAAGAAAAGGAAACAAACTTCTTGCCACCATTGTTCATTTGAATCCAAAGCACTATATGATGTGGAAGGGCTTTTGGAGCCAACTGGCCTACCCACTATATGATGTGTTTGGAATATATTTATATATATAGGGTAATATTCAAATGAGGGATTCCCTCACCATAGGGTGAGGGACACTTCCCTTTTTGCACATGAATTATGGAAGTGTACCTCACCCTATGTACTTGAAAATTCTCTTTTGTATTTGAAAATTTCCAAAAAGGAAAGTATCCCTCACCCTATGATGAGGGAATCCCTCAATATATATATATATATATATATATAAAATCAACTCCCACTCCAGACCTTCCAATTACCAATGGCCTCAGAAGAAATAGCTGAATAGGACTTTATTTATTTATTTATCTGTCAGCTAGATCTAAAAGCACTTTTCTATCACGTAGGTCAAGAGGGTTTGATAACAGGATAAAACTATCAACGATTGAAACAATAGAGGATTTGGATACTTTGTAAGCATAAATATTCAACTCATAAAATAAAATTGAAAATATAAGTTACCTGGTTTTCTCCTGGCCGGTTTCATTTATGCTCCGCTTCTCTTCTTCATTTGAATAGTTCTCCTTCCTTCAAGAGAGCACGGACTCGCTTGGGAAGAATCTCAGTTTTCAATTCAGGCGTATAACGCAGTTGGACACTTTTGAGAGATACCATTGCTCCTTCCTCAACTATCCACTCCTCTAGATGCAAGCCATAGAGGACCGGCAATTCCAACCGAGGAAATCCTCCCGGAGAGCAAATCATTCTCTTGCTAAGATACGACCTGATATATAACTTGAGAATCTTAAGGTGTTGTAGCTTCTCCAATGTAGAAATGGCATCTTGTTCTAATTCAGAATCGTACAAATATAGTTCGACAAGATTGGGTGGCAACTCCGGTAGTTTCTTTATGCTTCCACACAAATTAATCTTATACAGATCTGGATGATGTGTAAATGGCAAAAGTGGCAGGAATGGGCCCTCACTCTCTAGTTTAAGCGATCGGAGATTGCACAATTTCTCAATACAGTAGGGCAATGTATCATGGTATGAACACACATATCCAGATATTACCAATTTTCTAAGATTAGTTAGCTTGCCTAAGCCTTCTTCTATCCAACTGCCAGCACTTAGGCAAAGTGTTTGGAGGTTTCTTAAATTGCTGAGATGTGGATACCCCTTAATATCACAATTATAAGCACGTAGATGCCTCAACTTCTTCAAATTCCAAATTGTATTCGGCAAGATTCCCCTTCCTGGTTCTTCATATACTTTTAGAGTTTGTAGGCTTGACAGGTTGCCAATGGATGGTGAAATACTATGGAATGTATAACTACCTGAAAATTCCAAAAACTTTAAATGAACAAATTCTCCGACTTCCTTTGGTACTGAGACTTTTGAAATTTTTTCTGATTCAGCATTCATCACTCTTAGTAATTTGCTACTTGTGTTCGGTAATTTTAACACATCAACTTTAGAGTCGAAGAAGTAGAATATGGAACGGAGGGTCTCAATTGAGTGATTTTTAGTCTCATCTCCATCAATGTTGTGGTAGACTGCCAGTCGTCTCACACTAGTTGAAGATGAACTAGTGTCATTATCATTGCGGAGGACCACAAAGAAATTGTCTTCTTTTGCTTCAGATATGGAGAAGTCGCGTAAAAGATCGTGGATGCGGCATTTGTGAATTGATCCGATAGACCTTCTACTTGCTACTTGAATCATGCTCCTGCCGACGAGCTCCTCCAAGTATTTTTCTGCTGTATCTTCCATGATCTCATATTCTCTCTGCTGAATGAAACCTTCAGCAATCCACAACCTGATTAGTTTCCCTGAACCGATTTCATAATCCTCAGGGAAAAGGCCGAGATATAAAAAACATGGTTTCAGGTAATGGGGCAAATCCCAGTAACTCAAAGCTAATATTTTCATACACAGTTCATACCTTTCAGTGAGATGGCGAGGTACACTGGCAAGAACGTCGGACCATACTTCGATCGTCTTATCTTTTCTTGCTAAGAGAGCTCCTAAGACCAAAATAGCTAGTGGTAGATCTCCACATTTTGCAAGGATCTTTCCCCCCGTTTCCTTCAACTCTGCAGGGCAGGCTGTTAAGGGATCTTCTCCTGGAAAGATTTTCTTCATAAACAATTCCCAGCACTCCTTGCCGTTAAGAAAGCGCATCTTATGGGGATGTCTTGGGTCAGCATGTGAAGCTACCTCTTCGTTACGAGTGGTAAGCATTACTCTACTTCCCTTCATACCATCTGGTAGTATGCGGTTTATCTTTTCCCATGCTTCTATAGACCATATGTCATCAATGACCACCAGTTATCTCTTCTTCTTCAAGTCGCCATGAAGCATCGTACTCAATTCTTCAAGATTCAATTTCTCTATCTTCTTTATGTCCTCTTGAGATGGGCTCGTTACGCATTTTATAATGCGCATGAGGACGTCTTTAATTGCAAATTGCTGAGAGAGGTAAATAAATGCATGACAATCAAACTGCTTCTTAACATCATGATAAACCTTTTTAGCGAGAGTAGTTTTACCTAAACCGCCCATGCCGAATATAGAAACCACACAACGCCTTGGCCCCCCAGTCATCAACTGCTTCTTCACATGGTTGAGTTCGTCCTGCAGACCAACCACTTCTAATTCTGAATCTTCAACCGCTGTGGAAATCATCCTATGTTCTTGCAAACTTTGACTTGAAGAGCTTTCCCCAACCTCATTGATATTCTTTATGCCATATTTTTCCCTCCTGCTTGAAATGTCACTGATGTTCAACTTTATCTTCTCAATCTGCCGGGCGACCTTGTAGCGCGTTCTTAGCTCGCTGAGGATGCAGATGTACCTTTTGATATGCCCTACAAATCCAGGCCTCCTCCTTTGACTGTAGATGAAGATTTCAATGACATCTTCAGCTTCATAAGAAACGTCTCTGATTTGTGCCACCCAATTCTTCACTCCGGCATCTTCCTTCCGTTTGGAATCGGCGTCTTTTAGAAAGCACCGCATCGACTCCAATTCTCTTTGAATCCATCTGAATTCGTCCTGGACTCCAAGGAGGAGTTGTGCTTCTTTAATGAGAAGGTCACCCAGCCCTTCTACAAGAGAGGAGACAACAGCCTCAGAAGCCATCTTTCTCTTCTCCATGCATCTAAGCAAGCCTTACTATCTCATAGCTTCATCAAGCCTCACAATAAACACTTTCAGTAACAAGATTCACGATAATTCTGATCTAATGGATCACTAGCACTAACAAATTCAAAGAGGATGATTGTGCATGCCTCTTACCCTTGTGGTAAGAGTTGTGAGTACTTACGTGCCTGTCATTGATTCGAATCTAAGCAGGGATCTTCTCTCACCCGATGGCTGTGCTACCTCATCTGAGGTCTTCTTCCCTCACCAGAGGCCTCCCTCACCTCACCCGAGGTCTAGTCCCTCACTAGAGGGCTTGGTCCCAGCCCCCTAAGCTGGGTATCGGAAAAAAAAAAAAAAAAAACAGAGAGAGACAAAGAGTTTGTATTTTTTAAAAATGTTAACAATTGCATGAGAGAGATGATAGGAATATCTCTTGTTAGTTACTCTCCTCTTGTATAAATTTGAATATTGAATTGTTTTCTTCCTTCATATAAAATGAAGAGACATTGTTATTAAAATTATGGTGAGATTTCATGGAAATGTTCCATGAAATGTGTACTGACAAATTAACAAGGGAGGTTTGTAATGGGAAATTACATATGAAAATGGTCTAATTTTAAACCATTTTCACGCTCAAACAAATATGCATATGCATCAATGTGCAACACTTACTTATGATTAGTTATTTCATATTCTTATTCAATGTTTATATATTTTACATATTATTTGGCTCCTATTTATACATTTTCGTCTAGTTTTTTAGTTATGCAATGATTTAATAATTTTTTTTCAAAAAAAAAAAAATTAAACCTGTCACTCAACTTGAATGCTCCACCTAATCTCACACTAGTGTAGCCATCTTTATGTGGATCATATGGGATTCTGGGGTCGACATGTCTTTGCAGTATTGCAGACAATTTTGCATTCACTTTCTAATAAGTAGGTGGAGTAGGTGATCTATCCATTCAACATATAAATAGGAAAGAGAGATATTTACCAGTACTACTACTAGACTCCAATAGTATAGTTCTGAAGGCACGGCACGATACGGAAGGTAGATGTCCAATATCAATTATTGGGGAGTGGGCCATTGGGATCACAACAGATTCTAGATTTTTGTGGAGTTTTCTGGTCTTACTTGTATTTTTTGGTGTTTAATTTGGGTGGTTATTAGTGCTTCTAAAGTGGGGTTTAGTTTATTCTTGGGTGATTTCAAGAGAACCCATTTTAAGAATTATGGGGTCATCTTTGTATTTGTGGTGCTAATAAAAGTATTCAAGTGGTTTTACTTTTGCTTGAGGTGGTTTTGGTTCCTAGGAGAATTATTTATGGTGATATCACGAGTCACTCTATCATGACTCGGGCTCATGACAGGTTTAGGAGTAAAAAAATTACGATATTGTTAAATGGAGACACTTTGCATTGCTTTTTATTATTATTATTATTAGTAATCATAGACTCACATACATACTCACCCAAGTCCATCTCTATCAGGACTACCACTAAGGATTGATCTCTAATAGTTTTTAAAGAAGGAAGGTGCCTCACCAACAGAGCTAGTAATGGATTTTCCTTGTTAAGATGTGGCCATCAATATGAATATTCCTCATTGACAAGCTTGAATCGACACGAACAAGTAAAGGATGGATAATTATAGTTTCTGCAAATTTCTTGGCTCTTTGATATATAATAATAAAATCAATAAGGTTTGAAATGGATCGCCAACTGTTTCTATAAAAGAGAGAACAAAACCTCCAAAAAAAGAAGAAATAAAAAAAATCCAGACAGAGCAAAAACTAATTACAAATCAAAACAAAGAGCAACAAGTTGTGTCAGTTTACTCAAAGATTAGGAGTAGAATGATGCTACGATCCTAAATGCTTATAATACTTAATTTGACGCGTTCCATCAGTCATACGGCTTTTGGCGTATTGATTAAGTACATAACAAATGAACCCCTACTTGCTCTACGAATCACTGTCTACTTTTAGAATTGGTTCAACATTAGAGCTACCGTGATTTTGCATTTTACATTAATATCAATAAAGAGCTGATGGGAGAAAACAACGAATGTTCGCCAATGAATAATTATCATAAGGTGGGAGAATGAGGGGTGCTCAAATTGTATTAATTATTGGAGAGATATTGCATGATATTGTCAATGTTTCTGGTTGAATTGTCTTCCAAACAAATAACATGGCGGCTTCAGCCCATTCCACAAGGATGGCATCTTTTGACAATTTTATTTTGACTAGTTCAAATCCATTTTCTCATGTTTATTTATGAAAAAGATGTAATGCTTGAAATTCAGAGGTAGGCCCCACCTTTAGGACATTCTTAGGTGAACATTTTCCCTTTTAGGTTCATGTATGAAACCCTATTGTGGGGTCTACATAGTGATAATCCGGACAGCTCAAAATGACAAATAAAAAAAGAAATCAACAAAAGAACTAAATCATATTAGAGCGAGGTTTTTCAAAGAGGGCATTTCTTTTAAGGCTCACTAACAATGTCAAGATTATTTGCACAATAGATACAACTAGAAAATAAATAGGGAAAGCACAAAATCACATAGAACTCCAATAGAATTTCAAATGACGACTCAATGACCCCACTTGAGAAAAGTATAAAACAATGAGAAAATAGCTTCCTTATAAAAAAAAAGCACGAATATTTATGAAAATATGGATACTAAACTTTTGATTTAACACCAAAGTTTTTTGTCCTTTTTATTGACTTTTGGGATATTGACCATATATCTGGTCTTACATCTGACATTTTCCCTACAACAATCAAACTTTAAAAAATTCCCACTGAATCGTTCGTATAATAATTGTGTGATGTCGCACGGCCCTAGAATATTGCACAAGGTAATATTTGCAATATCACAAAGCCCTAGGATACTGCATAGTATTATATATGTGGTATTGCACGGTCCTAGGATACCGCACAAGAAAAAATACTTAAACTTTAACTGTTAAACTGGGTATTTCTTAAATGGCTAATCCACAAACCTAGTTTGCACTTATAAGCCGGAAAATATTTACCTGCGCATGAACATGTTATATGTAATGCTTGGAATTCAAGGTTAGGCCCCACCTTTAGGATGTTCTTTGGTGAACATTTTCCCTTAGTTTCATATATGAAACTCGATTGTGGGGTCCACAAAGAGATAATCCGGACTGCTCAAGATGACAAAGAAGAAAAAAGATTTGACAGAAGGATTAAATCATATTGGAGTGAGGTTCTTCGAAGAGGGCATTTCTTTTAAGGCTCACTAATAATTTCATGATTATTTACATAATAGATAGAACTAGAAAATAAAGAGGAAAAACATAAAAAACATAAGAGCTCCAACAGAATTTTAAATGACAACTCAATGAGCCCACTCATGAAAAGTCTGAAACAATGAGAAAATAACATCTTTATAAAGAAAATAAAATGCAATCTTAGGAATATTTATGAAAAGATGGATACTAAACTTTTGATATTAACACTAAAGTCGTTTCTCCTTTTTAATGACTTTTGGTATATTGACCATACATTTGGTCTTACATCTGACATTTGCTCCAAAACAATCAAATTTAAAAAAAATTTCCCACTGAATTGTTTGTATAATAATGATGTGATATCGCATGGATCTAGAATATAATATGGATAATATTTACGATATCGCAATGTCCTAAAATATTGCAGTATGCAATATCGCACCATCCTAAAATATATAAAAAATAAATAAAAATCAAATGAACTTTACTCCCTCACGGGTGAATGTCACCTCTCAAGGCAGTGCCCCGTGACCATTTTTACATATTTGTCGTACTAAATTTTCCTTTGACACGCGGGATGACTAACGACGTACTGGTTGTCGTACTAGGCTTTGTTTTCACACTCGGAAGGAGTATCGTGTCGCATTCACCAATTACAAGGGCATGGGCAATCTTGAAATCGTCCCCTTGTCTTTTATGCCCTTACTTTTGGATTCATATGACAACAGTTTCCCAACATTCTTATGGGCGGGGGAGGTCTTAGCATTGCACGTGATCGGAAGAGATTTGATGGATCGGATCTCAGAGGGCTGGAGTTGTGGCTGTGTGATCGACTGATTAGATCTCAAGATTGAAATAGTGTTTTTTGGATCGTGCAGAGGGAGATTGTTTGATCTCGGTGGGCCACATAAATCATATTGAGAGAGAGAGATCAGATCGGACAGATCAGCGTTTTCTGGATTGAATCCAGACTGTTTCGTTTTCTGGTCGGACCGATTGGAGAAGAAGAAGTAGAGACCAGGGGTTCTACTTGAATTTTGAGATCGCAAGGAAAGCAAGAAACGAAGGGTTCGTTGTTTGAGTTCGGTGATGTGCTCAGAATAATTAACCGCAATCGCACAAATTTCTATTAAGTAGATAATGGCAAATACGGGTCGATCCACAGAGATTTGTAGAAACAAGATCCAAAAATCCTCAATCAGTTTTCACACTAGAGATTTTAAAACCACAATTAGTCAAGGAAATAATAACTAAACTGATATCAAAAGAAATCTAAACACAAACTTGATCAGAGAAAGAGAGATCAGAGTATTGGATTTCACCAAAACAGATTTAATCATTCCAAAATTACTTCATAGTCTTATCCTAATAAAACTAAATCTAATGTGCAAACAATTGCTTTGGATCGGAAGATTTAGCTTTGAAAATCCTTTTTCTTGAAAAAAAATCCAATTATCTAAATAGTACCTAAGACTCCCTTCACTTCAATATGTTGAAACTATAATAACTATTTATCAAGATCAAGCACAAACCATTAAAGGAATTTAACCTAAACATGATATGTCAAGATCAAGCATAAAAAGTAAAAGACATTCCAAATAACATTTACAAAACCAGAAGTTGAATAACATTCATGAAGGAGAACCTATTAAATCATTAAGCATAATGAGGGAAAGACATAGAAGAATAATAAGGAACGAACTCACCGGTTTTGGTTTCCTTCTCCACCCTAATCCACGGATTAGCCAAGCATTGTAGAACAAACAATAACAATGAAGCAAATTGTCATTATTGAAAGCCTTCAAGTTGTCTATTACACTACTCAATCTCCACCCTCAATTTCTAACAAAGATTGAAGAAAAATAAAATTCACCTAGAGCAAAAGAGAGCCTCCCCTTAAAAAGAAGAAAAATACAAGAAGAAAAAGAAAGAGAAATCACTCAAATTCGTCATCCCTCATATCCCTCTACTTGACAGCCTGTTTTGACCCCCAAAACGTCAGAATTGGGAGATCCTTGTGAGACATGATATTCCTCTCCTTTGAGTCCTCTTTCCAACGCATCTGACCTTGGCTTAATCGGAGTCTTGAGTCACAAGTTATGGTCAAAATAGTAAAGCTTGCGTAGGATGGCTACAATTCCAAAAATCTTCTTTCCTTCATGATTTGATCACTTGCTAAACAATAACTTTCTTATTGATGTCCATGGGATTCCTTCCATTTCTTGCAAAGTTGATTGCTAAGCATTAGATATGGTGGGGGCCACCAAATTCGGTCTTCACAAAAATAAAAACTAATTGTGCCAAGTTTTGAACTCATGACCTCTCTAACTTGAAATTCCAACTCTCCTCTAACAAGCCTATATGCTCTTTGTGTATAACTTTTTCCAAATGGGGTTTTAGCTTTAAACCTCTCCGAATTAAGCTCAAATATTCTCAGCTCCTTCCAATTCCTGCGTAATAAGAAAAAGGCTATAAGTAGAGCATTTAAGACAAAATAAACAACTAACAAATTCAAATAAAAGGGTAGTTATTTATATTATGCCATGCATATCATTCGGATTGGAGGAGGCTACAGATTCTGCGCCTGCATCGGAACCGGAGAAGGAGGAGCACTGCTGCTGTGTGTTGCCATTGCTGTAGAAGAGGAACGCTGCTCCCGGTTACAGAACCGGTGAAGAGGATTACAGGATCGCGCGCCGATCCCGTGCTGCTTTGCTGTTTTGGCGGAGTCTTCGCCGCCTCCGCCCGTCGCCGGAGAAGGGGGTTGCCGCTGCTATCGCCGGTGTTGTGCAGTTTGCCGAGGAAGAAGAAGGAGATCAGAACCGTCTTCTGTGTCTGGTTGCAGAACGAGGAGAAGAGGAAGAAGAACCCAGGTTATTTGGGTTTGTTTCCGGGTTGGGTCCATTCCAGGTCAGCCTGACCCATTTGAAGAAGCCTAGAAGCAAAGCCCACAAGAGAAAGAGGTCCGCTGACGTTAGCAATACGCCAGCACCTGTACAGTCAAAAACAGTTTGACCGAATCAAAGGTTGAAATTGTTTTCGCGATATCTTGACGATCTAGAGTCCGATTGAAGATCCATTTGGATCTACGGACTCGTTGCAAGAAGATCTACGCGGTTATGGAAGAAGATTGGTTGTTCACTAGTCGACGAAGGAGATTGACTGATTGGAGCTTAGAATCTTATTTCTGTGATATTTTAGCCTTCCAGAGTCGGATTTCAGATTTGTTTCTTCCAGCGTACTCGTGGCGACCAAATCTACACAAGTATAGTGAAAGATTCGTGGAATGGCTATGAAGTTTGACATTGAGAAATTTGATGGAAACAACGACTTCGGTCTTTGGCGTCTGAAGATGCATGCTTTACTAGTTCAGAATGGGTTGCAGAAAGCTTTGAAGGGAAAAAATGCTTTATCTGACAAACTTTCAGATGGAGAGAAGGATGAGTTGCTAAAAAAGGCGTATGGGCAGATTGTGCTATTTTTTAGTGATGGTGTACTGCGAAAGGTTGTTCAAGAGAAAACTGCTGCTTGCATGTGGCAGAAGTTGGAGAACTTGTACATCACGAAGTCTCTCACAAATCGCTTGTATCTGAAGAAGCGATTGTTCGCGTTACAAATGTAGGAAGGTATGTCTGTTTCGACTCACATTGATTCTTTCACAAAAGCTATTATGGATCTGTAAAATATCAATGTTGAAATTGATGATGATGACCAAGCTATTATGTTGCTGTGCTCGTTAACACCCTCATATGAGCATTTTGTTGATACCATGATGTATGGTAGAGATACTCTGTCCAAAGATGATGTAGATGCAGCCTTAAACTCGAAAGAGTTGAAGAAAAAGGTTGTAGCTGACAGTAATGGTTCGGGTGAGGGTTTGGTAGTACAAGGAAGAACAAAAGACTCCAGTAATAAGGGCAAACATAGATCCAACAGGAAAAACATTGAATGTTATTATTGCCATAAGAAAGGGCACATCAGAAAAAACTGTCCCGAAAGGCAGAGGGAAGGGAAAGAAATAGAAGATTCGTCATTTGATGATGATTCAATCAGTGTTGCAGATAGAAGATCAGATTATGTTTCCGATAATGCACTTTCTGTAACTGAAAATGAAATTTTTCCTAAGGATGAATGGATTCTTGATTCGGGTTGTTCCTACTACATGTGTCCCAATAGGGACTGGTTTACCACTTATAGAGAAATCAACGGTGGTAGTGTCTTAATGGGCAACAATGTTGCATGTAAGACGGTTGGGATTGGAACAGTTAAAATCAGGATGTATGATGGAATCGTTAGAACGTTGGCAGAAGTTCGGCATGTTCCTGATCTGAAAAAGAATCTTGTTTCTCTTGATGCCTTGACTCCGACGGTTATAAGTTCTCAGCTGAAGGTGGAGTTATGAAGGTTGTAAAGGGTGCTCTGGTTCTTATGAGAGGTAATAGAGTTAGAAACTAATATGTTTTGTCCGGAAATACAGTTACAGGTGGAGCTGCAGTATCTTCCTCAAATGACCATGAATCTGTCTTAACGCGCTTATGGCACTTGTGCCTGGGTCACATGAGTGAGAAGGGATTGACAATACTGAGCAATTGAAATTTGCTATGTGGCATGAAGACAGGCAAGTTAGATTTCTGTGAGAGATGTATCTTCGGGAAGCATCGAAAGGTTAGTTTCAAGACAAGTATTCATCGCATGAAAGGTATCCTTGATTATGTTCATTCAGATGTATGGGGCCTTCTAAGGTTTACTCCAAGGGCGGGTCCCAGTTTATGTTAACTTTTATTGATGATTATTTAAGGAAAGTCTGGGTTTATACTCTGAAGGCGAAGGATCAGACCTTCGTTACATTCAAGCGATGGAAGGAAATTGCTGAAAAACAGACTGGCAGAAAGGTGAAGAAGTTAAGGACAGGTAATGGCAAGGAGTACAGATCGACATAGTTTGAGAACTATTGCACGGATTATAGCATAGTTCGACATTACACCACTACAGAAACTCATCAACAGAATGGAGTTGCAAAGAGGATGAACAAAACGATCTTGGAAAGAGCTCGTTGTATGTTGTTTACTGCAGGATTGTCCAAGGACTTTTGAGCTGAGGTAGTAAATGCTGCAGGCTACTTAATAAATAGGTCTCCACACACAAAGATTGGTTGCAAAACACTAGAAGAAATGTGGTCAGGTAATCCAGCTGATTATTCTAACTTGAGGATCTTCGGTTGTCCGGCTTATGCTCGTGTGAAAACCGATAAGTTAGAACCAAGGGCTGTGAAGTGCATCTTGGTGGGATATGCTTCTGGGGTGAAAGGATACAGGTTGTGGTGTACTGATCAAGATTCACCCAGATTTATCATCAGCAGGGATGTTACATTTCATGAGGATGCTTTACTCGAAGTGAGAAAGCATGTGGAGAAAACAAAAGTAGGTAGCAGCAGTGACACCGTTCAGGTGGAGTCCGACATCCTAGTAAGGAAGGAGAGTGCATCTGGCTCCTCCTGAGATACAGGGGATCGTCAGACTGTGCAGCAGATGCAGCAGACAGAGCCGCAGATGCCACAGACGGGTGGACCGCAAAGAGAAAGGAAACCGCCGGTTAGATACGGTTTCAAGGATATGACGACGTACGCGTCGACATCAAACAGTAGCCGTGATGATATGGTTGCAAGCGCATTGACGACTGAGTCTCTTGAATTAATGGAAGGGCTGGAAAGTAGTCAACAAGCAGCGACTATGATTGAAGAGATGGAGTCTCTTAATGAGGAAAATTAGGCCATCGGATGTAAGCGGTTCTACGAGGAAGATGAAAGAGCTTCCAGTGCAGGTAGAGTGCAGTTTAAGGTTTTCGATCATGTATGCAGTTTGAAGAAATCATTGTACGGGTCGAAGCAAGCTTCTGGACAATGGTACAAGCGATTTGGTGTATTCATGAAGGAATGGGTTAAATTCAAGTTCAAGCATTGCTTGGACTTGATCGGTGTGCTCAGTACCTGAGTGCCCTAAGGGGCAGGTGGAGACGGTGAGACGTGTTTAGTGCATGAGGATCAGCTTCAATGTTCGCCAATGTGGAGATTTGTTAGGTTGTATGGCTCAATTGAAGTAATAAATCTGGTAAACCGGGCTCCTGCATTGCCCATGTTCTACTGTGATTAGAAGTAGGTATATTATCATAGGTCTACTGTGATTAGAAGTAGTGTTTGGGTGTAACAGGGTTTTGGGGCTGATATTATAAATAGAGACTAGGGGTCTCTATAATGTACAACCTCTTCTGATTGTATAGTGAATTCTCCTGTCTTCCCCGTGGACGTAGGCCAAAAGCCGAACCACGTAAATCTCCGTGTTCTTGTGTGTGCTGATCTCTCCTCATAGGCCTTACATCACAACAGCTGCGACTTTCTTTTCTAGAATTCTGATGTTTTTTTTATCCAGCACGTTGTTGTTATCTCTTGATGTGAGTGGCGTACCGTGTTGTCTTTAGGAATCACCAAAGCCGAGTACTTCCGAGGAGTGAAGATCCCCTGTTTGGTCCAAACAGGGAAACCCTGTTTGGACCAACCAGGGGGTGACACATGGGGGGAGGGGGATTTTTTTAAGGGGTAGATGGGATGGGCTCCCCCGTTTTTTTTTTTTTTAAGGGGTAGATGGGATGGGCTCCCCGTTTTTTTTTTCCCCGTTTTTTTTTTTTAAGGGGTAAATGGGATGGGATGGGCTGATTGGAACACCCCCCCCCCCCCCCCCCCCGGGTAGATGGGATGGGCTCCCCGTTTTTTTTTTTTAAGGGGTAAATGGGATGGGCTGATTGGCCCCCCCCCCCCCCCCCCATGTGTCACCCCCTGGGGGATCCTCAGATATGGGCAACGATGTTAGTATGATGGCTGATTCGACATCTCGATGGGCAGAAGCATTCCGTGAAATATCTGGACGACCGGTAATTTTCTTTATTTCCTTTTATCATACACAAACACGCATGCGCATATTTGTATCTATTGGTTTACATAAATATTTAACGACTTCCTCTGCATTGAGCCTAAAAAATGACCCCTGTCTAATTTCTTATTCAGCCTGAAATGCCAGCAGACGGCGGCTATCCAGCATACCTGGCAGCACGTTTAGCCTCCTTCTATGAACGTGCTGGAAAAGTGAAATGTTTGGGTGGCCCGGATCGACTTCCTCTGCATTGAGCCTAAAAAATGACCCCAATAGTCGGAGCTGTTTCTCCTCCAGGAGGAGATTTCTCGGATCCTGTTACATCTGCAACCCTTGGTATTGTTCAGGTGATAGTGATCTCCTTTTTCTAATTTTCTTGTCTTACCACTTTTCTTAGGCGATTTTTCCTTAACCGTAATGTGGAACCTGTTTAATTTTCTTTTACTTATTTTTCAGGTCTTTTGGGGTCTGGACAAGAAACTTGCGCAGGGGAAACATTTTCCATCTGTAAATTGGCTTATTTCTTATTCGAAATACTCAACTGTTTGTATACTGCCACATCAAAATGCATAATGCTATATTGAAAATTTGAAATGCATAAAAATGTTCTTTCAATTCTTACATGTCCCTGGTTGATCTATTGCCACATATCATTCCTTGAAATGCAGGCCCTAGAGTCTTTCTATGAGCAGTTTGACTCAGATTTCATCAGCATCAGGACAAAAGCCCGTGAAGTGCTTCAAAGAGAAGATGACTAGAATGAAATTGTCCAAGTATGGGTTTTTTTTTGTTTTTTGGGAGTACATGAGTGGGCGGGTGCGTGCGTGCGTATGTGCCAGGGCCACTAAGCAAATGCTACTATTTGATGTTTTAGCCTTCTGAATTTCTCTAATCAGCCAGACTTATTACTGGGGAGAATGATAGGCCCATGACCATTTGAAATGTCTACTTGATGCAGCTTGTTGGTAAGATGCTGTAGCAGAAACTGATAAAATTATCCTGGAGACCGCAAAGCTTCTGAGGGAAGATTACCTCGCTCAGAATGCTTTCACTCCGTAAGTTGTAATTAGTATTTCACTTATATTAATCTATTCTTCCCTTGTTTTAATCTACTCTTCCCTTGTTTATATCCATCTTTTTAATCATTGTCCTTCTGCATTCATGTTGTGGTTGGAACAGATACGATAAATTCTGTCCATTTTATAAATCCGTTTGGATGATGCGCAACATTATCCATTTCAACTCATTGGCAAATCAGGTATTTGTTTTCCTGCTTTCTACATTTTCTTGACATTCTCAACTGGTTTTGGCCTTGGTCTCACTTTCAGTGACGAGCTGGGTTAGTCAAGTGTCTGGGAATAAATTTCTGTGTTGGAGCTTGAGATTTTAAGCATCACAGAAAAGGGGTCAAATTCCTGAAGTGGTGATTGGTTTTCCTGGTTTCTCAATGATGAGTTGGCTATTTATTATAGTTTTTTTCAGTGTTCATGTACTATATAGTTAAAGGATTTGTGGATTCATGTAACAACGTTTAGATTTTCCTTTTGTGCATGGAACTTACACTACGAATGGATTTTTTTGACTGATTATTCAGAAACATGATCCACAACCCGTTGCTTAAAAATGAAAAATAAAAAAGAAATAAATCAAAATTAGGAATGTGCAGGCCATTTTACAAATTTTACAAAAATGTCCCAATCAAAGTGGCATTTGACTAGCTTCTACAATCAGCACCTTGCATTAATCATGCTTGCAACTTTCTCTTCAAGCCCTCCATTTTGTTCTTTAGTCGCTTCTTGATATTGGAATCTATCAGATTGGCACTAAGTGGTCCTCAATTTTTATGAGAACATTCTTGCTACTTCCAGAAAACTCATTGTACACTACATTCATATGCTATCTTTGTTCTGCTAATTTGCAAATATGATTTTACACAATTCTGAAGTTCTTGCATATTATTTACTTGATCTCTTGTTTGCTGTTTAAGATCACATTGTTTGCTGATAGCATATAGCAAGGTACATCTTGAATTTCTGTTGCCAGTTTGATCATTCCCAAGACAAATAAATGAGGATTCAAGACATCCTATTCCTGGCTGTTGTTGAACTGGTTAGGGACATAGGGTAGTAGTGTATGGAAGCAGCCCAACTTCGAACTTGTAACTTAATCTTCTTTCCACACAGTTCTTACACTTGTTATTATTCATTCACACCTGCCTCGTGTGGTCTCAACTCAGAATATAACCAGGAGGACTGCTTTTTGCTTTAACTTGTCTTTATATGTGTAGGATCGATGATTCTGTATTTTCTATTTAACCTTCCAAGTTTTTGTGTTTGCAGTTAGTGGAGAAAGGGGCAGGTTCAGATGGCCAGAAGATGACATACAACATTATCAAGCAACAATTGGGTGACCTCTTCTATCGTTTGGTGTAAGTAAAACAACTACGCAACATACACTTGCCTTTTTTTTTCCTCGAGTTTTGACTCACTTCTATCAGCCGTATACCTATCTTTTTCTGATATTAGCAATTGATTGGATGTAAATTCTTAATCTCAAAGAATGAAGCTTGGTAGAAAGATCATTTTGTTCTTTAGTGTGCTCCCTTTCTCTTTAGTTGCAAATCTTCTTGTGCAATACCTCTCAGTCACTCTCATGTGGTGAGAACTTCCAGCAGGTCCACCTTTTAATCCATCCAAACTGTTTACACATGAGACCTCCTTGATAGGTATCGGACCCAGGGTTTGCACCCAATGAATAGACTGGACTTTTGGATGGAGGGTCAATTTTTTTCTTTAATATAAAGCCGTTGAACTTGTGGGCCATGGATCAAGGGGTTAGAGGAGTGGATTTCCAAACCCCCCACCCCACCCCACCCAACCGAACCCCCAAGTGCCATGATCTGTAGGGCCTTAGGTGGGCCCTAACAGCATGTGTGCCGATGTGCAGGAATATTGCCCCTCTTTAGAATAGCCAACCTTACCTTGGAATTGGCAGATGTTGATTTTGGGGTTACATTGCATGATAGAACACGAGTATCAGTGACATTGTCAGAACAGGTTTCCTTCTTGTTGAGGTTTGCTCTTGCCTGCAATCTGACCGGGTGTTTTTTAAGTATCATAACTGGCCTGGGTGGAGGCTTTTTCCAGGATCACCTCTTTTATTTATAAAGCCTAATACTTAATAGTCAAGGTCAGATCCAGCAAGCAGGCCTAAACGTCAGGTCCATATCAATTGACCAAAAATACTAGGTCCGGTGTACATTTAATTGTCAATGTCTCCCTCCGTTTGATGTACCACAGCTCAAAGTGTGTTTATTTCTGATAAATTCAACTTAGTTTTGAGCTGCTGTAATTAAGAAGGGTTCAAAAAAAAAAAAAAAAAAAAACAGAGAGAAATGTTCCACTGCAATTTTCTATTATTTGCCCCATTCATAAGCTATTCACTGATCTCGGTGTTTACAATATAGCAAGTGGTACTTGCACGCACCAAGACCTCACTATTCCATATCATACAGAATTGCACACTGAAGCATTTACTAACTAGGACCTTTCTGTCGTGCACAACTACAGCTCCCAGAAATTCGAAGATCCTGCAGAAGGAGAGGCCGCTCTTGTGGCAAAGTTCAGTAAATTGCATGAAGATCTCACTACTGGTTTCCGCTACCTCGAGGATGAAATGCGGTGATTATTTATTGCCTCGGATAAATCTTATGTCTCTCTGGCTATGCTTATGGAAGTGAAGCAATGAACAGGGGTTTCTTGTTACCTGTAATTGGTTTCTCCATGTATTGACATTTTACTCCGCTTTGGTTCACTCTTAGTAATTTGTTACTTGTGTGAAAAAGTACATAGCCTCATGATCGGGCCATTTCTTTGTAACTATGGGAGGCGGCAGATTGTAAGGTTTCACTCTCACGGATGGGGGATCTAGAAAATCAGCCCCACCAATATTATCCCAGCCCTTTATCCTTAACATCCTTAAAAACTCAATGGTATCTTAATCATAGATTTTCATCGAGATTCAATCCAACGGTGTGTTAAGGTTCAGTGAGTGTAAAATTGGCCATGATGTGGATGCCACATCATGGGATGAAAAGACCATCGAAGGAAAGGTGGGCACAAGTGAACCCCATGGTGTTGGACTACACTTGCAGTTGCTCATAAGAGAATGTGAATTTTTCCTATTTACCGAAGGCCTTTGATACTTATCCAGCTCAAAATATAAAAGAAAATCATAAAATATAAAGACATTGATAGGGGTCCAACTCTCATCAAAGTTGAATAAATTGACCGTCAAAATAAATACATTACGCTTTATCTCCTAAGCTTCCCATTCATGAACCTTAAATTAAAACTTTGTCTAATCAATTCAATTTTTATTTTAGATGGCTAGATACTAAAGTTTTCTATATATTTGATGCTCTAATGGCAGTGTGACGCCCATAAATTTTGCCTAATGTCTTATTTTGTAAAAGCTATAGGAATATATCAAATAACTTGGTGGGGATGCGGACATATCCAATTATAGGACTACACAGAGCTTCTGACCTGTTTGTTATAAATGGGGTTTGGAACTTCAAAAACAGGAACCCACATGACCTCGCTGTTAATAAACCTTTCCTCGTAATACTCTTCACATACAAAAAGGTCACCTGGCTGAAATTCTTTGTTGGAGAGCGACCCAGCCGATCCCCGCCACCGTTTTGTTCTTTTGTTCTCTTAGACAATGAGACAAGTCTACAAATAAAAATCCATCACCTCTCATGTGGAGCCCACCCACATGTCCCTCTGATGATGATCAATCCAACCCCGAACGAATCGTGTGGGTCCAATGCTTGATCGACTCGTCCCAATTGATCTAATGGATCAGATTGGACAGATTTGAGGCCTCAAGAGTTAAAAAGATGGTTCCTTGACCTTTCAGACTCCTCTCAGGTTCATGATCACCATCATCCTCTCAAGTGGGCCCCACAAGTTGGGCGCAGTTTAGAAGAACATCTCTCTCTAACGGATCCGGATCCCCTGTTTGGACCAAACAGGGAAGCCCTGTTTGGTCCAATGAGGGGGTGCCACATGGGGAAAAAAATATCCCATCAACACATCCCATCTCTTCAATGAATTTTTTTTTTTTTTTTCTCCCCATGTGGCACCCCCTCATTGGACCAAACAGGGCTTCCCTGTTTGGTCCAAACAGGGGATCCACTTCCCTCTCTAACCTGTTTTAACGTTGAAAAGACTCCCATATCTGACCGTTGAATCTCTAAGACAATCGAACAGTTTCTCCGCATTTTCAGGTGTTCTTCTTCTTTCCTCTGTTTATCTCTTCTTTTTCTTTTTCTCTCTGTGTGTGTCATAGATTGATTTTTTTTTTTTTTTTGGGGGGGGTGTGGGGTGGGGGGGTGTGGGGGATGGGGTGGGTGTCTTTTCATTGATTTATTCATGTCATAGGTTGTTGGGGGCTTTTCATTGATTTATTCATGTCATAGGTTGTTGGTTTTTGTTGCTTTGGAATGGTTGTGTAGTTTTTGGGGCAAGGAGATTTGGGGTTTCATTATTTTCTCAAAGGCTGGAGCTGGATCTTGTGGGTTTTGAAGATGACAAGACAAATGTGGAAAAAGTTCCTTAACAATTTGGTTTTATGAGATTACACCTTCCATGATCAAAGACAGCATCAAATAAGTAAGTAAATTATTCATTTGATTCACAAAAAGCAAAAAAAGATGGAATCAGAAGAGCCCATTGTCAAGGATTTTGTAACGTCTATTCTTGGGGGTTTTCTATTTCAGCCTAATGGGGCTGCCGAAATCATCATTAGAAATGCAAGTGAATGATTAATGGTGGAACTCCTGTATCAAGTGTTTGCATGTGGTAGTTTCTTAGTTACACGTTTCTGCATTAGTATTTTCATATGGAGAATTTAAAGAAGTATTAGAATGTAATCAATATATGTTTAGGAGAATGTGGGTTCATTTAATGTATGTGTGGTGTGATTGTTCAGAAATCTTATGAGAGATTTGAAAGGGATTAGTCTGTTCATAAGAATGTGTTTTGGTTATTATTTTTTGGATGCAGTGAGTGAGAGTCTTATGGGAGATTGGAGGGAAATTAATGTACTTAGGAGAAAGCTTGCATTCCAATAACACTTGTAAGTTGCCCTATGTATGTCATTAGCTAGTCTTGCATGAAATAATCTATATAAATAGTAAGCTTAAGGACATTAATAAAAAGGAGTCTCCGGACGCATAGCGCTCTGATGAAGACATCACGGTTCAAGCACTGCTCGCCCTATTAAAATCAGCTTCTACAAACCAAGTGAGCCATTTATCCTAGAACCAAAAAAAGGGAAAAAAGAGAGGACATTCTACTAGGGATTTCAACAAACGTTTTATTACCTTGTACAAAAATTTAAAAAAAAAAAACTCTAATTACTTTATTACCCCAAGGAGCTTACCTGTACAAACCCTCTTGTTGGACCTGTTTGATAATCAAGGCGACCTAGGGTCTAGTTGGGTCCCTTTTTTTTTTTGTGTGGGGGGGGGGGGGGGGGGGGGGAAGAATGATAACTTGTATTAGAAATAAGAGCTTTAGAGTACAACTGGATTATACCAAAAAACAAGGGGCCTAAAGAAACCCCAAACCAACAAGAGCCACTCAGAAGGGAGGTCTAGTTGGGCACACCATACTTGAATGCCTGTGTATTGGAGTGATATGTATAGAAGTATAGAAATATAATATATTATATAAAATAATATTAATTAATAATTCTTTTTTGTGGAGAGGGAACGATGCAGTTCAAGAGATAATGCCATCGTCAAATCCATTGTTAAAGAAATTATCAAATGACTTCATCACATCTCTTTGCAAGCACAATTTTATGTGGTTTACCTCTTTGCTTTTTAATATAAGTTTCATTACTATAAAAAAAAATTTGTGGTTTGTCACAATGTATGGCTATGCCAGTAGAGAAGAACGATTGGAGGGTTCTTGCTGTCTAGAGCGGTCATGACTTCATTTTGAATCAAAATGTGGTGAGATGTGTATTGAATTTTGGGTTTTGTTTTAAGTGTGTTTAATTTTTGGTCAATAGCGATGGCCATCGTGTCTTTGGATTCAATTTTGCTTGTGAAATAACAAATCAGAAGTTTTCTAACTGATTTTTTGTAGTTTGATCCTCCTGAAACCTGACTGGTTGTTTAGTAAAGAATACTTTCTTAATCTTTTTAAGAAATGTGAAGAGGAATACTTGAAGCCCCACCCTACATCCACCTTATCTTGCTCTTGTACTCTCGACTTCTTGAAGAATGAATTTAAATATTTATGTCCAAATTATGTTTTGTCAAATGTTTTATTCTGCATCTTATTTTATCTCCATACTTCTGATTTGCTGAATGAACTTTTTTTCTGAAAAGGTTTAGTGCAAAGTTCTAATTAATGGCTTGTCTCTTATGTCATTGTTCCAGATTTTATTTTTTTAACATCACTGAGTGGTTAAAGTCTTGGCTGGTTGTCTTCCCCACCAATGAGTCATGAATCACGGGTTTAAGAAAGTGTATTGGGATTTTTCTTTGATGAAATTCTTTAGATGAAGATACCCAAGGAGTGGTGGCTAGAAATTCGATACTTGCAGATAATGCCAATGCCACCCCACCGGCCTGTGCCAAGGAGGCCACCATGGATTATTATATTGGTTTCTTTGGTGTGCGTGTTGCTGATTGGGGCTTACATTTATCCACCTGGACAACTTGAAGCTTGTTACTTCTTCTCTTCAAGTACTTGTAGTTCTTTTAGGAAATGGCTTCCACCTTCTTTGGTTAAGGTTTTTACTGATGATGAGATTGCAGCTCGTGTCGTTGTAAGGGACATTCTGACTATGCCTTCCATACAATCAAAGAATCCTAAAATTGCATTCATGTTTCTCACTCCAGGTTCTTTGCCTTTTGAGAAGCTTTGGGAGGAGTTTTTTCTTGTAAGATTTCTTATTTGACTATAAACATTACAGCTCTTTACTTGGTACACAATCTGCCTATATCTTCTTATTTGGTCGTGATATTTAGTTTCTCCTTTGAAAAGATTCTTCTTTACACTCCCCTTTATAAAGATGAAGTCTGAGGTGTGAATGCACTATTGTCAATTTCCTTAGCTAAACCCCCTTAATAATGAACACTTTAGGCCCATTTCATTAAATCAAGAAGAGAAAAATAATAAGAATACAATGTTGCTTAAATGTAACTGCATTATTTGAGATGTGAGAGTACTCTTTCTTGTTTCCCTTTCTTTTTCTTTTTTCTTTCCTTATTTATAAACAGATTCAAGAAATCTCATGTTTGGATTCTTTGTACTCTCTCTAAAACACATCATCTCATATTAGTAGTAAATCAAGCACATCTGTTTTCTCTCTTCATATCTTCTGGTCAGTTCATGGAACAAAAGTATATTCAAACTGGGACAAAATGGAGAGGAATTTTTTAATATCTAGATAATGCACGAAATGATTTTTTTTTAATGTTAACGTGACTTGAAAATTCAAATAATGCATGAGATACTTTCAAAGGGGTTTTAAACGCTAGTGTTATTTGTTTTTAGAAAAGGCATCAATATATGATCTCAACTACTGTTGTTGCTTAACTGGCTGATATTGCATTACGTTATTTCTGAGCGTTCGTAAGTATTGCCAGGGTCATGAGGAAAGATTCTCCATATATGTACATGCATCTAGGGAAAAACCTAAACACGTTAGTCCTTTATTCACTGATCGAGACATTCATAGCAAGCAGGTATTTGGTTCTTTATGTTCATGTTCTTTTATATTCATTAACTTAGAGAATTCAGTAAGTATAGGTATTAGGTGTTCTCAAAGTCATGTTCTATGAGTAAATCTATCTTCTTCTTCTTCTTCTTCTCTTTTTTTTTTTTTTTTTTTTTATTATTTTTTTTATAACATGAGTAAACTTATCTTTATCCTTGGATGCATTTTTGTTCATTATGTGAGTTCTAATGTCGATCAGAATCTATTGGTCCGTGAATATGAGCCATAAATGATAATTAAATATTCATTTTTAGAGGATTTGGCTTATGATAGATCGGAATGGATAAACAAAATTCATTTAGCCGAACCCAACATAGTTGGGACAAGGCTTTGATGATGGTGATCTTTGCATTTTTACTGTCTTTGTGTCAATCTCTGTAAGAGAGCAATGGTATGTTGATCTAATTAATAATAACTTTATAATGTCTTTGAAAATCACGCACATTTTTTTTGTGTGGCTCTTAATGTAATTTTCCTATGCATATTTGAAGTGAAGGTTCAAGTTTTACATGATTCAAGGTGACATATGAGCCCTTATTTTCCCTTGACCATGAGTTGTAGCCTAAATTGATGGGATGAGGCTAAGGCTTCAATGATGATGATGATTGATGATAATGTTGATGATGATTTGCTCTCCACCTTAGTCCATTGGTCTTTTTCTGTAATTCTGTGTTGTCTGGTTTGAACATTGTGAGCTTCAGAAACTGTCAAAACATTTCCTAGAGGGTATGATTACTGAAGTCTGAAGATGTGGAAGTTTAAATGATGTGGTAAATTGACAGATCAAAGGTCTCTTTGGCGTTTCTTCTTAGGACATTTGATGTTAGCCAATTTGACCTTGTGGTTCCTTTGGTCTAACATCAAATGGATGAGCTTGTAAAGAAGGTGATATACACAGTAGTACACCTTGTTCCTGTAGTCCCTCAGACTATAGTCCTGTTGCAATTATCTTTGTTATATTTTAGAAGGGCTCACCTTCTAAGAAAAAGGCTCAATCCTTAGGGATAGACTCAAGCCTGTGTGATTCTTTAGATAGGCTTAATCATTAGGCGTAGTCCTGGAGGCTCATCGTCCTTTTGAGAATCTTTTTTTTATTTGATTTTCCACGTCAGATTCGACATTCATCCTCTGTAGGGTGAAGAGGACGTTACAGTTTTAGAATCATTTATCAAAGTGTGATTTGTAAACTTAACAGTCACAGATGAGATTGGACAGTAAAATCTTTAAGAATTATAAATTTATTATTTATAGTCGAGCTATTGAGCTGCAATATTTTGGATTTTTTCTTGAAATAGTTAAAAACTTGAATTTGAAGCCTTTTGTCATGTGATTGGTTGACAGCTTTATCTTATGCCATTTGGTTCCTAGAATATCTTATGCCATGTGGATGTCATCCAAAACAATTGCAGGTTGTCTGGGGAAAGATCTCTATGGTTGATGCTGAGAAGAGACTTTTGGCAAATGCACTCCAGGACACCGACAACCAGCATTTCATCTTGCTTTCTGACAGGTGATTGGTTTGTAAATTGATTTGATCCCAGTTCTAGATTAATTGATTTTATGGTGCTATTGTGACCATTTAGAGTAATTCCACCTTTTACATTACAGCTGTGTGCCACTACACATTTTGACTATTTGTATAACTATCTGATGGATACAAATGTCAGCTTTATCGACTGGTAAGTCTGCTATACTTTTCTGCATAAATCCTACTTTTCCCCTGTATTAAAGCTATTCTGATATTTACTCCATTGGAAAAATTATTTGGATTAGTGTCAAATGGAAACTCTGTAGAATGGATTAATGGTGCCATTACCGTACGTCCAAATGTACTTTTTAAGCCTTTATTATTTTATTTTTTGGGCTGATCAAGAATGTACATTGGCTTATTAGTGGATTGCTTATTTATGTGCATTATACACTTGTGTTTTGGGCTTTTAAGGATTAATTTGTTTAATATCTACTGCAAAATTGAGAATTGATTGTGTTGGATCAGAATGTGCAAAGTTACACTTTTGTTTAATCACATTCCTTTTCCTTTCAGCTTTGAGGACCTTGGTCCACATGGAACAGGCAGTTATTTAGACAATATGTTGCCCGAGATTGAAAAGAAGGATTGGAGAAAGGGTGCACAGGTAAACTCAAGCATGCTTGCTTATGTCTAATTCAATGTTTAGAGGGCTGCATGGATTTCTAGAAAATATGTATGAATTTTATGCTATACCTCTAAGCCTTTTTCAGAAAAAGTGAACATACAAATGAAAGACCGTTATGATGTATGCTATGTCTGTATTTGAAATGTTAACCTAGAGATGGTGCTACATGAGTGATTGATAATTGTCATTTGTTTCACTTGCAGCAGAGAAAGAAGGTCTTAATAATCATTAAGAAGATTATAATAATTTCCTGAAAGATAAATTATAGTGTGCCTTAGTGATGTATTGCTGAAGTCCTTAACATGTGTTATTGTCCACATGTGTGCATGTTTACACTCTCCCTGAAGTTGGCGTTTGAGTGTCAATCTTACTGGCTATAACATATTGAAAATGAACACATCCTCGGGCTTTGGTGAGAATTCCAACCAATTAATTGCTAATTCTGATTTGAGGGTGTGAAAATTTGTCCCTCTGTGGCCATATCTTTGACAAGGTGACAATCAACTTCCTTGTGCTTTGTTCTTTAGTGGTTTTGGTGATATGAATTACTGCTTGTTGGCCTTGAAATAGTATTCTCAGTTTAATGAGAAATCACTGGAGCTGTGTTACTCCACATTCAGTATGGGCCATGGCTTGATATTCTGTCTCAACACTTGATTGCACCTAACTGAGCAATCACACTGTGCTTTTACCCTGCCATGCAACAATATTTCGCCCCACAAATCTGCAATGTCTCGAAGTAAATTGATGATTGGAAGAAGTCCTAACCCACTTTGCTTCCTGAAAAAGTCTAGACATTGATATGTCCATCAAGCCTATCGAAAAGTCCCTTTCCAGGTGTGAATTTGAGATATTCAAGAATTCTTCCGACTTCTTCCATGTGAGGCGGCATGTGAAGAAACTGACTAACAACACCAGCTACAGAACGTACTTGGCCTCGTGATTGATAAATTAAGTTCCAACAAGCCTTTAATATTGTCCAGAATCATCAAGACTCTAAGAGGTTTTCCATCCTCAACTTTAAGGTGGTGATTTATTGATCAGATAGAATCAATTGGTTTACATCCAAGGAATCGAGTTTCATTAAGACGATCAAGACTATATTTTCTCTGGGAAAGATTGGACTCCTTAGATTTTTTGCGACCTCAATTCCTAAAATTTATCCATTCTGGCGTCATTTTAAGTCCATGGGACTGGGAATTCAAAGATTAATTTAACTTGTCTGTTTTTTTTTTTTTTTTTAATTTGTTTTATCTGGTGATGCTTAATGGAAGATGGTTTTATCCTCATAAGTGTATTAATCAGTGACACAAAAATGCATATTTATGGTTCTGGCTTTTACTTGTATTTATTTTGCAGTGGTTCTCAATGAAGCGGCAACATGCTTTGCTGGTTTTGGCAGACAGTCTTTACTATTTAAAATTCAAGAATTTCTGCAAGGTACAATTGTGCCAAAATATGCCTCATTTTATGATGATAAAAGTTACTACAATTTTAGAGTCCTCATTTACTGTATACAGACACTCTTTGTTTGCTTAAAAGCATAAAAATATTACATTATTGAGTAGTGTATTGATTCTGAAGGAATGAATATCTGCTGATGTTTGCAAGGGAGTTTACCTGCAGACAACAACATTGGCCCATGTGAAGCCCAACTTGTGTCATTGAAGCCATATTTGTCATAGCAACTCCTATGAAAGTCATTTGTCCAGATTTCACTACAATGGGAGGGACATAGACCATTGGGTTGATCAATGTCTAAAGGCAGTTGAACTCAACAGAGAACCTCTCTTTTCAAACATTTATCAATCTGTATAAGGTCATCCTTAAGGAAACTCCTATCCAAAGATTAGTGTAGAACCATTTCTCTTGATTCTGATATAATAATTACAAAGGAGAAGTACATGAAGTAAATCCTTTTAATACAGTTCTTTTTCTTAGTGCAGCTTGTTTATCTGATGTGTTCTGAAATCATAAAAGTATTTTAGAAAAAATCTAAGTAATAAAATGCTCAATTAGTTTTCCTATTGACCTCTGGCAATACTAGCGCCATTGTCTATCTAAATTCTGATGGTGCTAGACATGTTCGGGTTACATTCTATAGAAACTGTCCAATTTTTAGTTGTTCATGCTATATCAATTATAGAGTTTGGTGAGATCAACTGCTTATATAAAGTCCTACCAAAAAAAAAAAAAAAAACTGCTTATATAATTTGGAGGAGAATGAAAGTTTCTTTTGTACTTTTTAATCATTACAGGATGCATTACTCATATCATAATAAAATAATAAAAAAGGGAACGTATTACTCAACCCAAACCCAAATCCACCTCATTTGTTTATTTATTTTTGCTATGATGAGAGTGTGGTACACAACTTGTGAAGCTAGCTACACACCCAGAAATCAATCGGTGGGAATCTGTGAAAGATGAGTATGACCCATTCCACTCGGCCATCTCCTGTTTCTCAACCCAAACCCACTTTAACAAGAGCTGTCTGCATATTTTTTCTCTTTGAAACGTCACATCTTTGAGTGATAGAATAGTTACTTTAATCATCTTTAGAGTGTTAATCTGTCATATATAAGTCTGCTCAATTGCTATTAGCATTTCTTACTAGAAATAATTGTCATTGTCATTATTTTTAGAGATCTAAAACAAGGAGTTCTTTGTTGCATGGTTCTAGTAAATAATCACTAGAAAATGGAAAATCGTGATGAGTGTTATATTGCATTTATGTGCAGGAGATGGTGCTGCAGAGGCCATGCTTGTGGAATGGGGTGAAGCGGCCATGTTATTTGTTTGCAAGAAAATTCAACCCGGAAACACTCAAAAATATGATGCAATATTTCTCCAGTTATACAATTTGAGCACCCCCGGCCTCCCATCTTGTGATTTTTATTCATTGGCCAGCATTCTCCATCAGCGCCCATTAGTTCTTTATTGTTATATATAAAATGTATAAACACAGCAGCTCTAATGTTGATCCAGTGCTAAAAGTAGAAGGCTATTGGTAGAGAAAGCAGGGTTTCATTCAACTCCTATTGTTTGAGCAAACTGACTAAGCTTGTTGCTCTTTGTTTTGATTTTTGTCAATGGAAATTATCCCTGTGTGTGTGTGTGCGTGTTTAAAAAATTTTTTGGGAGGTTTTGTTCTTATTTTATAGAAAATTTTTGCAATCCTTTTCAACAGTTTTGATTTTATTATGATTATATAGCAGAGACAGCAAATTTGTAGTGATTATCTCATCCTCTAATTGTTTGTGTTGATTCAAGCATGTCAAACAAGAATAGTCAGTAATAGCCACATCTTAATGAGAAAAATCCATTAGTAGCTCATTTGATGAGACACCTCCCTTCCACATAAACAATATATCAATACCTGGCTAGTTAGGGACTTGGGTGAGTTTCCATTTGGGTGTGTGAGTGCTTACTTAAAAAAAAAAAAAAAAAAAAAAAAAGTGCAACATGCCTCTATTTAACAATATCGTATTTTTTATTTTATATCATGATGAATACTTCTCTGAACCAAAACCACCCGAATGCTTTTAACCAGAACCACAAATCCCAAAATGATCCCAAAACCCCTGAAATAGGTTCTCTTCATAAGGAGATCACCCCAAAATGAGCTGACCCACTTCAGAAACACCTGTGCCTGAACAAAACCACTTCAAAGCTCTCATGACCACACCCCAACTAGGGGTCAGGCTAGAAAAGTCCACAAAAAGCCACATGAACTACCATTTTGAAGACACATTTTTGCCTACAACTATCCCAAGAAAAAAGCCAATCTTTTTGTAAATGGCGTTGATTGTCATTGCCATATATGTCCCGCACACTGGACAGATCTTCACCATCAGATCCTCATATACCTACAATGGCTTTTTTGTCCTTCTCATCTCATCCAACTCACACCTGTATTTCCTGCAAATGAAGCAAGCCGTTTATCTTCTCTTTCTTCACATCTTCGTTGTCTCCTTTCACGCATAGGTTGAACCAACCACCTAGCAAATTTAAGCTAAGCTAAGCAACCAACGCCGTTGCTCAAGTGCTCATGAGCTAACTGAGCACGCTTGAGCTTGAATTGGTTATTTATTAGCTTCTTGAGCTTGAGCCTAATTGAGCTGAGCCGAGCTGGCTAAGCTCATTGAAAACCATAGAGAAGAGAAAGTAAAGGATAACATAACATTATATAGATAGAAAACACACCATCCAAAACTAAATAAATGAAAATCAAGCAAGGAAAAAAACAACACATTGATAAGTTGATAGTTAACGGCAAAAACCCAGTCTAGAATCACACAGTGACAGTTTTCACGTAGTTCACAAACTACTTATAAAATAAGATGCTGAAGAAAAAGAAAAACAAACAGATTTCTTGCCACCACTGTTCATTTGAGTCCAAAGCACTAGTTGCCGCATGTGGTATTGAAATATCACCTGCAAGGCATGAGATTGCATATAAAATTCGTTAATACAAGTTGAGAATGATACAAACTCCTAGAGTTTTGAAATTTACAAGCAGTTCAATGAGAGAAATTCTAGAATAGTTGCATAACAACGTGTTTGGAAATTAAAAATGAAATGGACATACTGGCACAGCGCTTTTTTCACCTGTAGCAATATCAAATGGGATGGTGCGGGGCTTTCAATCCCCACATAGTTTACATGAGTGGAACCCTCATGAAATAAAGGTGGGGATGGAAAATCCCACACAACATTCCTACATGAGAGGATTATGTTTTCCTTTTCTATGATTGGTGAAATAATATGATGATACAACAAATTCAATAGGCATTGAGATAACAACATATCACCCAATTTTAGAATTCCATATTAAAAAATCTCACCTTGGTTTCAGATGTATTTCATGTTTGCCTGTCACCAAGGCATCGACTCTCCTATAAAAAAACAAAATTAAATCTTAATGTAAAGTTCAAATGAAGAACTCAATGGGTTAGGACTTAAATCGGGTTCATCTCTTCCTCATCTTTGCAGGATAAAAGATCATTTGAAAAAGGAAAAAATTTTGAGTGAGAGACATTTGAAGATATAAAAAAAAATGAAGATTTATAAACAGCCCATTTAAATGTTGGGGCCACACCACAGAAATTTTTACTTTTAGTGGCGGTTTCTGTCTAATTTCCGCCGCTATAGGTTATAGCGACGGAAAATGGCCGCCGCTAAATGTCTGCGTAACCGTTGTCTTCAGTGGCTGATAAAAACCGCCACAAATGGAACAAAAAAAACCGCCGCTAAGACCTTTTTTTTTTTTTTTTTTGGCAAAAAATGTATTTAACCTCTATTATATACAATATTCATGACTACTGCTCAATGTTCATGACTACTACTTCTTGGTAGTGTAGTACACTGCTAGTGAATTTCTCCTAGGCTCTCACCAACGGTGAAATTGGTGATGGAAGATATGGTGGGCCTTTTCATCAAATGCTGTACCAAACAAAATTCATGTCTCTTGCTCCCTTGGAATCCAATAGCCTACTTACCCAGTCTAGTGGTTAAGTAGATTTGTTACCAATTTTCCGGCTTATTACTCAAAATGAAGAGAACCCAACTGAATAAAATCTAGAGAAGAACCCACCTAACATGGTGTAATTTAGAGTGAGAAAGTGACCCAGTTTGGGGTTTTTGTTATTGAAGTTCCTATTCCATTCCCACCCAACAAAGAAAAATTGATGGAAACCCATCAACTAAATTGTATTTCACAAACTCTCTTTCCAACCCCACAAACAAAACATAGAAGAAATCTGACCTATACTAGTGTTTGCTGCTTTCTAAACTTCCTAATAGGATTAACACAAAAACACACATATACACGAGAGAGAGAGAGAGAGAGTTTCATGGCACCGGAGACAACAAGTGCAAGGCACTGAGGCTGACTGCCACATGAAGCTTCCTCTTTGGGAAGAGTCTATGGTAGAACATGGGGGGACAAACAATCTTAAAAGTCTGCTTGCTTAGTTGTGAGGGCTTACAAATAGGATTAGCATTTGTAGTAGTGGTGTTACCGGATATTATAAAGCCGCTCTCAATGTTTCTTAACAGCACTCTTGTTTGATGTGTACTGAAGGATAGTCTGGTTAAATTGATGCATCCATTTTTCTTCACCCCCTTCATGTCAACAAGTGGGGAAGACTTCGGAAGTGGTATTTGGGCATAAAAATGTTTGACAACACTCTCTGCATGCATTATGTTCAGACTTCAGAAACAATCATAGGCCTGCACCAATTTAATGCGGTGAAATGAAGTAAGCAGATCTATGCCTCTGTCAACACACTATCTTTCAAAAGACTGCACTGTAAGTACAAGGAATTATACCATTAAATTAGTGTCATGGTGGCCATTTGTCAGGTGGGCTCTGGATTGATTTTGCAATGGCCCAAAAGTAGCATAGAGGATAAATGGAAAGTAATCATAGTTCAAGAACTTGGCTTGGCCTTCATGGTTGCAAGTGGGCCAGGTCACAGTACTTTGGAGCCAGATGCCCATATACATTTGCATCTTATATCCTTCACCATTCACCTCTTTTAAAGATAAAGTCTTTCTAACCAGTACACCAGCTAGAGAGAGAGAGAGAGAGAGAGAAAGGAAGAACTAGATACATGGTTTTGTGTGGATGTGAACCAATCCCCAAAAGAAATGAATGTTAACATGTCTTGAACCTGGAAGTACGTAATACAGTGCATGTCTGTCATTCCAAAAACTAGAACACATACGGTAATGCTGGAACCTAGAATGAGTATCAAAATATAGTGTTGCTACAAAGGATGTTAAACATGGAACAGTCGTTGAGGTCCTTGAATTACACAACTGCATGAGAAACAGAACGAACCCAGCCAGAATATTCAGGAACCCATTTGATTCAGATGGTACAATTGGTTGAACAACCATACACATTCCTGCCATGACACCGTGATCCATTTCAGTTATCATTAGAGGGCAATAAGTTAGAAAATGCAATATAATTTGTACCACAAGATCCAAATACATACTAGTGAAAGCAGGAACATGAACAAGATAAAACACAATTTTGATAATAACAATAGGTAGCTGATAGTGGCCAAGAAATTGATGTAGTAAACAAGTGAAAGAGAAAATTCACTCACAGAATGCATACCTTTGCTACCAATTAGGGAAGGGTAATGAATCACACAACTTGTGACATCAGTATGTCTAAAATTCAATACCATTTCCAGCCCATGGACCACTGGTAAGGGACATCAATTAATACCTTAAGTTTGAACAGCTTAAGAAAAATAAGTTATCAGATGGAGAGTGACTCAGGAGGAAAAACAATATTGCTTGTCTGCAATAATGAGAGTTCTCATACTGACATGGGCCCAAACTGCTCCTTCAACACCCATTCATTCATTCAAGTAAAAAACAAGTCAGGCATGTCCACATAACACATTCCAGATATATATTTAAAAACACATGGGAAACCTTCTCGAGAATCATCATCATTGTTTAAGCCTTAACCCATCCACTATTACTTCATTCCAATTCTTTACAGATCTTCTATTCTGTTCATCAACATAATTTCAAACTCTCTCCAAGAGTGAGGGCTTGCAATTACATGAATTTCATCAATCTCCCCTCCCAAGGAAAGCATTTGAGGAGAGCAACATGGAATCTATCAGGAAAAGATCTCAAGGACAAGTGATGGACACCACAGCATTGGTAAAAAAACACAAATATAGCTCATATGTGACAAAACAAGAATGTTTTGACATTTGTAGGTTGGCAATTTGCAACTGTTACCACAATCCATCAACAAAGTGCCCCTTGAAATGCCAAATTCTACAGATTAATCTCCAACAACATTTATTCCTACCCAACCACATGAACAACTATATAAGAAGCCGAATGCAGTATATATTTGGTAGGGAAAAAAAAAAAACTTTGATAGATTTCAGTAGAATAAAACATGAACAACTATATAAGAAGCCGAATGCGGTATATATTTGAGAGAAAACAAAATCTTCATAAGAACAGAAACTGATGTGGAATGGAACAAAAGTCAGAAACAGGGTACGACAGAAATTGTATACACTTCTAAGTTAAAACTTTGATAGATTTCAGTAGAATATCTGTAGAAGATGACTTTATCTAAATGGTCCCTACCAAGGTTGGACTATGCATCGATCGAATACTTACCGGTCTAATTATATTCTTAGCAACAAACTTTGATGATTGCTTATGTTTCCTGCTAGTGTAATCAGATTAAACGTATCAGGTACAGTAGCTTTAATACTTAAAGAAACTATATGAATCCTTCAATGAAAGAAAGATCCAACCAAATCCAACAAACATAAACACCCCACACCGTGACCTAGCCAGCAGCCCTGCTCAATTGAAAGAAAAATCCAACAACTGAAGGATTCATAGTATCAATACCCAACAAACTCTGCTCTGCACACTCACATACTTAAGTTTAGGTATCAAGTAGTAATTCTTGATAGGGTATACTCCAAAACAGAGACTAAATTAATTCTTTGTTGTCATGGGTATAATCCAATCAAGAAAATCATACCATATCCAAGATCATTTGTCCGTGCAAGATGGGAATTGAACCGACATCACCCGGCAGTTTCCAACCCAAAATTCCTCTACCCAGACCCTATCAATTCCTATACCCCAAAAAAATACTAAATAAACAAACAAATAAAAGAGCTAGGTTTATACACATTTGAGTATCTGAGTTGAGAGTATGTAGCTCTTGACACAAATCAATCCCTTTTCCTTTTTGTTTTTTTGCTTGCAAGAACTGTGAGAAAATCCCATTATGAAACAATATGAAAATTCAAGAACAACAACATAAATCCCAATATGAGAATTCAATATCATTTGCACGATTTAGAAGGAAAAAAAAAAACCAACAAGAACAACTGCTTACTTCTTTTAATCTGAAGAAACAAAATGATGAGCTCATAGCATGCGATGAGATTGTTGGATGTGAAGTGCACTTGCAGAAACCCAATTGAATATATTTACTGCTATGAATAGGAAACCCACTTCACGAAGATAACCCTATGATTTGTTGGAGAATCTATGAATTTAATGTGAAACCAACTTCACCAAGATATATTGTTATGAATTAGGAAACCCTTAACCCTCTATATATATATATATATATATATATATAACACCGTTATTACACATGTGATATCGGAAGGAATTAGGAAACCCACTTGTCGTCCAGTCTAACTCTTAACATAGTATAGTATATATCCGTTGTTAGACAGGGGATTTGAATTTTGAAGAGTAAACAGAGGGCTAGCAAGATTTTTTAGGAGGAGATGACGTGTTCGTCGGTGCACCTGTACAAATTTATGCATAGCTTATTGCACTGTATTTTGAGAGAATTGAAACCACACTAACTAGTAAAAGGACATCGAACTAAAAAGGGATTAGTTTCATTTTTTTCAGTTTTTTATAATAGAAATAAGACCTGTACAGAATTGTGCATAGCTGTACAAATTCATTGCGTCTTCCAATCACAAAACTTCAGCTAGAGAACCACAAAAGACCTGTACAAATTTATGCATAGCTTCTTGCACTATATTTGGATAGATTTTTAGAACACTGATCTCAGAAATGTAAATGGAATGCATATACACATGTTGACAAAATACAACCATTCTCATACCACATTTGAGAGAAATGAAACTAATTCTAACTTGAAAAGCACTCTCTTCATTTTCAGTTTTCTAAGAGAAATAATTATGAAAAAAAATATTAAACATAAAACCATACTTTCATTAATGAGATGGTGAAGGGTAGTGATGAAGGTGATGGCTGTTGGGGGTTGCTGGGTGATGGAGAAGGTGGGGTGGAGAAAAGGGGAGGGAGAGAAAGGAATTCCACAGCTCCCTGATTATTGATGAAATATTTACACACTTATTCATAAACTGGAGCCACATGCTGCCAAATTTTAATCTCTTCTAAGCTGACAAGGAAATCCAGAGCCTTCCACACATGAAAAAACTATAAGCAATATCTTTCAATGGACTTCTTCATCATCATTATCATTTCAGAAATACCAATTACCCCATTTTTGAAATGAATCAGACCCAATTTGGTTTGCCATAGTTTTAAGACTAGCTGTTACACTGAGGCCAGCCCTTCCCCCAATTACAGTTTTCATGCCTTGCAGTAACCAAAATGTATGAATTCAGAGAGAGCCCAAAATGCACATGAAAATCAATAGCATTTCTCAACTGCTAAGAATGCCAAAAGCAAACTACACATTGCACCCATTAATCCTCTTATAGATAGATTATCAGAACTCATTTAAGAATTCAACCACAAAGTTCCTTAGAGAAAGAGAGGAACGAGCAAGAGCTAAGCTAAAAATGTTGTTTCCACACTAAACTCGATACCCCACTTCCCCATACTTATAGTTCAACAGTACAGAATCAAAGATCAACAAGAAAGAATTAAGAAAAAGAAGATTGATGATGATGATGATTCTCACCATGTTCTCGAAACAATCCTCGCACGTCACGTTCTTCCCCCCTCTGGCAAACTGCAAAGTCAGGTACTTGTTCTTCGGATAAACAATAGTACCAAACAGCTTCATCCGACCCTGACAAACCCCCAATTCAAATTCAAACCCAAAAAAAAAAAACCCAAATCTCCAAATAAGAAAAATAACAACCAACAGAGATAGAATCAAAGATTTCGACATCGAACCTGAGGGAAATCGATGTAAAGGACGGGATTCTTTGTTCCGAGATCCTTCAATTTGTCGATCTTTCCAGCTGAGACTGGAGCCAAAAGGCCTGGGAAGGAGAAGAGGAATCTGTTCTTTCTCTGGCCCTTCTTGACGATATCTCTGCCTTGGTGTTTGAGGATGAGATGAGAAGAGGTGACTTGAGAGATTGGCTTCGAAGGTGCATTGGAGAGAAGATTTCTCGACAAGGCGAGGGATTTAAGCCTTTTTCGCTCTTCGATCGCTGGATCCAGCTGACTGCTGAGATCTTTCTTCGCCTTCGGCAACTGGTTTCTTCGGTCGGGCCATGGATATATAGAAAAAATGGAAGTTATGAGCGCATCAATTGATGAAAGGCATGGATTTACTGAAACAAGATCCAAAACATATACCCAAAAATCCAAACCTCTTTCTCAGATTTCCTCCACGGATCAACTTCAAAGCTAAAACCCTAGCTTCTTAACAGATTTCCTCCTCTTTCTCGCTCTTTCTCTCCTCAAATCGTTCGAAAACCCCTTTCTCAGCAGATCTGCTGAAGCAAATGCTTCAGACCCACAACTTCTAAGCAAATCACTCAATCTCTGCACCAAATCATGAAAAAAAAAAAGAGAGAGAGAGAGAGAAGGTATCAGGGCTACTTCAACACAACACCCAAATCCGTTATTCTACACAAGCACAGAACAAAAAATCGGAATTTGAAGCCTTCCGATCTAGAATTCCTGCATGCAACAAATTCGATCAGAAGAACATGCACAAAGAGAATAGCTGAGATGATTCGAATCTGACCGTTTGGATTGTTGATGAGCTTCTTCTTGTAGAAATGCAAGATCAAATTGGGAGCTCCTGGTGCGATTTCGCAGCCTCTTCGATCAAATGGAGAGATCGAGCATTCCAGAAGCTTGGAGGATTTTCAACGGATTTTTGGAGTGCAAGAGATCGACAGATTTTTGAAGAAGAAGAGGAGAAACGCTGCACTTCAAATCGCAGCTCCTAGTGCAGATCGAAGAAGCAATTTGAAGAAGCTTTCAGGGTTTTCGATGGGGAGTGTAGGATGAAAAATTGAAACTTTTAACGGCGGAAACTAGCATCCGCCGCTGATACCCTAATATTTCTTTCCCATTTGTGACGGATTATAATATCAGTCGTTGATAAGCATGTTCAGGGGCTAAAAATTAAAACAGCCACTATTTAACTGTCACTAAAAGTCACTTTTCTTATTGTGCCAGTGAGAACATGCCCTAGCCCAAAACTGTTTTGGCTAGTGTAGTCGCTGGGTAGATAACATGGTCAAGAGAATTATGAATGGTTAAATGACTACAAGTGGCCTCTGTAGAAATATGATCGTATCATAGATGTGATTCCATGATGCTCATCTCCCAAGGACCTAACATATGAATTGTTTGAATGAAACAATTTTATCCATGTTGCATGGTGTTAGTAGGGACCATCACACTACCTCTAATTCATATAAGTCTCAAATAATGCTGCTAAAAATAAGATACAAGTATTCTTTCTCTCTTGATAAGAAAAACAGAAGCACAAGTATTTAGCTTTCATTCATCTCTTGGAAACAACATAATAAAGAAGAAATTTAATTTTTCATGAGAAATTAATAGATCAACTGATAATTAATCACATTGTTTTAGTATTGCCTGCAAAGTACTGTGCAGGCCAAGAAATTCAATCATCCAAGTTGTATATCAAAGATTAGAAAGACCTGCAAATTAGTTTAAAACGGTGCTCATTAGAGGTTGTGAGTAATTCTAATCATGTTACAAATTCAAAAGAAAAATTTGAATCGCAAGGATACACAAAATCAAGAAAATATTTTTTGTGTACCCCATCTATAAATGTGCCCCATCCAGGTACCACTTGCTCAAAAGATTCCATCACCCCATAAATATCTTTAACAATGGATTTGAATCCGCCACAGCTTTTGCAAAGCTTCTTTTTTTTTTTTTTTTTCCAAAAAAAAAAAAACAAAAAACAAGAAGCTTTGGATGTATTCTATAGTAGGATAAAGCTATCTATCGTTTGAAACATTAATGGAGGGTATAGAATCTTTATAAGCATAAATCCCCGAATTATATAATGAAATGGAAAATATAAATTACCTGATTTTCTCCCGATTCCATTCATGCTCAGAATCTCTGCACAAGATCACAGGCTGGACTGGGGAGAGTAGTTTTCGAAAGCTTAGAAAGCCCACGGAGTACTACACTTTTGATAACTGGCATTGCTCCTTCCTCACCTATCAATTCCTCTATAGACAACCATGCGAGTATTAACACTTCCAACCGAGGAAATCCTCCCGAAGAGCAACTCATTTTCTTGCTAATATACGCGTCGTGGGTTAACTGAAGAATCTTATGGTTTGACAGTTTCTCCAATGTAGAAATGGCATCTTCTTGCAATCTAGAACCACTCAGAGTCAGCTGGGCAAGGTTTTGCGGCAACTCTGGTAGTTTCCCTATGCTTCCACCCAAATACATCCCATAGAGATGCAAATGACGTGTAAAGGGCGTAAACGTTGGACATGGAAACTCAAAACTTAGTTCAAGCAATTGGAGATTGTGCAATTTCTCAACGGAGTCAGACACTGTCTTCTGGTATGAACTTATGTCTCCTTTTATTTTTGATGAACTTATGACTCTGGTTATTTTTAATTTTCTAAGATTAGTTAGCTTGTCTAAGCCATCTTCCATCCAACTGCCATCCTCTTAAGTATAAATCACAGAGATTTCTTAAATTCTCAAATCGTGGATGCCCATCAATAGCGGACGTCCAAGCTTCTAGATGCCTCAAGTGCTTCAAATTGAAAATTGCATTAGGTAAGGTTCCGCCTTGTTATTTGTTTGGCTCAATTGAATAAATAATAAATAAACCGGGCCCCTGTATTTGCCCATGTTCTACTTTGATTAGAAGTAGGTCTATTATCATAGGTCTACTATGTTTAGAAGTAGTGTTTGGGTGTAACTGGGTTTTGGGCTGATATTATAAATAGAGACTTAGGGTCTCTATAATGTATAACCCTCTTCTGATATCATAGTGAATTCTCCCGTCTTTCCCGTGGACGTAGGTCAAAAGCCGAACCACGTAAATCTCCGTGTTCTTGTGTGTGCTTGATCTCTTCTCATAGGCCCTAGATCACAACAAACTGGTATCAGAGCGTTGCACGTGATCGAAAGAGATTCGACGGATCGGATCTCAGAGGGCTGGAGTTGTGCCTGCGTGATCGACGGATTAGATCTCAAGATTGAGATAGTGTTTCCTGGATCGTGTGAGGGAGATCATTTGATCTCTGTGGGCCACAAGAATCGCAGAAAGAAGAGATCGGAGAAGAGGATCTGTTTGCAAGGTTCTGCGTTTGAGGAGACAGAGGATCTGTTTGTGTCTGAGTTTGTGCCGAGAGGGAGAAGGTCTGGTTTCCTTGGGTTCACCGTGCCCAGAGAAGGAGAGAGACGAAGGGCATTGATCGCTGCCCAATTCTTGGTTCCAAAGGACCCGGACTGTTTTGTCTCGCAGTCACCCTCACCTGAGACGAAGAAGATCTGGGGTTCTCGGTCTCGCTGGTTGCTGATCTTCGTCGGTATGCTAATCATCGCTGGCATCCAGACACTGACGCAGAAGAGAGGAGACCGCTGTAATTTTCTTGTCGAAAAAAAGGACTGCATTGGCCGGACTGCCGCCTCGCCGGAGCTCCGCACTCCGCTCTGCAGTCGGTGCCATCTGTCGCTGGACTTGAGGAAGAGGGAAGACAGTCAGAGCAAAGAAGAAGGTTCTGCCTCTTTGTTCTTGTTGCATAAAACAGGACGAAGAAGAGGGGGAAGAAGACGACCCATCTGTTGAGTCGGTTTTTTGGACGGGTTTGAGTTCAGGTCAGGTCCAGCCTGACCCGCTTCAAAAGCCCATCCGCCAGTCCAGGTCGGGTCAAGTCCAGGTTGACCTGACCAGTGCAAAAGAAGCCCAGAAACAAAGCAGCAGTGACGTCAGCATCTCAAAGGTCAAGACTTCTTTGACCAAATCGAAGGTTGAAAATTGTTTTCTCGATATCTTGACGATCCGGAGTCCGATCTGAGATCCGTTTGAACCTGCGGATTCGTTTTGAGGAGATCTACGTAGGTACAGTAAAAGATTTGCGGAATGGCTGCTAAATTCAAGATTGAGAAATTCGACGGTAATAATGACTTTGGTCTTTGGCGTCTGAAGATGCATGCTTTGTTGGTCCAGAATGGGTTGCATAAAGCTTTGAGGGGAAAGAATGCTCTATCTGAAAAATTGTCAGATGAAGAAAAGGATGAGTTGCTGGAAAAGGCGTATGGTCAGATTCTGCTGTTTTTTAGTGATGGTGTACTGCGAAAAGTTGTTCAGGAGAAAACTGTCGCTGGCATATGGCAAAAGTTGGAGAACTTGTACATCACGAAGTCTCTCACGAATCGCTTGTATCTAAAAAAGCGATTGTTTACACTACAAATGCAGGAAGGTACGTCTGTTTCAACTCACATTGATTCTTTTACAAAGGCTATTTTAGATCTTGAAAATATAGATGTCAAAATTGATGATGAGGACCAAGCTATCATGTTGCTATGCTCTTTACCACCCTCGTATGAGAACTTTGTTGATACCATGATGTATGGTAGAGAAACTCTTTCTAAGGAAGATGTTGAGTCAGCCTTGAACTCCAAGGAATTAAAGAAAAATGTTGCAATTGAAAACAATGACAGTTCTGGTGAGGGTTTGGTAGCGCGTGGCAGAACAGAGAAGAAAGAGCAGAATAGAAGGGGCCGATCTAGGTCAAAATAAAAAACTAGAAAATTAAAGTGCTTCAAATGTCACAAGGAAGGGCATTTTAGAAAAGATTGTCCAGAGCGTAAAGGGAAAAAGAAATCTAATTCTGGAGAAATTGCCGGAGTTGCAACCGATGTTGCAGAGACTAATTCTGATGGTGCAGAAGTTCTTTCGGTTACTGTTGGTAGCTCAGCCACTAAGTGGATTCTTGATTCGGGCTGTTCCTATCATATCTGTCCTTACAGAGATTGGTTTACCAATTATCAATCTATTGATGGTGGTAAAGTGGTTATGGGAAATAATGCAGTTTGTAAGGTTGTTGGGATAGGTGCAATCAAAATTAAGATGCATGACAGTATTGTGAGAACTTTGTCAGATGTTAGGCATATTCCAGAGTTGAAGAAAAATTTGATTTCCTTGGGTACGCTTGACTCCAACGGTTGTACCTACAAAGCTGAAGGTGGAGTTATGGGAATCTCGAAGGGTGCTCTTGTAGTGATGAAGGGACTGAAGCAGAATGGTCTTTACTTTCTTCAAGGTAGTACAATTACAGGTGCTACAGCTGTGTCGTCCTCAGATTCAGATTCAGAAATTACCAAGTTATGGCATATACGACTTGGGCACATGAGTGAGAGGGGTATGGATGAGTTGACTAAACAAGGTTTGCTGTGTGGTCAGAAAACAGGAAAGCTGGACTTCTGTGAGCATTGTATCTTCGGAAAGCAATGTAGAGTCAAGTTCAGGACTGCTGTTCATCGGACAAAGGGTACTTTGGATTATATCCACTCTGATCTTTGGGGTCCCTCTCGTGTTCCATCTCTTGGTGGTGGTTTATACATGTTGACCTTTATTGATGACTATTCTTGGAAGGCCTGGGTGTATATCTTAAAGCACAAACATGAGGCTTTTGCACAGTTCAAGCAATGGAAGGCTATGGTCGAGAAGCAGACAAGTAAACAGCTCAAGCGCTTGAGAACTGACAATGGCTTGGAATTCTGTAATAGTGCTTTTAATGAGTTCTGCAAGAATGAAGGTATTGTGAGACATCGCACAGTCAGAAATACACCGCAACAGAACGGAGTTGCAGAACGGATGAACAGGACTATTCTAGAGAAGACCCGGTGCATTCTCTCTAATGCAGGGTTACCTAGGAAGTTTTGGGTGGAAGTTGTTAACACAGCTTGTTATCTGATAAACCGGTCTCCATCAACAGCTATAGAATGCAAAACTCCTATAGAGGTATGGTCTGAAGCTCCTGCTGATTACACCAACTTGCGGATATTTGGTTGTCCTGCCTATGCTCATGTGAATGATGGAAAGCTTGAACCAGGGGCAAGAAAGTGCATATTTCTAGGGTATGCAGATGGTGTTAAAGGATATAGGCTGTGGTGCCTAGATGGGAAATCTCCCAGATGCATTATAAGCAGAGATGTGACCTTTGATGAGTCTGCTATGTTGAAACCGAAGGAGTGTCATGATGCTGGAAAGGTGGAGGATCAAAACAGTGTCAGTAAACAGGTGGAGCTTGAGAAGGAAGCTCCAGAAAAGTTGCAGGATAAGGTGCAAACAGATGTCCCAGTTCAACAAGATGTAGAGGAGATGCAAAGCTCAAACGATGAAAGTGCAGTTCTGGATGATTACATGCTTACTCGGGACAGAGAGAGGAGGCAGATTAAGAAACCTCAGAGATACGGGTATTAAGATATTGTTGCCTACGCTCTTAATACAGTTGAGAGTATTGAGTCTGAGCCGGTTACATATCGGGATGCCATCACTAGCAAAGAATCAGTAAAATGGGCCGTAGCCATGGGTGAGGAGATTGAATCTCTTCACAAGAATCAGACTTGGGAGTTGGTAAAACCTCCGAAAGGCCAGAAGATTGTTGGATGCAAATGGGTCTTCAAGAAAAAGGAAGGAACTCCAGGGGTGGAAGAGACTAGATTCAAAGCACGACTGGTTGCAAAAGGCTATACTCAGAGGGAGGGTGTTGACTTCAATGAAGTGTTCTCTCCTGTGGTGAAGCATAGTTCTATCAGGGTGCTACTTGCTATGGTTGCTAAATTCAATTTAGAGTTGGAGCAACTTGATGTCAAGACTGCGTTTTTACATGGCGAGCTAGATAAACAGATTTATATGCATCAACCAGAGGGGTTTGAAATTCATGGAAAGGAAGACCACGTTTGTTTGCTAAAGAAATCGTTGTATGGTCTGAAGCAGTCTCCTAGGCAGTGGTACAAGCGTTTCGACACCTTTATGGTTGGAAACGGTTATTGCAGGAGTGCATACGACAATTGTGTATACCACAAGAAGCACTCCAATGGCTCGTATGTCTATTTGTTGCTATATGTTGATGACATGTTGATTGCTGTAAAGGACATATCTGAGATCAACAGGTTGAAAACTCAGTTGAGTGGTGAATTTGAGATGAAAGACTTAGGTGCTGCGAAAAAAATTCTTGGAATGGAGATTCAAAGGGACCGGAAAGAGGGCAAATTGTCTTTGTCACAAAAGGGGTACCTTGAGAAGGTTATGGAGTGCTTTGATATGCAAAGTTCGAAACCTATGAATACTCCATTGGCAGCCCATTTCAAACTTTCCGCTGCTTTGTCACCACAAACTGAGGAAGAGGTGGAGCACATGTCTCGTGTTCATTATGCTAGTGCAGTTGGGAGTATCATGTATGCCATGGTTTGCACGATGCCAGATATTTCACACGCGGTTAGTGTAGTTAGCAGATACATGGATAACCCCGGAAAGGCCCATTGGCAGGCAGTGAAATGGATATTCCGTTACTTGAGAGGTACTACTGATGTTGGGATAATTTATGACAGAAGTAATAACACTTCTGGAAGTGTTATTGGATATGTTGATTCAGATTTTGCTGGAGATTTAGACAGAAGAAGGTCCCTAACAGGTTATGTCTTCACTTTTGCTAGCGGTGCCATTAGTTGGAAGGCAGCATTGCAATCCAAAGCTGTCTTATCTACCACTAAAGCAGAATATATGGCAGCTACAGAGGCAGTGAAGGAAGCTATTTGGCTGACAGGCTTGGTTGGAGATCTGGGATTGGAACAGAAGCTGGTTATTGTTTTCTGTGACGGTCAGGGTGAGATCGATCTGACACATAATCCAAAGTATCATGAAAAGGCCAAGCACATAGATGTAAGGGCTCATTTCATTCGAGATGTCATCGCCGAGGGTGCTATTGCAATAATTAAGATTGCTACGGCGGAGAATCCAGCAGACATGATGATTAAGACTATTCCAACAGTCAAGTTCAAGCATTGCTTGGACTTGATTAATGTGATCAGTACCTGAGTGCCCTAATGGGCAGGTGGAGACGGTGAGACGTGTTAAGTGCATGAGGATCAGCTTCAATGTTCGCCAAGGTGGAGATTTGTTATTTGTTTGGCTCAATTGAATAAATAATAAATAAACCGGGCCCCTGTATTTGCCCATGTTCTACTGTGATTAGAAGTAGGTCTATTATCACAGGTCTACTATGTTTAGAAGTAGTGCTTGGGTGTAACTGGGTTTTGGGCTGATATTATAAATAGAGTTAGGGTCTCTATGATGTAGAACCCTCTTTTGATATCATAGTGAATTCTCCCGTCATTCCTGTGGACGTAGGCCAAAAGCCAAACCACGTAAATCTCCATGTTCTTGTGTGTGCTTGATCTCTTCTCATAGGCCCTAGATCACAACACGCCTGTTACATGTAGAATTTGTAAGTTAGACAGGTCGCCAATGGATAGAAGCTGAGCATAATCGAATGGACTATATCCAATTTCCAAATACCTTAAATGAGCAAAAACTCCAATGTCCTTGGGTAACGTCACTTTTGAAAAGTCTACAAAATCTGTCTTCAACACACTTAGTAATTTGGGTCTTGTGTTCAGTAATTTTGACAAAGGAACTTCAGAGTTGGGGAAGTATACTATGGAACGAAGGCTCTCAGTTGAGCTTTTTGAAGTTTCATATCCATTAACATTGCCATGGAATGCTAGTCGCCTCACACTCGTTGAAGATGAACTAGTGCCATTATCTTGGTAAATTGTGAAGAAATTAATTTGGTATGCTTCAGATATACAGAGGTCACGGAAAAGATCATGGAGGCGACATTTGTCAACTAATCCATTAGATTTCTTTGCTACTACTTGAATCATGCTCCTGCCAACCAGCTTCTGTAAGTAGTCTTCTGCAACATCTTCCATGATGAGCTTGCCATCTCTCTGCTCAATGAAGCCTTCAGCAATCCACAACCTGATTAATATCTCTGAACTGATTTCATAATCCTCCGGGAAAAGGCCGAGATACAAAAAGCATGGTTTCAGGTAACAGGGCAAATCCCAATAACTCAAAGCTAATATTTCCATACACCATTCAGAGCTTTCAGTGAGATGCCAAGGTACACACTTAAGAACATTGAACCATTCACGGAACGTCTTTTCTTTTCTTGCTAAGAGACCTCCTAAGACCAAAATAGCTAGTGGCAGACCTCCACACTTTGCAAATATCTCTCTCCCTGTTTCTTCCAACTCTGATGGGCAAGCTGCTGAGGGGTTTTCTCCTGGAAAGACTTTTTTCATGAACAATTCCCAGCCCTCATTGTCATTAAGAAGGCGCATCTCATGGAGAGGGCATGATGGGTCAGCATGTACAGCTACATCTTTGATGCGAGTGGTAAGCATTACTCTGCTTTGGTCCTTGCCTTTAGCTGGTTGTACGAGTTTTAAATCGTCCCATGCTTTTATAGACCATATATCATCAATGACCACCAGATACTTCTTCCCTTTCAGGTGATCACGAAGCATCGTCCCCAATTCGTCCGCAGGCAAATTCTCTATCTCCGCTCGAGATTTGCTCATTACGCATGTTATAACGCGTATCAAGACATCTTTCATTTCATATTGTTGAGATATGCAAACAAAGGCATGGCAATCAAAATCATTTTTAACATTATGATAAACTTCTCTTGCGAGAGTGGTTTTACCTGAACCGCCCATGCCAAATATGGAAATCACGCAACGTCTTTGCTCCCCGTTGATCAACTGCTTCTTCAAAGTGCTGATTTCTTCTTGCTGACCAACTACTTCCGGTTCCTCGAGCAGGGCAGAAAACCGCCTACCTTCTTCCAAACTTTGGCGAGAAGAGCTTGCCTCTTGTCTTCCTTCATCGATTTTCCTTACGCCATAAGCTTCTCTCCTGTTTTTTATGTCAATGATTCTCTTCTTTATTTTCTCAATTTTCTTGCCGACCGTGTAGTGAGTTATTAGCTCACTTAGTAGCTCGCCGACAATGCAGACGCACCTTGCGACCCACTCTGCAAATGCACGCCTCCTCCCTAGTGCATTTTGACTGTAGATGAAGGTGTCAATAACATCTTCGGCATCATAAGAAACGCGTCTAATTTGATCCACCCAAATCTTCACGTTCACATCTTCCCTCTGTTTGGAATCGGCGTCTTTCAGAAAGCATTGCATCGATTCCAACTCTTCTTGAATCCATCTAACATCGTCAAGCACGTTATAGAGGACTAGTGCTTCTTGAATGAGAAGACCGCCCAGCTTGTTTGTAACAGAGGAAACGACAGCCGAAGCCATCCGTCTCTTCTGCTCTCTCGGGAAGACGACGCACCTCAAAAATTTTCCATCGACGTGTGAGAGGAAAGGGCAGCGCTTGTATCTGAATTTTTCTCAAACATCATTTCCTCGCAATCGCAGGCCGGCGTTTCATTTGCTTTTCTGATTTCAAAGACAACGCTGTAGTCAGAATCACGTGACTGAAAGCCGAGAGTGAAAACTAAATCCACACCGAAAAGGGGCGGTGAATTTAGCATCCCATGTGATTCACACTCCGATAGGTCCGGGTCCAGCTCGCTCCAGCTCCAGCTCCACAATAATCGAGATCCAAAGGTCTAGAAGTAAATGCCAAAATTATCAGCAATAATTTGTACGAAAAGATGGGTGTGGTCGGTCATGGGGCCCACCAGTGCAGCACCCAAGTTCTGACAAGTTAGATATTTGATTTTCAAAAGAAAAAATATTTTTATTTATTCATTGAGACTGAATGCATAAAAGAAATAATCAAAAGATAAACTAAATAAAGCTAAAATAATCGAAGAGTAAGCTATAAATTAAATTATTATTTATAAATACAATAATTATTACATAGAATCTAAACAATGAAATAAAAATAAAAGGTGAAAATAATATAAAAGCTCTCACGTGCCTAAAAATAAAAAATTATCATACAGTCAAATGTGCTTTGTGAAATGATCAAAATGCACAAGTGGTTGTAAAATCTCGTTTATTTACTTTATAAAAACCTTTTTTTTTACACATAATCCTTTGTATATATAGTATCGAAAGAAAGGTGACATAGTAACTAAATCTCACACATTAAATATGTGATACTGCAAAATTTAGTAAACTTTTATGGTGTCGCAAAAATCTGGATGCTTTCGTCTTTGATGTTGGCCTGACAGATGACAAGAATATATAGTTTTAGAAATAATTGGAAGGTTTTTTAGAGATGGAACTTAGTTTAATTGTTTGAATTAAATCATTCTCTTCGCACTTATTTTATTTTGTTGTATAAATTGAAGAGATTTTATAAATTAAAGTTTAGTACCTGAAATCTTATGAAATGTTGCCCCTTGATTTTCCATGTGGTAATAAAATATAGCCCGAAGGACATGCTGCATCAAGCTTGATATGCTCTTGCCTTTTACGTTTTCATAATATATCAAGCCAATTTTTTAATAAAATAAGCATTATCCCTTCTCCATGCATTTGTGCAAGACTTACTATCTCATAGTTTCATCAAGCCCCACAATGAAGACTTTCAGTTGCAAGATTCACGATAATTATGATATAATGGATCGCTAACAATAACAAATTCAAAGAGGATGATTGCGCAAGCCTCTTACCCTAGTCGTAATAGTTTTGAGTTCTTATCTGCTTGTCCTGGGTTTGAACATGGGCAGGCATATTCTCTCACCCAATGGCCATGCAACCTCATCCGAGGTCTTCTACTCCCTCACCAGAGTGCTTGGTCCCAGCCCCCTAAGCTAGGTACCAAGCAAAAGAGAAAGTGAGAGAGTTTGTATTTTTTTTATTTTTTTTATATGTTAACAATTGCATGAGAGAGATGATAGGAATATCTCTTGTTAGTTACTCTCCTCTTGTGTAAATTTGAATATTGAATTGTTTGTTTCCTTTATATAAAATGAAGAGACATTGTTAATAAAATCATGGTGAGATTTCATGGAAATGTTCCATGAAATTTGTATTGACAGATTAACAAGGGAGGTTTGTAATGGGAAATTACATATGAAGATGGTCTAATTTTAAACCATTTTCACGCTCAAACAAATATGCATATGCATCAATGTGCAACACTTACTTATGTTTAGTTCTTTCATATTCTTATTCAATTTTTATATATTTTACATATTATTTGGCTCATATTTGTATATTTTCGTCTATTTTTTTAGTTAATAATTTTTTTTAAAAAAATAAAAAATTAAACCTGTTACTCAACTAATTTCGCACTAGTGTAAAGGTCTGCCCCACAGGGGACTGTAACCATCTTTCTGTGGATTACATGGGATTCTGGGGTCGACATGTCTTTGCAGTATTGCCGACAATTTTGCTTTTGCTTTTTAATTAGTAGGTGGAGTAATTGATCTATCCATTCAACATATAAATGGGAAAGAGAGAGATTTATCAGCACTACTAGACTCCAATAGTATAGTTCTGAAGGGATCCTCTGTTACGCTCTCTGTTACCTCTGCTCCCATTTACAGGGCGGCAAGAAAGATGAATTACCAACCGACCATAGAGAGGGAAGGTTCTTTACCAACACAACTAGAGCGGCCAGGCACGGCACGGAAGGTAGACGTCCAATATCAATTATTGGGGAGTGGGCCATTGGTATCACAACATATTCTAGACTTTGTGGAGTTTTCTGGTCTGTCTTGTATTTTTTGGTGTTTAATTTGGGTGGTTATTAGTGCTTCTAAAGTGGAGCTTAGTTTATCTTGGGGTGATTTCAAGATAACCCATTTTAAGAATTATGGGTCATCTTTATATTTGTTGTGCTAGATAAAAGTATTCTAAGGCCATGTTGGGCATCTTTACTCTTTTTTCTGATGGACCATTTAAAATAGAGCCATTAAAAAAAGAGCTATAAAAAAAAGAGAACATTTCAATTTGAGAGGATTTGCCTCTACGTTTTTTTAGAGGCTATGCCTCTATTTTTCATGTGCCCAGAAAGTGGGCATTTCAATTTTAGAGGATTTGCCTCTACTCCTCTAAAATAGGAAGATGATATAGTCATCTACCAAATGCTTTAATTTTTCTAACCTCTGTCTGATTTAGACAAATAGAGGTGAAAAATAGAGATACCAAACATGCACTAAGTGGTTTTACTTTTGCTTGAGGTGGTTTTGGTTCCGAGGAGAATTATTTATGGTGATATCATCAGTCACTCTATCATGACTCGGGCTCACGAGAGGTTTAGGAGTAAAGAAATTACGTTATTGTTAAATGGAGACACTCTGTATTGTTTTTTTTTATATTAGTACTCACAGACCCACATACACACTCACCTAAGTCCATCTCTCCGAGGACTACAGCTAAGGATTGATCTCTAATAGTTTCTAAAGAAGGAAGGTGCCTCACCAACTGAGCTAGTAATGAATTTCCTTATTAAGATGTGGCCATTAATATAAATATTCCTCATTGACAAGCTTGAATCGACACGAACAACTAAAGGATGGATAATTATAGTTTCTGCAAATTTCTTAGCTCTTTGATATATAATAATAATAAAATCAATAAGGTTTGAAAAGGATCGCTGACTTTTTCTATAAAAGAGAGAACAAAGCCTTAAAAAAAAAAGAAATAAAAATACCTAGAGAGAACAAAAACTAATTACAAATCAAAACAAAGAGCAACAAGTTGTGTCAGTTTACTCAAAGGTTAGGAGTAGAATGAACCCCTACTTGCTCGACCAATCACCGTCTACTTTTAGAATTGGATCAACATTTGAGCTACTGTGATTTTGCATTTTACATTAATATCAATAAAGAGCTGATGGGAGATAACGGCCAACGCTCGCCACTGAATAATTATCATAAGGTGGGAGAATGAGGGGTGCTCAAATTGTATAAATTAGTGGAGAGATATTGCATGATATTGTCGATGTTTGGGGTTGAATTGTCTTCCAAACAAATAACACGGCGGCTTCATCCTATTCCACAAGAATGGCATCTTTTGACAATTCTATTTTTGACTAGTTCAAATTCAAAGAGCATTTTCTCATGTTTATTTCAGAAAAAGATGACTGTGACAAATGCCATGGAGTCCAGCTGTGGAAATTGGTGTTACATGAGACCTGAGTGAAGTCCTCGGCCAATTGATCCTAAAAGAGAGAAAGCAGACTTTTTGGCTCCTAGTCCTACCAAGTCACCTTCTGCCACACGGCTTGGAAAGAATCAAGTCAAGTTTATGATTCGTTTTGACATTTCTACACTAGTTTTAATTTGAGTTCACACTTGTTAATTCAGCTCATCAGCCAAGCACTGGACTTACAGTTTAGTAAACCCCACAAGCTAACCATAAAAAAATAGGGAAGATGAACTCCTGCGAGTGGAAAAGTTTGGATCACGGCCTGTGCCATTGCGCGTAGGATAAATTAGACCGTCAAATCGGCCATTTGTTAGATGGGTAATCCAGAAACCCAATTTGCACTTATAGGCTGGAAAATACTTACCTGCACATTGTGTGTAGGCACACTGCATCAGGAATACATGTCACAAGTAATGCTTGAAATTCAGAGGTAGGCCCCACCTTTAGGACGTTCTTAGGTGAACATTTTCCCTTTTTAGGTTCATGTATCAAACTCTATTGTGGGGTCCATATAGTGATAATTCGGACTGCTCAAAATGACAAATAAGAAAAAAAATTGACGAAAAGAATTAAATCATATTGGAGTGAGGTTTTTCGAAGAGAGCATTTTTTTTAAGGCTCACTAACAACTTCAAGATTATTTGCACAATAGATACAACTAGAAAATCAAGAGGGTAAGCACAAAATTACGTAGAACTCCAACGGAATTTTGAATGAAGACTCAATGAGCCCACTTAAGAAAAGTATAAAACAATGAGAAAATAGCATCCTTATAAAAAAAGAAAACCGAATATTTATGAAAAGATGGACACTAAACTTTTGATATTAACACCAAAGTCCTTTGTCCTTTTTAATGACTTTTTTGCCTCCTGGTTGTCGTGCTAGACCTTTCTTTCACACGATAGAAAGTATGCCTTGACGGCTAGACTCTAGAGATTTTTATAACGCGTAGATTGGGATGTAAATGGCTTTCCGATTCTTCGATTATCTAGTGGTTCCGACCCATTAAAAATCGGGTCCGGATCCTTATTTAGGCCCCAATAAGTAAATGAGTTCTGGTTCAGTTCCACCTTTGGTCAGACCTGTGGACCCGACATCTTACCTCAATTTTCGAAAATCTCTTCTAAAAATCATGTTTTTTTAATATCATTCTCTACCTAGACTTGGATCCGGACTCGTCTCATATATGGTTATAGTTCCAATTTCGGAGCCAAAAAATTGGTTCCAAAACGGTTCTAGGTCTGAATCTGGTTCTACCTTCTCCTTAACAGTTTAGGCTCTGGATCCACCATGAACCCGGACCGGAACCGACCCGTTTACAACCCTACGCGTAGAGAAAAAAAAATAGTGTCAAGGTAATTGTATATATAGTTTGTAACCACGGCAGAACTACCATGCAACAACAGCGCCCATGTTAACAACATGGATGGGGCCCACTTTTGGAAAATCCAGACCTTTCTACAACCCTAAGACTCATTGTGTACTTTGTATCAAAATATTTAAAGTCAATTTTGGTAGGCCAATCTTGGAGATTAGAGACTCCTTCCATTTCTACCCATTAACAGGAGAAGTTAAGGAAAGTTAATCATAAAATCCATATTTAGTCGATCCAGCGGTGGACATCTCACTAATTTGAATAATAATTTACTATTTGATCACTACAATGGTGCTATGGGCGCTGATAAGAGGTTTGAGTTTTCCAAAAGTAGGCCCCACACATGTATTTAACGTGGTGCTGCACCATGCAACCAAGCAACCACGCATGTAGTTCTTCCCCTATAATTAATCCGTCAATTCTTACGAACGAAGAATGTAGATCGCTGAGTCGAACTATTGTCACTCACTGAGGTAGACCTAGGCATAAGCACGTGGGTGTGGTTGCACCTGTTAAATTGAGGTGCGTTTCAAAAAATTCAATAAAAATAGTGGATTCACCACAAAAGTCATATGAAAATCTTCGGTTTGCCCTCAAAACCAAACTACCTATTAAGGCCTGCACTCCTCAAACGAGAATCCCGGTTCTGCTACTGGTCACCGTTAAGGATGCATTATCTCCTCTGTACATGTGGCATGATTGATTGATTCTCCGGATGGAGCCTACTCCCCCAATGATCCTCCTTTCACTAATTCAATTGTATTGTGCACCATTAACTTTGTTAGCGGATCGTTGTCAACACATTCATGGTTGAGTAGTGGGAGTGATATTTGCTGATCAACGGTGATTGAGATGCATCCATATGAGCTTCACAGACTGGATCATAATTTCAAAAAGCAATCCAGGTATTTTGAGCATTCACCAATTACAATGGTATGGACATTCTTGAAATCGTCCCCATGTCTTTACGGCCCTTACTCTTGGATTCATATGACAACAGTTCCCGCATATTAATTATGCCCTTCTATTTTTCTTTCAACTCCTGTAGCCTCTAGGCTTTAATTCAAATCATTCAAGTTCTTTGTTGATCCATTGAACCACAAAATATTTTGTTTCATGTCTTTTGAGTCTTTTAAAAAAGTCATCAAAGATTTTGAGGTATGAAGAAATTTTACACATATAATTTAAACGGTCAAGCTAGGGGTACTTATGGACTAGGCCGGTCTTAGCCCAACCAAGGCACGGCCCGTTTTGGGCAGGGCTTGGGCTTACAGTTTTAGAACTCGAGCTAGGCTTGAATTAAAATTTTGGGCTTGTTTATTGTATGGGCCGTACTTGGATAAAGTGTATAGAGACCAAAGCTGGTCCATCCCAGCCCGAATAAGAGGGATAAAAATAGTCATCTGACATTTACCTTATAAAACTCAAGAGTTGCCGCCCTTCTCCCTCTCATTCCTTAATCCTTGATTGCAGGTTCCTAAGCAAACATGATAGAAACAATCAAGGTGAAACTTGTCACCATGATTTCAATTCTATGTTAATGAGTTTGGATCACCTATCACATTTGTTATACATTCACCGTGAGTGGACCAATAACACTTACATGTCATTCAAGAATTTAGGTGTTTCTCATTCATCTAATTTAAATTTCTTAAACTTCAAAATCACCTAACTCTTGGATGACGTGTCGGAGTGTTATTGGTCCACTCACAATGAAGATATAACAAATGCGATAGGTATCACAAACACTCCTTTTTTTTTTATTATTATTATTATTTTTTTTTTTTTATGGCAAACTATGTACAACTAAGGCCTAAGTACCCCTAAGCCAAGGAGAAAATCTCCTCAAATCAATTAAGTGATTTCAATCCAATCTCACTCCTCCTATTTTATCCTCACATTCAATTCTAAATGTAATTAGGGGATGGGTAGAACATAGACATTCATGAAATGATCCATAAGTTTTAAGGCCCATTAACTGGGCTTGGTCTTAATAGACTTAAGTGGGCTGAGCTCATGTGGAGCACCTTTGTCCTGAGTCGGGCTTGGGTCTATTATATTAAAGTCGGACCGAGCCTGAAATTCATCAGCTTGGCCCAGCCCGGCCCATGAACACCCATACATCTGGCATTACTCATGAAAATGATACTTCCAAACAAACATGATAATTATGTTCTGCGTACACTTTTAAAGCTTACATTTTACTAATGTAAATCTCATTTTCAAATCCCATATGTAAAGGACAAATAGCCCTTAGGCTCAGGAAGACTGGGCTGGATCTGGGTCCATTGACAGACCTAAATAGAGGGTCTGATACATTCACAAAACAATGGATCTGACCTAAATAGACCGTAGTTTTTAGTAAATGACGCAATTATGCCGACAGGTCCGATAGACATATGATCCTATCTGCCTTTGTGCGTTGCTCTTATTTTGCAATTCTGGTTTGTTTCAAGTTTCAAAAACTGTGACAACATTTCCCAGAGGGTATGGTCACCGAAGATGTTGAAGTTCATATGATATGGCAAATTCACAGATCAAAGGTCTCCTCTGGTGTTTTTCCGTAGGATATTTGATGATAGCCAATTTGACCTTGTGGTTCCTTTGGTCCAACATGGACAAGCTATTTTGTTCTCATATAGTCCCTCAGACTATTGTGGTGTTGTAATTATCTTTGTAATATTTTAGAATGGTTCAATCCTTTTGAGAGAGATACTAAATCCTTTGTAGTTAGGATCTTTGATGACAGCCAATTCCACATTGTGAGTTCCTTTGTTCTAACATTATGTGGACATGCTTGTAAAGAACAAGGTGATACATGAAGTATAACACTTTCTGCCTATAGTCCCTCAGACTATTGTGGTGTTTTAATTATCTTTGTAATGTTTTAGAAAGGATCAATCCTTTGTAAAACTTTACTCTATTTAACTTCTAAAACTTACAAAGTATTAATTCTTCTTAAGGGCCCATTTAACTTCACTTTACTCTATTTTTTGTCTATCCAAATAGGCCATAATCCATTTGGTAATTTACTATTAAAGTAAAATTAATGTAAAGCATCAAATCAAAAGACAATAAAATATAAGAGAGTTATGATGGTAAGACTACGCGCTTGGTCATCAATACAGTTTGGGACTGAGCACATAGGTTGCATCTGACACTCCTAAGGAAGGCTGGTCTGAGCCGTTGAGAGAAGAAGGGGGCTCGCCAACCAACCTTTTGGGTTCAATGGGATTTCCGGCTGTTTTGATGCATCTTTTCAAACCGTATTTTTGGTTTGAGTTACAACTCTATAGTGGAAAGCAAACCAGAAAAGCATCCGGATGAGGAAGAGTACTCGCTCGTGTAGGATATAAATAATCAATCCACTAATAGGCCAATGTACCGTCTTGATCAGCATGAAAAAAGGAACTCAAGAGGCTTGTCAAATGTACTCCACCATTAAGCCATTGTACAGAGATTCTCCCTTTTAAACTTGTTTAAGTTAACTTTCAATGGAAGGAGGCATGTTTGGCGGTTTACTAGGTTAATAAAAATAATGTAAAGCCTCTATTTCTGATGCAAGGGGTCACATCAAAAAATATACATCTCCAAAATTCCATCATTCTTTTAAAAAAAATTCAAAAAACAACTTCTTTTCCCCACTAAAAGACAAAAACACTTACTTTTTACACTAAAATTAAAAAAGATTCCATACCATTGGTTTTTGGACTTTTGAAGATCATTTCTAATATCTAATGCAAAATTGAGAATTGATTGTGTTGGATCAGAATGTGTAGAGTTCCACTTCTGTTTAGTCACATAAACATTCCTTTCCTTTCAGCTTCGAGAACCCTGGTCCACATGCAATGGGCAGGTATTTAGACCATATGTTGCCTGATATTGAAAAGAAAGGGATTGGATGAAGAGTGCATAGGTAAACTCAAGCATGCTCGCTTATGTCTAATTTAATGTTTAGAGGGCTGCAGGGATTTCTAGAAAATATGCATGAGTTTTATGGTGTACCCCTAAGCCTTTTCAGAAAAAGTAAAAACACAACCGCTATGATGCATGCTATGTCTGAATTTGAAATGTTAGCCTAGAGATAGTGCTATGTGAACGATTGATCATGGTTAATTGTTTCACTGGCAGCGAGAGAGGTCTTCATAATCATTTCTTGAAAGTAAATTATGGTGTGCCTTAGTGATGTATTGCTGAAGTCCATAACTTGTGTTATTGTCCACATCTGTGCATGTTTACACTCTCCCCGAAGTTGGTGTGTGAGTGTCAATCTTGGTGGCTATAAAATACTACAAATGAACACATCCTCTGGCTTTGGTGAGAATGCCAACCAATTAATTGCTAATTCTGATTTAAGGGTGTGAAAATTTGTCCCTCTGCAGCCATATCTCTGGCAAGGTAACAATCAACTTCCATATGCTTTGTGCTTTAGTGGTTTCATATTACAGCTTGTTGGTCTTGAAATAGTATTCTCAGTTTATGAGAAATAATTGGAGCTGTGAAACTCCACATTCAGTATGGGCCATGGCTTGACACTCTGTCTCAACACTTGATTGCACCTGACTGAGCAATCACACTCTGCTTTTACCCTGCCTTGCGACTATGTTACTCCCCACAAATGTGCAATGTCTTGAAGTAAATTGATGATTGGGAGGAGTCCTAATCCACTCTGCTTCCTGAAAAATTTTAAACATCGATATGTCCATCAAGCCATTAGAAAGTCCCTTTCCAGGTGCAAATTTGAGAAATTCAAGAAATCTTCCAACAACTTCCACGTGAGGCAGCATGTAAAGAAACTGACTAAAAACACCAACTACAGAATGTATACTTGGCCTCGAGATAGATAACTTCCAACAAGCCTTTGATATTGTCCAGAATCATCATGACTCAAGATGTTTCCGACCCTCCACTTTAGAATCAATTGGTTTACATCCAGAAGGATCCAGTCACTTTAAGAAGATCAAGAGAAAGACGAGACTCCTAAGATTTTGTGACCTCTATTCCTAACATTCATCCATTCTGGTGTCATTTTAAGTCCATGGGATTGGGAATTCAATGATTAATTTAACTTGACCGTGATTATTTTATATTTTATTTTATCTAGAGATACTTGATGGCAGATGGTTTTATTCTCAGAAGAGAATTATTAATCAGTGACACAAAAATGCATTTTTATGGTTGTGCCTTTCACTTGTATTTATTTTGCAGTGATTCTCAATGAAGCGGCAGCATGCTTTGCTAGTTTTGGCAGACAGTCTTTACTATTTAAAATTCAAGAATTTCTGCAAGGTACAATTGTGGCAAAATATGACTTATTTTAAGATGAGAAAAGCTGCTACAATTTTAGGGTCCTCCTTTACTATTGTACACACTCTTTGTCTACTTAAAAGCATATAAATAGTACAGTAGTGTATTTATTCTGAAGGAATGAACCTCTGCTGATGTTTGCAAGGGAGTTTACATGCAGACAACACCATTGGCCCACGTGAAGCCTAACTTGTGTGATTGAAGCCATTCATGTCATAGCAACTCCTACAAAAATCGTTTGTCCATATTTCACTACAAGAGGAGGGACATAGACCATTGGGTTGATCAACGTATAAAGGAAGTTGAACTCAACAGTGAACATCTCTTTTCAAACATTAATCAATCCAACCCTGTATAACCGTGTGGATCAGCAAAAGGTCATCCCTCCCATCCAGAGATTAGTGTAGAACCATTTCTCTTGATTCTGATACAGTATTTACAAAGAAGAAGTGCGTGAAGTAAATCTTTTTAATAAAGTTCTTTTTCTAAGTGTAGCTTGTTTATCTGATGTGTTTTGAAATCATAACAGTATTTTAGAAAAAATCAAAGTAATAAAAGTATCTGGGCATCATAGCTAAGCAGTAGGTTATTTCTGGAGCTCATTTTTAATGATTCCAGAGCATTATGAAAGGCCTCTAATACATTTTGGTGAAAAATATTTAATGTTGGAGACAGAGAATATGTAACTTCGTTGAGAAACTGTACTGATGCAGATGCATGTCGGTTTTCATAGCCAGGCATGGAAGGACGCTATTGCTACTCTGATGAACATTATCCGCGTACTCTTTTTCATGTCAGCACATTAGACTTTGTAGTGCTGTCTTTTGACAATTATTTTGTTTTCTCATTGTAATCCACAATGCCAATAGGTCTTTATATTTTTCTTTTCAGATGATTGATCCCAGTGGAATTGCTAATTGGTCACTGACAAATGTAGAACGAAAATGGTCTGAACGAAAATGGCATCCAAAATCATATAGGGCTCAGGATGTGACATTTGAACTTCTAAGGAATATAACAGTATGATTCTGCTTTTGCATTGAATCACTCTTTTCTTATTTCTACTTTGCATGATAGCATACAACTATTTTTCCAAAATTGTCCACTGTTGGTTTTTATGTGCAGTCTATTGATATGAGTGTCCATGTTACAAGTGGGGACAATGTACATAATCTATTTCATATTCAAATATAATGCCTTTTCTCCAGCAGTATTCATTGTAAAATCAAGGTTCAGGGACCATCGGTATTACCATTGTCCTTTGGTTTTCTGTCATCTCGGCCATCTCCTGTTTCTCAACCCTACCCCACCTTAACAGGAGCTGTCTGCATATCTTTTCTCATCAAAAGGTCACATCTATTGGCGATGATTGTGACACAGGATAGAATAGTTACTTTAATCATATGTCGAGCGTCAATCTGTCGTATAAGCTATGATGCACGGATACGGCATGGACATGACAAGGACACGCCATAGACGCGACATGAACACGGATTTTACACATAAAAAGTAAAGTATCGGATACGATACGACACGACACAATACGTTGCCCATGTTGAAGTATCCGTGCATCATGGAATATAAGTCTAATCAATTGCTCAATTGCTATTAGCATTTCTTACTAGATATAACTTTCATTGTCATTATTTAGAGATCCAAAACATGGAGTTCTTTGTTGCATGGTTCTAGTAAATAATCACTAGAAAATGGAAAATCATGATGAGTGGCATATTGCATTTATGTGCAGGAGGGTGCTGCACTGCTGCAGAGGCCATGCTTGTGGAATGGGGTGAAGCGGCCGTGTTATTTGTTTGCAAGAAAATTCAACCCGGAAACACTCGAAAATATTGATGCAATATCTCTCCAACTATACAATTTGAGCACCCCTCACGCTCCCATCTTGTGATTATTATTCATTGGCAAGCATTCACTATCAGCTTTATATATATATATATATATATATAATGCAAAATCACAGCAGCTCTAATGTTGATCCAGTTCTAAAAATAGAAGGCTATTGGTAGAGAAAGCAGGGGTTCATTCAACTCCTATTATTTGAGCAAACTGACAAAGCTTGCTGCTCTACGTTCTAAATTTTGTCCAAGGCAATTATTTTTTGCTCTCTCTCGTTTTTTTTTTTTTATAAATTTTTTGGGAGGTTTTGTTCTTTCTTTTATTGAAAATTTTGGGAATCCTTTTCCAGCCGCTTTGATTTTATTATGATTATATATGGAAGAGACAAGAAATTTGCAGTGTTTATCTCATCCTTTCATTGTTTGTGTCGATTCAAACATGTCAAAGAGGAATATTCATATTGATACCAACATCTTAATGTGGAAAATCCATTGATATCTCAATTGGTGAGGCACCTCCTTTCCACATAAACAAGGGAACAATACTTGGAAATAGCATTGACGGTGAGAGACTTGGGTGAGTATGTCCGTGGGTGTGTGAGTGCTTACCTTAAAAAAAAAAATAAAAGAAGAAGAAGAAGCAGAAGAAAGAACAGAGTGCAATATTGTGAGTCCCTGGTCATGATATCATGATGAATACTTCTCTGAACCAAAACCACACTACTCTCAAAATGATCCCAAAATCCCTGAAATAGGTTCTCTTGAGAATGAGATCACCTAAAATTAAATGCCTCCAGTGCAGAAACCCCTGTTCCTGAGCAAAACCACTTCAAAGCCCTTATGACCACACACCAACTCCATGAAGTACCATTTTGAAGACAAAACGTATATTTGCCTAAAACCATCCCGAGAAAAATCCAATCTTTTTGTAAATGGCTTTGATCGTCATTGCCATAAATGTCCCACACACCAGGCAGATCTTCATTGTCAGATCCTCATATACCCACAATGGCTTTTTTGTCATTTTCCAGCTCATCCAACTCACACCTGTATTTCCTGCAAATGAGGCAAGCCGTATACTTTCACACATAGGTTGAACCACCCACATAGCAAATTTAAGCTAAGCTAAGCAACATATGCTGTCGCTCGAGTTTGACTCATGAGCTAACCGAGCATGCTTGAGCTCGAATTAATTATTAGCTTCTTGGGCTTGAGCCTAATTGAGCTGAGTCGAGCGGGCTAAGCTCATTGACAACCATAAAGAGAAGAAAGTAAAGAACAACATAACATTATATAGATGCCAATAACACTACATAGATGGAATTAGAAAACACACCATTGAACACTATATAAATGAAATCAACTAAGGAAAATAACAACACATCCATAAGTTGAGAGTTAACGGTACAAAACCAGTTTAGAATCACACAGTGACAATATTCGCATGGTTCACAAACAACTTATAAAACAAGAAGATGAAGGAAAAGAAAAAGGGAACAGATTTCTTGCCACCATTGTTCATTTCAAGCCAAACCACTAGTTGCTGCTTGTGGTATTGAAATATCACCGCCTGTAAGGCATGAGAGTACAAGTAAGATTTGTTAATACAAGCTGAGAATGATATAAAATCCTAGAGTTCTGAATTAATACAAGCAATCTAGAGAAAGTAGTTCTAGAATAATTGATAACAGTGTGTGTTGATCAGTTTTTCAGGCTACAAATGAAATGGATATGCGGGCACAACTCTATATTCACATGTGGGAGTCTCCAATGAGAAGGTGCAGGATTGAAAATCCCTGTGTTCAAAAAAGCAGAACCCTCCTTAAATAAAGGTAGGGACTGAAAACTCCTGCACGACAGCCCTACATGAGAGGGATTGAGTTTTCCTTCTCTATGATTGGTGAAATAATATCGATGACATAACAAATTATATAGGCACTGAGATAATAACGTACAAACCAATTTTAGAATCCCATATTCAACAACCTCACCTTGTTTTCAAATATATTTCATGTTTATCTCTCAATTCAAAAGAGAGATTCTCCAGTTGCCTATATCGACTGTCCTGTAGAAACAAGATTAAAACTGTCATTTTAATGTAAAGTTCAAATGTAGAAATAGACGGGTTAGGACTTTGATCAAGTTCATTTGTTTCTCATCTTTTATTGGAACAAAACATCCTTTGAAAAAGCAAAAAATAAAGATGTAAAAAACAGCCCATTTAAGTGTTGGGCCCATTGAGAACATGCCCCAACCCAAAATTGTTTTTGGGCTAGTGTAGTCGCTGGGCAGATAACATGGTCAAGAGAATTATGAATGGTTAAATGACTACGAGTGGCCTCGGTAGAATATCCTCGTACCAGAGACGCAATGAATTAATTTAGCCATGTTGCATGGTGTTAGCAGGGACCATCGCACTATCTTTCATATGAGTGTCAGATAATGCTTAGAAAAATAAGAAACAAGCTCTCTCTCTCTCTCTCTCTCTCTCTCTTCTTTTTGCTAACCGAGACGAGGGGGCTGGGACCCAGGAGAGAGCCAGCACACGCGGGAAGAAAGTATGCATAGTTAGAAAGATGCGGCATATCTAGGGTTTGAGCCTTGAATAGCTAGGTGAACCTTGAAGTAGCATAAGTTTTTAGCTTGCATTATCTCTTGGAAGCAAATCATAAAGAAGAGATTTAATTTTCATAAGAAATTAATGGATCAACAAATAATTGCATTATTTTAGTATTGCCCGCAAGGGATTGTCCTTGTGCAAGCCCAAAAATTCAATCATCCAAGTTGTATATCATAGGTGATAGATTGAATTAGAGAAGAGCTGTAACTTAGTTAAAAAGGTGCTCATTAGAGGTTGTGAGTTCTAATCACGTTACAAATAAAAAGAAAATATGAAACGCAAGGATAAATAAATCAAGATAATATTTTATGTGGACTACATCCATAAATTGAAAAATATAAATTACCGGAGTTTCTCCGTAGGGTGCTTCACTTGAAAGGACGGCACGAACTCCCTCTGGAAGATTTCCAATTCGGAAATTACGCATCAAAGGGAGCTTGACACTTTTGATAGATGGCAATGCTCCTTCCTCAATTGTCCATTCCTTCAAAGGCAACTGACCAAGTGTCAACGACTCCAATTGAGGAAATCCTCTTGAAGAGAAAATCATTTTCTTGGGAATATATGCGTCTCGAATTAGGTAAAGAATCTTAAGGTTTCGCAGTTTCTCCATTGTAGAAATAGCATCTTCTTCTAATTTAGACTCGAGTAAATACAGCTCAGCAAGGTTTGGTGGCAGCTCAGGCAGTCTCCCTGTTCTTCCTCTCAACACCATCTTATAGAGATACTTATGATTTGTGAAGGGCATAAGCGTTGGGAGTACATCTTCTGCATCAACTAGTATAAGCGATCGGAGATTGCGCAATTGCTCAATGGAGACGGGCAATGCCTCATTGTATGCACTCAGACTTCCACATATATGCAATTTTCTTAGAGTAGTTAGCTTGCCTAAGCCATCATTTATCCAACTGCCAGCAGTCAAGCATAATGTTTGGAGGTTTCTTAAATTGTCGAGTTGTGGATGCCCATCAATAGAATATCTAAAAGCATTTAGATACCTCAATTGCTTCAAATTGCAAATTGTTTCAGGTAGGGTTCCACCGCAATTTATCTGTAGAGTTTGTAAGTCAGACAGGTTGCCAATGGGTATTGAAGGGAATCGTGTTTTAAATTCTGTAAGGACGGAACCCACCGGGTCCTCGGAGCCGAGCTGGCCTGCGAGGGCAGGGACCGAGCTGGTCTGTAACCGCGGGTAGGTGTCCCCACACCTGAGAGGGTGGCATGGCCACACCGAGCTGCAGGAGGTATTGTATACACTTCAGGAGAGCGCGATAGGCTGCTCCCTACGCATGCTTTTGTCCCACATCGAGTGTGGACGCCTCCCACCCTTGCCTTATAAGCCTTGGCGTAAGGACAAGGATGTACCAACACACTCCACGTGGAGTGGTGTTGTTACATCCTTGTCCTTACGCCAAGGCTTATAAGGCACCCTTGCCTTATAAGCCTTGGCGTAAGGACAAGGATGTACCAACACACTCCACGTGGAGTGGTGTTGTTACATCCTTGTCCTTACGCCAAGGCTTATAAGGCAAGGGTGGGAGGCGTCCACACTCGATGTGGGACAAAAGCATGCGTAGGGAGCAGCCTATCGCGCTCTCCTGAAGTGTATACAATACCTCCTGCAGCTCGGTGTGGCCATGCCACCCTCTCAGGTGTGGGGACACCTACCCGCGGTTACAGACCAGCTCGGTCCCTGCCCTCGCAGGCCAGCTCGGCTCCGAGGACCCGGTGGGTTCCGTCCTTACAAAAAGGCGTGGAGTGTGTTGGTACATCCTTGTCCTTACGCCAAGGCTTATAAGGCAAGGGTGGGAGGCGTCCACACTCGATGTGGGACAAAAGCATGCGTAGGGAGCAGCCTATCGCGCTCTCCTGAAGTGTATACAATACCTCCTGCAGCTCGGTGTGGCCATGCCACCCTCTCAGGTGTGGGGACACCTACCCGCGGTTACAGACCAGCTCGGTCCCTGCCCTCGCAGGCCAGCTCGGCTCCGAGGACCCGGTGGGTTCCGTCCTTACAAAGAAGATCTTTCCAGGTAGAGATCCCTCAACGGCTTGTCCTTCAGATCTGGAGCAAACAGGGAGAAAGATTCTTAAGAAATGTGAAGGTGCACCGCTAGCTATTCTGGTTTTAGGAGGTCTTTTAGCGACAAAAGAAAAGACGTTCGGTGCATGGTCCAACGTTCTTGACAGTGTACATCAGGATCTCACTGTAAGCCATGAAGTGTGTCCGAAAATATTAGAGTTGAGTTACTTCGATTTGCCTGATTACTTGAAACCATGCTTTTTATATCTTGGCCTATTCCCAGAGCATTCTGAAATTGGATCAGGGAGACTGATAAGATTGTGGATTGCTGAAGGTTTCATTCAGCAGAGAGATAACAAAATCATGGAAGATGTTGCAGAAGACTACTTGGAGGAGCTGGCTAGCAGGAGCATGATTCAAGTAGTACGAAAGAAGTCTAATGGATCAATTCACAAATGCCGTATCCAAGATTTATTTCGTGAACTCTGTCTAACCGTAGCTGCCAAGGATAACTTCTTCACAATCTACAATGAAAACGGCACTAGTTCTTCCTCCACTAGCGTGAGTCGCCTGGCATTCCATTGCGCCATTGACGGATATGCAACGACAAAAAGCACAACTGCGAACCTCAGTTCCATTTTGAGCTTTCAGAAAGAGGTTGGAGTTACTTGGCCAAAATTGCTAAACATAAGTGGCAAATTACTAAGAGTGTTGGACGTACAGGAGTTGGTGGTACATGAAATGTCAAATCCTAGAGCATTTGAAGAACTCAGAGGTTTTGTTCATTTAAGGTATTTGAGAATTGAATTTGTAAGGACGGAACCCACCGGGTCCTCGGAGCCGAGCTGGCCTGCGAGGGCAGGGACCGAGCTGGTCTGTAACCGCGGGTAGGTGTCCCCACACCTGAGAGGGTGGCATGGCCACACCGAGCTGCAGGAGGTATTGTATACACTTCAGGAGAGCGCGATAGGCTGCTCCCTACGCATGCTTTTGTCCCACATCGAGTGTGGACGCCTCCCACCCTTGCCTTATAAGCCTTGGCGTAAGGACAAGGATGTACCAACACCACTCTGGTGTTGGTACATCCTTGTCCTTACGCCAAGGCTTATAAGGCAAGGGTGGGAGGCGTCCACACTCGATGTGGGACAAAAGCATGCGTAGGGAGCAGCCTATCGCGCTCTCCTGAAGTGTATACAATACCTCCTGCAGCTCGGTGTGGCCATGCCACCCTCTCAGGTGTGGGGACACCTACCCGCGGTTACAGACCAGCTCGGTCCCTGCCCTCGCAGGCCAGCTCGGCTCCGAGGACCCGGTGGGTTCCGTCCTTACAAAAAGGCGCCTTTTTGTAAGGACGGAACCCACCGGGTCCTCGGAGCCGAGCTGGCCTGCGAGGGCAGGGACCGAGCTGGTCTGTAACCGCGGGTAGGTGTCCCCACACCTGAGAGGGTGGCATGGCCACACCGAGCTGCAGGAGGTATTGTATACACTTCAGGAGAGCGCGATAGGCTGCTCCCTACGCATGCTTTTGTCCCACATCGAGTGTGGACGCCTCCCACCCTTGCCTTATAAGCCTTGGCGTAAGGACAAGGATGTACCAACACACTCCACGTGGAGTGGTGTTGGTACATCCTTGTCCTTACGCCAAGGCTTATAAGGCAAGGGTGGGAGGCGTCCACACTCGATGTGGGACAAAAGCATGCGTAGGGAGCAGCCTATCGCGCTCTCCTGAAGTGTATACAATACCTCCTGCAGCTCGGTGTGGCCATGCCACCCTCTCAGGTGTGGGGACACCTACCCGCGGTTACAGACCAGCTCGGTCCCTGCCCTCGCAGGCCAGCTCGGCTCCGAGGACCCGGTGGGTTCCGTCCTTACATTCTTCATAAATAATTCCCAGCTCTCATCGTGGCTAAGAGGGCGCATCACATGGGCATGACTTATTGGGTCAGCCCCTTTATTGCGAGTAATAAGTATTACTCTGCTTCTCCTCGTACCATCTGGAAATATGGCTTCTAGTGTATCCCGTGCTTCTATGGACCGTATATCGTCAATGACCACCAAATATTTCACCTGTCCCAGAAACTCTGAAAGTTTCCTGGTCAATTGCCTGACACCATGCGGACTCGCCATTTGGACCCCCAGGCTTTTGACAATGTGCCCGAGGATGTCTCTAATTCCAGACCGGTGAGACAGGCAAATAAAACAATGAAGTTTAAAATCATTTTTAACATCCTGATAAACTTTTCTTGCGAGGGTTGTTTTACCTGAACCGCCCATGCCGAAAATGGAAATCACACGGAGACTTGAATCCTCATTCATCAACTTCTCCTTCAGAGTCTGGATTTCTTCTTGCAGACCAACTAGTTCCGATCCTTCGAGCACGGCAGAAGATTGCCTGCGATCTTGCAGACTTTGGGTTGAAGGGCTTGCCTTTTGTCTTCCTTCATCAATGCCCCTTGTGCCATCATGAGGCCTTGGCTCCTCCTCGATCAATTGCTCGCTCACTATGTTGATCTTTTCTTGAAAACCTACTTCTTCTGGTTCTCGCAGCAAAGTAGAAAACGGCCTATCTGCTTGTAAACCTGGGGTCGAAGAGCTTGTGCCATCCCTAGGACTTGTCTCCTCCATCAATCTCTGGTCCACTGGGTTGGTTTCTCCTAGCAAACCAACTTCTTCCGAGTCTCCGGCCACTGCGGTGACCTTGGGCTCGACAGAACACCCACTACCTTCTTGTGAACGTTGGGTTGAAGAGGTTGCCTCTGGTCTTTCTTCATTGATCTCCCTTATGCCATAAGATTCTCCGCTTTTTGAGACGTCTTTGATATTCAGCTTTATTCGCTTGATCTCCTTGCGGACCTTGCACCAAGTTTTTAGACGCTCTACAAATCCATTCCTCCCATGTGCAGCTTGACCTTGACCGAGGATGTCAATAACATCATCAACATCAAAACAAATGCCTCTAATGTCTTCCATCCAATCCCTCACAGCCTCATCTTCCGTCTGTTTGATATCGGCGTCTTTTAGAAACCGTCGCAGCTTATTTAACTCTTCTCGAATCCGATTGATTTCTCCGTGCATTCCAAGGAGTTGTGCATCTTTACTGACAAGTTCAGCCAGCTTATTTACCATTAAAGCAACAACAGCATCGACAGCCATATCTGTCTCCTCTCCTTTGGAGAAAAAGAAGAACAACGATTGTTCCACCAACCGGCCCGTTAGATAGAAACCGCGGTGCTGGTGCTGTTGCTGGTGGTGGTCTTTCAAGTTGCTTCTGCCAAAAACACAATTAAAAATAGCCGCCCTATTATAAAATGGAAATGGTACAAAACCATGTGACGTCGAGATACCCACTTCAAAAAAAAAAAAAAAAGAAATAAAAATTTTTTTGTCCCAAATCTTTCTCAATTATTTCGAACAAGTTGTTGGATTCAATTATTTTAAAAACCACAATATGCATTGCTGGAGAGTGCGGGCCCACCAATTCGAGTAGCAGGTATTACACGCTTCCCGTTTCTCCTGGTCTAACCATATAATTGAGCAAGAGAAACAGGAAGCGTGTGGGGGCAGGCAGCCCCAAAGTAATGTGGAGGACGTAATTGATCCGCACACCGTGGGTCAAAACTCAAAACCCGCAAAAGATCCTGATTCGGTCAAGTTATCAAGTAATGTGATCAGTAGCACGCATCCGGTTTGAACTGAAATTTCCTATGAGAGGGGAATCCCGCGATTCCAGCAATTCGGATCCTATTTGTCACATCCCGGTCTCGAGAATCCCCATATTATGGTGGTCCTCGAGGTATGACACGCGTACTGAATTCGCACATGTTTCGGGCCAAATCTGAATTCACGAACGAAAAAATTCTACATTTCACGTATGAGGATTACTCACTGACACCTGTTAATAAACTTTTATTTGCGGTAGCATGTATATCATCAATAACAAAGCCATGAGCATTCTATTAATCAATCAAATATATTACCATTAGTCTATAATAAAGCTAATAATTTAAACCTCTTAAAAGCATAGTACACAAATACTCTAATGAATATCTACTAGATGCTTATCTCAATCGAACATAATTTTAATACAAATGCAAAATAAGACTAATCATATGTATTACCTTAAGCTAAGTGCAATATGAAATATTTAGTCTCAAACCCAAGATGGCCACTTTGATACGTACTCCGGCAGTCATAGCTAACCAATATGCTTACCAATCAAATCTCTAATCTGAATAATTATTAGTAATTATCTTTAGTGTTCTGAATCTCTGTGACACCAAGTATAGCACCATGAATACGACGATTCAACAAGATATATAAGCAATTAAGATTCAATACATGTTATTCAAATTTTGAATTTAAAGACAAATAAATTAAAGAGACCAAACAATATCAACTAGGCACATTGTGCAATATGAATAATTCATGCTTTATCAAATCAAGAATCGAATACTTACTTTCTAATTGGCTACTACATTTGCTCATCCTCTCCAATAGAGAGCGACTCTAGTTGGGATGTCACCAGTGACCCGGCCAAAGGTTCTCTTGGCTACCCGATTCTGGAGTTCCAATGCTCCAGACGACATACTGCAGTAGTCTCGAATAACTAAATTAAGTTTAACCCCGTCGGGTATCACAAGGTCGAAGCTAAGTAGTGCCTAACCATTCGAATCGAATAATAATAAGACTGGAGTAAGACTTTTCTAATCAAATCATTTCTAATCGAATCCATATATTTAATTTATAATCTTGAATAATTTCCAATCGAATTGAATCATATACTTACTCCATTTGAATACACATCGATGTATGATAACATTTGTAAGGATTTTGTAGTACAATTTGTGGAATAATACGAATAATGCATATAACAAGTAACTGAATATTTGAGGGCAATAAATAAATCAATTTCAATATGCAAACGCAAATAGATTAATATATAGGATCAAGGACACTTACTAGCGAACCCTAATCTATTTATCCGTTGTCTCTAACCATCCATTTCGATGTAGTTTTAGGTAATTCGATGCACGTTCTACATTTTATTGGTGTCACTTTGTGTATGTGCGTGGTGCACTGAAATCCCTAAGCCAACACCCATGATAAAGTGCTAAACAAACGGATATGCACATGAGATAATCTCAGCCCAAGATTTCTCATGTGTTATAATTTCCATTAGACTACGATAATCGGTGATGAGTACCATTTTATGGACTTACAAGGTCGATCATTTACAACCTAAAACCTTATTGGTTTAGTGTTTATATCACAATCATCCTCAGGGATTGATTATGAAGAGTTTGGGCTTTTTGAAGTGCGATTAACTCCTTTAGTGGCCAATGGTTCCAACATAGGAGTCCAACTAAATAGATTTAAAGTCCCATTTCACTTTATGAATTCCATTCAAATAAAAAGGCTGAATTCTGATATCCAAGAGAAATATAGCATTCAATCAAAGAATCAATTAACATGCATAAATCTAATTTGCTCATACTTGCCTCTTTTTGGTCCCTTTCACTCTAATATTTTCCTTTGGCTCAAATCAAGTAAAATCGACAATATCTAAGCTCAAATGCAAGCAAACCTCCAAACGCTAACTCAATCACAAATTCCTACAATGGTGAATTGCAATAATGAGAGCTAATTAGCATATGTGCAACTAAGGATTCTTACAACCCATTTTAGCTTGGAGGGTCATTTAAAAGTTGGTTTCTTACCAATGGAGAAAAAGAAAGAATATGGTGATGTAAGAGATGAGATTCTACAATGGTTACAGCTAGAAAGAGAGAGAAGAAGATGTATGCACTTCTTAAAAATCCAAATTACCATTTCAAGCAATATTAAGTGATTAGGAGAGAAAGATGGTTACCAATGGATTGTGTAGTGGGTTGGAAGAGGTGAATGAGAGCTTGTAGGAGTTAGAGATGATATTGAAGAAGAAGATGTAGTCTAAAGCACTCACATGCATGAGCTCCCCTTTGATGCTTTGAGAAGCAGAAGAAGAGGAGAGGAGAAGCCCTAGACTGGAATAGATGAAGAAGGAAGAGTCTCTGCCAAATGAAAAGAAAAGAGTGAAGGGGATGGCGGCTGGGTTCATTTTAAGTGGTAAATTTTGTTCCATTGCATTCAAGTCCACCTTCTTGAATAAAATATGGGAAAAGGACTTTTGTGTTTAAATGGGCTTGGATTTGGGTTGGGTTTGGAGATGGGCTAAGTTGGGTCTAATGTGGAAATGATGTGGGGAAGATGTTTGATGAAATGCACTTGAAGACCCACTAAAGCTATAAATACACATATACGATTGAAACTCTAAAAAGGTCATTACTCAAACTGACTTTGGTCAAACCCCACTAATCTAATTAATCCTTCATAAAACCAACCAAAATGCAATTTAGGCACTCAATCAAAATTAATTAAGTGCTAATCAAACTTGGGTGGGGTCGGGGTCCGGGTCTCACACTATTATTTGACGTGGTGCACCAGAGCACAAACAACGGTAAACCCAGTGACTTGTTATTTGACGGACTCCTTCTATTGACATTGTTTATGGTTAACGATATACGTCATTATTGTAACCAACAACCACACGTAACTTCAACGGACCCAACAAGACTATATGGCCGGCTCTTATTAAAAAAATCGAGTTTCTTTTTGTATATACCCCCTAGGAATATGCCCATGTGGTTTCGGTTTTTATAAATGGGAGCTGCTCTGGCCTCTCACCAGATCTATGAGAGAGCTCAATCTCAGCCATCCTTTTTTATTATAGATCCAATGGTTGGTGATAAAAGTCAAAAAGCAGCCCTGCAGCAAAGAAATGTCACATGCGCATGTCATGTCAAAACTCTTCCACCCACTTTTTCATTTCAAGACTCTGTGTTCAAAACTCATTTCAAAACTCATCTCTTAAACTCACTTTCCTCTCTTCCGGTCTACCAAAAGCTTCTCTTATGTTTTTTTCTTTGATCTAGATGCAGGACGGAGCGACGATCAACTCCGGCAAGCACAAGTGCTCTCGGTCCAGCAGCGCATCAAAGGCGTGAAAACGGAGAGGTGCGTATGGCTGCAGGACGCCCCATCGATCTTCTCCGGCAGGCACCGCAGCTCTTGCTCCGGCAGAGCGTCAGAAATGTGAAAATGGTGAAACTGCCTCACACCGCCAGGCAGTTCTACTCTTGCACTGGCAGTGCTCGTAGAAAGCTCTCTTTTCTTCTTCCTTGAGTCTGCAATCCCTCTGCTCACAGTTTGTATGGCTGTGTTTTTTTTATTTATTTATTTTTATTTTATGGGTGTATCCTGTGATGGTTTTGGTGTAATGGTGCTAATGGACAGATGGAGATGATTTAGATAATAGAAATGGCATGCCATTTTAATATACATGATAAGTTATAAAAAAAATTTTTTTTTTGGAAAAATAGAGATGCCATTATATCTACAAAAAGTGTGTTACTGTTGTATGCAGAAAGGGTGTTTGATAATATGCCTATGTGAAAGCTGATTTTCAAACATGGCTGAATGTGGCAACTTAGTGATGGCTGAGACATGATTTAAACAATGTAAACAGTAATTAGGCTCTTTCTGTTTGGATTGTTTGGACTTTGAGGTATCCGTTTTTGGGTTTCTATTGGTTCTTTGTGAATTTAACTATGCTAATGTTCTTTATCTGTTTCTCTGTGATTTTAATTTGGATGTTCTTTGTGAATTTATCATTGTTGAATTGACCCCATTCCTTTCTGTTATGGCTCACCCAAATTTTTTGTCTTTGTGAAGGCCTTTGATTTAAATAGAATTAGAATACACGGAGGAAAAGGCCTGATATTCTGGTGTGTAGTGCTTTTTTAAAAAATATATTTGGGTGACAGGGGAAGTTCTGAAGTGGCAAAGAAGCGATGGTGCTAAACTGAATCATGATTTGCGTTTGAGTTAGTTTGGAAACATAGTTTTGTCTTCGCTATTTTCTTGTTTGAAAATTTGGGTTTATCTAATTTCTAACAGACGGATTTCATTTCTTTTATTTTGTAGGGCTTCAATTGTATGAAAAGGGGGGAGAAAAGGAAGAACAATACTGTGTTGGGTTGCTATGATCTATGGAGGAGCTATTTTTTTAGTCTTTCCATGCTCTGATTTGTTGGAGTTGTTGATGATTTGATGAGTGAAAGTTGTGATAGATTATCGTGATGTAATCAACTGAACAGGTTGTAGACCTTTGATAATGAAAGTTGTATACAGGCTGTAGACCTATGATTTGTTGTGTGAAATTTATGGTTGACACATCTATCAATTTTTTATTACAGGAACGACAATATGTTATTACAGGATGTCTATCAATTTGTAGGCCATTTCTTGTTCACAACAACCCATTATAATGTTGTATTAGACCCATGATCATGTCACAAAACAAGAGAAATTATTGTTCAAATGATCCAACTTGTCCACCAACACTTAGTTCCATAGTTCAATGGGCAATAATAATCAGAAGCCAACACAATAGTAGACACGAAAGAGAACGAGGTGAGGCAGTGAGCCATGTTACTGATGCCAACAATTGAAAAAGAAACATTCAGGAGCAAATAATATGCTTTCAAGACTGTCCATCATTAAAAACTATAACTGCAGTGCTATAAGGCTAGACACCATGTATTTATCCAGTTCTTCCACCTCCAATGCTTTGCTTATAGCAAATAAATTTGCTCCGGTCATTGAGCAAACTCCAAAGAATAATACACATTTTTTTCTGATATGGTCGGAATGCATCATCAATACATGCGGTGAAGTTGAATGCTTAGATTCATTAATCAGAGTCGGTTCTTACAGGTAATTAGATAAGAGTAATTACCTTTTAAACTCGTTATCTTTAAACGCAGACATGAGGCCTAACCCAATTTGTCACTGTTTCTGGCTTACCTCTTTATCAGTGTGTCTTAAGAAAATTCTATGACTAGAAGACAGTCACACTCCATCTCCATTGCGCAGGGCATTAACAAACAAAACCCAACCCATTTCTGCACTTTGAAGAATAAGCACTGCCTTCACAATGTCAAGTTTTGTTGGAGGAAAAAATAATATTGTGCCAAAAAACGTTGGATAGAAATCATTCCCATCAATACCAACAGAGACCAATTTCTATTTCATTCTTCCAATTTCTACAAATACAACTGACCAATGCTTGTAAATCAAAATCCAATTTTAGACTTCTTAAAAAGGAATCAAAACCGCAATGTGCATATCAAAATACAAATTACACTTCCAAAAAATGATTCAAAACCCAACGTGCATCAGAGTTCCAAAAAGGTAAATGGAAGGCAACTTGGTTGTGATGCAGGTTGCGAGACAGAGGAAGGAGGCAGAGCTGGTTGCGCCCCAATGTTGCAGGTTGCGCCAGTCGATCTTAGGTTTTTTTTCCCTTCCTTGAATGGGCGCAGTCCAGTGATGGAGAGCTGTGCAGCGGCAAGGGAGAGAGGGGATTTGTCTGGCGAGGCGAGGGAGAGACGCGATTTGCAGCGATGAAAGAGAGGCGTGGCGTAGTTCGGGCAAGGGGGAGAGGGGATTTGTCAGCCCAGGTGATGGTCCCCTCCTCAAAGCAATACTCCGACCGCAGAGATGGGGGCGCCCCTTTTCTGAATCTGGGCGGAGATTGGAGTGCAGGACAGTAGACGGAGAGAGGCAGAGACGTCGTGAGGAAGAGCTGCAGCGAGACACACGACGCCTGGGAGAGATAAAGACGAGTTGCAGAGACGATCGAGGGAGGCGTGCAACGAGAGAGAGAGAGAGAGAGAGAGAGAGAGATGAAGAAGTTCTCTTCAATTAGGTTCTTGGCGGAAATAAAAAATGGGTGAGCAGGGCCTCGAAAAATAAATTGTGTTTTTTGGCCCTACCGCATGCATGAGTCGCACGCCTCAGCTGATGATCCTCTCAGCTCAGCTTCACCGTTTTCACGCTTTTGACGCTCTGCCTCAGCGAGAGTCGTGGTGCCTGCCGAGGAAGATCGGTGCGACATCCTGCAGCCAGACGCACCTCTCCGTTTTTCACGCCTTTGACACGCTGCTGGACTGAGAGCACTGGTGCATGCCGGAGTTTATCGTCGCTCCGTCCTGCGTCCAGATCAAAGAAAAAAAAACACGAGAAGCTTTTGATAGACCGGAAGAGAAGAAAGTGAGATTGAGAGATGAGTTTTGAACATAGAGTTTTGAAATGAAAAACTGGGCAGAAGAGTTTTGACATAACATGTGCATGTGACATTTCTCTCTCCTGCTGGGCTGGTTTTAGACTTTTAACACCAACTGTTGGATCTGAAATGAAAAAAGATGGCTAAGATTGAGCTCTCTCATCAGAGCAACTCCCTTTATAAATAGACCCCTACTTTTTAATTTCAATACCTTTTATGCCCCAAGAATCAGTATTTGTAATAAAAATGGGTACCCACCGTGAGATTTATATTAAACTTTTATAAAAATGACACATTTGCCCAAATATCCATTAAACAAAAATGAGTATATTATTATCTACAAAAATATCATTATTTATCCCAAGTCCCAACGGTCTCTCTTAATAACTCTTTAATGAACATGAAGCCTAATCATAAATTTTAAAACTTTCATCAATTTAACAGTGGGTCGTGCATGGAGTGAATCGATTATAATCAGTTATAAGCACGGACGTTGACTATCATTATGATCTATTTGAGTTTAATGAAATAAACCATGTATTGATAAAAAAATGATTTAAATATGGTTATTCTCTCACACTAAATGTAATTATTAATATTACAAGTTAAAAAAAACAAGTCTAAGCTTTTGAATTTATGTACATGGGGATAAAGAGATGGGGCAGAACTCTCATTTCACTCTAAAGACTTTTGGTGGTTGGAAGGGTAGGACACGAAAGGTACTAAAAGGTATTAAAATGTAAAGGCTAGGGCCTATTTACAAATACTAAAACCATAGGTATTTACAAATCATAGAAACCTTAGGGGGTATATGCAAAAAGCTCTAAAAAATACTATATATAATGGGCAAGGTTATCCTAAGTGCGAGCTTAGGATAAAATTCCGTAAGCTCACGCTTGCGGGGACCACCCTTTGTCCATCCAAATGGACCAAACACGCGACCCCCTGAATTGCACATGTCCACCAACTTACGGTCGGATCCGAATTTACTAGATTGTTGGATTGACTATGTATCGATTCAAAAAGCTTGTTGACCATTAAACTTTTGGGGACCAAATGGAGATGATAGAAATCACGCTTGAAGCTATTTTTATTTTTTTTTGCAGAGAGGATGGTCTTAGCGAGTCCTTGAAATCCTCACACACACACCCCCACACAACCCCGCCCCCCCCCCCCCCCCCCCCCCCCCCCCCCCACACCAATGTGGGAACCCCAGGTGGGCCCCACTACACACTCGAGCTTATCTTATCCTAAGCTTGGGCGGGAAATGAAAAGTTGGGTGGGCTCTTCTTTTTTTCGTCAATTATAAGGCCTTTGTTACAGCCGTTGGATGATATTCAGAAGATGACGGCCAAGATGAGACTTCTCACCGTTGTGGTCAGAGCCATTCTCATCTGAATAAATCCCATATAATATATACACTCACCTATATTATATAGGAGGGGGGCTCCCCTAACTGCTGCTTAGGGGAGCATAAGCTGGGAGGTGCGAATCCCCCTTGTGACCGAACCACGTGAAAATTTTAGGGCCCCGCTCATTCTCCCTTTCTAACTTAAATTGAAACTACTCTCCCTCTTTTCGCCTCTCTCCCCTACTGTGTGTTGCCTATCTCCCTCTAGTGCGATAGAGTTTGCAAAGCTCCATGACGTTATCTCCTCTCTCCCTCTCTCCCCATCTCTTGACTACTCCGCCCTTTGCTCCCATCTCTGCCTAAGAAAACCCTAATAATCTCTGCTTCTCTTTCGCAATTCCAATTCTGGGGTTTTTTCTTTTAAAATCTTCTTTGTTCTCATGGTCTGTGATGTTAGATCTAGAGTCTTGGGTTAAGGATCCATGAACAACTGCGATGTTCTTCTATTTCCTTTGTATTGTGATGTTCATTGATTGATTACTAGTTTTTGTGTTATGTTTCTACGTACTAGTATGAACTTCAATGGGATATACTTGTAATCAATGGGATATACTTGTTTGCTTCTCTTGCCTTCTTGCCACCATTGCACTCTATCTCCAACCCCACCCACCTACCCACCCACCCCCCGCCAATCTTGGGTAAATTTGAACTTCAATGTTGAATAGAAAGTCTGTCTTCGTTTCAAAAAATTGTAAGATGCCTTCACAAAATCATTTGTAAGTGTTTTTTGTAACTAAGGTCTATTTTTTAGTTAACAATCTCTTCATAATGAGTAGTCATAGTTTACAAGTTGTTTTTACATCATATTCCAATTCTATTACATGGGTATGTGAAGGTCTTAAATATGATGGGATAACAAATTAATAAGGCATGGTCTATATTATTGTTGTCATAGGAGCTCACAAAACATATGAAAATTATCAATTGTGTAGGCTATTTACATGGAAAATGATACAACTAAGAGAGGGATCAGCGAGTGCAATCTTCTTGCACGGGATTGATTGTGGTCAATTAAACCAACCTTCTCGTGACCAATCCACCCCCTTGCCTGGCCCAAATCTCACCCGAGCGATTCTAATGTTCTCCATTTACTTAGATCATCCCAAGTAATTCTGAAATCAACCAAATCCGTTCAAATTCAACCATGAAATCATTCATATTATGCTATGAATTGATTGAAACTTCAGATCCACAGTTTGACAACGATGATTCAAAAGTAACTGAGACTTAGAGCAAACGTTCCATCACCATCCAACAAGGTTGAGGATGATTGTTCAGCCAAAGAATCTCCACAATTATACCTCATTACCTCATTTTTTTTAAATTAGTAAAATGCTTATGTTAGTGTTATATCAGTCATACTGCCCAGTAGAAATCTTGATGCATGAGTTTGAGAAAAATGAATAGTTTGATGGAAAAAAAAAATGAAGATTGATTCTTCTTTCTTTGGGTCTGTTATTCATGACCAATTTTTATTGTTGGTTAGGGGTGTACAAAAAAAACCGCTAAACCGCTAAACCGATCCGATTCAGGCAGTTCGGATTGGCTTTGTAGTAGATCGGTTCGATCACGGTTCGAATTTCTTTCAAACTATTCAGTTTAGTTTGGTTTTCGGTTTAAATGTACGTTCAAACCGAATTGAACCGAACCGAACCAATTATATAAATATATATATATTTTTTATAAAATATATAAAGGAATATGAAATATTACTTGAAGAAGACTCGAACCTCACTTCGTTACTTGAAGTCTAACATCTCTTACCAATTGAACTGCCATTTTTTTGTGAAAAAAATAAAATAAAATAAAAACAAAAAAACCGTAACCGAACCGAACTAGTTTCTTTCGGTTCGGTTCGGTTCGGTTCAGTATAAACACATGGGCGGTTCGGTTCGGTTTGGAAAAATACAAAACCAATGGGTTCGGTTTAGTTGATGGTTTCCCCTTTAAACCGATCCAAACCACCCATGTGCACCCCTATTATTTGTGGTCCATATTGCATATGGATATGGGTATGCCCTCCTCATCATCACCATTTGTTCACTATTTGATTGCAGATGACAACATGACACCAAAATTGGGCATGCATTTTGATGATTTAAATGAGGCATATAACTTTTACAATACTTATGGAAAACTCGCTGGGCTTCAAATGTATATTTTCCTCTTAACTTTTTGTTTCAGTTTCTGACATGAAGATTTCATTTCTTTTACTTTGTAGAGCTTCAAATGTATTAAGGATGGATACGCTGAAGCGTTGGATTTGCTCAACTTTATATTGAGGGTGGATAGTTTCTTTGTATTATTATTTTGCATTTGGGTCATTCATCTTTGGATGTAGAGATTGTAATTTGACAATTATTCTAATGCTGACCATTTTTTGAAATCATTAGTTTGAGGAGTGCCTAGCTACGATTGATTGTTATCTGAACTAAATGGCCTCTCCTTTGACATTTTATCATTTTTAGAGGAGCCCCACACACAGAATTCTTGTGACGGAGTGGTGGTTTGGCTTACTAATTGGGCTCTCAGGTCCCAACTAAAATCCCTTGTTTTCCCCAAAGAACTAAAGTAAAGCACTTTTTTCTTTCCCCTTGCAATTTTAACAGGGGAATGTTGTCGACAAAAACATAAAGCAGCTCCATACCATCCAACCATAGCCACATCGCCAATTTTCTTCAATGGACCGATTCCATTAAAAAGAACCAACCGAGATAAATAAACAATTATGGCAGGAATGTCTATCTTCTAAGAAATTGCTATCACTCTTCTTCAGTCACTTAGATTAATTAAGTCCATCACTTACAGTGGCTGTTGTGCTGGGTGGGCCTGTAAAGGACTGAGAGAGTGTCGGTAGGGCACATGAAATGTGGCAGCAGACATGCCATGTGGGTTGTATAGATAACAGTTCCTTCCATTGTAAAGCATCACATTCAGGAATGGGATATTCGGAAATTGTAAAGTCAAAAAGGGAGGATTAAGGTTTAAAAAAAAAAGAAAGTTGGCAGAATGTGCTCTCGCTATAGCGAGACTCCTTCTCGCTATAGCGAGAATGGAAAACCGGGCCCGAGGCAGAATCATACCTCGCTATAGCGAGGGTGGCGCAGCAAGTGCAGTTTGATCCGGACTATTGAACGAAATTTGAGATGGACTACTATTCTAAAGTGGATTATGATTAGAAGTCTTAAGCACGGATTTAAGGCTATATATTGGGTATTTCTCACAATCCAAAGAGACACAGACACAGATCATCTCTCAAGCTCTGAATTGGTGATTTAATTGAGAGAAATTTTCTCTAGAGATTTTTGAAGAGTTGTGTTGCCAAGTACTCTAGAGAATCAAGTTCTTCTGCATCCTTTGTAGAAAATTATTTTCTTGCGAGAAGATCTACGGAGTCAAGCGCGGGATTGAGTCTGTTGCAATCAATGGTGTGAAGTCGTTGAAGCGTGAAGCGACACAAGGTAACTTCAGTCCTTAGGTAGGGGATATCTGGGGAAGAAATCTGGGTTTCTTGTAATTGCGAGATTCATAGTGCTTGATTAGATCCAGTTCGGATCCATGGTTTTTCACTCGGTTAGGGTTTTCCACGTAAAAATCTGGTGTCCTTGTGGTGTGTGCTTGTGATTTTATTTCCGCTGCATATTTTCTGTTTTTGCACACTTTTTGGACTGATTTATTGAGTGTACCACTCTAGAGATCTCACACCCTAAACTCTCAATTGGCATCAGAGTGGGTTGCACTAAGTTGTTGTGTTTGATCAAAAGAGATTTCTAGAATGGTACTCAATCGAGAAAGGACATCAACTTCTAAACCCCCTTTGCTAAATGGCTCTAATTATGCATATTGGAAGCAAAGGATGATTTGGTTCCTTAAGTCCATTGATGATGATGTTTGGGATATTATTGAGGAGGACTACTCCAAACCAACAATTTTGACTAATGGACAAACTGTTCATAAACCAAAAGCCCAATGGACTAAGGATGAGAAGCATGCCTCTAATTGTAATAACAAGGCAATGAATGGTATATACAATGGAGTGTCTGCAGAAGAGTTTCGCAGGATTTCCACTTGTAAAACTGCAAAAGAAGCATGGGAAGTCTTACAGACAGTGTATGAGGGTACAGACACGGTAAAGCAATCTAAATTGCAAATGCTGACAAAAGAATTTGAAATCATCGTGATGGAAGAAGATGAGACATTCGTTCAATTTTATGCTAAGCTGAATGATATTGTCAATTTTGTTTTCATTCTGGGTGAGGAAATTCAAGAAAACAAGATTGTAAAAAAACTTCTGAGGTCTCTACCTTCGAGGTTCGATTCTAAAGTTGATGCTATTGAAGAAAATAAGAATCTTGATACCCTCAAGGTAAACCAGCTGGTTGGAAATCTTCAGACCTTTGAAGGAAACCGTTTGGATAAAGGAAAATCTAAAGAGAAAGGTATTGCTTTGAAAACTAGCAAAGAATCAAGAAAGAAGTCTGAAAAGAAAATTGAGTATGATTCTGAATCTGAGGCTGATGATGATATGGCTGAGTTATTAAATTACTTCAAGAAGTACATGAAGTCAAAACAAGCCAAGTGAAAGAGTTCTAAATCTGAGAAGAAAGATTCTGCGAAAGGGACAAAGTGTTTTGAGTGCCAAGGCTATGGTCACTATGCTAATGAGTGTGCTAACAAGAAAAAATGTACAAAGCAAAAAGCTCTTAACACAACTTGGGATGAAGAATCTTCCGAAGAAGAAAAAGATCCTGAGGTTAATTCTTCAGAAACTGTGAATGGCAAGTTTGTGGCTTTCATGGCTAAGTCTTTGTCTGACAATGAAACTGATGAAGATCATGATAATGAGATGTCAGATCAAGAGAAATATTATGAAGAGTTATACCATATATACTACATATGCTGATTGCGTCAAGATGACCAAGTATGGCAACAAGATTACTATCAAGTTCAAGGCTGTTCAAGAAGAAAATTCTACATTGAAGATTGAATTAGAGCAAGCGCTGAAACAGATTCATCTCTTGGAAAGTCAGAAAAATTGCTTGGCTGAAAATTTGACTATTGATGGTCAAAAACTTGAGAAGGCTGAAAAAGAATTAGTGAATATGAAGAAAAAGATAGTGATGGTAAAAGCTGAAAATCAAGATTTGCAAGGAAGATTGAAGATCACTCTGTCTGAGTTAGAAGTGAAACAAGGTTCACTAAACAAGATGAACATTGGTTAGAAGACTCTTACAAACATTTTGTGCAGTCAGAAGTCTCATTTTGAAAGAAGCGGTCTCGGTTATGATCATGGTGCATCCACTTCAAATGCTAAAGGTAATACAATTTTTGTTTCAAGTGTTGCACATACTACTCCACATGTTGCACATGTTACTAACGTGTCGAATAGTTTCAACAAAAAGAATGTGTCATGCGCTGCACGCACATCCACTTGTCACCATTGTGGAAAGAAAGGAAACATTCGTCCCCATTACAAGAAGCTGTAAAGTCTACCCAAGACCAAGCAATGGCAGAAGAATTTTTCTCCACCCAAGACGACTCCAATTTGGGTTAGAAAGTCTGACTTGCCAAAGGAGTTTGCTCACATTATGCTGAAAGATCAAACTACACAAGTGTGGGTGGCTACATATAAAAAGCCCTAATCAAGGAGGTCCATCTCCCACCCCTAGCGCTGCTACAAGGATGCATTCAGGGGGAGTTGAAATTGAGGGGGAGCTACTGCATCCAGATTGACAGAAGCTGCACGATGATATTTGTTTGTCAATGTTGGACAAATACAGGGGAGAAGAATGAAGCCAGGAGGAGCTTTACAAGCCAAGGCAATTCAAGATCTGAAAAGTTCAAGTAAAGGCCATACAAGATCTACAATGCTGGTTTTTTTTGTTTTAAAATTCAATGTTTTTTGGGTTTTTCTTTTGGGTAGATCATATTGTATTGTTCTAGAGAGATTTGTCCAAGAATTGCCAAAAGTGGGAGATTGTAAAGTCAAAAAGGGAGGTTGAAGGTTAAAAAAAAAGAAAAGAAAAGGAAGTTGGCAGAATGTGCTCTCGCTATAGCGAGACTCCTTTTCGCTATAGCGAGAATGGAAAACCGGGCCCGAGGTAGAATCATACCTCGCTATAGCTCGCTATAGCGAGGGTGGCGTAGCAAGTGCAGTTTGATCCGGACTATTGAACGAAATTTGAGATGGACTACTATTCTGAAGTGGATTATGATTAGAAGTCTTAAGCACGGACTTAAGGCTATATATTGGGTGTTTCTCACAATCCAAAGAGACACAGACACAGATCATCTCTCAAGCTCTGAATTGGTGATTTAATTGAGAGAAATTTTCTTTAGAGATTTTTGAAGAGTTGTGCTGCCAAGTACTCTAGAGAATCAAGTTCTTCTGCATCCTTTGTAGAAGATTATTTTCTTGCGAGAAGATCTGAGGAGTCAAGCGCGGGATTGAGTCTGTTGCAATCAATGGTGTGAAGTCGTTGAAGCGTGAAGCGACACAAGGTAACTTCAGTCCTTAGGTAGGGGATATCTGGGGAAGAAATCTGGGTTTCTTGTAATTGCGAGATTCATAGTGCTTGATTAGATCCAGTTCGGATCCATGGTTTTTCACCCGGTTAGGGTTTTCCACATAAAAATCTGATGTCCTTTTGGTGTGTGCTTGTGATTTTATTTCCGCTGCATATTTTCTATTTTTGCATACTTTTTGGATTGATTTATTACGTGGACCAATCTAGAGATCTCACACCCTAAACTCTCAGAAATTATTGTCAATATCTGTAGGTAGATGATATGTTGGACGATCTTTTATTTTTGTCACTTTAGCTATGTGATGATCTATGAAAAGACACTTTAGCTAGCCAATGCTTTATGTTTTTGTCGACAACATTCCCCTGTTAATTGGATTTGAACTCACGACCACATACACCCATGTTCGTTACCGGCCTAGCTGCAGCTTGGGGACATATGAGAGTTGCAGAAACCTGCCACTTATACTTGCACAGCCTCAAGCTTAACAAACGAGAATTGGGCTGTCAAACTGCCAAGCGCAGTTGGCAAGACCCAAGTCCGTTGGGGAGCATTCAAATCCCATACGAAGATTCAACTGTGTGGCTCAAACAGGGTACAACCAATCTGATGGGGAGCATTCAAATCTGATAAAATTATAATAAGTCATGGGCACCCAATATGAAAGAAGTTAACAGTTTCAGAGACTACCCATTTCACTTCTTATCATACAAAGCCAACATAAAGAGTCATGATCCATGTACCCATTTGCAAATGGTTATAATGGATATGATACAATTTTCACTTCTAGAAAGAGAGAAAAGAGTTCCAATCTTTGCATATCAAAATACAATTTCCACTTCCAAAATATTCAAAACCCACTACCATTCCATGTGCATCCGAAAAATGTAGTTAGAACAGAAAAACCTAAAGGATTGTCTCGACACTACGTACACATCATTAAACTATCCTCACATTGTAAATTCTGCTCCAAATAGTAGAAATATCATTAATATATAGTAGAAATAGTAGAAATATCATTAATATATAGCTGCGATAAGTTGGTTGTTGTTGCTGGGAATTCTGAACTTCTACACTTTCTCTCAAAAGTTGGATTTCATATTTAATCTCATGCTTCATCTCTTCAAGTGACATTCTCGTTTCATCCATTCTACTTTCGGTATGCACACGTCCGATATTTTGGTCCGGTGTATATTCAGCCCCGACCTAATCCATCCTAATCAACAACCCAGAACCTCTTTCTCCCTACACACAAATTTATAGCAAAATTGATATTGGTGTGAAAAGATATATTAATTTAAGAAATTGGAATCTATAGACACTTACGTGTAAATCTGAACATTTTCAAAATCTGGACCTACTCTACGAAACAAAAGAAAAAGTCCTAATATAACTAAAAACAAACAAATGCAAGACTTTTGCTTATTTTAATTGCTTTAGAGTGTGCTAGATGTAAACAGAGCAACAAAGTAGTGTTAGTCTGAGTACATATAGATTTAGTTCGGTATCCAGAATACTAGTTAGCAGAAAAGAAAACAGAAAGCAGTACAACAGGAAATACAGAATATTAATTCTGAAAGTAAATTAATACACTTACAGTATGTAGGCAGAAAACAAAGAACAATTGATGACTGTGCAATCCAGCAATCTGAAAGCAAAACGAAGGTTGATCAAGGCTAGCGTCAAACACTATGTCCTTAAGACGTACAAATTTCTCCCCCGCAGTGGTGCTTACAAGTTTCTGTAGCGTTTGTCTTCCAAGATACAATGATCACTCACATAGTAGCAGGACTACAGACTGTGTGACCGGCGAACCAAACTTGTGGCAGACTCTCGGCTGGACTCCAACTTCGATTAACAATAGACGACACAAATAATGCACAGATGCAAAGAAGCCAATTACTAAAAACATAGGGTCGAATGCGTTTGAATACAACTCTTTAGGGCTGTTCATTCATGGGACATATCTGTCATTCATGACTATTCATGGTGAACAGACAAAACCCCTTTGGAATGAAACGTTCTGGACACATCTCTGGGACACACCTTCTCAGTTTCGGACACGCTCCTCTGCACACATCCCTTTGAAAAAGAAATTTTATCAAATAAAAATTTCCTAAAAATAATAATGTGAAGTGGGCCGAGCCAAGCTCGGCTCGCTCGTGTGGCCCAAGCCCAAGCCCGATGCGGGGCGGGGAGCGCGCGCATGGTTGTGAGCCCACCTTGGTCTAGCTCCTCCCTCCTCCACGAAAGTGGGGTGCCCCTTGGGGCCCAACCTTTACTACTAATGTATTCATATTTATATATATAAAAAATAGTTTTTGTTCCCAAGCAATGTGGGGATGCAAGTTTTCCACATGCTTGTGTTTCCAAGCACTACCATGTAGAAGTAATGAGTTTGAAGTCAATTTCTCAGTCACTCCTCAATGGATTAGAGCAATCCAATATATGTTCTTAATCTACTCATGGAGTAGATCACATTCCCATGCCGATCCTGCGACTTTTATTTTGCTCAAACTAAGACCAAAATAAGATGCTCTTATCCATTTCTTCTAACAATCCATTACATGAATGAAATTGATTGAAAGCAATGAAATAATATGCAGACACAGATAGAGTACTAATGGAAATTTTTTGTATAGAGAAAGGTAGCATGTGGCCTTGACCTTTCCCTTGTGAATAACCATCGGATTTACTGATTGAACAGTGAATATGATGTCTTGAACTGCTCAACCTTTTGTGTAAATCGAGATAATAAAGTTCACACAGAATCTTCCCGGACACAGTTGGTTCTCATGATTTTTTTTCATTTCAGCCTTGAACAATGCCTGATTTCATGAGTGCTTTAGAGAATTTAGCCTTATTATTCTCATAGACCTGCCCAATTCACTCACATAGGTAATTCTTATTTAAAGTGTCCTGCTATACCTCATCTGATTAGCCAAGATTTAAGAATCATTAAATACTTTACTTACCCTAGTTACCGTTGCAGGTATCATTATTTCTATCATAGGAATGAGTAGGAGAGTTTTATCTCCATAGAGATATCGTTAAGTTACACAAAATTCTGTTGTCCCTTTAAACCTTGATCTTGGGATCTCTAGTCAACTAAATTGGGTTGCCATTACGGCGACGTTTAATTCATAGGCTTTAAGCCCATTCCCCTTGATGAATGATTTACTTCCTCCATGGTTAAACCTTTGGTAAACGGATCTACGATGTTATCTATTGACTTTATATACTCAATGGTCATAATGTCATTAGAGAGCAGTTGTCTTACGGTATTATGCATTCGACAAATATATTGAGACTTACTGTTATATATTTTACTCTATGCCCTTCCAATTGCTAATTGACTATCGCAATGAATATAGATAGGTGGCATATGATTTGACCACATTGGAATATCTTCTAGGAAGTGACCAAGGCACTCAGCTTCTTCGCTAGCTTTATCCAGTGTAATAAGTTCAGATTCCATCGTGGATCTAGCAATGCACGATTGTTTAGAAGATTTCCAAGATACTGCTGCACCACCAAGTGCAAATAGATATCTACTTATAGACTTTGAATCATGATAAGTGATATCCAGTTAGCATCATTGCAGCCTGAGAGTACAGCTGGATATCTCAAGAAATGCAATCTATAGTTTTGGGTGTATTTTAAATATCTTAAAACCCTAACTATGGCCTTTCAGTGGTTTGATCCTGGGTTACTTGTATATCTACTCAATCTACTAACAACCTATGTTATGTTAGAATAAGTGCAATTCATCACATACATTAGGCTGCTAGTTATTTGTGCATATTCTCATTGTAATATGCCTTTTCAATTATTATTGGATAAATGGATACTAATATCTACAGGTGTTCTCGCTAGACTGCTATTATATTGATTAAATTTCTTGAGTATTTTCTTAATATAGTGCGATTGAGATAATATCAATCTATCCAATAATTTAGAAATATTTATCCCTAGTATAACATCGGCAACACCTAAATCTTTCATGTCAAACTTATTGTTCAACTTTCTCTTGGTATCTTGAATGATTTCATCATTACTACCCATAATGAGCAAATCATCAACACATAGGCAAATAATGACAAAGCCATTGTTAGTGTTCTTGACACATACACACTTGTCACATTCATTGGTCTTAAACTCATTTGACATCATTATACTGTCAAATTTCTCATGCCACTGCTTTGATGCTTGTTTTAATCAATACAGAGATTTAATAAGCCGACATACTTTCTATCTTGACCCGGAACATTAAACCCTTTTGGTTGTTCCAAATTTATTTTCTCATTTAATTCACCATTTAAGAAAGCTGTCTTTACATCCATTGGATGTATTTCGAAATTGTTTTTAGCAGCAACTGCAATTAACAACATAATGGATATTATCCTCGTAACTGGTGAATATGTCTCGAAATAGTCCAAGCCTTCCTTTTGTTTGTATCCTTTAACAACAAGCTTAGCATTGTAGTTTTGGATTGATCCATCTTCTTTCATTTTCCTTTTCAATATCCACTTGCACCCAAGAGGTCTACAACCTAGTGGAAGATCCACTAGTTCCCATGTATGGTTTTGCATAATGGATTCAATTTCACTGTTTATCGCCTCTTTCCGATATGGTGCATCGGGACTGGACACTGCTTTTTAAAGCTTTGAGGCTCATCTTCTAACAAAAAGGTTAGAAAATCTAAACCAAACATTTTTTATGTTCTAGCCCTCTTACTTCATCTAGGTTCATCAATATCTTGTTGGTCTTGAATATAGTTACTAACAGTATCATGAGTTGTTTTAAGAGAACTTAATTCCTGCGACTATTTGCTGAGAAATACATGTAAAAAAATGATGTATTCCTTAACTCAATAATAGTATTCGGATGCATATCGGGAATCTCAGACTTACGAATTAGAAACTGATATGCACTATAAGCATACCCAATGAATACACAATCAAATGTCTTTGGTCATATTTTAACTTTTTAGGTGTAGGAACCACTACTTTAGCCAAACACCCCAACACTTTCAAGTATTTGTAATGCCTTTCCACAATTCATAAGGGATTTTATTGGTTTTCTTTTTAGGTATTCGGTTGAGAATATAATTCGCGGAGAGTATAGCATCCCCCCACAAGTTCTAAGGTAATTCAGAACTTATTAACATAGCATTCATCATTTCTTTTAAAGTTATATTTTTCCGTTTAGCAACACTATTTTGCTGAGGTGAATAAGGTGCAAGAGTTTGGTGTATAATACTATGTTGTGAACAGAATTCATCAAAAGGTGATTTGTATTCACCACCTCTATCGCTTTTTAGAACCTTGATTTTCTTATCAAGTTGATTCAAAATCTCATTCTTGTAATGTATGAACATTTCAAAGGCTTCATGTTTACTTCTTTATAAGTAAACATAACAGTATCTTGTGCAAACATTAATAAATGTAAGAAAATATTTCTTACCACCTTTAGTTTGAATGAACTTTATGTCACAAATATCAGAATGAATTAACTGAAGAGGTTCAGAAGTTCGTTCAATTGAATGAAAAGAAGTTCTACTAAGTTTTGCTTCCACACATATTTCACATTTGATATTTAAATCAAAACTAAATTTTGGTAAACATTCCATATTAACTAATCTACGCAAAGCATCATAATTAACATAACTTAATCTACCGTGCCACACATTAGAGGACTAAAGCATATAAGCAGAAGACTTATTCTTATTAGATACAATAGTCATTACATTCATCTTAAAAAGCCCATCGCTCATACACCCATTTCCCACATACATCCCAGACTTAGTAAGAACAAATCTGTCTGACTCAAATACCAATTTGAAACCCTGATTAGTATTGATCCTAATACCAGATTTTTGTGGATGTTGGGTACATGGTGCACATTGTTGAGAGCAAGTTCCTTTCCAGAAGTCATTTTCAACACCACCTATCCTTGGCCTTCAACCTTAGAAGTGATGAAGTTGCCCATGAAGAGTTATTCTCCGTTTGAAGCATGATAAGATGAGAACATCTCTTTGTTTGAGCAAACATGGCAAGTGGACCCAATGTCCATCCACCATTCCCTGGTGTTGCCAACCAGATTGACTTCGGAGACCACAACAGACAGATTGATGTCTGAAACATTATTGGAGAGTGTGTCTAATTCTGTCATGTTGGCCTGCACTGATTTCTTACCGGTATTCACTTGATCCTTGCGCTTACGATAGTCCTTAGCATGGTGGCCTAGTTTGTCGCACACATAACATTTTCCTTTGAACTTCCTATTGTCATTGGGACCTTGTCTTGGACCATTGGCGATGTTCTTCCTCTTTTTGGGATTCTGTCCACTACATTGGCCTTCCTCTTTTTAGGATTCTGCTCATGTTCCACTACATTGGCCTTTGCTATTGTGAAGGTTTTCCCTGCTTTCTTCTTAGACGCACGATAGTTTTCCTCTATTCTCAATCTGACAATCAAGTCTTCAAGTTTTATCTCTTTTTACTTATGTTTTAGGTAGTTCTTTAAATCCTTCTATAATAGTGGCAGTTTTTCAATTATTGCAGCCACTTGGCAAGATTCACTAAAAGATATTCCTTCTGCATGAATCTCATGAAGGATAACCTGATGATACTGAACTTGATTAATGACTATCTTGGAATCCACCATCTTGTAGTCAAGGAATCTGCCAACAACGAATTTCTTCATTCCGACATCTTCAATCTTGTACTTCTTGTCAAGTGAGTTCCATAGTTCCTTTGCAGCCTTTAAAGAACAATATACATTGTACAATGTGATGTCCATTTCATTCAGGATGTAGTTCCGACAGAGGAAATCGACATGCTTCTAAGCATCCATCGCAGCAACCACTTGCTTATCTATCTCACCCTCTTTTAGAGCAAGAGCTTCTTCATGGAGGAACCGAGCCAAGTTCAAGGTAGTAAGATAGAACAACATTTTATGTTGCCATCTCTTGAACTCAGTACCATTGAACTTCTCAGGTTTCTCCCAATGATTCACCGTAACAAGGGCAGGGGTACTGACTGATGTCATCCCAGGAGTATTCTTCTCAATATCCATTTCAGTTTAACAGGACATAAATCACATAAAAAAACTTAAAATGTACAACAGTTTCAAATGTAAAACAGAATTTAAAACAAGTACTGTTTACAGTAAACTCAGACACTACTGTAAGCCTATACTGTTTTTTGTAAACTCAGACACTACTGTAAGCCTATATTGTTTTCCCTAAGCTCAGACACTAATGTAAGCCTATACTGTTTTCTGTAAACTCAAACACTACTGTAAGCCTATACTGTTTTCTGTAAACTCAAACAAAGCAGCAGGAAAATTTACAGAACAAACTGTAGTTCTGCTAAAAAACAAATAATGAAAGAAACTCAGTTTTACGACACTTGTTTCAAAATCAAAAGAAACAAAAACCAGAAGTAAAACTAAAACCGATGTACTCAGAAAGAAAGGAAAATTTGTCTTAAGATTGTTAGTCTGAGTACATACAGATTTAGTTCAATATCCAGAATACTGGTTGGTAGAAAAGGAAACAGAAAATTGAAAAACAAGAAATACAGAATATTAAATCTGAAAGTAAATCCACTTACAGTATGAAGGCAGAAAACAAAGAACAATTGATGACTGTGCAATCCGGCAATCTGAAAGAGGCTAGCGTCAAACGCTATGTCCTTAAGACAAATTTCACCCCACAGTGGTGCTTACGAGCTTTTGTGGCATTTGTCTCTCAAGATACAATAATCACTCACACAGTAACAGCACCCTTTGGAATGCAACGTTCTGGACACATCTCTTGGACTTGATCACATTGCTCCAAAAATAATAATGTAAAGTGGGCTGAGCCAGGCCCGATTCATGTGTGTGGCCCAAGCCCACGCACGGGCTTTGCGGGGATTGCGTGAGTGTGTGTGGTGGTGAGCCAACCTTTACTCAAAGGTATTCATATTTATATCCAAAGAAGGTTTTGTTCCCAAGAAATGTGGGATGCAAGTTTTCCACATGCTTGTGTTACCAAGCACTACCATGTACAGGTAGTGAAGTTAGAAGTCAATTTGTCATTCACTACTCAATGGATTAGACCAACCCAATACATGTTCTTAATTTACTTAATCTACTCCACATTCTCATATAGTCCCACCTAAAAATATAAGTAGGGCCCACTTTTATTTTGGTTCAAAGTCAGACCAAAATAAGATGGTCTTATCCATTTTTTCCAACAAGTAGAATACAGATGCATTGAGAATGGAGTTCAAGTACAAACTAATACATAAGCCAAAACCTTATAATATTGGGCAATAGGACTAGATTTCAGCAGAATTTTTAGAACATGGTATAACGACAAGGCTATCAGAATTGGATTTGTACTGATATAGTTGCATCAAGAGATAAAAACCAGAAAAGAAAAAAAACATATAAAGAGATACACCAATCAAGTATTAAAGTACACCAACATCAGAACAAGATAGACCTGACACATCATTTCCTTTCTCTATAAAAGCAGACCCATCATTTTAGTTGTTATATGATTTCCATAAGACTCTCAGTTATAAAATTAAGTTCCAGTTCTTGTATTCATTCAACTTGAATCATTTCTGGTTACAGATTCTAATTTCCATGAGAACTCATGTTTTATCAGAACAAGTGTTACTAATAAAATCACTAGAAATTCCAAAGAGGAAGGACCAAAGATCATATCAAAGTCACCCAAGATTGGGCGAGAGAGAGAGAGAGAGAGAGAGAGAGAGAGAGAGAGAGAGAAAGGGGAGAGACAGAGTGCAGTGATCGCAAGAAGGCAAGAGAAGCAAACAAGTATATCCCATTGAAGTTCATACTAGTACGTAGAAACATAACACAAAAAACTATTATTCAATCAATGAACATCATAGTACAAAGGAAATAGCAGAACATCACAGTTGTTCATAGATCCCTAACCCAAGACCCTAGAACTAACATCACAGACCATGAGCAAACAAAGAAGATTTTAAAAGAAAAAACCCTGGAATTAGAATTGCGAAAGAGAAGCAGAGATTATTAGGGTTTTCTTACCTTTTTGTTGTAGGGAAAATCGCCCCTTTTATGGATCTAGGCGGAGATGGGAGCGCAGGTGTCACGACCCGGGCCCGAGATTAGGGTTACCACGGCCAAACCCCGAGTCGCGATTACCATACTTACTCCCGTAAACCTCGCATCACCGGAGTCAATACGAGATTCACAAGAGATCTTACATATACCTGTCAAATGTACATTTTTGCGGAAATATATACATACATTGACATCCAACTTGAACATGTATAAGTCATTTACAGAAAGTAAAGTTTACTTACACATCTCATTTCCTATCTAAATCAACCATGCATATTCAACTACAATGCATGTGATCACTATTTACATCAAAATGAATCTATTCTCAAAATATTTCCAAAACAGGTTAATGTGATTGCTCTCCGATTTACGTCCCCTCGTTTAATCCTCCTGGAGGAACCTAATTGATCTCCTCCGCTGGCGGCGTGGCATCTGTATCAACGGGACGGGCAACCTGGCCTGTAATGTCATCAATAACACTGTGAACACGACGGTTCAACAATGTATACACAATTCTATGATAACCATTTGCTTAGCAATTTTAAACAATTCAAATCAGTCTAAACATCTCAAATCAATAACAATTCCATTCATTTCTTTCTTCCCTGAAGGAAGCATTCAAATTATTCATGTAGTTCTCCCCTGAAGGAAGCAGGCAAATGTCATGTAGTTCTCCCCTGAAGGAAGCAGGCAAATGTGTGGATTTACCAGCGTCTTGATCAGAGATCACCGGCATCACCACGGAGCTCCGGAATGCTCCAACTCATCTACTGCAGCAGACTTAATATTTACTTCATTGCTTTTCTTTCATTTCAGTGCATTTCATTTCATTAATTCAACACATTATTCAATGGCAGCTCAACAAGGAGCATAACAGTTGTAGACGAGAGAGGACAAGCCAACTCAAGTAAAAAACAATTAAATTTCCTAAAACAACATTCGGGTGAAACGTTCATTATGCAATGTAGGTGTTATTGTGGATGACATCACTTTTTAGTGAAATTTACATTCACATAAGTTTAGCTAACACCCATGAAGGTTTAGGAAATTATCAGAAATCAATTCTGATATTCCCTCAATTTCGGTCACCTCGTCGGTTACCTAGCGGTTAGCCGCATTAGGGGTTTCGGCTGACCGAACCACATTCGGTCAGCTTCCAGAATTTCTCAATTTTACAGAACATTTTGTCTAATGCGGTCACCTATTCGGTCACCCACGCGGCTGGCCGAAATTCAAATTTCGGTTAGCCGAATTCTTCGGTTAGCTCACGGTTCGTTTTCCAGAAGCTAAACTTCTGATGGAAAACCCTGACAAGATTTTCGGTCACCTTGCGGTCAACCCTCGGCTAGCCGAACTCACAAATTCGGCTAGCCGACCTGTGTCGGTCAGATCTCGGTCAAGTGTCGGTCAGCCTGGCGGCTGACCGAATTGTGCCCAGAAGATCAGAAAATTCTGAACCGAATTTTCTGTAACTGAACTCCTAGAGTTCTAACAACTCACTTAACAATTGAAATCAATACAATTGAGTATACTTGCCTTGTTTGGAGCTTAATTAACAAGACTCTCCCTTGCTAGCTTGAATCCAAGATGAATCCCCAAACTTGAAACCCTCTTTGAAAACCTAACAAAAAACCAATCAATCCATTCAAGAAAATCCTAATGAGTTTCTTAGGTAAGAAACCATTCCAAATCACCAAAGATGACTCAGAAATTCTAGAAACAACATAATTCACTTACTTGTAGCCTCTTTGGTGGAAATCTTGAGATCTTCTCAAGCTTAAACTCCAAGAAAGTAAGAAAGAAGATGGAGTTCCTCTTCACAATCACTTGTCAATTCTCCAAATCACACACACCTTGATGGAAAACCAAGAGGAACGGAAGAAAAAGGAAGAAGAGAAAGAAAGAGAAGAACAGAAATCGGCTGGGATGGAGGAATGAACTCAAATGAGTTCATCCTCATCTTATAAGTCCTCAATTGCATTTTAGCCCCTCTCTTTTCCACTATTTACAATTTGAGTCAAATGAATGGTCATTTGAACCAATTCACACTGAATGGAATCATTACATTTACGGAAGTTAACGTACTCCTCGAGATATACGTGTGAGTATCAAGAGTTTCTGTATTCGACGAAATACGTGTACTTTCGTATTTACGAAAAAGTCTTTACATCACATGATTTAACCTAAAACCATGCCAATTCATTCATAACATTCACTATTCTTTTCATTAAGTTCAATTTGACCATTTGAGCCAAATGCTATATCAATGTAGCCATTAATCAACATTAATTCAATAAAACATGTTGAATTAGCATTAATCCCGATTAATTAGAGTTAATCTTAATTAACTCGAGACAGGGTGTTACAGCAGGGTAAAGCAGTCAAGAGATGGAGAGATGGGGAGAGAGGGAGAGAGAAGATGACGTCAGGGAGCTTTGTAGACTCTATCGTGTGAGAGGGAGAGAGGCCACGCACGGTAAGGGAGGGGAGAGAGGCAAAAGAGGGAGAGTTGTTTTGATTTAGGTTAGAAACGGAGAATGAGCGGGGCCTTGGAATCTTCAGCGTGGTTCTGTGTCACGACCTGGGCTCGAGAGCCTATTATCTCTGAGCTAATCCAAGTCGCGACGCATACTTACTTCCGTAAACTCTGAATTAACCAAAGTTAAAACAGAATTCACAAAGGATAACATTCATTCATCTGACAATTATATAATTTGCGGAAATATATATATCCAACTATACCAATTTACAATTGTACAGTTCTATACAAAAGTAAAGGTCTTTATACATGTAACTTTTGTCAACCCCGCATATTCAAATACAATGCAAGGTGACAATGAGTTAAGTTCTCAAAAAGAAATTCCCTCAAAAGATTTGCAAACCATTTCAAAAAGATTAATTCTCAAAATATTCTTGATTCATTTTCGCACTCGGATATCCGTGTCAAATGGTATCTCATTTATTCCATTCGATCAATCCTCCTGGAGGAACCAGAACTGTCTCCTCTGCTGCCGCTAGAGCCGCTGCTGGACCAGCATTGGCAATCGGGCCTGTGATGCTATCAATAACACTAGTGAATACTACGGTTCAACAATGTATATATAGATATTGTGCTAACATTTGTTAAAGCATATACTAATCCATAATAATTTCATTCAATCTATCAATTAAACATTCAATCCCATTTCTAGACAATTCTAGACAATTCATTCATTAACAATAACATATGAGTCAAGTAGAGTCAAATAATAGACATTTAAAAATTGGCAACTACAACAGCATTCATTTCATTTCATTTCATTTTATGTCATTTCATTTACCATCTTCCAAAAGGAAGGAATCATCTTCCCAAAAAGGAAAGGAATCATTTTCATTCATTCAATATTATCATTTATTCAATAATGTGGGATCTACTAGTGCCCGGGCCAGGGACAACTGACATCATCACAGAGCTCTGGAATACCCCAATTCATCTACTGCAGTAGGAGTAGTCATTTGTTTATTTATTAATTCATTTTAGCTCTTTTAGAGCTTGAGTACATTAGCTATGTAGTGCCAGACTCAAGAGTCAATACCTTTAATCCATTTTTGGATTCAATTCAATTCAATAACATTGGAATCAATTTCATTATACAGACTTGAGAGTGATATTTCAAACACAATTCAATTCTAAAGAATTAGAACAATTCACAGTTCACTTTAATTTTCCCAATCTAAACCATTCATTTAGGTATAACACTTGGTTATCTAATGCACGTGTTATTTTTTATGAACATCACATTAGGTAAAATGTGCATTAGAGTCACCTTCATTATTGCCTATGAAGGTTTAGTCTATAACCCATGAACAATCAATAATTCTACTTTCATTGCCCAAAACTCTCAACAACCTCCAATCACATTATAATTAGTCTCAAAACTAATTTAGGGAGTACTTATGCTCACAATAAACAATTAGAATTCAAACACAACTATAATCAAATTGATCGCACCTCAATCAGACAGAAAACCTATTCCAGTTAAATCCTCATTCGATCAATCGGACAGGTCCGGAACTCAGTTTCAGAACCTGAAATTGATTTCCGGCCCATCCTTTCGCCTTCACTCCATTCTAAACCTGCATATAAAATGGACTTCCAGTCATCTCCTCAATTTTCATCTCATACATACATTCCAACTCCTTAATTCCATCAATTCACAAAACAATCCAATGCTATAATTAATGAAAATTGTATACAAAATCCCAAATCAATGGAATATCTAAAATAATTAACATGCATAAAAAATAGACTGCTTATACTTGCCTCTCTCGAAGCTAATCGATAAAACCCTTCTTGTTTAGCTTGATTTGAGACCAAATCTCTTCTATCAAAACCCTAATTCCATCCAAAACAAGAAAAATAGATTTATATGAGCTAATGGAGCTAGAAACCACTTCAAACCATCCAATAGAACTTCAAAGTTCTTACAAATGAGCTAAGCATTTACTTGTAGCTTAAAGGAAGAAAGCTTGGCTCTCTCTCTCCAAATACTTCGAAATGGAAGACAACTTGATGGTGAAGATGAAAAAGATGAAGTGTTCACTCTTCATTTAAATCACCCCAAGCTTTGACACTTGAAGAAGAAAAATGGAAGAAAGAGAGTAGAAAAGACTCTAGGGTTTGCTTTTGTGCTGAAGATGAGTGAATGAACTCACCTCCTCTCATAACTCCCTTTTTGCACATAAGCCCTTCTCACTTCCTCTATTTACAATTTAAGTCAAATGAGAGCTCATTTGACCAATCTTAAGCTAAATCGATGTAAGCCTATTATGAAAGTTGATGTACTCTTTGATATATACGCATTGGTATCAAGAGTTACCATATTTGACAAAATAAGCGAAAGCCCATATTTATGAAAAAGTCCTCGTTTGAGTCCAATTTCAATTTAATTAGCTTAATCTCATTCAATTTCAATTCATTAAGTAATATTCAATCATTTGAGACTAATTTGTCTCTTTTTGGTCATCAACCACCATTAACTCAATTAATCATGTTTAATTGCTCTAATTTATTTTAATTAGCCTTAATCATGATTAGTTCGGATCGGGGTGTAACATTCTGTCACACGGGTGATTCGCATGCCCCAGCTTATGCTCCCCTAAGCTACAACTTAGGGGAACCCTATATATATATATATATATATGACCAAGGCTCTCCTAAGCTCGAGCTTAGGATAAAAATCCGTAAGCTCATGCTTGTGGGGCTCACTTTTGGTCAATTCAAATGAACCGAACACATGACCCCCCATAAATGGCACATGTCCACAAACTTTTAGTCAGATCTGAGTTTACTGGACCGTTGGACCGACTATGTGTCGATCCGAATGGACCGTTGGCCTTTAAACTTTTGGGGGCTAAATGGAGACGATAGAAATCACAGTTGAGACCGATTTTTTACAGAGAGGAGGGTCATAGGGAGTCCTTGAAATACCCCATCTCCATTGCCATCCCCATTTGGGTCTCCAGGTGGGGCCCACCACACACTTGAGCTTACCTTATCCTAAGCTTGAAATTAGGAGAGACTTGCCCCATATATATAGGGAAATATTCATGTGCATCCATCCCTCACCATGTTATGGTGAGGGACGACATAATAGGGTTGACTTTATAACACATCTGAACCATCCACACACATGGAACCCCCTTAAATACACTAGATCCATTGAGTTTTCACCTATCCAAATGGATTGGACAGTTGGATCGAGGGTCAAATTTTTTCCTTTAAAATAAAGTCATTAGATTTGCGGGCCACGGATGAAGGCATGTGATTGACCCCAAATTTGATATATGGTCTCATCGAAAATGTCTCTTTCCATCCCCCATGAGTCCTATAATCAGTGGCTCCCTAGGTGGGCCCAATTAAGTTTGTCCCTCACCATATGGTGAGGGAAGGATGCACAGAAATATCCCTCATATATATATATATATATATATGAATATGAGGGCCCCCATCCCTATCTCTCATAAATGCTCCTATGAGAGCATCTCTCACCTATCAATGAAAGATAGGGGTGGGGGCCCTCATATTCATATATATATATATATATATATATACCCATATACCATGCTGTACTATTTGATGCTTTTAAGTAGAAAAATGGTGTATACGGTAAAGGAGTCGTCTAAAATTGGAGTAGCTTTTCTTATCATAGAAGTCAGAAAAAGCCATATTTTGGCACAGTTGTACCTTATTGAATTTTAAATAGTAAGACTATTTACCAAAACTAGCTGCTGCCGCTTCAATGAGACCCACTGCAAAATAAAAACGAGTAAAAGCCACAACCATAAATAGTTATTTTTCGACTGATTAATACACTTGTGAGGATAAATCATCTGTCATTAACTATCACAATGTGGACTTAAAATGACACCAGAATGGATGAATTTTAGGATTATAGGTTGCAGGATCTAAGTGATCTATCTTTCATAAAGAAAATATACTCTTGATCTTCTTAGAGACAAGACCCTTTTAAGGAGAGAGGAATATATTTGGAAATTATTGTCATATGAATCCAAAAGGAAGGGCATAAGAGGCAAAAGGGGACGATTTCAAGAATGTTCATACCATTGCAAATGGGAAATGCTACAAAATAGGATTGCTTTTTGAAATCATGATCCAGTTTGTGACACGTGGATGCATTTCAGTACTCACGGGTGAACAACAAATATCACTCTCACCAGACAAATTCAACCGTTGATTCTAGGACATCGAAGTTTCTAGCAATTAAATATTACAAACAACTGAGAAATCTAGATAGTCCAAATGGTAAGGTATCTCTTTCTCATGCGACTCTTGGCATTGGCAGAGCATAGACGGCAGCATAACGTCGTGGAGCACAGTAACAGGAGAAGATCGGCTCTTGTTGGAGGGTTTAGATTGACAACATGTTGGCTCCATTGTCTGAATTAGAATGAATTTTCCCAAGAAAAAATATTTCTTCTAATTCTCTTTCTTTAATTTTCATTTTATTAATTCTAAAACAACCTCAAAGTATTTATAGTCAGCTTATTTATGGACCATTACTAAATTCCTTTTAGTGCCGTTTGTTTCCATTGAATTGGATTCCTAGGAGATCTAAGAAAGTGGCAAAATTGCAGAAAGAGAGTTAGCCAGGTTACCAACTCAGGGAACCAGAGGTTCACTTTTAGGAGCGTCACATTTAGCCAGGTTCTGATTTTCCTCTCAACTGCGGACTATTTGGTGGTCCTTTGTAGATTTGCACCTATAGAGCCTGTTTGGATAAACGAGGAGTGGAGTAAAATGAAGTGGATTTTACATGTGGAGTGGAGTGAAGAGAAGTAAGTTTAAGTTAAAGTACAGTACTTTACATCACTCCATTTGGATGCTTATTTTGAAGTTAAAGTTTGGAGTAGAATCCACTTTTACTCAAGGAAATAGAAGTATTTAGAGTTGAAGTGAAATGAAGTACATATAGCTCATAACATTACTTCATCTATTGGGCGAGACTCATTAAACGGGGTACAGTTGAAATTTTAGACTGTTAGGGCTTATTTAACTTCACTCTACTCTATTTTTTTGCTTAAAGTTAATTCTACTCAAACAAACAAGCCCCAAGATGCGATATGAGCCTCCTTTTATTCTCTCCTTACTTGATGGCTACCTAAACCTATCCGCCGAGGCCAACACATTCATTGTTGAGCGGTACTTGCATTGTAGTCTCACACCCATGCTCCTGGACCGATCCAAGGTCCTCTTGTTGAATTATTGCATTAAAATTTGAAAGTGTATGGTACGAGTTCTCTAGATTGGTCAACTCAATAAATCAGTCCCATAGTGTACAAAAACAAATAACTAAGCAGTGAAAAATAAACTTAACAAGCACACACCATAAAGACACCATATTTGGAGTGGAAAACCCTAACCGGGTGAAAAACCACGGATCCGAACTAGACCAACAATCAAGCACTAAAAATCCAATAATTACAAAAGACTCAGATCTCTTCCCTAGATATCCCCTACCTAGGGATTGAAGTTATCTTTTGTCGCTTACGCTACAACGATTTCACACCGTCGATTACAACATACTCAATCCTGCACTTGACTCATCATATCTTCTACGCAAGAAAATGATATTCTATAAGGGATGCAAAAGAACATAGCTCTCTAGAGAACTTGTCGGCACGACTCTTTGAAAAATCTCTAGATAAAATTTCTCTCAATTAGATCTCTAATTCAAAACTTGAGAGATGATCTGTGTCTTTTGGATTGTGAGAAACACCCAATATATAGCCCAAAATATGTGCAAGAGACTCCTAGTCATAATCCACTAAGAATATCAGTTTGTCTTAAACTTCTCATAAGAGTTCGGATCAAATTGGGCATCTGCGCCACTCTCGCTCTAGCGAGAGCCCTTTCTAGCTCTGACGCATTTCTGCCTTACCGAATTAGTGTCGAGAGAGAGAGAGAGAGAGAGAGAGAGAGAGAGAGAGAGAGAGAGAGAGCATTTCTGCCTTACTGAATTAGTGTAGAGAGAGAGAACGAGCATCTACCAATGTAGAGATCACGGAGTTCTATCCACAGACACATCACTATAACCTCTCGATCCAAATAAGTCATTTGCTCGGAGATAAGAGCATCTCCAATAGATATGCCAAATTAGAGACGTCAAATTTCATTTGATGATTTAGGTTTATGTGGCAATTTGGCATTTTGAAATCCGATATCTCTAAAAGTGACAACTCCACCCCATATGCCAAATCTAATATTTTATTATAAACCCCATATGCCAAGATATTACATTAAACCCAATCCATCTCCAATGGTCAATTTTGAAATAAAATAATCCAAAATAACAATCGTCATCTCCTTTTCCTATATGCCAAATTTGGTATTTCACTCTAACATTCCAAATTATATGTCATTTTTGGCATGGTTGTTCCAATGATACTCCATGATAAAAGTCCAAGGTGGCATGTCTACCTAGAAATTGAAGGAGCTATTGGAGATGCTCTGAAGTCCCGATTTTGAGATGGACTCCGCCACGCGGTCACACCTGTCTTTTTTAAGAAAACTTTTATAAAATTTTTGTAATTGTTGCACACAATTGTGACATTTACTTTTAAATATTATTTGGGAATTGGCCATTCCGGTCATGGCATAACTACTATGCAGCAACGTTGCATAGTAATTTGGTGCAATGCCCTTCTTGGGTGTTTAGTTGGGACCACTTTTTCTGATCCAAGCGGTTTATCAAGTTTAACACTCATTATATTTGTTGCATCTAAGTTTTTAAAGAAACTTTCAGTGGATCGTCCATTGGATTGATCATACATAGGGATTCCCCCATTTATATTGCAGCAAAAGAAAATTAAAGCAAGTTTCATCATAAAGGCAACTCCAATTGTGGGTATCTTATATATTTGTATAATAATTTACAAGATGATCACTACATAAGGTGATAGGGCAGATAACGAGCTTGGATTTTCAAAAGATTGCCCTGCCATGCATTGAAGAAGGGCCTTGCACCATGATCGCCTTGGGGTCAAATCATATGTGACATTTGCTTTTAGACTTTAAAGAGCCCGTTTGGCAATTTACAAGGTTAGTAAAAGTAATGTAAAGCCACTATTTTTTCCGACAATAGGCCACATCAAAGTACACTATTCAAAATCCTTCATCCTTAAAAAATAAGTAAAAAATGACAAAAAAAAAAAAAAAAAACACTCAATTTTTTCATAAAAAGGTCAAAAGAATTCCACACAAATCCACTAAAAAGACACTCAAAAGAATTCCACACAAATCCACTAAAAAGACACTCAAAAAAAAAAAAAAAAAAAAAACACTCAATTTTTTCATAAAAAGGTCAAAAGAATTCCACACAAATCCACTAAAAAGAGAAATTACAATCATAACATCTTTATATTTTATTATCTCTTAATTTGATGCTTTACATCACTTTTATTTTAGTAGTAAATTTCCAAACTATTAAGAGTGGGCCACTTGTATGTCATCATTTTGACTATCATCATAGGTGACATTTACTTTTTAGAATGTCAATTATTGGGGAGTGGGCCATTTATCGTCATATGTGACATTTACTTTTAGGCTTTTATAGCTCAATGATTAGGGTGCGGGCCACTAGGTGTCATTGTTTGGGACATTTACTCCTAGGCTAGTTTTTTATAGCTCAACTATTGGGGTATGGGCTATTCGGGTGTCATCATATGTACTGTGACATTAACTTTTGGTGCTCTTGTCTCTTACCTTATATTAAAGATAGGAGTGGGTGCTCTCACAATTAAGTTGTTGGCATTGGATATAGATGTGAGGGCCCCCATTTAATCTTTGATTTAAGGTGAGAAATATCTTTCATAGGAACATCTCCTTTCTTAGCTCAATTATTGGGGGTGTGGACCATTTGATGTCATCATATGTAATGTTAAATTAACTTTTATACTTTTATAGCTCAATTATTAGTGTGTAGGCCGTTCGGGTGTAATGTGACATTAACTTTTACAGTTTTAAAAGCTCAATTATTGGGGTGTAGGACGTTCGGCTGTAATATGACATTAACTTTTACTCTTTTAAAAGCTCAATTATTGGGGTGTGGGCCGTTCGGGTGTAGTGTGACATTAACTTTTAATACTTTTATAGCTCAATTATTGGGGTGTAGGCCGTTTGGGTGTAATGTGACACTAACTTTTACACTTTTAAAACCTCAATTATTGGGGTGTGGGCCATTCGGGTGTCATCATATGTAACGTGACATTAACTTTTACACTTTCATAGCTCAATTATCGGGGGCAGGCCGTTTGGGTGTCGGAAGGTGACATTAACTTTTACACTTTTAAAAGCTCAATTATTGGGGTTTGGGCCATTCGGGTGTCATCATATGTAATGTGGCATTAACTTTTATACTTTATAGCTCAATTATCGGGTGCAGGCACTTTTATAGCCGAATCGGGTGCTCTCATACACGACATTTGCTTTAGACTTTTACAGCTCAATTACAGGGGAGATCGCATGTGATTGTGTATCGGTAGGTGGTTTGAGTTGAGGGGCAGCTAGGGAATGAGCGAATTGAAGTGTTCTTCGACCGGTGCGAACGGACGGCAAGCGAATGCGAGTATGGATCTTCCAATTTCCACACCTCGCAATGGTAATCGTGCTTTTCGATGCTTTTACGCTCTCAGGCGAAAAAGGAAAGGTAAGAAATGATAAAACTTTCTCATCTCCTTTACTTAGGTATCTCTGCAATGTAATGTAAATACATATGCTTACATACACTTGAATATGCAAGTACGTACGCCTGTTATATGTTTAAGGAGGGATAGGAACTGGGTCTATAAGTATTGCCAACTTGAAAATATTCAAGGTACTTTTGTTTGCATTAAAATGCATAGGAACTCAATATATAATTTTTTTAGGTGGTTGAAAACAAAGACCAAAAGCTAGGTAGCTATCTCCCATCTCTACTCTTATATCTGAAATGGGATATGATTTGATTTTGCAATTGGAAATTAATTTTGACCCTGATTCCTTTCAAATTTAAAGATTCTAAGATATTTAAGTGAGATTTCTTTTAAAAGGACCGATTTGAAGAGCCCAATCTTATTATTTAAAGTTGCGAAGAATAATTAGAAATGTAAGTTTTAGATAGAAAAAAAAAAAAAAAAAGGGCTGCAATTCAGCTTTTATGAACATTAGTGTGTACTTAGATATATGGAATTAAAATTTAAAAAAAAGGCAAACTCAATATCTATCATAATAGTTGTACTAAGCCGAGGCCCTAATTGTAAACGCATAATAGTATTTAGAATCCTGAAGCGTTTGATATTTTTATGACTTCATGTCAAACAATTTCATGTCCTCCCTAAAAAAGGAGAAGAAAACTAAATTGTAAGATCAGATAAGACCGTCCCAAATTGTCGTACTTTTGTTTATTTTTTTTAATTTTTATTATATGAAATTGAATAACACAGTCGGTAAAGGGTGATATATATTATTTTAAACTTTATGTGTTTGACTCCCATTTAATACAACATAATGTTTTTGGGGCGATTTAAACTCGTTCCCAGCCTCACATAACTCCATATAAAATCAAGCAATCAATTCCAAAACTAAAGATAAAAATATATAAAATTTCAATATCTTTTAATATTATTAAAAATACAAAACCTAAATAATTATTATCTATGATTATTAAAATTCATTCTATGTGTCAAGAATATATATTAAAAAGAGAAGTAGACTTAATAACATGACGACCCCTTGAATTTAAAGGCACTGATATGCGATTAGAAGTTCACATTAGAGTCCACTTACTAAATAACTAAGTTACTCAAACTGGAGGCCTTTCCATTTCGTGGGATGTTGCAAAGTCTCAATCCAATATGACCAGGTCTTAGAATAAAATTCAACACATAATCCATGTTTTTATTTATTTATTTATTTCTTTTAACTTTCTCTATTGGATAACAACATAATCATTTTAATATTCATTCTCATTGTTCGTGTCTTTTTTTATTTGCTATCCTCTTATTCATTTCGGAAACCCATGTTTTTATGTTTCTAAATTCTAATTTATTATTTTTTTTATTGAGAAAAAACAACTAGTAAAAGAATCCTCAAATCTGAAGAGCTACTCTTTTCATTCTAACAATCACCGCCCTGAAACAAATCATTTTGGAAGTTATTTTCAAATCTAATAAGAACTATTTCAATCAAAAGTTTCCATCTTGATAACATGCATATGTTCTAATTGAAAAACTGAATATATTACATGTAGCCTCATTTGCATTTCAACTATTATCTTTGATATAGACTTTCAATTCAGGTATCTTAAATGAGTATGAGAATTTTCTTTTATATTTTTCAAGGAACAAATAGGAACATAAAATATATATCTCAGAAAAATTTCAATCGCACTAGGAGGAATGGTGAATGAGGCTTGTACTGAGACAGGGACCAATAATAAAAATAACGAGATTTATTAGTAGTAATTAAGATTTTATGGCAATAAGATGATGAGAGTTGGCCGATTATTCATGCAATTAGGAACCAAATCTCACATACATAAAGCAACATCATATATAGGATTCAAAGCATCAAATAAAAAGACTAAAAGAAATGAGATTCTTGCTACCAAAGAAAATTAATAAAAGAAATAAATAAAGTCACCTTCATTAATTCTAAAACAAGCTAATCTGCATACCTCAAGTAACTTCACCTTTAATTCAAACTTATAATTCCTGCAAGGCTTAACTCGGTTTAACAATCTTTTCTTGCGAATCTACAACCAACATTGAATAAAAAAAAAAAAAAAAAAAAACATAAGAAACAGGGGACTTGTTACCAAAGAAAATCAAATAAATAAACTCACTTTATTTTAAAATATGTAGATTTGCATATCTGAATATCTTCGCCTTCAATTCACACTTATAGTTTATGCGAGGCTCATCTCGGGTTTAACACAATTGTCTGCGAATCTACTACCATTCCTAAACTCATCAAATCTAATAGGAATGCAATTTTCAAAAATTTACGAAAGTAAAAAAGATAATCATTTATAATTGATGAAATCTCATATGGGATTATGATCATATGGGATTATGAAGCTCACATGAAAAACGGCCATGCCAAGTACAACATAGAGCACTTTGCTTCATTTACAACATCAGCATCCTAATACAAACTCAACAGTAAAGGAATTCTAACATATAAAAAATAACAAAGCTCACTTTAGATTATAAACTTTGGTGCTTCTCCTAATCAAATTGATAAAAACCATTAGCCCACCAAAATCCCTTTTGTTGGGATTTAGGGCTTACCAGAAGAGATCAATCACACACAAGAGAACACAGAGATTTACATGATTCGGCTTTTGGCCTACGTCCACGGAAAGACAGAAAAATTCACTATGCAATCAGAAGAGGTGTACATCATAGAGACCTTTAGTCTCTATTTATAATATCAACCACAAAACCCTGTTATATACAAACACTACTTCTAATCACAGTAGAACATGGGCAATGCAGAGGCCCGGTTTATCAGATTTATTATTTCAATTGAGCCATACAACCTAACAAATCTCCACATTGGCAAACATTGAAGCTAATCCTCATGCACTAACACGTCTCACCGTCTCCACCTGCCCTTTAGGGCACTCAGGTACTGAGCACACCGATCAAGTCCAAGCAATACTTGAACTTGAATTTAGCCCATTCCTTCATGAATGCACCAAATCACTTGTACTATTGTCCAAAAGCTTGCTTCGATATGTTCAATGATTTCTTTAAACTGCATAAATGATTAGGAACCTTAAACTGCACTCTACCTGCACTGGAAGCTCCTTCCTCTTCATCATAGAACCACTTGCATCCGATGGCCTAATTTTCCACATCAAGAGACTCCATCTCTTCAGTCATAGTTGCTGCCCGTTGACTACTTTTCAGCCCTTCCATTAATTCAAGAGACTCAGTCATCAATGCGTATGCAACCATATCATCACGGCCACTGTCTACTGTTGACGTGTACATTGTCATATCCTAGAAACCATATCTAATCGGCGGTTTCCTTTCTCTTTGCGGTCTACTCATCTACGGCATCTACGGCACTGTCTGCTGCATCTGTTGCACAGTCTGACGATCCCCCGTATCCCAAGAGGAGCCGGATGCACTCTCCATCCTGACTAGGATGTTGAACTCCACTTGAACGGTGTCACTGCTGCTACCTATTTTTGTCTTCTCCACCTGCTTTCGCGCTTCGAGTAAAGCATCCTCATGAAAAGTAACATCCCTGCTGATGATAAATCTAGGTGAATCTTGATCAATACACCAAAATCTGTATCATTTCACCCAGAAGCATATCCCACAAAGATGCACTTACAACCCTTGGTTCCAACTTATCGGTTTTCACGCGAGCATAACCCAGAAAACCGAAGATCCTCAAGTTAAAATAATCAGCTAGATCGATTGCCTGACCATATTTCTTCCGGTGTTTTGCAACCAATCTTTGTGTGTGGAGACCTATTTATCAAGCATTTATTGTCTCAGCCCAAAAGTCCTTCGACAATCCTGCAGTAAACAACATACAACGAGCTCTATCCAATATCGTTTTGTTCATCCTCTTTGCAACTCCATTTTGCTATAGAATTTCTGTAGTGGTGTAATACCGAACTATGCTATGATCCTTGCAATAGTTCTCAAATTTTGTCGATCTGTACTCCTTACCATTACCTATCCTAGACTTCTTCACCTTTCTGCTAGTTTGTTTCTCAACCATTGCCTTCTATCGCTTGAATGTAACAAAGGTCTGATCCTTCACAAAGTATAAACCCATATTTTCCTTGAATAATCATCAATAAAAGTCAGCATGAATCGGGACCTGCCCTTGGAGTAAACCTGAGAAGACCCCATACATCTGAATGAACACAATCAAGGATACCTTTCGTGCAATGAATACCTGTCTTGAAACTGACCTTTTGATGCTTCCCGAAGATGCATCTCTCACAGAAATCCAACTTGCCTGTCTTCGTGCCACATAGCAAATTCCGATTGCTCAATATTGTCAATCCCTTCTCACCTATGTGACCTAGGGGCAAGTGCCATAAGCATGTTGAGACAGATTCATAGTCATCTGAGGAAGACAATGCTGCTCCACCTGTAACTGTATTTTTGGACAAAACATATAAGTTTCCAACTCTATTGCCTCTCATAAGAACTAGAGCACCCTGTACAACCTTTATAACTCTACCTTCAACTGAGAACTTACAACCGTCGAAGTCCAAGACACCAAGAGAAATAAGATTCTTTTTCAGATCAGAAACATGCCGAACTTCTGCCAACATCCTAACGATTCAATCATATACGTCTTGATTTTAACTGTTCCAATCACAACCATCTTACATGCAACATTGTTACCCATCAAGACACTACCACCGTTGATTTCTCTATAAGTGGTAAACCAGTCCCTATTGTGACGCATATGGTCGGAACAACCCGAATCAAGAATCCATTCATCCGTAGGACGAATACCAATTTCAATCACAGAAAGTGCATTATCAGAATCATAATCTAATCTTCCATCTGCAATACTGACTGAATCATCATATGATGAATATTGTATTATTTATTTCCCTTTCCTCTGCCTTTCGGGATGGTTTTTCTGATGGGCTATTTCTTATGGCAATAATAACATTCAATGTTTTTCCTGTTGGATCTATATTTGCCCTTATTACTGGAGTCTTTTGTTCTTCCTCGTACTACGAAACCCTCACCCGAACCATTATTGTCAGCTGCAACATTTTTCTTCAACTCTGTCGAGTTCAAGGCTACCTTTACATGCTCTTTGGACAGAATATCTTTACCATACATCATGGTAGTAAGAAAATTCTCATATGAGGGTGGTAACGAGCAAAGCAACATAATAGCTTGGTCCTCATCATCAATTTCAACATTGATATTTTCCATATTCATAATAGCTTTTGTGAAAGAATCAAGGTGGGTTGAAATAGACTTACCTTCCTGCATTTGTAACGTAAACAACTGCTTCTTCAGATATAAGGGATTCGTGAGAGACTTCGTGATATACAAGTTCTCCAATTTCTGCCATATGCCAGCAGCAATTTTCTCTTGAGCAACCTTTCGCAGTACAACATCGCTAAAAAACAGCACAATCTGACCGTACGCCTTTTCCAGCTACTCATCATTCTCCTCATCTGAAAGTTTTTCAGGCAAATCATTCTTTCCTTTCAAAGCTTTCTGTAACCCATTCTGAACAAGCAATGCATGCATCTTCAAACACCAAAGACCGAAGTCGTTATTTTAATTGAATTTCTTAATTTCAAACTTTGTAGCCATTCCGCGAATCTTTTACAAAACCTATGTTGATCTAGTCACCACAACACGCTGGAAGAAACGGATTTGAAATCCGACTCTGGACAGCTAAGATATCGCAGAAATAAATTTCTAGGCTCCAATCATTCAATCTCCTTTGTTGATCGTTGAACAACCAATCTTCTTCCACAACCGGGTAAATCTGCTAGCAACTAGTCCGTAGGTTCAAACGGATCTCAAATCGGACACTGGATCGTCAAGATATTACGAAAACAATTTTAGCCTTTGATTCAGTCAAACTGCCTTGACCGAACGGATATGTTGACGTCAGCGCCTTTTGCTTTGCTTCTGGGCTTATTGCGTGGATCGGGTCAACTCGACCCGACCCGACCCGAACTGAACCTGGATCTAGCCTAGTGGAGGGGCTTCTAAAACGAGTCGGGCTTGACCTGACCCGGACTGGACCCAACCCGGAACAAGCCCAGAACTCCCTTCTTCTTCTTCGTTCTATTTCAAAGAATGTTGCCCCTACTGTCTTCTTCTTCCTCTGGCCACAAACAACGGCGGCCGCCCGCACAACACCGGCGACACCCAGCGGCGGCCGCACCGGAGACTCCGATGTTTTTTTTTCTTTTTTTTTTTTTTGGCGATGTGGATCCCGGCAAAACCCAAACCACCCTTCTCGCATTTCCTTTGGACTCCAAAGAGGATGATTGAGGAAACTGGGCAATGTCTTCTGTGGAGAACCAAAAGACCTTCTGTGTGTCCCACCGAGAGCAAACAATCTCCCTATACACGATTCAGAAAACACTATCTCTATCTTGAGATCTAATCCGTCGATCACGCCACCACAACTCCAGCCCTCTGAGATCTGATCTGTCAAATCTCCTCCGATCACCCGCAACGCTCTGATAATAGTTTGTTGGGATCTAGGGCCTACCAGAAGAGATCAATCACACACAAGAGAACACAGAGGTTTACATGGTTCGGTTTTTTGCCTACATCCACGGGAAGAAGGGAGAATTCACTTTGCAATCAGAAGAGGTGTACATCATAGAGACCCTTAGTCTCTATTTATAATATCAGCCCTAACACCCTGTTACACCCAAACACTACTTCTAATCACAGAAGAACATAGGCAATGCAGAGGCCCAGTTTATCGGATTTATTATTTCAATTGAGCCATACAACCTAACACCCTTATTCTCTCCATGTATACAGATGTGCTTCTCTTAATGCTAGATCCAAGTTTAAAGGTCCATACTCAACTGCGCAGGTTGCTTCCACTAAAACCCTCTCAGCCAATTGATGAAAGATCCAATGGCCCAAATTTCTACATTTGGATGAAGATCACAAGCCATGATATAAGAGTCCAGACGCCCTAGTCGTCCTCTTTCTCCTCCAAACCTTAGAAAACTATCGAGGGCTAAGGGGATCACATCTCACCTGCCCAAGGATCGACCGATCCCTGGGTAGACACATTATCACCCATCCCATTAATCAAGCAAAAAAAAAAACCTTAAGAAGCTACGAGATTTGGACTTCGTAAGGAAACATGATGAGGATAAGATATGAGATTTATATCATTAGAAGTTTAGATAAGGATAGACTCCCAAAATCTTTCTCCAATTTAAAGTCGTAGCAAAACCGAAATCTCAATTGAGGCTCAATTTCACAATCAATTAGAAAATTAAAACTCAATTTAGAAATCGAATCCTATCTCATTAATATATAATCACTAGCATCATAACTCTTGGCAAGCACGATCACGTAATTAATTATAGCTGTAAACTAAGCAATCATGTAATAGTATATAATTCAAATACTTAAATTGTTCCTAAACAATAAATAACAAAATGATATCATCTAGAATTTATAATGGTCTAAATTTCTATACTAAAGATTTATTGTACTAATTGAACAGAAGGAATCAATGACAGGACATGTTTTTATTCAGTGGCATAGTACTTGGCCAGGCCTATCTAAAAAAGGTAAGGCCCGAGCCCGGGTGCGTAATGTTTATATAAAATAAAAATATTTTCACTATCAACTCTAAGCAATAGCTTAGCTTGTTAGGACGCATATGCATATGAGAAAGTGCATCTATTTGAGTCTCCATCCCTTTAAGAAAGATGTTTTATATTAATGGCTTCAAGCTCTATGCCATTGAGTCCAACCCTAGCACAAAGCAGGTTAGTCCCTGATTGGGCTCGGGCCTGCTCGGTCCAAGAGCACCCCTATTTTGATTAATCAATTTGTTCATTCTCAGGACAGTCAAAGAATCAATTAGCTTTTATAATAAAATTTATAAAGAAATAATTTGATTTCATACGTGTGAACTACTCGATGTCTAAAACACAACATTATTTCTTAAAAAAAATCTATGGGCTTAAATATAGTCACCGATAGGGAGGATGCTATCACCATGTGAAACAATCACAAAATATAGTTTCTAGTAATTTTTAGATAGAAAATAGATTTGACAATGTGCTGGATCTTATCATTCTTTAAATAAAATTTTAAATCAAAGTTTACAATAAAAAAAGTACAAAAGAAAATCAAGTATTTTCTACTTTACCTTAATTTTTGGATAGAAAAGAGATAAAGAATAACCTAAATTATATCATTTTAAAAATAAATCCAACATTACTTATTGAAAAGCCCTATTTTCAATCACAAAAACACTAACTGCAGAGTTTCTAAAATCCCTAACCTCAATAGATTTTCCTAATCCGATTTTCTAAAATCCTTAACCTCAAAACCAAAATATTCCTAATTCTATAAATCCCTAACCCTAAATTGAAATTCCTAATCATAATTGAAAGTTCTTTATTTCCAATTTTAGAAATCACTACCCTAGATTTGAGATCCATAACCTCAAAGCCAAAATATTTTCAATTCTGGAAGTTCCTATCCCCAAATAGAAATCCCTCATCAGAAGTCCAGAAATTTCTTATCCCAAATTTGGAATGCCTATCTAGAAATCTATAAATTTTAGAAATCTTAAAAAAAATACCCCAATAAAAGCCCTAATCCCAATTCCATAAAAGAATAAAGAGGATTTTACTAAAAAAATAACTTTAAGTGGCTATTGCACCAAACAGGAAACTTTAGCTAGTAGTGCACAAACAGGGAATCCGTACAGAAAAAGTAACCTTTTTCACCATTTTTTTTGTGGTCGCATTCGACCTTCATTTTCTGTGTTGAGGGTCGACTGCGACTCTCGCTATAACAAGTGAGAGTCGCATTAGACCTTGAGCAAGCATAACCTCTTCATCTTCTTCCTTCTTCTTCGAGTGTTTGAGTTTTCTATTAAAGGAAGAGAGGACTGGAAGATCTGCCAGTTAAAGTTATTCTTTTGGTAAATTTCTCATAGAGGATCCTTCCAGAAAAAAGCTCTTGCAATTTCAAATCCAAATTTCTAGCATGCTATGGTTTTGTGCAACATCACGTGAAACAGATTTTGCTAAAATGGAAGAATGCATTGGAGGAGCAATTCAAAAGCTAAGATCCACCCTCATTTGTGCTTTGGGCCAGAAAAATCATGCCCATACAAGAAGATACCAATGGCGTAAAATAAAAGATGCTACCAACAAGAAAACCAGAGATAAAGAAGAGAACTGGGCACCAACAGTTCATATGATGCACAACCAATCGACAACATTTATTAGGGACCAAACCTTTCTTAAATTGACCAACCCACCAACAACATTTTTAGGGCCGATTGGCAATTTACTAGATTAGATCTTTCAGTAATCTCTTCCTTTAATCAAAAACTCAAACACTTGAGGAATAAGGAAGAAGATGAAGAGGTTATGCTTGCTCAGGGTCGAATGCGACCCTCACTTGTTATAGTGAGGGTCGATTGACAAAAAATGAAGGTCGAATGCAACCACAAAAAAAAAAATGGTGAAAAAAGTTACTTTTTTTTTATACGGATTCCTTGTTTTGTGCACTACTGGCTAAAGTTTCTTATTTGGTGCAGTGACAACTTAAAGTTATTTTTTTGGTAAAATCCACAAGAATAAACTAAAAGAATCTAAAAATTCAGATCGTATAATAATAAAATGAATTGTAAAATGGAGGCTTACTAAACTAAATCGAACAATGAAAATAAATATAAAAAGAAGATGCCAAAAACCTAATGGCCTTGGAGGCTTGTTGCTGAGATGATGAGAAAGATTATGTTGAATTTCAAAATAGAAAAAAACTGAAGTAAAGCAACATTATATATAATAGGAAGAAAAAGATCTATTATACATGGAGAGTCTAGATTATAGAATACATCGGTACTCAAAATTAAAGTATGGAAGGTTGATAATAGGGGGATCTACATCTATTGAAATGAGATTTTAGTTTATATCATTGGATGGGTTGACATCCATTTTGAATGGTTCAAATTATCATTATGTGGGGCTCGTGATAGATTTTTGGTTAGCAGTGACTTCTCGTTGCATTGAGACTAAGACTAACCTTCTTATTTGGATGAGACTATTTTCATTTAAAAAGATATGTCAAAATCAAAATTGAAAAACAATAAATCTAAGCCTGACCTGCATGACAAAATCTAAGGATCAAGCTCAACCCATAGTTATAATTATGTGGGGCCCCAATAGATTCCTAGAGATATAAGTAGTGGGTTGTCATTGGATTGAGACCGAGACTTATTTTCTTCTGTAGATGAGACTATTCTCATTTGGAAAAGCAATTGAAAAGATGAAATAGTTGTAATTTGAAAAATAAAACTCCTTATCTTCTCTCTATATGGATTGACACAATTAAGAAAGAGTCAAACTGAAATCAGAATTAAGAGTAAAATTGCTCCAAATCAGTCTCAATTTCCCAATCAAATCGCTGAAAATCATATATATTAATTGAACGGTTAGGTTCTAATATATTTAAACCAATGCAGTGTATTTTTATTTATTTATTTTATATCGGAGGGTGTCCCCGCTCTTTGGGCCATAATAATCCTAATGGGCCAAGGGGGAGCCGGGTTAATCGCCTAATAACATATTACTTTCAATGCTTGGTATAATAACACAATTCCTAATATGAGAGTCTTATACTTAAAGACTTCCCATAATTTCACTGTAAGATTCATTGACAGAAAAGATTAAATTTATAAGAAAATGCTAACTAACCATATCCAAAGGATAATGACAACCTATTAATATCCCTAAAATCCTAACAAACTGATAATCTTCAACATTCCCCCTCAATCACATGATACTTTCTGTGATTATAAACATGAAAAACAAGAACCCCTGAATCTTTAAGAAATAGGTGATAAAATATTTTAATAGAAATGATCTTCATGTCTTCTTAGTGATCACCGTCCGTCTATGGATCCATCACTGTCGCAACCTGCTCCTAACTGAGTCTGTCGTTGTCGGTGGCCTACTGGATTAGATATATTGTGATTGTGCAATTTTGATGAAGATAGTGAGATCGTAGGGCTTAGATGAGAGATCGTGGGGCTTAGATAAATGGGTGGGTAGGAGAAGATGATCATTTCTTTATTTAAATAGAAAAATTGACGGTGATAATCACGGGAGAAGGATCATATCCGGATTGATCGCAAGATCATCACTAGGCCCAAGCTCTGATACCATAATGACTTCCCATAATTTCACCGTAAGATTCATTGACAGAAAAGATTACATTTATAAAAAATACTAACTAACCATATACTATCCCTAAAATTCTAATAGACTAATAATTTTCAACAATACTTTCAAGGATCATATTTTTAACAGTTTTTCCTATCCATGTGGCCGTAAAATCTATCTTTATACACGAGTCCTGCACATTTTTTATTTAAACACTTTCCATTTTGATTTAGAATAGGAGGCTCACCTTATAAAGTTTGATGTACGTTGAGCCTTTCTTCCCCAGCCTTTGCACTATTTCAATTTAACCAAAGTTATATGCAACGACAAATAAGATAAACACAATTTAGTCTAAAATTTGGATTGTTATAAATGCCGGTAGAAAGTAGAATGACAGTCGGATCCATTGGATTGTTATTAATGACAGTTGAAAGTAAAATGACAGTTGGATCCATTGGATCGTTATAAATGCAAGTAGAAAGTAGAATGACAGTCTGGATCCATATTACATACCCTCATCGTAGGAACAAAATTGATTAATATGTGATTGAACTGCACTAAGATTTGTGTGGACAAAAAGATGAGTGATTGTTATATTATAGTAAATCATAGAGTTACATGGACAAGCATGAGTGGAAGAAAGAAAGATTTGAACCAACCAACCTAAGCCCGGATTCAACATTTTTCGGAAAAATTGTTTTCAGTGGCGGAGCCAGTATTTTGTTGCAAGAAAGGCAAGCAATGGTGACTAGTTGTGTCTCTAAATCATAGTTGTTAATTTTGTTTCGGACCTCATCCCGGTCTATCCTCAAACATAAAATATTTTGGTCGTTGCGGAATTTCGGCGAAATATTTCAGCGTTCAAGCTCCGTTCAAGCTCCAACCCTTTAATAAAACCTCCCCCAAAGCATGCCCAACCTTATAACTAGCCCCATACCAACACTAGGCACTAGCCCATAACCAACCCCAGGCCGAGCCTCATGCGCAGCCCAATACCTGGCCAGCCCAAGGCACTTTTCTGCACTACTCTAGAAGACTAGTGTACAACTGTCCAGCACCCATCAATCACTTCCAAAACCAGATCTCAATGAAGAGTCAAAAACAAAAAGGAAAGGAGGTTAAAAAAAGAAGAAAGTAAGAAGAGTAAGAGAGAGAAGGAAGAAGAGGGGGAAGATGAGATAAGGAGGAGTAGATGCGGCAAGTCGACCGCAGGGTGAGACGGGGAACAGGGGACAGCAATGACGAGACGGGGTCGACGGTGAGACAGGGCATTGAGTAGAGGACTTTCAGCCCTCTTCCTTTCTCTTTTTTCTTTTCCAGCAACCTCCCATCTCTTCTCCTCCTTCCTCCTTTTCTTTTCTTATGCCAGGGCTGCATTTTTCTTATAAAAAAAAATGGAAAAACGAAAAAAATGAAAAATCCAAATTTTGGGGATTTCGGGAGAAATCTGTGATTTTCGGCTGAAAAATCCGAGATAGTCCAAGATCCAGTCTGAAAAGTTTTAGCATGCTTTTTGTTTCGGTTGCATGGCGAGATGAAGTTTTTCAGCCATTTCGGCCAAAAAGAAACGGGTATGCTCCAAATGACCGAGGGGAACAGAATTACATAATAGAGCCTATCTATTGAAAAAATCATTGAAAATAAATATCCTGCTTTCAATGGAATGCTGTCTCCCATCACATGATTGATCAAATAATTAAAAATGTGATTAATACAGCCTTATCAATTATTTATTTATTTATTTATTTATTTACTAATTTAACCAAATAAATCTATGAGTCCTACTATGAAATCCAAGTCTTATTAATTTCTAAACTCACAATTTACAGGGGCAGCTTTTTTTTTTTTATACGAACACGCAAAGACCTTTTTTAATACTAGAGCGGGAGCCACTTTCATAAATTGTATTATACTACTTTTTCACCTTATTTTCCTTTTAGTATTCGATAAGATTAATCTGTGAGTCCCATTATGGACATTTTTCTTCTTGTTTTTCTTCAGATATTTGTTAGGATTAATTAATCTGTGAGGCACATTGTGGATGCCAATTAATTTCAAAATCTACATTTATTTCTGAAATGACACTCAATTTATGCCTAAGCACGGATATAATCAAATCAAGGTCCTAAAATCTTTACTATTTACTTGATTTTTCCTTCAATATTTTCAGCTACCTAAAACATCTCTAATGAGTTTACATCTTTATTATGAATTTTATATTAATATTTAGAGGAATTCACCCCGAAAAATGACCTTAGATGGCCACTAAACGGAAAAGACCCCAGTAGTTCATATGATACAAAAGTGGTCCCCTGAGATCACTTTCGTTTTTTTATTGAAGTTTTCATTGAGCGACGAAGTCATCACTATTTTAAACCTTACAAAACCCTCGAAATCTTATTTTTCCTTTCTTCCTCCCCATCATTTTCCCTCGTTTGGTGATTTTGTTGCCTATTTCTTTCTCAATAGTTTGCAACATGGTATCAGAGGTTGTTTTTCAACCTGTTTTGGATTGAAGCATCATAGATTCAAGCATCATATCATGTGGAGGTATTCTTTTTGTTGTCTACCCATTGTTTTTTTTTCAAAATAATGATTCTTGTGGGTTTCTTCATCTTCTTTCAATCTCCTTCAACCTATTTCCAATATAGCATCATAAAATTATTAATATTCATGCACTATACGTGTTTTTTGTAGTGAGTTTACCCATTAATCAGTCCCTCCATTTTCCCCTTCTTGACTGGGTTTCTGAATGATAAAGCAGTAGTGTACACAACCCTATTAGGAATATCAGAATAATATGTGGTCAGAAGCCATGATTGAATCATGTCATTGCATCTTTTCCATGGTGAATGACTAGAAGAAGTAGATGATGGTGTAGTTGAGCGTACCATAAACAAAATAATTTTTTTTTTTTTTTTTTTGCACTCTTAGTATTGAAGGAATAAACGAATGATGCCCCCCAATAATACCAGACATCCGAGTTTGTGTTTAGAGATACACTGAGATGTAACAAATGATCCCTTAATGAAACATGACTTTTAAATGGAACATGTCATTTCCCAATAAGCTTTCGATATTGAAGCTTTTGATATTGATGATAGTAAATCCCAATTCCTTTACAATTTGCTAAACTTCAAGCATATAAATTCATCGATTGATTCCCTTCAAAAACCCGCCAATTTTCCTACTTCTGAATGCCCCAAAAGATGATAAATAAAAAAAGAAAGCATCATTAATAGGAGCTCCCCACCCCCCCCCCCCCCCCCCCCGCCCCCCCCAACACACACACAAAAAAAAAAAAAAATGTAGAAAGGGTAAAAAAAAACCTAAAAAACATCGTCATTTTCTTTAAAAGAAAACATGGTCATCTCCCCTTCAACACTACACATATCAAAGAAAACCTGGTTTCTTTGAATCATGTAGTGCTCGTGCACATCATAGTGGATCTAATGATTTTTTTTTCAAACTAAGATCAGCATCGACGTCGTTGCCCAACCATTTATGAAGACTTGCTGAAGGGGTAGAATAAGTAATGACGTAGTCGCTGCGCAGAATCTTAAAACACTTGGTCCCATTGAAATGAGCAACGTCGTCGCCGCTTCGTAGAATTTGGAGATGCTTGGTCCCATTGAAATAAGCGATGACGTTGACGCTCGTTGAAAAAGGGCAAAAAAAGAGAAAAGTTTGGCGGGAATACCACTTTCCTATCATATGAACTACTGGGGGACTTTTCCTTCGATGGCCATCTAAGGTCATTTTTCGGGTAAAATTCCTCTAATATTTATTTATAATTTATTTAACTATTTAGAAATATTTCTAATTAAAATTTTAATTATTTTTTAATTATGGCCTACATTGGGCGCAGGCCTATGGCACTAGTATATATACTGACAGCATCCTCTTCATGGGAGAGCAACACGTGGCATGCTCTAGAAATTTTTATCTATTTCCAATACTGTCCAACACTCTCTAACAAACCTTCTAAAAAATCTCAATTCAAATCTAAGATATTCTTGAAATAAGGTACTTATTACTTCCCTAATTATTCTTGAAATAAGATATTTATCCATTCCCTAATTATTCTTTCCTAAAACTTATTATATAATAAAAGACAGCAGCCTTTTCGTAAGGGAGCGACACAGGGCGCATCCTCAAACTTTTTACAATACTACATTCCGGAATTACCCTCATACCAAACTAACTCAAATTCTCCAATACTCCATCACCTAAAATATCTCAATGCAAACCTAAGATATTCTTGAGGAGAAATGCTATGGAGACCGAATGGGAGACCAATTTTTGAAAATGAGAAGTTGAAAAGACATTTGAGTGATTGAGTGAGTTTGAGTAAAGGAAATTTGAGAGTCAAAGATGTCATTTCAATCCCATTCAGTGTCCCATTCAGTCTCCCATTCGGTCTCCATAGCATTTCTCATTCTTGAGATAAGATGCTTATCCCCTCCCTAAAATAGAGAGTGCGATAATAACTTCTCTTTAGTAACCTTCAATGGGCCCCACGTATTATTAAACTAACAAAAAAAAAATAGAATAAAGGCTCATTAGCTATGATTTTAGTGATTGGTAAATATGTACGTATTAAATGTTGTTGCATATCAATTTGTGGGACCCTCATATCATATCCAAGTTGCAGAAATTATGGGCACTTTATTAGGCAGTATTTTGCTATTTTTTTCCTATTTTTTTCTTTCAATATTTGGTACTGTTAATCCGTGGGGACCATTATGGAAGCTAGTTAATTTCAAAATCCAACACGTGAAAGAGCTTTTTTTATACTAGAATAAGGGCCGCTTTCATAGGCTGTATTGTGTTACTTTTTTCTCTTTATTTTTCTTTCAAAATTCAGTTAGATTAATCTGTGGGGCCCATTATGGACATTTTTCTCCTTGTTTTTCTTTGGATATTTGGTAGGATTAATTAATCTGTGGGGCCCATTGTAGAAGCCAATTAATTCCAAAATCCACACTTAATTTTGAAATGATACTCAATTTATGGCTAAGCACAAATATCATTAAATCAAGGTCCTAAAATCTTTACTATTTACTTGGCCTTTCCCTAAAATTTTCCCACTACCTAAAATTTTTGTAATGAGTTTTCATCTTTATTATGAATTATATATTAATATTCATTTATAATTTATTTAAGTATTTAAAAATATTTCTAATTAAAATTCTAAATGATTTTTTAACGCAGGCCTATTTCAGGTCCCCCTTGGGAGAGGGACACGTGGCATGCTCTAGAAATTTTTATCTATTTCCAATACCGTCCAACACTCTCTAACAAACCTTCTAAAATATCTCGATGCAAATCTAAGATATTCTTGAAATAAGGTACTTATCCCTTCTCTAATTATTCTTGAAAGAAGATACTTATCCATTCCCTAATTATTCTTCCCTAAAACATAGCATACAATAATAACTTCTCTTTAATATTCAATGGGCCCCACATATTCTTAAACTAACAAAAACAAGAACAAAGGCTCTTTAGCTATGATTTTAGTAATAGGTGGACATGTATGTATTAAATGTTGTTGCAGATCAATTTGTGTAACCCTCATGTCAGATCTAAGTTGCGAAAATTTGGGGCACTTTCGTAGGTGCTATTTTGCTACTTTATTTCCTTATTTTTCTTTCAGTATTTCGTATTGTTGATTTATGGGGACCCATTGTGGAAGCCAGTTAATTTCAAAATTCACACTTGATATATAATTATTTATATTTACTAATTTAACCAAATAAGTCTATGAGTCTCATTATGAAAGACAAATCATCTTTCTATCCAAACTCACAATTTATGGGGCCCACTTTCATAGATTGTATTCTGCTACTTTTTTCTCCCCATTTTCTTTTCAATATTCAGTAAAATTAATCTGTGTGGTCCATTGTGGACATTTTCCCCCTTGTTTTTTCTTGGGTATTTGGTAGGATTAATTAATCTGTGGGGCCCATTGTGGAAGCCAATTAATTCCAAAACCACATTTAATTATGAAATGACACTCAATTTATGGCTAAGCACAAATATAATCAAATCAAGATCCTAAAATCTTTACTATTTACTTAATATTCCCCTAAAATTTTTCAGCTGCCTAAATCGTCGCTCATGAATTTCCATCTTTATCACAATTTTTTCATTATCCTTTATATTTACTAATTTAACCAAATAAATTCATGAGTCGCATTATGAAATCTAAATCGTTTTTCTTTCCAAACTCACAATTTACAAGGGCCACTTTTTCTTTTTACCAACACACGAAAATATTTTTTGATACCAAAATGGGGGCCGCTTTTATCGGCTGTATTCTACTATTTTTCCCCTTTTTTTCCTTTTAATATTCAGTAAGATTAATCTGTGGGGCCCATTATGGATATTTTTCTCCTTATTTTTCTTTGGATATTTGATAGGATTAATTAATCTGTGGGGGCCCATTGTGGAAGCTAATTAATTCCAAAGTCCACATTTAATTCTGAAATGACAGTCAATTTATGACTAGACACAAATATAATCAAATCAAGGTCATAAAATCTTTACTATTTACTTGATATTTCCCTAAAATTTTCTAGCTACCGAAACTTTCTCTAATGAGTTTCCATCTTTATTATGAATTAAATATTAATATTCATTTATAATTTATTTAAATATTTAGAAATATTTATAATTAGATTTTTTAATGATTTTTTAATTATGGCCTGCGTTTATTGCACTAGTAAGGAGAAGAAGCAAGAGATTGGACACACAAAGGAAATCACCAATATCAAAATTAAATACCAAAATCAAATATATTAACAGGGAAAATATTCTCCTCATTAAACTATTAAGTGTTGATTTTTATCAGTGAATAGTGAAGAGAGAGAGAGAGAGAGAGAGAGAGAGAGAGAGAGAGCGCTTTTATACACCTTAATTATATTCATAGAGCACTTTTATACACCTAAATTATATTCATAGTTCCAATGTCTTAGGAATAGCCCATTAACCTGTCTGGTCAATAAGGCAAAGATAATGTGATAACAATATCAAATTGGCAAGGCCTATTGTCGAGAATAAAGAGTTGTTCAATTGGTTAGAAATCTTTCTCGCACTCATCTCTCCATAGGTCAATTCTTGGATACATTGCCCTCTTCTTATATGTGTGGGCTCTCTTTTCATTTGTATGACCTTCATAAGAGTCCTGGCCCCACTGGCTGAGGTAAGGCTTATTGTTCATGAACTGTCATTTTTAAGACCAGTTAAGGTAATTGATATCACCGGGTACGGATTGGGCCGTACGAAAAATCAAAGGCAGCCTTTCATGGGCTATTGACAGATAGCAATATGGCCAACAGATTTTATCCTTGAATTTTAGATCCTCAGAGTTTAGTGGCCATACTTCCTACAAATTTAATTTACTGCATGAATTTAAGAAAGTAGGTATGTGAAAGAACAATTCATCTTACCTTGGGCCCCATGTGAGAACAAAAGATGCCACCAGGTGTGTCTATAAAAGAAAATGGTCCAGTCCAATTTTATGACAGGACCATTTTCTTTTGTAGTGTCCCTGTCAATTTGCCTGTATACAGAGTCCCCCTTTTGTAGAGTCCCTGTCAATTTGCCTGTAGTGTCACAGAGTCAGGGACCTGTGAGTGTCTTACTCATGTTTTCTTTTTTCTTTTTTTCTTTTTTTTCTTTTTTTTAGCATGAAGCCCTGCTATTGAAAATATGACTCACTCAAAATGAAATAATGAATACCTTGCATGTGCATGAGATATGTATGATTTTACCACTAATAAGACCCGATCAAGCCATATGAATGAAAATATGATCACTGCAATAATTAATACAATCTTATGATACTATATTAAAGTTAAGGGTGTTGAATTTAATTTTGACAGTGAATTTTGATTTTGATAAGAAGTGATATCCATGTTCTATAACTAAGTCACTTTCTCTTCTCACTTTCCAACATGTAATTGCCACTAAGTCGTCTTCCTACTTTTCACTCTATGCAACAACTTAATTTCCATTCCAAATTGCATTCTGCTCTTTTCTTTCTACGTCACTTCTTCTTGCCTATTTTTACTGTAGAGACTCTTGGAATATTGAGAAAAGAGGTACTCATGAGCTTCTCTTATTTTATTATCCTTTTAAAACTTTATGCTTTATCCAAACCAAATTGTTGTCCATAAGTGTTTAAGGATGTTTTTGCTTGATTTAATTTTTTTCTAATGGATCATAGAATATATTTTGTATTGGTGAATATGCGTGTACTTAGCACGGAATATTGTTTTAGTTTTCTTTGAAGGGAATACCAATTGATGCTTTTTTTTAAAAAATTTACCTTCAATCTTTATTTTTAACCACTTTAAAAAATCCTATCTATTTTAATGCAAATGGCCAGGTCCCAAAAGTGAGTGTCCGTTCGTTAGAAATTAGAATGGCTAACACCTAGCAACTTTAGTTTTGGCAGGCTCAGTTCCCGGCGGAGCTTCTAGTAGCAGAGGACAACATGATGTAGTAATAGAGATAGACGGCGAAACCTGTACTAGCAGACAACACAATATAGCAGTAGGTGAGACAGAAGAAGCGATCCACCGTAATGTTGATCAAGAGAGAGTTGAACCAGAGACACCAGAAGACATCGACGAGAGAGTTAAATGGGTGGAATCCATTCAAGAGAAAATCGATGAAAACACACGCTCCCAAACAGCAGAGACCGAGACTATCTCCATCCCCAGAGTCCCCAAAGGACTCAGAGGATTTTACCGACGTGTTGATAAACCGTATGAGCCCCGTGTCATCTTAATTGGTCCTTATCATCGGGACAACCGTCATCTCAGGAACATGCAGAATCGTAAATGGCAGTGTCTGAAAGACATCCGCGACAACCAGAATGGAGGAATATGCGACCTAAATGAGTACTACAGAAAACTTAAGGACCAGGAGAACCGAGCAAGAAGCTTCTACCCCGAAAGCAAACAGCGACTCAATAGAAGGGACTTTCTGGAAATGCTGCTGCTTGACGGTTGCTTCATTGTAGATTACCTTGATCGTGCTTCATCGGACGAATCAAAGACTAAAATCTGGACTGATGATCAAATACGTAATGATCTGCTATTGTTAGAGAATCAGCTTCCTTTCTTTGTTGTCGAGTGTATATATCGCTTGGTCAAACAAACGGATGACAACAAAGAACTGATAAAGACGGCCGTGAAGTTTTTCCACAACATCTCTCCCAAAGATCCACGAACAGGAGTTTTTGAGCCAGAAAAACGGAGTTTCAAACATTTGCTCCATTTATATCACGCTTATCTTTTCTATGACCAGCACAATGACTGGAAACAAAGAGGAGCATCTCAAGTGCTGGCAATTCCTAGTGCAATCTTCCTCGAAGAAGCGGGAGTCAAGTTCAAAAAGAGCAAGACTCTAGACAAAGCTATGGAAGTAAGGTTCAAAGATGGAGTCATGAACATCACACCTTTGGTCGTAAACGCTTTTACTATTTCTCAATTTCTAAACCTCATTGAGTTTGAGAGGGCCCACCCTGACATGGAACCTCGGTTCACAGCCTTCGCTCAATTCATGAATTACATCGTAAACACATCTGAGGATGTAGCACTGCTCCGAAAGAAGGGCATTCTGGAACATGCATTTGGCAGTGATGAAGAAGTTGCCCGTATTTTCAACCAGTTAACCGGTGGCACTTTCCACCATCTACCTTGGGAACTGAAGAATGTTTACGAAAAAGCGGATAGACATTGCAAAGCCAAGTGGAACCGCTGGCGGGCGACCTTTTTGCGTGACTATTGTAGCAGTCCATGGGCAGTTATGTCCATTCTGGCTGGAGTTCTCCTCCTTTCTTTTGCCTCCATTCAAATCATCTTTACTATGTACAACCGTTTTAGCCCTGTGTTTCCACCTCCACCTTCATCTTAATTTTAGTTCCATCAATGAATGTATTGTTGTGCTTAAAGGATATATATGTGTGTGTGTCTTTTTTTTATCTATTTATAGCAGTTCCTATGTTCACAAAGCAATTAGACGTGCGCATGCAAATTATGGACTTAAATTATGATTCATCAATTATTACAATATTGGAGAGGATACATAATATTGAATCACAAAATTCAAATTACGTGATTGCATTTTTATGATGATGGTGTAAGAAAATTACTTTTAGGTCCATTACTTGGACCACAAGTCCTTCCCTTTCCTGAATTGTGGTCATTATAGGAATTCTGTTTTCAATAGGATATATGCTATTACTTACTCAAAACGGTTTCTTAATGAGATGTATTCCATGATATTCTCTATCTTGATGGACGGTTGATATTAAATCCAAGGAAACCCTAATTGGAAATTCGGTCCTCTCTTCACCTATAAAATACAGTATTTCGTCCATCACAAATACTCTCTCACGAAACTCAACACACTAGGGTTTATAGGCAAGAAGAGAGAAACCGAAACCATTCACCTAGTCTCTTCCTCGACGGATCACGGCATCAATCAGTAACAGCACCAGACTGCAGGATCGGAAAGCTCTCTGCTTCAGGATGTCTGGAGGTATTCTTTAATTTATTTAAGATTAAATCCTATACGTGATTATCATGTTGTTCACGATCTTAGGATTCATGTTAATAACAGTATAACAGATGGAAGATTCGATTTTAGTAAGCTTGGTGTAATAGGAAAGATGCTAATGTAAGAGATGAGAAAAGCGTCATTCGAATGGTTTTTGTATTATAATGCGTTTATACAAAAATTACATGGCATGAGAGATAAAGAACTGTGCGCAATAGATTTACAGAGTATTACTCTTGTATAACCATTTTCACGGAAAAAATTACTAGTTTTTCATAAAATAATGAATTTCCATGTGTTTGGTGCAGTAGAAGTCCTTCAAAATCAAATTCAACCATGTCAGCATTTTCCAAAGGAAGTTTGAATATTTACTACAACATTAATGTGGCCCAGGATTGGATTAAGTAATAGAAAGCCTTCTCGCCTTCTCTGAAAGATCAAAACCGCTACTGCGGCCTGTGCCCTGCTTCCTTGCCTCTTTTTCTCTATCGGTATAGAGTCCAGCTGATCATATCTCCATGGATATATATGATATACAAATCAACGCTTATCTAATGAAGATTGAGAAAGCTAATTGTAAGCCCGCGGACAAGGCTGCTACATACACTTTCTATTCATAGTTGAATAATATCTCTTACAAATGTAAAGTTCCAGCCACCATATAATATATATTAAAGCAAAGGGAGAGGTGGGTTGTGAGGGGTGCCACCTCAGCCCTGAAAAATCTCTCATTTCAGAGAAATACAAAAGTAAATATGAGATGTTTTGGCTTTGACGAACGGTGAGATAGTGAGATGGTTTGGCTTTAGTGATTTGATGGAGGGTCAGATACTCTCAGGTTTGGATACTCTCAAGTGAGGCCTTCTCAAACTCCTAAAATCTCCCTCTCTCTCTCTCTCCCTCTCTCTCTCTCTCTCTCTCTTCAATTAAAAGATAAGAGATCCATCAATCCACGATTTGAGTCCTAAAAAATCTCTCATTTCCATTACCAAATCTCCCAGCAATCTCAAACCAATCTTCATCCCTCCATCATCTCACGCCAATCTCTCTCCATCCTGCGCAGAACCTCTGGCTACAACCTCCCTCACCAACACTCTCCATCTTTATCTCCAACCAAGGCATAGAACTCCCTTCCCCTTCATTGTCTTCTGCAACCCATCTCCCGGACGCAGACGCCATCTCCACACAGAACCCATCTCCCTGACGACGTAGACCCTCACGCTCACGCCACTCCCTCCAGACGACGCCCATCATCCTATGCAGACCCATCTCCATCGCCTCCCATCAGCGCAGAATCCCTCTGCTTCCCCTACCGCCATCCTCCATCTTCATCTCCCTGCCAGACTGACGCAGTAGCTCCTAGACGCACGCCGCAGCACCCCCTCCCATCTCCATGAACCACCCCCCCTTCCCCACCCCCCCCCCCCCCCCCCACCCCCCCCACCAACCAGGTACGCTCTCTCCCCCGTCTCCTCCCTGCACCATCATTCTTCTCTCCACCTACATCATCACCCACACGCTCACGCAGCACCCATCTCCACCTACAGCACCACCCACCTTCTTTTCCTCTCTTTCTACTCTCGTCCTCCATTCCTTTCGTCCTCTTCCTCTTCTTCCCCTGCACCACCACCTGCCTACACACCTTCTTCTTCCTTCTCCTTCTTTTTTTTTTTTTTTTCTCTTTCTTCTCTTCCTTTTCTCCCCCGTCTTCTTCTGCCTCACTTCACTGTTGCACCCACCAGTTGCATACCCTCTCTCTTCCTCCATCACTTCACTCCATCTCCCTGCACACAACCCGTCTACAACACCCAACACTTCTTCTTTCCCTTCTCTCACTACACTCCGTCACCTGCGCACCCACTACACCTCTCCTTTTCTTTCTTTCTTTTTTATTTCTTCTCTTCCTCTTCTTCCCCATCTTCTCCTCCCTCACCTGCACACAACACCACAACACTCTTTCTTCTTCCTCCACGGCACTCCGCAAACACATTGAAAACAAACAAAACAAAGCAAGAAAACAGAGAGGACTGGGTACTGATCATGTTGTGGGGCACACTGGATGACCTGATCCATGATCAGTTCCGATCTTGTGGTAGTGTAGGCCTGGGCGACCCAGATGGTGGAGTTGATTTGGGATTGGGTTCAGTGGGGCCCACTGGACTAACGTCCATGATGCAACTGGGTTCAATGGCCGTGTATGGCTCGGCGACCCAATGTAGGTCCCACACAGGTCAAATCAAACGGCCACCAAATGGCACAATAATACTAGACAACATCTACTTGAAACTCAATACACCGGTGTGATTATGGGAGGGAGTTCAACACGTGTAAGAAAATTTTATCTGATGTTTATGATTATAGGATAAAAATATTACCTTATCCCATCCCTGCATTAAATTGTATCTCAATAATCGATACCATTTAACAAAACTGATTTTCTCTATTAATGTAACTTTCCAACCCCTTACCACGTGAGGCCCATTTGACCCATTAAATGAAAACCATCTACTAAAAAATGTGAATCATCTAACAATTCTTAAATCTTAACAAAACTCTAAAATTGATAGTCAAATGCCTTAAATTGATTTTTAGTATATGCCTTATTAACAATTTATATTAGGTTCATGGGGCCACTTGGGTCCCATTCACAAGCCACATTTTGATGGATGGCCAATCAACACTAACCCATCAGAATAAATAAATAAATAAATAAAAACTAAATGTCAATGAGTCCCACACAGACAGTCCATGAAATATTGAGATTACTAACTTAAAATTAAATTTAAAATATTCTCAAATGAAACAAACAATATAATATTCATATAAGTTCTTAAAAACTGCATAAAAAATCAAATATGGAAAATTTGTAAACTCAAGTTTGACTTATAAAATTTTAAAAATGAAAAAAAATGATATATTTGTTTGTTTTAGATTAAATTTTTTCTTATTTAGTAACTCAAAAGATAACATCAAATTAAATATATCTTTATTTATGGGCCCAGGCTACAAGCACGGGCCTGCGTTGCTAGTTTCATACAAATGTAAAGTACCAGCCATAGACAATCTGTAAATCATGTGTTATCACGTGTAAAGTCCCTAAACTCTAAGTGTATATTAGCTTAGTTGATTACATTATCAGTTAATTAAGCTCATTAAGAAGCCAAACGGAACCGATTTAATAATAAGAACGCGTGTGCAAAGTTCCGTTGAGATCTAAGTTTGTTTGGGTATAGTTGGGGCAGCTTGCAATTTCCAAAAAGTTCGAAGGACTTTTTTGTAATTCTTTTTTTTCTTTTTTTTTGAGATTTTGGTACGCTTTGGGTAAATATTTTAATTTCATAAACTTTTTCCTATATAGATGAAATTAAAAAACACACCATCCAACACTATATCGATAAAATCAATCAAGGAAAATAAAACCACATGAATAAGTTGGTAGTTCATGGTACAAACTCAGTTTAGAGTCACATAGTGACAATCTTCACGTACTTTAGAAACAATTTATAGAATAAGAGGATGAAGAAAAAGAAAAGGGAAAAGATTTCTTGCCACCATAGCTCATTTGAAGCCAAAGCACTAGTTGTTGCGTGTGGTATTGAAATACTACCTATAAGGCATGAGGGTGCAGGTGAAATTTGTTAATACAAGCTGATAATGATACAAAATCTTAGAGTTTTTAATTAATACAAGCAACTTAAAAAGAGTAGTTCTAGAATACTTGGATAACATTGTGTTTGGGTTTTTCACAAATTACAAATGAAATGGATATATTGGCAGAACACTCTTCTCACGCTGTGGAGTTCTTTTTTTTTTGGTGGGAAATATGACATTCTATTCATTAATCATTGGAGAAAGATACAGCATGATTACTAATGTAGACATCAATGCCTGTACTAAGTGCATGTTTAGTATCTCTATTTTTCACCTCTATTTGTCTATTTGTCTAAATCGGACAAATGTTAAAAAAATTAGAGCGTTTGGTAGATGACTTTATCCTCTTCTTTTTTTATAAGAGTAGAGGCAAATCCTCTAAAATTGAAATACCCACTTTCTGGACATGTGAAAAATGGAGGCATATGGTCTAAAAAACGTAGAGGCAAATCCTCTAAAATTGAAATGCCCTCTTTTTTTTATAGCTATTTTTTAATGGCTCTATTTTAAATGATCTGTCAGAAAAAGAGTAGAGATGCCGAACATGGCCTAAGCCCCGCCCTCACTAGACTATGCGCTTCACTATTAATACTTCTACTAATCACCGTAAAGTGCACTCTAGTAAAGACTTCTTTAATTTTTTCTAGGATCTTCTGTAACGGGATATAAATTTCCCAAAGGAAAGGATATTGAGACTTTATTATTGAATCAATAGCAATCTTGGAGTGTTCTCGAATAGAAAGTTGTGGGATTCTCAATCCTTGTAGTTCACAAAAGAGGAACCCTCCTCAAGTAACGGCAGGACACAAAAATCTACGTGACAGCCCTACATGAGAGGATTATGTTTTTCACTTCTATGATTGCCGAAATATTATAAATGACATAATAAATTCAATAGGCACTGAGATAACAATAGACAACACAATTTTAGAATCCCATATTTAACAACCTCACCCTGTTTTCAAATTCAAATATATTTCATGTTTGTCTCTCAATTCAAATGAGATTCCGCAGTTGGATGAATTATCCTTTAGAAATGGTCCTTTTAGGAACAAGATTAAGGGCCGTTGCATGGTAGTATGGTGCAGCACCCATGTTAAAAACATGGGTGGTGCCCACCTTTGGAAAATTCAATCCTCGTATTAGCCCTAGCACCCATTGTAGTGTTCAAATAATAAATTATTATTTAAATTAATGAGATGGCCACCATTGGATTAACTAAATCTGAAATCTGTAATTAACTTTCTTTACTTCCTCTTTTTAATGGAAAGAAATGGAAGGAATCTCTCATGCGTGAAATCTGGTGATCAAGCCATTGGTTTGGTTGGCCTTCATAAACAACTTTGAATATCTAGATATAGAGTATACAATGGGTCTAAAGGCTGTAAAATGATTTGGATTTTTCAAAGGTGGGCCCCACCAGTGTTGTTAACAAGGGCGCTGCACCATACTACCATGCAGCGATGTTGCATGGTAGTTCTGCCCCAAGATTAAAATTTTCATTTTAATGTAAAGTTCAAATTAACGTAGAAATAGATGGGTTAGTACTTCGATTGGGTTCATCCGCTTCTCATATTTTCTGGAAAAAAGATCCATTGAAAAATGAAAAAGGATTGAATGAGAGACATTTGAGGATATGAAACAAAAATGAAGATTTATAAACAAACCACTTAAGGGTTTGGCCCAGTGAGAACATGCCCCGGCCCAAAACTGTTTTGGCCAGTGAACTGGCTGGGTAGATCGCATGGTCAAGAGAATTATGAATATTGGTTAAACGGCTAAAAGTGGCCTCAAATAGACTAGAATATGATCGTATCATAGACGTGATTGCATAAAATGCCCATCTCCCAAGGACCATATGAATTGTTTTGGAACGAAATACTCCTCCCAAGGGCCATATGAATTGTTTGGAATTAAAAATACTTCCATTTATGTGGCACTGTGGTAGCAAGCCATCACTCTATCTTTCATGTAAGTGCCAAATAATGCCAAGAAAAATAAGAAACGGGTTCTCTCTCTTGACAAAAAAATGGGGATTTTTCCCCAAAAAAACACTCCAGGTGGCTACTATACAAAAAAATTTCATTTCAAGTGACCTCACACTAAAGAGGCCTAGTTTAGTTATTTTGTTAGCAAAGAATCATAAGTTGTAGTTATCTTTAATTAGGAAACTTGTATTTCTGGGAAGTCCAAAATAGAAAGAGACTGGCTTGTCCATTAACCTAAATTGGAATGCCAACTACCTTTTTTTTTCCACAAATAAAGGCTTTTCTCTCTCTTTCATGCCATTAATATAATCAATTATATATTGATACTCTCCAATGTGGTAAATGTGTGAGATTATATTCGATCTTGGGTGTCAAGTCCCTGATCTATTTCAAGCTTACTTTTGAGATTTGATCATCTGGATCTATCTCAACAGATTGGCACAGCCCATGGCTGCCTGATATTCCATTAGATTGTGATTTGCAGTGTGTTACCCATATCTTATGGTTATCTTACCTTAAATGCAGTGCGTTTTCATCATATTTTTGTTTATGTTATCTAAATAAATCTAAATCATCAGTTCCTCCTTTCACATTCGCATCTTCAGATTGTTGCAGATCAAGATGACCCGAGGCTTCAAACATTTTTGTTCTGGTAATTCCTATATTCAATTTCAGCTGTTGGTTCATCTTCCCTAGTTAAGAAATCTCTGGGACATTTATTCTATTTTGTGGAAAAATACTAAGTGCAAATTTGTGGCCAGCTCGAAAAGACGCTTACTTAGAAGATCAAAGAATCAACGTCAAAATGTGAAGCGTCCACATGCAACACGTGACGAAGTTGGACACACCCGAAGCAGCAGGGGAAGTTTCTCATGGGTACTTTATGGGGAAGGATGCTGGTACATGTTCTTTCCTCATTATGTCATGACATGTTCCAAAAAATGCTAAGCCCCCAAATGGATTATTTCTTGAAAGATTTGTGAATGGTTGTCGCTACATCCTCTTAGTGATCAAGATCATTGATATTATGGGCCTCTGTGTTTGTGGATAATCCCCAAAACACAGCATATTTTTATTCCATGTCTAACTCTTTCTTTTAGAAATTTTAATTAGTAGATCACATTGCTAAGTTGCCAATTGGTTTATACAGCATATTTGTATTCCATGACTAACTCTTTATTTTAGAAATTTTAATTAATAGGTCACATTCCTAAGTGACCAATTAGTTTATCGACCATTTAATGTCACTTTTCAAGCCGCCCCCACCGAAATCAACAATTGCTACTTCTCAAATTTGAATCTTTTGTGATTCAGAATTTGGTATCTTTTTTTTTTCTTTTTTTCTTTTTTTTCTGTTTTTACAAATCAACAAAGGCCTCAAATGTTTTTTTTTTTTTTCCATGATTCAGAACTTTTGTATGCTAATGGTGAGTTACCAACACATTTTAACATGTGGAGGACTCACACAACCCTGTAGCCTAGGAGGGGACGAAAAACAAGAGACCATCACCCACCTCTATTTCCTTCTGCATTTTCATACTTACCTGCTTGCAGTTGTAGTATCAGTAAATTAGAGGCTTTGCCCTTGCCCGTATCCATATATTGGCCTTTTGGAACTTGAGGTGTGGTATTCCAGTTGTTCTCATGTCTGCCCATGTCTGCCCATGTCTGTTTCAGGTTGTCATAGTTCTTTCTGTCATTCATTTCAATTATGTTATCGGCCGGCAAATCAACATTTTTTTTTTTTTCAGATGGAAGTTCTGACACAATGGAAGATGATAAAATTTCCCAAAAACTGTTCGGTGAAAATCATATGCCGTCTCGAAACCATAATTGAGTTGTTCTAAAAAAATTCCCTCACTTACAATACAATACGTTCTTCCTGATTTTTCCTTCAATAAGAGTTGGTCCCACTCCCACCTTATGATTGAGTATGTGATTAAAAATATCATATGCTCAATTTTATGACAGGACCTATTCCTATGAGAGTAAAGCTTTTTGACACCCCCATTAAAATGGAGATCCTCTATTTTAAATGATTAGATTTTTAATTTATGGCCTCCACATTGAGTCCCACACTCCACATTACAACTTATTGCTTTTGGTAAAATACTCATTGCAACTTATGCTACACCCTCAACTCCACTTGGCTCCACACCTAAGAAACTTTTAAAATCTTGACAGCTTTGAAATAAAATGCTTTGTTTGAATAGATAGGCCCACAAAAGAGAATCACCAGATTGTTCCCAGATTTAAACTGGAATCAACTCGACTGAGTGATGAGAACTAAAACAGTGGTTTTAAAGCCCCTGTAAAGAAGGAAAGAAGTATCCCTGTTTTCATAACACGAGCACCTTGGAATAAAACAGCCTGTAGTTTTGTGTACTTCTGCATCTCTACCAGACTACCACCATATAAATCCAAGTGCTCTCTCTTTTGCTTCTCATCATGACAAGTTATGCGTGGTGTTGTGTTTCTAATTTAATTTCTTGACCCTAAGCATGGAGTTTGAGTGTTGGAAATTGGAAACCTAAATCCATATCTTCTTTTATTTTATTTTTATTAATTCTGACTTTTTTTTTATCTTTTTGATGATATTGATGGTCTAATGGATCTATTCTTTTGCAATCTTTAGTATTAGCATAGTCTAGGTTATTTTTAGATTAGGGTTTTTATCAAATTTGTAATTATCTTTATGGGATGTAATTACTTTTATTACAGTAGGCTGATTGGTGTATAGGTTTTATTTAGGTTAGTTCTAGTTTTATTAGGACGGGTTCAAGTAAATAACTCCATGTAGATACGATTCCGACTCATTAGATAAAACTACAAAATTGTTGGCCTTGCTCTCGGGGACTCGCGATTAGATCAGGAACCTTATGCCTTTAGAGATGATACATTTGCATATAGATGTTGCGGTTTTTGAATTACAAGACCACCTTAGAGAGACAGTTAAAAACCCAAACAAATCTCCTAGGAGAGAAAGATTTAAAGTCCGGAAAATTGCACGTGTCGTGTAACGGTATCCTCAAGCTCTAATTTCAGCTCCATCTAAAAGTTCAACTCATTTGAGCAAAAGAATCAAAGAAGGTAGCATTAGAACCGCTCATTTTACTTCTGTAGAATTGAAACATCTAATACTATGACTAATGTTTTATGGAGTTCTTGATGCCTGGGATATGGGCGCTTTGGGTTTTTAGAGTGTATTCTATGGCATAAGATCCAATGATCTTATGATGTTGATTTTAAAAGGGGTTTTCCCTCTTCTGTTAAGAAAAAAAACTGCTAGGGTGATTGCTGGTTTTTCATTTTTCATATTTTTTAATTCTATATTTCTAAGAGAAAAGGTCATTTGATGTCTTTAAAACTTACAAATCCTTAAAAAACTAGGATTGTTAATCTTTTTTTTAGGTGAAGGATTTACAAATGTCAAGATGTTAGAATCCTTCTAATTTTCAAAAGCTATTTGTGACTTTCTACATAATAAGAGAAATGAAATTCTATTAGAAAAATATGATATTGTGAGATGAAAAGGGAAGAAGACATCACACATAGGGTTGCAAACGGGTATCCGATTCTCCGATTACCCGGAAGTTCCGACTCACAAAAAACCATTTTAGGTTCCGATTTATAAATGGGTCCGGGTCTGGAACCTAATTTAGGTTCCGATTGATAAACGGGCCCAGTTCCAGGTCCATATAAGTTCCGACCCATGGACCCGGGACCCGTATATGAGTTTTTTATATAGCAATTTATACTTTAAAACCATCTCTTTTTTGTGCATTCTTTTGTATAATATTGGATGTTTGTAGACTTAATGTTCTGTTATAAATTGAATGATATATTTATTTTTTTTAAAAAAAAATGAAGAATAAAGAAAAAATAAAATCAATTTAAAAACTAGATTCACGTCCTCTAGGTGGACCCAGTTCTAGAACCGGATCCAGATTTTCATATCAAAACCGGGTCCGAAACCAACAAAATAGGTTCCGATTCAAAACCGAATTTGAAACCAGAACCCTTATTTAAAAACGGATCCGGTCCACCATGGTTCCAATCCAAAACCGTTCCATTTGCAACCCGAATCACGCATCATGCGTAGGAATGCCAGATTACCCTCTAAATTATGTTAAAGAAAGAGGCCCGACTGCACATGCCTGACCCATCCTTCTCCATTTTCATTACAAAAATTATCCACTTTTTCGGTATAATTTACTATAGGTGCTCCCGACGTGTACGATAATTCCGTTAAAAATGTACTTGGAACAAACCCCTCACTCCCACTCCAAAATTGCAGCATTCTGTTCTTGTGGTGGTGTGAAGAACACAATTCCTTCCCCAGGTATATTAACGCTTCCAATTTCACCCTAACTGCATATTGTTTGCCTTCTATTTCGATACTCTGTCTACTTCTATTTTCATATCTTTCATCTATTGGTGTGTTTTTGGATTTTTTTATTGCTTTTCTTTCCTCTAGAAGTTCATATCTTAAGTTCTTACACACCAATTTTCCTGAAATTTTTATTTTTTTCCGGTAGAAGATTCAAATACTCTGGTGAATCTGTGGTAATCATTTTCAACCATAAAGTGTAAACTTTCTGTTTTCCCCCATTTACCTTCCCCCATTGTTGTGTTTTGCTGAAAATATTGATGGTGAAAGTAGTCTTAGGAAATAAAGAAATAATCCACCCCACATGCTCAAAATTGCTGAAATAATTGATAGTGATAGTAGTCTTAGGTAGTTCATATCTTAATTTCTTAATTTGTTTTATTTCTGAAAGAAACAATGTGACACAGATGCTCATTTTTCTGAAATGATAAAAAGTGATTCAATTTAGTAGGGTCTTTTGTTTATAATAAAGAAGCAGTGTGAACTGTGTCAGTACAACACATTCTCAACTGGATGAATCATCTATAGGCAATTGTACCTTAATATTGTTCTTGTCCAAGAGTAAAATCTTTTCGCTTTGTTGATGATTTTCATTCTAATGTATTTTGTTTTATATTTTGGAAGGATGACTTAAAGAGTTGCTTTATTTCTTAAATGGCAACATGTACTGTGTGATCCACTAGACATCTCACCATCTCCATTAAGAAAACCTGCCCAGGTGGAACCTGCAAGATGTCATCGGTCATCACAACATTGTTTCATTACATTTACAATTATATCAATATATGCATACATTCTGAGACTGATGCACAGTACTTCTGCTGCCTTTTAATTTTTTCTAGATGGATCATGGGATAATACAGCTTGCATTTCTTGAAAAACCCTTCATCTTTTGTCGAAATTTGTTGATAGAAAAATAAGGGCCCATTTGCGCCTCATGAAATAGGGTTTTGGTTTTCTAAAATGCCATGTTGATTTTGCAATTTGAAAATTCTATTTCCTGACTTTAGAAATCAGTGGTCTGGTTTGTTTCTAAATTTTTTTAGATTCTGTTAGGACAAAAAAATGGAACAGAAGCTTTCTGGTTGCGGAAGTTCTTTTTTTTAATGAGATCAACTGCTGTAGAGATAAGAACTGTCCTATGTTACAGGTTTCTTCAACGAAAGGGTGCTTTTGAAGAGTATTCAAGTTACTACTTTTTTAGAAGGAAACAATTTTGCATCATTTAATTTTATCTCCAAGATGAATATTAATTCACTGAATCCAACAAAGCTAAGGAATCTCTCTCTCTCTCTCTCTCTCTCTCTCTCTCTCTCTTTCTCTCTCTCCACACGCATACACTCATTTCCATACAGAGCCCCACTAATCACAGGTAACTTATGTATAATTCAAGTTTTAAGGGTATGAAATAAAGTTCACCATCTTAAGTACAAATGTGTTTCCTTTGAAACATGGAGAAATAGTTAGTCATTCTTTTATTACTAGCAGTGAAATGAATAATTCCCCATTTAAACAACATGGAATATGGACTTGTTTCTTAGAATTCACATTTTATGTGTTTCCATGATTACATAAATGTAATGACCTGTCTTAATGGCTTATTTCAGCAAGCACAGTTCTCAGAACAGAACTTGAGCTGTGGCTCGTAATGAAGTACATACTTAACTGAACACGCTTTCTGCCACCCCACAATAGAAGAAAAAAGAACATGACTGATTTTCATTGATATTCCTATCAAAACTTTTATTCTGTTACAAATTACACTGGCAGAGGGCTCTTCCCATACGCATACTAACAATAGGCAAAAAGAGGTCCAAAGGGATTCAGCTAATAGATGAAGAGTACAGGGAGAAGCTCAAGTGCTATTGCAGCGTTGATGATGTCCAAATCAAATCCAATCCAAAAAATACAAGGTATGCATATCTTGTTTCTACAACACGTAACCATTCAATCTGACATTTATATATATTCCATTTTCATGTGTATTTGCATGATGACAAAAGTGAGTAATTGATAGAATGGTTTGTGAATCCAGAATCTAATGCTCTTGGTGTCCTTGGCATTAATATTTAGTAGTCCTAGTTTCTATAGTCACTGCTATGAACTTTACCAGCTTTTGATATGAAAAGATGTACTTGTGTTATTTATTGTATTTCTGGACATGCATTCAGTTTGAATATCTGGTTTTTCTTTTTGTATGATCTTCATCATCTCTGCAAAAGAAGAAACGTTTCTTTGGATTTTACTTGATATTCTCAACTTGGATCTGCTTAGTACTCCCATGTTTTTATTTGCATCATATCAGTATCAGAACCTGGGGATTAAGTCGGTGATAATCTGAATAAAGGAATTGCTATTTCAAATAAAATCTTTAGTATAGCTTGTAGGGAGTAGAAGAACTGTAAATATAAATAAATATATATATATATATATTAGAACTGTATAATCTTGTATTCAGTGACTTGTGACACTGCAACATGCGTAAGTATATTTAATAAAAATGTTGTTGGTCATATGGGTGACATAGTTGTTCCCCTGAAGTCACTTCTCTCTCTTCTTCTCTTCATTTTTCTTTCTTCTCATCTTCTTAACTCGGAAATGATGCAACATGCATGTATTTTTTTGGACAAGCAATAACTTAAGTGAAAATTGGTGATTGGAAAAATAGATTTTCTCTAAATTGAAGAATCTGGCTTCAGTTACATTTTAGAATTCTTGTGTCGGATTCCCATATTGGTCATACGAAAGAATTTCCTTGAAATCTTCTTCAAAAATTATTTTTTCCTTTCTTATCTCTTTTCAAACTAAATCGTTGCATATCAGTGATGTTAAGGCCCAGATTGAAGGTGAAGACAATATTATCACCCAGCACATCAGGTCTGAAGACTGGGTATGACCTTTAAACCTTCATATGCTGACCAAAAGATTCTTTTTTTTTTCTTTCTTTGTGGGTGTTTGTTAAGGTCAGAATTCTTTGTATGGTTATGTAGATATGCTTTGCTATAGACAAGATATGAAATGTTTAGTGCAACAATATTGTCTCTTGGTTCAGGTTTTCATTTGTGCTAATGCATCCACCTTCAGTTAAACACACCAACAAAATGATGGGCCCCATTGTGATGTGAAGCACTACGCAAAAATCTGTCACTGGAGAATCATTACTCGTAAGTCGTAACCCTTCTATCAGTGGCCAGCAAATTAGATACTTAAATTTTGGGATACTATATTTGTTTCTGTTTTTTGTACAAATAAACACTCGAAGCATAATATAGAATGTTGGACAAAACTCATACAAAAGAAGTTATGAAAATGGTAACACATGACAGGGGTATGTCGGTATGTCAGGTTTTCTACGGTCTCCCATGTTGGTCATCCTGATCCTGCTTGTGTCTCACATTGGGACATTTCTGTTCAAGTTGCAGAGATAATTGCATCTTTGGCCCATGTATGGTTATCTAACCACCATCCATTTTATCTTGAAATTTAATAATTTGCCACGACCATTGAGCATGTTTCTGATCTGTTATTATCTCTTTCTTCTCACAAAGCATTAATAAATTTACTTTTGGTAGTTACTTTAAAGTATTTTTAACTTCTTGACAAGAGTCCGTAGCAAAGTTGGAAGGTGCTCAGTGTTTCAAGTTCGCAGCTACGAGTCATATTACCATTTGGAAAAACCAAAAAAAAAAAAAACTGTTCCTTATTACTTTTTCAATCCAAGTAGGTGGGCTTCTTAGTCTGAAGTTTGCGGTTTTTTTTTTTTTTCCTTGCTTTGATTTTGTTTTCTCAGGTTGTCGTGTTGGATGAGCGTGGGCTAGATATTGGGTCTGAAGAAATGGCTGAATTGGTGGGGGATGCAGGGAAAACGGTATGAGTTTGACATTAGTAGTAGAAAATATAGGCATACAATTTTAATATTGGACATGTAAATGGTTGTATTTGCTTAGGTTAGTAATATTTTTCTGTGCTGATACCAATATCAGCAACTATAATGTATGAATTTTTGCTAGGTTATAAAGTCTCCTCTTGTACAGGGTTTTTTTACTTTTTGAACTCTTAGCAATCTTCTGATTGGGTATCACATGGGATGGCCATATCTGTGAAGTCGTGCCTTTATCTTCTCATGAAAATTTTCATTTTCACTGGTAAAATAAGTACTCTATATCTTGATGCAGCACAAGAACTGCAAAGAGGGCAGCTAATGGCCTGGCATGAATTGCCAAACTGCTTGGGAACTGGTGCACTCCATAGAGGAGTTGTGCTTCTTTAGTGAGAAGATCACCCAGCCTTTCTACAACAAAGGTGACAATAGCCTCGGCCATCTTTCTCTTCTGCTTTGGAGAAGAAGAGGTTAGAATTTTTCCATGGACAGGCACAGGTAGACCCAGTTATCAATCTAAGACCAATTTTTATTAATTAACCAAGAAAAGAGATAAGAGATGGAATGTTGAGCGACAGGTTATATATTATCATACTTGCTTGGAAAACATTTACATGTGAACATCTAATGTAAATTACATGTAAAACATATCATCGTATTTCTTTGGAAGTACTATCCTCACGTGTAAACGTTTTACTGGTCAAAATATATTACCATGTCTTTTTTTAAGAAATAACTTGCTCTCAGAGTTGCTTCTTCTCTCATGCCATACAAAGAAGCCCATAATGATTACTTTAACAAGAGCTGTCTACATATTTTTTCTCATTGCACATCTATTGGCGATGATTGTGACAAAGGGTAGAATAGTTACTTTAATCATCTTTAGTGTGTTAATCTGTCATATATAAGTCTGCTCAATTGCTATTAGCATTTCTTACTAGAAATAATTGTCAATTGTCATTGTCATTATTTTTAGAGATCTAAAACATGGAGTTCTTTGTGGCATGGTGTTATATTGCATTTATGTGCAGGAGATGGTGCTGCAGAGGCCATGCTTGTGGAATGGGGTGAAGCGGCCATGTTATTTGTTTGCAAGAAAATTTAACCCAGAAACACTCGAATATATGATGCAATATCTCTCCAATTACACAATTTGCGCCACCCGACCCGCGCGCCCCCCCGCCCCCCCGTGTGATTTTTATTCATTGGCCAGCATTCTCAATCAGCTCCCATTAGTTCTTTATTGTTATATATAAAATGCAAAACCACTGCAGCTCTAATGTTGATCCAGTGCTAAAAGTAGAGGGCTATTGGTGGAGAAAGCAGGGGTTCATTCAACTTCTCTTGTTTGAGCAAACTGACTAAGCTTGTTGCTCTTTGTTTTGATTTTTGTCAATGGCAATTATTTTTAAATGTTTTTTGGGAGGTTTTGTTCTTTTATAGAAAATTTTTGCAATCCTTTTCAACTGTTTTGATTTTATTTTGATTATATAGCTAAGACACAGGAAAGAAAAATCCATTAGTAGCTCAATTGATGGGGCACCTCCGTTCCACATAAATAATAAATCAATACGTGGCTAATTAGGGACTTGGGAGAGTATCCATGTGGGTGTAAGGGTGTTTACATAACAAACAAAAAAAAAAAGAGTGCGACTGTCACTATTTAACAATATCGTTTTTTTTTTTATCTACTATGCAATACCGTGAGTCCCAAGTCATGATACAGTGACTCATGATATCTTGATGAATACTTCTCTGCACCAAAACCACCCGAATGCTTTTAACAAGAACCACAAATCCCAAAATGATCCCAAAATCCCCGAAATAGGTTCTCTTGAGAATGAGATCACCACAAAATGAGCTGACCCACTTGAACAAAACCATTTCAAAGCTCTTATGTCCGCACACCAACTAGTGGTCAGGCTAGAAAACTCCAAAAAAGCCACATGAACTACCATTTTGAAGACGGGAAATTCTATATGCACCACTGGAAGTGTTGAACACATCCACTTGCTGAACACTGATGCCAGGGCTCATCACTTACGGTGGGTGTGTTCATCACTTTCGGTGGGTGCATATAGAATTTCCCTTTGAAGACACATTCTTGCCTAAAACAATCCCAAGACAAAATCCAATCTTTTTGTAAATGGCGTTGATTGTCATTGCCATGTATGTCCCGCACATTGGACAGATCTTCACCATCAGATCCTCATTTGCCCACAACGGCTTTTTTGTCCTTCTCATCTCATCCAACTCACACCTGTATTTCCTGCAAATGAAGCAAGCCGTTGATCTTCTCTTTCTTCACATCTTTGTTGTCGCTTTTCACGCATAGGTTGAACCAACCACCTAGCAAATTTAAGCTAAGCTAAGCAACCAACGCCATTGCTCAAGTTTGACTCATGAGCTAACTGAACACGCGTGAGCTTGAATTGGTTATTTATTAGCTTCTTGAGCTTGAGCTTAATTGAGCTGAGCCGAGCTGGCTAAGCTCATTGAAAACCATAAAGAAGAGAAAGTAAAGGACAACATAACATTATATAGATAGAATACACACCATCCAAAACTAAATAAACGAAAATCAAGCAACGAAAATGAGAACACATCGATAAGTTGATAGTTAACGGTACAAACCCAGTCTAGAATCACACAGTGACAATTTTCACAGAGTTCACAAACAACTTATAAAATAAGATGCTGAAGGAAAAAAAAAACAAAAACAAACAGATTTCTTGCCACCATTGTTCTTTTGAATCCAAAGCACTAGTTGCCGCGTGTGGTATTGAAATATCACCTGCAAGGCATGAGATTGCATATATAAAATATCACAACATTCCTACATGAGAGGATTATGTTTTCCTTTTCTATGATTGGTGAAATAATATGATGATACAACAAATTCAATAGGCATTGAGATAACAACATATAACCCAATTTTAGAATTCCATATTAAACAATCTCACCTTGGTTTCAGATGTATTTCATGTTTGCCTGTCACAAAGGCATCGAGTCTCCTTTATAAAAACAAAATTAAATCTTAATGTAAAGTTCAAATGAAGAACTCAATGGGTTAGGACTTCAATCGGGTTCATTTCTTTCTCATCTTTGCAGGAAAAAAGATCATTTGAAAAAGGAAAAAGTTTTGAGTGAGAGACATTTGAAGATATAAAAAAATAAAAAAATAAAAAAAAGAAGATTTATAAACAGCCCATTTAAATGTTGGGTCCAGTGAGAACATGTCCTAGCCCAAAACTGTTTTGGCTAGTGTAGTCACTGGGTAGATAACATGGTCAAGAGAATTATAAATGGTTAAATGACTACAAGTGGCCTCTGTAGAAATATATAGGATCGTATCATAGATGTGATTCCACGATGCTCATCTCCCAAGGACCTAACATACGAATTGTTTGGAATGAAACAATTTTATCCATGTTGCCTGGTGTTACCATCAAACTACCTTTAATTCATATAAGTCTCAAATACTGCTACTAAAAATAAGAAACAAGTTTTCTCTCTCTCTCTTGATAAGAAAAATAGAAGCATAAGTTTTTAGCGGTCATTCATCTCTTGGAAACAAAATAATAAAGAAGAAATTTAATTTTCATGAGAAATTAATAGATCAACTGGTAAATAATCACATTGTTTTAGTATTGCCGGCAAAGGATTGTGCAAGAGCCCAAAAATTCAATCATCCAAGTTGTATATCATAGGTCACAGATTGAATTAGAAGGACCTATAACTTAGTAAAAAAGGTGCTTATTAGTGGCTATGACTTGTGAGTTGTAATCATGTTACAAATATATATAAAAAAAACTGACTTGCAAGGATATATAAATCAAGATAATATTTTATGACTATCACATCCACAGATGTGTGAGCGAACATGCTAGGATTATGAATAGTTTGTTCGAGATATTGGGAATAGGACTCGGTTTGAATTTTAAATTATTCTCTTATTTTGATAATGACGTATTCTTCGAAGTCCTTATAGAATCGGATCTAGGTCAAGTGATGATCTTGCTATCAACCCGGGGATGGTCCTATCTTCTCTCTTCAACAATAATCATCGTTACTTTATCCTTGAATAAAATCAATCATCTCTCATCGATCCAATCATCCAAACTGTACGGTCTCACCATATTCCTCGAATTACAGAATTAAGAATTTCTAAAAGATATCACAACAAATTCGATCCAATGGCTCATCAGTACCGATAGGTTAAAACAGAAGCGGTTGCGACAATGATGAATCCACAGGTAGATTAAGAAAACATGATGATCGATTTTGCAAGATATTTGCCATTTTATATTTTAGAGATCAAAGGGTTTATGGTTTTTTGTTAAGTTAATCGTTATATTTTTTAATAATTACATATCTTTTCCATGAAAGGACCATGTGATTGAGGGGAGGATAGAGAACATATTAGGATTATGATTAGTTTGTTAGAAATATTAGGGATAGGAGAATTTTAAATTATTGAGGTTCCTCTTTCTCTGGTATAAATTGAGAAGATTCTCCTAATAAAAGGTAATGGTGGCTTATTATCTTAATGAAATATTCTTAAAAATATTTAAAATGTGCCCAATACTAGTCAGTAGATTGCATCACTCGAAAAAATTGGATGCTTCCACTGCGTTTGAGGACTGGAGTCCTCCACAACTTTTGTGACAAGAAGCTTTGGATGTCTTTTATAATAGAATATGAACTGATTGGGATAGTGCTTATGTATATAAAATCAACTTGATTGGATATTCCCAACTTTAGGATCTAAGGCCACTGCAGACTTTCATCTAATGGCCCTAAAAGAAATGGTGGACAGTACTTAACGGAATTAATTATCATCATCATTATTTAATTTAGCTTGATTCAGAAGCTCTTTTGTATCATGTATGTCAGTAAGCTTGGAAGACTTTTACCACGTGTCCAATTTTGAAAAGTAGGATAAAGCTATCTACTTTTGAAACAGTAGAGGATTTAATCCTTTATAAGCATAAATCCTAAACTTATAAAATGAAACTGAAAATATAAATTACCAGTTTTTCGCCCAATTCCATATTTGCTGCATACTGTCATTGATCTCCATCAAGCGACCGCGGACTCTCTCAGGAAGAATTTCTTTCTTTAAACAAGACATGAGGTGGAGTTCAACACTTTTGATATTCATCATTGCTCTTTCCTCAACTATCCATTCCTCTAGATTCAGTTCATTTAGTACCAGCAATTCCAACCGAGGAAATCCTCCCAAGGAAAAAATCATTTTCTTACTTTTATACGAATCGTGGTTTAATTTGAGAATCTTAAGGCATGGCAGTTTCTCCAATGTAGAAATGGCATCTTGTTCTAACTGAGAACGCCCCAAACTTAGCTGGGCAATGTTCGGTGGAAGCTCAGGTAGTTGCTCCAGTCTTATACTCAAAGACATCTTATAGAGATGTAAATGATGTTTAAAGGTCATAAACGGTAGGACACTGTCCCGCTCAGACACGATACGGTAACAAAAAGCATCTATCTCAAGTGATCGGAGCTCGCGCAATTTATCAACGGAGTTAGATAATGCCTCGTGGTATGAGCTTATATTTCCATTTATTCCAAGTTTTCTAAGATTGGTCAGCTTGCCTAAACCATCTTGTATCCAATTGCCAGCATTTAAGCATAATGTGTGGAGGTTTCTTAAATTATTAAGTTGTGCATGCTCACTGGAAGCACCCTTAGCGTGAAGATACCTCAGTTGCTCACATTCCCAAATTGCATTTGGTAAGATCGAGGCTCTGTGGCTTAATCTGAGAGTTCGTAGCTTAGAGAGTTTGTTTGATGGAAGATCTTCAATTGAACCATAGTAATAAGCCAAGTAACTTAAAAGAACAAAATTTCCGACTTCCTTAGGCAATGGAACTCCAATAAATGAGCTTGAGACTGAATTCTCTGTCCTAGACTGCTCGGGATGCGCTGAATCCAAGACTCTCAGTAATTTGCAACCCGTATCAGGTAATTTATATAGTTGACTTCTACATTCAAGGAAGCAAATTACGGAACGAAGGGTCGCACCTGAGCGACTTATAGTTTCATATCCATTACTGCAACGGTGGAGTGCCAGTCGCCTCACTTTAGCTGAAGATGAATCAAGACCATTATCATTGTGGATTGTGAAAAAACTGTTTTCCCTAGCTACAGATATCGAGAGTTCACGTAAAAGATCATGGATGCGGCATTTGCCAAGTGACCCATTAGACTTCTTGCTTGATGCTTGAATCATGCTCCTGCCAACCAGCTCTTCTAAGTAGCCTTCAGCAACGTCTTCCATAATCTCGTTATCTCTCTGCTGAATGAAGCCTTCTGCAATCCACAACCTGATTAGTCTACCTGATCCAATTTCATAATCCTCCGGAAACAGGCCAAAATATAAAAAGCATGGTTTCAGGTAATGGGGCAAATCAAAGTAACTCCAAGCTAATATTTCAGCACACCGTTCGTCGCTTTCAGTGAGATGCCGAGATACACTTCGAAGAACATTGTGCCATGCATGGAACGCTTTATCTTTTGTTGCTAAGAGACCTCCTATGACCAAAATAGCCAGTGGTAGACCTCCACATTTCTTAAAGATTTTTCTCCCTATTTCTTCCAACTCTAATGGGCAAGCTGCTGAGGGGTTTTCTCCTGGAAAGACTTTTTTCATGAACAATTCCCAGCCCTCATTGTCGTTAAGAAGGCGCATCTCATGGAGAGGGCTTACTGGGTCAGCATGTACAGCTACAGCTTTGATGCGAGTGGTAAGCATTACTCTGCTTTGGTCCTTGCCATTAGCTGGTAGTACGAGTTTTAAATCGTCCAATGCTTTTATAGACCATATATCATCAATGACCACCAGATACTTCTTCCCTTTCAAGTGATCACGAAGCATCGTCCCCAATTCGTCCGCAGGCAAATTCTCTATCTCCGCTCGAGATTTGCTCATTACGCATGTTATAACGCGTATCAAGACGTCTTTCATTTCATATTGTTGAGATATGCAAACAAAGGCATGGCAATCAAAATCATTTTTAACATTATGATAAACTTCTCTTGCGAGAGTGGTTTTACCTGAACCGCCCATGCCAAATATGGAAATCACGCAACGTCTTTGCTCCCCGTTGATCAACTGCTTCTTCAAAGTGCTGATTTCTTCTTGCTGACCAACTACTTCCGGTTCCTCGAGCAGGGCAGAAAACCGCCTACCTTCTTCCAAACTTTGGCGAGAAGAGCTTGCCTCTTGTCTTCCTTCATTTATATCCCTTATGCAATAATCATCCCTCCTTCTAGAGATGTCACCGATCTTCTGCTTAATTTGCTCAATCTGCTTGCCGACCTTGTGGCGAGTCTGCGGCTCGCTGATGCCCTTTTTGACACGCCCTACAAGTCCATGCCGCCTCCTTTGACTGTAGATGAAGGTTTCAATAACATCTTCGATTTCATAAGAAACATCTCTGATGTCTGACACCCATTTCTTCACTAGCGCATTTGTATTCTGTTTGGAATCGGCATCTTTCAGAAAGCGTTGCATCCACTCCAGTTCATTTTTAATCCCTTCGATCCCCTCACGCACTCCAAAGAGGAGTTGTGCTTCTTGAATGAGAAGATCACCCAACTTTCCTACGATATAGGGAACAACAGCCTCGGAAGACATCTGTCTCTTCTGCGATGGAGAAGATGATCTCAAGTTTTTTCCATGGAAAGTTTAGAAGAGAGGAGGTGGTGTTTGTTGTATTTCACGTTATAAAGCTCAAAAAAACAAAAAGAAAAAGCTTTCTCAAATATGTGCCATGACAGAATTAGGTGACAGCTGCATGCCTAGATGGACCCATGTGATACTATTCATTCAGTGCACTATGTCCGAATACCTTGACTCCACACGCTTCTCCTTGGGCCCACCTATTGAAAAATAAATGCATTTAATACTTAAATTTTATTCAATCAACCTAAATTTTGAATCTAGCCAAGTCAAAACAAGTAGTTTTATGTTTATTACACATATTCATCATTGATATTAACTAGTACAATATAATCGAATTGGATCTTCCAAAGTAGATCCCACATACGTCAAATTTAGTGGTCCTCTTACATATTATACTTAAAATACCCGGAGCTGCGTTGGCCCAATATCCAAATGAATATTTGAAAGGATCTTTTAACTCGATTAATTGATTATCATTTCGAGGGTTTTCATGTCTAACTTTCCCATAGGATTTAAAATCCTTAGTTTGGTAGATTTATGTACTAATACATATTTTTCTCTATTATATAAAACAATTATCAGCAATATTGACATGAAATCCTTAGTTATACAAATACTCAATGAGAAAATTTTGGATTTTTTTCAAACGAAACGTTAAAGAATCAATACCTCTTCAGGTATAATTCCCAATGACAGTTCCATGTTTGAATAGAGGGAGGATTCCCAATGAGAGTTCCATATTCTAGTGTATGGATGTTTTAACAAATATCTCAAAATATATTAAGGACCAATGGTTGAGTTCCATGTTTGGATAGAGAGAGGATTCCCAATGAGAGTTCTATATTCTAGTGTATGGATGTTTTAACAAATATCTCAAAATATATTAAGGACCAATAGTTGAAAGTTGGTCACCTAGCCGTGTTTGACCCTTCCAAATTAATGAATGGTTTCGATCTTGATTGTGGACCCCACATAAACCAAAAACTTGGGAAACACGGACGGTTTTAATTCCCGTTTTAGAGTTGCAGTGAATGCTAATGACGTTTTGGCACATATCTTGAGATATAAGAGGAATTTACGGCTAAAATTTGGTCACCTTGCTATGTTTGACATTTCTAAAATAATGAGCGGTTCCGTTCTTGATTGTGGACCCCACATAAACCAGAAAACTGGGAAACACAGACTGTTTTAATTATTGGTTTTCATTTACTGTGAACGATAATAATGTTTTGGCACATATCTCGAGATATAAAACGAATCAACTGTTGAAATTTGGTAAGGTGGTGGTTTTGGAGTTATTAATGGTGATTAATGGTTTGGATCTTGATTATGGGATCTAAAAGTTAGATTCCCAAAGCAAAATATAATTAGTCTCACATTACCGCCCCAGTTACTGTATTCTTATTGTCGTTCCGCCTTTCTCTCTTTCCGTGGATTCTGCGCGTCCAAAGGGTGGAGATCCATCTCCAATAATATTTGCTTTTGTAGCTTTCTCCCGTCCACCCTCCGAAAATCCACGCCCATCAAAACGCATAAAATCCACAATCGCGCGGAAAAAGGGCAACAATTCCTCTTGCGTGGACCGTTGCCAAACGTGCCCGGGGCCTGTTTGCGGGCTTTACTAATGGAATTGAATGAAGTAAAAATTATTTTGAATAATGAATAAAAAATATAAGTGGGTTATGATGGTATTTAGGTTTTGTTATTTATGATAAAATCTTTTTTTACATTTTATATTGGGAAGTGGAATTTTTTTATCTTTTAGTAGAGAAAGGGGGTTGTTTTTTTACTTTTTTAAAAAAATATGGTGAAAATTTTGAATTAAAGTGCTTTTTATATAAAAAAAAAATTTAAATAAAGACTTTATCTCACTCGACTTTATCAGCAGTGTTGCCAAACAACCCTCAATAAAGTTAACAGACATGCAAAAGTAGAACAAAAGTCTCTCTCAAAACTTATTCATCACATAAAACAAAGATTACCAAATCACCTTCTGCAAGCAATTTCCTGTGCGGAACAGAAAATGTAAAAGGCGAGGAGAAAGGGGGTATACCATCTTTCAAAGCTCCACTTGCCTCATCCGAACGCAAGAAAAGTTAGAAGGTCTCACCGAGAGTGACTGAGACTCGCCTCGAGATCCTCAGCTCGATCACAGAGATCATAATCCTCGGACTCTTCGACCCCGTGACGTATCGCCACCCGGAAAGACTCGCTAAAGAAGATGACAGCCAGCAGCGCTTTCGAGGAAAAGCAGAAGCGGAAGATGCCAGTTCCGTCAATTCCCACTGCAGCGAAAAAGCAACGGATCCAATGCTCGCGCCATTGACTTCAGACTTAGGCAACTTTCTTTTGCTTTATGGACCCATTGCTTATCCCCACAATGACTAAGCTGCTGCTTCGAAAAGAAGTTCTATAGTTTATTTTTTAAGCAAACCAAGCTTGAACTCCCAAATTGTAAATGGAATAAGTGAGTCGAGCCCAAATCTGGCCCATTAACATCCGTCCATTCTTTATGTGACCTGCCTCGTGATGGATTTAGAAAAGCTCGGCCAGTGAGTCAGAAAAAAAAAAGATAGATTGAGGTTCTGCTTACCTGTGCCCAGGGTTTACCCTACTTTCAACTAATGAGCCCACGGGTTGGTATGGACCTTTTTCTTCTTTTTTTTTCCTCAGTGGCCCAGTGGCCACGACATAGAAAGTGAAGGGCCCCTGTCAGGGTTCGAAATCCGGTGGGAGCTATGGGAGCGGGGCCTTATCCGCAAGGCCAGCCCTCTATTCCTCGGTTGGCATGGGCTTTGTCTAGAACACATCAGCACAGATTTAACCATGCCCGATTGGAAAATGGGCAAATCCAAAATCAGTCTGTTTAGTATATTAAGGCTTGGATTCAAGCTTTAGCACCAATATGATTTCATTAAAAAAAAAAAAAAAGAAGAAAAAGAAAAACTGAGCTACTCATTAAAAAAAATAATGAAACAATTTTGTCCGAGATGGGCTCGCACATTGTTAGAATTATCGTTCGAGGAAAACAATTGTCTCTCCAAAATACGAGGATATTTTCAAATGTGGGGTTTCTCTTAGGTTGAGAAATGTCATATAAAATACAATGATTTTTAAGTAAAAACAAAATACTGCTAAACAATACTTTTATATACTTCCCATTTGTTCTATTTTCGTTCATATTATTGCAAATTTCTCATTTCTTTGAGTAATATGTTATATAAATATCATAATAGTGTCACAGTATTTTCAAAATATCACCTAAGAATTCGATATTGTTGCAATAAATGTTGCATATTATGGACGCATTGTTATAGGGCCTTTGACGGGAAGCCATTGCCAGTTGAATCCCAAGAAGTTGAATATCCAGCAAACAAACGAGCGCTCATTAGATACCTGAATGGGCTACATCCAACTCATCAGCCAATCAGAATTCAACAAAAAGAAAAACGTCTTCCATAGACATGCAAATCTAATTTAAAGGTGATTAACTTATTATACCCTCTACGGCTCCACCCCGCTGTCCTAAGTGTAATCTCTAGTATGATGTCCTCTTCTCACGTGTGTGGGCTCTATCATGGGTCCCAACCCCTTGGCGGGGTGCCAAAGAAAAAAAATTAAACAAAGGATATTCTACAGCTTCTCGTCAATTTGTAAGTAAATAGTATATTATCATTAAAACATCTTCCATAGAAAGCGCTAATTTAAGGGCTACACCAAAGTAAATGTCCTCCACCAAAATAAAGTAAGCGATATTGTGCCGAGAGCTGCACTTCGACCTAACATTTGTCCATCATTAAAATTAAATTTTTTTCCTCATACAATATTGTAGGGCTGTTCCATAAGCACGTATCATATTGTCCTGTATTTTATGGCCATGTGATATTGTAAATATTAATGTGGACAATATTGTAGGCTTGTATATAATATTTTAAATGCGATATCCATGAGCAGTACGTTAGTGCTCTGTTATTGTGAGAATAGCCCTGTATAAAAAATTTAAAGTTTTCGATTAAAGATTTAAGACCAGCCATAGGGTCAATATCCCTTCCAAAGTGTATTAGTCAATTTTTTTATTTTTTATTTTTTCTCTGGTAGAATTTAGTCAACAGTTTTTGAAGTGCAAAAGAAGAATCAATGTGTCAGTCAAAAGTTATGTTGGGTGACACGATTCATCTCTTCCAAAGCGATAAAGCCGATTGGGTTACTGTCCCACCAAACACAGACTTCGGGCTACGTAGGCCTCAGCTGCCTAGTTACAGTGATGTGTACCATCGGTCTAAATACACTCGCCTCAGCTACCCACCCACACAGAACTCTCAGGTTTCTATCCGGACGCATCTCTGTAATCTAGAACCGTATTTGCACTCTTCTGGCAGATAGAGTCCCGAATTATCTCGACGGTCTCTTTGAAGAGTATTTTCTCTTTCTTTTTTTTAGTGCTCAATTATTATGGAGGGGCCCATTCGGGTGTAATCACTGATAACATTTGCTTTTTAGCTCAATTAGTGTGGAGTGAGCCACTCGGGTGTAATCACTTTTCGCTTATTGGTGCCAATTATTGAGGACTTCGAGTGGGTCACTCGGGAGTAATCATAACAACTTGTCAACACCACTCAACCAAGAGTGTGTCGGCAACGATCCACTAACAAAGTTATTGGTGCATGGTATAACAAAATGAGCTCGTATTGAATGCTATATGAAAATTTGAGAATCACCGTAACTTACAGAGTCAGGCATCGTTTAGAATTGGATCATATCCACTCAAATGGGCCCACTAGGTATATTTTATTAAAAATGCACAAATGTTTATGAAAATATATAAAACTCCAAATATTTGAATAGACGCATCCAACTCAAGTGTCTCTTGAGATTTATTTATTTTTTAAATTATTGGTTTTTAGAAAATATCCAACAATTTAAAGACAACAATTTTCGAGATGCAGGTGGTTTTTGTGAAATTTTGTCCATAAGATACAATGGCTAACTCTGATTCAAAGTCTATACGCTAAAATAAAAAATATTGAACTACTCTTAAAACCATAGTAAAAAAAATAAACTAGAAGAAAACACTCTTAGACAATTTACTTAAAAAAATAATTTCTCCTCATTTTGAATGCTATGTAAAATACTTGAAAATCACCTTAATTTATAGAGTTGGAAGGCATCCCTTAGAATTGAGTCACATCCACTCAAGTGGGCCCAAGAGACACAACTGATCCAAAGGGTACAAATATTTTTGAAAAGACATAAAACTCAAAATAATTGAAAACACACCCAATCTCAAGTGCCTCTTGAGATTTTTATTTAATTTTTTAATTACAGGTTTTTAGAAAATTTTCAATAATCCCCCACTAGTTTCTAAAAAATACTTTTTTAAAGAGAAATCATTAATATTAATAATAATAGAAATAAGAAAATAACTAAAAATTATATAATACATCCCTCGTAGGTGAATGCCCCTTGAGCTCGAAGGTAGAATATGTATAATAAAATTTTAGTGTGAGTGGACTAAGTGAAGTTCACGATACATATTCACATTATACAATATAGTCGGGCATCTATATTTTGCGTGCCGCTTTATTTCATAGGCCATGCACTAGTCATGGTCTTAGCTAATACTGAACAGCCTTATTGACAGGACATATGGAAGGCAGCCATGACTTCCACATCCGCAAAGATAAATCCATCAGGAGTGCTTTCGCTCACTCAGTATTAGGCAACGACTCTATTAAATTTGAAACACAAAAATTTTCCGCATGCTTGGTTAGATTCAAGCGCATTCTGTAAAAAAAAAAATGGATGTGAAATGGATGCGTGTGGTTTCTCAAGGCCAAACAAAATTTCTAATTCTATGCACACGTGTTTTAGAATCACTACACGATATATACTTCTATTAGAGCCCGTTTGGATGTTTACGGAATACAATATTTATAGATTTAGATATTGTAAGAATAAAATAGTATAGAATAGAATTGTGTAAAGTTAAAATATTATAATTTTTTTATTGTTTGAAAATTTCTGAAGAACATTACAGATTTTAAATTGGATTATTTGGATGGCACTATATTTTAATATATATTTAAAAAATCCAGAATAACAACAAGTTAGTGTTATTGATCGTAGTAAAGTTCATTATTAGAGTAATTTTTATTAAATACTTAGTTTATATAGATTTTACCATGTGTGGCTAAAAAAGTAGTACAGTAAAATAAAGTTCAGCTGCCAACTTTCTTACCATAAGCTACTTTTCTTTATTATATAAAACAATGTAAAGTATAATTCCTAAAGTAAAGTCAATACAAAGGGCAATTACTGTACAACTATATTTCTCCTATTTTACTTCACCACATACTTCATCTTTCCCTACTTTACCTTATCTTTTACCATGATGTGACATCAATATTTATTTTGCTTTACCGCACATATTGCACGCCCATTTTGAATGCTATGTAAAAAAACTTGAAAATTACTTTAATTTATAAAGTTGGAAGACATCGCTTAGAATTGGGTCACATCCAGTCAAATGGGCCCAAGAGACACATCTCATCCAAGGGGCACAAATGTTTTTAAAAAGACATAGAACTCTAAATAATTAAAAAGACACATCCAGTCTCAAGTGCCTCTTGAGTTTCTTTTTTTTTTTTTTTTTTTTTTTAATTGTGGGTTTTTAGAAAGTATCCATCAGGTGAGCCATCGCTTGCCCCAATAAGACTGGGCATATAATTACTAATGCAATCAACACAATGTTCTGCATTATTTGTCATGCATTTATCTTGATTGGAATTCTTATATTTAGATTTTGTTGTTACAAGCAATTAAGTTAAAATAGATAAAAGATGAAAGCCCAAACGAGTCTATAAAGCTCAACATTGTATAGACCGTCAGATCTGTTTCAACTTTGGCTGCCCCTTTTAGATGGGGATGTAAGTCAGGTCAGTCTGGAACTAACCCGATTCTGACCCAGGCCTTGAACAAGGACTTAGATGGGTCAGATGGATGCAGACCCAACCTGAGGTTGACCCAGCCCAAGTAGAAGAGGTAGGAATGTTGGATGTGATGACTCCTGTCCCAGATTTAGCTACAGCTGTGATATGTATCCGCACATGGGTAGTGTAAAATGCAACCTGTATAGTGCTGAAGGTTGAAACATGGAGGTCGGAATTTCTGAGTTTGATACAAATCATACTCACGGCTATAAATCCACAATAGGGCCCACCTAAGTGAAAATTGAAACCGTTCAAAATATATATTGTTCCAAAAATTAATAACATAGGAGTTAAGCTGCAGTAAAATTAAAACGTGGCTAATATTTGATAAGTAAGTCAGAGACTAATATGTTTAATCTTAATGTAGGACTAACTTTTATTTGAGTAAAGATTTAGAACATCCTTGCTCTTGCAAGGCGGGAATGATAGACAGCATTAGAACTCGGATATATATATATATATATTTTTTTTTTGGATAAAACTCAGACTTTTTTTCCCTCTTTCTTTCCTTATTTATAAATAGATTCAAGTAATCTCATGTTTGGATTCTTTGCACTCTCTCTAAAACACATCATCTCATATTAGTAGTAAATCAGGAACATCTGTTTTCTCTCTTTATATATATCTTCTGGTCAGTTCATGGAACAAAAGTATATTCAAACTGGGACAAAATGGAGAGGAATTTTTTAATATCTAGATAATGCATGAAATGATTTTTTTTTTTAATGTTAACGTGACTTGAAAACTGAAATAATGCATGAGATACTTGGAAGGGGTTTTAAACTTGCTAGTGTTATTTGTTTTTAGAAAGGGCATCAATATCTGATCTCAACTACTGTTGTTGCTTAACTGGCTGATATTGCATTATGTTATTTCTGAGCGTTCGTTTATATTGCTAGGGAATAATGCATGAGATACTTGCAAGGGGTTTTAAACTTGCTAGTGTTATTTGTTTTTAGAAAGGGCATCAATATCTGATCTCAACCACTGTTGTTGCTTAACTGGCTGATATTGCATTATGTTATTTCTGAGCGTTCGTATATATTGCTAGGGTCACGAGGAAAGATTCTCCATATATGTACATGCATCTAGGGAAAAACCTAAACACGTTAGTCCTTTCTTCATTGATTGAGACATTCATAGCAAGCAAGTATGTGGTTCTTTATGTTCATGTTCTATTATATTCATTAACTTAAAGAATTCAGTAAGTATAGGTATTAGGTGTTCTCAAAGTCATGTTCTATGAGTAGACGGTAAACCTATCTTCTTCTTCTTTTTTATGACATGAGTTAACTTATCTTTAACCTTGGATGCATTTTTGTTCATTATGTGAGTTCTAATGTGGATCAGAATCTATTGGTCCGTAAATATGAGCCATAAATGATAATTAAATATTTATTTTTAGATGATTTGGCTTATGATAGATTGGAGTGGAGAAAGAGAATTCATGTAGCTGAACCCAACATAGTTGGGACAAGGCTCTAACGATGGTGATCTTTGCATTTTTACTATCTTTGTGTCAATCTTTGGAAGAGAGCAATGGTATGTTGATCTAATTAATTATAACCTTTATAATGTCTTTAAAAATCACACACATTTGTTTTGTGTGGCTCTTGATCTAATTTTCCTGTGCATATTTGATGTGATGGTTCAAGTTTTACATGATTCAAGGTGAAATATTCAGCCTTTATTTTCCCTTGACCATGACTTGTAGCCAAAACTGATGGGATGGCTTAGGATTCGATGATGATTGATGATAGTGTTGATGATGATTTGCTCTCCACCTTAGTCCATTGGCCTTATTCTATAATTTTATGTTGTTTGGTTTGAACATTGTGAGCTTCAGAAACTGTCAAAATATTTCCTAGAGGGTATGATTACTGAAGTCTGAAGATGTGGAAGTTTAAATGATGTGGTAAATTGACAGATCAAAGGTCTTTTCGGCGTTTCTTCTTAGGATATTTGATGTTAGCCAATTTGACCTTGTGGTTCCTTTGGTCTAACATCATATGGATGAGCTTGTAAAGAAGGTGATATACAAAGCAGTACACTTTGTTCCCGATGCAATTATCTTTGTTATGTTTTAGAAGGGCTCACCTTCTAAGAAAAAGGCTCAATCCTTAGGGATAGACTCAAGCCTGTGTGATTCTTTAGATAGGCTTAATCATTAAGGGTAGTCCTGAAGGCTCATCATCTTTCTAAGATTCTCTTTTTTATTTGGTTTTCCACCTCAGATTCGACATTCATCCTCTGTAGGGTGAAGAGGACCTTACAGTTTTAGAATCATAATCAAAGTGTGATTTATAAACTCAAAAGTCACAGATGAGATTGGAAAGTAAAATCTTTAATAATTATAAATTTATTATTTATAGAAAAGAGCTATTGAGCTGCAGTATTTTGGATTTTTTATATTGAAGTAGTTAAAATTTTGAATTTGAAGCCTTTTGTCGTGCGATTGGTTGACAGCTTTATCTTATGCCATGTGGATGTCATCCAAAACAATTGCAGGTTGTCTGGGGAAAGATCTCTATGGTTGATGCTGAGAAGAGACTTTTGGCAAATGCACTCTAGGACACCGACAACCAGCATTTTTCATCTTGCTTTCTGACAGGTGATTGGTCTGTAAATTGATTTGATCCCAGTTATAGATCAATTGATTTTATGGTGCTATTGCAATCTAGGAAGCACGGACACCTCTTTGGGGCCGCCGTATCAGTGTCCGACACAAAAACAAATGATATCCTGCTTATTTTTTTATATTTTATTTTCCAGACAAGCTGAGGACACATTGGCTATTTTAATTGGAGAAAAGTATTAAAATTATAATAAAGAAATGAGAAGGGGGGCACTATGGATAATTCATGTTTAATGATTATGAATTATGGTTCCGTTTTGTATCACTATTTGAAAATTTGATATGTTTGTTAGTTGGTTCAGTGGTTCACTTGTACTTGAATTTTTATTTATTTGATTGCTAAATTGATTTCAAAGTTAAAATGATATTATCTTTTAGTATATAATTAAATATATTACTATTCTTATTATTAAGATTAAATATTAACGTGTCCCCAATTTATTCATGTCCTATTTTTTTGAGAAATGCCGTGTTAACTTGCCCGTGTGGTATTGTTTCCGTGTCTATCATTCCTTTATTGCGACCATTTAGAATATTCTACCTTTTACATTACAGTTGTGTGCCACTACACAATTTGAAATATGTGTATAAGTATATGATGGATACAAATGTCAGCTTTATCGACTGGTCCGTCTGCAATCCTTTTCTGCCTTAATCTTACTTTCCCCCTGTATAAAAGCTATTCTGATATTTACTCCATTGGAAAAGTTATTTGGATTAGTGTCAAATGGAAACTCTGTATAATGGATTAATGGCGCCGTACATCCTGATGTGCTTTTAAAGCCTTCATTATTATTTTTTTTTTGGGCTGACCAAGAATGTACATTGGCTTATTAGTGGATTGCTTATTTATGTGCATTATACACTTGTTTTTTGGGCTTTTGAGGATTAATTTCTTTTATATCCACTGCAAAATTGAGAATTGATTGTGTTGGATCAGCATGTTCAAAGTTACACTTTTGTACGATCACATTCCTTTTCCTTTCAGCTTTGAGGACCCTGGTCCACAAGGAACTGGCGGGTATTTAGCCAACATGTTGCCGGAGATTGAAAAGAAGGATTGGAGGAAGGGTGCACAGGTAAACTCAAGCATGATTGATTATGTCTAATTTAATGTTTAGAGGGTTGCATGGATATCTAGAAAATATGTATGAATTTTATGGTATACCTCTAAGCCTTTTTCAGAAAAAGTGAACATACAAATGAAAGACCGTTATGACGTATGCTATGTCTGTATTTGAAATGTTAACCTAGAGATAGTGCTACATGAATGATTGATAATGGTCAATTGTTTCACTTGCAGCAGAGAGAGAAGGTCTTAATAATCATTAAGAAGATTAAAATAATTTCCTGAAAGATAAATTATGGTGTACCTTAGTGATGTATTGCTGAAGTCCTTAACATGTGTTATTGTCCACATGTGTGCATGTTTACACTCTCCCTGAAGTTGGCGTTTGAGTGTCAATCTTACTGGCTATAACCTAAGGGGACAACTTTTGAAGAATTTGAAATTCTCGCAGACATGAATTCTTAGAATTCTAATAAAGAAACGGGCATTGAAATGGATTTTACGGCTTGTTTGATTTAGCATATTAGAATTCTACAAAGGACCACCAAATATGCATTATAAGCATAGCCTCTTGGATTTTAGGCTGACATGCACTATAAGCATAGCCTTTGGATTTTAGGCTGAAATGAATTATCAGCATAGTCTTTCTATCCAAGAGGCAAAATATTGTAAGAGTAAAGGCGAAAATCTACAAGGGCCAACAAATAGCCTACAGTTTAGGGAGAAAATCATAAACCCTGGAGAGTCTGGATCCCCTATTTCAACGAAATAGGGGAATATTGTTTGGACCTATCCTCAAATGCCACCTATATAAAATAACTAGCCATTACCTTTGTAAATCAAATCCTAAAAGCAAGGCTTCTAAAACTGATCCTCTGTTTCCATTAGTTGGTAACTTGACTAACTCTCTTTGTACAATATTAGCCACTTTCTTAGATGGGAGATGCTCGTGTGAGAGTTATTCTCATAGTAAGGATAGGGGCCCTCACAATCCTATCTTAGATCTCCTACGAATCCAATTCATTGCAAACAAACATTCCTAAGAATTTTAGTAATGTACATAAATAAGCTGACCATAAATAAATTGAGGCTATGCTATTTTAAAAGGTCAAAAAAGGAAAATAAAGAAAGAAATTTCGAAGAAACTTTTTTCCTCGGGAGAATTCATTCTAATTCAGACAATGGAGCCCACATATAATCAATCTAAACCCTCCAACAATCTTGGAATGCATCCCAATTTGCTACCATGTGATAATTATCAAGAAACACGAGATCACCAAGTTGATAGGGACATCTTGTCTTACTTAGTTGCCTAAAGATTGATCTTGTGGTGGATAGGTAAACTTAATCTATCATCCATATATGTCAATTACATTTCGTTTTCGGCCGGAATGGCTAGAATGTCTTGTTCCTCTCCTTCAATTGAAACAGAATGGGGCTAAAATAAATTCGTTTTGAATTCCATTCCATTTCGGTCCATTTAATTTCTTTTCAATATTCATACCAAGAAACATGTATAGTTTATATTTTATTTTTTATTATTTTATTATATATATGTGTATATTTCTAATTTTTTTATTATTCCAAAAAGTTAATTCGAAAAAATTTGCCGAATTTCTAAAATATCAAAATATTTTATCTTAGCTGTTAGAAAAAAATGATGACCGAAACAACCCATGTCTTCTCTTGCTCCAATCCTCTGCCAAATTATTGTGCCGTCTGCTCTGCTAGTGTCAAGGGGCTGATGAGAGTGAGGTACTTCACCACTCGGGCTATCTTGAATTCTCAACTATTCAAAATATTTAATTGTTAGAAACTTCTATGCCCTAGAATCAAGGGTCGAAATTGTTTGGTGAGTGATATTCGTTGATCAACGGTGATTGAGATGCATCCATTTGAGCTGGATCATGATTGTCTTTTATGCCCTTACTTTTGGATTCATATGATGACACTGTCCGCATATTTTCCACCCTCCTCAAACGGCGCCGGTACAATTTCCAGCCGGGATCTGTAGTCGTGTTAATTATAAAATTCTATTTTTTGCAACTCCTGTACTCTCCGGACTATAATTTCAATTCATTCAAATTCTTTGTTGACCCATTGAACTACAAAATATTTAGTTTCATGTCCTTTTAAGTTTTAAAAAAGTTAACCCCAGTTCAATTGGTCTATGACCACAATTTGATCCAGAAGTTGATGGTTCAAAATTATACTACGATTGGGACCACAGGAGATTTATTCGGCTCCCCCTGGGCGTGTAGGAATTATTCTGGCCCAAAGGGTTGAAGCACCCCCCGTTATAAATAAATAAATAAATAAAGTCTTAAAAAAGTCATCAAGAATTTGGAGGTATAAAAAGATTTTACATGTTATAATTCCAACCGTCCAGCTAGGGGTGCTTATGGATCGGGGCGGTCGGTCCGGATCCACTAGAACCATTAATGTGAAGATGAAATTGGACCCAAAATTAAAATCAGCTTCTTCGTTTAGAAACCATTAATGAGAAGATGGAACTAGAACCGGAAGCGTTCCCATATATGGAATGGGTCAGGGTCCGAATTTGGGTAGAGAATGATTTGGCAAAACAAACTAGCTTTTAGGATAAATTATAAAAAATTGAGGTACTATGTTGGGTCTCAAGTCCACGAGTCGAAACCAAGGTGGAGTTGGACATTGACTCTTTTAGGTCACAGGTCCAAAAAAGGACTTAGGAGCTGTTATTAATGGGTTGGAACCTCCGGAAAATAGGGGACACATTTACATCCCTTCCCGACCCGGGCATAGCCCGCTTTGGGCCGGGCTTGGGCCTACAATTTTAGTACTCGGGCTTGGTGTGAATAAAATGTCCAGCTTGTTTATTGTATGGGCCGGACTTGGATTAAGTGGTAGAAAGCCCAAAGACAGGCCTGGCCCAGCCCGAATAAGAGGGATAAAAATAATCTTCTGAGATTTGCCTAATAAGACTCAAAAGTTGCCCCACTTTTCCTCTTATTCCTTAATCCTTAATCCCACGTTCATATGCAAACATAATAGAAAAAATCAAGGTGAAACTTGTCACCATGATTTCAATCCTATATCAATATCACAAATACTCATCTGTTCCCTGTGTCAAGGAGGAAATCTCCTCAAATTAACTAATAAATGATTTCAATCCAATCTCAATCTCAATCTAACCAAAAAAAAAAAACACTCGTCCTTCTATTTTATCCTTACATTAAATTCTAAATGTGATTAGGGCATGGGTAGAACATAGATATGCATGAAATTATCCATATATTCTAAGGCCCATTAACAATATGCGCCGGTCTCGGGCTTAATAGACTTTAGTGGGCTGGGCTCTGGTTGAGCAGCTTTGTCTTGAGTCGGGCTTGGGCCTGTTGTATTAAAGTCAGGCCAAGTTTGAATATTCATCAACCCAGCGTGGCCCATGAACACCCACATCCGGCATTACTAATGAAAATGATACTTCCAAACAAACATGATAATATATTCTACGTACGCATCTAAAGGTCACATTTTACGCATGTAAATCTCATTTTCAAATCCCATATGTAAAGGACAAATAGGCCTTAGGCTCAGGAAGAGTGGGCCGGACCTAGGTCCATTGACAGACCTAAATAGAGAATCTCATCCATTCACAAAACGATGGATCTGACCTAAATAGACCATAGTATTTGGTAAATGACGCAATTATGCCGACAGACTTTCCAATGGACCTATGGTCCTATCTGCCTTTGTAATTCTGGTGTGTGTCTGGTTTGAAATTTGCGAGTTTCAAAAACTGTGACAACATTTCCTAGAGGGCATGGTTACCGTAGATGTTAAAGTACAGATGATATGGCAAATCCACAGATCAAAGGTCTCCTCTGGTGTTTTTCCGTAGGATGTTTGATGATAGCCAATTTGACCCTGTGGTTCCTTGGGTCCAACATGGACAAGCTATATTGTTCTCAATCCTGTCCTTGGGAATCTCTATTTTATTTGGTTATCTGCTTCAGATTCAACATCCATCGTTAGTAGGGTGAAGAGGACCTTGCACTCTGAGAATCATTTGTAATGTTATAAAAGTGTGGTTCGTAAACTTAACAGCCACGGATGAGACTGGGCAGTAAAATTTCTAAGAATTATAAATTGGTTCTTTATAGTCAAGAGTGGTTGGGCTGCAGTACTTTGGATTTTAATTGCAATAACTAAAATCTTGAGTGTCAAGACTTTTGTTGTGTGATTGGTCGACAGATCTTACTTTATGCTGTTTGGTTTTAGAACATCTGACAACCAGCATTTCATCTTGCTTTCTGATAGGTAATTTGCTTGTAAATTGATTTGATCCTACTTCTAGATGAACTAATTTTATGGTGCTACTATGACCATTTAGAATGATAAATCTACTTTCTACGCTATAGTTGTGTGCCACTGCATAATAGTGACTGTGTATAACTATCCGATGGACACAAACGTCGGGGTTATCCAATGTCAAGTCTGCTTAATTTTTCTACACTAATCCTACTTTTCCCCTGTATTATACCTATTATGGTATTTCCTTCCATTGGAAAAGTTAACCTGAACAAATTTCAAATGGACAATCTCTGTACAATGGCTTAATGGTGGAGTACATTCTGATAAGCCTTTTGAGTTCCTTTTATTTACGCTGATCAAGATGGTACATTGGCCTATTAGTGGATTGATTATTTATGTGCTATACCTTGTTTTTTGGACTTCAGAAGATTTTTTTAGTATCAACTGCAAAATTGAGAATTGAATGTGTTGGATCAGAATGTGCAAAGTTCCACTTCTGTTTAATCTCATTCCTTTCCTTCCAGCTTTGAGAACCCTGGTCCACACAGAATAGGCAGGTATTTAGACCATATGTTTCCTGAGATTGAAAAGAAGGATTGTAGGAAAAGTGCACGGGTAAACTCAAGCATGCTTGGCTACATCTAATTTAATGTTTAAAGGGCTGCATGGATTTCTAGAAAAAATGTATGAATTTTATGGTGTACCTCCAAGCCCTTTCAGAAAAAGTGAAAACACAAATGAAAGGCCGTTATGATGTATGCCATGTCTGTATTTGAATTGTTAACCTAGAGAGAGTGCTTGATTGATAATGGTCAACTGTTTCGCTTGCAGCAGAGAGAGAGGTCTTAAATCTTAATTGTGTATACAATTAATGGTCATGAGCGATTGATAATGGTCAACTGGTTGATATACAATTTGGTTAATAATTATATAAGCTTAATTGTGTAATATATTCAGTCAACCCAATATAGGTCTGCACAAGTCAAATCAAGTAGTTTTATTAGCCAAAAAAAAAAAAAAAAGTAGTTTTATGCCACATTCATCATCGGTTTTAACTAATGCTAGCAATATGAAAATATGATAAATAGTCTTATTAAAATAATTCAAAGGTATAAATCATTTTGTTTGTTTTGTAATTTGCTGCAGTGGCTGGGCATGAGTGGGACTATAGAATAATTGAATTGGAACAAACAACGATGGATCCCAATCCCACATACGTCAAATTTAGTAGTTTTCTTGCGTATAATGCTCAAATTCCTCAGAGCTGCTTTGGCTGAATATATAAATGAATAATGTTTGGGAGGACTTTTTTTTACATGATTAATTGATTATGATTTTGAGTTAAAACACTATTTAGCCCGGTAGTTCTCGTCTGGCTATCTAGGGTTCGAACCCTGGATATGCCACTTCTTTCCGTGCGTGCAGGCTACCTTCTGGCGTGTGCGGTCTCTCTCCCGGTTCCAGTCCCCTTGGCCAGGGTTAAAAGACAAAAAAAAAACACTCTTGTTGCCCTTTTCACGTTTGGCAATCAAATCCTCACAGATTTCTCATTGGTTTTTCATTTTAAAAAAATCTAAATTTGAAAAGTGTAGATCCTCTAGGATTTAGATTAACATATAATGTTCGATCGACTCTCGATGCTTAGTGGTAGCGATAAAATAAAATAAAAAATAATTTTTTTTTATTTTCAAGTCCCATACCTACTTGGCTAGGTAGTACAAATAAACTAAGTAGTGCACGCCCTCCAAAGGCTTTGATCTTATTCGGCTTGCCTAGCATATATTGTGGACAGGGTAAAGACAATTGCTCATACTTGCCCTTTCACAGCCGTACTTAGGAAGACTTAGGTTTGAGGGCCTAACCAAATATTAAAAGGGATAATGACCGTATGTTAGCCCTTATACCCGATAATTGCCTCAGAACGGTTGGGAAATACATAACTCCCCAAGAGTTGTTTGTACATGAAGGGACACTATGAAAGTGGCAACTTTACCCTTAATCATTGTAGGATATCTCATGGATATCACATAAATCTTGAAAACTTTCATCCTCTTCGTTTCTACCGAAAAGCCTGTAAAATAGAGAAACGGAGAAAAGTGGATGTGATAAAAACCCTTTTTCACCGAGGTCATCTTCTTTGATTGTCTTATGGGTTTTCCTCCATTTTCATCTAACCATCTTGCTTTGGATATGGCAGGAATACATTCTTTCACTCCATTATCCTTCTTCATTCTTTGCAACTTCTTTGAAATAGTTGAGGGTTTCAGAGAGAAAAATGGTAGATGGATAGAAAATGGTATAGTAGGAGCCCTCAGGAATCCGCAACAAATATAAACGAAGAAGATAAAGCGGAGTTATGAATTCGTAGTGAAAATGTGCTTTGGGTTTGGGCGGAATGGGGTAATTTTGAGATATCCTACTATCATAGGATATCGCACCATGAGATATCCTAACACCATAGGATATCGTAAGATTAAGAGGTAAAATTGTCACTTTATGGCGTCCTTTCCTGTACGAACAACTCTGCGAGAATTATGTATTTTTCAAAATGCTAGATTAGGAATTTCTCTAAATTTGGGGCCCAACAACTATTGATTGGAAAGATCTGTCGTACTATCATCGTCCCACGCAAAGATCATTACAATCATTCAAGGTGAATGTCATCCTCACCAATTATATATCCTCAAGTTTTAGATAAAAGGAGATGGGCCCCATTGCACGATTAAGCACCATGATGGAAATGTGATTAACACCAAGTTAGCAACGATGACAGTTAGTGCCCGTTACATTTCAATCATGATGCTCAATCGTATGGTGGGATCCACTTCTTTTGAGGTGAAACCTGATGATTTAGGATTTTAGGGATGAAATCCACAGTGAATGGTTTGGATGAAATCCACGTGGGCCCCATGATGGTGTTATAGAAAATGTTACATGGTTCCCGTGTAATAGTTGCGATAGAGGATCTAAACACATATGTGACGTGGTTGTCCCGGTGAGATCTAAATATTTTATAAGATTGCTCCTATGTGGTTGAGTCCTGATCCACTGAGTGATCTCCCACACACTTTCTGTGAGTGGGACATGTGGAACTCAACCATGGGGCCCCCAATTAAAAATCATATCCATTTAAATGGATGTCATCCCTCTAATGATATACCCTCAATAAGAGTTGGTCCCAACAAAGAATTGCACAAGGTGATTGATAATGTTACAACCCAAATATAAGCGAGATAATTGAAGTGAAGATTTGCTTCTAGAGTGCTTTAACATTAACAACTGTCAATAAGATTAAATGAAAAATTTTACAGGACAGTGATTAGACCATTATGACCTATATAGTAGAACGTTAGTCAATTAAGAAGTAACATATGCACAAAATGAGATGGATGTGTGGTAAAACTAGAAATGAAAAAATTAGAAATGATCAATTTTAAAAGCACTTAGAGATAGCATCAATAGATGATAAAATTAGTGAAACCTATTCGAGATAGTTTGAGCACGTCCAACATAGGCCGGTAATGACGCCAGTAAGAAAAAGTTTGGCCATGCGGTTTGATGGCTCACCAAGGGAAAAGGAGTGGGTGAAGTGGATGTGGATGGAAGTAGTAAAAATAAACCTGAAAAAGCACAACTCATCTGAGAATTTTACTCAAGATAAATCGAAATGAAGCAACAAAATTCATATACCTGACCCTAACATGGTTGGGACAAGACTTTGATGATGATGATAAAATACTTTATCAGTCATGTGCTCAATCTTAGGGTAGGAGCAATTTCTATTGTAGCAGAATTTGAGGAGATGTTTTTGGAGGGATGAAATTCACATTATTGAATGATCCGAATTGCCAATTGGTAGGCCCACAAAAGAGTTCCACTCACAACGCACGTAGGAGACCACACCCGAACTGGAATCTGTGTAGACTTAAGATGGAGAAGGCCGACCATAAGGACCCCAAAATCCTCTCATTCCACCTTTGAATGCTTGCTCTAATATATTTCTTACCCATTAATTCCAAGGTATTATGATGAAAATTTCTTCAGGCCTAATCATGGTGAAGCCCGTCTGAATATAAAGGACAGTGAATTTACAGGGAATTTCTAAATATGATGAAAATTTCATCAGCCCTAATTAAAGTGGAGCCCATCCTAATTGGAGAAGGGAAAGGCTGACATGGAAAGAAAAGGAACAGAAGAATCTTTGCAAGCAAAAATATTGGGGGAATCCTTCTGTGAACTTTGATTCGAGGTATTGATAATAAAAGGTGCATTGGTAAAGTCAAAAGGAAAAAATATGTATATTGTCTATGAACCTGATCAATAGAAGTTGAATAATGATTGTGATACTCTAAGTCGTCGGGTAATCCCCCAAGGTTAAATCAGGGGTCGAGTGATTCTATGATCTAAGAAATAAGAATGTGTACGGAAAAGTGTGGAGTAGTTCCGTTAGTACGTTGAGGTTCTGTTCAAGTCCCACATCAGAAACATTCGATCCTTATCCTAATTTGGAATTGGTGAAATCAACTGCGTATATAATTTGGAGAAGAGTAAAATCTTCTTTTATACTTTAATCGTTATTACAGGATACTTACTCATATCATAAAAATTTAATAACCGCCCCCCCTCCCCCACCCCCACCCTTCCCTTAAAACTTCTTTTGTACTTTTATCATTACAGGATGCTTACCCATATCATAAAAAAAATTAATCATGGCCCCACAACAGGAGCCGTCTGCATATCTTTTCTCATTGAAATGCCACATCTATTGGCGATGATTGACACATGATAGAGTAGTTACTTTAATCATATTTAGTGTTAATATGCTCTAATGCTCAATGGATATTAGCATTTCGTGTTAGAAATACTTGTAAATATTATTACTTAGAGATCTTAAAGCATGGATTTCTTTGTTTCATGATTTTAGTAAATAATCACTAGAAAATAGAAAATCATGATGAGTGTTATATTGCATTTGTGTGCAGGAGGTGGTGCTGCAGGGCCATGCTTGTGGAATAGGGTGAACCGGCCATGTTATTTGTTTGTAAGAACTCAACCAGGAATCATGGATTTATAATTAAGGAAAAAAAAAAACAAAAAAACAAGAATCATGAATTAAAATAGTGGCCGCTATTCAATCATAGTGGTCTAAATGAAATTTAGCGCTACTCATACCCTTAGCGGCCGCTACGGTCTGCGACGGCCGTTACAAGGTCGCGACGGAATGAGATAGATTTCTATTTAAAAAATAAAATAAAATGCAGAATAAGGCATATTACTTTTCTTCTTCTCTTCAAATAATATTTTTACACAACTCTTCTACCATTTTATATTTAAAGGAATACAAAAAAACACATGATCTCACCAAATTACAGTCGATACATAGACTTCTTTTGAAAGGTTTTTCTCTAGGTACATCTTATTAGACACCCCCTTTGGTAGATGTATTCTTTTCTCTAGGCACTCTTAAGTCTTGACTTGATGATATATTTTTTTAATGAGCCTTTCTTTAGTTTTTAAGTAAGCATAACCAAGCAATATAAATATATGTGAGAAAAATTATCATTACTATTGTTTTCTATATATACAGCGATACAGAACCTCATACAATGAGGAGACTGCTACGCCCCCTTATCTTAGTTACTTTTGTAAAAAATAAAGAAAAACACATTTTTTTATCACTTTCTAATATTCCAGAGTTTCTACAAGTTTTTCAAAAAAATTTGGTGATTTTTTCAAATCACACCGCTACACCGCTATGTAGTGTTTTGATGGTGGGCCTACCACTATTTTTATCCTTGCCAGGAAACACTCTACAATATGATGCAATCTCTCTTCATTTATACATTTGGAGCAACCCTCGTTGTCCCACCTTGTGATTATTATTCATCGGCCATCATTCGCTTTCAACTCCCATCAGTGTTTTTATTGCAAAATCACAGCAGCTCTAATAAAAGTAGAAGGCAATTGGTAGAGGGCCAGGATTTTCTTCAAGAGGGGATAAGCCATCGCTTGCCCCAATAAGACTGGCCGTATAATTACTAATGCGATCAACGCAATGTTTTGCATTATTTGTCATATGCATTTATCTTGATTGGAATTCTTATATTTAGATTTTGTTGTTGAGAGCAAGTTATAATAGATGGAAGATTAAAGCCCAAAAGAGTCTATAAAGCTCAACATTGTATGGACAGTCAGATCTAATCAAAAGTTTTTTTTTTTTTTTGGGGGGTATTCCAGACGTGGTGGGTTTCTACTTTGGCTGCACCTTTTAGAAGGGATGTAAGTTGGGTCAATCTGGAACTAACCTGATTCTGACCGAGGCCTTGAACAACAGCTGGGACTTAGACGGGTCAGATGGATGCAGACCAAACCTAAGGATGACCCAGCCCAAGTACAGGAGGTAAGATTGTAGGAATGTTGCTTAAATGTAACTGCATTATTTGAGATGTGAGAGTACTCTTTCTTGTCTCCTTTTCTTTTTCTTTCTTCTTTTCTTATTTATAAATAAATTCAAGTAATCTCATGTTTGGATTCTTTGCACTCTCTCTAAAACACATCGTTTCATATTAGCAGTAAATCAGGCACATCTATTTTCTCTCTTCATGTCTTGTGGTCAGTTCATAGAACAAAAGTATATTCAAACTGGGACAAAATGGAGAGGAATTTTTTAATATCTAGATAATGCATGACATGAATTTTTTTAATGTTAACATGACTTGAAAATTGAAATAATGCATGAGATACTTGCAAAGGGGTTTTGAACATGTTAGTGTTAATTTTATTTATTTTTTTTCAAGAAAGGGCATCAATATCTGATCTCAATTACTGTTGTTGCTTAACTGGCTGACATTGCATCATGTTATTTCTAGGGTCACGAGGAAAGATTCTCCATATATGTACATTCACCTAGGGCCTACACCAAAACTGATTATCAGTAATGTCAATGTGGGGTTGGGTTGGGCCATTCATGATTTGAAACGGTTTAGATTCGTCTCAAATTAAAAATCCGTCCTAATATAAAAAGGCTTGGTTTTTTTGGTTCCTTTCCTGAAAACTTACCTCCATTCCTTATTGCGTTCCCTCCTGTTCTCCCTGCACCTCCTCAATCTTCAACGAGAGACCAGATCCTCTCCTTCTCCTGAGATGTGAGTGGATGGCGATAGATCTGCAAACAGAGGTCAGTCCTTCTTCTCCAGCGAGGTCGATCTGCAAAGGATTTTCCTTTTCTCTCGCTCTTATTCCAGCGACGGTCAACACGTACATCCGGTGACGGAATCCTCTGCAACTTGAGATCAGGCCAACCAACGCCCTGTCTTCTCTGCAAATCAGTCAGTGGGTTCTGCAGAAGCTCTAAATCTCTCACTGTAGAAGCCCTAAATCTGAAGGTAAAATCTTTGATTTTGAGTGTTAGTGTTCTGAATTATATGCCTTTCAATTTGTGGATTTTACTGATTTAGGATTTCTTTAATTGGGTTTTGGTGATCTAGTGTTTTTTCATCATCTGTCATTTTCTCTTCACTATTGTTTTACTGCTTTTCCTCTCTCCCGATTCCAACACAGCAACATTCAATATCCGACTAGGCCAGAAGATGCTTCGGCATCTTCTTTGTGCCTATGTCTAAAGCATCATGAAAGTTTGGCAAATGGGTCCACTTAATCAGGTGACCCTCTTCAATCCACTACTCTTGGTGCTCTGTGAGAGCACCACACCTATCATCTTTCACATTATTGATCAGAAAATAAGATTGGAGAATATGGGTAGTAGTGGATTGGATAGAAAAGTACTTCATTGAGCATTTGCTCAAATGGATTTAAAGTTGCTTGCTTGGAGACAGCTTTGGACAATGGAAGCAGACATTTATGATGATATTTCAGTTGGTTGGAATATTTGAGCAGAGTCCATGTGAAACTTCGGCCTCTCTTTATTTGCCCAAGTTGATGGAACTTATGATTAGACCATGAATGCACTTTTGTTCACTGGTTCATGGATATTTGGAATGTGGAAGAGTAATTCCTGGACTAACAAATGCACATTATATGTTGCAAGGATAGAAAAACTCAGATCCGAGCCGCTTTCTCTCTGCTCCATTCAACGATTATTCTATTCTGCTTTTCAAATCTATATTGTTTTAATTAAATCTGTTTTGTTATGGAAATTGGATGCTTTCTGTTTTCCTCTTTTTATGAATTATTATTAGCATTGTCAGATTTGTGAATGCTTTCTCTCTTCTCTCATTTTTATCTCTTTTATTACCAGTATTTTCCATTTATGCAATGCACATAACCTTTGAATAATTTTTTTTAGTGAACTTTGGATGGAAGTATTCTAGTTTTATGTCAGAGAAGAAATCTGTTGATAACAAATGTATATAACAGCCTATATACATGACACCTTGCATCCTTGTTAAGCCTATTGGTTTCCTTGTGCATGCTATGTACTGTATATGGATCTTGAGACTCGATTGGTCATTCAGTTTCCACCATCTGATCTTAAGATATATGGAACTTGACATCTTCACGGTTTTTCACTACATAGTTTTTAATGGGTTGTTTTCATTTCTTGCATAGGTTGAGGTAGGAAATTGATCTCCTCTTTCCCTCTTCTTGAAATATTTGTTTAGGTAGTTTGCTAATTTGATTTAGGGGGTTTCTAATTTAATATCTTCTGGTGTTATGGGTCGATGGGTACTTTATGTATTCATTTATCTTTAAATGGTTGCAGGTTTACTAGTTTTTTGAATGTTTGTTTCCTTTCTTTTCTCATTTGTTGTCTTTTGGCAGTTTTATTTGGGTAGGTAGTTGTTTGAGCAGATATATCTTGTTTTATTTGGAGGATGATGAGACCAAAAACAAAAATAAAATATATGGAGAAGAATGGCCCGCTATTTTTCTCTTATATAACAAATGATAGGTTCTATCTATTCATATCAATGATGTTTTTTTTGTGTTCTATGTAGGACTGTCAATGGGCTGGGGCTCAGCACAGAAAGAGTATTCGTGCCTATGATTAGGCTGAGCCTAAAAGGCAAGCCCATTTCATAAGAGGGCAGGGCTTAGGCTATTGTTTTGAAGCCGGAAAGAAAGGGCACTAAGGACTGTAGATTCATTAGTGTAATCTCTAGTCCATTTATATGTTATCTTGTTTGTTTATATATGAATGACATATTTTTTTACATGAAACGCTTTGTATGCGAGGCATGAAATGATAATCGTAATGGCCCTTTTAAATTTCCACTTTGACCATTCTCTTGATTCCTTTGATAAATTTCATATATTGTAATTATTAAATTAAATAGTTCACCTGAAATATGCTTATGTATGTGACCGTGCTTCAATAGAAATATCTCTATTTGGGCTAGAACCTCTGTTAAGCTTTGATTAGTTTTTTGAGCTGTGCTGTTTGATAAACTTATATATATATATATATATATATATCCATATGGTGTTTTGCTCGATTGCTCCGTTTGGGCTAAAACCTCTGTTAAACTTTGTTCTCTTGCTTTCTCTCAAATTGTGGTGAGTATCAAATCAGTCTCTAATCCATCCTCTTAAACTACTACTCCTAATGTGTCTCCCAATCCCCCCATGCAAAGAACTTCATTCATTGATTGTGTGTGTTTGTGTATTATTTTTGGTACCGGGTGATGTGATTCTGGATCTTTCCAACATGACCAATCAGACTCTGAAACTGGGACCAGGCCTTCGCCAGGATGGAGATGCTATTTTTGTGATGAACGCTGGGAGGTTAAGGTTCTCAAAACCAAACAAGTGTTGGGTTGAAAGCTCTGAGAAGAGGGTAAGTGTCATGCCAGTACATAGCAACCTACCTTATGATAATAAAGTACAAATTTTGCACTTTGAAGTTGTTCCATTTCATTTCATCTCACTTTTCTTTGTGAGAATTAAAGATGCCCCCCAAACCCAGAAACTGCAATACTGCTGACCCAGATGATATGAAACCAAATGCAAGCATCTTCAACTTTTTATGGGACAACAAAATAAACTCACTTATAGGATGAATAAATCTCAAGCGACTAGGGACCAACCTGGAGACTGGGATTCTGATTGAGGGGCTGATGAAGATCAAAACCTTGGGTGATCTGGAAGGGCTCCATATCAGGATGTGAGGACCTTTTTTATATTGAAAGTTGAAACTCAAAAGAGGGATTTCGTGCCTCTTCCAGAGAACCTAGCCAACTCAAACTCTCTCTATCCTGGGAAGAGTTGTCAATGATCTGAGTATTAATTAAGGACACTGACCTCTAACGTTGTAGAACCTTACCTGTGTCGAAGCTGAAGAATTATGTACACTATGCAGACCTGCAATATGCATTGCTAGCTGTTTGACCTTCAGCACACCATACTTGTTACCCGTGGGAATTATGCTAGGTGATTAGATTGAATGCTTGTATTGATCCCCATGGCGTAGATATGTTTTTTAACGACTTTTGTTGTAGATTAATGTTCATTTTAAATAAAATTTCATTATTGATGAAATTGTTTAATATTGTGTATGGGTGATTTGTGACCAATTTCAAACCATTATTTCCAATCCAAATAAAATAGAAGTGTTCCTAATTTTTTAGAACCGTTCCGATTTATTTAGGAATGGTTTTCTAAAACTGTTAAAAAAAAAGGAGAAAAACAGTTTTTAAGTAGATTTATATAGTTGATAAAACAAAATAAGGAACGGATGCAAACCGTTCCAAAATGCTATTTTTGGAACCGCTATCTATGAGAAAAAATGGTTTAAAACCGTTTCAATAAAGCAAATGGGAATGGTGAAAAATCATTCCTCATATCTATTTTCAGAACGGTTATAAACCTTTCCTAATTTATGGTTTTGGAACGGTTATATAAACCGTTCCTAATTCATGTTTTTAGGAATGGTTAAAACCTGTTCCTGCAAATTAGGAACACCCTAAGTTGGAATGGATTATAACCGTTTCATATTGCATTTGGAACGGGTAAAAACCATTCCAAATTGCATTTTTTTGGTGTAGTGAGTTAGTCCTTTATTCATTGATTGAGACATTCATAGCAAGAAGGTATTTGGTTCTTTCTGTTCACGTTCTTTTATATTCATTAACTTAGAGAATTCAGTAAGTATAGGTATTAGGTGTTCTCAAAGTCATGCTCTATGAGTAAACCTATCTTCTTCTTGTTTTTTTTTTCATAACATGAGTAAACTTATCTTTATCCTTGGATGTATTTTTGTTCATTATGCGAGTTCTAATGTGGATTAGAATCTATTGGTCCGTGAATATGAGCCATAAATGATAATTAAATATTCATTTTTAGAAGATTTGGCTCATGATAGATTGGAATGGAGAAATAGAATTCATGGAGCTAAACCCAACAAAGTTGGGACAAGGTTTTGATGATGGCGATCTTTGCATTTTTACTATCTTTGTGTCAATGTCTATAAGAGAGCAATGGTATGTTGATCTAATTAATTATGACTATATAATGTCTTTGAAAATCACACACTTTTTTTGTGTGGCTCTTGATGTAATTTTCCTGTGCATATTTGAAGTGAAGGTTCAAGTTTTACATGATTCAAGGTGACATATTCAGCCCATATTTTCCCTTGACCATGAGTTGTAGCCTAAATTGATGAGCAGATTGATGATAGTGTTGATGATGATTTGCTTTCCAACTTAGTCCATTGGTCTTATTCGGTAATTCTGTGTTGTCTGGTTTGAACATTGTGAGCTTCAGAAGCTGTCAAAACATTTCCTAGAGGGTACGATTACTGAAGTTTGAAGATGTGGAAGTTTAAATGATGTGGTAAATTGACAGATCAAAGGTCTCTTTAGCGTTTCTTCTTAGGATATTTGATGTTAGCCAATTTGACCTTGTGGTTCCTCTGGTCTAACATCATATGGATGAGCTTGTAAAGAAGGTGATATACAAAGTAGTACACTTTGTTCCCATAGTCCCTCAGACTATAGTCTTGTTGCAATTATCTTTGTGATATTTTAGAAAGGCTCAACTTCTAAGAAAAAGGCTCAATTCTTAGAGATAGACTCAAGCCTGTGTGATTCTTTAGATAGGCTTAATCATTAGGGGTAGTCCTGGAGGCTCATCATCCTTCTGAGAATCTTATTTTTATTTGGTTTTCCGCCTCAGATTCGACATTCATCCTCTGTAGGGTGAAGAGGAGCTTACAGTTTTAGAATCATTTATCGAAGTGTGATTTGTAAACTTAACAGTCACAGATGAGATTGGACAGTAAAATCTTTAAGAATTATAAATTTATTATTTATTGTCAAGAGCTATTGAGCTACGGTATTTTGGATTTTTTTTATTGAAATAGTTAAAAATTTGAATTTGAAGCCTTTTGTCGTGCGATTGGTTGACAGCTTTATCTTATGCCATCTGGTTCCTAGAATATCATATGCCATGTGGATGTCATCCAAAACAATTGAAGGTTGTCTGGGGAAAGATCTCTAGGGTTGATGCTGAGAAGAGACTTTTGGCAAATGCACTCCACGACACCGACAACCAGCATTTCATCTTGCTTTCTGACAGGTGATTGGTTTGTAAATTGATTTGACCCCAGTTCTAGATTAATTGATTTTATGGTTCTATTGCGACCATTTAGAGTAATTCTACTTTTTACATTACAGCTGTGTGCCACTACACAATTTTGACTGTGTATAACTATCTGATGGATACAAATGTCAGCTTTATTGACTTGTAAGTCTGCTGTACTTTTCTGCATTAATCCTACTTTTCCCCTGTATTAAAGCTATTCTGATATTTACTCCATTGGAAAAGTTATTTGGATTAGTGTCAAATGGAAACTCTGTAGAATGGATTAGTGGTGCGGTACATTCTGATGTGCTTTTTAAGCCCTTATTATTATTTTTTTATGGGCTGATCAAGATTGTACATTGGCTTATTAGTGGATTGCTTATTTATGTGCATTATACACTTGTTTTTTGGGCTTTTGAGGATTATTTTTTTTATATCTACTGCAAAATTGAGAATTGATTGTGTTGGATCATAATGTAAAAAGTTCCACTTTTGTTCAATCACATTCCTTTTCCTTTCAGCTTTGAGGACCCTGGTCCACATGGAACAGGCAGGTATTTAGACAATATGTTGCCCGAGATTGAAAAGAAGGATTGAAGGAAGGGTGCACAGGTAAACTCAAGCATGCTTGCTTATGTCTAATTCAATGTTTAGAGGGCTGCATGGAGTTCTAGAAAATATGTATGAATTTTATGATACCTCTAAGCCTTTTTCAGAAAAGTGAACATACAAATGAAAGACCATTATGATGTATGCTAATTATGATGTATGCTATGTCTGTATTTGAAATGTTAACCTAGATGTTACACTCCAACCCAAATTAAGCCTAATTAGTACTAATTAATTGAGTTTTAGTTAATTTAACTGTACTTAGCTTATATTTAGTGTAAATAATGTTTATTAGTACCTTATTGGTGAGTTAGAGGTAATTGGAGTCTTGAATAGGTGAGTTGAACCGAATTGACTTAGTTGGGTAGAGTTGAGGGCCTTTTCGTAATTATCAACTTTCTCATTTTGCATCACATGCACGTCATTTTGGCACCATCGCGTGTATCTCATTGAGCACGTCGATTTTCGTATGTGACTTTACTTCATTTGACCAACCATTGAATAAATAGACCCTCATTTGACTTGATTTGGAATTAGGCAAGTTAAATGGGTTTTCTTGCAAAAAGGGACCAAACTCATCCCTTATAAGCTTTTACCATGTTCATTTAGAAAACCCTTTCTCTCTTCTCTCTACTGTTTCCTCTTCCTCCTCTACTTCATCATCTATCAAGAGGGTATTGGTGGTGCTTTGGAGACAAGGAGTGGGGATAGTACATCTTCTTCATCTTCTTTAACATCTTCATCCTCTTCATCTCTTGTGACAAGAACCCATTCTTCTTCAACCTTTTTCCCCAATTTGGATCCCTTGCTATAGGTAAGAGGAAAACCCATTTCTTTTTGTGTTTTTGTGTGGAAAGGAGTCAAAAAGACCCCATTATACTTATATATACATATTCATTGGTACTTTTATGTGATTTTGTGATTAGGGTTTGATTTTGGGGGTTTTTGGGCTCTTTTGAGCAAAGAGTGTGGAAAGAGTTTGGGAAAGCTCAATAGAGGCAAGTATAAGCTTAAATTCGAATTTATATATTGTTACACATTGATTGTTTACAAATCCATTCCATAATTTGGTTCTTATGTATTAGAGATGGGTTTTCACTTGATTTGGTTAAATCTCGTGATGGAGAAATGTATGAGTTGTTGTGGGTGAATGGGGAGCAAGGAGGCTCACTTTATTGCAGGTTGATGTTGGAGGAATGAGGGAAATGAATTGGAGGAGAGAGGGTATCATAATGTATAATGGCATAAGTCAGAATTTTGTCCGCAGGCAGGCAGTCACTTGGCGGCTAGCCGCGTGACCACCTAGCGGCTGGCCGACCCCTGGCGGTCAGTATTCCAGAACCTGGTTTTCTGTCGGGTGAAGCGCGGTCGACGGGTGGTCACCTGGCGGCTAGCCGCGTGACCACCTGGCGGCTAGCCGCTCTTGACGGTTAGCTTTCCAGAATGTAACATCATTCTGTCTAGACAAGCGGTTACCTGGCGGCCAGCCGCCTGTGGCTGCTAGGCCACCGCCATCTGACCGACCACCCAGTATCTTTAAATTTCAAGGAAATTCAGAGGACCTTGTAGGACTTTAAGTGATACCTCAATCATGTGTCATGTCACCATGCCATGGATATTGGTTAGTGAATCTTTTATATTCAATTATACAATGTGACACTAAATAGAATAGTGATACATGGGTTCCCTAACGTATATCGAATTGGATGGTGAAGTACAATTGATAGTTAGATTAGATTGGTTAGTAATTTCCTTGACTCCTTAAATTCGATTGCATTTTATATTGAGTATAAATATCATCATTGATTTCAAAGTGATTTATCAATGCATTACTATATCAATTCGATTATTATTCAGAGTTGATCCTTTTGGAGTAATATGAATGTGAACCATTACTATTCGATTCGATTTGAGATTATTTGTATGGAAACCTTATTCACATTCATGTATTATTCGATTCGATTGAGTCGGCACTATTTAGCTTAGACCTAGTGATACCCAACGGGGTTAAACTGTGTTTATTATTCGTGACTACTACATTAAGTCATCTAGAGCTCCGGAACTCTAGACTCGGATAGCCAGCTAGCCTTTGGCCGAGCCGCTGGTAACATCCCAACTCGATTCGCTCTCTTTTGAGAGGATGAGCTCAGTGTTGTAGCCACGCTAGTATGTTTATTCTATATGTGAATCATAAAGCATGAAATTATTCGATAATGCACAATTGCCTAGTCATTACTTTACATTGACATCTTGTAATCAAATGTCTCTAATTCGATTTGATACACTTTGTAATTCTTTATTAATGCTTATACTTGCTAATTCGTTGTATTTAAGATACTATTCTTGTGTCGCAGAAACAGGTACAGCCCCCGGTCTTGAAGGGACTGAGGGGGGAGAGGAGGAGACCGAGGAGGTTCCTCCAGGACTAAAACAGTGGGCCGGCAATGGGCCTATGTAGTCTGAGATTGCTGAGAGAGACGTGATTATTATTTTGAGAAATCAAACTGTAGAGTGTGGCTAGCCCCTTTTTGTGTGGGTCACACTTTGTAGATAGTTGGAAATTCTTTTGGAATAGATTGTAGGGTGATTTTGTAATTCCTATTTTTGGTTTAATGTATAATTATGTTTTGTATAAACTCTTATACTAAACTTTAAATAGGACTGTGCAATGGTTTAAGTTATTAAGTTATCGATGCTTCTGCTATTTAAATATTATTGGCATGTGGAAAGAGAATTTTGTCCTTCGTGTTACTGTAATTGACTCGAGGCAGGTACAATGACACGGGATTACACGTGTTACACCTTGGGGATTGCCCTAGGCCAGGGTGATTCGGGACCGGGATGTGACACTAGAAATAGTGCTACATGAGTGATTGATAATGGTCAATTGTTTCACTTGCAGCAAAGAGAGAAGGTCTTAATAATCATTAAGAAGATTATAATAATTTCCTGAAAGATAAATTATGGTGTGCCTTAGTGATGTATTGCTGAAGTCCTTAACATGTGTTATTGTCCACGTGTGCATGTTTTCACTCTCCCTGAAGTTGGCGTTTGAGTGTCAATCTTACTGGCTATAACATATTGAAAATGAACACATCCTCGGGCTATTGTGAGAATTCCAACCAATTAATTGCTAATTCTGATTTAAGGGTGTGAAAATTTGTCCCTCTGCAGCCGTATCTTTGACAAGGTGACAATCAACTTCCTCGTGCTTTGTTCTTTAGTGGTTTTGGTGATATGAATTACTGCTTGTTGGTCTTGAAATAGTATTCTCAGTTTAATGAGAAATCACTGGAGTCGTGTTACTCCACATTCAGAATGGGCCATGGCTTGATATTCTGTCTCAACACTTGATTACGCCTGACTGAGCAATCACCCTGTGCTTTTACCCTGCCATGCAACAATATTTCGCCCCACAAATCTGCAATGTCTCGAAGTAAATTGATGATTGGAAGGAGTCCTAACCCACTTTGCTTCCTGAAAAAGTCTAGACATTGATATGTCCATCAAGCCTGTAGAACAGTCCCTTTCCAGGTGTGAATTTGAGATACTCAAAGAATTCTTCCGACTTCTTCCACGTGAGGCGGCATGTGAAGTAACTGACTAACAAGACCAACTACAGAACGTACTTGGCCTCGTGATTGATAAATTTAACTTCCAGCAAGCCTTTAATATTGTCCAGAATTATCAAGACTCTAAGAGGTTTTCCATACTCAACTTTAAGGTGGTGATTTATTGATCAGATAGAATCAGTCGGTTTACATCCAAGGAATCTAGTTTCATTAAGACGATCAAGACTATATTTTCTCTGGGAACGATAAGACTCCTTAGATTTTGCGACCTCTATTCCTAAAATTTATCCATTCTGGCATCATTTTAAGTCCATGGGACTGGGAATTCAAAGATTAATTTAACTTGTCTATTTTTTTTTTTTTTGTTTTATCTGGTGATGCTTAATGGCAGATGGTTTTATCTTTAGAAGTGTGTTGATCAGTGACAAAAAGGCATATTTATGGTTCTGGCTTTTACTTGTATTTTTTTTGCAGTGGTTCTCAATGAAGCGGAAGCATGCTTTGCTGGTTTTGGCAGACAGTCTTTACTATTGAAAATTCAAGAATTTCTGCAAGGTACAATTGTGCCAAAATATGGCTCATTTTATGATGATGAAAGTCGCTACAATTTTAGAGTCCTCATTTACTGTATACATACACTGTTTGTCTGCTTAAAAGCATAAAAATATTACAGTATTGATTAGTGTCTTGATTCTGAAGGAATGAATCTCTGCTGATGTTTGCAAGGGAGTTTACATGCAGACAACACCATTGGCCTATGTGAAGCCCAACTTGTGTCATTGAAGCCATTCATGTCATAGCAACTCCTATGAAAGTCATTTGTCCAGATTTCACTACAATGGGAGGGACATAGACCATTGGGTCGATCAATGTCTAAAGGCAGTTGAACTCAACACAGAACCTCTCTTTTCAAACATTTATCAATCCAATGCTGTATAACCGAGTGGATCAGCAAAAGGTCATTCTTAAGGAAACTCCTATCCAAAGATTAGTGTAAAACCATTTCTCTTGATTCTGATATAATAATTACAAAGGAGAAGTAAATGAAGTAAATCTTTTTAATACAGTTCTTTTTCTTAGTGCAGCTTGCTTATCTGATGTGTTCTGAAATCATAAAAGTATTTTATAAAAAATCTAAGTAATTAGATGCTCAATTAGTTTTCCTATTGACCTCTGGCAATACTAGCGCCATTGTCTTCTATTTTTAATAAGTAAGGTGATTTATTAAATGAAAAATTGAAGAAAAAGTTAAAGAAGCACAAATGAAAAGGACCACAGGAAATGGACAGTTCACAAAAAAAAAAAAAAAAAAAAAAAAAAGAGGAAATTGGAAAGCACACTCCTTTTAGTGCTTGTTTGGCACTTCACTAATACAATAAAAGTCAAGTAAAGCCTCTTTTTTTCAGACAAAATGTCACATCAAATGTACTTTATTTAAAACTCTCCCATCTTTTTCATACAAAAAGTAAAAAACAATTACCTTTATCCATTAAAATACAAAAAAAACTTCACTTTTCCATACAAAAAGTTAAAAAGATTCCATAACAAACAAATGAAATTAAAATACCATCATAGCCCATTTATATTTTATTCTTTCAAAATCAACTTTACTTCACTTGACTCTATTAGTGGAGTTACCAAACTTGCCGGCATCTGCTATCAGAGTTGTTTCATGCAAAGAATTAACATGTGATGTGAACTCCCTATTAAGGCGGGTACCTGAGGTTTTTAAAATACCAACAAGTTGATCTAGGTAGTACCCAAGTCCAAGTTGAGTTTTTAAGTTGTGTGCAGAATTCATTATTTCTTTAAATTTCTATTAACTGTATTTTAGTGTACCTAAACAGCTAAACTACCTGGATGTCAATTTGTCCACTTTACTCATTATTGTTATGCTTTAAAATTATTAAAGGAAGGATTTCTCCAGACCATGTTTTTAGAACTCAGCGAAGGAAGTTGTATTGCCCAGTACATAAAGGTTTCAGGGGTCATTAGTAACGATTTTTAATGGAATTTTTCTGCCACCCAAAATGTATAATGTTGTATTGAAATCCTACTCTCACCACCTTTATTTTATGTTTTGGTTAGTTTATTTACATCTGAAACACTCTATATGCAATTAAACATGAGTTTTACACATTTTTCTATTTTCTAATTATTCTCTTCTTATAAAAGTAGGCGAAGCGATCCAAAATATCAGTCAATAACCAATATATGGGTTAATATGCAAATTTTTTGGCATTGGCCAATACAGTATTTAAAACCATTTTAAACCATGCTTCATACGGAATATTCAACAGCTATGATGCCTAGATATTTCCAATAGGTAATGTATCTGATGCTTAGATTTATTTTATGCAATCTATGCCTGTATCATATCCATGGGTGAGTGTCCATTTAGGTGTGTGAGTGCTTGCTTAACAAAAAAAAGAAAAGAAAAGTGCAGCGTGTCTCTATTTAACGATATTTTTTTTTAGTATCTAGCATGCAATACCGTGGTCTCTGAGCCAAAACCACTCGAATGCTTTTAACCAAAACCACAAATCCCAAAATGATCCCAAAATCCCCGAAATGGGTTCTCTTGAGAATGAGATCACCACAAAATGAGCTGACCCATTTCAGAAACACCTGTGTCTGAACAAAACCACTTCAAAGCTCTTATGACCACACACCAACTAGGAGTCGGGCTAGAAAACTCCACAAAAAGCCACATGAACTACCATTTTGAAGACACATTTTTGCCTAAAACCATCCCAAGAAAAAATCCAATCTTTTTGTAAATGGCGGTGATTGTCATTGCCATATATGTCCCGCACACGGGACGGATCTTCACCATCATATCCTCATATACCCACAATGGCTTCTTTGTCATTCTCGATCTCATCCAACTCACACCTGTATTTCTTGCAAATGAAGCAAGCCGTTGATCTTCTCTTTCTTCTCATCTTTATTGTCTCCTTTCGCGCATAGGTTGAACCAACCGCCTACTAAATTTAAACTAAGCTAAGCAACAAACGCCATTGCTCAAGTTTGACTTATGAGCTAACTAAGCACGCTTGAGCTTGAATTGGTTATTGGCTTCTTCAGCTTGAGCCGAGCCGGCTAAGCTTATTGACAACCATAAAGAAGAGAAAGTAAAGGACAACATAACATTATATAGATAGAAAACACACCGTCCAACACTATATAAATGAAAATCAAGCAAGGAAAATAACAACACATCGATAAGTTCATAGTTAACGGTACAAACCCAGTCTAGAATCACACACCGACAATTTTCATATAGTTCACAAACAACTTATAAAATAAGATGATGAAGAAAAAGAAAAGGAAACAGATTTCTTGCCACCATTGTTCATTTGAATCCAAAGCACTAGTTGCCGCATGTAGTATTGAAATATCACCTGCATGGCATGAGATTGCATATAAAATTCGTTAACACAAGTTGAGAATGATACAAAAATCCTAGAGTTCTGAAATTTACAAGCAGTTCAATGAGAGGAATTCTAGAATAGTTGGATAACAATGTGTTTGGAAATGAAAAAAGAAATGGACATGCTGCACAACGCTTTTTTCACCTGTAGTAATATCAAACGGGACGTAGTTTACATGAGTGGAACCCTGCTAAAATAAAGGTCAGGATGGAAAATCCCGCACAACATTCCTACATATGAGAGGATTATGCTTTCCTTTTCTATGATTGGTGAAACAATATGATGATACAATAAATTCAGTAGGCATTGAGATAACAACAAATAACCCAATTTTAGAATTCTATATATTAAGCAATCTCACCTTGGTTTCAAATGTATTTCATGTTTGTCTCTCAATTCAAGTGAGATTCCACAGTTACAGCAACTGTCCTTTATAAAATAAAATAAAATTAAATCTTAATGTAAAGTTCAAATGTAGAACTCAATGGGTTAGGACTTCGATCGGCTTCATTTCCAGTTTCTCATCTTTTCTGGAAAAAAAGATCCTTTGGAAAAGGACAAAGTTTTGAATGAGAGACATTTGAAGATATTTAAAAAAAAAATGAAGATTTATAAACATCTCATTTAAATGCTGGGCCCAGCGAGAAGATTCTGATGTCTTTTATAATAGAATAGGTGGAAAGGCCATTTGAGCCAACTGTGTTTGGGATAGAGTTATAAATATAATCAACTCCCACTCCAAACCTTCCAACCAATGGCCTTAGAAGAAATAGCTGAATACGATTGACTTCATTTATTTATTTATTTGTCAGCTAGATCTAAAAGCACTTTTCTATCACGTAGGTCAAGAGGGCTTGATAACAGGATAAAACTATCAACCATTGATTGAAACAGTAGAGGATTTGGATCCTTTGTAAGCATAAATATTCAACTCATAAAATAAAATTGAAAACATAAGTTACCTGGTTTTCTCCCGGACGGTTTCATTTATGCTCCGCTTCTCTTCTTCATTTGAATAGTTATACTTCCTTCAAGAGAGCACGGACTCGCTCGGGAAGAGTCTCAGTTTTCAATTTAAACATGATGAAGAGTTGGACACTTTTGAGAGATATCATTGCTCCTTCCTGAACAATCCACTCCTCTAGAGGCAACTGACTGAGTTCTAGTAATTCCAGCCGGGGAAATCCTCCCGGAGAGGAAATCATTTTCTCGCCAAGATACGATCTGAAATCTAATTTGAGAATCTTCAGGTGTTGCAGCTTCTCCAATGTAGAAATTGCATCTTGTTCTAATTCAGAACGCTCCAAATACAGCTGGACAAGGTTGGGTGGCAACTCCGGTAGTTTCTTTATGCTTCCATTCAAATAAATCTTATACAGATCCAGATGATGTGTAAATGGCATAAATGGCGGGATTGAGCTTGACCTCTCCCTTAGTTGAAGAGATCGGAGATTGCGCAATTTCTCAATGCAGTAGGGCAATATACCATGGTATGAACTTATATCTCCAAATATTCTCAATTTTCTTAGATTAGTTAGCTTGCCTAAGCCTTCTTCTATCCAACTGCCAGCCCTTAAGCGTAATGTTTGGAGGTTTCTTAAATTGCTGAGATGCGGACGCCCGTTAATACGAGAAAAGGCATGTAGATGCCTCAACTCCTTCAAATTCCAAATTGTATACGGTAAGTTTACCACTGCTGGATCTTCAAGTACTTTTAGAGTTTGTAGGCTTGACAGGTTGCCAATGGATGGTGGAATACTACGGAATATATATCTAGTTGAAAATTCCAAAAACTTTAAATGAACAAATTCTCCCACTTCCTTAGGTAATGAGACTTCTGAATATTTTTCTGATTCAGCATTCATCACTCTTAGTAATTTGCTAGTTGTGTTCGGTAATTTTAACACATCAACGTTAGAGTTGAAGAAGTACAATATGGAACGAAGGTTCTCAGTTGAGTGATTTTTAGTCTCATCCCAATCAATGTTGCGGTAGAATGCCAGTCGTCTCACACTAGTTGAAGATGAACTACTGTCATTATCATTGTGGACCGTGAAAAAATTGTTTTCTCTAGCTTCAGATATAGAAAGCTCACGTAAAAGATCGTGGATGCGGTATTTGTGAATTGATCCATTAGACCTTTTTTTTGCTATTTGAATCATGCTCCTGCTGACAAGCTCCTCTAAGTAGTCATCTGCGGCATCTTCCATGAGCTTGTTACCTTTCTGCTGAATGAAACCTTCAGCAATCCACAACCTGATCAATTTCCCCGAACTGATTTCATAATCCTCTGGAAAAAGACCGAAATATAAAAAGCATGGTTTCAGGTAAGGAGGCAAATCCCAGTAACTCAAAGCTAATATATCCATACATTGTTTAGAGCTCTCGGGTATACTTTCGAGAACTTTAGACCATGCACGTTCTCTCTTATCCTTTGTTGCTAAGAGACCTCCTAAAACCAAAATAGCCAGTGGTAGACCTCCACATTTCTTAAGGATCTTCCACCCTTTTTCTTTCAACTCTGAAGGGCAGGCTGTTAATGGATCTTTTCCGGGGAAGATTTTCTTCATGAACAATTCCCAGCTCTCATCATCATTAAGAAGGCGCATCTCATGGTGATGGCCTGATGGGTCAGCATGTAAAGCTACATCTCTGATGCGAGTGGTCACCATTACTCTACTGTTGTTCCCATCATCTGGTAGTTTGAGAATTAGACTATCCCATGCTTCTCTAGCCCATATATCATCAAGGACGACCAGATACCTCTTCCCTCTCAAGTATTTATCACGAAGCATCAACCCCAAATCCACCTCATCCAAATTCTCTATGCCCTCTGGAGCAGAATGGCCCGCTACGCCTTTAATAATGCGTACAAGGACGTCTTTAATTTGACATTGCTGAGATACATAAACAAGTGCATGACAGTCAAAATGATCTTTAACATCATTTAAGATTTTTTTGGCGAGGGCAGTTTTACCTGAACCGCCAATACCGAATATGGAAATCACACGACGCCTTTGCTCCTCAGTCATCAACTGGTCCCTCACAGTTCTGAATTCTTCATCCTGACCAACTAGCTGCGGTTCCTCGAACATGACGGAATCTCGCCTGCGACCTTCCAAATCTCGGATCCTAGAGCTTGCCTCTTGTCTTCCTTCATTGATATCGCTTATGCCATAAGTTTCCCTCCTTCTTGAGATGTCACTGATCTTCTGCTTTATTTGCTCAATCTGCTTGGCGACCTCGTGCTCGCTGATGTACCCTACGACACCCCCTACAAGTCCATGCCTCCTACTCCGACTGTCGATGAAGGTTTCAATAAGATCTTCGATTTCATAAGAAACATCTCTGATGTCTGACACCCATTTCTTCACTCTCGCATTTGTATTCTGTTTGGAATCGGCATCTTTCAGAAAGCATTGTATCCACTCCAGTTCATTTTTAATCCATTCGACCTCCTCGCGCACTCCAGATAGGAGTTGTGCTTCTTGAATGAGAAGATCACCCAACTTTCCTACGATATAGGGAACAACAGCCTCGGAAGCCATCTGTCTCTTCTGCGATGGAGAAGATGATCTCAAGTTTTTTCCATGGAAAGGTTAGAAGTGAAAGAAGGTGGTGCTTGTATTACACGTTATAAAGCTCAAAAAAGAAAAAAGCTTTCTCAAATATGTGCCATGACTCATCTCTGCCAAGGCATGGCTGATCAGTAACTGGCCCACTGTAGCAAGACTACAGGACAGAATTAGCTGTAATAAGATTACTCCCCTTAGAATTTAGATAGCCAACTTAGATTTAAAAAAGAAGTCAGATTCTTTTCAAGTCCATATCTTAAAAAACAAAAAAGAAGAAAGAGAGTCCCCAATCACTTGGTCGTCAAAGCGGGACTCACAATGGGCTTGTATGATGTGGGCCACACAGTACCCCCAATAAGTCTAACAATAGCATTGCTAGAATGACTTTGCTTCATAGAGAGTTCTTCCCCAATACTGTGTTCAAGTGTCCTCTAGTAGGAACTTGATGTGGAATCCTTTCCCATACTGCTTATTTATTCCGCTAGAAGGATTCAAACTCAAACACTCTAATGGGTGTTCTATAATTGCCAATAGTAGTGAATAGTGATACTATCAATTCAAAGACCAGTGGCAGACCGAGTATTTTCGTTTAGGTGGGCCTAAACTTTTACTAGAATTTTTTCACATTAATATTGCAAAAGAGAAAAAGTATTCCATTTAAATAAATGCAAAATATTTAACTATATCAACTAACATATAATTTTTATTTGAAATGATGACTATATTCGTTTCTTCAAAATTTACAGTATATCGCTTATACTGAAAACAAAAAAGCCTCCCAAAAAAATGGGCAATCCAATCCTTCCAAAAATCCAGGTATCAACCCGAAGAAAGAAGTACATATTAACAATTGGACATAAACTAACATATACTTCTCTCATCAAAAGTCATCCCAACTCCAAAACAAAGTTTTTACAATTGCCCTCTACGATAAGGTCAATTACATCAGAATCCTTGCCAACAACCAATAATCACCATTTATAACATTGGTTAAAGACGTGATTTTAAATAATTTTTTATTTTTATAAGGAATCCTACTACTAACACTCAATTTGTAAATAAACTTTTAAACTACAACATCCAAATCGCAAATCCTCAAGAAAGTATCACATCAATTGACAAACAACTACAACAATAATAAAGAAATTCTAAAGAAGTAATAAACATTATCATGAAAAATTAGTACCTCTTTGTTATTTCCTTACGCTCCAAACAGTTCCTTTGTCATATGAATTCAAATGAGAGCCCACTGTCCACTGCAAAATGAATTAGTACCTCTTTTTAGTTGATATTCTTCACATATAGCAAAATCAATAGCTGCATAAATGTCCATAATGTTGACTTCTAACTCATGTAGAGCTCATTTCCCACTTATAATTTCCTTCATCTAACTGGAATGCCTAAAATAATGAATGGAATCATTAATCATAGAAGACAGGGACAGAAGGGGGAGAGGGAGAGGCGACAATGACATAGTCACATAGAAGTACAATTAAAACAGACTAAAAGAGAGAGAGAAGGAGAGTGAGGGGGAGAGAGAGAGGTGAGAGAGAGAAGATGATAGATTAACCTGAAGCCGAATGAGAAACGATTGTCACAGCCTCACAAACATCCGATGAGAAGCGATACACTCCAAGGAAGAAGCCAAGAGGCCAGAAAGGCCTGGCTGAGGTTGAGGGGAGTGAAGAACAGAAGAACGAAATAAGGTTTTTTTTCTTTTTTCCTTCATTCATCATTTTTTATATGGGTCGATGGACTTCAACTGGACTTAAACATATAGGGGCGTGGGCCAGTGGCCCCATACAACTTTAAAGGGATTTTCAAATTTCATCTGGGGCGGCTGCCTCGGCCACCACCAAAGACCTATTAATTAATTCCTGGAAGGTGCCAACAAGATTCAACCAGTACGGGCACATTGCTTCATTTGTTGCAGTTGTGAATTGATCTGTTCTCTTTCGTCTAGTCCATTGTTACTGTCGTCGTTTTTGGTTGTTGTGCCGAGCAATCAGTATGGGCACATTGATTCATTTGTTGTTGTTGTTAATTTCTCTGTTCTCTTTCTTCGAGGCCATTGTCATTGTCGTCGTTTTTGGTTTTTGTGCCGGCCCTGCCGTGTCGTTTTTACGTCTTCCCTTTGGTAAGTGTTCTTGGACTTTGGCTGGTTGTGCCGGCTTATTTATTTTGTTTTATATTATGTTGTTATTTTTGCCATGGTCGTCTGTTTTTTGGCTGGTTGGTTGGTTTTGGGTAAGAAGACAAGGAGACAGTAAGAAGGATGTTTTTATGTTTTGTAGGATGGCATTTATTTAGAGAAGTGTGTGTGGAATCATAATCCGGCTGTAGCCAATTTATGAGCCTTAAATTATTTTAATCTGATTTCATTTCAATCAATCCTATGCTTTTGTCAAATTAAAACGATTCCTTTTTCTTTATTTTGATAAGATTTGCCTTTGGCTACACGGCATTTTGTTTTATAATCTAGAAAAATCTCTATCTAATTATCAAGACTTTAGCCCAATTATATTATATTAAGCTAAGAGGCTTTTTAGATAGTTTTGACCACTTGATTTGATTTCGACCGAACTGAAATATAACTTCTCACTTCTTATAACTACTCCCACTTCTTATAACTACCCGTTACTTTTACTTTTCTTCTTTTAATTTCTACAAAATTACCTTTTTGCCCGCATCTCCTATTCCATTTCTACATATACTTTTTTTTTACCACACTTTTCATATTCCTTTTCTACTCTCCCTACAGTCATATTGTTTTTTTCTTTGTAAAAAGACATTGCTATGCATGAATAATTTATTTGCATTGTATGAGTGAATATTTAAATTGCTTTATATGGACGTACCCGTGATCAGTACTGGTTATTGTGCTAGTAAAAGATTATCGAACTCCGGGTTTCCCCGATGGAGGGCATAACTCATGATTGAAATGAAAAATTCCTTTGATAGTAAAACGACGTGTGATAGTGACATTGATTAGTTTGGATTTTAGAGGTGAGCATCACCGTTGGATCTATTGCTATGGCTTAGATAATCTCTTGTTCTGCAAATTAAATCGCGACTCAGGCTTCATATTTGTGATGTAGCAATTTTAAGTTATGTTGGCATGGGTTTGTTGGGATGAATGGTTGGGCTGCTCATTTGTATAATGAGGTACGACAAGATTTTCCATTGTCCTGTTCTTGGTCGTTTTGTGAATGAATAAGATTTTCTATTTTGGTCTAGTTGGCATGTTTGAATAATGGAGTTTTTACACCAAAAAAAAATGTTTGGGCTTCTATCGTATTTCTCATCTTTGAGAGATTTTTTTTCATAAAAATCAATTGAATAGTTAACAAAAAAATTGATATAAATTAAATATAATACTAGTGGAAAAACTAATGCTCGTGAAAAAGGAAAACTATACTTTATGATAAGATAAAATGTGCATGTCTTCAAGAGGTAAAGTAATTTGAAGTGGGATGGGATGTCAATAAGTGGCAAAGTAACTAATTTACTTATGTTTTATGAAGTGAAAATTTTTTTTTGATGACCGCAAAGTCAAAATTTAATTTTTTACGGTCAATACTTTACCAATAGATATGGTCAAAGTAAATTTTTTTTATCATTGGGATTGCTTTCCTATAAGCTTTACTTTACCTCTTAAAATTCTTTCATTTATTCTCTTTGCATGTCACCCTTCCCCCTTGGGGGGGGGGGGGGGGTGTTGTTGTAAATAAACCCTGGGGGGGGGGGGGGGTGTTGTTGTAAATAAACCCTGTAAGTTCAGGAAAATTTTGTAACTTTCATGCAAAACATACCCCCTTGTTCCATGCTTGCCCTTGAGAGGGATAACAATGGTATTCTTCGTTTCAAGAAGAGTCTGAATCCCCTGATTAACTGATACCACACTGTTACCAATAATAATAATCCATGCTTTATCCAATCTGAAGAGAAGTTAATCGATTACGATGAATTTGGCGTTCATTGTCCTAATCAGATGGGCTCCACCATAATTAGGGTGATGAAACCATCCACATAGGGCACAATTTTTATCAAATGTCTGGATCATCAGACATTGACACCAACATTATACAAACATGTGGGGCATCAATACCTAACAACTATTTTACACGGGACTAGAGGTAAGTCGGAACAAGTCAAGTTTTAAAATTCAAAATCATGTTCTAATTAAAAACATCTGCCAAACAATATTCATTTGTTGGTCCTCAGATCAGGACATATTCCAAATCCGAACATTTGAATAGGGGTCACGCCCTCAGGGTTTTCTTTTAAAAATTGGAACTTATCTTTCCTTGAACCTTCGGTCGACACTTTTTCACTTTATACTTCGAAATTTGAAATTTGTTTTGGTAAGAAAAAAGGCCTTTCATTCATCAAACAAAACAACAACACAGGCAAATAAACAGACTCCAAAAAAACAAGAAACAAACCCACAAACAACACCACAGTTAATGCTATTGAAAAATAAATGGATTTAATACTTATATTTTATAAAATCAACCTAAATATTGAGGCGAGTCTCAATCACTTCTAACTTCTCTTGCGTTTGGAATGGCATGAAAATCCGGCTCGGCCCACTCAAGCCCGGGCCCTGTCGTGCCCAGGATGGGCATACACGGGCCATGATTGATATGCGGGCCGTGCCGTGCTGTGCCTAACCCTTTGGGGGTCAGCCCAGCACGGCCCTAGGCATGAAAATCTGCACGGCCCAGCCCATGATTGATATGCAGGCCGTGTCGTGCCATGCCCAACCCTTTGGAGGTCAACCCAGCACGACCCTGGTCATGCCATGTAGCCCATGGGCGGCCCACAAATCCCACTCTCCATTTTTTATTTTTTTTAATTTTTTTTAAATTGGACAAACACAAAGTCACAAACTTGGACTCTTGGCCCAATTTCATTAAAATCAAGAAATTAAGAGAAATAAATAAGTAGAATAACACTAAAAGAAATAAATTTTGACCGTTTTTTTAGAAGGGGGGTTTTAAAAAAATATAACCGTTAGGGCCCTCCTTGGGAATGCCTCATGCTGGGCCGTGCCTTGGGCCTGGCCGACCTAGCCTAGCACGCCCCAGGTGTTGCTCTCAGGCCGGGCCGTGCTAGCCTGTTAACTAAGTCAACGGCCTAGGCATGGCCCACGCTGGGCTTAGGCTGCCCGCCCAGATTTACATGCCTACAAGGCCTTGGTCATGCCGTGCTGGGCCGAGCCCCAATTAGGCTTGAGCCGTGCAGCCTGTGGGCGGCCCGCAGATCACCCTCCCATTTTTTTTAATTTTTTTTTTTAAATTGGACAAACACAAAGTCACAAACTTGGACTTAGACTCTTGGACCAATTTCATTAAAATAAAGAAATTAAGAGAAATAAATAAGTAAAATAACACTAATGTTTTGAAAAAATACATCAAATAAATTGTATTTCCTTGAAATTTAAGTTACAAAAGTTCAAAAAAATTACAAGTTTGAACTTGGATCAATATATATATATATATAATAAAATTCAAACCTTCTGATAAATTAAAACAGAATTACAACTTTAGAAACCTATGATACATTCTAAAAAATAAATTACAACTTTAAAAACTTATGATACATTCTAAAAAATAAATTACAACTTTAAAAACATATGATACATTCTAAAAAATAAATTAAAAGTTGAAAGCCTATTATACATTCTAAAAAATATTATACTATGATATATGTAACGCCGATAGCTCGTCTTCTATCTCGAAATCATTATCGATGTGTTATTCCCTATTCTCTGCTTGATACCAATCCCGTAAGCACATGTAGGTCTCAACGGTTTCTTCTGTAAGCATAGTCCTCCTAGGGTCAATAAGGCGCTCACTTGCACTAAATGCCTGCTCTGATGCAACTGTAGACGCTGGTATTAATTGTTAGTATATTACGGGCCATGGCGCAAAGCACATGAAACTTAGTTTCGAATGATTTCCACCATTTCAGTGTGTGGGAACTCTAATAAAGAAAGCGAAATAATTCTTCTCTACATCACCCAATCTCTATCAATATAATGTGATGTGATTGCAATGTACCCCACAATTTTTTTAGAGGTCCATAAATCTAAAGTTAAAGCCACTTTTCTAAGTATATTTTGAAAAACCTGTTTTAAACTCTCTTTTTCTTTCAAAAAAGTTTTCTTTATTAAAGTTTTCCTTTCAAAAAAGTTTTCAAAAAAGTTTTCTACTATCAGCACCTTGCATTAATCATGCTTGCAACTTTCTCTTCATCAAGCCCTCCATTTTGTTCTTTAGTTGCTTCCAGATATTGGAATCTATCAGATTGGCACTAAGTGGTTCTCAATTTTTATGAGAACATTCTTGCTACTTCCAGAAAACTCATTGTGCACTACATTCACATGCTATCTTTGTTCTGCTAATTTATAAATATGATTTGACACAATTCTGAAGTTCTTGCATATTATTTACTTGATCTCTTGTTTGCTGATTAAGATCACATTGTTTGCTGATAGCATATAGCAAGGAACATCTTGAATTTCTGTTGCCAGTTTGATCATTGCCAAGACAAATAAAAGAGGATTCAAGGCATCCTGGTTGTTGTTGAGCTGGTTAGGGACATAGGGTAGTGTATGGGAGCAGCCCAACTTCGAACTTGTAACTTAAATCTTCTTCTACACAGTTCTTACACTTGTTATTATTCATTCACACGTGCCTTGTGTGGTCTCAACTCAGAATATAACCAGGAGGACTGCTTTTCGCTTTAACTTGTCTTTATATGTGTAGGATGATTCTGTATTTTCTATTTAACCTTCCAATTTTTTGTGTTTGCAGTTAGTGGAGAAAGGAGCAGGTTCAGATGGCCCGAAGATGACATACAACATTAACAAGCAATGATTGGGTGACCTCTTCTATCGTTTGGTGTAAGTAAAACAACTACGCAAAATACACTTGCCCTTTTTTTTTCTCGAGTTTTGACTCACTTCTATCAGTTGTATACCTATCTTTTTCTGATATTAGCAATTGTTTGGATGTAAATTCTTAATCTCAAAGAATGAAGCTTGGTAGAACGATCACTTTGTTCCTTAGTGTGCTCCCTTTCTCTTTAGATGCAGATCTTCTTGTGCAATACCTCTCAGTCACTCTCATATGGTAAGAACTCCCAGCAGGTCTATCTTATAATCCATCCAAACTGTTTACATATGAGACCTCCTTGATAGGTACTGGACCCCAAGGTTTGCACCCAATGAATAGACTGGACTTTTGGATGGAGGGTCAATTTTTTTCTTTAATATAAAGCCGTTGAACTTGTGGGCCATGTATTAAGGGGTCAGAGGCATGATATTGACCCCATTTTTTATATTTGGGTCCATCTGTTGGACAATGAGAGATACACACTAGCTACTGCTTAATTGCAAATTATACTAAAAACAAGAACTCACTTTATAAATTTCACACAAATACACTATTACAAAAGATATACACTTTTAAGCCTACACACTTATAAAGAAAGTGACTCACATTAAACACTTTTCTCAATACACTCACTTACCACAAAGGGAGCACTCACACAAATTTCTCACTACACACTTCACTAGTACTCACTTCACTCACACTTCAGCGTGTCTTCACTTGAGTTCACTTAATGATCTCAAAGAGTGACTAAGCACTCCTATTTATAGGCAGTAGGACTAAGGTCGGTTAAGAGCATGTGGCTCTTAAGTGGTTCACATGGCCCAATGTACACCAATGGTTATGTCAGTTTGCAAGGTCAGTGGGGAGACTTCTAGACATTATTATATCTTAGTGTTGTCTAGAACACTCAGGAGTCTAGGAGAAATATCAAGAGTCAGTGTTTGACTAACATTACTCCCCCTCAAATACTGACGTTCTTAATCTTCTGAAGTTATCTTCATGCCAAGCCTTTTTCTTAATTTTGTGAATGTGTCTATTAGCAAAGCTTTGGCAAAAATGTCTGCCACTTGTTCTGTGGTACCGCAGTACTCCAGCTTCACTGTCTTCTGCTTTACATGATCTCTTATGAAATGATACATGATGTCAATATGCTTACTCCTTCCATGCTGTATAGGATTTTTAGCGAGTTCAATGGCAGACTTGTTATCCACATGTATAGTTATGGATTCATCTTGTGGGTGATCAAATTCTTCCAAGAGGTTTCTCAACCATATAGCTTCACAGACTGCTGCCGATGCTGCTACGTATTCGGCTTCACATGTAGACAGGGCTACTATACTCTGCTTCTTGGATACTCATGTGAAAGCTGTCGATCCAAGTTAGAACACATACTCTATAGTGCTCTTTCTTTCATCTTGATCACCTCCCCAGTCACTGTCCGAATATCCATATAACTTTGCTTCGTTGCTATAGCCGCGGAAAAGACCAAGATCCATGGCACCTTTGATGTACCGTAAGATTCTTTTAGCTGCAACCCAATGCGACTCCTTTGGCCTTTCCATATATCGGCTTAAAAGTCCGACACCATATACAATATCTAGCCTAGTGATTGTGAGATACCTTAAACTTCCAATCAGGCTTTTGTTAGTCTCTTCCAATCTGGCCTAATGTCTCTTCCTTCTCCTTCTTTCATTAGTCTCAGGCCTGTTGCTACAGGCGTGCTTACAGGATTGCAGTTGCTCATTCTGGATTTTTCAGGGAGTTCTTTAGCATATTTTTTCTGTGAGATGGAAATGCCATCTTGTTGCTGCTTGACTTCTATACCGAGGAATAAGGACATTAGTCCGCAGTCAGTCATCTCGAACTCCTTGAACATAGAATGCTTGAATTCTTTGAACATCTGGGGACTATTCCCAGTGAATAATAGGTCATCAACGTAAAGGCATGCTACGAGCATTTCTCAATGAGCATTTCTCTTTATATAGACTGAATGCTCATACGGGCTTTTGGAAAACCCGTTTTTCTCCAGAGAGCTGTCTATACGAGCATTCCATGCTCGTGGGGCCTGCTTTAGCCCATATAATGCTTTCTTTAAGCGGTATACTTTTTGCTCCTCTCCTTCTACTATAAAACCTTCTGGTTGTTCTACATATACTTCTTCATCAAGTATTCCATTTAGGAATGTTGACTTAACATCTAGTTGGTATATTTTCCAACTATGATGTGCTGCAAAAGAGATAAGCATTCTTACCGTATCAAGTTGAGCAATAGGAGCAAAGACTTCTTCATAATCCACACCATATTGTTGTTTGTAGCCTTTAGCTACAAGCCTCGCCTTATATCGATCAATCTCTTCATCGATTGTGCGCTTGATCTTGTATACCCACTTGACACCGATAGCTTTCTATCCTAGAGGGAGTGTAGTAAGCTCCCAAGCATCGTTCTTCTCGATGGCGTGAATCTCTTCTTCCATGGCTCTTCTCCAATAATCTTTGTTCAATGCTTCTTGGAAGGTAAGAGGCTCATGGTCAGCATAGAGACATAAGAGGTTGGTCTCTTCAGTTTCCTCATAGATGTCTTTTAGGCTTCTCATCTTGATTGGTGTGATAGAGGAGGAAGAGCTTCAAGCCGATGAGCTGCTTGCTGATGATCCATCTTGTCCTTCGGGCTCCTTCTAACTGATGATGTTGTATGTGGAGATGTTGTGTGATCTTGTCGCAATCCTTCGTGATTTTGAGGATGCGTCTCTTGTTCTTTTATATCAAGAGGCTTTTCTTGGGCAGTGTTTTCTTCGTTCCACCTCCATGCTTCCTCTTCACTAAAGACTACATCTCTACTTACCACCACTTTTTTAGTGAGTGGGTTGTAGAGTTTATAGGCTTTAGACTCCTCACTGTATCCAATAAAGATACACTTTTCTCCACGATCATCAAGCTTCTTCCTCTTTGCCTCTGGTATTTGGGCATAAGCAACGCACCCAAATATTTTTAGATGGGCCACACTTGGTTTGTGACCACTCCACACCTCTTGCGGTGTCTTAATCCTGACACTTTTTGTAGGGCATCTGTTGAGTAAGTAGGCTGTACACGCAGCTGCTTCTGCCCAAAATTCTTTTGGTAGACCTTTTTCTTTAAGCATGGTCCTTGTCATATCGAGGATGGTGCGGTTTTTCCTTTTCGCTATTTCATTCTGCTGCGGTGTATAGGCAGTTGTAAACTGATGCTTGATGCCCCGTTGTCTGCAGTACTCTTGAAATGCTTTTGAGGTGTACTCTCCACCTCTATCAGATCTAAGTGTCTTTATCTTGTAACCACTTTCTACTTCTATACGGGCTTTGAAATTCTTGAAGGTAGTGAAGGCTGCAGACTTCTCTTTGATAAAGAATACCCAGAGCTTTCTACTGAAGTCGTCTATAAAAGTGATGATGTATCTATTACCTCCAAGAGAAGGTGTCTCTAATGGTCCACAAATATCTGTGTGAACCAACTGTAATGGTGCTTTTGCTCTCCATGATTTTCCTACTGAAAATGAGTTTTTTTGTTGCTTGCCAAGTGTGCATGCCTCACATACATGCTTGGGCTTTTTGATAGTAGGCAAGCTATGCACCATGTTTGCAGTGGATAATAGCTTGAGCCCATTGAAGTGAAGATGCCCATATCTAAGATGCCACTTCCATGACTCATTGTTTATAAGTCCATGGAAGCACTTCTCTAGCCTTGTGTTAAGATATAGTGGAAACATGCGATTCTTCGCCATTTGGGCTCGTGCTATATTCCTCCCATGTACATCTCTCAATGATAAAGAGAGATTCTCCATGTGTATTACATACCTCTTCTCTAGGAGTTGCCCTAGACTAAGGATGTTACTTTTCATGTTGGGCACGTAATACACACTTGAGATATATGTAAGCACACCATCTTTCTGATAAATCTTAATATTTCTCTTACCTCGTAAGGGAAGCTGTGTTGAGTCTCCAAGACTTACTTTGCCACGAACATCTTCTGCAAGCTCTTCAAAGAGTTCCTTCTTCCCGCACATGTGGTTGCTCGCGCCAGAATCCAGGTACCATACATTCTCTTGGCCATAGCCTTCCTCTTGTGCTAGAAGAACTGTGGAGACTTCTTTTTCTTCATCTCTTGCTTCTGCGAAGTTAGATTATTCCTCCCGTTCCGAGGGTTTGCTCCAGCACTCCAAGGTATAGTGTCCAAACTTGTTGCAGTTGTAGCATTGAACATTCCTTGAATTCCCACGACCTTGGGTGAATCCACCTCGCCCAGCTCCTCTTCCGTGATTGTCGGAGCTCCTCAATTGAGATTGCCCTTGGCTTTGAGTATTTGCCCCCCCTTTACCTCTACCGCAATTACTATTTGTGCTACTACCGCGCTTCGAACTTTCGCGACCGGGCTTTTTCACACTTAGAGTCAATTTTGACTCTAGCGCTTGTTCTAAGACCATGGAGACACTATTCTTTGGCATACGTTGCTCATGGACTTGGAGTGATCCCATTAATTCATCTATTGAGAGAGTCTCTAAATTTTTTGACTCCTCAATAGCCACAACCACATGCTCAAATTTGGTTGTGAGGGATCTTAATGCTTTTTCTACAACTCGAATATCTTCTATTTTTTCACCATTTCTCTTCATTTGATTTACTATTACAAGTAATCGTGAGAAATAATCAGAAATATTCTCACCTTCCTTCATATGAGCAGCTTCAAATTCTGCTCGGAGAGTTTGCAACCGGACCCTCTTAACGAGATCAACACCTTTGAAGATAGTGCTCAGGGTCTCCCATGCGATAGTGCTTCAGCAATCTTTTCGAAAGTTGATTCATCTACTCTTTGATAGAGTAGAAACAAAGCCTTCTTATCTTTCTTCCTTTGATCCTTAAGGGTAATCTTCTACTCCGCAGTGTAGGCAACTTCTTGCTCTGCAGTGGGCTCCACGTATCCTTCGGTGACGATCTCCCATAGATCCTGTGATCCGAATAATGCTTTCATCTAGATACTCCAGTTCTCATAATTCTCCTTCGTCAGCTTCGGGATTTGGGGTTGAACCAAGCTTGAGGCCATCTCTGCTTGTAGGGGAACCTGGCTCTGATACCACTTTGTTGGACAATAAGAGATACACACTAGCTACTGCTTAATTGCAAATTACACTGAAAACAAGAAACCACTTTATAAATTTCACACAAATACACTATTACAAAAGGGATACACTTTTAAGCCTACACACTTACAAAGAAAGAGACTCACACTAAACACTTTTCTCAATACACTCACTTACTACAAAGGGAGCACTCACACAAATTTATCACTACACACTTCACTAGTACTCACTTCACTCACACTTCAGTGTGTCTTCACTTGAGTTCACTTGATGATCTCAAAGAGTGACTCAGCACTCCTATTTATAGGCAGTAGGACTAAGGTCGGTTAAGAGCATGTGGCTCTTAAGTGGTTCACATGGCCCAATGTACACCAATGGTTATGTCGGTTTGCAAGGTTAGTGGGGAGACTTCTAGACATTATTATATCCTAGTGTTGTCTAGAACACTAAGGAGTCTAGCAGAAATATCAAGAGTCTGTTGACTAACACCATCATGAGTGGATTTCCAAACCCCCCCACCCCATCCAACCCCCAAGTCCCATGATATGTAGGGCCTTAAGTGGGCCCTAACTGCATGTGTGCCAATGTGGAGGAATATTGCCCCTCTTTAGAATAGCCAACCTTACCTTGGAATTGGCAGATGTTGATTTTGGGGTTATATTGCATGATAGAACATGAGTATCTGTGACATTGTGAGAACAGGTTTCCTTCTTGTTGAGGTTTGCTCTTGCTTGCAATCTGACCGGGTGTTTTTTAAGTATCAGAACTGGCCTGGGTGGAGGCTTTTTCCAGGCTCACCTCTTTGATTTATAAAGCCTAATAGTCAAGCTCAGATCCAGCAAGCAGGCCTAAACGTCAGGTCCATATCAATTGACCAAATACTAGGTCCGGTGTACATTTAAATGTCAATGTCTCCCTCCATTTGATGTACCACAGATCAAAGTGTGTTTATTTCTGATAAATTCAACTTAGTTTTGAGCTGCTGCAATTAAGAAGGGTTCAAAAAAAAAAAAAAAAAAAAAAAAAAAAAAAGAGAAATGGTCCGCTGCAATTTTCTACTATTTGCCCCATTCATAAGCTATTCACTAATCTCGGTGTATACAATATAGCAAGTGGTACTTGCACAGACCAAGACCTCACTATTCCATATCATACAGAATTGCACACTGAAGCATTTACTAACTAGGACCTTTCTGTCGTGCACAACTACAGCTCCCAGAAATTTGAAGATCCTGCAGAAGGAGAGGCAGCTCCTGTGGCGAAGTTCAGTAAATTGCATGAAGATCTCACTACTGGTTTCCGCAACCTGGAGGATGAAATGCGGTGATTATTTATTGCCTCGGATAAATCTTATTTCTCTCTGGCTATGCTTATGGAAGTGAAGCAATGAACAGGGGTTTCTTGTTACCTGTAATTGGTTTCTCCATGTCTTGACATTTTGCTCCGGTTTGGTTTACTCTGGCTGCTTTCTTTATTTTCCCCAATCTGTCGGAAGAGAGCAGTGATGGTTGTTAAATTCTATTTATTCAAATAAGATGTGATTTTGTTGATTGATTGTATTATCGCAGATCGGCTTCCATTTGCTGTGCAGATTTTAGATTCCTTTTTGTCTGTCATGCTCGTATGGATGAACACGATGAAATCTGACTGTATCTGCAATGATCAGGTGGTTCCCACTAATAAGTTTTTTGAACATGGACATTGTGATGACTGTTTTGACCATTCATTGTTGTCCATTTCTCATAGCCCCCACCTGATTGGTAGAACTGCCTGGCTTTGTGTTCAGGGCACATACACAAAATGGTTATTATGATGGACCAGTAGCTTATTCGATTCTTCACATTTTTCTTGGATCTGTAATAAAATTTGCTATATATCCACCTACATGCTATATATAGCTGATAAGCACAGTATGGTACATGGTAGATACAAGTTTAACTATGGGAGGAGGGCAGATTTGAAGGTCTCACTCTCATGGATGGGGGATCTAGAAAATCAGCTCCACCAATATTATCATAGCCCTTTACTTGACATCCTTCAAAATTCAATGGTATCTTAATCGTAGATTTTCACCGAGATTCAATCCAACAACGCATTAATGTTCAGTGAGCGTAAAATTGGCCATGATGCCACATCATGGGATGAAAAGATCATCAAAGGGCCTGTACTAATGAAAGGTGGGCACAAGTGAACTCCATAGTGCTGGGCAACACTTGCAGTTGTTTGTAAGAGAACGTGAATATTTCCTATTTTCCAAAGGCCTTTGATACTTATCTAGCTCAAAATAAAAAAAGAAAATCATAAAATATAAACACATTGATAGCAGTCCAACTCCCATCAAAGTTGAATAAATTGACTGTCAAAATAAATACATTACAATTTATCTCCTAAGCTTCCCATTCATAAACCTTAAATTAAAACTTTGTCTAATCAATTTAATTTTTATTTTTGATGGCTAGATACCGAAGTTTTCTTTACATTTAATGCTCTAATAGCAGTGTGACACCCACAAATTTTGCCTAATGTCTTATTTTGTAGAAGCTATAGGAATATATCAAATAATTTGGTGGGGATGCAGACATATCCAATTATATAGGACTACACAGAGCTTCCGACCTGTTTGTTATAAATGGGGTTTGGAACTTAAAAAGGAGGAACCCACGTGACCCCGCTGTTAATAAGTAGGCTGAAATTCTTTGTTGGAGAGCGACCCAACTGATTCCCGCCACCGTTCTTTTGGTTCTCATAGACAATGAGACCACCTACAAATAAAAATCCATCACCTCTCATGTGGGGCCCACCCAAATGTCCCTCTGATGATGATCAATTCAACCCCAAACGAATCGTGTGGGTCCCATGCTTGATCGACTCGTCCCATTTGATCTAATGGATCAGATTGGACAGATTTAAGGCCTCAAGAGTTAAAAAGATGGTTCCTTTACCTTTCAGACTCCTCTCAAGTTTATGATCACCATCATCCTCTCACGTGGGCCCCACAAGCCTGAAGAACATCTCTCTCTCTGACCTGTTTTAATGTTGAAAAGACTCCCATATCTGACCGTTGAATCTCTCAGACAACCGAACTGTTTCTCCGCATTTTCAGGTGTTCTTCTATCCTCCTTTTATCTCTTGTTCTTCTTCTTCTTCTCCTTCTCTCTCTGTGTGTCATAGATTGGATTTGGGGCTTTTCATTGATTTATTCATGTCATTGGTTGTTGGTTCTTGTTGCTTTGGAATGGTTGTGTAGTTTTTGGGGCAAGGAGATTTGGGGTTTCATTATTTTCTCGAAGGTTGGAGCTGGATCTTGTGGGTTTTTGAAGACGACAACACAAATGTGGAAAAAGTTCCTTAACAATTTGGTTTTATGAGATTACACCTTCCATGATCAAAGACAGCATCAAATAAGTAAGTAAATTGCTCATTTGATTCACAAAAAGAAATAAAAAATGCAATCAGAAGAGCCCCATTGTCAAGGATTTCGTAGCGTCTATTCTGGGAGGATTTCTATTTCAGCCTAATGGGGCTGCCCAAATCATTATTAGAAATGTGTGTGAATGATTGATGGTGGAAATCCTGTATGAAGTTTTTGCATGTTGTAGTTTCTTAGTTACATGTGTCTGCATTAGTATTTTCGTATGGAGAATTTAAAGAAGTATTAGAATGTAATCAATATATGTTTAGGAGAATGTTGGTTCATTTAATGTATGTGTGGTGTGATTGTTCAGAAATCTTATGAGAGATTTGAAAGGGATTAGTCTGTTCATAAGAATGTGTTTTGGTTATTATTTTTTTGGATGCAGTGAGTGAGAGTCTTATGGGAGATTGGCGGGAAATAAATGTGTTTAGGAGAATGCTTGCATTCCACTAACATTTCTAAGTTGCCATATGTATGTCATTAGCTAGTCTTGCATGCAATAATCAATATAAATTGTGAGCTTAAGTACATTAATAAAAAGGAGTCTCCCTACGCATAGCGCTCTGATGAAGACATCACTAGCTAAGAGGAGAATCAGGGTTCAAGCACTGCTCGCCCTATTAAAATCAGCTTCCACAAACCAAGTGAGCCATTTATCCTAAACCAAAAATAGGGGAAAAAGAGAGGACATTCTACTATGGATTTCAACAAACCTTTTATTACCTTTTACAAAATTCTAAAAAAAAAACTCTAATTACTTTATTACCCCCAAGGAGCTTACTTGTACGAACCCTCTTGTTGGACCTGTTTGATAATCAAGACGACCTAGGGTCTAGTTGGGCCCTTTTTTTTTTTTTTTTGGAATGATCACTTGTATTAGAAATAAGAGCTTTAGAGTACAACTAGATTATACCAAAAAACAAGGGGCCTAAAGAAACCACCAAACCAACAAGAGCCATTCAGAAGGGAGGTCTAGTTGGGCACACCATACTTGAATGCCTGTGTATTGGAGTGATATGTATAGAAGTATAGAAATATAATATATTATATAAAATAATATTAATTAATAATTCTTTTTTTGTGAGAGAGGGAATGATGCAGTTCAAGAGATAATGCCATCGTCAAATCCATTGTTAAAGAAATTATCAAATGACTTCATCACATCTCTTTGCAAGCACAATTTTATGTGGTTTACCTCTTTGCCTTTTAATATAAGTTTCGTTACTAAAAAAAAAACTTGTGGTTTGTCACAATGTATGGCTATGCCAGTAGAGAAGAACGATTGGAGGGTTCTTGCTGTCTAGAGTGGTCATGACTTCATTTTGAATCAAAATGTGGTGAGATGTGTATTGAATTTTGGGTTTTGTTTTAAGTGTGTTTAATTTTTGGTCAATAGCCATGCCATCATTGTCTTTGGATTCAGTTTTGCTTGAAAAATAACAAATCAGGAGTTTTTTAACTGATTTTTTGTAGTTTGATCCTCCTGAAACCTGACTGGTTGTTTGGTAAAGAATACTTTCTTTATCCTTTTAAGAAATGTGAAGAGGGATACTTGAAGCCCCACCCTACATCCACCTTATCTTGCTCTTTTACTCTCATTTCTTGAAGAATGAATTTAAATATTTATGTCCAAATTATGTTTTGTCAAATGTTCTATTCTGCATCTTATTTTATCTCCATACTTCTGATTTGCTGAATGACCTTTTTTCTGAAAAGGTATATTGCAAAGTTATAATTAATAGCTTGTCTCTTATTTTATTGTTCCAGATTTTATTTTTTTAACATCACCGAGTGGTTAAAGTCTTGGCTGGTTGTCTTCCCTACCAATGAGTCATGAATCAGGGGTTTAAGAAAGTGTACTGAGATTTTTCTTTGATGAGATTCTTTAGATGAAGATACCTAAGGAGTGGTGGCTAGAAATTGGACACTTGCAGATAATGCCAATGCCGCTCCACCGGCCTGTGCAAAGGAGGCCACCATGGATTATTATATCGGTTTCTTTGGTGTGTGTATTGCTGATTGGGGCTTACATTTATCCACCTGGACAACTTGAAGCTTGTTACTTCTTCTCTTCAAGTACTTGTAGTTCTTTTAGGAAATGGCTTCCACCTTCTTTCGTTAAGGTTTTTACTGATGATAAGATTGCAGCTCGTGTCGTCATGAGTGACATTCTGACTATGCCTTCCATATAGTTAAAGAACCCTTAAATTGTTAGTTTTATGGTCTCAATCCATTAAGATTGATGAAATAAATTGATTAATTTCTTTATTTATCAATATATTCATGCTTTCCTTTCATGAGATGAATGATGTTTTATTATTTACTTACACACAACCAATTCGATTGACATTATGGTTCATGAGATGAACCGGAGTTCATAAGTATACTAGATGCAATACATGTGTATGGATGAGATCTACATACTGGAGACATGTATAGCAAATCTTATACTTGAATATCTTCACAACCAGTGATGATGACTGAACATCTCATCTGACAAGGTTGCAGTACTTTGATTACTATGAGATAGTATGATTTGTCTCGATCATCCGAATGAAAAATTCTGGATCACAGTACTGGTACATTGGATGTATTGAAGGACCATGAGAAGCACCTTATGAACACTGTCTTTGCTTTAAGGTATGTTCTCATAATTCCCTAGCAGTAGGCTCTCAATCCTGAGATATTAATGAACTCAAGTTTCTATCTATTCATTTGCTTTGAGTCACCAATGAGTGAGGCCAATTGTAGGTCAATATCTAGGTGATTTGGGTACGTGGTAGTAGAGCTGTGGGAACATTCAATGGTCAAGATGGAGTCTATCTTTAATATCCCCTTGTGCCAATTAATGGATTTATCATTGGTAAGTGCGTATCCATTCCAATTAAGAGTTAATTGGATCGGTACCAAATGATCATTATAATTAATTGGGGCTCAAGGAAAATAAAATATGGATCTAAGTTTGGAAGACAGGCCCAATGGATCAATGGATATTGATAGGGGGGCCTACTTGTGGTAATAGGGAAGTTTAGGGTCTTCATATAATTTATTCCTAAGACTAGAGTTTAATTGCATTTATATAGTGGAGTTATTTGCAATTAACTGTGGGCTCGGATTGCACATGAGATGTCGGGTTGCAGTGTCCCAGTTGGTGTCCTAGTGGTCCCCACGCTAGCCTAAGTTATTGGAAAGATACTAATTCTTGTAGAACTCTAAAAGGAAATAGAAAGTTACTATTTCTATTTGAAGTAAGATTTCTAATAATGGTAATAGTAAGTTACTAATTTTAATAGAAGTGAGACTTCTATTTAAATTAGTAAAAAGAGAAGGTTGCTAATTATTATAGAAGTAGAACTTCTAATAATAAACCAAGAGGAGGTGGCTTTAAGCTATAAATAGGAGGAAAAGGGGCTTGGACGTCCAATGCACTTTCCCACCTAGGGATTCACGCCCAACCTTGTTTTGTGCAAGAGTTGCACATGCTCCTCCTCTCTTCCCTCTTCTAATTCTCTTCTAGTTTCCTTAAGAGCTTTCTCTTGGAAATTCCACCCATCTTTTTAAGAAAAGAGAATCTGATATGGGTCATAGCGTGGAAGATCAAAAGGTCTTGGGGATTCCTATTTGATATGTGAAAGATTTTCATCATCAAAGAAATGAACAACTTCTACATTAGAGCACAACCGAGCTCCAAAGGTATAATCTACTTCCTTGTATGTTGTGGATTTCGTGGTTGCTTGTTTGCTGCTATTTCTATATTCTAGATAGGGTTTATTACTGTACATGGTGAAGAGAAAGAGGCCATGGATCCTGAATTGAGTTTTGTAGCCTTCTGGATAGTTGATACCTGAGTCAAGTGGGTCAAAAGTTTTGAAAACCTATCCTAGAGGCCCACCTATTTCTAACAAAAATTGCATTCATGTTTCCCACTCCAAGTTCTTTGCCTTTTGAGAAGCTTTGGGAGAAGTTTTTTCTTGTAAGATTTCTTATTTGACTATAAACATTACTGTTCTTTACTTGGTACACAATCTGCCTATATTTTCTTATTTGGTCGTGATACGGAACATTTAGTTTCTCCTTTGAAAAGATTCTTCTTTACACTCCCCTTTATAAAGATAAAGTCTGAGGTGTGAATGCATTATTGTTAATTTCTTTAGATAAACCCCCTTGATAATAAACACTTTAGGCCCATTTCATTAAATCAAGAAGAGAAAAATAATAAGAATACAATGTTGCTTAAATGTAACTGCATTATTTGAGATGTGTGAGTACTCTTCCTTGTTTCCTTTTCTTTTTCTTTTTTCTTTCCTTATTTATAAATAGATTCAAGTAATCTCATGTTTGGATTCTTTGCACTCTCTCTAAAACACATCATCTCATATTAGTAGTAAATCAGGAACATCTGTTTTCTCTCTTCATATCTTCTGGTCAGTTCATGGAACAAAAGTATATTCAAACTGGGACAAAATGGAGAGGAATTTTTTAATATCTAGATAATGCATGAAATGATTTTTTTTAATGTTAACGTGACTTGAAAATTGAAATAATGCATGAGATACTTGCAAGGGGTTTTGAACTTGCTAGTGTTATTTGTTTTTAGAAAGGGCATCAATATCTGATCTCAACTACTGTTGTTGCTTAACTAGGTGATATTGCATTATGTTATTTCTGAGAGTTCATATGTATTGCCAGGGTCACGAGGAAAGATTCTCCATATATGTACATGCGTCTAGGGAAAAACCTAGACACACTAGTCCTTTATTCATTGATCGAGACATTCATGGCAAGCAGGTACTTGGTTCTTTATGTTCATGTTCTTTTATATTCATTAACTTAGAGAATTCAGTAAGTATAGGTATTAGGTGTTCTCAAAGTCATGTTCTATGAGTAAAGCTATCTTCTTTTTTTCCTTTTTTTTTTATAACATGAGTAAACTTATCTTTAACCTTGGATGCATTTTTGTTCATTATGTGATTTCTAATGTGGATCAGAATCTATTGGTCAGTGAAAATGAGCCATAAATGATAATTAAATATTCATTTTTAGAGGATTTGGCTCATGATAGATCGAAATGGATAAACAAAATTCATATAGCCGAACCCAACATAGTTGGGACAAGGCTTTGATGATGGCGATATTTGCATTTTTACTATCTTTGTGTCAATCTCTATAAGAGAGCAATGGTATGTTGATCTAATTAATTATGACTATATAATGTCTTTGAAAATCACACTTTTTTTGTGTGGCTCTTGATGTAATTTTCCAGTGCATATTTGAAGTGAAGGTTCAAGTTTTACATGATTCAAGGTGACATATGATCCCTTGTTTTCCCTTGACCTTGAGTTGTAGCCTAAATTGATGGGATGAGGCTAAGGCTTCGATGATGATGATGATTGATGATAATGTTGATGATGATTTGCTCTCCACCTTAGTCCATTGGTCTTATTCTGTAATTCTGTGTTGTCTGGTTTGAACATTGTGAGCTTTAGAAAATGTCAAAACATTTCCTAGAGGGTATGATTATTGAAGTCTGAAGATGTGGAAGTTTAAATGATGTGGTAAATTGACAGATCAAAGGTGTCTTTGGCGTTTCTTCTTAGGATATTTGATGTTAGCCAATTTGACCATGTGGTTCCTTTGGGCTAACATCAAATGGATGAGCTTGTGAAGAAGGTGATATACACAGTAGTACACTTTGCTCCCATAGTCCCTCAAACTATAGTCCTGTTGCAATTATCTTTGTAATATTTTAGAAGGGCTCACCTTCTACGAAAAAGGCTCAATCCTTAGGGATAAACTCAAGCCTGTGTGATTCTTTAGATAGGCTTAATCATTAGGTGTAGTCCTGGAGGCTCACCATCCTTATGAGAATCTTGTTTTTACTTGGTTTTCCGCTTCAGATTCGACATTCATCCTCTGTAGGGTGAAGAGGACCTTACAGTTTTAGAATCATTTATCAAAGTGTGATTTGTAACCTTAACAGTCACAGATGAGATTGGACAGTAAAATCTTTAAGAATTATAAATTTATTATTTATAGTCGAGCTATTGAGCTGCAGTATTTTGGATTTTTTTATTGAAATAGTTAAAATTTTGAATATGAAGCCTTTTGTCGTGTGATTGGTTGACAGCTTTATCTTATGCCATTTGGTTCCTAGAATATCTTATGCCATGTGGATGTCATCCAAAACAATTGCAGGTTGTCTGGGGAAAGATCTCTATGGTTGATGCTGAGAAGAGACTTTTGGCAAATGCACTCCAGGACACCGACAACCAGCATTTCATCTTGCTTTCTGACAGGTGATTGGTTTGTAAATTGATTTGATCCCAGTTCAAGATTAATTGATTTCATGGTGCTATTGTGACCATTTAGAGTAATTCTACTTTTTACATTACAGCTGTGTGCCACTACACAATTTTGACTATGTGTATAACTATCTGATGGATAGTTGGATACAAATGTCAGCTTTATCGACTGGTAAGTCTGCTATACTTTTCTGCATTAATCCTGCTTTTCCCCAGTATTAAAGCTATTCTAATATTTACTCCATTGGAAAAATTATTTGGGTTAGTGTCAAATGGAAACAATGTAGAATGGATTAATGGTTCCGTTACCGTATGTCCTGATGTGCTTTTTAAGCCTTTATTATTATTTTTTTTGGGCTGATCAAGAATGTATTGGCTTATTAGTGGATTCCTTATTTATGTGCATTATACACTTGTTTTTTGGGCTTTTAAGGATTAATTTTTTTTATGTCTACAGCAAAATTGAGAATTGATTGTGTTGGAGCAGAATGTGCAAAGTTACACTTTTGTTCAATCACATTCCTTTTCCTCTCAGCTTTGAGGACCTTGGTCTACATGGAACAGGCAGGTATTTAGACAATATGTTGCTCGAGATTGGAAAGAAGGATTGGAGGAAGGCTGCACAGGTAAACTCAAGCATGCTTGCTTATGTCTAATTCAATGTTTAGAGGGCTGCATGGATTTCTAGAAAATATGTGTAAATTTTATGGTATACCTCTAAGCCTTTTTCAGAAAAAGTAAACGTAAAAGTGAACGTACAAATGAAAGACCGTTATGATGTATGCTATGTCTGTATTTGAAATGTAAACCTAGAGATAGTGCTACATGAGTGATTGATAATGGTCAATTGTTTCACTTGTAGCAGAGAGAGGTCTTAATAATCATTAAGAAGATTATAATAATTTCCTGAAAGATAAATTATGGTGTGCCTTAGTAATGTATTGCTGAAGTCCTTAACATGTGTTATTGTCCACATGTGTGCATGTTGACACTCTCCCTGAAGTTGGCGTTTGAGTGTCAATCTTACTGGCTATAACATATTGAAAATGAACACATCCTCGGGCTTTGGTGAGAATTCCAACCAATTAATTGCTAATTCTGATTTAAGGGTGTGAAAATTTGTCCCTCTACAGCCATATCTTTGGCAAGGTGACAATCAACTTCCTTGTGCATTGTTCTTTAGTGGTTTTGGTGATATGAATTATTGCTTGTTGGTCTTGAAATAGTATTCTCAATTTAATGAGAAATCACTGGAGCTCTGTTACTCCACATTCAGTATGGGCCATGGCTTTATATTCTATCTCAACACTTGATTGCACCCATGGTTTAAATCGCGGTATCGGTCGAGGTATCGGCCGGGACAAAAAACCGATATAATATCGGTATCAGTCACGGTTATCGGTCTGTTGCGGTCGTTGCGGTGTGAATTTTTCTTTTAATCCAAAAAGATTCACAAAAATATCCAAAAAATTCAGAATATTAGAAAATGCTGGAAAACAACATTTTTTTTTCCATTAGTAACAACAATAAATCAAAATATTGGTCACCTTAAGTTATGAGTCCTGTGTGTGTCGCAATTCGCTGTCTTCTCCAGTATTTCATATAATGCAACTATTATTTTGGCTCATAGTCAATTTGTTAGCGTAAAATATAAGAAAACAAAGATAACATAACAATTATTTATACACTATTAATAGGCTATTAGTATTTACTATTTAGTAGCATAAATACTCCAACAATTTTTTTTTAAAGTAGAAGATTTAAAAAGCACCATTTTTTTACACCCAAAATCATATTTATAAGTAGATCTAGCATGAAAGTGTGTAGATCTAAGTGAAGAACACAACACAAACCAAAAAATGACATGCAAATGATCTTTTCATTCATTTTTATGCTTTATCTAAAAATAAAATAAAAAACACATAATAGTAAAAATAAGGGAGTTAAGTTGATTTTCTCTTACTAAATAAAATGATTTCTTCAAGAAATAGTTTTGAAATTTGAGAAATATAAGAGAATGAGCTATGGAGACATGGTTGCTCTAAAGATATGAGGGGAGAGGAGAAGAAAATTGGAAAATAGGGAAAAAGTTACAAAAAGTTAATGTTTTTTACCATTACTCCATCGCAGTCCATCTTGGCCGATATTTTATCGGTAAAACCAATATTTTGAACATATCAGCCGAGATAAACCGATATTTTGGAGATATTTTAACCATATCGGCTTGAACTCGGTATTGCGGTAAAATATCGTCGCGGTATGGGCCAATATTGGTTCATATCGGTCGATATGAACCGGTATTGGCCGAGATTTTAAACCATGATTGCACCTGACTGAGCAATCACACTGTGCTTTTACCCTGCCATGCAACAATATTTCGCCCCACAAATCTGCAATGTCTCGAAGTAAATTGATGATTGGAAGGAGTCCTAACCCACTTTGCTTCCTGAAAAAGTCTAGACATTGATATGTCCATCAAGCCTATAGAAAAGCCCTTTCCAGGTGCGAATTTGAGATATTCAAGAAATTCTTCCGACTTTTTCCACGTGAGGCAGCATGTGAAGAAATTGACTAACAACACCAACTACAGAACGTACTTGCCCTCGTTATTGATAAATTAACTTCCAACAAGCCTTTAATATTGTCCAGAATCATCAAGACTCTAAGAGGTTTTCCATCCTCAACTTTAAGGTGGTGATTTATTGATTAGATAGAATCAATTGGTTTACATCCAAGGAATCCAGTTTCATTAAGACGATCAAGACTATATTTTCTCTGGGAAAGATTAGACTCCTTAGATTTTGTGACCTCTATTCCTAAAATTTATCCATTCTGGCGTCATTTTGAGTCCATGGGACTGGGAATTCAAAGATTAATTTAACTTTTCTGTTTTTTTTTTTTTTTAATTTGTTTTATCTGGTGATGCTTAATGGAAGATGGTTTTATCCTCAGAAGTGTATTAATCAGTGACACAAAAATGCATATTTATGGTTCTGGCTTTTACTTGTATTTATTTTGCAGTGGTTCTCAATGAAGCGGCAGCATGCTTTGCTGGTTTTGGCAGACAGTCTTTACTATTTAAAATTCAAGAATTTCTGCAAGGTACAATTGTGCCAAAATATGGCTCATTTTATGATGATAAAAGTTACTACAATTTTAGAGTCCTCATTTACTGTATACAGACACTCTTTGTCTGCTTAAAAGCATAAAAATATTACAGTATTAAGTAGTGTATTGATTATGAAGGAATGAATCTCTGCTGATGTTTGCAAGGGAGTTTACCTGCAGACAACACCATTGGCCCATGTGAAGCCCAACTTGTGTCATTGAAGCCATTCATGTCATAGCAACTCCTATGAAAGTCATTTGTCCAGATTTCACTACAATGGGAGGGAAATAGACCATTGGGTTGATCAATGTCTAAAGGCAGTTGAACTCAACAGAGAACCTCTCTTTTCAAACATTTATCAATCCAACCCTGTATAACCGGGTGGATCAGCAAAAGGTCATCCTTGAGGAAACTCCTATCCAAAGATTAGTGTAGAACCATTTCTCTTGATTCTGATATAATAATTGCAAAGGAGAAGTACATGAAGTAAATCTTTTTAATACAGTTCTTTTTCTTAGTGCAGCTTGTTTATCTGATGTGTTCTGAATCATAAAAGTATTTTAGAAAAAATCTAAGCAATAAAACGCTCAATTAGTTTTCCTATTGACCTCGCGCCATTGTCTTGTATTTTTAATGAGTAAAGTGATTTATTAAATGAAAGCTTGAAGAAAAAGTTAAAGAAGCACAAATGAAAAGGATAACAGGAAATGGACAGTTTACCAAAACAAAAAAAAAAAAAGAGGAAATGGAAAGCACGCTCCTTTTAAGGGCATCTGCCATCAGAGTTGCTTCATGCAAAGAATTAACACGTGATGTGAACTCCCTATTAAGGCGGGTACCTGAGGTTCTTAAATACCAGCAAGTTGATCCAGGTAGTACCCACTGCATAAGTCCAAGTTGAGTTTTTAAGTTCTGCGCAGAATTCATTATTTCTTTAAATTTCTATTGACAGTATTTTAGTGTACCTAAACAGCTGAACTACCTGGATGTCAATTTGTCCACTTTACTCATTATTGTTATGCTGTAAGATTATTAAGGGAAGGATTTCTCCATACCATGTTTTTAGAACTCAGCGAAGCAAGTTGTATTGCCCAGTTCTGGGATCATTAGTAACGATTTTTAATGGAATTTTTCTGCCACCCAAAATGTATGATGTTGTATTGAAATCCTAGTCTCACCACCTTTATTTTATGTTTTGGTTAGTTCATTTACATCTGAAACACTCTATATGCAATTAAACATAAGTTTTACACATTTTTCTATTTTCTAATTATTCTCGTTTTCGAAAAATAGGTGAAGCGATCCAAAATATCAGTCAATAATTAACCAATATATGGGTTAATGCACAAAATTTTGGCATTCTCCAATACAGTATTTAAAACCATTTTAAAACCATGCTTCATACGGAATATTTAACAGCTATGATGCCTAGATATTTCCAATAGGTAATTTATCTGATGCTTAGATTTATTTTATGCAATCTATCCCTGCTCCATATCCATGGTGTGTCCCTGATGTGTCTAGGCATCATAGCTAAGCAATAGATCGTTTCCGGAGCTCTCTTTTTTTTTTTTTTTTTTTTTTTATGATTCCAAAGCATTATGAAAGGCCGCTATTACATTTTGGTTAAAAATGTTTAACGTTGGAGACAGAGAGCATGCGTAACTTTGTTGAGAAACTGTACTGATGCAGATGCATGTTGGTTTTCACAGCCAGGCATGGAAAGACGCAATTGCTACTCAGACGAACATTATCCGCCGACTCTTTTTCATGTTAGCACATTAGACTTTGTACTACTGTCTTTTGACAATTATTTTGTTTTCTCGCTGTGTAATCCACAATGCCAATTCGTGATTCTTTATATTTTCCTTTGCAGATGATTGATCCCAGCGGAATTGCTAATTGGTCAGTCACATATGTAGATTGGTCTGAACGAAAATGGCATCCAAAATCATATAGGGCTCAGGATGTGACATTTGAACTCCTAAGGAATATAACTGTATGATTCTGCTTTTGCATGGAATCACTCTTTTCTTATTTCTACATTGGATGATAGCATACGGCTACATTTCTAACCGTCCGCTGTTGTTTTTTATGTGCAGTCTATTGATGTAAGTGTCCATGTTACAAGTGGGGACAAGGTACATAATCTATTTCATATTCAAACGTAATGCCTTTTCTCCAGTAGTATTAATTGTAAATCAAGGTTCAGGGACCGTCAGTATTTCCATTGTCCTTTGGTATTCTGTCAGTTATAAATATGGTTCTGGAGATTTTACATGAGATGTTGAACGTGGTTCTGGAGGTTTTTACACAAGAGATGGGTGCATATGGATGTGATATTGGTTTTTGCAGAAAAACCTGACTGCTGGATTGGTTTTTGCAGAAAAACCTGACTGATACAGTCTAAATTCTGATGGTGGTAGAGTCAGTTACACACACACTCCCGCACGCACGCATGCGTGTTTTGAAGAAAATATCTGCCTGATACTATCTAAATTCTGATGGTGCTAGACACGTTTGGGTTACATTCTATAGAAACTGTCCAATTTTTAGTTGTTCATACTAAATCAATTATAGAGATTGGCGAGATCAACTGCTTATATAATTTGGAGAAGAATGAAAGTTTCTTTTGTACTTTTTTATCATTACAGGCTGCATTACTCATATCATAATAAACTGATAAAAAAGGGAATGTATTACTCAACCCAAACCCCAATACACCTCATTTATTTATTTATTTTTGCTATGATGGGAGAGTGGTACACAACTTGTGAATTGCTAGCTACACACCCAGAAATCAATCTGTGGGAACCTGTGAAAGATGAGATGGCCCATTCCACTTGGCCATCTCCTGTTTCTAAACCCAAACCCACTTTAACAAGTGCTGTCTGCATATTTTTTCTCTTCGAAACGTCACATCTATTGGCGATGATTGCGACACAGGTTAGAATAGTTACTTTAATCATCTTTAGAGTTAAGTTAATCTGTCATATATAAGTTTGCTCAATTGCTAGCATTTCTATAAAACGAACACAAGGCCTCCAGCGAAGAAAAATTCACTGTGTTGAGTCGTGCATGGTTTTCGGAGAGAGGAATGAGTCATTGGGTCAACAAGGTCTACAGTGCCCTTTAACAAAGTGGATTTAGGATTACATTAGGCATCTATTAGCGGTAGAACTCAACCTCTCTCCCCATGCATTTCAGACTAAAATGGAATGATTTGAGTCTTTTCCAAACAAATTCCAATGATAAGAGACTTCAAATCACTTCCCTCCGGTTTCCATCCGCTGCTTGCCGTGCATTTACATAGAATAGCAAAAAAGAATCTCTCAAGCCGACAGATGCAATTCCATAATTAAAACGCACAAATACAGAGGCTTGTAGAGAAGAAGTTTTCAATGCCATGACTAGAGCAGGGTTTGCAGAGAGAGGAATGAGTATTTCTTACTAAAAATAATTGTCATTGTCATTGTTCTTAGAGATCTAAAACATGGAGTTCTTTGTTGCATGGTTAAATGGAAAATCATGATGAGTGTTATATTGCATTTATGTGCAGGAGATGGTGCTGCACAGGCCATGCTTGTGGAATGGGGTGAAGCGGCCATGTTATTTGTTTGCAAGAAAATTTAACCAGGAAACACTCGAAAATATGATGCAATATATCTCTAATTTTACAATTTGAGCACCCCCGACCAACCCACCCCCCCCCCCCCCCACCCCCCACCCAACTTGTGATTTTTATTCATTGGCCAGCATTCTCCATCAGCGCTGGTTAGTTCTTTTTTGTTATATATAAAATGCAAAACCACAGCAGCTCTAATGTTGATCCAGTGCTTAAAGTAGAAGGCTATTGGTAGCGAAACCAGGGGTTCATTCAACACCTATTGTTTGAGCAAACTGACTAAGCTTGTTGCTCTTTGTTTTGATTTTTGTCAATGGAAATTCTCTCTCTCTCTCTCTCTCTCTCTCTCTCTCTCTCTCACCGTGTGGCTTTTTTTTTTTTTTTTTTTTGGGGGAGGTTTTGTTCTTTCTTTTATAGAAATTTTTTGCAATCCTTTTCAACAGTTTTGATTTTATTATGATTATATAGCTAAGAGACAGCAAATTTATAGTGATTACCTTATCCTTTAATTGTTTGTGTTGTTTCAAGCATGTCAAACAAGAATAGTCATAGTAATAGCCACATCTTAATGAGAAAAATCCCTTAGCTCAGTTGATGAGGCACTTCAGTTCCGCATAAACAATAGATCAATACCTGGCTAGTTAGGGATTTGGGTGAGTGTCCATTTGGGTGTGTGAGTACTTAACAAAAAAAAAAAAAAAAAGGTGCAACGAGTCTACTTAACAATATTGTTTTTTTTTGTATCTAACATACAATACCGTGAGTCCCGAGTCATATGATACAGTGACTCATGATATCTTGATGAATACTTCTCTGAACCAAGATTACTCGAATGCTTTTAACCAGAACCACAAATCCCAAAATGATCCCAAAATCCCCGAAATGGGTTCTCTTGAGGATGAGATCACCACAAAATGAGCTGACCCACTTCAGAAACACCTGTGCCTGAACAAAACCACTTCAAAGCTCTTATGACCACACACCAACTAGGGTTCAGGCTAGAAAACTCCACAAAAAGCCACATGAACTACCATTTTGAAGACACATTTTTGCCTAAAACCATCCCAAGAAAAAATCCAATCTTTTTGTAAATGGCGTTGATTGTCATTGCCATATATGTCCCACACACTGGACAGATCTTCACCATCATATCCTCATATACCCACAATGGCTTCTTTGTCATTCTCGATCTCATCCAACTCACACCTGTATTTCTTGCAAATGAAGCAAGCCGTCGATCTTCTCTTTCTTCACATCTTTGTTGTCTCCTTTCACGCATAGGTTGAACCAACCACCTAGTAAATTTAAACTAAGCTAAGCAACAAACGCCATTGCTCAAGTTTGACTTATGAGCTAACTGAGCACGCTTGAGCTTGGAATTGGTTATTAGCTTCTTGGGCTTGAGCCGAGCTGGCTAAGCTCATTGACAACCATAAAGAAGAGAAAGTAAAGGACAACATAACATTATATAGATAGAAAACACACCGTCCAACACTATATAAATGAAAATCAAGCAAGGAAAATAACAACACATCGATACGTTCATAGTTAACGGTACAAACCCAGTCTAGAATCACACAGTGACAATTTTCACATAGTTCACAAACAACTTATAAAATAAGACGACGAAGAAAAAGAAAAGGAAACAGATTTCTTGCCACCATTGTCCATTTGAATTCAAAGCACTAGTTGCCGCATGTGGTATTGAAATATCACCTGCAAGGCATGAGATTGCATATAAAATTCGTTAATATAAGTTGAGAATGATACAAAATCCTAGAGTTCTGAAATTTACAAGCAGTTCAACGAGAGAAATTCTACAATAGTTGGACAACAATGTAGTAGGCAATTAATTAAAATTGAAATGGAAATTCTGGCACAACGCTTTTTTCACCTGCAGCAATATCAAATGGGATGGTGTTGGACTTTCAATCCCCATATAGTTTACATGAGTGGAACCCTACTAAAATAAAGGTGGGGATGGAAAATCCCGCACAACATTCCTACATGAGAGGATTATGTTTTCCTTTTCTATGATTGGTGAAATAATATGATGATACAACAAATTCAATAGGCATTGAGATAACAATTTTAGTTCTATGCGAAGTGACAAGAATTCTAGGATTTTTCATACACACATGAACATAAGTTTTTTTTTATTGGACTAGAAGCCAATCAATTCTGGAATAAGTTAATGACTCCGAAGAAACTAAATAAAAACTAGGTTTATTGGATCGAGTTATTGGCAGATCCTATGATGCATATCAGAATAAAGTACTTGAATTTTTGGTATCATTCTTTTTCCTTACTATATTGATATAAATATGAATAGAAATCACCGTATCGTATGTATGTAGTAGAATAATTGAAAATCTCATATTTTTTTTAGTAGAATAATTGAAAATCTCATATTTTTTTTTATCTCAAATAAATATTTTCATTTATAACTAGGAGTAGCTTTTAACTAGTACTTGGTTATTTTTTAGCTTTCATTCATCTCTTGGAAACAAAATAATAAAGAAGAGATTTAATTTTCATGAGAAATTAATGGATCAACTGATAATCACATTGTTTTTAGTACTGCCCGCAAAGGATTGTGCTGTGCAAGCCCAAAAACACAGTCATCCAAGTTGCATATCCTAGTTCACAGATTGAATTAGGACCTGCAACTTAGTTAACAAGGTGCTCATTAGAGGTTGTGAGTTCTAATCATGTTACAAATAAAAAGAAAATAAAAATAAAAAACTGAATGGCAACGATATATAAATCAAGATAATATTTTGTGTATTCCTCATCCATAAATGTGCCTCATCCAGGTCCCTTCACACCATAGACATTTCTAACAGTGGATTGGGATCCCCTACAGCTTTTGCAACAAGAAGATTCTGATGTCTTTTATAATAGAATAGGTGGAAGGGCTTTTGGAGCCAACTGGCCTACCAACTATATGATGTGTTTGGGATAGAGTTACATATATATAATCGACTCCCACTCCCGACGTTCCAATTACCAATGGCCTTAGAAGAAATAGCTGAATAGGACTTCATTTATTTATTTATTTGTCAGCTAGATCTAAAAGCACTTTTCTATCACGTAGGTCAAGAGGGTTTGCTAACAGGATAAAACTATCAACCATTGAAATAGTAAATGATTTCGATCCTTTGTAAGCATAAATATTCAACTCATAAAATAAAATTGAAAATATAAGTTACCTGGTTTTCTCCCTGCCGGTTTCATTTATGCTCCGCTTCTCTTCTTCCTTAGACTAGGATACTCCCTTCAACAGAGCATGGAATCGCTCGGGAAGAGTAACAGTTTTCACATTAAACATTTTAAAGAGTTCAACACTTTTGAGAGATATCATTGCTCCTTCCTCAACTATCCACTCCTCTAGAGGCAAGAAACAGAGTTCTAGCAATTCCAACCGAGGAAATCCTCCTGGAGAGCAAATCATTCGCTTGCTAAGATACGATCCGGGATAAAATGCGAGAATCTTAAGGTGTTGCAGCTTTTCCAACGTAGTAATGGCATCTTGTTCTAATTCAGAATCCCACAACTTCAGCTGGACGAGATTGGGTGGCATCTCCGGTAATTTCTTTATGCTTCCTTGCAAAGAAATCTCATACAGATCCAGATGACGTGTAAATGGCATAAATGGCGGGATTGGGTCACCACTCCCCATTAGTTTAAGCGATCGGAGCTTGCGCAATTTCTCAATGCAGTAGGGCAATGTACCATGGTATGAATTCTCAAATCGATCATGGTATGAATTCATATCGTTGGATATTTTCAATTTTCTTAGATTAGTTAGCTTGCCTAAGCCTTCTTCTATCCAACTGCCAGCATTTAAGCCTTCACGGCCTCAGTTTGTGGGACCCCAGTTCGGCGTGCCTTTTGGATCACGGGCTTATGGTTGGGGTCCACATTCAGCTTCTGGCACATGACAGCTGGGTCAATGCCGGACATCTCGTAAGGCGTCCACGCAAAGACCTCTTTATTCTCGAGGAGGAGGTCCAGCAGCTGTGTCTTCTCGGGCTTGAGGAGCTGACTTCCAACTAGGAAAAATCTGTCCGGATCAGCGGGGTCGATCCTGACCTCGGTGAGGTCCTCGATGCTCTTCTGCACCGGGGTCCTGCCAACATCCCCAAGCTCGGCTTCTCTGTCCAGCTCGGCTACATGGACTTAGGACGATTCGGCTTCGCCAGGCAGCACGGTCATCAAGCATTATCTGGCCATGTGCTGGTCGCCTCTTATAGTGATCACGTCGGTCCAGCCGGACGGGTTTTCTAGGGGGAACTTGAGCTTCTGATGACGGGTGGAGGGAACAGCCTCTATGCCATGCAGCCACGTCCTTCCCATTATGACATTGTATGGGGAGGGGAAGTCGACGACCAGGAAGTCAACCTGCCTGGAGGCGCCTCCTACTTGGACTCTGAGGGAGATCTTCCCCTTCGGGTACACTGGTTTCGAGCTGAAGCCGACGAGAGGAGTTCGGGCAGTTTGGAGATCCTCGTCCTTAAGTTTCAGCTTCTGAAAGCAATCGTAGTACAGGATCTAGGACGAGCTGCCTAGGTCGACAAAGACTCTCTGAACCATGAAGTTCTGCAGCTTCAAGGTGAGCACGAGAGGGTCGTTATGTGGGAGTTCTACGTCATTTAGACCCCTGTCGGAGAACTATATTCTGGGCCCCTCTGTCTTGGCCTTCTTTGTAGCTGGTTCCGACGCCGCAGTCAACACCTACTTCTGATGGGAGGCTCTTCTGGCCTCGGCACAGGCCTGGGAGCTCCCCTTAGGTGGAGGAGCGGGGTGGATGACGTTGATGATGCCTTCCGGCTCGCTATCCTGGCCGCCATCATCTCGGCGCGGAGGTCGGCTGCTGTCCCGGCCTTCCTCCTTGACGCAGTCCCTCAGGTGCCCCTCTTTCACAATGTTCTCGAGGTGGGACTTGAAGCTTTTGCACTCGTCAGTTCTGTGCCCACTCTGCTTGTGATAAGCATAGAACTTGCCCTGGTCCAAGGAGGAGGGGTCACCTCTCATCGGCTGCGGCTATTTGAAGAAGGGCTGCGCCTTTATTTTGTGGAAGAGCTTATAGATGGGCTCCTAGAAGATCGTGTTTACCACTTTGAAGGTGGCGGCATCGTTTCCGGTCGTCTAGCTGCTCCCCGAGGCTGCGACCGAGGTGGAGGGGTTCCGTCGACGATCTGAGGACCAGGCCCTGTGCCGATCCGGGGACGGGTCTCTGCGGCTGTCCTCCCTCCTGGAGGACCTGTTGTCTCTGTCTCCTTTGGATGGTCGGTCCTTCTGGGAGAGGCCGAAGTTCTCCTGCCAGCAGACCTAGTCCTCTTCTGCCCGGATGAACCGGTTTGCCCGGGTCATGAGCTCCTTCATGGTGGCTACGGGGTACATGACCAGTTACGCCCGAAGCTGGATGCCCGGGCGCAGGGCCAGCTAAAAGGATTTCACTGCCATCTCCTCAGAAGCGCACTCGATCTGATTGTAAACAGTCCAGAAGCGACGGGCGAACTGGGTGACGTTCTCGTCCTCTCGCATCCGGAGGGCCATTAGGTCAGCATCGGTCTTAGGGATGACGCAGTGGGCCTGGAACTTCTCCAGGAAGGACGTCCGAAGCAGTCGCCAACTGGAGATAGAGCCTCCAGGGAGTAAGCAGAACCATCGTAAGGGGAGATCTCCCAAATTGGAGGAAAAAACTGGACAGCTCAGGAAATCGTCATCCCCCCAGACCGACATCCTCTGGATGTAGTGTCGGAGGGGAGCCGCAGGGTCCGAGGTTCCATCATACAGGGTGAACCTCGGGACGTTGAACTTCTCGGGGAGGGAGTACTTTCTGATCTCCCTAGAGAAAGGAGATGCGCCTATGTCTTCGGCTTCAAAGGCATTGTACTGGTCTCGGGCGATACCGGCAGTTTCCATATTCTGGCGAACAGTCTGCTTAACCTACCGGTCGATCCACTTCTTGAGCTCCTCCTCATCTTCGGGTATCCTCCGCTGCTTCCTTGGCTCTACATGCTTGTGGCTGCTGCTGGAGTCCTCTTCTCTGTGGACCTGATCGCGCCTCTTATTATCGAGGACATGCCTCAGGTCCCGCCCGTGGCCCGGAGGAGCCTGGCTGTGCCTGGGTGGAGGACCCGAGGCATGGCTACACCCATGAAGTGGGCTCTGAGCCCCTCTCTTCTCTTAGAGCTGCTGTTTGAGACGTAGGATAAGCTCGTCCTGCTCCTGAATGAAGCGGTTTTGAGCTCTGACCTCATCAAGGCGAGGGTCTTTGTCTTCGTCAGGGTTGACCTGATGGTGGGACTGAGGTCCAGCCCTTGCTGACTTTTCACGCAGCTTGGTGACTGATTTGTCAGCTCGCCTGGCGTGCTCATTGCTATGGTGGGGCTGCTCTGGAGGCATAACATTGTGAAAGGAAGGCATTGTCAATCCCCTAGACTGTGATACCGACTGGACTGTAGGGGACCTTCCTCCTGATCTTCTCTGTCGAGGGGGTGGACCTTGTACCAGCACAGGCTGCGTGGTTGGTCCCTTGCCCTTGGAGGGTCCTTCACCATTTCTTGTTTTTGGAGGCATGGTGTTTGAAAGCTTTTTGTTTAGTGATTCCCACAGACGGCGCCAAACTGGAGGCGGCAAAAATACGACACCCACTTAGATTGAGATGAACTTTGTAGATCAGGGAATTCCGAACGCCAAGAACCTGAAAAGGAAAGGAAAACGGCTTGGGTTAGAGCCCCTGGCTGCTGTGAGCCGAAGGCGCTCCGATGCCTGAGTTAGTTCTAAAAAACTGAGCAAAAGGAGGCAGAAGGAGAGGAGAATGAGACGATGTGTTGTGTATTGTCTGTTGCGTACCTCTATGGGGCTGACCCCACATGTATATATGTGGACATTCCTCGTTCATTCTCTCTGTGAGTGGGGGTAGGTGGGGTGAGGTCTCATCGATCCTTACCTCGGTAGGTTAAAAGGAAACATCCCATCAGTACCTTCCATGCTTTCGGTCAGTTGACGTTAAGGGATGATAAAGCTAACTTCTTATCGTCATAAATGAGCAATCCTATCGCCAGGAAGTGCCCGTACTTCTTAGAGGATGGTGACGGCCCACTCTGCCTTCAGCGTTTTGTACCGAGACCAAGAATGACTTGGCTGCGCTGGGCATTTGTGCTAAGCTGCCCCACCCCCCTTCTAACTGAGCTGCCGAGCTACTGAGCTGTGATTACAGAAGCCGAGGTTGACAGCAAGTGCTACTGTAATCCTCGCTTAATCTCCTCGTTATGGTGTTTTACCCACACAGTAGGCTTGACAGGTTCCCAATGGATGGTGGAATACTATGGAATTCATAATTCCCTGAAATTTCCAAAAACTTTAAATGAACAAATTCTCCCACTTCCTTTGGTAGTGAGACTAATGAGACTTTTGAAACTTCTTTTAATTCAGCATTCATCACTCTTAGTAATTTGCTACTTGTGTTCAGTAATTTTAACTCATCAACTTCAGAGTCGAAGAAGTACAATATGGAACGGAGGGTCGAAATTGGGTGATTTTTAGTCTCATCCACGTCAATGTTGCGGTAGACTGCCAGGCGTCTCACATTAGTTGAAGTTGAACTAGTGTCATTATCATTGTGGACAGCGAAGAAATTGTGTTCTCTAGCTTCAGATATGGAGAGCTCTCGTAAAAGATCGTGGATGCGGCATTTGTGAATTGATCCATAAGACTTTCTACTTGCTACTTGAATCATGCTCCTGCTAACCAGCTCCTCTAAGTAGTCTTCTGCAACATCTTCCATGACCTTGTTACCTTTCTGCTGAATGAAACCTTCAGCAATCCACAACCTGATCATTTTACCAGAACTGCTTTCATAATCCTCTGGGAAAAGACCGAAATATAAAAATCATGGTTTCAAGTGATGAGGCAAATCCCAGTAACTCAAAGCTAATATTTCCATACATTGTTTAGAGCTTTCGGTTATACTCTCGAGAAATTTCGACCATGTGCTTTCAGTCTTCTCTTTTCTTGCTAAGAGACCTCCTAAGACCAAAATAGCTAGTGGCAGATCTCCACATTTTGCAAGGATCTTTCTCCCAGTTTTCTCCAACTCTAAAGGGCAGGCTGTTAAGGGATTTTCTCCTGGAAATATCTTCTTCATAAACAATTCCCAGCCCTCATTGCAGGTAAGAAAACGCATCTTGTGGGGATGTCCAGATGCTGCAGATGCATGTGAAGCTACCTCTTCAAAACGAGTGGTAAGCATTACTCTACTCTTGCTCGCACCAGTGTCTGGTAGTACGAGACTTACCGTGTCCCATGCTTCTATAGACCATATGTCATCAATGACCACCAGATATCTCTTCTACTTCAAGTAGCCATGAAGCATCCTACCCAATTCTCCAAGATTCTTTTTCTCTATCTCCTCTATCTCCTCTTTAGATGGGCTCATTACGCCATTTATAATGCGCATGAGGACATCTTTAATTGCAAATTGCTGAGATAGGTAAATAAATGCATGACAAACAAACTGATTCTTAACATCATGATAAACCTTTTTAGCGAGAGTGGTTTTACCTAAACCGCCCATGCCTGATATAGAAATCACACAACGCCTTGGCTCCCCAGTCATCTACTGCTTCTTCACATGGTTGACTTCGTCCTGCAGACCAACCACTTCTGATTCTGAATCATCAAGAGCTGCGAAAATGCTCATACGTTCTTGCCAACTTTGACTTGAAGTGCTTGCCTCAACTTCATTGATATCCCTTATGCCATAAGTTTCCCTACTTCTTGTGATGTCACTGATCTTCACCCTTATTCGCTCAATCTGCTTGGCCACCTTGTGGCGAGTTCTTAGCTCGCCGAGGATGCAGACGTACCTTTTGACACGGCCTACAAATCCACGCCTCCTCCTCCTTTGACTGTAGATGAAGGTTTCAATAACATCTTCAGCTTCATAAGAAACGTCTCTGATTTGTGTCACCCAATTCTTCACTAGATCATTTTCCTTCTGCTTGGAATCGGCGTCTTTTAGAAAGCACAACATCAACTGCAATTCTGTTTGAATCCATTTGAATTGCTCTTAAACTCCATGGAGGAGTTGTGCTTCTTTAATGAGAAGATCACCCAGCCTTTCTACAAGAAAGGAGACAACAGCCTCAGAAGCCATCTTTATCTTCTGCTTTGGAGAAGTAGAAGTCAAATTTTTTCCATGGACAGCACAAGTGAGAAACTACAACTCTCTTCCATGGCAGCGATTGTATTTCTAAGTTGTAAGCTACAGTTCTCTCACTTCTTTCTTATTGGCCTTTCACTTGCTTTACTTATTTTGAGGACAAGTCGGTGATGGAATTAGGTGAAATTAGGCGCAACATTCAAGACTGCAAAGACTTGTGGACCCTAGAATCCCATGTGATCCACAGAAAGATGGTTTTACGTTCTCTTGAGTGAAATTAGGTGCAGTATTCAAGTAATTAAGTGACAGGTCTGTTAAGCATTTGATTTTCTTAAACAAAATTTATAAAATCATTGCATAATTTAAAAATATATGAAAAGTTATAAATAGGAACCAAATAATATGTAAAAGGTAAAAATATAGGTAAAGAACTAATCATATGTAAGTTTTTCACATTGATGGAAATGCATATTTGTTTATGCGTGAAAATGATTTAGAATTAGACTCTTTTCTTGTGAAAATCCTCATCACACACCCCACTTGTTAACCCAGCAGTACAAATTCCACTGGGGAAAGGCCACATTACCTGTTTAAAATTACGTATAAAGATGGTCTAATTTTGAACCATTTCCACGCTCAAACGAATATGCATATGCATCAATGTGCAACAGTTACATATGATTAGTTCTTCCATATTCTTATTCAATGTTTATATATTTTACATATTATTTGGCTCCTATTTATACTTTTTCGTCTATTGTTTTTTAGTTATGCAATGACTTTGTAATTTAAAAATAAAAAATTAAACCTGTCACTCAACTTGAATGCTCCACCTAATTTCAGACTAGTGTAAAGGTCGGCCCCACAAGAGACTGTAACCATCTTTGCAGTATTGCCGACAATTTTGCTTTTACTTTTAGACGCACCAGAAGTGAATTTCTATAAAATGAGTATGAAATAACATTTTCTATTAGGTTAAGAAATGGATACCCATCAATCTCTGGGCAGAGGTGTAAGATGGGACGAATTTGCTAGTGGGTTGTCCTAGTCTGATTCATTTATGATACATTTATGACATTTAGATGTGCAAACAAGTGCAAGCACATGATCAACCAGTCAAATTTATTATACCAAAAGAGAAAATAAATATGAAGAAAAGGGTCATAAGCAACAGTTGCAGGCGACATGGCACATCTCCACCTAACATATTAAGGATGGTGGATTGATTGCCTGGTCCACCTTAGAATAACTGCCGAATGAGGTGCCCGCTGCAGCAGACTTAACTCCTCAATTCCACCAAAAGATTGGGCTGATTGGTAATCTGGCCCACCTTAACATTAATATCGAATTAGGTGCCAGCTTCCAAGTCAGATATCATAATTTCATAAGAAAAAAAAAAAAAAAAAAAAGGTTGCCGAGTTTCTTCCTTTTATTGAATCTTTTATAAACATAATGTATACTTCTTCAGAATTTAAAATATAAATGAAAAAGTATAGATAGGAGTTGAAATATAAATGAAAAGGTATAGATAGGAGTTGAAAAAAAAAATGTAGAAAAAAAAAAAGAAACATCATACGTGTGGAATGATTGATCGGTTCTTTAGATGGAGCCCACTCCCCCAAGGATTCTCCTTGTACTTACCGCTATTATATAATAATAAATTAAAACTGATGATTTTGAAAGAAAAAAAAAAGCTAAAAAATGTAAAAGTTGTGAGATTTGAAGTAATAATTAATCTCTTAATTTCATTTTTAAACAACTAACCAAATCGCTATATGTTATTTATTATCAAAAGATGTTTAAATTAATTAGATGGAGTGGGGGACCCTAGCCAGCTGGGTCATGTCTGTGCTTAGCATTGATTACTTTGTTAGTGCACCCTTAACATGGTAAGTGGATCATAAGTGCTGTAGGTATTTTTTGCAAAAGGCCACCATGGCATAGGAATTAGTTTCAGCCCTGATTCACATGGTCACCACGCATTTTATTATGATGTGCCCTTGTACCCGACTATGGAATTGGGCGGTTCGTGTAATTCACTGGGTACTTACAGGGAGAAAAAGGTGGGCTGCTGGTTTAATGTTGAAAATGATAAATGATTGTTTGCCTTACACTCAATACTCAAATTTAAAGACATTTCTTGTTTATTCTTAAAATATATTTTCTATAGTATTCAATTTTTTTTTATCTTCTCTTTGGGATATAACTCTATGATCAGTAATGGTGCTAAGCTTGGGTTGGGTCCCTGCAATTGGGCGATACAGTGGGTAAAATAGCCATATTAGAGGTTGGAGCACAACCAAGGCGTATTTCTTTACAAGCAATTTTTTACAAAAATCCCTAATGTTAGAGATTTATGACATGATGTAATAGCCTATCCTTTTATCATTTTCAAATGACTTATTTTATTCTAAATTCCCAAAACATATGCTAGAGTTTTCACCACCCATTGGGATTCTATTCTCCCAGAGATTTGAGGAGCGCCCTTAGATGTAGTTATTAAGCTTAAGTAGAAGTAGGTGGTCTCCTACTTTGGTTTTTGTTTGTTGTGATCTTTGAACCTCAGTGAGGTCCATGAGTAGGGCTCAAAGGGCCAGGCGCAGGCCTTGTAGGGATAAGCCCTTCCTCTACCCTCACATATGCGGGCCGGGCTTAAGTTGAACAAAAGCCCTGGGAACATTGGGCGGAACTGGCCTACAATTTCTAGGTCCTTGCCCTAACCACAAGGGCCAGGTCCACGGCCAGGACCAGGCAAAGGCTGAAAGGAGAAAAAAGATTCTCATTGACACCAATACAGGGATCTATTGATACCTTTCACATGCAAAACCCCAAAAATCCACAACACCTCAAAAGGCATTAGTTTGACTATAAATGTGATTATTCTAACTGTATCATGAACAAACTGTGAAATATGCTGAATATAGGATTTATAAATGCTAAATATGTAGTTAAATATACAACCCGTGAATGCTGTAGTTTTTTTCAAAGAAGCTCTCTTGATATAAATTCTATTTTCACATTTAGAAACTAGAGGCAGATTTAGAATCCTTGTGTTTGGCAAACCTAATTCTTGCTTCTTATTGTCTTAAAACTGTTCGAAACAGTTTTTAGATTGTTTGGGAACACATCTAGCAATATCTATTTCAAATGGACTTTAGATAATCTGCTTCTATTTCATGTAGTCAGGAACATGGGTAGATTTGGATCAGACATATGTGTCTAAACTCTAAAGCTAAAAGACTCATGGAGCTACAGTGAAATGGACATCCTCATAGGGCAGTCCTTTTTTTATTTTTTTAAATAATTTATGGGACCCTAAATCATGATCCAGACCGTTAGATATAAGGGTGTAAAAGAAAACTATGTAACCGAATCAAATTGAACCGTGGTTAATAACAGTGTTTTAAGATTTGATTTCGGTTACGGTTATTGAAATTGAAAAACTGTACTTCACGATTCGGTTACGGTTTTTTGTCCCGACTCATAGTTATTAACCAAATTGAACCGTTAACCGCGGTTCGGTTAACCATGTTCCCAAAACACACGGTTAATCGAACCGTTTCGCTGGTAAGAAAAAAACTTAAGGTCTAAATGAAAATTACTTTTTTTTTTTAAGTAACATATTATGTCATTCCCCAACTATGGGGTTTCTTTTATTCACAGTAAATTTGATTGGTAAATGGCAAAATTTTCATAAAAAATTTTTAAGTGACAATTAACAGTAACCAAACCGTTAACCGCAGTTCGATTTTTAATGGTTTTTCGCGATTTGGTTACGGTTACAGTTTTTAAAAACCAATTTCAGTCATTGGGATCTTCATATATTTTGAAATATTTGCAATATATATAAATATATACGGGCCCTTTGATCATATATACAGGCCCTTTGATCTCCTTTCTTTTTTATATACTTTTGGGGGGCCCAAACATAAGATTCGAACCGTTAATTCTCTTTGTAAGGTCAAACATGGCTATACTGTCAAATTTAAACACTTGATTCCTCATGCATCTCAAGAAATTTAAGAAAAATCATGGACCGTTGGTTTAAAAAAATTGGATAGCTGAGTTTTGGATGTGGCCACAGGCGGTCTGTTTTTTCTTTTTCTTTCCTTTTTTTTTTTTTAATTTTCTAAAAACTTAAATCACAATCCAAACAGTTGAATACATTTAGAGAGTAAAACACGACCATATATCCAAAAGTTACTTTTATTTAGAGGGCAACGATAAATAGTGTGGCTGCTGCGAGTTCCACTTTGGGTTGAGTTTTCTCTTTATTAATTCGAGGAGATTATGCTCTTTATCTGACTAACCTAAATTTTAGCCTATAAGAGGGATTCCTTTTTGGAGGGTGATTTTGTAAGATAGGTCCAATGTGATCTTTATCCTTAGTAGGGTTGTGTTTTGTCCCCTCTTTTGTTGGCTGTTGTTTATATATATATATATATATATATAATGAAATTCTCTTTCTTACCCAAAACAAAAGGTAATCATGAAATTCTAACAAAGAAATGGGAACCGATCTAACAAGAACCAGTAATTTCCGGTGCACCAACTCAAAATGGAGATAAGGGTTCGACGGCAAACTCTTCATCATATTGCGTCAAAAATGGATGGAACACTTGCTGCTCCAAGATGACGAGAGTAGATGGAGTGATGGACCACTAGCCGTCATTGAATTGGACAAATTATGCCGGTCTAGAGAATTTCTAGTTTGCTCCCAACATTTCTTTCCACCATCAACATAATGCCCTGGCATTTTTTATTTTTTTATTTTCGGTAAAACAAGCAATTCATTAAAGGGAGCTGGCCTGTAAGGACCGTCCTTACGGTTTACGGTGCGGACTGCCTATTAGGGTCCACCGTGAGACCCCACTGGTCAGGGGACAAGGGGGACTGAAAGATCCAAGTGGGACCAACTTACATATCAAATTTGAAGTCAATCTAATACCTCTAACCCCTTCATCCATAGTCCACAAGTTTAATAGCTTTATATCAAAGAAGAAAAATTGACCCTCAATCCAACAGTCTAGTTCATCCGAATCCATGCAAATTTATGGGATTCAATGCCTATAAGGGAGTTATGAATGAGTGGTCAATTTGGATGAGTCATAAGGTGGGCTCCAGGGGGCGTTCTAAACAGTGCAGACCGTAAGGACGGTCCTTATAGGACCGCCTCCCTTCGTTAAAAAGAGAGAAAGAGCAAAGTGACAAAATAAAACCCAGAAAAAGAATAGCGAAAGAAAGAAACGCAGCCCACAGCTATGGAGAGAATAGAAGTCATTTCCCAACCAATATCATATCCAGTAGTGAAGCAGCTCAGTTAGATCTATCCAAATATTTTAAAATTTCCAAAGCTTAGAAAGAATAGCATTTGTACTTGCCCTAGCATCGGTTAAGTATCATTTGGGCCAGTGGTACAATATACAACACGAGATCTATCCAAAAACTCCAATGTACCATACCAAGAAAATACAACAGTCAGCTTTTAGAGAGAGAAAGCGCAGCTGCGCAGCCACTGGAGTTGGGACTTGGGAGCGACAGAAAGGAATGAGAGAGAAGGAAGCCAGTGAATGGGTTTTTTTTTTCCCCCTCATTTAAGAATGTTATATATGATTAAGGTTGTCAAAGGGCTGGGCCGGGTATGCCCTTACCATAGCCTCATATATGAGGGCCGGCCCTAGATTGAGTAAAAGCCATTTAGGGCCGAAAGAAATGATTTTTTTTAATATATACTAATATATGATATTTTTTGTACGCATATTCATGGACCTGGACAGCCGAAGCCCGAATCCGGCTCAGCCTGCTTTATCCCGGGCTTGGACCACAAATTTTAGTACTTGGGCCGGGCTTGTATTGACTGGTAGAGAAGGCAGGACTTGAACACATGACAACTCATTGAGGCATAAGTACCCAAACCAGTTGAGATAATGGACAAGATGGAGAAGAATGACCTATTTTTCTTCTTATAATGTTAACTCGGGCCAGGCTCGTGCTTAATATGCTTTTGTTGGGCCGGGCTCTGGCCAACCAGTTACGGCTCCAGGCTTGGGTTAGAGTTCAGAAATCGGACCAGGCCTAGATCTTCCTCAGCCCGACCCAGCCCGACCCATAAACACCCCTAATTTTTTGTACCACCGCTGACTTTGAACTTGATGCTAACCCCACTTTATGTAATCTAAAGACCAGTGCAATACAACATTCAATCTTTTGTGCTATTAATGAAGAGAATGAATTACTTTATCCTAATATAAAAATATCATTTAGGATTAAAAGAAATAAGCTAATTTAATAGTATTGTGACATGAAATATGAGATGGAAGACAGTATTAAAGATTTTAAATAAAATTGCGAGAAAAAAATATGCTAGTATCCATGAAAATGTGGTTGTAAATAAGGTTGTTTGGGCAAACAAAACTTATAAAGCCAACTCAAGGTGGATAGAATGAAGCTAAAGATAACAATGATGGTAGTAATGCAACATTCAAAGCTGAGTAACTTACATATATACATAATTCTTGGCATGATGAAAATGAAATTGCCTTTTCACCAAAATATATACATGTTTTCCTTTCTAAAAACAGAGCTAGCAGAACTTGACACAAATAATAACTTTCATTAAATAACAATTATACTGAACTAAAGTACATAATCATCAATTGGTCACCAAAATAAATTAAGCATGAGTTCTTACCAAGCATTGGGAATGCGATGAAAAAAAAAATACTAATACAGTAATACATCTTTAATCGTTATATCACTAATGCAAATACATACAACTAAACATAGGCATGGAACCAAGTCTGAAAGCTCTAAACACACTCGCAACAGTTAACAGTACAAATAATGTGTCCAGTTATATTTGTCATTATGCTATTAGTAAAATTGTTGTAATCCAACTTGGGTCAGTTGTAGGCGCCTTCTTAATTAGTTTTGGCACTGAACTTTTTTTTTTTTTTTTTTTTTTTTTAGTATAAAGCAATAATATGGATCATTAGAAAAGAAGAAGGAAAAAAAAAAAGAAAGAAAAGAAAAAAAGGAAATGGCGCGAACTTGGCTCAAATATGTCTGTGATGGATCTGGTGGGGCCCGCTCAAAGTAGGTAATATCCTGCTAAGACGACATTGATTATTGAACGCTACATAGGGCGTAATGTCTGTGGATAAAAGTAATCTCAGCCAAATAAAAGAGGCTGAAATTCATAGTCAACACTAGGGGTGTACACTGATTGGATTGGTGCGGATCGGGTCAAATCCGTCACCAATCCGTGGTTATTAAAATCCTATCTGATCCGATCCGTGGAGGACCGAATCGAATCGTATTAATCCGTACAATTAATGTTAAAAAAAAAATATATCAAACATGTTCTAAAAAAATTCAACATACAAGCTAACAATTCACAAAAAAATACAAATTACAAATACAAATTACCAATTGATCAATACAAAGAGTTGTTTTTATCTATATTACAACCAAAACAGATCTAATCAATAAAATAATGAAAGAACATTGAACAAAATAGTCCAAGAATATGTGTTTGGGAGATGAAGCCACAAATGGGGGTAGGGTTTTGGGGATAAAGGTTCGTAGGAAATTACATTTTGCCTTCTTAATTTTTTCTTTTTTAATATTTTTGACATCTTAATTTATGTTTAAACCCTTTATATTTTTTTTATTTATATTTAATGTCAACGGATCAGATCGGATTGAATCCGCGGATTGAGGGTGAAATCCACCACCGATCCGTTGCTAACAGATTACAAAAATTTCTATCTGTCACCAATCTGTTTACCTTCGGATCGAATAAAAATCCGCGGATCAGATCTGATCGGATTTACGGATCGACGGGTTTTTTGTGCAGCCCTAGTCTATACGGTTTCTAAAGATAAGGTACATGCTCTGTGAATTAACGAGAGGAGACAAATTAGACAGTGCATGTCTCTTTACTGAAATTCATAGAATTTCTCTTTAGAGAATTTTAAGGTTATCAAACATGATAGAATTCCTGAATGCTTCCTTATACTTGAGTATTTAGAAATTCAACCTAAAACCAAAGGGGTTGGAATTCCTGCGAAGAAGTATGACATTTACAAATGCCAGGGGACAAGATGTTACGTCATGTAAAAAAATATATCCCATCATGTCAAAAAAAAATCTCAACATTGCAAATTCTTATCAGAAATTACAGAAAAATAATAGGCCCTAAAAGCCTTGGGTTTTACATTAGGCATGATATTCCAAGAATGGGGCAATTTTGTATGAAAAAAAAAATAAAAATTCAAGGTTAATAGTTATCACTTTTTTACAAGAATTTAAATTTCTATCATTAGTTAGTCATAAGTTGGTTTCCTAATAATTTTTTTTTGGTAAGAACTCCTATGATTTATCTCACCTCATTAGTACCCTCATTTTTTAGATATTAGCATATAGTTACTAATGCTATAGGTTTTATTCTGATTTTATTTTAAACTTAAAATTTATTTTATGTAGATAATATCTCAAAAGATTCTTAACTTAAAATTTTCTAATATGTTTTCAAAAATAGAATCTTGTTGGTAAAATCTATGGCTCCACCCATCAATGTATTTATTCTATCCTCAAATATTTGCCCCTTATCACATGGGCCTGTTTGTTTGAATTAAAATACCAAGAAATTGAATTAATAGGGTTTAATTATTAAAAACTAAAACTGAAGATTATAGGTTAAAATTTTGAAAATGGGCTTAAATAATTTTTTCTTTTTAGGAAAATAGAATAAAAGGAAGATAGAGAAATAACTACTAGGGTGATTGTCGGTTTTTCATATTCTTTTAATTCTATTTTTCTAAGAAAAAAGGTCATTTGATGTGTTGAAAACTTATAAATCCTTAAAAAACTAGCATTGTTAATTTTATGTTATTTTTAGTGAAGGACTTACCAATGCCAAGAGGTTGGAATCCTTATAATTTCAAAAGTTATTTGTGACTTTTTTTGATAGGAGAGATTTGAGGTTCTTCTAAATTAAACAATGTGGTATTATCAAATGAAAGGAAACAAACTATCACATCCTCAATGTGATTACTGCCCTTGTCTGAACCAAGATCCATTTTTACTATCTACCTCTAAAGCTATCATTTACTGAGGGTGCTCTCGACATGTACGATAACTCTTTTAAAAGTGTACTTGGGACAACCCCCAACCCTCCCCCCCCCCCCCCCCCCCCCAACCAACACAAATGGCAGTAATCTGTTCTTGTGCTGTGAAGTACACAAATCCTTACCCAGGTATATTAAAGCTTCCAGTTTCATCCCAACTGCATATTGTTTCCCTTGTATGTAGGTACTTTTGGCTACTTCTATTTTGTAGTAATCTATTCATATCTTATATCTATTGGTGTCTGTTTGGGTTTTTTTTGTTGCTTTTCTTTCCTTGGTCCTTCCTCTAGAATTTCATATCTTTGTTTCTTACACACCAATTTTCCTCAAATTTGTATTTTTTCAGGAAGAAGATTCAAATACTCTGGTGAATCTGTGGTAATCATTTTCAACCACTAAGTGTAAACTTTCTGTTTTCCCCCATTTACCTCCCCCCATTGTTCTGTTTTGCTGAAAATATTGAAGGTGAAAGTAGTTTTAGGAAATAAAGAAAGAATCCACCCCACATGCTCAAAATTGCTGAAATAATTGATAGTGATAGTAGTCTTAGGTAGTTCATATCTTAATTTGTTTTATTTCTGAAAGAAACAATGTGACCCAGATGCTCATTTTTCTGAAATGATAAAAAATGATGCAATTTAGTAGGGTCTTTTGTTTTTAATAAAGAAGCAGAGTGAACTGTGTCAATACAACACATTCTCAACTGGATGAATCATCTATAGGCAATTGTAGCTTAATATTGTTCTTGTCCAAGAGTAAAGTCTTTTCGCTTTGATGATAATTTTCATTCTATTATATTTTGTTTCATATTTTGAAAGGATGATTTAATGAGTTGCTTTATTTCTTAAATGGCAACATGTACTGTGTGATCCAGTAGACATCTCTTATCTCACCATCTCCATTAAGAAAACCTGCCCAGGTGGAACTTGCTAGATGTCATCGGTCATCACAACATTGTTTCATCACATTTACAATTATATCAATATATGCATACATGCTGAGACTGATTCACAGTACTTCTGCTGCCTTTTAATTTTTTCTAGATGGATCATGGGATAATACAGCTTGCATTTCTTCAAAAATCCTTCATCGTTTGTCAGAATTTGTTGATAGAAAAGTAAGGACCCATTTGCGCCTCATGAAATAGGGACTTGGTTTTCTAAAATGCCATGTTGATTTTGCAATTTGACAATTCTATTTCCTGACTTTAGAAATCTGTGGTCTGGTTTGTTTCTAATTTTTTCTAGATTCTGTTAGGAAAAAAATGGAACAGAAGCTTTCTGGTTGCGGAACTTCTCCTTTTCTTTAATGAGATCAACTACTGTAGAGATAAGAACTGTCCTATGTTAAAGGTTTTTTCAACAAGAGGTTGCTTTAATAGAGTAATAAAGTTACTACTTTTTTAGAAGGAAACAATTTTGTATCATTTAATTTTATCTCCACAATGAATATTAATGTCTCTCATTTAATTTTATCTCCACGATGAATATTAATCTCTCCCTCTCCCTCTCCCTCTCCCTCTCCCCACCCCACCCCCCCCACCCCCCACCCCACGTGCATACACTCATTCATACAGAGCCCCACTAATCACAGGTAACATATGTATAATTCAAGTTTTAAGGGTATGAAATAAAGTTCACCATCTTAAGTACAAATGTGTTTCATTTGAAACATAGAGTGATAGAGAAATAGTTAGTCATTCTTTTATTACTAGCAGTGAAATGAATAATTCCCCATTTAAACAACATGGAATATGGACTTGTTTCTTAGAATTCACATTTTATGTGTTTTCATGATTACATAAATGTAATGACCTGTCTTAATGGCTTATTTGAGCAAGCACAGTTCTCAGAGCAGAACTTGAGTTGTGGCTTGTAATGAAGTACATACTTAACTGAACACGCTTTCCGCCACCCCACATGTAACGCCCCACCCTACACGCATGCATGATATTGTCCGCTTTGGCCCACATGGGCCTCACGGTTTTGTTTCTGATGGGCCAGAACCCATCAAAAGGCCTCATGCAAGGTAAGGGTGTAGGCTCTACATATAAACCCATTCACTTTCCTCTCTATAGTCGATGTGGGACTCCGAGGCGTCACACCACAATAGAAGAAAAAAGAACATGACTGATTTTCATTGATATTCCTATCATAACTTTTATTTAGTTACAAATTACACTGGCAGAGGGCTCTTCCTATACGCATACTAACAATAGGCAAAAAGAGGTCCAAAGGGATTCAGCTAATAGTTGAAGAATACAAGGAGAAGCTCAAATACTATTGCAGCGTTGATGATGTCCAAATCAAATCCAATCCAAAAAATACAAGGTATGCATATCTTGTTTCTACAACAAGCAGCCATTCAATCTGACATTTATATATTCCATTTTCATGTGTATTTGCATGATGACAAGAGTGAGTATTTGATAGAATGGTTTGTGAATCCAGAATCTAATGCTGTTGAAGTTGTTGGCATTAATGAGTAGTCCTAGTTTCTATAGTCACTGCTATGAACTTTACCAGCTTTTGATATGAAAAGACGTACTTGTGTTATTTATTGTATTTCTGGACATGCAGTCAGTTTGAATCTCTGGTTGTTCTTTTTGTATGATCTTCATCATCTCTGCATAAGAAGAAATTTTTCTTTGGATTTTACTTCATATTCTCAACTTGGATCTACTCCCTTCTTTTTATTTGCATGATATCAGTATCAGAATCTGGGGATTAAGTCGGTGATAATCAGGATTCTATCAACATGAATAAAGGAATTGTTATTTCAAACAAAGTCTTTCGTATAGCTTGTAGGGAGTAAAAGAATCGTATATATATATAGGGAAATATTCATGTGCATCTATCCCTCACTGTGCATCTATCCCTCACCATAGGGTGAGGGATGCTTCCATAAATGGGAATTTTCAAGTACAAAAGGGAGATTTTCAAGTACATAGGGTGAAGTACAAAAAGGGGATTCATGTGCAAAAAGAGAAACTGCCCTCACCCTATGATGAGGGATAGATGCACATTAATGTCCCCCATATATATATATATGTACATATGTGTGTGTATATATATATAGAGGCAAGCTCTCCTAAGCTCAAGCTTAGAATAAGGTAAGCTCAAGTGTGTGGTGGGGCCCACCTAGGGACCCACATGGGGATGGGGGGATTTCAAGGATTCCGTGGGATCTTCCTCTCTGTAAAAAATCAGCCCCAACCGTGATTTCTATCATCTTCATATAGGCCCAAAAGTTTAATGGTCAATGGTTCATTTGAATCGATACATAGTCGATCCAACGGTTCGGATAATTCGGATCTAACCGAAAGTTGGCGGACATGTGCAATTTAGGGGGGTCATATGTTTGGTACATTTGGATGGACCAAAGATGGGCCCCACAAGCATGGAGCTTACAAAATTTTATCCTAAGCTTGAGCTTAGGAGAGCCTTGCTCATATATATATATATACATATGTACATATATATGTACATGGGATACGCTAGAAAACGCCCGGGGCGTTTTGGTTGAAAGAACGCCCTCTTTTGTTGTCCAATAAAATACATCCACGTTGTAGCATCTTTTCATTTTGAATTCATAACATTACAGCTGTTCAGAGGAGAGGAGTTATGAAAAGCACTCCATATGGCCAATAAGTGGTATTCCCGTCCACTTAGGAATCGAAGTTGACAATGACCTAATTTTTATCCTCCTTTTACTCCTAATTTCTCTCCTTATCAAATCAAGAAACTTCTTGGAATTTCATAATGTGATGAGGAGCAAGAAATCCATGATGCTCCTTAAGTGGGACCCACTTAAAAAAAGTGATAAAAACAAATGGACCCACCGGCGAGACCATGGTGAATAGCCTATTTTCACAAATCTATACAAAAGAATATGCAAGGAAGATCACAGTTAGTGTTTGATTAGTATCAGTGGGCCCTACTATTATTATGATTGAATCAATGACAGCAGTGTTTGATTAGTATCAAGTTAATGCTAATTCATGGAGTTAGAAATCCAACAGCGGGGCCCTCTAACTTCTATGATTGAATTCAATCAAAGACATGGTCACATTGGTGTAAAATTATTAATAATGCCAATACATGGGGGTGGGTGAGTCTGAAGGCTCAGATTTAATGCAAAGGGTTTTGCTTAATCCAAATGTGTGCCCCACTAGGCAAAATAAAGAAGGGCTAAAAGGGCAAGTGAATGACAGATATGATATCCACGTGAGCACCTCAAAAAAGTCACTCTCAAATTCAAATCTCCTATTTTCTCTCCTACACTCTCCTATAATCAAGGTAAGTAAATAAAAGTTGGTGGAATGGAACGGTTTCAACGTGAGTGCTTGTATTTCATTGGCTCTTAAATAGGGGCAAAAACGCCCCTTTTTAAAGGGGGCATTTTGTAGAATTCCTCATATGTATATATATATATATATGTATGTATATATTGGAACTGTATAAAGTATTATATAGAGACTTGTCACATTGTAACATGCATAAGTATATTTAATAAAAATGTTGTTGGTCGTATGGGTGACATAGTTGTTCCCCTAAAGTCACTTCTCTCTCTTCTTCTCTCTTCGTTTTTCTTTCTTCTCATTCTTAACTCGGAAGTGATGCAACATGCAAGTATGTATTTTTTTGGACAAGCAATAACTTAAGTGAAAGTTGGTGATGGGAAAAATAGATTTTCTCTAAATTGAAGAATCTGGCTTCAGTTACATTTTAGAATTCTTGTGTCGATTTCCCATATTGGTCATACGATAGAATTTCCTTGAAATCTTCTTCAAAAATTATTTTTTCCTTTCTTGTCTCTTTTCTAACTAAATAGTTGCATATCAGTGATGTTAAGGCCCAGATCGAAGGTGAAGACAATATTATCATCCAGCACATCAGGTCTGAAGACTGGGTATGACCTTTAAACCTTCATATGCTGACCAAAAGATTCTTTTTTTCTTCTTTGTGGGTGTTTGTTAAGATCGGTATTCTATGTATGGTTATGTAGATATGCATTGCTATAGACAAGATATGAAATGTTTAGTGCAACATTATTGTCTCTTGGTTCAGGTTTTCATTTGTGCTAATGCGTCCACCTTCAGTTAAACACACCATCAAAATGATGGGCCCCATTGTGATGTGAAGCACTACGCAAAAATCTGCCACTGGAGAATCATTACTTGTAACTCCTTACTCGTAACCCTTCTATCAGTGGCCAGCAAATTAGATACTTAAATTTTGGGATACTATTTTGTACAAATATAAACTCGAAGCATAATATAGAATGTTGGACAAAACTCATACAAAAGAAGTTATGAAAATGGTAACACATGACAGGGGCATGTCGGTATGTCAGGTTTTCTACGGTCTCCCATGTTGGTCATCCTGATCCTGCTTGTGTCTCACATTGGGACGCTTCTGTTCAAGTTGCAGAGATAATTGCATCTTTGGCCCATGTATGGTTATCTGACCACCATCCATTTTATCTTGAAATTTAATAATTTGCCACAACCAGTGAGGATGTTTCTGATCTGTTATTATCTCTTACTTCTCACAAAGTATTAATAAATTTGCTTTTGGTAATTACTTTAAACTATTTTTTACTTCTTGACAAGAGTCCGTAGCAAAGTTGAAAGGTGCTCAGTGTTTCAAGTTTGCAGCTTCGAGTCATATTACCATTTGGAAAAACCAAAAAAAAAAAGAGTGTTCCTTGTTACTTTTCCCATCCAAGTAGGAGGGGTTCTTAGTCTGAAGTTTGCGTCTTATTTTTTTTTCCTTGCTTTGATTTTGTTTTCTCAGGTTGTGGTGTTGGATGAGCGTGGGCTAGATATTGGGTCTGAACAAATGGCTGAATTGGTGGGGGATGCAGGGAAAACGGTATGAGTTTGGCGTTAGTAGTAGAAAATATATGTATACAATTTTAATATTGGACATGTAAATGGTTGTATTTGCTTAGGTTACTAATATTGTTTTGTGATGATACCAATATCAGCAAATATAATGTATGAATTTTTGCTAGGTTATACAGTCTCCTCTTGTACAGGGTTTTTTAACTTTTTGAACTCGTAGCAATTTTCTGATTGGGTATCACATGGGATGGCCATATCTGTGAAGTAGTGCCTTTAACTTCTCATGAAAATTTACATTTTCACTGGTAAAATGAGTACTCTATGTCTTGATGCAGCACAAGGACTGCAAAGAGGGCAGCTAATGGCCTAGCATGAATTGCCAAACTGCTTGGGAACTGGTGACTTTCCAGAGCCTAGATGATACAGAAATGAATGTGGAAAAACAACTTGAAGTAGGCTGTAACTGATCACTCTACTGATGCGCTAGACTCTCTCGCAGCCAAGTAGGAATCAACCTACTCCCAACTGTATAACGAATAATCGTTTGCTCTTGGATGGTCTGTTTTGTTCGATCCCTGCCTTCGGGGTTTCGATGGTGCTGTTCTTGTTTTCAGTATAAGACTCTTGTACTGTTTTCTCTATAATGAATTTAACTATTAAAAAAAAAAAAAAAAACTGTATAACGGATAATCACAGACTGGAACCTGCCAGCTATAAATGGAAGTCACTTAGTTCTGGAATTGCTCATGTCACGTAGGAAAGTTTCCTCAAATCCAAGAACAGATCTTCCAGTGTGACTCGAGAAATGCTATTTCTTTTTCTTTTTTTTACTGGACTATTTGATTATGCACAAGATATTATTTCCCTAATTTGAAATACTCGTATATTAATTGAGCATTTTAAGTGAAGTGATCTGAGTCTGGTAAGTGATTGAGCTTGACCTAGATGGTCACCTGTGTTTGGGTTTTCAAACTATTATAGAGATCCAAAGGAACTTGCTTCTCCATTAGTCCTGCAGGTCACCATATGCCTGACAGAGGTGTAACTTAAACTGTGATCAAGGTGTGTACCATACATGTGTTATTATCTCAAGATTGAGATCTTAATCCTATAGATTTGGATGGATAGCATTTTTCCTTTCAAGAATCTTTTCTGTCTGGATCTCTGAAATCTATTTATACAGTGATATACCTTGCAGTGAGAATACACAATTTTCAACCATCTCATCTCTCCTTATGTTCTCTCTTTGGGCATGTTTGTTTGCATAACAGGCCCTTATAGTTTGAATTTTGAATCATTCTAGTTCCTTAAAGGATGCTTCTTGGTTACTCAGATTCTAGACCACTGGTAACCTATGATGCACGGATACTTCGAAATGGGCAATGCATCGTGTCGTATTGTATTCGATACTTCACTTTTTATATGTAAAATCCATGTTCTTGCTGTGTCTATGGCGTATCCTAGCCGTATCCATGCCGTATCTAGGCATCATAGCTAGTAACTGCATTTCATGTTTCTGTTCATTTGATGCTGTTTTCATTTGTAATACTTGTAGGGATCATCAGCAATTGCATTTTGCATTGGTGGCCCTTATGGTCATGGGCGACAATTGGGTGAACGTGCTGATGTGACAATCAGGTTGTCCTCCATGGTCTTAAATCATCAAATTGCTTTAATAGTGCTTTTGGAGCAGCTTTACAGGTAAGAACCTTTTTCATTGTTCTATTTCTCAATCCTTTATATGTGATTCTGGGTCTTTGAAGCAACAGTTAAGAACTCAGGCCCAATTAGTGCATTCTTTCTATTGAGGAAAAGAACTGCCTATAGAACTGTGCAAATCAGATGAAGTGGGCTACCAAATTGGTTTGGACTGACTCAATTCATGTCCCCCAGGTTCAAACTGGCAGTTCATTGTTGAAGCATCCACTTCGCTGGTTCACCCTCCATTGGATTTTAAGTACAAAATTCGGCCTGGTTGAAATTATCATGGAAAATTCACTTATTGTTACAAAAAATTGGTTGTTAATCATTAACTGGTGTCATTTCTAAACAGGCAAAATATCAAAAGGGAAAAAAAAAGTGCTTGCTTTTAGAGAAGCAAACCCCATTCCTATTCATACAACATGTCCCTCCCCCACCCTAACAAATCCGAGCCCTCTCACAAACACCTATCCCCATTAAATGGCCTTCATCTAAATTTGACATCAACCATTATCAATTGTTGGACTGTATCACAATAGAAGATCAATTTTAAATACATTACACTATTGGGTCCTGCAATCATGGGCTTTGAGATCTGATTAGATCGACTTTTGGCCCACACCCAATCTCCAACATAATTTTTCATACTCTCCCCCTCTAGGGGGCCTTGTGCAAACTGGAGCAGGCTTTTAATAACCATTCCAGGGTGGGTTTTTTTTTATTTTTTATTTTTTAGCGCTCCTCTGTGAACAGAGTGACAGATTGACACGGTAGTTTGGCTCGTGTGCAGACTAACATTTGGCTCAGGCTAAGTTTCTGATTGATGGGTGTGTTTTGAACATTTCTTGGAAGCCTAAACTTGATTGTTTATTAACCTAGAGCATGGACTATTCTCAAAGGACAGAAGTACCATCACTAGCTTCGCTTCTCAGAAAATGCTGGCAGCCATTTCCGTTTATACAGGTATGAGCTTTTAGCTTCAAATCTTAATATCACACACCAAACGGATCACATTCCTGCTCATTTCTTTTCTGGTATGATTGATCCTTGTATTTTGTTCTTTTCTCTGTTTGGGTTTAGCTTTGAATTTGGTGATTGCTTGTCAGTATAGTTCCCTTGTACCGTTAAGTTTTTTCTAATGAAGTTTAACTTTATATTTATATGGTCGCGCTTAGGATAAAATTCCGTAAGCTCACGCTTGTGGATCCCACCCTTGGTCCATCCAAATGGACCAAACACACGACCCCCTTAAATTGCACGTGTCCACCAACTTTCGGTCAGATCCGAATTTACTGGACCGTTGGATCAACTGTGTATCGATCCAAATGAATTGTTGACTATTAATATATATAGGGAGATCCTCCTATGAGAGATATCTTGCAACTTACTTCACCGTATCTCTCATAGAAGTGAGAGATACTCTCTTAGGAGCATCTCCCATATATATATATTTATATAAATGAGATATTCTCTAAACTGCCCAATTTCAAAAGGGGCATGGGGACATTTTTGCCCCTTTCATGTTGTCCAATGAGATAATACCACGTCATGAGATAATGCCATGTCAAACTTTCACATTTCAAAGAAATTAACTTTCTGCTGCCCATTACGAGTATTTCTGGATGCATTACGAAAATAACTTTCATGCCTCCCATTTCAAACGAAAATGTCATCTCCCCATTTATAAATTTTTGGCATGCATTGCAGCCAGGAACCCGAGATGGCCCTTGCTTTCATGTACAGAACCCTCTTCCACCAAACTTTTAGCTCATTTTGGGTGTTTTTCGGCATGCATTGCAGCCTGGACGTTACTTTTACACCATGGTGCTTAGCCTATAACTCAAATCCGACTAAACCCAATCTGTTGCAACCCCTACATAAGAACAAGAAAGCATCCAACTGAATCTTTTCATTCTCGGCAATGTTGTTGAATTTGAGCTTCAAACAGCTAGCTTGAACCTGTGCGAAAGTTGTGTAGTTTATGAATCAAACCAAATAAATTTAAGCCAATTTCTGTGCGGGACTCAAGTTTGAGAAACAGAGTGCATATTGTTTATGTGAGGGTGCATTAGTGCATGGATGCATGTGGATGGGATGTGCTGTTTAAAAATGGTCAGTTTTTCCACTGTTTGGTGCATCATATTGAAGATGCTCATAGTTCATGTTTCTGTATTTGTAGAAACAATATCTATGGTTGAAAGTGTTTGTAATTTTAACCTACTTGTGCTCCCCACAATGTCTGGTAAACTAATCTGTGACTGCACTGTGGTGTGTTTAGATTTGGTATATCTTTGGCTTTTAACAGAGAGAGGATTCATGTGTCCAATGCAGATGATGGGTGGTGATCTTTTGGATATATTGGGCCACAGATGGGTAGGATGGAAAGGATGGGTGGTGCTTCTATGAAGTGAGTCCAAGACCTATTGGTTGATTGGATGTACTGGTCCCTTGGGAAAATTGCCAGGTGTAAAGTTGGTTCAAGGTTCAAACAGGGGGCTCCAAATTAAACAACTATTGATTAAGATTAAATAAAACTACAAAAGGATAAAGACAATGTGAATTCACTTTCTTTCTTTTTTTTTTTTTCCATTCTCTGGTTGAGTGCTTGCTTCTATTCATTCTAACCAGTTTCAAGAAATTATACGAAAGTAAAACAAAATGTACAGGAATAAGCTGAGCAAACAACCTAATCAAAATTGTGAAATCTGGGATGTACAGGGATGGAGTTAAATTGACCACCTCTAATCAACATTATGAAATCGAGGAAGAAGGGAAGTCATGAAGCCGACGACAATCATCTGGATCTCCTTGGAAACTCCCAACCAGTGGATGCCACCCCCTCTACCGGGTTCTGCCCGGTTCTCATTCTCAACCGGCTGATTCAGGTTATCAACAGGCTAATTCCCGTTGTTAGGTTTAATACACCATTTGCATCTACAGATATAAAAAAAGAAAGATCATTTATTAGCAAAGTTTCTTGTTGATTGTGCGTTGGCACTTACATCTCGCGGTAGGTCCAAGCCTTCTGAGTTATTGATTTATAAAAAAATAGTATTTTATTTTTTTTATTATAAAAAAATTGTAAAGGTTTTGATAATAATCCTATTGAAAAACTTTCAAATAGAAAAAATCCAAATGGTTCTCTTTTCCGTAAATTGTGTATTATTCTCTTCTTTGTGAGCATATTTTAATTTTTTTGTGTAAGATCTCTTAATTTTTTATAGCCGGCACGATTGACATCTCTAGTCTAGGTAAATGCTTTGAGGAGAATTTGCATGTTCAATAAAGGTAAATGCTCCTATGCAACCCACACTTCAATTGTTCGTGTGGTTAGAAAGTCTGGTGATGAGCTGGAGGTCCTGGCTTTGAAGTGTGTTTGGGGCCTTATCCGATACACAATGGTAGTGGGTGGTGGGTGGTGTTGTGTATTTGAGGTTTTACCAATGATCAATTGAAGAGGTGTTGGTGGGTTCCTTGTTATAAAAAAAAAAATAAAAAATAATATATATATATATATATATATATGCTCCTATGCATACACCTTGCGCAAGGCTGTGCAAGGTTGGATATGGTGCCCACCTGATCAAACCACCCATCCCTCGCTGACTAGACCATTGGATTGATGGTTTGTTTTTTCACATAAAATTGTTGAACTTAACTTAGGACAACAAATCAACGGGGTCAAGACTCATCAAAATGACTTAAAATCTGATATATGAGGTGGACCCACATGAAAATTTCCGAAACTATCCCCTGTTCTGTGGGGGCACCAGCAGCATCTACCTCACATGGTACCATGCGAGGTGGACAATGTCCCTCATGAGATATAGATATTCTTGTGTGCCTCCTAAATGAAGCCCACTTATGATCGATAATCCTGGTTAGTTATGGATTGCTTGCAACAATGCATTGTAGTTTGCAGGTGGGACAGTTTTAGAGCTATGGTTCGAAGGCAAAAGAAGCCCAGGTCCCACTCTTGATCCTTTTGCTGGCTAGATATCAGAATATGAGATTTGAGTCACAACCACACCCGAGAGCATCAGGATTTCAATAGGATGAGGAACTGAATTCTGAACCAACCAAAGTAACATTTGATCATCTCATTCTCATGTCATCACCTACTATTACAGGCGCAAATCTTGATTCAAATGACCCATTACGGTTCGCAATGTGATCCTTTCTTTATTTTTTTCAATTTACCAAACAACTTATGAACCAACATAAGCACAGAAAATACATATAGCTGTCAATTTCCTTGCAAGACCGAAGGGGTGGCTTGCCTTTTACACATAGGATATGAAAATGAGTGGGTTCATGTTTAAATTTTTGTAAGAGTGAACAAAAACACTACACAATTTTAGATCGGTGTTCTTTCTCATGTTTGTAAATAAACTCTATATGCTATGAAACTCAACATGTTAATGCTTATCATTTATGTAAGAATATTGACAGACTCAATCATGAATTTGGGGTCATAAGACTTAAGATAAATAATTAAAAGATGATATTGATTGATGAGTTTTGAACCTGTGATCTATTGCGGGCAAAGATGGGAGGGGCCATAGGACTTCAGAGAAATAATTGAAGGATGAATTTGGGACCCATCGTCCTATTCAAACATGGATTGCATAGAATTTAATTTATGTGATTCTCATTTTTCCCTGGCTACACAATTGTGCCCATAGATTGGGTTGTGTAGTTTAAATGCCGCATATCCGGCATGCCAAATTTAACCCACTGATATGAACAAATCCTTGTCTGAACTTCGTCAGTTTTTCTTTGGAAATCATAATTTTGAAGCACCAATGCCATTGAACGCCTCAAGACGGGGGCGGGGCATCATAAAAATCTAGGAGCATGATGAAGCGCCCATCAGCTTGATAAAAAACATCTTAGAAAAACAAAATCGCCGGAACACACATAGATTTCCAGAGACAGCCAGATCCATCATGAACAAAATTGCTGGAACAAAATCGCTCTTGCTCACAAAACTCCGAGAGTGACTAATTAGGATACGCATGTGCCATTCGGATGTTTCAAAGACTATGAAAAACATGTTTGGTAAGTGTAAATCATTGTTCCCAATTTTGTTCTCACCTAAAGGAATCCCAAAACATTAACCCACTTTCTTAACAAAGAAACAACAAAAAGAAACTTCATTTTTTTAAGAAACAACTTGCTGCCCGAGTTGGTTCCTATTTATCTTTTATCTCTTGCATTTTATGAAAGTCATTTAAAAATTCCAAATCCTCTCACTTATCATAAAGGTAGGCCCCATGTTCACAATCTCAAAAAATGTGGCCCCACTTTGTAATTTCTAAAGGTGAGTCACATAGTTACAATCACAAAAGGTAGGCCTATATTATAGTTCCTATAATAATGGGACCACATTGTAAGGCCCCATGTTCTAATTTTTAAAGGTGGCCATCACATTGTAATTTCTAAATACGGGTCCGGTGTCCACAATCACAAAAGAAGTAGGCCCACTTTATAATTCTTAAAGGTGTGTTATATGGTCACAATTGCAAACGGTGGAGCCACATTGCATCCTATGAATGTAGGCTCACATTATGAATCCCATGGATATGACCCATGTTTTAATTTCTAAAGGTGGGTACCACTTTTAATTTTTAAAAGTGGGTCATATATTCACAATCAATCAAAAGATAGCCTTACATTATAATTTTTGTAAATGTGGCCACCACATTGTGATTTCTAAAGGTGGGCCATATGTCCACAATCACAAAAAATATGGCTCCACTTTGCAATACCTATCTGTGGGTCACATGGTCGTGAACACAAAAGGTGGACCCACATTGTAAATCCTATGAATGTAGGCCCATATTATAATTTCAAACAATGTGAGAATGATGCCAAACGGGCCCTTACGGTTTTGATGATTTTGATTTATGTTTCGTTTGTGATCTTAGATTTGATTTGGTTTGCTCCTTTTGAGGATGTTTGGATTGGAGGAGGTACTTTGGAGGAGATTTCTGTTGCTTTAAGATCATTGGCAACGGGAGTAGTTTTTGTCATTTTGATCTTTCGAGAAATAAAGGTTGGATTTTTTCATGTGCCGATTCATCGAAGGGCTCTCGTTTTTCTTTGTGCATGTGTTGTGCAAGTATTGGTTGTTATCTAATGTTTTTGTTTGATTGAATTAGGACAATAGAACTCTCTTCACATTCAGCCAATCAAGAGTATGCAAACCACTCTTTATGGTTCCTTACCCTACCCACCACCTGTAGCCACCTTTTAGAAACTCGACCCGGGTCGATATGCCACCCACCAATGCACCCAAACCCTAGCCGGTAATTTATGGTTTTAGTTGACATTTCTGACCTAATTAATATATTATTTTCTCGAGTACAGTCCTGCTTACGCCTGGCAACATGACCCAAGCAAACTAATTGCAGTATGATCTGCCTACCCAACCTAATCAATGGTTCAGGTTCCTTTTCACTTGCGGGGCAAGTTCAGGATTTCATTTTCAACATTACTAACCAATGGATTGGGTTCGGGTTGACTCTAGATGCTGCCCACAGAGCACTGTGCTCAGCCTGACCCAAATACAACTAAACCCGATCCACTCCAAACCATACGTCAGAACAAGAAAACATCCAACTGAATCTTTGCATTGTAAGCAATGTTGTTGAGTTTGAGCTTCAAATGACGTCCATGAATGTAGTGGTGAGATAATTTTTGGTGTAGAAAATGACCTCATTTACAAACCATTTCACTCCTCTATTTATTCATGGCGGGCAGAAATGAGCACAAGACAATGCATAACCATCATGTGAATCATGAGTGCAAACAAATGACCCTACAAGACAAAAGAACGGCAGGTTAGAAAACCTTAACTGGGTGGATAGTAGAAGCACCAAAATCACGAGATGGAGATGCCAATATCCATTTTCCAAGACAAATCCTACCATGGGTACGAAAAGTTCATATATAAGGAATGCGGTGAAAATAAAAATGTTCTGTTTGTATCAGTCTCCCATTTTCATACAAAGACCTCTCCAAAACCGGACATGTTAAATATGTCGCCATCTATAACATACAATAACCAATAAACATACAGTAATTTGAGACGAGATGCATCTGCATTGGATTTGGGAAGGTTAAACAAAGGTTCCCTACTGGGCTGAGAAAGCAGAGGAAGGAACTACTCCTTTCAGCTTAAATCTGATTTGGGTTACAAGGGAGAACTATAGATGAAAAGAGTACCATGGTTTAGGAGGAGAACTATAGATGAAAAGAGTACCATGGTTTAGGAGGAGAAAACTGTATTGACCTTCTAATTGATCTATTGGTGCAGGGCTTTAGCTTAGATTGGTTGAGTGGTAGGGGACTCGTGGGACAGCCTACTCACCCAGGGATCAATCACTCAATGGCTGTATGAGGTGAGAGTATGGACACCCTTACAATGGGTGTGTCTACTTTGGCCCTTGATGAAGGTTTCAACTTTCCAACCAAGTTGGGAGCATCTACAAATGATATCAACCTTTTCCCACCAAATAGGGTATAGTGCTTAAACTACTTGATGTATTAGTTAATGAATCTCTGTTTATTCTCATGCTGTAACCGAATTGTTGTCACTGCCTTTTATTTTTATTTTTTTTAAGCCCCACGATATCGATATGCCTTTGTCCCATAACTTCACAACATCACACAAGATTATTCAAAAGGATAAACAGAGAAACTTATCACATTCTACCCAGATATGCATTGCAATATATTATAAGTACAACAACTTTGAGAAATAAATCAGCTAGCCATCCCTGATTCACGGAAGATAGAGAAACAAAGTCAAAAAACAAAAGTTTCTTTTCTGAAAATAAGCATTTAACCTAGCTCCCATTGCTCTTCAGCTTCATCTGTACATCAACTCCCTCACGCGGTTCAGGCATCCGCATACTTCATCTACAAGGTGGCCAAGCCTCTAAACCCAAATCATTAATTTGCTTCATAGTTGTCACGACCCGGGCCCCGAGATTAGGATTACCAAGGTCAAACCCCAAGTCGTGACTGCATACTTACTCCCGTAAATCTCGTATTACCGAAGTCAATACCAAATTCACAAGAGATTTTACAATCATACATGTCCAATGTATATTTTGCGGAAATATATAAATACCTTGACAACAACAGAAGACGTACAAGTTCTTTACATAATAGTAAAGTTTACTTACACATTTCATTTCCAATCGAGTTCAACTCAACTATGCATATTCAAATACAATGCAGGTGACTACTATTCACATCAAAATGAATCTATATCTAAAACATTTCAAAATGTTCTAAATAATCCCCTCTGAATTACGTCCACTCGTTTAATTCTCCTCGAGGAACCGGATGGCATCCTCTGTTGGCGGCACGGCCTCTGCATTATCGGAACGGGCAACTTGGCCTGTAATGTCAAATAACACTGTGAACACGACGGTCTAACAATGTATACACAATTCTATGATAACAATGTGTTTATCAATTCTAAACAATTCAAATCAAATCAGTAAACAATTAATTTCATTTAGTTCTTCCCTGAAGGAAGCATTCAATTTCCTTTAGTACACTTTACCAAGTGACTTTTCATTGTCCTCAAGGGTATGGGCAGAAGGACACACCATTCATGACCCAGCCTTAAGAAGGACTCATTTCATTTTATTTTAGACACCTTATTAAGTGGCTTTTCAAATGTGTAGGTGCACCAGTTTCTTGATCAGGGATCACCGGTCCCATGGAGCTCCGGAACGTTCCATCTACTGCAGCAGACTTGTTCTTTAATTCATTACAATGGTTAATTGATTTCAGTTCCTTTCCTTTCATTTCATTGCATTTTATTTCATTAATTCGATACATTATTCAATGGTAGCTCAACAAAGAGCATAACAGTATTAGATGTGAGATGACAAGCCAACTCAAGTCTGAAACAATTAAATTTTCCTAAAACAACATTCGGGTGAAATGTTCATTATGCAATGTATGTGTTATTCTAGATGACATCACTTTTTAGTGAAATTTACATTCACATAAGTTTAGCTAACACCCATGAAGGTTTAGGAAAATTTTAAAAATAAATTCTGAAAACTCCACAATGTTGGTCGCCTTGTCGGTCACCTATCGGTTGGTTGAACTCTGGATTTCGGCTGACTGAACTCTGTCGGTCGGCTTTCCAGAAGCTCAGTTCACTGATACAAATCCTAACATTTCTCTCCAGGAAACTCCGCTACCTCGTCGGTCAGGTGTCGGTCGACCGAACCTACAGTATCGGCTAACCGAACTCGGTTCGACTGTCCCTCGGTTTCAATTCCAGAGAGCTAAATGAGAGCCCAGGTAGGCTCGGTCAGCTAGGTCGGTCGACAAACAACTTCAATGTCGGCTGACTGAACTCAATTCGATCAGCTTTACAGAAACTGAACTCTACTGCGAGATTCAGTTCAGAAAACGTCTGTCTGCTGACCGAACTGCTCCCAAAAGTTCAGAAATTCTAAACTGGAAAATTCTGGAATTAAACTTCTTGAGTTCAAACAAGTCTCTTAACATACAAAAGCCATAGAATTGAGTACACTTGCCTTGTTTGGAGATTAATCTACAAGAACCTCTTTGCTCAACTTGAATTTGAGATGAAAACCTCAATTGAAACCCTCTTTTGCACCTAGAATCAATTCAACCCATAAATGGAACTCCAATGAGTTCTTTGCGCTAAAAACCATTCCAAATCATTAAGAAGAGTTGAGAAACTCTATAAGCAATCTAAACCACTTACTTGTAGTCTCTTGAAGGACTTCTTGAGATTTTCTGAAGCTCTGAACTTCAAGAAATCAAAGGACAAGATGGAGAAGATGATGGTGAAGGTGGAGTGCCTCTTCAATCACTTGTCAAGCTTCCAAATCACCTCACAATGGAGAGAAATTGGAAGGAAGAAGAAAAAGAGAAAAAGAGAAAGAGAGAGAGCTATGCTGGGATGGATGAATGAACTCAAATGAGTTCATCATCATCTTATAAATCCAAATTTTGCATTGAAGCCCCTCTCATTTCCATTAATTACAATTCAAGTCAAATGAAGGGTCATTTGAATCAATTCACGTCAAACGAAATCACTGCTGTTACGGAATTTAACGTACTCCTCTACATACACGTGCGGGTATCAAGAGTTTCCGTATTCTACGAAATACGTGAAAATTCGTGTTTACGAAAAAGTCCTCATATCCTCACTCTAAGTCTAAAACCCCTTCAATTCACTCAATTCATTCATTTACCTTTCGCGTTATGCTCAAATTGTTTATTTGAGACAATTTCAATTCAATTTTGCCCTTAAGCCACATTAATTTCTTAAAACATATTCAATTAGCATTAATCCCGATTAATTAGAGTTAATCTTGATTAACTCGGAATAGGGTGTTACAGTAGTTCTTTTACTATCATATTTTTCCATACATTAACTCAAACCAGTCTACATTAAGAACTCCTTGCCATTGCTGATAGGCCAAAAAATAATTCAAATTTGTGGGATTCAAATAGAATTTGGGATGACTGGTGTCAGAGGCACATTCCCCTGATGTCAGAAGAAAGTTTTAGTAACAGAAAAAATATTGGAAACAGGAATTAACCCATCCAGCTCCAAGTTCAGGCTCAGCATCAGAACTGACAATCAACTCAAGTTCATAATCTACGTTGACAGGATTGGCCCCACAAAGATCACACGGATGACGGATTCATTCAATAAATGTTAAATGATATGATAGTAGAATAGAGCTGCACCCAAGCAGTGAGCTACAAATATGGGTTCATGTTTGGCTATCTGAACTTTCGATGGCTCCCAATGTGCACATACAAAGGTTGAAATCAGCACTCCGATAAGATTCACCGTCTTCTTCTCTTTTTAACTTTTTTCCCAGTAGGTAATATCGCTCAAACCCACAATGATGGGGTTGTGGCAATGAGCACCTTCCGAGTGTGTGCTACAGGCTCCTCTCAACATCAGCTGTCTTACTGATGGGATGGGAGATTTGATTTAGGGCCTGTTTGTGCAGCATGTTCTAGGGAAATGGGTGGATCCGGCGCCTTCCTTGATGCCCTTGTGCAGCACGGAAGGCGCGGAAATATCACAGGAAAGGGACTATAACGCATGGTTTCCTCCAGAGATAGAGATGGGATCCGGAATTCCTATATAGAGTGGTGGGAATGCGAGTTCCGTGGAAGAGGAAAAGCCTCTTCTGCAGACATTACCAAACGCACCCTTAGATCCTTTTTGCTTTCTTAGATTTTCAATCCAGTGCTGTAGTTCAGCTGGTAAGGGGACATCAAAAGTCCCCTGGGGAGACGGGGTACCCTAGCCGTTGTAATTGCAACAAATAATATGAATAGGATATGAGAAACATTTTATATTTGGCTGCACTTTATACTGAGTTTGATAAATCGATCGAGTTTTATAAATGGAAGCAATGTATGTACCACATTGTTGATCAAACAACTGATCATGGATGAATGACAGAGCAGAGATTAAAGAATTCCCATAAACAAGTATCATCATGACCTGTTCACGGTGTTGAGATATAATGTTTATGGAATAGCGTTAGGCAAGCTGGGTCCACCTAGGATTGGATCTATAGGGGCTTTGTTCAATGATATGGGGGAGAAATTGTTTTTCTAACACCCATTCATAGGCATTTATGACTTAATGAAATGGAGATTTGGGTGATAAGGGACACTTTGAGATTCCTTTTTAATGATCCATCCATGGTGGAATGTGACTTGTGCAACCAAATGGGTTGATAGAGATGCTCCTTGGAAGTTTTTTTTTCATTATAAAGAACACTGGAGAGATTAGCAAGTGCTTCAAAGTGAAGTTCCATACTTCAATCATTCGGCAGGAGCGAATATAGTCACCAATTTGTGTCAAGAGGGTGTGGATAGAGCATCCTTTATATGCCGCCTCTTTTTTTTCATCTTAGTATGGGGGGCCTCTGACTTAGGCAATAGTTATATAATTGTTCATCTTATTTTCTTCTTCTTTGATTTAGTATAATAAATTAAATGTAAATAATTTATAGAGGAATTTACCTGAAACATCACGCTAGATGTCCCCTACACAAAAAGGGCCCCAATAGTTTCCTTGTCGCGGAAGTGGTCCCCTAGGGCCACTTCCGTTTTTTTATATAAAAGTGCAGTGCACAATATTATTTCGCGAAATCCATTTCCCCCTTTCTTCTTCCCTAACCCTTCTCCCCTCCGGCAATCCCGTCTCTTCCTCTCATCCACAATTGTCCCCACAGTGGTCCTTGCGGTCATTTGCAACCCATTTCTTTCATTCAATCATCAAAGTGTCCGATTGAAGCTATTTTGAAGTATTTTCTTTGTCTTCTTCTTCTTGATTTTCCCGCACATTGTGATTGCTTCTCATTTCTTCACATCTTTCCATTCGAGCAATCCTTTTCCATTATCGCATAGTAGAGTAGTGCAATATCATGCACTTGAGTCGGATTTTGCATTTAATAGGTTGTTTTCACAATGCTTCAGTTCCCCCCTTTCTATTAGGGTTCAAATCGGGGCCTAGAAGTGGAGATGTTCACAAGTTCCCTCACCTTTTGCTCTAAAAAGCCATCAATTGTTTGCGCTCATGTTCGGTATTCCATGGAGGGAATGGGGGTTGGAAGAGTTCTCAAATGTTATAGAAGCGGGAGATGGGGCCTAGCACTTCCCTTACGTCTTGGTTTTTCTTCTCCCCAGGCATGCGGAGAAAACTCTACACAAGAAAATGAGACATAAAATGCGCTACCGGGATTCCTTTGGGCAAATGCTTCTTTCCTCACATCCATAAGTCCTAAGATTTAAGCCATTTTCCAAGTGTCATTGTTTTAGCAGCACATTTAGAACGGATAATGTGTAACAATGAATGGAAATAGCCACTAGTAAGTATTCAGTTTCTCATTGATCAGGACTGCAAAAAGGATTGTTTTGATCCCTATAAAAGTTCAGTAGTAGTTTGGAGGATGAGAAGAAAATCTTTAGGATGGGAAGAAAGTTAAGAAACAAGGAGAAAGTGCAAAGCAAAACATCAGTGTTAGGCGACAATTTAAATTTCCCTTCAAATGGGTGACAAAGAAAGTCAGGAAACAAGGAGAAAGTGTATTGTAAAATATTAATATTGACGACAATATCGTTGCCCAACAAGTTTAAATTTCCCTTCAAATGGGGGATGACAACAGAACTATACGGATTACATTAACATGGCAATTAAATTGAGCGTTGATATTGTTGCTCACCTTCAATATTCAACGACGATATCGTCGCTCTCTGAAAAAGGGGACAAAAAGTAATTTTTCAGGCGAGAAGACCGGTTTTGTTCCATAAAAATTATGAGGGTCTTTTTTGTGCACAGGACCATAGTTATTAGAATCCTAGGATTTGTATCCCAAATATTAAGGAAAACGAGTTATATCTATATAATGAATCCCATTTTCAAATGAATCATACGATTCGATACTCGTTTCATCGAATATTATGATTCAAGTGATTCGGCTAAGCGAAAATAGCTACAGCCAATACATAATAATCTTTTACCTTTTTTTTTTCTTTTATTGATTGTATTTTTAAGAGATTATTTAGTAGTTAATAAAACCTCGTAAGAATTTTTTGTGGCTTTGATAAGGTTTTAAAGATAAATAAAGAACATGCATTTAACTAAAGCATTCGACTGTAGGTATGGTGCTTCTCTATATCTTCTTATTTTTTTAATATATTTTGGTTTTTTTTCTTCATGAACACTTTCTTAACTTTAAGAGATGTCCGACTGTGTAAGATTGATAATCTAGATTTTATTTTATTTTTATTTTTTGATTTAAAGATAATTAAAAATATATTGATACTTTAAACTTATTTAACTATTTACACATCATTTATTTAATATATATATTAATATATGTCATGATGCTCTTGATATGATTGTATGATAGACATACTTGTTATTATATTATATTACTATAAATGGGGAAATGGATGGTTATGAATAATTACTTTTTATTTTTTAATTATTTTTCCTTTTTATTAGAAAAATAAAAAATCCGACAATTCGTGATACAATTCGCGATTTGATTCGATTCATGGGTATGAATGATTAGCGATGTGATTCTGATTTTGAAAACTATGCACGGGCCAGCTAACGTGATTTTTTCGGTAATTTCTTCTAATTTATATGTTATTTTTCATATTTTTCTACATCAGTGTTTATATTGAATGTTTTCCAAAGTGGAAACCCAAAATGTATCACTGAAATTCAAAATTGGCCAAAAGATTTCAGTTTGGAAATAGGGCTCAAAGCCAAATTAATAAATACAGTCGACAGTACTGTTTTACGTTTAAAAGAAAAAAAAAAAAAACAACAACAACTACGGTTCTGCCTATTTGGCTTTGTTTCATTTACAATAAAATTTGGTTTATTATTTCTCTATAAAAAAAAAAAAAAACATCATGACATGAGCAAAACATCTACCAACTGCTCATAACAAGTAGGATAACTAACACTCACCCATGATGCTGTTTTATGAGGCACCACTCAACCTTCTTCATCCTCAGATTCAAGAGTTTTCTTTGATTTTGTTTTTACATGATGAGCAGATACTCCTGTAACCAATAGTTTTAAAGAATCATGACCAGTCTAGAAAACCAGTTCGAATTACGCAGAAATTAGAAATCAGATGCATATATTTAAAGAACATGCAAATCTTTTCTATTTATGAAGATACCAACCATCAGATGAAGGAACTATAGAGTAGAAAAAACTTCTACAAACGTAGATGAGGAAGGTGTGCAAACACCCGAGGCATAAAATTTTAAATAGAACACCATGCAAACACTCCCGAGTACATAGAGAACGTCTCCAGACATCAATTAAAAAAAAAAAAAAAAAAGCTAAACGAGAGATGGGAGCATATTTGAACAGCCTTTCATGTGCAAGATAAATTAGGAGGTGATGTGAAGCAAGAACTTACTAGTTTCATCACTGACAAATTTTAAGTAGAACACCATGCAAACACTCCAATCCCGAGTACATAGAGAAGTAATAACTCCACAAAATTGTAGCTTTCATTTATCATTTTATATGCATTTGTGGGACTTAATTAGGTTAATTGCATATAATTACACTTAGTTTCATGATTTCATGCATTTCAGAATCAAAGTTGGAATCTTAGTTAAATTTAGTCAAAATTCATTACGTTGCATGACTTTTGTGAAATTAGGGATTTTTATTTTATTCATCACCCAAAATTTATTTTTTAAGCTTCACTAATGCATACCTGTTAATTTTGACACCATGTGTTATTTTTGGAAAGTAATGTATTTTTTGTGCATTAAGTAGGCATGTAGGGTCCCATGCATAGGCTATCCAAATTCCCCACACTTGATTATTATTGAGACTATTTAATTTTATTTGTGTAAGAGAAATCAAGAGTGGGACCCGCATTGGTGAAACTAGAGAGAGATCAAATGTGGGACATCATTCATGGTGGGCCCATATATCTTGGCATCTTGGTGGAGTTGGAAAGTTTGGAAATCCACAAAGAGGAAAGAAAAAACGAAGATTTGGAAAGATGGTGCTGACTTGCTAAACTTGGAAACAAAATCAAGAAAGAGAGAGAAAATTAGAAACTTTGCAAGGGGAATTAAAGTAGTCACTGTTGCAAGTAAAGAAGCATGCCAAATATGGAAAGAGAGTCAAATAAGCAAGCAAAGTAAGAGTTCAATATGCCTTGGATGTTCAACATGGGTTCCACACACCCCATTGCATACCTAACATAGAAGTTCCTTTAATTGCACAATTACTCTCGGATTTTTCAGGGGCAACAAATTGAAATGGTCATAACTTTCAACCCGAGTGTCGGATTAGTGCAATCTACGCACTGTTGGAAGTATCTTTTCGAGTAGATATCCGTGGAGCTGAAGATTTTATAAATCGGAACTATATTGATGGAGTTATGACATCGGGAAGTTGGTTGTTATAACTCTATGCAGAAATTGCAAAAAAGTTTTCAAAATTGGCAATATGAGAGATCTTTGAGAAGTTCAATTTGGCAAGACTTGGAGCCCAAGAGACTACACTTAATAACAATTCCTCTCCAATTCAAATTGTTGCCTAAGTGAGAAGCTTTGCTTGAAAGTAAGCCAAGAACTATATCAAACAGGAAACAACTCTTAACAAAAGGAGGTGTGCAAAACTATAAAAGGAGGCCACTAGTGTAGGACATAACAAGCCTATTCTCCTTCACAAAGTGGGCAAGCCATTCTCTCCCTCTTCTTCTCTCTTCTTCTTTCCCCTCTTCTAGATCTAGTTCTCCATATTTTTTATTTTCGGTAGTTTTGGGCCTTGTCCAAGCAAGTACTTGAAGGAGAAGTTATAAAGATGCAATCTTTAATGAGAAATCAAGAAGTCTTCTTTACAATGGCGGGCTAATTTTGATTAGGGCGGTGGATGAAGATAAGTGATTACCTTTTATTTGTCTAGTAGTTCTAACTTGTTTGCATATGTTATGTTCTTAATGATTAGTAGACTTGTCTTCGTGCCCTAGGCAAATCTCCATTCTTAATTTCTGAAAATAAAAATTAATTTTTGACTATTCATGCTTAGGTTTGATAGGCCATATTTAGGATTTAGATCTTTCGATGGGTAGTGCTTAGATTATTTTTATTCTTTTATGAGGTGATGGAAGTCTTGGGTTTTAGATTCTATGATTAAAAAAGGGTTTTTAAAGTTAGATTTTCCAAATTAAAAACATTGATTTGTCTTTAATTTGAAGTAAAAATTGGAACAAGCTAGGGTTACTTGATAAATAATTGATGGATGCTTATTGGATTCTTATACTCTAATCACTTTCATTAATTGGTAGATTTCAAATTCCTAAATTAGTTGCTTATTTTTATCTAAATACCCAAAACTTTCCTTAATTGTTAGTTAATTAGTTTTCTTAATTTAAAATTTTCTTTAATTAGCTCCTTGTGGGTTTGACCTGTTCTTGCCACTGTCTCATCTAGACACCCGTACACTTGCGGTATTTTATGATTGATAAAGATCACATCAAGTTTTTGGCGCCGTTGCCGGGGAGCTAATTCGAAACGAATCTTTTAGTTAGGATTTCTAGCATTAATTGTACATATCATGGCATAATTTTGTAGTTACTTGCATTCATAGCTTGCATTAGGTTTACTTTTTGTGTTTATAAATATTTGTGGTTACTGTTTTTCATGTTTTGGTTGCTGATTTCTAAATAATTTTTGGACTGATTGCTAGTGATTAAATAAAAAACAAATTTCAGCACTAATTTTTTTGATAGATTTGGGTTGATTTTTTCCCAAAAGTTCGCACTTTCAAAACCAGTCAAACGGACTCCTTTTGACTTGGAATTTTGCTGGATTGGACTTTGGTATATATATTTTAAGCCCGGAAAATTTCAGAGAAAAATACGTTCTGTAAGTTCTACTTTTAGTGCCATGAACAGGGCCAGTTAGTCAAGCAGAATTTGCAATTAGCAGAAAAGCTGGTTCAAGTAGCCAACTTCTTAATAGCATAACGTCTTCATTTTTTATCCTTTTTAGTCTCTTGGTTTTTTGTTTCATTCTTGAATATTAGAAGATTATATATCAGTCATTGTTTTTAGGCTTTGATTAATAAAAGTGGGTTGTACAGATCTGTAAACTTAGGCCTGTGCAACTGGTTCCAACACTTAGAATTTTTTCAGCACTTGACAGCAAGGTGTCCATTTAACTTATGACTGCATTAAGAGTTTTAGAAGTGCATCTTTCTCTCAAATTGCATTAGTTTAGGGTGAATTTAAATTAGGTTGATTTTTAAATTTAGGAATTTTATTAACAATTGTTAGCTGTTTTAGTAGTTTATTTAGATCTAACACTTTAGTCATTTTCTTTGAGGTTACAATATGAGTTTTGTAGGACTCTAAAAGGGGAAGGAAATTGCAGGGATTGCTTTTAAGAAAGCAAGTTGCTTCAGAATTGCTAAAATTGCTCTCAGAATTGCTAAATTTGTTAAGAAAAACAGGTCAAGCTTGGACAATTTAAAGATTTACGTGGACCTGCTATAAGAGTTTCTAAACTTTACCCCACAAACCTTTAGTGGAGCTTGGATTATTTAAGTTTTGCAAAGTGTGAATGCTTGATTGACACACCATCTAATTGGACACACACTTAGTTAAGGGCAATTAATACCATAAAGATAAGAATCGGATTTCATCATCGAATTCTTGCCCACTAGGTTTAATCATACCCCACACAGGCACCAAACCATAATTAAAATCAAGTAGACGGGACCCTAGGAATTCAAGCTCGTTAGGACGAAGACCATTAAAGGTTGTGCTAATTACGTTCTTTGACCAAAGTTGATATCAGAAAAGCCTTGTCCTTAGTGTGGAGACAACTAGAGTGTTCAAGGCAAGGGTCTTTCAAACGAGTTCATTAATTAATCCCACCCTTACCTGGAGGCTGATCTATCAACTAGGGTTTTATAGGACCGAATTGGAGCCCCACGTGTTCTCTTCACCAATTAGGAGCTTTTTAGTGTCTAGGCCAACCCTAGGACCTTTCTTGTGCTCAATCCTTGTACGTGATTGCTTGATTTGTTTGTGCATCATATTAGGACTAGTAGGACCCTGCATATAGATTAGGCTAACATTTTTTAGGTTAAACCCGATGCATGCAATCCAAACCTGAGAGGGAAAAATTGTGGGAACTCGAAAATCGAAGGTTGACTCGAATAGAGCCTGAGTTAACATTAACCATCATAGGTTGTTCATCAATTTTCGAAGAAAAAATGGTTGATCAAGCGAACCCACCCATGACTTTGAAGGACTACATGTGCCCCACCAGGACAACTCAACCGTCATGCATCACCCTAGCTGCTGCTACCAATGCTACATTCGAGCAAAAATCTGGTTTGATCCAAATGCTCCCGTCTTTCATGGGATGGACCAGGAGAACGCATACGAACATGTTAGGGAATTCAAGGACATATGTGAGACCATGAAATACAATCACATGACCGAAGAATCCCTTAAACTTAGACTATTCTCATTTTCTCTAAAAGAAAAGGCTAAAGCCTGGCTTTATGCCTTGCAGGCGCCGGGTCCATTACCGCATGGGCAAGACTAGTCGAAGAGTTTTACAAAAAATTCTACTCTAAACAGAAAACCCCTTCGATTAGGCAGACCATCAATGAGTTTTATCAGATAGATAGGGAGACACTGAACGGTTCAAAGACATCTTGATCTAGTGTCCCCACCACAGATTTGAGAAGATCCGATTAATCCAGATTGTGTATGAGGGAATGTATTACCCTACTAAGCAAATGGTGGAATCTTTCTGTAGTGGGAAGTTTACACAGAAAACAGCAGATGAAGCATTGATATTTTTGGAAGAAACTGCTGAAAACACACTGCAATGGGCCCCTGTCAAGAGGGAGCCCACCAAACCCACAATTTCTGAAAAAGGGGGGATGTTCAAGGTTGAATCCAAAATTGAGGCAGAAGCCAAATTGTCCACATTAGTGAGAAGAATAGAGGCCTTAGAGCTGAACCAAAAGCTCACTCCAAACACTTTGAAGTCTGTACAGGTTGTTGAAGAAGAAGAAGAGCGGGACCCGGAAGGAAGGAGCGTTTTTTGAGTTGGAGGATTGACTCGCAACTCATGAGTTGGTACGGTACGTTACGTTCCGGTTTAGTTTAGTTAGCATCTTTCCGCTAAATTCAAATGGAGCAGTTTGTATTGGCTTTTATGTTTTTTTTTTTTTTTAAATTAAATTAAAGTTTACTATGTAAAGAGAAATCTATGCTATTTTCAAATCATGAAAGATAATGTGGATACGGTTACATACGCTATCATTTCTTTTCTTAATGTTGAGATGGATTTGTTTATTTCTGTTAGTTGTGAATTTTGCATCAATTGAGAATGATTTGTTCTTAATTTTGATAATCTAACTCTACCCTTAGGCCTATCATACCTAGGGATGGCAACAAGGCGGATCGGGGATGGAATTGGGGTGCCCCAACCCCGCCCCGCCCCGCCCTTCAGGGTAATTAATATGCCCCATTCCCCGCCCCGCCATACCCCGATTGCCCCGTGGGTATTCCTCCCTGCCCCGCCCCTCAATTATAAAAATTTTAAATGTGCAAGACTTAAGATTTGAACTTGGGTGGGGAAGTAACTAGAGGTTTGCATTACCACTAGACCAAACTTCATTTCTTGTAATGTTTTACCTTATTTAAAATATATTCATATATTCAAGATTGTCACACACACACACATACACACACACACACATATATGTGTGTGTATGTATATGTATGTGCGTATACACACACACACACACACACATATATATATATATATGTTTGTATATATATAGGGTAATATTCAGGTGAGAACTGTTCTCACATATTATGTGAGAACTTTTTTGTAGGGCCCAATTGTGGGCCCCATTTGGGGATGGGAACAGAGGGGTGGAAAGATCTATGTGAGACCACCCCAAGTATCAAGTTTGACCCCTAACCCCTTCATCCGTGGCCCACTAGTTTAATGGCTTCATATTCAAAAAAATATTCAACCCTCGATTCAACGGTTCAGTCCATTCGGATGTATGCCAATCCTTGGGATTAGTGACAATCAAGGGGTTCTCTATTGGTTGCTAGGTTTGGATGGATTGCTAGTTGGGGCCCACAAAAAAGTTCTTATATAATAGGTGAGAACTAGTTCTCACTTGAATATTTCTCATATATATATATATATTAATATATACATATAAATAAATATAAACTTATTTAATAGGGGGGCAGGGTATGGGGCGGGACACGGGGCGGGGAAAAGAGCAAACCCATCCCTGCCCCGCCCCGCCTTCGGGGCACAGTTTTATTCTCCGTCCCCGCCCCACCTAAGGATCAGGGCTGGGAAAACCCGCGCAGGGCGGAGCGGGCAAGCCGGGGCGGGGCGGAATTGCCACCCCTAATCATACCGAACCTATTTTTCACACCATGCCCTACAATCATGCCTTTCCTTTTGGATGTCTATGTCACCCCCCCCCCCCCCCCCCCCCCCCCCCCCCCCACAACACTTTGGGGCGAATTTCGAAGCACAAGACATGTGGAGCAAACCCATGCCTTATGCTCGTCCCCTTTCATTGGTGGTCCGTTTTTTTTTTGTTTCTTATTTATGGTGAGTTTTGAACATTTCTTTGAAGTTTAAACTTGACTGTTTATTGAACTAGAGCATGAACTATTCTCAAAGGACAGAAGTACCATCGCTAGTATCAGTTCTCAGCAGATGCTGGCAACCATTTCCATTTACAGAGGTATAAGCTTATAGCTTCAAATCTCAATGTCAAATGCTAAATGGATGACATTCCTGCTCAAAATATATTTTACATTTTCAGGAACCGGCAGACAGCGTTCACTTCTGTGCACCTCATGTCACATTAAATTTTAAAAATAGGTGTGAATCACAATACCCCATATCGTTATAACTGTACTGCCTTCTCTAATGGTTGAAAATATTCTCCTACATATAGTGTGTATGAGCACCATGCATCTGCATCCATAGTGGGTGAATTTTAGGGCTGGGTCCCACCTCTGCACCAGTCCGGATGCACGGTGTCAGTGTGCCTGCGAACCGTGCCCAGAAGAAAGTTTTCCTTCTAATGGTTACTAGAATTTATCTAAAATTTGTAATTTTCTGTCTAGGATGAAGCATCAGGTGCTGATGGACGTCGTAAATCAAGACGACTATGAAGCATACAAGTCTTTGCACTATGATCCACAAGATAGAGGTGATGTGATTCAATTTAAATTTGCAATCTCATAGAGATGGACAATTTGAGAATGAATGAGATCAAGTTATTATCTGACGTGCGACTCGATCCTCTAATTAAATGGTATTTTTTAGCCAAAGGGTGAATGGGGATGCTTCTAGTTGATCTCACTTTAAATTGTTGTTTGTTTTTGGTTTTTCAGTTGGTACAATGCTTTGATACCTTTGTTCTAGTCTCATTTTTCACTTTTGAATTATGAAAGAAGAAAAAAAAAGAAGAAAAGAACCAACAACTACATATGAATGAATGTTACAGTGTACAAGGGATTTGCGGTCAATAGGTAGGGAACTTTTGCAAATATGAACTTCCAATTTTGTGATTATGTGGGCCCTGCACTGACGCATCAGCAAATTCAATTGACGATCTGTGTTAAATCTGAATGTATGGTTCCTTACCCAACTCACCACCAGTAACACCACTCTTTTGAATTCTACATGATTCCTTGCCCATGTTACAGTTGTTACCACTGTTAAGGCTTTAGGATCATGGGACTATATCATAACAATAGGATTGGCAATGTCTGACCTGACCCAGGTCAAACCGTATCTGGTAATTCACGGTTCTGGTTGACTCTTTATTTTTCGGCTGAGTTTGGTTGACATTTTTGTCCTGATTGATAAATGACCAGGTAGAATCATTCCAGCTATTTGACATGACAACCTAACCCACCCCAACTAATTACACTATGACGTACCTACTCGACCCAAATCTGACCTATTAATTGACGGCTTAGGTTGACCCTTTTTACTTCCAAATTGAGTTCAAGACTACATTTTCAACTCAATCAAGAAATGGGTTAGCTTCAGGTTGAGCCCGGGCATGTTACCCACGACCTAGATCCGACTCAACCCGACCCGTTGCCATCAACACACAAGAAGAAGAAAGCATCCCACTGAATCTTGTCAGTCTAACCAACGTGGTTTAACTTTTGAGTGTTCCATATAATCTCACGAGTGGAGTTGCTTGAACCTGCCCCAGAGTTGGGAAGATCATGAATCAAATCAAATAAATTTAAACCAAATTACTTATGGGACAACAGTTCGAGAAACAGACTGCCTATTGTTTCTGTGAGGGTGCAGAAGTAGATGGATAAGGTCAGTTTTTCAACTGTTGGGCACGTCACGTTCAAGGTGACCTTAGTTCATGTTCCTGAATTTGTAGAAACTGCATGTCTGCTTGCAACTGTAAGAGGGCTCGCAAGTTAGAGCTTGTAAGCGTTTGTAATTTCAACCAACTTGTACTGTACTCCTCAGTGTCTGGTAAATTAATCTTTGTGACTGAAGGGTGAACGGCCTTTAATAGATAGGGAATCATGTGTTCCATGTAGATGATGGGTGGTGATCTTTTGGATATATCATATATGGGGTCACATATAGATGGGTTGGTAGGATAGCTTTTACGAAGTGGGTCCAAGACCTATTGGTTGATTGGATTTAGTCGTCCCATGTAGACTGGAACAATGACCAGGTGGGTGGATATTTCAATTTGGGGTTCAAACCGGGCGCAGGGGTGGGGGGTGGGTTGTGTGTGGTGGGGGTGGTGGGTTGGCTCAAATTCAATATAAGTTTTAAAATCTAGGCCTAGCCTCAAACCTGAGCCCAAAAAAGTCCAGCCCAAAGCACAGTGGAAGTTAAAAAATAAAAATGATCTTTTGAGCCTGGCTCCGCAAACAAAGAAAACGACCAGCTCGGAAAGCTCCACCGTGTTCCAGTGCACTCAGGCCTCAAAACCAGAGTCTGCACCTGCAGCAAGCCATTAATAGTATAATTATACAATTGCACAAAAGCCCCAAGATACAGGCATGTCTCTCTTTCAAGAGGGCATTCAACAGTTAAAAAGCAGGGCTGCCAAAGGACAGGTCTGGGGTAGGGACTTACCTTACCCTCTTATATGCAGGCTAGGCCTAAGTCAAGCCAAAGCCCTTGGAGCTCTCGGCCGGCCAGAATAATTTTTTTATGTCAAAGTACTATTCCCTCCTTTGCTCAAGATATGGATTGGTGCAATCCAAAAGTCAATCTTTTTGTTGAACTTCTAAAGGAATGCACGAAAAAAGATACTTCGTCATCATATAAAAACATTATTTAATATTAAATGAATTAAGCTAATTTGATAATATTGTGATATGAGATTAGGACACGAAAGACATTATTAGATACCTTAGCACACTAGTAGTATGATTATCGTAATTGAAGTTTACTAGTTGTAGCCTTTTTTTTATTAGTTCATGTACTAGATATTTTTTATAAAGAAATAATACAGATCATCATAACATGTTTGACGAGTTTTATTTCATTCAATTAGATTTATTTTGAATAGACATTAGACCTTTTTCCAAATAAATTTTTTAGTTTTGTGTGGTTCAAAGAAATATTAGATCCTAACTTGTAATTCTTTGAAACATCACAATTGGATTTTTTAACAACGCAATTAAACTTTGACTGCCTAAGATGAATAACGAAGATAATTTGATGCATGAGTCATAAACTTTAACTCCAAATGTGGGGTACACTTAAATGAAACAACAATTTTGAAAGTAAGGGGATAGAGAGAAATTGAAATCAATCAATAGCTAGTGGTTGATATTCAATCCCATTCAATGATGATGTTGATGTCATCCATCTAATTAAACTCTTAAACTTTAGTGGTTTACATTTGTAAAAATAAGTCTAATGATTGACAACTTGATTTCTCTTTTCATTGAAGAATATGTTTGGACAAACATACAATCAAATATATCATTCAAAAGAAATTGTAGAATCAAAGATGGCTAGCAATATTGTAGTCTATCTGATTCAGAAAATATATTGTGGTCTATGGGGATATCCACCAAAGAAAAAGTGAGATTTGGTTATTGTTGTTTGACAAAATATTAAATATCTATCATTAATTGCTAATTAGAGGAGTTCTTTATACATTTTTGGTAAAAATCTCAATATATATTATACATATTATTTATTTTACATATCAATAGATAAAAGACTGAGCCGGGCCCCCTCGGGCTGGCTAAGTCAAGCATTAGCTCAGCCCTTAAGGTTGCGGGCTTTTCAAAATCGGGCCTACCGTACCCTCAGGCATTATGACAAAACGAAAAGTCTGAGCCTAGCCGGGTCCCCTCGTCAAAGGGCTGGATTGACAACCCTAGTTAAGATTATATTGATGATCTTCAAACAAGAAAAGATAATAAAATCAAGTGACTGCATTTTTTTGGAATTTAAAATACTATTGATCAAGAAAAACAACAAAAGGATCAAGACAATGTCAGTTCTCTTCTTTCTCCTTTTTTTATCATTTTTTTGGATGGGAATGCTTGTATCGACTCATCCTAACCAGTTCCAAAAAAATCAACAAAAGTAGAATGCAATGTCCAGGGATGGAGTTGAGAAAACAACCTAATCAACAATGTGAAGTCTTGGATGTACATGGATAGAGTTGAGTAGACCACCTCTAATCAACATTTTGAAATCAAGGAAGAAGGGAAGTGATGAAGCCAACGACAATCATCTGGATCTCCTCGGCAATTCCCAACCGGTGGATGCCACCCCCTCTACTAGTTCTGGACGGTCCTCCTTAGCAACTGGCTGATTCATGTTATCTGCAGGCTGATTCTCGGTCTTGTTGGGTTACATCAACAAAAAAATTAAAACCCATTACAGATATAGATTCATAGAAAGAAAACTGAAGAAACCCAACAAGATTCAAAATACTTAATTTCTGAGTCTGGCCTTGTCCCCATCATTACATGAGAAGGATTTTTATGGCTGATGACGTTCGCTTGAAAAAAAAAAAAAAAACCCAATGGTGCTATTCCGGTGTGCCATTTTGTTGCAACATGGGACCTATTGGTTGGGCTGTCAAATTACCTAGTTCGACCCCTTCATAAACTCTTTTTTTTTTTTCTAATCCCCTTCATCAGTATTTGACAACACAAAACAAATACCCAAAATGCAAGTCCAAGACCCAAAATCCAAGTCTAGCCTTGTCCCCATCATTACATGAGAAGGATTTTTATGACTCATGACATTCACTAAAAAAAAAAAAAAAAAACCCAACAAGAGGCGAGAGGAGATGACCTGGTTTAGGTCGGGAGGGATGCGACAAAAATGATAGGAGAGAGGGGATGCACAGGTCATCAGGGATGGCTTTCCGACGGAGAGTTCAAGTCTCGTCGACGAGAGGGATGCACGTGATCGACCGATGTTCTGCAATGGTGCGAATCAAATTGAGCCCTAGGTCCGGGATGACTATACAATGGAAGTGATGGAGACGAGAGAAAGACATCGATGAGAGAGAGAGAGAGTCCAAATCCTTCGAGACTGTGCCGGGAAGGAAGAGGAAGAGATGAATTGATTTGGGGCTTCTTCCGATTTGGGATTCTCTCTCTTCATTTTCATTTCCCTCCTTTAGTTATGTAGGGGACATAAGAAACATTGGATCAGTATGCTAATTGGACGGCCTTGAGTGGTCCTTACATAAAACGCTAAGGAGGTCCTCACTAGAGTGTCTGCTCATATACGTGCGACCCATTCTCTCAATCAACTGAAGCCCAATTAAACCCACAAAAAGCCCGCCCGATGAAACTTAAAGAGCCCGCCCTGTTTTTATTTCCCTATCTCAACATATCGTTGCATTTTCCCAACTCATCCAGAGAAATCAAAACCAGAGAGACGAGATGCCATCTCCGATCATCATCATCGGCTTCCCCCCTCCTCCTCCTCTCCATCAAAACCCAAAAAACCCCAAATGGACTCAACTTTTACCCATTCTCAAAAACCCCAAATCACTCCCGGGTTCTGCCCAAACCCATTCCGAGCCCCATACATCGTCTTCCTCAGGTAAGAAGAAAACCACTTTCGATTTTACTTTTTTTTTTTTTTCTCACGTAAAAAGATGAAATGTTTTTTATGACAATTTCCATCACTCCTCGGGCTATCTCTACTCTCCTTTCAAACCCATCTCCGGATTATTCCGATCAAATGCCAGATGTAGTCATTCAAGTTGTCGATGTGAAGCTCGTCGGCAACAGCACGACCCGATTCACGTGACTGTTGTTGTTACCCTTTTTCTTCCGGCTCTTCATGTGGTCTTTTGTGGGTTTTGGATTTTCTTGGTTTTAGTCCATTAGAACAACAGCATCGGTTTCTAATTTCATTTTTTGCGGGCGTATTGATTTTAGATAACTGAGATTTGCAGCTTAAGTTTCATGATAGTTTCTCTATTAAATTAGCTTAAGTTTTATATAACTGTGTTTTAGTTCTTGTAAATTTATGGACATAAATATGTTAATGATATTCTTATTCATTTTTTATGATTATAAAAGAATTGTGATTTTCTGTCACAGGTAATTTCTCCATTGAACTACTTAGATCATGTGGCTCTGTTTCAATGCATTAACTTTTTCTTCTCCAAATTTTGATCATTAATTTGATGGGGAGGATCTGAGAAATTAGAGATGAACCAAAACTCAATCACATGTGGCAACAGCATAGCAATGCGAGCCACACAAGTAGTGAATGAACCAAAACTCTCCCATACTGGAACACTGGAAGCCTATTGTGACTGGTTAAACAGTTAGGAAGAAAATGCATCAGGACAAATAATCAAGATCTTCCTCATCTGAAAATTTTGGGTTGTAGTAGGCCTTAGTAGACAAACAGACTAAATTAGAATAAAAAGGAAAAGGGCTTAGCTGTATGGAAATAGGTGCCTCTGCAAAGTGTAGACTTGCTGGGGCTTAAAAAACTAATTCTTCATCGTCCAACGTAAGTTGAAAGGAGACTTACCTCAGTCAGTAGAACCCCCATGTCAATAACCTTCGCAACAAGGCCCATGGCGGTTGCTATGCTGTTGCCACATATGACTGAGATGGGGAGGTAGTTTTATGGAATTCATATTATAGTTTTATGGAATTCATATTAAAATTGTGACAAAAGTTTTATGCTGGTCCTATGCAACTCTCCTTTATTTGTGCTTGGGAGTAGCAGTCATGCCATAAAACTGGGGAACCATAAATTTAAGTCCAAGAAACCAGCAAATTAATTATGGTATCCCATAGGTTATACTCCCCAAATGGCAGCATCGTATCCTCCCCACTACGCAGTCTATGCTCATTTGTGCTCATCACATCCATGAATCACTGCTTCCTCTGAAGCGCCTCCATCTCCTTAGCACCACTTTAATAATACTTTTATAAAATTCATTTTACCATGAATTCCTTTCTATTCTATGCAAACGAACAAACCATTCTATGTGGGTTCATATGAATTGGGTGTGTATAGCAATCTATGTGATGTAAATACGTATTCGTTTTCTTTGCTTGGATAGGCTCTTTGTTTTTTTTTTCATGGCAGGGGGAAGGGGTGAATTGATGAATGCCATCATTAAATTGTTGCAGGGTTTTGAATATGGATGTGTCCTCCTCCTCATCAACAATTTTGCATTATCCGGATGTAAATGAGAACTTGACATCAAAATTGGGAATGCATTTTGAGGATCTAACAACAGCATATGAATTTGACAATTTTTATGCAAAGGCTGTTGGGTTTAGTGTACGGAAAGATTCAAATCGTACTAAAGATGGGGAGGTAGTTTGGAAGCTTTTTTTATTTTTTTTTTAAAGGAGGGTAAAACAGACGAGAAGCATTGGATTGATAAGGATGTTGTTCAAAGGCGTCGTATGGAAGCATGAGTAAAATTGTAAGGCGCAAATGCAAGTGAAAAAGGATAAATCAGGTGGTCATGAAGTATCGAAATTGCCCAGTGCTACCGAACACGTAAACATTCCAATTTAATTTCATTTTTTCTTCGTTCGCTATTGATAAACACAGTATTTATTATATAAAATAACTTTTTCTTGTCTAAATGAATTTTTTTTCAAGATTGTTGACAATGTTCCAAGCCAAACACATGACAATAGCGTGTCAACTTCGAAAGGCTCTGATTCTAAAATACTTGGATAGGAGACTATAATTCAAAGTGGTAAAGGATTCTGAAACTTAGATTTCATTATTACCTTTGTGAGAAAGTGTAATTTGGTAACTTTTTTCTTTTGTGGCTTCCCCAGGTAGATCTAAGTAGTTCAATGGAGAAATTACATGTGACAGTAAATCACAATTCTTTTATAATCATAAAAAATGAATAAGAAATGTTATTAACATATTTATGTCCATAAATTTATAAGAACTAAAACACAGTAATGCAAAACTTAAGCTAATTTAATAGAGAAACTGTCATGAAACTTAAGCTGCAAATCTCAGTTATCTAAAATCAATACACCCACAAAAAATGAAATTAGAAACTGATGCTGGTGTTCTAATTGACTAAAAACCAAGAAAATCCAAAACCCACAAAAGACCACACGAAGAGCATCGAAGAAAAAGGGTAGCAACAACAGTCACGTGAATCGGGTGGTGCTGTTGCTGACGAGCTTCACATCGACAACTTGAATGACTACATCTGGCATTTGATCGGAATAATCCGGAGATGGGTTTGAAAGGAGAGTAGAGATCGCCCGAGGAGTGACAGAAATCGTCATAAAAAACATTTCAACTTTTTACTTAAAGAAAAATAAAAAAAGTTAAAATCGAAAGTGGTTTTCTTCTTACCTAAGGAAGACGATGTATGGGGCTCGGAATGGGTTTGGGCAAAACCAGGGAGTGATTTGGGGTTTTTGAGAATGGGTAAGAGTTGAGTCCATTTGGGGTTTTTTTGGTTTTGATGGAGACGAGGAGAAAGGGTGAAGCCGATGATGATCATCAGAGATGGCATCGCGTAGATCGGAGATGCCGCCGTTTTGTTTCGGAGATGCGTCGGTCGCCTCGTCTCTCTGGTTTTGGTTTCTCTGGATGCGTTGGGAAAATGCAACGATATGTTGAGATGGAGAAATAAAAAATGGGCTGGCTCTTTAATTTTCATCGTGCTTCAGTTGATTGAGAGAATGGGTCGCACGTATATAAGCGGACACTCTCCTCAGCCCCCTCGTGTATATATATAAGGGGAGTCTTCTTATGCATCCATCCCTCACCATTTTGGTGAGGGACACTTTCATAAATGGAGAGTTTCACGTACAAAAGTCACTTTTCAAGTACATGGGACATGCACTTTTGTACTTGAAACCCCCATTTATGGAAGTGTCCCTCGCCAAATAGTGAGGGATGGATGCATAAGAAGACCTATATATATATATATGAGCAAGGCTCTACTAAGCTCAAGCTTAGGATAAATTTCTGTAAGCTCTATGCTTGTAGGGCCCATCTTTGGTTCATCCAAATGGACCAAACACATGACTCCCCTAAATTGTACATGTTCGCCAACTTTCGGTTAGATCCGAATTATCTAAACCGTTGGATCAACTATGTATCAATTCAAATGGACCATTGACCATTAAACTTTTGAGCCCATATGGAGATGATAGAAATCATGGTTGGGGGTGATTTTTTGCAGAGAGAAAGATCCCACGGAGTCCTTAAAATCCCCCCCATCCCCATCTCCATGTAGGTCCTCAGGTGGGCCCCACCACATACTTGAGCTTACCTTATCCTGAGCTTGAGCTTTTAGGAGAGCTAGCCCATATATATATATATATATATTTATATATAAGGAGGTGGTCTTGTAAGGATCGTCCTTACAGTTTACTATGTGAACCGCCTATTGAGGCCCACCATGAGACCCCACTGGTCATAGAAAAAAGGAGGATTGAAAAATCCAAGTGGGGCCAACTTACATATCAAATTTGAAGTCAATCTAATACCTCTAACCCTTTCATCCATGGCCCACAAGTTTAATAGCTTTATATCAAAGAAGAAAAATTGACCTTCAATCCAACGGTCTAGTTCATCCGAATCCATGCAATTCATGGAATTCAATATCTATAAGGGAGTTATGAATGAGTGGTTAATTTGAATAGGTCATAAATTGAGCTACAGTGGGCATTCTAAACGGTGCTGACCGTAAGGGGAGATATATATTTATATATATATATATATATATATCAAATGTATGGATCATCAGACCATAAGACCTCCATTATGCAAACATGCCCTGGTGCAGTACCCAAGAACTATTTAACATGGGATTCAAAAAGGACCTTCTCGGCAAGCCATTCAATCGCATGGGTTAGGTGAGTCTGGGCAAATCAAGTCTTTTAACTCAAAATAATAATCATATTAAAAATTTATTCCAATCAATATTCAGTTTCCGGCCCCAGACAAGGAAATATTCCTAATCTGATCATTTGAATATTGGGCTCAGGCCTCAAAGTCTTTCCGTACGAAGACTACTTGATTTTACTAATATGAAATCTGGCGTTGCTTGAACCTTCGATTGAGACTTTTTATTTTATACTTGGGGTTTGTTTGGCATTTCTGATTTGTTTCATATAGGTACGTTTGGAATGGATCTAAATCAGGTTTTTTTTTTTTAATCAAATGGAGGTATTTGAAATAGATATTTTACAAATAGACATTGTGGTAAAAGACATGTGAAGTACATTCCATTGTCTGAATACATCCAATGGTTCACGATTTTTCACAAATATCTCAAAATCCATGATGAAATGAGAGTTAGGGTCTGTTTCTTTGCAAGAATTCTTGGAATTCATGTCTGCTGGAATTTACAGAATTTGAGATGCTGGAATTCTAAAATGCTGCTAAATCCTGGCATTTATGAATTTCCTGTTTCTTTCATCATAGAATTTCTACCTAAGAATTTCATGCAACTTGAATTCCACAAATTTTTCATTTCATAACTACTTAAATTCTTGAGTGGGATTTTACATGTTTATGCATTTTATAATAATAATATTAATAATAATAGCAGTAGAAGTAGTCTGTGGAGTCACCGTCCCACTTGAAATAATTCAGACATAATGGGCCCCCACTCACAACATCTCTACAACCTCAAATAAGAAAGAGAGAGTCCGATTTATGTTCTACAAAGTGGGTGTCTCTACAACATTTGCCTCCAAAGGTGGGCTTTTTTCATCTTCAATCACATGCATGTGGGTAGAATCTTTCAAAGTTGCAACAAATTCTTAAGAAAATGGAATGATTCCTAGACAAGAACCCCTTACTATTTCAGCCCATTCAAGTTAGTTTCTCTTCAGGAGATTTCATATATATCCCCTTACTATTTCAACCCATTCAAGTTGGTTTCCCTTAGAGGAGATATCATATAGATCACTGCAATAGGAATTATTCTTTGGAGATACCCAACAAGCGATTGGAGCCATCAGAAATTGGAAAGGTGGGTTGTTTCGGGGATCGATGGAGGCCTTATGGAGACCCACTTGAGATATGGCAACAACCCAAACATGGAATTGCAGTGCAGTCTCCACCAAGCCCATATTGATTAATCTTTCTTCTTTGACAGTCGAGAAGCGCCGGAGTTCTAAGGAAGCCTCCCGAAATGCCAGAATTTGTAAATGCTAGAGCAAGGGCTAGTATTTGGGAATTCCACTTTTTTGGAATTCCAAAATGTTGTTTGCCTCAAATGCTGCGAATTCTAGTAAATGAACATAGAATTTCTGATGCAATTTAGGAACTCACAGACAGCCTGAACTCCTGTCAGAAATGCTTGGAAGGAAACAAGCCCTTAAGATTTGACTCTATAACTGTGTTCAGCTTTACATAGAGAATGAATGGTTTATATCATATTTTGGGATCACAAAAGCATAGAAAAAAAATAAGTAGATCTAAGAGTCTGGAGTTTTTTGTAAATATCTCAAAACACATGATCACCCATCGGGTAAAACTTGGCCATGTAGTTATTTTTTTGGCTTTTGGAAGACATCCAATGGCTTGAGTTGTTATTTAGGGCTACAAAATTAAAAAAAAAAAAAAAAAACTGAAATAATAGACTGCCTCATAAGAATCTTCAGAGCAAACATGAAATATCACAAAAATTTGGGCGGCCTTTGCCTGCTTATACACACACACACACACAAAAAAAAAAAAAAAAAAAAAAAAAAAAAAAAAAAAAAACACACACATATATATAAAGAGAGAATAGTTATCAGGTGCACCTGATGAGCATCTTGCACATAGGGGGTGGGGCCCACCTGATGGTCCATCTGAATGGACCACACCTACACAACCCCTCCTAATTTCACATGGGGCACACCTTTGCACCAATCCGATGGACTATGCACCATTGGATCGACTGCACACCCATCTGAATGGACTATACACCGTTAAATTTGTGGGGCTCAAATGGAGGTGATGATGATCAGAGATGGGGCTAACTTTTTGCAGAGATGAAGGGCCATGAGAGATCTTTCAATCTCCATTAGTCATTGTCCGAGGTGGGGCCCCGTATGGGCCCCACGTTGAGGCGTACACACTGATCCAGTGCGCTCTGGATTAGTAATATATATATATATATATATATATATAAGGAGATATTCCTATAAGAGCATCTCTCACCTTACTATGAGAGATAAAGCGAGGGCCCTCACATCCTTAGATAGGTGGATAAAGTGAGGGCCCCCGTCTTATCTCTCATAGTTAGGTGGGAGATGCTCTTATATATGAGATTCATTTTTGCCCATTTCAGTGACTATAAAACAAATGCAAAATGTCTAAAGTTCATTTGAAACAGACATCCACAAATGTGTTACCAATCGGTCTAAAAGTTGTTTCAAATAGTTTTAGCACAAATAGAGGCAATGAATAGACTTGTCAAATACAAAGTTAACTCTAAACATGTCACTGAATCAGCTTTAAAAAAAAACCTCTCAGCAATGCTTATCATGGTCAGTAGACAATATGAAAAGACTAAAATAGCCAGAACTTTGTAATATTAAAAAAATTAAAAAATTCTCTGATATCATATACATGAGATTTTTCAATATTTCACCATTCTTTTTCTTGAAACACAAATAAAGGATTATATGCAAAAAAAAAAAAAAAAAAAAAGAAGAAAAGAAGTAAACATGAAATATCACAAAATTTGGCCATTTTGATATTGTCGCATAGTGTACTTACTCTAGAAAACACATGTCGAGTTTTTTTATTTCTTACTTTTAAGAATGTGAAGGGCATTTCAGACTCTTTCTCTTTTTATTTAATTTAATTGCTTAGATTCCTTGCAATAATAATAATAATTGAGTTTGTAAATATTAACTTAATTTATAGCTTACTTTTAGATTTTTTAAATATTTTTCTTTCATCTTTTGTTAAATTTATTTAAGTATTTTTATTCTTCATTTACATCTTTTTTCATAATATTTCTGTCCTATTTTTATTTTTTGACTCTATCTTTAAATTTTTAAATAGTACCTATGCATATTTTGCTTCAAAAATCAAATATCAAGCCAACCACTAGAGTACATCAGCAATCCACCAGTAGATTAGTGGCGAGGAACCTCCTTAGACAGAAAGGGCAGGGAATTAACCCCTGATGTTGGGCTGGTGGTGAAGGACTTTGCAGAAAAAAAACAATTGCACCGGTTTGGCACAAAAATTAAGGTGGGACCCTTGACCGGCCGCACTTGTCTTTGAGTCTGGACCCCCGGACCACCGAACCCATCTTTTCGTTGACCGCATCTCTTCATCACATGAGCCTCCTACATCTTTACTATGTTTTAACAAATAATTTTGTCAAACAACTTGTCTTTAAAATAAGAAAAGCAAATGAAAGGCGGAAGGAAACGGATCCCGTGTTTCATCTAAACAGGAGAGCCCTGTTTGGATAATTCAATGCCCGCCAATTGCGGGCAAAAAGGCGTAGAAAAAAAAAAAGAAGAAATTGTTGTTTCTCTTTCTTCTGCACCCGCAACTGTTGGCCCCTGTCCTATTTGGACGAAACAGGGGTTCTGGATACCCGAGGGTAAATGAGAAAGCTGTAGCTTACAGCCTGCAAAACATGCACCATCTTCTTTCTCCCCTGTCTGTGGAAAGATTTTGAGTTTGTTCTTCTCCATCGCGGAAGAGACCGATGGCTTCCGCAGCCGTAACCTCTGTTGCAACAAAGCTGGGTGGTCTTCTCATTCAAGAAGGAAGATTCCTCTATGGAGTGGATGACGATGTCGAATGGATTCATGCAGAATTGAGGCGGATACAATGCTTTCTCAAAGATGCCGATTCTAAACAGAAGGAAGATGAGAGAGTGAAGAATTGGGTGGCAGAAATCACAAATGTTTCTTATCGTGCTGAAGATGTTATTGACACCTTCATCAGCAGTCAAGCCGCACGAAGGAGTAGGCGTGGATTTTCAGATTGGGTCAAAAGGTGCGTCTGCATCATGGGCGAGCTAATATGTGAGCTAATAACTCGCGACCAGGTCGGCAGGGAGATTGAGCGAATAAAGCGGAAGATCAATGAAATCTCAACAAGTAGGGAAACTTTTGGCATAAGGGATATCAATGAAGGAAGACAAGAGGCAAGTTCTTCAGGCCAAAGTTTGCAAGATCGCAGGCGGTTTTCTGCCATGCTCGAAGAACCCGAAGTAGTTGGTCAGCAAAAAGAAATCGACACTTTGAAGGAGCAGTTGATCAATGGGGAGCAAAGGCGTTGTGTGATTTCCATATTTGGCATGGGCGGTTCAGGTAAAACCACTTTAGCAAGAAAAGTTTATCATGATGTTAAAAATGATTTTGATTGTCATGCTTTTATCTGCCTATCTCAACAATATGAAATGAAAGATGTCTTGATGCGCCTTACAAAATGCGTAATGGGCAAATCTCCAGAGGAGATGGAGAAATTGAAAGAGGAGGAATTGGGGACGATGCTTCGCGATCACTTGAGAGAGATGAAGTATCTGGTGGTCATTGATGATATATGGTCTATTGAAGCATTGGACATGCTAAGACTCACACTACCACATGGTATGAAGGGAAGTAGAGTACTGCTCACCACTCGCATCGAAGAGGTAGCTGTAAGCCCTCCCATTAAGATGCGCCTTCTTGATGAGGATGAGGGTTGGGAATTGTTCATGAAGCAAATATTTCCAGGAAAAGATCCCTTAACAGCTTGCCCTTTAGAGTTGGTCACAACAGGGAGAGAGATCCTTGCAAAATGTGGAGGTCTACCACTAGCTATTTTGGTCGTAGGAGGTTTCTTAGCAAGAAAAGATAAGACATTCGTTACATGGTCTAAAGTTCTCGAGAGTACACCTGAAAGCTCCAAACAACTGAGGGAAGTATTGGCTTTGAGTTATTGGGATCTGCCCCATTACCTGAAACCATGCTTTTTATATTTCGGTCTTTTACCGGAGGATTATGAAATCGGTTCAAAGAGATTAGTCAGGTTGTGGATTGCTGAAGGTTTCATTCAAGAGAGAGATAACGAGATTATGGAAAACACTGGAGAATACTACTTAGAGGAGTTGGTTAACAGGAGCATGATTCAAGTAGCAAGAAAGAAGTCCAATGGGTCAATTTGCAAGTGTCGTATCCACGATCTTTTACGTGACGTCGCTGTATTTGAAGCTAGAGAAAATAATTTTTTCACGATCTACAATGATAATAACACTAGTCCGTCGTCAACTAGTGTGAGGCGACTATCATTCCATCGCAGCATTGCCGAGAATGCAACTATAAATCGCTCAATTGCAGCCCTTCGTTCTGTATTATGCTTCCATGGCTCTGAAATTCATTTGTCAAACTTACTCAGCACAACGGACAAATTACTAAGAGTGTTGTATGTAGATTGGGTATATTATCCAAGATACACATTACCGGAGGAGGTCGGAGAATTTCATCATTTAAAGTATTTGAATGTTACATGTAGCATAATCTCTAGTCTTCCACCATCCATTGGCAATCAGTCTAACCTCCAGACTTTGTTGGTAAGCGGCACGGACACATTACCCAATACAATTTGGAATTTGGAGGAGTTGAGGCATCTACGTGCCAGTTGTTATATTGATGGGCATCCGCGTCTCATAAATTTAAGAAAGTTCCAAACATTATGCCTAAAAGCTGACAGTTGGATAGAACATGGCCCAGAAATGCTGACTAATCTTAGAAAATTGGAAATACATGGACGTCTAAGTTTATACCACAAGAAATTGTCCGAGTCCATTCATCAATTGTGCAACCTCCGATCGCTTAAATTAAGGGATGCGATCAATATCCCACCATTTAAGCCCTTTACAAGTCATTTGCATCTCTATAAGATTTATTTGGAAGGAATAATAGAGGGACAACCTGAATGGCCACCGAAACTTGTTGAGCTCACTTTGATGCATTCTGGATTAAAACAAGATGCAATTTCTGCATTGGAGAAGCTGCCACACCTTAAGAATCTCACGTTATGGTCCGGATCATATGCTAGTAAGGAAATGATTTGCTCTTCAAGAGGATTCCCTCAGTTGGAATTGCTACACCTCAGTGAGTTACCTCTAGAGGACTGGATAGTTGAGGAAGGCGCATTGCTCTCTCTCAAATCTGTCCAACTCGTCTATATGTCTAAATTGAAAACTCAAACTCTTCCCGAGAAAGTCCGTGTCCTCTTGAAGCGGTACTGCTAGTTCGAGGAAGAAGAGAAGCAGAGCATAAATGGAATTGGGAGAAAATCAGGTAATTTATATTTTCAATTTCATTCTATAAGTTCACGATTTATGCTTATAAATATCCAAATCCTCCACTGTTTCAACAGTAGATAGATTTATCTTACATGATGCAAAAGAGCATTTGGATCCACCTAACTGGACCCAAAAAAAAAAAAACCCGTTATACATACTGTCAAACTGTTTCTTCAACGGCCATTAGATGAAAGATTTGTAGTGGCCTTAGCATTATTTAACACTTACATGAAAGATAGTGTGATGGTCCCTGCTACCACCATCCAACATAGACAAAATTATTTCATTCCAAACAATTCATATGTGATGGCTTAATTTTAAGATGGGCATGATGCAACCACATTTACTAGATGATCATACATATTCCACGGAAGCCATTGGAAGTCATTTAACCATTCACAATTCTCTTCACCATGTGATCCACCCAGTGGGTACATTAGTCAAAGCAGTTTTGGGCGAGAGCATTTTCTCACTAGGGCCTACCTTTAAATGGGCTGTTTATAAATCTTCATTTTTGTTTTATTTCTCCAAATGTCTCTCATTCAATACTTTGCCCTTCTTCATGGGATCTTTTCCCAGAAAAGATGAGAAACAAATGGACCCAAAGTCCTAACCCATCGATTTTTACATTTGAACTCTACTTTAAAATGACAGTCTTAGTCTTGTTTCTAAAGGACAGTTGACCCAACTGCCGAATTCAATTTGAATTGAGAGACAAACATGAAATACAAAACATGGTGAGGTTGTTGAACATCATGTGATTCTAAGATTGGTTCGTATGTTGTTAACTCAGTGCAAATTGAATTTATTGTATTATTTATATTATTTTAGCTTTCTATGACCACGAGCATCGAAAGTCCTGCACCTTCCCATTCGAGACTCCCCAAGTGAAGAAAGCATCGTGCCAACACATCCATTTTTATTTGCAATTTGTGAAAAAAAATCCAGACACATTGTTACCCAAGTATTCTAGATCTACTCTCTTGAAATTGCTTGCAATAGTTCAGAACTCTAGGATTTTGTGTCATTTTCAACTTGTATTAACAAAATTTACTCGCAATCTCATGCCTTACAGGTGATATTTCAATACCACATGCGGCAACTAGTGCTTTGGACTCAAATGAACGATGGTGGCAACAAATCTGTTTCTTTTTCTTTTTATTCGTCCTCTTATTTTATAAGTTGTCTGTAAACTACGTGAAAATTGTCACTGTGTGATTCTAAACTGGGTTTGTACCATTAACTATCAACTTATCGGTGTGTTGTTATTTTCCTTGCTTGATTTAATCTACTTAGTGTTTGATGGTGGGTTTTCTAATTTCATCTGTATAGTATACTAATATGTTGTACTTTACTTTCTCCTCTTTATGGCTGCCAATGACTTTAGCTAGCTCAGCTCGGTTCAATTAAGCTCAATTAAGCTTAAATCTCAAGCGTGCTCAGTTGCCTCATGAGTCAGATTCCAGCGCGAGTATATATTGCTTAGCTTAAATTTGTCCGTCTGGTTTAACCTATGTGTGAAAGGATACGACAAGGATCTGAAGAAAGAGAAGATCGAGTGCTCACTTCATTTGCAGGAAATACAGGCGTGAGTCGGATGGGCTCGAGAACGAGAAAAGTCATTAGTAAATGCGGGAGAATTGGAGAATGTGGGGACCTGAAATTACAAAACAACCTCACTCATTACAGTGACTGAAATAAAGAGAACTTCATGCTGATAATTTGAGTGTGAACAAGAAAGAAAGAAAAGATCCGTACAGCAGCCTTGAATCTCGATCAAATTTTCACTTAATATAATGTATCAAGCAACAGAATAACAAATAGAAGCAAGAGATTGAACATCATACATTAGTTCTGTAAAAGATGCACATGTTCAGAATCATCTAAGTTGTTACTTTAAGTAACTAGGTTGATATTGGACTAAGCTATTGTTGGAGGGCTACAATCGTTTTGGGTAGATTAACTGCACATTTGGTCTCAGTTGACGACTCCTGAAATAAATTTGAAATGGTTGAAGTGCCCAATTTGAACTTCCATCAACTCCAGTACATGGAGACCACCTCCAAACCCCAGTGGTACGAAGTGGTTGTCCTCATTGGGAGGTTAGGTTTCAAACGTGGCTTCCCCTCTCCTTGCACATGTGAGTTGTTCTTATCTCATGTGTGTGAGTTGTTCTCCTCACATGTACAAGTGTCCACCACCTTGCATGTGTGAGTCTCTCAGGGTCCCATCTCCTTAGGTGGGTCACCAAAATTGAAAAAAAAAAAAAAAAAAAACTCTAGTACATGAGTAGTTTCATATCATTCTACAAGAAGCACGCATATTAAATGTAATAGTTGGGTCATCTTCGTGAAACACATGTGGGTTTGGATTTTTCATCAGTCCAACCTCCCATACCGAGGATGAAGGACTCATCATTTTTTTAGGAACCATATTTAGAAAAACTTTATTGAAAGATTGTAAGGAAAAGCATACAGGAGACTTGTACAGCACAGAAGCATCACACCTTTAGAAGACTCGTTCACAAAGAACATTCCCTACTTTTAATTTTTTTTAACCCAACGAAGGGGCTGGTACCTGAGACTCGTGACACACCTGAAAGAGATATATACACAACTCGCATAGATACGAGGTGTGAGAGAATAAACACAACTAACACATGTGAGGTAATGAAAACTCACATGCAAAGAGAGAGGAGGCATGGTTCGAACCCAAGGCCTCCCAATGAAAACTGCGACTCCTTACTACTGAGGTAAGGAGCAGTTTTCAAATATTCCCCAGTTGAAACAAACTAAGACAACGAAAATCAAGACGTCGTTAGATGAGAGCTGTCATGACCCTTCTCCCTGCTAACACAATCATAGTTGAGTGGTGTTGGCACCACAGTAGCACACGCAAATGCTAGGGATCAATCAAAAGTGGGGTAAAATTCTAAAACCCAACAACCAATCAATCGAGATAAACCAATAATACCAAGAAAATTCAAAATTAAGGATTCACATATAAACTTAGTCCCCATCATTCAATCGGTATTCAACTCTTGGAATTCCAAAACAATGCATTTTAATAATCGGGATTATATTTGTTTGTTTAGCAGTGTAGCAAAAATCCAAGATTATAAACAAGAATAAGATGACTCACAATGAAAACTAAGAATACCTAATCAGCAAACTGCCTGATGATATTCTTCACCACATCCTTCACTTGATTCCTTTCCACTTAAGTGTGCGGTAAGTGCCACCATTCTATCAAAAAGATGGACGGAGCTCTGGGTACCAGTGTGGGCTCTCACCACCACTCTAGACTTTGGAGAGGAATTCAAGCTCGAAGGCCCTTTCTGTACTATCAGATACTATAAACCGATTCGTACCCCCTCCACAGCAGTAATACGATCCTTATTTTTCGGCTTTATTTCTATCCTCCTTGCAAGCAGCTCTTGTCCTGCATCGAGAAATGGATCGAATTCACAGTAGGAAAGAGAGTTAGGGAGCTTGATCTTCATTTCATGACAGCCCCTGTTGCACCAGATGCATTGTTTGATAGCACAAGTAGTTCGCCATATTACCTATATAAACTGCCCCTCAGTCTCCTCTTGCAATTCCTTGACCATTTTGAAATTGTTTGGTTGCAATCTCAAACTTCCTTAGGGTCTTACAGGCTTCAGCTCTCTCAAGAGTCTGCATCTTACCAGGGCTCGTATCAACGAGTACATGCTTGGGAAAATTCTTCTTACGTGTCCCATGCTCGAGGAATTGACTTTGATGGCTTGTTATAATTTGCGGAGGTTTGAATTTGATACTTCAGCTGTTGATTTCCCTTGGGGACAGTGTTGGATTGCTCCTGTCGAGACTTGCTCACCTTCAGAGTTCAGATGCTCATCCTATGCTATTTCAATGCAGACATAATTTCTTATCCCTCCCTAGTTTTCATTTTTTTGGCATCTTGCCTACTTTTTATTGAATTTCAAAGTTTTTTTAGTACGTAAAGATTGTATAAAACCTCCATAGGGGAAACCCCACTACGCAAAATTAGCATATTGACAGTATGAATTTCTAGAAATTCAAAGTAAAGTGGAGACTAATGAGGCTAGGGTTAAAAAAACTCAGACTCGAGGGGCGATTCATATTTATCATTAATTTTTAAAGGATTTAAGGGATGTGGATGTAATTTACACACAAGGGAATGGGTATAGTTGTTTATTTGATATGGTAAAAGTAAAGAGCAACTCATGCTTCTAATTGCATGCAGATCTCGAAGTTGGTTTTCTCCCCCCCACTTCTAAGTCCCCTTTTCTTCTCCTTCATCTCCTCTGCCCTATGAATATTATTAACATTTTGTCTTCATCAGTGGAGAACCCAGGAATTTCCTTTGAGACCAAAACAGCCAATTGGGTTTTGGAAATCAGCGTTTTCATTTGGGTTTGGGGGTTGGATGCAGGATTTTGATGTTTCATTATGGATTTAGATGCGGAGGAAGGTCTAACAGGTGCAACCGCCTCCACATGTATGCACTTGGGTCCACTCCTGGCCTCCATAAAAATTGTTTTTCTTCTATTTATATAAACTCTAGGCTGTTATAGTTCATTCGGTATCAGATTAGGGATTGCCAAGGGTTATGGTGATGTTAAGATATTGTGAGATAAATGAGAGTGGTTGAGAGGATGAGATATATGAGCGATGTTGAGAGAAGTGAGGAGAGAGAGGAGGAAACTAGAATTAGAGTTAGAATTAGAATTGTTCTTTTCTCTTGAGAAGCTTGTATTAATAAAAGTTCCGGTGATTTAATCCAAATGTAATGCCTCTTGAAATTCTTCACTGCCTAACCCAAACATTAAAGGTTGAGATTCTGGTACGGTTTCATACTGTAGAAGATCTGAGATTTACGAATCTGTATGACGAATAGTACTTATGCTTTAGGTGGAAATCGACCTTGCTTATCTGAGGAAAGTGGGTTATAGGCTTGTAGCAATGAAAACATGATAACGTATCAAAACGATGCCAGGATGAATGAATTCGAGCACATCACACGTACCAAACATAGGTGTTTCTATTTGCCAACGAATAGCTTATATTGAAGCCCCAAAACCAGAAGTTCCATCTGATTTAATTAGAACAATAGATACTCGCTTCACATTCTGCTAATCAAATATTAAATGCCACCTCGAGGAGTTTGCAAACCACACTCTTATATGGTTCCTTACCCTAACCGCCACCTGTAACCACCGTTTAGAAACTCGACCCAGGTCGATAACTCACCCACCAACACTCCCAAACCTTATCTGGTAATTCATGGTTTTGGTTGACATTTGTAACTTGATTAATATATGGTTTTCTCAAGTACATTCATGCTTACGCCTGGCAACTTGACCCAAACTAACTAATTGCAGTATGATATGCCTATCCAACTTAATCAAGGGCTCAGGTTGACCCTTTTCACTTGCAAGGTGAGTTCAGGATTTCATTTTCTACATTACTAACCAATGGATTGGGTTCAGGTTGACTCTAAATCTGCCCACAGAGCACTGTGCTCAGCCTGACCCAAATACAACTAAACCCATTCCACTTCAACCCATACGTCAGAACAAGAAAACATCCAACTGAATCTTGTCATTGTAAGCAATGTTGTTGAGTTTGAGCTTCAAATGGCGTCCTTGAATGTAGCGGCGGGACAAGTTTTTGGTGTGGAAAATGGCCTTATTTACAAACCATTTCACACCTCATTTATTCATGGCAGGCAGAAATGAGCACAAGATAATGCATAACCATCATGTGAATCATGAGTGCAAACAAATGACCGCTACAAGACACAAGAACTGCAGCTTGGAAAACCTTAACTGGTTGGATAGTAGAAGCATCAAAATCACCAGATGGAATGCATAAATCCATTTTCCAAGACAAATCCTACCATGGGTACGAAAAGTTCATATATTAAGGAATGCAGTGAAAACAAAAATGTCCTCTTTGTATCAGTCTCCCATTTTCATACAAAGACCTCTCCAAAACAGCACTTGTTAAATATGTCGCCATCTATAACAAACAATAACCAATAAACATACAGTAATTTGAGACGAGATGCATCCGCATTGGATTTAGGAAGGTTAAAGAGAGGTTCCCCACTGGGCTGAGAAAGCAGAGAGGAAGGAACTAGTCCTTTCAGCTTAAATCTGATTTGGGTTACAAGGGAGAACTATAGAGGAAAAGAGTATCATGGTTTAGGAGGAGAAAACTGTATTGACCTTCTAATTGATCCGTTGGTGCAGGGTTTTGGCTTAGATTGGTTTGAGTGGTAGGGTACTCGTAGGACAGCCTACTCACACAGGGATCAATCACTCTATGGCTGTATGAGGTGAGAGTTTGCACACCCTTACAACGGGTGTGTGTCAACTTTGGCCCTTGATGAAGGTTTCAACTTTCCAACCAAGTTGGGAGCATCTACAAGTGATCTCAACCTTTTCCCACCAAATAGGGTATAGTGTTTAAACTACTTGATGTATTAATTGAATGAATCTCTGTTTATTCTCATGCTGTAACCGAATTGTTCCCACTGCCTTTGATTCTTTTCTTCTTCTTTTTTTGCCCCACAATATCGATATGCCTTTGTCCCTTGGCTTCACAACATCACACAAGATTCAAAGGATAAACAGAGAAACTCATCACATTTTACCCAGATATGCATTGCAATATATTATAAGTACAACTTTTTTGAGAAATAAATCAGATAGACATCCCTGATTCACGGAAGATAGAGAGACCAAGTCAAACAACAAAAGTTTCTTTTCTGAAAATATGCATTTAACCCAGCTCTCGTTGCTCTTCAGCTTCATCTGTACATCAACTCCCTCATGCGGTTCAGGCATCCGCATACTTCACCTACAAGGTGGCCAAGCCTGCAAACCCAAATCATTTAATTTGCCTTTTAGTTCTTTTACTATCATATTTTTCCAGACACTAATTCAAACCAGTCTACATTAAGAACTCCTTGCCATTGCTGATAGGCCAAAAAATAATTCAAATTTGCAGGATTCAGATAGAATTTGGGATGACTGGTGTCAAAGGCACATTCCCCTGATGTCAGAAGAAAGTTTTAGTAACAGAAAAAATATTGGAAACAGGAATTAACCCATCCAGCTCCAAGTTCAGGCGCAGCATCAGAACTGACAATCAAGTTCATAATCTACCTTGACAGGATTGGCGCCACAAAGATCACACAGATGACGGATTCCTTCACTAAATGTTAAATGATACGATAGTAGAATAGAGTTGCACCCAAGCAGTGAGCTACAAACATGGGTTCATGTTTGGCAATCTGAACTTTCGATGGATCCCAATGTGCACATACAGAGGTTGAAAGATCAGTCATCTTGACCACCAATTTGACACTTGAAGAGACAGGAGGAAATCAGCACTCCGATAAGATTCACCGTCTTCTTCTCTTTTTTAACCTTTTCTCCCAATAGGTAATATGGCTCAAACCCACAATGATGGGGTTGTGGCAATGAGCACCTTCCAAGTGTGTGCTACAGGCTCTTGTCAACATCAGCTGTCTTACTGATGAGATGGGAGATTTGATTTAGGGCCTGTTTGTGCAGCATGTTCAAGGGAAATGGGTGGATCTGGCACCTTCCTCGATGCCCTTTGGTGCAACGTGGAAATATCACAGGAAAGGGACTTTTAATGCATGGTTTCCTCCAGAGATGGGATCCAGAATTCCTGGAGTGGTGGGAACGCGAGTTCCGTGGAAGAGGAAACTAGAGATGTCAAATGGGCTAGGCCGGCTCGAAACAGTCAACTGCCCGGGGCACGGCCCCAGCCCGGTCAACAGAAAGGCCCATGGCACGGGCCGAGGGAACAGGCATGGCCCACCCAAAAATGGCTATCGGGCCCAAAAATGGCTTTTTTTTAAATTATCCATTTACACCCCCCCCCCCCCCCCCCCCCCCCCCCCCCCCTCTTAAAAATAAAATAAAATAAGCCATAAAACAGGCATATAAGGGGTATTTTGTGTCCTTTTCAATCTTTGTCATTCTCCGTGCTTGTGTTCTAATTTTTAATTTTAATACCGAAAAGGAGAAAAAAAATTAATCAGGAAAAAAAAATTAAAGAGGCACGCCTAGCACAACACGGCCCAGGCTGTGCCAGCATGGCCCGCTTGGGCCGAGATTTGGGCGGGCCGTGCCGCCCGGCCCATCCCGTTTGACATGCCTAGAGGAACACGCACCGTTTCCTCTTCTACAAACATTACCAAACGCACCCTTAGAATATTTTTGCTTTCACAGTTTTTCAAAGCAGTGTTGTAGCTCAGCTGGTAAAGGGACATCAAAAGTCCTTGAGGAAATGGGGCACCCTAGCAGTTGTAATTGCAAGAAATAATATGAATAGGACATGACAAACATTTAATATTTGGCTGCACCTTTTACGAAGTTTGATAAATGGACCGAGTTTTATAAATGGAAGCAATGTGTGTACCACATTGTTGATCAATGTGGATCAAACAACTGATCATGGATGAACAAGAGAGCAGAGATTAAAGAATTCCCATAAACAAGTATCATCACGACCTGTTCACGATGTTGAGATTTAATGTTTATGGAATAGATTTAGGCAAGCTGGGTCCACGTTGGATTGGATCTATAGGGGCTTTGTTCAATGATAAGGGGGAGATATTGTTTTTCTGACACCCATTTATAGGCATTTATGACTTAATGAAATGGAGATTTGGGTGACAAGGGACAATATCATCAAGGATATTGTCGTCCATGGTGGAATGTGACTTGTGCAACCAGATTGGTTAGCAGAGATGCTCCTTGGAAGTTTTTCTTTCATTATAAAGAACACTAGAGAGATTAGCAAATGCTTCAAAGTGATGTTCCATACTTCCATCATTTGGCAGGAGCAAATATAGTTGCCAATTTGTGTCAAGAGGGTGTGGATAGAGTATCCTTCATAGGCCGCCTCTTCTTTTTTTTTCTTAGTATGGGGGCCTTTTTCTTATGGGGGGCCTCCGACTTTGGCAATAGTTATATAATTGTTCATCTTATTTGATTTAGTATAATAAATTAAATGTAAATAATTTATAGAGGAATTTACCTGAAACATCACGCTAGATGTCCCCTACACAAAAAGGGCCCCAATAGTTTCCTTGTCATGGAAGTGGTCCCCTGGGGCCACTTTCATTTTTTTATATAAAAGTGTAGTGCACAATATTATTTCGCGAAATCCATTTTCCCCGTTTCTTCTTCCCTAACCCTTCTCCCATCTAGCGATCTCGTCTCTTCCTGTTGTCCATGGTTGTCCCCACAATGGTCCCTACGGTCATTTGCAACCCATTTATTTCATTCAATCATCAAAGTGTCCGATTGAAGCTATTTTGAAGTATTTTCTTCGTCTTCTTCTTCTTGTTTTTCCCCACATTGTGATTGCTTCCCATTTCTTCACTTCTTTCCATTCAACCAATCATTTTCCAATATTGCATAGTAGAGTAGTGCAATATCATGCACTTTAGTCGGATTTTGCATTTAATCAGTTGTTTTCACTATGCTTCACTTCCCCCTTTTCTGTTAGGGTTCAAATTGGGGCCCATAAGTGATGTTCACGAGTTCCCTCACTTTTTGCTCTAAAAAGCCATCAATTGTTTGCGCTCATGTTCTGTATTCCATGGAGGGAATGGGGGTTGGAAGAAGTTCTCAAATGTTATAGAAGTGGGGGATGATGGCTTAGCACTTCCCTTGCTACTTGGTTTTTCCTCTCCTCGGGCATGTGGAGAAAACTCTGCACAAGAAAATGTGACATAAAATGCGCTACCCGGGACTCCTTTGGGCAAATGCTTCTTTCCCCACATCCATAAGTCCCAAGACTTAAGCCATTTTCCAAGTGTCATTGTTTTAGTAGCACATTTAGAACGGATAATGTGTAACCATGAATGTAAATAGCCACTAGTAAGTATTCAGTTTCTCGTTGATCAGGACTGCAAAAAGGAATGTTTTGATCCCTATAAAAGTTCAGTAGTAGTTTGAAGGACGAGAATAAAATCTTTAGGATGGGAAGAAAGTTAAGAAACAAGGAGAAAGTGCATAGCACAATATCAGTGTTGGGCGATGATAAATTTCCCTTCAAATGGGTGACAAAGAAAGTCAAGAAACAAGGAGAAAGTGTATTGCAAAAAATCAATATTGGACGACAATATCGTTGCCCAACAAATTTAAATTTCCCTTCAAATGGGCGACGACAACAAAACTATACGGATTACTTGGCAATTAAATTGAGCGCTGATATCATTGCTCACCTTCAATATTCAGCGACGATATCGTCACTCACCTTCAATATTCAGCGACGATATCGTCACTCTTTGAAAAAGGGGATAAAAAGTAATTTTTTAGGCGGGAAGACCGGTTTTGTTCCATAAAAATTATGAGGGCCTTTTTCGTGCACGAGACCATAGTTATTAGAATCCTAGGATTCGTATCCCAAATACTAAGGAAAACGATTCATATCTATGTAATGAATCCCATTTACAAATGAATCTTAGGTAGCGTTTGGTTCGCTAGAATGGCTTTAGGCAAGAATGGAATGGAGAGTTGAATGAGTCTGGAATGAAATGAGGCTAGAATAGTCATTTCCATTCCAACGTTTGGTTCAATCCAGTAATAGAATTCTTATTCCTATTCTTGCATTTGATACGCTGAAATGATGTCTGGAATGGAATAAATTTTACACAAAACTGACCAAAATACCCTTGTTAGAATTTTTTATTTTTAGAAATTTTCTTATTTCAAGCTACCCAAAATATAATTATTTACTATTTTGATAGATTATCATTAAAACAACCACAAAATAACACACCTAAAACATCCTTTACAATAGCTTAAACATCATCAAAATATCTAAATAAAACATTACTAAACTTAAACATCACTTAAATTAGCTAAATAAAGTAATTAAGTTAACATTCATTCATAAGTTTAAAAATAGCATCCACATTTTGATGTGATAAAGGGGCATTTTGGTCTCAAGGAAAAATTATAAAGGAATGGAACGACCATTCCTCTACCTCCCTAGTTCAATGATGATTCCATTACATAAATGAATGGTGATTTTGGAAGTAAAGGTCATTCCACCACTTTTTGGCAAACCAAACGTGAAAATGATCATTTCGTTGGAATGACCATTCCATTCCAACCTTCATTACAACGAACCAAACGCTACCTTAGTTCTTAGGATTCAGGTGTGAATCCTACGATTCGATACTCGTTTCATCGAATCTTATGATTCAAGCGATTCGGCTAAACGAGAATGGCTACAGCCAATAAGTAATAATCTTTTACCTTTTTTCTTTCTTTATTCTCTTTCTTTTATCGCTTGCATTTTTAAGAGGTTATTTAGTAGTTAACGAAGCCTCGTAAGAATTTTTTGCGGCTCATATAAGGTTTTAAAGATAAATAAAGAACATTCATTTAACTAAAGCATTCGACTATAGGACCGGTGCTTGTCTATATCATCTTATTTTTTTAATCTATTTTGGTTTTTTTTCTTCATGAGCACTTTCTTAACTTTAAGAGATATCCGACTGTGTAAGATTGATGGTTTAGATTTTATTTTATTTTTATATTTTGATTTAAAGATAATTAAAAATATATATTGATACTTTAAACTTATTTAACTATTTACACATCATTTATTTTATATATATATATATATTAATATATGTCATGATGCTCTTGATATGATTGTATTATAGACTTACTTGTTATTATATTTATACTATTATAAATGGGGAAATGGATAGTTATGAATAATTACTTTTTATTTTTTTATTTTTTAATTATTTTTCATTTTTATTAGAAAAATGAAAAATCCTACGATTCGCAATACAATTCGCGATTCAATTCGATTCGATTCATAGATATGAACAATTGGCGATGCGATTCCGATTTTGAAAACTATGCATGGGCCCGCTAACGTGATTGTTCCGGTAATTTCCTCTAATTTATATGTTATTTTTCATATTTTTCTACATAAGTGTATATATTGAATATTTTCCAAAGTGGAAACCCGAAATGTATCACTGAAATTCAAAATTGGCCAAAACATTTCAGTTTGGAAATAGGGTTCAAAGCAAAATTAATAAATACAGTCTACAGTACTGTTTTACCAAAAAAAAAAAACAACTACAGCACTGCCTATTTGGCTTTGTTTCATTTGCAATAAAATTTGGTTTATTGTTGCTCTAGGAAAAAAAAATCATGACATGAGCAAAACATCTACCAACTGCTCATAAAAAGTGGGATAACTAACACTCACCCATGATGCTGTTTTATCAGGCACCACTCAGCCTTCTTCATCCTCAGATTCAGGAGTTTTCTTTGATTTTGTTTTTACATGATGAGCAGATACTCCTGTAACCAATAGTTTTAAAAAATCATGACTAGTCTAGAAAACCAGTTCGAATTATGCAGAGATTAGAAATCAGATGCATATATTTAAAGAACATGCAAATCTTTTCTATTTATGAAGATACCAACCATAAAGCAGATAAATCAGATGAAGGAACTATAGAGTAAAACAAACTTCTACAAACATAGATGAGGAAGGTGTGCAAACACCCTTGGCATAAAATTTTAAGTAGAACACCATGCAAACACTCCCGAGTACATAGAGAACATCTCCAGATATCAATTAAAAAAAATAGCTAAACAAGAGATGGAACATATTTGAACAGCCTTTCATGTGCAAGATAAATTAGGAGGTGATGGGAAGCAAGAACTTACTAGTTTCATCACTGACAAATTTTAAGTAGAACACCATGCAAACACTCCCAAGTACATAGAGAAGGTCTCCAGATATCCAATAAAACAGTAGCTACCCAAGAGACGGTACATATTCGAACAGACAGCCTATCGTGTGTAGATAAATAAGGAGGTGATGGGAAGCTAGAACTTAGTAGTCCCATCACTGACAAACTTTAAGTAGAATTTTTTCTATCACAAAGTTCATGGACAAAACAATACATCAGGGCATATGTTAACAGTTTACTAATGAAGTTTGTGCTACTATTCAAATACATATATATGTATGTGTATATAAGGAAAATGAAACAGTTTCCTGATCAGAGATAGAGAAACAATATTGGACCAAATAATGAGGAAATCCCTCTTCCAAACATGTCTTTGCTCAGTCTAATGGAATTGAAAGAAATGCACAAAAATGAAATGGAAAATTCTCACTGAAATTCCAGAGTTGTTTCACTTGACTTCCACAATGGACTTTCAAAAGATTAAAATAAAAAGTGTAATTCACACCAGACTCCTTTACAAGAAGATTTTTTTCCCCCATGATAGGTGACAAGAAAATAATGCACCAAACAGCCAAAAAGCTTTAAAATGGCTACCCCCTTCAATTCTTGCTGACAGCCCTTCCAAAGCAAGCCACATCCAATTCCCAGGAAAAGAAGAATTCAATTACCAAATCTTCAAAAATATCAAAACTAAATCAACTAAACAAAATAAATCAACTGTATAAAATTAAAAGAAAAGCAAAAGAACTTTACATAACTTAACAGCCTATAAAGAACGAAATCAACCCTCAAATTAATGAAAACCAACATGCAAATGCATTCTAAGTAAATATTAACTTTCCAGAAAACAAAACCCTGAATCACCAGGTCATCAAAATACCAGGGAACGACTCCATTTACACCATCCGAAATCAACAGTAATACATAAATTCATAGTTTTGGAGCGTACAAAAGCCACAAGAATCTCCTCAATTCCAAATCTAACACAATCCAACCAATGCATTAGCCTGAAATGCCCCAACAACAAACAAATCAGAGGTCCAAAACCAACTGATCCTAAAAAAATGCAAATTTAATCAACTAAAGCGGCAGAAACCACACACACACACAAAAAAAAAAAAAAAAAAAAAAAAAAAAAAAAAACACGAGAGAGAGAGCCCTTTGGACAAATCTAAACATGAAAATTATATAAAAATTACGGAAATCCTTGTTACCAGGAAGGGCCCTTTTGCCTACTTCGAATTTGATTCCTAGGAATTCATACACTAAAAAGCATTCATCAACCAATATTTGATTTGCTAGAATGATGGTGGGATAGCCTTCAGATCTAATCCAACACTAAGCCTCATTGACAGAAAGGAATTCCTTAGAAATTCTAGGAAGTAGGTTTGTATACTAAAAAAATTCCACAATAAAAAGGACATCTGCTCTGATTTTCCAGATGACTCAGTTTTCCACCATTTGGTGTGATGATTTTCCATGCAAAAAGGGCACATTTTTTCAGTTAATATGAAAACAAAATCCAATTGAAGGTAACAACGGCAGGATTCCGCGCTAAAGTGGAAAAAGAAATTCCACAAAGCATAAAATCCTTGCATTAACCGTAAATTCAAACTGACCCTAAACTACAAAAAATAGAATGAACAAAACAATTGCAATCTATAAAAGTTTCTCCTCCCAAAATTCGAACTTCTCCACCAGCACACGGACAAAATGACATATGTAGTGGACAACAGAAAAACCTTTCACAGGTAAGGATTTTAAAATACCAGCTCCTAAATACCAAATTCACAGCAATATCACCTAAATCAACGTGAAAAAAAAAAAAATCTAAAACACAATTTTCCACAAATCCCACCTCTAAATCCGGAGATTGTCAAAACCAACACAAATCAAAGGTTCAAATCAAAAGATCTCCAAAAAATTAGCAAACTCAATCAAACAAAAACATTAGATACCAACCAATACATGCACATAGAGAAAAGCGACTCCTTTGATGAATCAGCACATGAAAAATACCGGAAATCCTTTCGGGATGGTAGTTTATCATTCCAAGATCCGATCTTTCTCACGAATGAAAGATCAGAATGAGAATAACTACTGCCCCAAAATCCAAATATCCTCAAAACGAGCAAACCAAATCAAATCTAAAATCACAAAACATAAATCAAAATCGCGAAACCCTAAGAGTCCAAATCCAGAACCCGCACCTTCGACGAAGTAGGCCGCCGACGGCCACCCTCGGACGGTCGTGAGCGAGAGCGTCTCCTCCTCCGAGAGCGAGCTGCCGATCTTACCGACCAGCTCGGCGAGGCCGAGAGATCTCCGCCGCGGCGGGACCCAGTAGGATGCGCCGGGGACGAAGGGCAGCCAGTCCGGCGCCGATCTCCGGATGATAATGCCGTGGATGGCGTCCTCGAGCCTCCGGATCCCGAATACCTCGACCTCGCCGTCGGATTCGAGATCAACCTCGATCAGGAGCTGAGGAGACTGCGATTTCCCGGATCTGTTGGATCGGTTGCGGAGATTCAAGAGGCGAGAGGAAGGAGAAAGATGCAGAGATTTGGATGAGAGGAGGAGAGGCGTTGCAGATTCTCGAATTAGGGTTTGGGAGAGGATTCGAGCCATTGATCATCGAGCAGAGATTGAGAGAATTGCAGCGGAATTCAATCCATGTGAGCGAAATGTATGGATCGTGATACTTGGAAGGCACGTGGTGGGATGAGTGGATCGGCGGGTTCTATGTTTGTGGGCTGGGCTAGAATCCGATTTTTTTTATTAATCGGGTTGAAATATGGAGCCGGGTCCCTATGAACGAGTTGGGAATACTCCTGAAGTGTAAGGTTTGTTCAGTTTGGCACATTAGATCGTGGTTCAAATCAATCTATTTGGGCTTGTTTCTTTCTGAAATTCTAGGAATTTCTGTTTGGAGAATTCTTAAATTCCCAACATAGCGAAATTCTTAGATGATCTTTGGGCTTGAGCATCTAGGAATTCCACCGAAATGCAAAGGGAGTAGAATTCCTGAATTCTCAAAGGTCAAAAGAGATATTTCATGTCGCTGGAATCCCAAAATTCCTGTAAAGAAATATGGAATTTAGAGATTCTATGAGACATCATGTCCAGGAATTCCTAAACATGGTGGATTTCTGGGAAATTCTACTAAAGAAACAAGGTCTAAGAGTTTGGATTCCTATAGTAAAAAATCCATCATGCCCCCTCATAGAGATAGTATCGATCGTTCAAGATAAACTCCATCTCTTTCAATGATATATCTTCATATTTTATTTTAATAGGATTGGATCCCATAGTAGAATTGAGCACGTAATTGAAAATAAGAACCTAGGTGTTGACGTGACATTAATCACATTTCATTGCATGCTCATTAGACCCACTCCTATTGAGCTAAGATTTGAGGAAATGGAATTGATTCATCATGAACCACCCAAATTATCTCTATGTGGGCCACATAATGGAGATCGGGGCATTTGCCACACAATTCCAATGTAATAACCAGAGAAAAGGATTGGACTCGTCAAATCTAAAACCCAAAGAGTAAGAATTGTCATCATAACAAATTTTTTATCAATATATGATAATATGGGAGATGCTTCTATGAGAGCATTTCCTCTGAGTAAACTCCTATAGAACTTTAATATGGTAGTATTGTTTCGAACCTACAACCACAAGTCCTAAGCTAATAAAGCTACCCCGTGGAGTTAGCCTGCATATGTTACTTACGCCAACATATTGGAAGTATGGGAATTTGGATCATGAGTTGGGAGCTTTCCGTAAATAAGCCCAAACATGAGGTCTCTTTCACAAATTCTCAAACAAACTCTGAAACATTATATTGAAGATATCCTCATCGATCAAAAGGCAGAAGAATCGAGCTAGGGTTACTGTCAGGATTTCTTGAGAAATTTCAAGATCTTGTTCTTCTTCATCTCTCTGTACCTTGCAACAACAAGATAAGAAAGAAGATGGCGATGAGGAGCTTCTACAACGAGATAAAGGGAATGAAGGTGAAGGATCTGCCTTCCCACATTAAGCCGATGCTTTCGATCGACTACATAAAGAAGTCCATCTCCAAGGCCATGGACAATTACCACGCAAAGTACATCCAAACGAGCTCCATCGACCCTGTCTACCATGTCTGCTTTGGTGGAATGATCTTCTCCTACCTCGTCGCCCTGCCCGAAGAGCGTCGCCACCTCGAACACCAGCAGCACGCAAAGGAGCATGGCGGTCACTGATCAATCGGTCTAGGTATGATCACAGATCTGATCTCTATACCGATACCGTTCATTCTCGTTTTATTAGAATCCCTCATGATTGTGTTTTTGGAGAACAAAGTTTAATAGGACCCATCTGTGTATTTGTATTGAATTCCTAAAGGCATGCTTGTTTGCAAGGGATTGAATTCCTGGGAATTCTGAGAAATATATTGGTAGAAGTGGCTAAATTTAAATAATAATAATAAAAAAAAAAAACGAAGGTGAAGATCCATAAATGGCGATGAAGCCGCATTTTAGTCCACCCCCCCATAGGATCAGAACACTAGCAAATAGAAGCCGCATTCGAGTCCATGACGACTACCCCAAAACCAGCAATGCCAGGGTTACCCATCGCAATCATCATCATCATCGTAGAAAAAGATAATCTCCATAAGAGCTTGCTCTTAAAAGAAATTCACCTTGAGCCCTGACACAGCTTCAAAACATAATAAAATTTCCTTGATATTTTTAACTTTGATCCTCATTGGCATTAAAAAAATCAAGGAGATTCACAAACTGCAAGTGAGTAATTGTTGGAGCATTTGGAGCCGGTTTGAAGTTTGAATCCCTGATTGAAATTGGCATTCCTTCCAGCCTCCACCATACGGTTTAGAGTCTCACCCACAATCACATAAGGGAGAAAGAGGATTCCCTTGACAAAGACATGTGCTAAAAAATGGTAAAGAAAGTAGAAGCAAGACATTCTTTAATCCAACCTCTCCACCCCATTCCAAAACCCATATTGCGTAACAAGTATTGCAAAAACTTCCAACCCACCCTATCATAGGCTCTCTCTAGATCTAACTTACAGGAAGACATGGTTTCCTCTTCTTGAATATGTAATGGATGCACTCATTGGCAATAAGAACTTTGTCCAGGATTTTCCTCTCATGGGCAAAAGTGCCTTGTTCAAAAGAAATGAGGGACGCCAATACAACTTGGAGATCGCTAGCCAAAACCTTAGCAAAAATCCTGTAGATACTTCTGATCAGACTGATAGGACAGAAGTTTTTGATATTATCGGCACGAACATTCTTAGGAAGGAGCGCAATGAAAGAAGCGCCCACCTGCTGAGACAGTCTATCTCTAGTGGAATTCATTCATGAAAGCTATGATTTCCTCCTTGATGTCTTCCCAATAGTGTTGAAAGAGGCCAATTTGGAACACATCTGGCCTGGAGCTGTATCACCTCATTGGTCTCTTGACTGCCCTATCTGAAGGATGATCAACTTTCTACTTCCACGTGGTTGAAGATCTAGTGCTTGCATTCGACTCTTTTTTGTTGAAGATCCATGTCTTCTGATATTCTTGTAACGTGTAAGGTTTTTTTCATTTTGTTTTTAGTTGCAGTTGAAAATATTTATTTTTCTTCCAATTTGATTGAAAAGGTTTATAGAATGTAATAACTGTTTTCTTGTTGTTACTTGCAATGATTGTATCATCTGGGTTGGGTTTTCAGGAGAAAACTTGCATTTCCTTGTGAATAGACACCTATATTAACTTGCATTTCCTTGTGAATAGACACCTATATTTTGGGATTTTTGTTTTCAACGAATAGATTTTTTCTTTCTTGTTATATTTTTCTATATTTATGGAGAAATCATACTGGTGTTATTGGTATCTTTTATCAATCCTTTTATAATGAGCGTTTGTGCCAGCCATTATAAATCTGTTTTTGTTGAAGAGCCCATCTCTATTTTTGGCCTTTTCAATCTCACAATTGGTAGAAGAAGAGAGTATTCAGCTCTTCATCTTCTCCCTTCTGTTCCTCCAAAAGAAGGAACCTGTCTTCGTCTCTCTCAAGTTGGGGGGTTGTGGGGTGCGGGTTGGGGTTATGATGGTTTTTAAGAAACTCTAAGTAGCAGCTTTAGGCAACGAAGGGAAGACACTGGAGCTGCATTTTTGTCATGGCATGTTTCATCGTTGAAGGGTAGAAACACTATTCTCATTTTCATTTTAACTTTTTTTTTTTTTTTGGCAGGGTTGATGGGTTCTCTTGAAGTTGGTTCAGGCAAGGAATCCCATCTTCTGTGAATTTTTCTTATTTTGTGGCGTTGTTTGAGAAAACCACCATGACCAAATGGCAAACATTGACTGATAAATATATTTAGTTTTGTTTGAACGTTGACTCATTTATGGCTGCTTCTTTGACATTGTTCCTATGTTATCTGTGATTTGAATTAAATGCCTGAAAACTACAAGATCAGCACCAGGGAAACTGCAATTTATTTTGCTATGCTCAGGTGACTCTTAAGCACCAATTTATCATTTTAAGTGGCTTGGAGACCTCATATCTCTTGACATGATATTGTAGCATGATACTTTGTCGATGGGGCTGCCTCACCTTACCCAGCTCCAGAAATCTTGATTGGAAGCTTCTTTCTAGCAGCAATGGAGCAGGGAAGGCTAGGGATTTGCACTGGATTAGCCCACATCCAGGGCTGTCATCTTGTAGGCATAAATAACAGCTGATGTATTTGAAGGGTGTTGAGAAGGTTTGGAAGTTTCTCAAGCATATCTATTGCCGGAGCAGAAAAGTGCATCACATGATCTCCTTTGGTGATATAAGTTGTGCATCTCCCATTTGCGAGATACTGAAGAGTACGGTGGTAAGCTGTGTGTTTTTTTGGCCTCAGCAATGGAGGCATGTTATGGATTTACCAGATCTCATGCGATTTAGAACAACCATCCTTTGGCCAAGGGCTCTCAGTGCATCAGGGTGACAAGGTTTTGGATCAAAAAGTCCTGTTTGTTTGCATTAGAATGAATAGGAATTTAATACATAGGAATTGGGATAATTCATGCCATAAGTGATTAAAAATGAAGATTAAAGGTAAATATTTAAAAAATGTCCATCAAACAACCTCCCCTTTAATGGTAAGAGAATCAAGGAAAGATAGGAAATTAATAGCCAGCCATCACGCTATTAATTCAATGCATAGGAAAGTCGGTTCCATCTACATCTCCACCTTACTTCCTTCCCTCTTCACCTCATATCTTTAACCCCTTGCGGCTTTAATAATCTTTGGTTGTGCTCTTTTGAACATGAATTCTTATATATTCAATTCGTAAGTAATCAAGCAAATAAACAGGCCCAAACGATATATTTGAAAGACCTGTTCAAAGTCCAATTCATAGACCAAGCCATAAAAAGAAAGCAACAAATGCAGACACGAACATGATCAGATAATAGGTCAGTACAATCTGTATCTACTGTGTATAGGACCGAACTTAGACTATAAGTACATCCAAGTGTGGGAATTACAATGAAATAATGAAAATCTGAAAGTGTACTGCAGATATTCAAAAAGCATTTGGAAATGATGATTCGGAACTAACTAAACGGACTTAAGACACACCATCGGTGGGGCTAATCTTACAAAGAACAGCAGCTTGATGGACAACCCACCAAAGGGCACTATAGCAACTAGGCAAACCTTTTTAGATGTTCAGGCCAAATCACATATGCCTGGTCACATGCACCTGTGCTAATCAAATGAATTTTGGAATGTGTTGTGGTGGTGTTGATGAGTTTTTGAAGTCAATAGCCCTACAAAAGTCCTACCGATATGCACGGTCACGCTGAACCCATAGTCAATTGGGCCTGGCAGCGCAAGTGGCTGCTGGGTTGGATCTGGTCAGTTGTTTGTGGGTCTGGTTGGGCCTGCTGGTGGGCTGGCTAGACTTGGCATGTTCCTGGCTAAATCACTAAGGGGTCATTCGTTTCAGTGCATTTACATATGTAACTGAACCCATATGCAACCATTACACACCATTTATGTTTGTTTGAGAAATTCACGCATCTTGCATGTAATGACACGTGCATTTGGTGTGATTTTTGTGGGAAAAAGCGTCTGAAACTTTTACCATATGGAGAGGTGTGAAAAGGAATCACAGTGTGCTTGCTTTCGCCTTGCTACAGTACCAAAACGCCCAAGGATGCCTTTTTCATTTTTTTTATTACAATGGGCCACTACATCATTATCTGAACTGTTCATATTGTTAGGGAGGTAAAAAAACGGCTATGGTAACAAATTGCAACCGTTGGATCATCACAGTTTGTGAGAACTTTACAATAAAGTATAGACCGTTAGATGTATACTTCTAGGTTTTTGTGGAGCCCATCTGCACAATCAGAACCGTTAGTCCTCTTTTAAAAGGACTTTCCAGCTAGGAGAGCAGATCTCATGTATCGATTCAATGTGGATATTGTAATATTTTTTAGAAACATACCAACCGTTGGATACATTCACTATTTCCACAATACTTGCCACCAGTTTAAAAGGCAATCCGTTTTCTCCAAATTCTTTGATCATCTAAGCCTCTAATGCAAGATTGGAACGGTAGAAACTCTTCATAAGGCCATAAACAGCTAGTTGCTCAAGTTCCAACCGTGGATCCTTCATGGATTGTGAGGTATTTGCAAAAAAGGTTATTCTGTTTGATCTTCAATTCTGATTTTTGTGGCCCTCTTTTTTCCAATCCAAACCGTTAATCCTCTTTAGAAGGTGAACAATGCTTGATTGATCAAGGATATTTTCAAAATTTGTGAAAAAGTCATGAAAGAATATAAACCGTTAGATGCAATCAAATTCACATTTGAAGAAGTGTGAAAATGACGAACAATGAATTATGTTTCAGATGTAACTCATTTGCATATGTAAATGACTCACATGTGATTTATTTACATATATAAAGCATTTTCACATCACATGTGAAATTAACAAACGACCCGTAAAAGCACGAGGAAATTGACTGTAGCAGGAAGAATGCATGAAATTATACCGACTTTAGAGATTCTTTTCGAGTGTTGTGTTGTTTCTTGATTGGATCTAAACGATTCCTCATAAACAAGGGCCTGAAAGCTTGAAAAGGAATCTGATACCAAGGGCAGTGGAATGCTTGAACCCAACTTTTTCCTATTTCAATATTTCATTCTAATGATTGCACATTTCCTATTTCATCAAAATACACAATTTCTTTGTTCTTCAAATCTCTGATGTTTTTAAGGCCATCACATTTGGGTTCATCATTACCAGCCGCTGGATAAGCTAGAGAGTTGTTTCATCCATGAAATTGAGAGCTTAAAGAGCAATGCATGCCCTAGGATTTAAGTTTTAATTTGTGCAACATGCATATTGATAATTTCTCATAACCATAGTTTGAAAACTCCTTATAGCTTGCTTCATTCGTCCGAGTCAACTCAGCTTGATAAGTCAAGGAGTCAGTTGAGCGAATGAGTCCGGCCAAGTCTAACTGAGTACACAACCAGACTCACTCAAGTTACTCGGCTTGGTGACCTTCCAAGTGGAGTCTGCATTTCCAAAGTTTTCAAACTATGCACTCAAGTCTCAACTAATAATATTGGCATTAGGTGTGGGTGTGGGTGTGGGTGTGGGTGTGTGTGAGAGAGAGAGAGAGAGAGACAAGCATGATTCCTTTGAAAGCATCTCATAAAGCACCAAGTTATGAATATGATCCCTTTGTAAGCATTCATATATTGTACTCTTCTACTAGATACAATAAATATGCTCTCATTCATGCTAACAAAATAAAAACCCTATAAATTTCTCCTCACCCACCCACCGAAAAAGAATATTCAAATTTGGATTAGCATGGTAAGCATCATTTAGAAAAAGAAAAAACAAAACAAAACAAAACAGGGGTGAGAGAGAGAGAGAGAGAGAGAGAGAGAGAGAGAGAGAGAGAGAGAGAGAGAGAGAGATTGAAGCAAAATTTGTTGGATTGTGGCTTTTGCATCTTTCTTGTGTTCTTGTATACACCTTTTGAAGCCTTCTATTGACAGTAAAAGGAGGATGGTAAAGGTGAAAAGTGCGCAGTACATGAACCTCAGCAATCAATGAAGAAGGGAAGGCCTCCTAACAAATCTACCCTGCAAGAAATTTCAGACAGAATCACCTGTTTGTTTGCCATTTGCATTAAAGAAAATCCCTTCATACATATTTAAATTTGAGTCGGGGTTCAGCTTTATTTTTTAACTCCAGTAGCCGTACTAAAAATAGAAGAAAAGAGAAGGGAAAAAATGCCAATGGATAAAAGGCAGACTGAGAAGTTTTTGGGCCTGGCCTTCTATGCCAGAAATTGATTTAGGCCTAAAAATACAGTTTCAGTTAACTTTCTGGCCAACGTTTAGAAAGTCATCAGTTTATGGTGCGACCCACTTAGATTGAAGTTATGGCCACAACAATATTGTTATCTACAAAATTCACACAATGAGTATTGGGCCATGTTGGGTGGACTGCATCCCCACTTGGGTTAGGTCTGTACTCGGAAAATCCGAAACAGGACAAAAGGCCAACCCTAATCCAGCCTGTTGACAACCCTATGCCCCATCTGGATCCTTGGAGCTCATTTCTCTTATGGTCATCTGTAACTCTAATTAGCTGTAGCTCTTTTTACCTGTAATTGGTTAAGTGTAACTGAGGAGATTCAAACATATTTATCGCTCTTTTTACCTGTAATTGGTTAAATGTAACTGAGGAGATTCAAACATATGGATCATCATTTATGTCTAGACTAAACTATCTGCACTTAGTTTATGAGGATCTCAATGGATCCTTAGCAAGGGAAATTATTTACCAGTTTACTGTCTAATACAATGTTGTCAATATATTAAAAACTGTCAAATACCTTGCAGAAATGCCATTACATATAAAGAATACGAGAACTAATATATACATCCATTGCTACAGAGTTTATAGTTTTAGATACATCATTTCATCCTCAGCAGATGAACACTTCTTTATACAATCTTTGAGCTTAATTTCTTTTAAATACACTTTCTCAGAAGAAGAATCTATGAGTTATTTCTTCTCGACCTTTCTAGAACCAAACATCTTTCTCTTTCTTTTCTCTTTACACTCGAATTGACATTTTGTTCGACACATGTGACTAATCTTATTAAAGAAAAGATGCACTTGTAAGAAAAGGTTGATTACCATCAAACCTTTTATCCATCTTTATGGGGCTGTGTTTGTGAGTTATTACTCTAACTTAATCCTATTTAAAGACATGTTCTATGAAACTCTAAAAACTTATAAATGAAGTATATTAAACAAAGATAGAGAGATGATTATAGTAAAAAGAACGCATGTGTAAATAAGCATGGCATCTCCTAACAACGGAGAGAATGAAAAGGACAAATGAATCTAACTTGCCTTCATTCTTGGTCTTCTATCTGCATTCACCTTCCTTACTTGATAGCGAATTTTCTTGGAAAAAAGCCTTGTTCTCCTCTTCTCCTTGTACCTCAAAACGCTCGCCTCTCTCACACCACCATTCCCAATTCCTGATATTAAATCAAACTGCAAGAGTCTGGCCTGCCACAGATTCCAACATCAATAAAAAAATTCAACAGAATTAACAAATTACTGCTTCCATTAATGGAGCCCTCTAGATCCAACCATGTGAGGCTCCCACCTAAAACTCAAGGGTCTTACTTCTCCGCTGATGGGAGCCCGCAGTGCTCCAACCACAGGAGAAAGAAAGTATCATCACCATAATTCTAAAAATTGACTCACCCAAGTGACTCAAAGGGCATTGATTTGGGTAATTCGGGCAAGTTTGACCATGTTTTTGGCCAACTAGTAAGACTTGCTTAATCTGGTGCCCTTGGAGTCAGGTTGACTTGGTGATTCAGGGGGAATCAGATTCAAATTTTTTTAACAAAGGTGATGGTAATTTGGTCATCTCATGGACGTGAGCATTTTGCACTACTTGCTTTTCATACTTCAAATAGCAAGTATGGGGCATCAAACAAATTTATCCATCTATTTCAGGAATTTTCGCAGTTTTGCTTCATAATTAATGGCAGTTGGGTACTTTATGCAAACAACAGTGCTTTAGAATGACTCTGCCTAACATGACTGTCTGCTAAGTTCAATACTCATGAGACAACAGTACCCAATTCTCTCTTTTTTGTGTGAGATTTTTTCAGGAGATTAGCACGTACAATGGCATCAGGAGAGGATTCAGTGGAGTCTGAGATAGGAAATTCATTGGAAAATGGCGACCCGCGATCAGACCACGCGTTTAAAACCTCCTCATAATTCAACTTCAGGGAAAGCCCTGACTGCAGATTCTCTTTACTGAGTCTGAGCTCCAATTGATCTTCTTCTTCTTCTCTTCGTTCTACTTTCTTCTTCTTTTTCTTCTTCTCTGAAGGAGGTTTGGATTTGGGAATGATGTCAAGCATCTCAACAGTTGGAGATCTCCACCAATCGCCTTCTCCCACTTGTTTCAATGCCCTCACACGGCCACCAAACTCGAACCCCACTTTCCTGCCAAACCCAAAGCCCAACCCCATTGGATTCCTATAACAGGCATTGATATAGGCATTGCGAAAATCGCTGGGGCCGTCGTAAGTGTCCTTGCTCACATTCAAATTTCCCATGATGCTGTCAATGCCAACCACTCCTCCTTCCATCTCCTCGTCTAGGATTGATTCCACATCGAAATCTTCCTCAAAAGTGTTGCAACTGCTTGGTGAATTCAGCTGGAAATCAACATCTGCAGAGCCCTTGCAAGCCTTTTCGCTGGAATTTGATGTTTTGGGCTCAATTCGGGAGACGGGTTTTTCAGGGATTCGTTGATGAAGTAGGAAACAGGTGTTGTCAATTGCAGGAAAAGACGGAAGCAGCTCGGATGACTCAGAGAAGGAGTCATAGGATTTCAAGTGTTTGCAAGGTTTTCTGAGGTTTTTGGTGGAGAAGATGTTGGGATAGATTGCAGAGAGGAGGGCAGCGGCTTCGGTGTATGTCTGGTTGGGTCGCTTTCTAGGAGTTCTTGGCTTTCTTGTTGAGATTGTAAGAGGGGAATTGCTAGATTCAGAGAGAGTGGAGGAAGGAGAAGAGGAATGAGAATAGGTTGATGGAGATGGGGATTTAACAATGTCTAAATCGAATCCAAGAGTCCTTCCAGCACCACTTAAACACGAAGACATTTGTAGGTTGGTGAAAGTTGAGAATTCAGCAAGGTTGGGGTGAAAGAGAGTGATAGAAGGCCAGAAGCCTTACAGAACAACAAGCATCATATGGAATTGAGAAGGAATGAAACCCAAAAGGCCTTAAATAAGAGCCTTAAATAAGAACCATGTCTCTAGTCCTAAAATTAGATTCAAGGTCTATAATCAAATTTTCTTCCTTATGAGGATTTTTGCCAATTGAGGGAAATCCCAAAATCCCGACATGAGAAATGTTGCAGAATGGGAACAAAACCCAACTCCAAATCCCAACTCAAATCCCAAAAGAGAGACAACAAGGAGGGATTGGGACTTGCTATGGAACCAAACTATACCAGAAAAAAAAACACAACTTTCTAAAACCTTACCAGCTCTATTCAACTGAGAAAATTTCTCCTTTTCAATCAAAATCTAGAGCATCATAAGGCAGAGGTTTCACTGAGCAGCACCAGACAAAGCAAAAGACAAAAAGTTGAGTATTGTTAAAACCCTAAAATCCCCCTAAACCCTGCCTGAATTCAAAGAGATTGCCACAACAGATAGCAGCAGATTGAATCTTAAAAACCCAAAATCACTAAAACCCCCAAATCCGCTTCAACCAAATACCCAAGAAGAAAGCAATGATGAAAAAACAGAGCACCCCAGAAAACAGAGGAATCTGGCTAAATCCCAAAACTCACTAAAAATGGGTGCTGTAGAAATCCCAAGACTGAAGTACTAAAAAGGAAAAAGAAACAAAAACTCCATTCCAAGTTCCATCAAAACAAAATAAGGACAAACTGAACCAAATAAAACCTCTAAAAACCTACCACCCCAGCTCAAGAAAACACAACAAAGCACAAACTTCAACTGGAACCCAACCCAAGCAGGTGGCCAAACACACGAAACTAGAGAAAACTGGACATGGGTTCTGCTCCAAAGGAATAAAAGAAGGCTCTGATACTGAAAGAGATTGCAAAAAGCAAAGGGGTATGAAATAGGAAGAGCAGAAGGTCTGTGCCACCAAAAAAAACAGTATAAGCGGGAGGGATGTTTTGATTTTTCTCGCTCAGAAATCACGAGATGGGATTAGTGTCCAAGGAGTGTTCCGTTTGAAATAGCTGTCGAGAAAATCAAGATGAAGAACAGAGCGCCTGAGAAGAGACAGAGGATGCGACAAATGTTCCTTCATCAGTTTAGAGCATGGAGACTCTGGACTCTGGACCACTATTTGCAGTGGGCCAGTGGCCTCCTTCTTCTCTTTTTATCACTCTTAGTTGAGGAATGACTTTATCTTGGTAGAATGATAAAAATGCCCCTTCTCTTGTTTTGGTTATAACATGTATAATCTCAATTCAAGCAAAATAATAATAATAATAATGTATAATCTCAATTTAGTTATAATAATTTATTAATCAAGTCGAAATTATTTACTTGAATCTGACCAACGGGTTAAAAGTTGATTGGCCGAACATTTTATAGTTAGTTGAGTTGGTTTTGATTACAATCAGGTTAGTTGGTCAAATAATGAGAATGGACTCTATTTAAATCAAGCGATTTATTAATCAAAATATTGGATCACCTGGTCAGGATCTAGGTGGGTCCGAGTATTACCACCCAACCCTAATCCATGATGAGAACTTTCATCTTCATATCATTACTAATTGGCATTAATTTAGGCGAGTCAATAGAAAAGAGGATGACAAGTACATCAACTTGGTTACCATCTGCCTTACCAACCTAACGATCGTTTTTATGGTGAGCCGGGTTAAGAGCATTACTATCGGAAGAAGTAAGGGCCTGTTTGGATGGGAGAAAATTGAGTAGAGTGACGTGAAATGAGTCCTAACAGTCTAAAATTTCAATTCTATTCCGTTTGGATGAGTCTGCTCCGATAGATGAAGTAATGTTGTGAGCCACATGTACTTCATTTTACTTCAACTCTAAATACTTCTATTTTCTTAAGTAAAAGTGGATTTTATTCTAAACCTTAATTTCAAAATAAACATCAAAATGGAGTGAAGTGAAGTACTCTAATTTAACTTCAACCTACTTCTCTCCACTTCACTCTATATGTGAAATCCATTCATTTTATTACGCTCTTCATTTATCCAAACAAGCCCTTTTTTGTGTTGTTTTTCAACACTCCGCGAGTATATAGGAAGAAGTAAATAAAGGTAACCAACTATTAAGACCTTTTTTTTGTGTTGTTTTTCAAGACACAGGGACATTCTTGTAATTTAACCTTGTAATCCGGTCGGCCATCCATGCAACTATCTAAGCATTATCATTCCACGCCCATACACCTGCAGAAAACTACACTATGAGAACAATACTCATAGCAGTCTCTGAGTCCAACTTCATATATCTAAATTAGTGGGGCCATCTTTAAAATCAAAACCGCTCAAAATCAATATTTCAAATTTTTATTGCTATTAAAGATAAATTAATTTAAAAAGAATTACAAATTATCATATTGATTACATCTAAAGCATATAATTAAATAAAAAAAATTATAGTCAAATGACAAGTTTCACAATCATAAATCTAGTGAGGATAGTAATTTTGAGCGGTTTGGATTTAATGTTTAGGCTCCATTGATGAATATGTAGTGTTGGCCTCAGAGACTTCTGAGTGTCCTGATCTCAGACGATTTGCAGCACTCAAGTATTCTAGGATTTTTATGGAATAGGCGGTTTGCTTATCTGATGACATGTCAAGCTCCAATTGGACATCGCTGATTTTAAGGCTGACGTGGCATGCTTTTTATTGGCTGACAGATATTCACGTGCATCTAAGGGCAGCACAGGGTCATTAAAGGGAATTCACATGGGGCAATGATTTGAATGTTTTGGTAGCTTTTGCTTCTCATGTGTGGCCAATTGAAGTCATACGTTGGGTCCTTTGGGTTCAAGCACTGATGATGAGAAGGATTTTAATACCTTCTCGTGTGCTTTTGGACACTTATGGTCATAGGTGTTTACACATATTCTAGGGTTTTGGAGGTCTTAGGGTTTTGGAGATTTTTCCTGACAAATATCTATCATGTCACTTTTTAGCCAAAAGTAGGTAAGAATTTTATTTTCTTACATTTTTTTCATTATTTAGAATTCAATTTCAACATATTTATTTGGAATATTGTCCCTACAGCGGTTCTAACTTAGATCTGATATTCACACATAATTGTTCGAGTAATGTTCTAGGATTATACAATATTGCATGCATCGGACCATATGAATTCCCAGGGAGTGCGATATCACATACACCGTCCTGTGTAATATCCTAGGGTCGTGTGATATTATATCATTTTTGTACGAACAGCTCTGCGAAAAATATTTAAATTTCACATGTTCTAGAGCAAATGTCAAATTTAAGGGCAATGTTCCTATTTATTTAAAAAATTTTAATCTACTTTGAATGAAAGCAACACAATTTATTTTATATTTGAAAGTGCAAACATTATATCATATAATATGAACCCGAATGATGCTGTTCATTTGCACCGTGGGCCTCACATGGCTTACCAAATCAAGAAACTGACTCTATTTCTTTAGCAAAGCTCTTGAATGGAATTAATTGTGATATTACGAATTCAAAGACAATGATTTGATGGATGTTTACTAGAATCTCTTGATATATTTTTTCGTTAGAATTTAAAAAAGTCAAAAATAGCCCCTAGTATTCTTAAAATTTCAATCTCCTTGGCATTCATAGATGATTCAATAGAGAGGAGGATCTAAGAATTCTACCAAGGGGATAGTTTTTGGAAAACTCGGAAATTTTCCATACATGAATTGATATGATGGAGATATGGCAGCCCTAAAATAATAATAATAATAATTATTATTATTATTACTATTATAAAGCAATTAAAGGTGGACTCCACATGCCTTATATGTTATCACCCATCTGTTTGCCGCCAAAAGCCGACTCCTCTCCATTATATGATATGTAATTGGACACGTAAGTAGGGTTGATTCTTTTGGAAACAAGAGGTACTATAACCTTTAAATAGTTATCAATAAGGGATTACCAAAAGCAAAACTCTTCTCCAATCAATAAGGTGTTTTGCAGTTAGTAGGATATAAGATTATGAGAATTGACATAAGATTCGATTCTAAAATCTAGTACAAGCATTTAATAACCATGCTCGCGGAAACAGGTTTTCCATTTTCCACTTGGAGATTTTAAGTCTTCAAAACGAAAGTGTTTTAGGTACTAAATCAAATGTTTTAAGTTAAAAAAAAAAAAAGAACTATGAGAAAACATGGTTTTAGGCCATTCAAAGAAGTGCGGTGCAAAAAGTGGGGCCCACCTTTTCAAATTCCAAGCTGCTCATCAACCCTAACATCCCATGTGGTGATCAGCCGGTAAATTACTTTTCAAATATATAAGATGGCTGCCATTGGATTTCCTTCTATTTAAAACATGTGATGAACTTATTTTACTTTCTCTCTTTTGAGATAAAACTGGAGGAGTCCCTTATGTGTGATCAATCTAACAGTTGGTCCACTAAAACTTTCTTTGACGATCTAGATAGAATGAATATAAAGGGTGTTAGAGCTGATTAGCGGCTTGGATTTTGAGAAGGTGGGCCCCACCGTACACTAAAGAAGGTCGTTGCACCATACTATACTACAGTTACGCTCCATTGTAGCCCTGCCCTTCAAAGTTAATAGTTTTTTTTTTTTTTTTTCCAGTTGGATTGATAGAGGCACAATAAATTGAAACTCAGTTATATGTCACATGACAAGCTCAAAGCAAATCATAAGAATTTTAATCATAAGGAGTAAAATTTCAGAATAACCAAAAAAACTAAAATTCTATTGCTCTTCTTTATCGCTTGTAGGAGTGCAAGTTAGGCCAGGCTAAGAACTCGAACCTACATGAACTAACTTGATCACAACTAAAATGTGCTTGTTCATCCTAAATCAAGCTCAGGTCTGGATTTTAAAATTTCCATGCAATTTGGAGCTCAAGTTTGGGTTTCACCAAACACACACACGCATATATATATATATATATATTGAATAATATATATAGTACAACTACATCATGAATGAAATAGATCCAGTTTCAAAATTTAACACCTCTTGGGGCCAGCTTGTTTTAAATGTAATTGAATTCTTAGGAAATCTATGACTTGGTGTTTATGTAAGTGGTGATTAAAAATGAAGAATCAAATGTGAATATCTAAAAATGACAATCAAATAAACTTTCTTCTAATGGAAATTGAATCAATTAAAAATAGAAAATAAAGACCCAGTCATCACCCTAATAATTCAAATCCTAGGAAAGTCAGAATCTGGCTTACATTGTTATCTTATATTCATCATCCCTCACCTCTTTAATAATTCTTCAATATAGCTCAATTCACCATGAATTCCTACATATACTATTCAAAAGGAGGAAAAACAAAAACAAAAACAAAACAATCAGTCCCATATGAAATTCCTTCTCGTCTCAATTGTCAGAGCTTTAGGAAATTACATCTGATAGACCCATCTTTAGAAACATTTCAACCATTTTAAATGAGGAACAATTCAGCCAATGACAACACAGTCTGGTGGTGATTAATCATCATCCAAAAGTACAATTTAGAGGACCTACAAATCGCTTCTAGATAAAAAACTTTGACCAATCAATGCATGATCAGGTCAGATTGGCGATTTCCAAAATCCACACATGGATAAGGTATTTTGAAAAATTGTAAGCATAGATCTCATCTGACAGTGCCTGGCTTATCCAAATTGGGTGACTTGGAAACTTCATGGCCATTATTCTCATGAGAGGAAACATAACCCAGAAAGAAAAAGCAGCCAGGATTACTTGCCTGGTGATGCATGTGACTCCATTTCTATCCTATCTCCTTCATGGTATTTTACCATGTCCCTTGTGATATTTTACCACATGAGGGTCAGTAGAGAGACATCCTTTAAAACTTGGATAGAGATTTGATGTCCATTCCCCCTATGGGATCAACTTATCCGCAATACTAGTCGAAATTCAGGGGTGGCAGAACCCAACCCTAAACACTCACTGCATAATCTAATTGAGGTGGGCCCATATTGCCAATGAAGTGGTTTTATGGGCCTCAAGTTTGCATGGGCCCATGGTAAATCAGTTTGTAGGTGTGGGACCCATGGTAGTAGCAGAAGAGTTTAGACGAAATAGGGAGATACAGCATACTGTTTCATTCAATCCACACTCGCCAACTGTGTAAAATATTTGGATGAGACGATATCGAAACAAGGGATCTAGACTTGTAGTAGAAATATAAAGATCATGGTTAAGTGGGTTTAGTGAGGGCCCCGCATTGTGTGCAAGTTGAAGGTGTCTAAACCGTTTTAATGCATGGTTTGGATATGGATGGAGACTTTTTTTATTTTATTTTTTTGCTAAAGGAGGGTTTCCAACCCTTTGGGTTGGACTAATTTTTCTGGGCTCATAGAGAAGCCGGGTAAAACCCCCGTGGCCCCCAGGTGGTGGCACAAGTGGACTCAACCTTTGATTCGTGACATGGATGGAGACTCACAATCCGAAAATCCCCATTCAACCCAACTCATTCAGATCTGGTTTGTCTTACATAATAGGAGTGGTAGTCCTACCTGCCAGTCCAACTGAGACCAAAATTCAGGGTCTGGGACGGCCCCTTCTACTGTCCAGTTGGGTTTCGATTGACAGTTCAAACCTGGTTGATAAATGGATCCCCTAGAATTTAATTTATTAGGGTGTTGATTAAGTATTATCACCAATGTCCTAAATTTATTTTAATGGGGAAATCATTTACTGGTAATTTTATGGATCATTTCCTTTTATATATTTACAATAGCACCCGGGCTAAGGTCGGGCCTAGAGGCTAAGGATTACGCATAAGCAATTGAGGCCAGGGTTGGGCAGGTCACTCTTAGCCCCGCCCACCAAAGTTGCATCCCTAATCCTCTAATTGTCAAGCCAAGCTGAGCCACTTCATGAGCTTACCTAATCCAGCGAAACTGAGCTGAGCTCATTCAAGCTTAGCTCATTTTCTAAATGAGCCCATACGTGAAACTCAACCTGTAAAAAAAAAAACCTTGTGCTCGACAGCTATGATACCCAGATATGGTACGGATACGGCAGGGACACGCCACAGACATTGCAGAGACACATATTTTATATGTAAAAAGTGAAGTATCGTATATGCTACGACACGATATGTTGTCCATTTTAAAATGTCCGTGCATCATAGCTAGACAGAATCAGAACCATAAAAGTTCACTAAGCTAGCTCAGCCCATTGACATCCCTACTATAATAAGTCTATTTAACCAAACAAGTCCGTGTGAAAGTCCATCCGGAATGAAATTACGTGTTGGAGCCTTTACCGCTTCTTTATACGGCGGAAATCTTGCATTCGTTTTTCCCCCACTTTCTTATTTTTGGGTCTGGGTCTAATCCGGATCCTTACAAGGCCTATTGACAGACAAGCTAGGACCTAGCTGGGCCACCCAAAGCTTGTCCATGATCAGCCATCAGGCCATATATTTAGGCTTGGTTCCAACTCATGGGCCTGAAATTCATGCGTAGGCCCCGCCTATTTGCAGAATATACATATCTCTATTTTAAATATTGTAAGGACCCATACCAGCCTCGGCCCAAGCAAAAAGAAAAAAGAAAAAGTTAAGATCAGAGGTTTACAGCAGATTGTACGAGTGGTAAAGCTGCAATTGCAACTTCACTCGGGGTACAAGCAGCGGTAAAGTTGCATTCGGACCCCTCACTCAATGCAACTAGGGCGCAGTTTTTGAAGTGCGGAGGCTGAGGAAAACATAAAACAAAGCCCCTTATAGTAGTGGTAACGGTATTAGTGACCCCAAATTTGTAAATCTCCTTTCCTAATATGAATTTACGTCCTAAAACCACCCCGTAGGCCTTTAAAAACACCCTAGAACATTTAGTTGGACGAAGGAGGTCTAGATGTGACTTTACCAAGCGGTAAAGCTGCTCCTCCATTTTTTTTTTTTTTTTTTTTGTTTGGGTCAAGTATGGGTCCTTGCTAATATTTAGGCACAGGCTGGGCCTTTAATAAAAAATAGACCACTAGGCCAGAAAGTTAGGCCCTGCCTCAGGCCTAGAAACAATCAACCCAACAGTGAATATGAAATTATGAATCAAGATGAGTATGAAGTAAATTGGGTCAAGGTGAAGGTCAGTAAATGGGCAGTGATCAAGAAAGAGATCCAGAATTTTAATTTGGATCTTCTCATTAGCAATTGGAAGCCATGTATGGTTGGTGGATCCTTTAAGGCGACAAAGTACGAGTGATGGTCTCCCCCACCCGAGGGCGTGTTTAAGTTTACTGTGGGTGGTGTTGCTAGAGGAAAGCTGGGCCCGACAGGCATTGGCGGTGCTAGAGGAAAAATGCTCACTCTAAAGTCCGACCAAGTTCAAGTCTCACTGATTTATGTGGCGACCAGATTGAGAACTGAAGAAGAAGAAACGAAGTGGGAGAAAGGAGAAGGGTATTCTAGGAGCTCCGAACACATGTAAGTGATCCTCTGTATTTCATTTGGATTCTATCTTGTTTGCTAATTTGTATTGGTTATTCATGCATTGAATGATTGGCTGCAACCAGTGGCGAACACAGGATTTTCACTTGAGGGGTGTAGACTCTAATTGGTAGTTTGGTTTTGGGGGAATAATCGAGAATTTTTCATGTGGATTTTGAAGGTGGACTTGTGATTTTTATTGGATTTTTTAAAGTGGACCCGGAATTCTCATATAGATTTTGAAAGGGCACTGCGGTTTGAGGGGTGCGACCGCACCTATGTGCTTGTACCAGGTCCGTCCCTAGCTGCAACCGGATCTTGAAGACTTCAAATTGATTGTCATGGAAGCTGAACAAATAGGTTCGGTTGTATTGATTCATTTATTCAGCGCAGTTTTGATAGTATTTTAGATAACAATATCCAGTTATATTATGGGCATTAGTGTATTGCATATGGCTAATGTATATTATTTCATCATTTATAATTCTAAACTAAAATTTAATTACTATAAAATAAAATTAAAAAAAAAAAAAAAAAAAAAAAAAAAAACAGAACCTTTCTAACTAGGATGCTGGCTGATCTATGAGTCTGTAGACTTAGAGCCTTGTTTTCCTCATGAAATAATATTTGATAGGAAATTTGGGACCTTTGTTTGCTTTTAAACTATTGATTGACTGACAATTTTAGCATTGAAACTCTAGAGTGAATATCAAATAATAAAAATTGTATTTTTTTTTCTTGAATGATAGGAGGAAAAGCAAGAACAGGAAATTGAAGGAGGGGTTAGATAGCCCAAAGATCCCAGTATAATAGAACAATATCAAAGACCTTGGCATCTGATAGGAAAAAATGCATTTTCTAATCATTATTGTGTATGTTACCAATATGAATCTGAGACTAGTTGCTGATAATGCTTTCTTTCCCTTCTCCTTTTTGGTTGATACTCAACTGGTTCTGAATTTGCTGATAATGCTTTCTTTCCCTTCTCCTTTTTGGTTGTTATACTCAACAGGTTCTGAATTTGCTGATAATGCTTTCTTTCTCTTATCCTTTTTGGTTGTTATACTCAACAGGTTCTGGATTTAACTTGAGCTTTTAATCTTTCTTCCCGTTGGTAAGAATATATCAGGAGGCTATTCACTTACTGTGGTTAGAAAAATAGTTCTGGTGTTGCACGTTGCACTTCAGATGATATATTTCACTTCGAATTCTTTCCTGAGTCTTGTATTGTACTCAGGATGCATATTTTGGGGAGGAATTATAGTATCATACTGTATCAGGATGTTTGTAGTGCCCGCATTTTTTCGGGCCCTCACTGTGTTTACTTGACTATATAGAGCATGCGAGCTTCATTGCATAAGTTGAGAAACTAGTCATGGAAATCCAACTTCCAGTGTAGTAGTCCAATTTCCAATGTAGTAATTTTATGGAATGCCTGGTTGTTGTTGGGAGGTTTTTTTTTTTTTTTCTTTTTTTTTCTTTTCTTTTCTTTCCTTTTATCCTGCGGCGAGAGTCCAATGTTGAATGCAGTTTTTAAATTGCCCAAGTCAGTCCATCAAATGTCCATTTGCTCTAAACAGAACTCAAAAGTCGCACCTGTGGATGAAAGGGTGACTTTGATGATGCTTACACTTCGACACTAGCTGGCCAAATTAGTGGCATGTCTTTCATGGGCGTTTATTTTGATTTCAATGTCTTTGAAATAGGCTTTTTGGGCATATGAACTTTGAGAGTGTGCTTGCATCACCAGAAGATTATGCAATAAAGAGGAAAAATGTTTTAATTTTCTATGTTGCCCACTGTTCCGTTGTTTGATGTATGTTGCACAATTTCCTTGCGAAAAAAAGAAACAAAATGAATTAATTTTCCTTGTCAGAAAGGATTTCAATCTCCTATGTGAGATGCTGAAATGGAAGATCACTATCTCCCATGAAAAATAATTCTATGGTACGCAGAATCCTCTCATTGGACCAACAAGCCCTTAGCCAAGAGGTTTGGTTTATATTAAAAAAAAAAATCAGAATTCATAAAGATTTAGTAAATGATTGAATTCTGAAGGTGTGACCTTGTATTTCTTTGTTAAAAACATCAAAGTAGGTTCTGCTCAACCGGTTGTATTTTTATGGACAAACTTTAGATTTCAAAGAATACCGAGAGTAAAGATGTTTGGATTATTATACATTTGTTGAGCTTCTTTGTAACGCCCTACTCTACACGCAGTTATGATATTGTTCGCTTTTGGCCCATGAGGTTTACGATTTTGTTTCTAGTAGGCCTCATGTAAGGTAAGGTTGCAAATTCTACATATAATGCCACTCACTTTCCTTTTTACAGTTGATGTGGGACTCCAGGGTGTCACATTCTTTCCATCTATTACTATTATTTTTATGTTTCTACTATTTCTTTGGCCAAGTAAAAGAAAATGCAGTGCGAAATGGTGAAACATATTTTTCATTCCAGCAATGCACTCATTTTCTTCAAAATACAATTAACCAAACCCACCATAATAAGCACAGATTGAAGAGTGGATTGTAAGGGGAAAGGAAACTAAATTAAAATCTTCAATTGCATCAAAATTGGTTTATAGATTGGGCATGCTTTAGTAATGCGTTTTCCGCAAAATATAAGTATAAACACATTCTATTTTATTCACAGGCTTCATTTTTCATCATTTGGTGCAGACATTTTGAGTAAGTAAAAGCAACTTTTCTTTTGCTTGATTTTTTGAGAATTTACTAAAAAAGCAATTCCATGAAGTGCACAAAAAAGTTGAAACATTCCACTATAAAAAGCGCATGTATGAAGACTTCCATTTCAGCAAATGGTTCACAATCATACCCTTTACATTTGGGCAACTGGGATTAGCCAAATAGGCTTGACTATACATCTTGGGCGGGCAGTACACTGTCAACTCAACGAAGCCTAGCCAAAGTGCATTGGGTAAGCATATGATTGAGCCTGGTTCAGAATGGTGCTAAAGTTACATGCTAAGGGCAATTCAAAATCCGAGCAGAGTTTAAGCATTCACTGGGGGGCCCCTTGCTTGCATGGAATTAAATTCATAGAAATACATAGTCATATGCTCGAACAAATGAACATTAAAGAAGTGACTGTGAGGGGTTAAGGGTATTAAGAAGAAATTTAGATGAGTTTTAACTTTCCTTTTATTTGGGTTAATGGAGAATGTTGCCATTTGTGATGGGCACACTTGTGTTTGCATGTGGGTGGACCCCAATCACAAAGAGACGCCCCTCACAAGGAACTATAATTTGTTGCAAATAAAGATATGTTAATCCTTGTGTGGTGATTGGGATAAGAATTCGTTTAAATTTAAAAAGATGTGTAAATCCTTGTGTGGTGATAGGGATTAAAATTCCTTCTAATTTGATTCAACTCCCTATCCTTATCATGTCTCCATTCAAAAGTACATTTTCATTCTTCAATTTAAACCTCTTTCAAAAGTACATTTTTTAAAATCATTGGAAATTTAGATACATTAAACAAACAACCTCCAAAAGCTTGATACTATTAAGTCTATGTAAACAAACAAGTCCTCGCATAAAAATCTGTTAGGAAGAAAATTAGGTGCGGGAAAAAATTGCAGGTTTACCTTCATATAAAATAGAGGAAAACTTGCAAATACAGCGATACCACTGCTTCATACTATGGTAATCTTGGTTTTAACCCTTTTGGGGGTCTGGGTCAAGTCCGGGTCCTTCCCAGGCACGTTGACGGACAAGTTAGGGACTGTTCACGAGCTTGTCAGGCAAGGGTGAACCTTGTACGAGCCAAAGCACACTGCATCCCACGAGCAACATATCTAAATAAAAACACATCTTCCCATGGGTTTGAAGGAGGTGGGTAGCCCATGTTGGGCCCACCATCCCCTCCCTCCCAGCCTTCCAATTATTTTGCAAGAGACCAATTTAAAAATCATATGGATTGAATCAACCATTAGATTCCGCATTGGAAATCAAATCCATGCATCTTTTTGGGCCACATCTTCCCATGTAGGAGCAATATGATGTGTTGATCATTTTTCTAAACCCAATAGTGTCAGATTTAGTTCATGCAAACTAGGGATGCGGGGGGGTGGGGGACGGATAGTGAATGTAGAGGAAGGCTGGTCAAAGCATTTAGAAATTATGTAGCCTAGCCCACCTAACACGAGACCCATGTCCAATTAAGTAGTTGTTGTACACTAAAATAAATCTCTCACCTAATGTGTTAATTAGTCACCTTTGAGGGCTTTGGAATTTAGACCAAACTCTTGTAAGAGAGTTTTGGATCATCATCTAATTTGTAATGGATATTCTCCCCACTAATTGAGGAGGGATTATAGGTGAACTACCCTTCTAAACTCCTTGAGATTTCTTACTCTAGGGAGTTGGAGCACTTGGTTGATCATCTAGAAGATCTAACCATTCACATAGTTCATAAGTTACTACAATTGTGGGAAAGCACAAAGACTCTGGGCACAGAGCCAACATTGATCCCATCTTAGAGTAGCACAAAGGTGGGCCAAATAAACCCAATCACATATGAATAGTACAACAACTGAAATATGGGCCGGTCTTGTTTAGGTTTGCTCTTGGGCTTGGACCTGAATTTTGCAGTCCAAATTCAATTCAAGCTGAGCTTAACCTCAAGTCTCCACTAACATTGAGTGAACCCAGATTATGTTATTGGGAGTCTAGAGCCAAAAACGCACACTCACTCAAACTTCAAAAATCCATGACTGGGCCCAAGCTCAAACTCTAAGAAGTCTAAACCAAACTCCACTTTCCGTGCAGTCTGAACATGCAAGCTCGCCCATCCCAAGTTTCACCCAATGTGATCCAGATCTAGTTTATAGTGCAGTCCACAATTTATAGGGATGTAAATAGGTTCCCATTTTCTTTCAGAGGTTTCAGAAATCAGATTTAAGTCCTTATTTAAGCCCCAATAAGTAAACGGATCTGCATCCAGTTCTAAGTCCACCTTAGCTCCAACCTATGGCCCAAAGAACCAACATATTACCTCAGTTTTTAAAACCATATCATTCTCTTCTTAAACCCAGACATAGAACCATCCCATATACATGATCGGTTCCGGTTCCAATTCCAGTTCCATCCCATACAAGGGATCGATTCTGGTTTCAAAGTTTCATCTTCTCATTAATGGCCCCGTATCCACCATGGACTAACCCATTTACATCCCTAACAATTTAGAAGGCTACATTGGACCCAACAGATCAATGTTTGTTTGCTGGTCCACACTAATGATTGGCTTTTAATCTTCGAGGGACTATTTTGCAATTTCCTGTAATACTGTGTACTGTTCCCGACATATCGGACGTAACGGTCCTTAAATCGCTTTTCTGCGCTTTTGGTAACACATCGTTATCTTTGTGGGGACAAGGTAGCGGCGGTGGTGGATGGCAGGATGGGGAGAAAAAGGAGGTCAAAGATGAAATGTCTAAAATGTCCCTACTTGTCCAACATATTACTAAACTACTCTCGACCCGGGCCAGGAGCAGAGGACAAGAGGGACAGGGATTTTGTTGAGGGTGAGTTGGCATGGGAGAGGAAATTGTTAGAACAACCCCAAGTGTTTTTCTAAACTACCGATTCTTTAGTTTCTCAGACTTATTTATTTATATGAGGGGCAAAATGAAATAAAATTAAAAATCAAATCAAATGAATGAGAAGGAAGAGGGAGTTCAGAGTAATTCACATGGATATTGTGAAAGTAGTCAAATGAAACAAACAGAGTTGTGAAATTTTGAAATAATTTAAATGAATATGGTTCATCATTTCATTGTCAATGGCTTAAGATTTTGACTCTAATGGCTCATGATACAGCTTTCTAATCCGACAATTCAGTTGAGAATTGATTAAGCTGCATCAAGTCTGTTTTTTTTTTTTTTAGTTTATTTAGTTTAAAATAACAAGTTCATATGAATATTGTATTCGATCAGCTTTAAGATTTTTTTTTTCTCTTTTTCAAAATGTAATGAAATGTTGAATTTTCCAAATAGATATAAATGCTTGAAAAAGTCAGAAATTCTTCGCCTTTTCTTTTAATAAGTTTGCTTATGTAACTCTTATAATATGACAATTTTAACTCTACTACTATTAACTTATGACAAGTTTGTCTATGCTACTTTTATTATATGATAATTTTACCCATGTGACTTATATATACGATACTTTTTCTTTCCTTTTCAATCATTTTCTTATTTTTTAGTTATATATATATATATATGAAGAGTTTGTTTCTTATTAATAGTAGATCTGTGAACAATATAATTTTAATGATTTTCTTATTTTCTAATTATCCCATCTTAGATAAAACTTAAATTTTCTCATTAGTAATTTTTTGAACCACTATCACAGATACAATCAGTATTTTGGAAATACCGTGGTAACAATGATTGATGTTTTAAAAAAGTGAATAATGCAGTCACAAGAAATTAAAAATATCATAAAAGCTATAACATTTGAAGATTACATACTTAAATATTTTTATTATTTTTAGTTAACTTATCTTTTGTTTCCACCAATCCTTGGAAAATCTAAAATTTGAAAATCACCCTTTAATAAGTTCACTTTATAGCAAAAACCCCCTTATAAATGACTGAGAAAAGAAAGCAAATTACAATTTTTTTAGCTAGCATTAGATTAAAGTGGTTTGTATTGCATCAGGGAATCTTCAGTACTGCACAAACATGTCTAACAAATTTTTATAGCATTAATTTATTCTCTTGCTAAGGCCTTAAACTATGCCAGTAATTGCTAACCATCAAGCATCATCGAACAAACTAGGAGTTCTGTTGGTTATTGATCAAAGATGGGTCACACCTTACAACACTTTTTTTTTTATTATTAAAATCTATGGGAGCTTTGCATGAGGATGTTTTGATTCGGATGTCAAGGACACATTTATACACATGTAGTGCTGTGGTAAGTTAAAAAAAAAAAATGTGGTAGATTTTCTAGGATGTTCCTCGATGACATGTTTGGTGCATCTGGCAAAGATAGAAAAAGGTGTCCGTTTTTATCACATTTCCCACGCAAGGAGGGGGATTCAGAGCCCGACCAACCTAAGGGGTTAGATTGGTGTTGTCGTTGAAGTGGGAATACGAATGTTATACAAACATGTCCTAAAAGAGACAAAAAATCCATTAAAAAACCTTATACCCCTTAATTTCAAGAGATTTACGATTACTCCTCCATGTAAATGTTTCCTATGAGAAAATCCCCTAGATAAAAAGGGGATCAAATTTAACACCCCCCTCTCTAATCTAAGACAATGGAATTAATCATTTAAATAAAAAAATCTTGCTTATAAATGATTACTCTGATAAAAAGTACTCTAGTTAAATGAACTTGATATCTTTAATAGACAATCGTACCTTCTAGAATCCTTTTGCATTTGGTGAGCTCTCAAAATCACAGTCATTAGTCAGTCGAGCACCACTCTTAATCACTTTATCCTGACCCTTGATTTTGGAAAACAAAAGTTCAATGGAAGAGGATCCCCTGTTTGGTCCAAACAGGGAAATCCTGTTTGGACCAACCAGGGGCTGCCACATAGGGAAAAAAAATGTCAATCACACATCCCATCTCCACTTAAAAAAAAAAAAAAAATTTTACCCCCCATGTGGCAGCCCCTGGATGGTCCAAACAGGATTTCCCTGTTTGGACCAAACAGGGGATCCTCTTCCAAGTTCAATAGTTTCTTGGCCATATTTTTCTCCCATGATCCCTTTCAGCATTAAATTACAAATGGGTCCCACCCATAGATTTACAAAATTTGTTTATTACCCGGCAACACAGAGACAAGAGAGTAAATCCAAAATTTCACCATCCAAGGACAGGCTTGATATTCCTACAAGAACACTTGGGCCTTTCGGTAATTTGGTGGCCTTTGAGTGTAGAAAATCTAATAGAGAGAGAGGAAGGTGGATGGTGTGTTTTTTTACTTCTCTCTCTTCTTCTCTCTGTTTTCACTGGCCGTTTTGCAGCAGACCAATAGTCCAAACAGCTCTGTGCAGATGGAGATGGCGATCGATCGCAGCTCCCGGCCATTTCTTGCCTCCCTCATCTGATCCCACAATACCCCAGAACCACCTGTCTTCACCGGGTATGAAAATCTCTGTCATTTCCTCCTTTAACCCTTTCTCTCTCTGTATTTGATTTGTTAGTGTAGATCTCTCATTATGCTCTTATTCGGCGGAAATGGGGATGTGGGGTTGTTTCATCTGGGGATTTGAGACTTGGGTTCCTGTTTTTGGACTCCAGGAAGTATAAATGGTAGGTGGGTTGAACATTCTTACTGTTTATTCTTTTTCCTTTTTTTGGGGTTTTACATTTCAAAGGGTTGGTTTGTTTGATGGTGATGAAGATTAGAATTTTGGGTTTCTTTTGGTCTGTGATTTGGGATCTGGGTTTGGGTTTTGCTGTGGGCAGACTCCCGACTTTTAAAATGGTGCGGATTTCGAGAGGTCTTACTTACTGAATGCTACTAAGTTTGGTTCTGTTGGTAATGCTGGTTTGGTTTGCACGTGATATTGGATCTGGGTTCGTTTTCATCTACTTAATTTGGACTTTTCATCTTGATTTGGGGTTTTAGATCTACCCGTCTACCTGTTATAGGCGCAAATGGAATGTGGGTTTGTTTTGTCTGGTGATTTGGAATCTTGATTTCGTTTTCTGGATTCCTGGAAGTAGAAATGGTAGGTGGGAAGTGGGTTCAACATTCTTATTGGGTTTATCTGGGGTTTGTATTACATGGGTTTTGTTTTGTTTTGGCGGAGATGATAACTTGGATTTCTTTTTAGTATGTGGTTTTGGATCTCATTCTATTCCTGATGTTCTAAATGGTACGGTTTCTGAGATTCGTATTTCTGTACTCGTGCTTTTTTCGTGAAAAATGATAGTGTTGGATTGTTTGGTTATGTGATTTGGGATCTGGGTTCCATCTTCATTAAGTAATTCTCCCTGTTTTTTATCTTTTTTTGGGACTTCCTATCCTGATTAAGGGTTCTAGATTCCTCATTCTACTCAGCTATCGACGTAGATGGGAATGCAGGTTTGATTCTCGATTGATTTTGGCGTGGTTCTGATTTTTGGATTATGGGAAGTGAAAAATGGTTGGCAGGTTGAACGGTCGTACCGTTATTTTGTGGGTTTTGAATTTCAAGGGTTATGTTTGGTTTTGATGGAGATGATATTTTTGCTCTTTTTCATCTGTGATTTGGGATCTGGGTTTGGGTTTGCCATGCTTCTAGACTAGCTATTTAAAATAATGTGGTTTCCTGGGAGTTCTTACTGAAATGCAGGTTTTTTTGTTTCTGTACTTGCCCTTATTTTCTTTGGAAATGATAATGTTGATTCATTTTTTTCACATTATTTTGGATCTGGGACTATTTTTATCTATTAGGACTTTGCATCTCATTAGGGTTTTAGTTCTCATTCTACTCCTTAACGGTGGAAATGGGAAAACGATTGATCTAGTGATTAAGGATCTGGGTTCCTTTTTAGCACTCTCGAAAGTCTAACTGGTAGGTAGTTTCAACATTCTTATTCGGTTTTCTGGTGTTCTGCATTTCAAGGGTTTTGTTTTATTCTGATGCCGATGAGTAATAGCTTTCTTTTATCTGTGATTTGGGATTTCATTCTACTCTAGAGGTTTGAAATGATACGGGTTTCTGAGAGCTCTCACTAAATCCAGCATTTTTTTATGTAGTTGAGTTAATTTTATTTTTTGAAAATGATTATATTGGTTTGTTTTGTGGTGTGATTTGGGATCTGGGTTTCATTTTCATGAATTTTTCTTTCTTCTCTCTTCCTATATTTTCCCCATTTTCTTCATGTCCTTTCCGTGGGCTTTGTATCTTGATTTAGGGTTTTAGACCTCTCATTATACTCCTCATCCAACACAAATGGGAGTGTGGGTTTGTTTCATCTGGTAATTGGGATCTGGGTTGTTATTTCTTGGGTTTAATGTTAGTATAGATAATACATAAGTTGAGCATTCTTACTGTTATTTAGTGGGTTTTGCATTTCAAGAATTCTGTTTGGTTTTGATGGAGATTAGAATTTGGCTTTCTTTCGCCTGTGATTTGGGATCTATGTTTGTGTTTGTCCACTCTGGATGCTTAAAGTGGCAGTGCCATTTCTGAGAGCTCTTTCTGAACTGAAAGGTTTGCTTTTTCTGTAGTTACGTTCATGTTCGCGGTAAAATATGTTATTATCTTGCTTTATCTTATCAAATGATTTTGGATCTGTGTTTCTTTTTCGTTTACTTTATTTGGACCTTGTATCTTGATTTAGGATGTTAGATCTCTCATTCTACTCATTTTCTACGGAATGGGTATGTGGGTTTATTTTTCTTAGTGATTTGGTATCTGGATTCTCGTTTCCGTATTCTAGGAAGTAATTTCGCTTTCTTTCATCTGTGATTGAGATTTACATTTGAAACTGATGGGAATTTGGTTCCTTCTCCTGTGATTTGGGCTTGGCTTTTGGCAGAACTGATAGATTTATGAGGATTCTTTCTGAAAGTCGAAGTTTCGTATTTTATGTTTTTTTAGTTTTTTTTATACATATAGGAATGTGTTGATTTTTTCTTCTGATTTGGGATATGGGCTCTAATTGTTTTAGATCATAGAAAACAGAATAGATTTGTTTTATATTACCATAGTTTTGTTTGTTTTCATTGGAATGTCGGTTTCGAGAATTTAGATTGCATCATATTTCTCTTTGGACGAATTTTGTATTTTAAAAGATGCAAAGGTTGTACCAATCAGCTTATGCAAAATCTTTTTTAGAATGTGAGGTTCTGTGTTAAAGTGGTTTTGTTTGTTTCTGATGACCATGCTCATATTGTCTTTGTGATGTGGGGTCTTGGATTGAGTTTTAGTATTTTAAAATTTGAAAATGGTTGGGGTTTTAGGTATAGTAGTCCAAGAAGCGTGCCTAGGTTGTATAGGCTTAGGAATTGGGCCTTTATGTGCCTTACACATGAGTAAGGTGTGCAGGCAAAATAAAATGAACAATTAAGGAGGGTGCAAGCATCCTGGCACAATAAATTCCAACTGTCATTGTAATCGTCATCTGCTTCTTCTCTGTCTCTCTCTGACCTGTTTTTTTCCCGGCATCAGAGTCTGGATTGCATGAAGTTAATTGTTGTTTGCTTTGTATAATTTGTGAATGTGGTTACCTCCTCCTCCTCCTTTTTCTTCTTCTTTTGGGTATTTGATGTCAACTTGCAACTAGTGATTGCAAGAATGAGCACCTTCTGAATGTGCTAAGGTTTCTTGTCTATGAATATAGTTTACTTTAGTTGGTCATGTTTAATATGCTTTATGCTTTGGATATGCATGCTATTCTGACTTCTTTTTTTTTTTTGGTATTCATAAGATTCTTGTAATTGTTATTGATACATTTGGAGGACACATTTTTTGTTTCTTTTTTGGATGAACTTTGAATTTTGTCAATAGTGGTACATCTCGAGGACAACATAAAATATATTTATTATTACATCAACATCCAACTGTTCGTTAGGTGGGCACCTTGGTTGTGCTTTGTGCTCCAATTGATTTTTAGCAGTTTGCCTTCGAAGTGCCCTGCCATTATTTTTCGGGAATTTACATGTGTCCTAGTGTTTTTGATCCTTTTAGACTAGGAGTTTGACCGTCTGAAGCTGGGCTATGTCTTGATGTGGTTTGGTTTCTACAAATTGAGGTATTTTTCTCGGGTGTCAGTCTTTTACTTTTTTTTTTTTCTCTTTTCATTGGTAGTTTTTGTTTTTGTGTACTGAACTTAGCTACTTGTTCTTAGATTCTTAGATTTAAACGCTGGGTTGATACAGCTTCTGAATACCCAGTCTTTTCCTCAGCCTCTTTGTTCATTTGTTCTTCATTGTTGTAACTGAGATTATGAGGTTTTCTTCAGCAATGAAGTTTGGGGTGTTCAATTTAGGTCCCAGACAATAAAGCAAAGGGGATTTAATATACAGCTGTAAGTATTCACATACTGATTGTGGATTAACAACACAGAATAAGAAAACATCAAATTGACACAAAAATTGGAAGACAAAAATGGCATAGGCACTCAGATATGAACTCTCAAGATATGAAGATATGGTACACATTATGTGTTTATATGTCAAGAAATAGAAATACGCAACAAAATATTAAAATGAACCTAAATTTGAAGGAATTAAGAAACGAGGCATTTAAGTTGTATAACAACTTGTATTAGTAGGTCTAGCCATCTAGGGCAGACAAGATATGAATCACCATCATAAGAATAACTGAAAGAAATGAAGAAACTCTTAAATAGTTGATAACATATTGAAAATAACATTGGATTGAAAAATCATGCAAATTGAGCGACGAACTTGTGTAATTTCGTTAATTGCTACATAACTTGTTGAAAGAAGTTGAATTGGGAAAAGGGGAAAAAGTTAAGACTTATATAACTCTCACATGAATCCTCTCTATGTCGGTTCATTAATTAGAGCTCTCTGGTTTGTGTCAAATGTCAGAGAGAGTGACCCAATATGTATTTGCTATTGGAGGTACCAATGTGAATACACACACAGAAAGGAACTCCTTTAGGTGGTTATAATGTTACAGGTGCGTGTATTCCACATCATGATAAATCTTGAATGTTAAGTCAGTAATGCATTATATTGGTGACCCTTGATTCCTGATACGCTTAGCTTGTATTTTGAACCATGTAGTTAACTAGTGATGACAAACTGTAGATAGAGTTCTAACTAATTCTAGGTGTATCTTAATTGTTTGAAGTAACTTATCACTCCCCCTTGTATGTTATATTGTTATGCATTTTTATTTTTTTTCATTCTGTTGAAGTGTGACAGACATGATCATTCACATTTTCCCCTTTATTTAACTGTTATATAATGAGGTTTTCTTGTTTTCTTTTCAGAATGTTTTTGCGTAGTCTGTACCACAGCATGTTGGCCCATGTGGATTTAGATACTCTACTCTGATTTCGGTGCCCTGTTGCATCAAAGTCATACCATTGAGTTTAAGCACTGAAGATACTGGTGTTGTTTGGTGTGCTTACAGTTGACCAGATTATTTATCTGAAGGTCGATGGGTTCCAGATTCCCGTCCCATCAGCTTAGCAATGGCCTTTATGTTTCGGGCCGGCCTGAGCAGCCAAAGGAGAGGCCTCCAACAATGAGCTCCACTGCTATGCCCTACACGGGAGGAGATATAAAAAAATCTGGAGAACTTGGGAAGATGTTTGATATTCCTGTAGATGGCTCGAAATCAAGAAAGTCCGGACCCATAGGTAACCCTCCATCTAGGACTGGATCATTTGGAGGTGCTGCTTCACACTCGGGGCCCATCATGCCTAATGCTGCAGCTCGGGCATCCGGTCCTGTATCATCGGCTGGCATTCCAGGTTCTTCTTCAATGGTCACAGGAGGATCCAATAGGCAGAAGTCCAACTCAGGCCCACTTAATAGACATGGGGATTCAATCAAGAAATCATCTGGGCCTCAATCTGGTGGGGTCACTCCAACTGTTCGCCAAAATTCAGGCCCTCTCCCACCAGTGCTCCCTACCACGGGACTCATTACATCTGGCCCCATATCATCGGGGCCGCTTAGTTCATCTGGTGCCCCTCGAAAGGTATCTGGCCCATTGGATTCCCTTGGTTCGATGAAGCTGCATGGTGTCTCTATTGCTCATAATCAGGCTGTCACTAATCTCAGCCAGGAGGATGACTATTCCTTCAAGAGGAGTTTCCCAAAGGCAATTTTGTGGTCGGTGGTTCTTCTCTTTGTGATGGGATTCATTGCTGGTGGTTTTATACTTGGCGCTGTCCACAATCCTATTCTTCTAATTGTTGTTGTGGTTCTGTTTGGGGCTGTGGGTGCTGTTTTCACCTGGAATAGTTGTTGGGGAAGGAGAGCTGTTATAGGTTTCATTGCTCGTTATCCAGATGCTGAGCTTAGAACTGCTAAAGACGGGCAGTATGTCAAAGTCTCAGGGGTACGTACCAGCACCATTTCATCCTTTGACTTCACCTTTGATACTGACTGTATTGGGCTCTCTTTAAGAGTTCATCCTGGATAGTTTTCTCATCCCGTTGATACTAAATTTACGAGGATCAGAACTTCTATTCTATTGGGAGGTCTAATGCTTATATGTTTGTTTATGTTCTTCAATTGAAATTGCTCAAAGTTCCATCTGTCCTTCCATTAGTTGGCTGCCATCAGTTGGTCTTTTATAAAATCCAGCTTTTCATAAATTTTCCATTACTGCAAACTGGTTTGTGCTATTTACTTGTCCTTTTCAGTCAGAATAATCCAATTCTTTTCTGGATAATATGGTCCAAAATCCAAATCATTCTTTCAGATCAAGTGCTAACCTACTCATGCTTTACTTTATAAATTTTACTCCATTTTCCAAGTCATTGATAAATTTCTGTTCCTTGTAGGTGGTTACATGTGGAAATGTCCCCCTCGAGTCATCCTTTCAAAAGGTTCCTAGATGTGTATACACTTCTACAAGTCTATATGAATACAGGGGATGGGATTCTAAAGCTGCTAACGCCACACATCGGCGTTTCACATGGGGACTTAGATCTTTAGAGGTAAATACTTTTATTGCTTAATTAATGGTACATTAGAAAAGAACGACGACCCCAATGATATGATAATGATGAAGATGATGATGACTATGATGATGCCAATTATGGTTGGATCTGCCCGATGTGGGACAATGGTGGCGGCACAAAATATTGGAACGCGGTGCTCCACCCAATGATGGAAGCATGATTGGCCAAACCTTATGATGGAAAATCGAGATGGCCTTATCTTATAATGGAAAGCACATTGGGGTCCACTCAGTGATGTAGTCATGGTAGTACTTCCAAATATTCAAAATATTGGTATGCTCATTGGATGATTGTATTCATTGTCCCACAAAAAACATGGAGTACTGTTCCCAAAAAAAAAAAAGAGGGAGTTTACCATTGGTAAAAATTGATAATTATAAATCATTGGATCAGACATCATTTTTTTTTTCGTTGGTTGGCCCTTTCATGCTCATCATCATTGTTGTCCTCATGACGTTTCCATCATCGAGTGGTACCTGTTGTAAATTCAACTTGTTATTTTTACCTTGATTTCTAATTATCCATCTTTTATCATTCAGAAATAATAATAATAATAATAATAATAATAATAATAATAATGTTGGGTCCATCCAACTGGGGATTCCATCATCTACATGGATTTTCAATGAGATTTTAAGTCTGGTTTTGAATTTTGATTTTGCTTTTCTGCATTTTGAATTATGGCAGAGGCATGTTGTCGACTTCTACATCTCTGATTTTCAGTCTGGTTTGAGAGCACTGGTTAAAACTGGCTATGGTGCCGGGGTGACTCCATATGTTGATGAGTCGGTGGTTGTTGACATCAATCAGAAGAACAGAGAATTCTCTCCTGAATTTATCAGGTGGTTGGGAGAGAGGAACCTTTCAAGTGATGATCGTATTATGCGTGTGAAAGAAGGGTAATCTGAATTCTGAACTTATGTTTCTCTTCGCTGGTAGGCTTTTACACTACATCCTCCACTGCATATTGCACCAATTTGCAGTCAGTCATAAGCAGCTGTTTAAATGTTAGTGTGTCTGGATCTGTGCCAAATTACAATTTACTTGAATATTGCAAATTATTGGTGGTTATTGTTTTGCTGTGGATTTGTAGTGTTGAAGTCCTGAATCGCATAGCGGGTGGAATGCTGTCCTATTCAAATTTTCTGCCCAAAATCAATATTGGTTACTGGAACTGATTTTTGTTGAGTTGAAAAGCAGAAAGACGGTATCCTTTTCCATTGTGCAAAATCTCACTCAGTATTAACGGTTCAATTCAAGCGATGGAGATTTGCACAATTTTTTTCAAAACCCATGTCCCTAACCAGCTAAGCTATACAGCCGATTACAAATGCCCATTCTGCTGATGTCATTTTTGCCTATCTTAGAGAAGCCAATACATAAGCCTTTGCCCTTTTTGGTAGGAAGAGGGTTAACTACCCCATTTGCAAATGGAAGTATCAACTGAATGGGCTACAATTGATGTCTTTGTCTGTAGGTACATAAAAGAGGGAAGCACTGTTAGTGTGATGGGGGTGGTTCAAAGGAATGATAATGTGCTCATGATCGTGCCTCCATCGGAGCCCATCTCCACGGGATGCCAATGGGCCAAGTGTATCCTTCCAGCAAGTCTTGAGGGGATTGTTCTGCGATGTGAAGACACTTCAAAGATCGATGTCATACCGGTTTAAGGGGACTTGGTGAATTTTGCAGATTTGTTTGATGATGACAATAGCAATGGTGGGTTGGTGTTGATGTTTTCAACATGGCTGTGTATAGCTTTGGTTATCTTTTTTTTTTTTTTTTTTGCCCTTTTTCTTTTTGGAGAGTTGGGAAGCTTTTGCAGAGTGGTTGGCTTGATTATTAGAGGAAATCTTCATGTGTTTGAAAAGTGCTAGGGTTGGGGGGGAGTAAATTGGATTTGTCTGTCTGTGTATGTGTTTTTGGTTTCTTAAGGAGGAACAATGCTCTCATGAGTAATGACAAGAATGAAAGAAAATTCTCTAGTACTTGTAAAATTTCACCTGGGTGAGACAAATTGCTAAATCCTAGATGACGCTGACTTTCTGTTACAGAAAAGTTTCAAAAAGAGTGTTGCATCAGTCCACGTAATCCGAGTCAAGTAGTTGTTAGATTTGCTTTCAAGTGTTTTTATTTGCAGAGAAGAAGACAAGTCACATTTGGAAGCAAAATCTATCCAATTTTTCTACCGTCAAGTTGAACATGTCACTAGATTCTTCTACTAGAACCCATTTTCCATTTTCTGCATTTGACCCGGGCTATCTTAATTTTTTCCCTGTTGGTTGGATTGGTAACATAACTTGAACCCACAACCTCAACATTGCAACAGTGAGCACTGCGTATAGGTCTTTCCTAGCTTGTCTGTAACAAGTATCTACAATGGATATAATCTGGATTCTTAGGATGCCATCCATCTTTTGCTACTATCTCTCTCCTCTTACAAATAGTCATGCTAATCTATTGTGAATTATAGATTTCTCGCTCAATTTATTCTTTTCTGTTGAGGTCAATGTCCACCCTCGCTCCTTAGCGTTCATAATCGTGGTCGAGCCATCGCCCTCATCATAAAACTATTGTTGTGTCGTTTTCCATTACCAATTGGTTTTGGGATAAGTGGTACCCCAATGGGATGTAAGATACTACAAGTGGTATCAGAGCCTGTTAGGTCGGGTGTTCAAGTCATGGGACATGCGTTTTGAGAGTTTGTAGCAGAAGTCGTGGCGGATGTGCCGTTGAATAATCGCTGTCGAGCCTCTCTTCCTGTTTGCTCCTCCCATCTCTCCTTGAATAGAAGCAAGTTTGGAGCAACAGAAGTTGCTTAGAGAGTGGGCACCGACAGATAGGAAGTTTAGAATATTGAGGATTTTTTTGTGTTCTTCCAAAATAAAAGGACCTAATTAGAACAACGAGGGATCCATCAAAAGAAACCTTTCACTCTGTGGAAGAACTAGAGGAAGCACAGAAACGTCACTAATCAGACTAACGTTGGATTAGAAAGATACACATCTAATATCATTTGAATGCAAAGATTTGACCATCTATAGTGGGGCCCGAATAGAAAAAGTAGTGATTTTCTTTGAAATATTTGGTCTATCTTCCTTCAAATTGGACGTCAGTGTAAAGCTCAACTCTACTGAACTCGGCTCAGACTGCAGGCTTGGTCTAGGTAATTCACATTTCATACAGGCTTTTGCACAATGCCAATATTTAAGAAACAATTTAGTAAATCCAAGTGGACTGCTTGATGATGTTTTTTCAGAAAGGACACCCAACATTCCACATGTCCAATAATTTATTTTAGTGCTCTATCATCATGATCCCAACACAATGACCTCCCAACTGAGTTTAAACCCAGCTTTAAGTAGAGGTTGGGCATGGAATAGCCCAGTACATTAGCAACCCTACCACTACCAGTGACCACTCAACTTTTGCTTCCCAGTCTCTGCCCAAAAGTGATGTCCCATTGCTAAAAGGACTGGAAGTGGTTCCTGAACTTTTCTGATAACGCATGGGTTGGTCTTTCCAGCCTCCAGAACCAATATTCTATGCTCTTTCTGTTAGAGCTGGATTTATGCCTTACTTTCAGGGCTGTAGACGACCGGACCTACCTACTTCTGAAAAAAAAAAATTGACTAAGATCCGGTTGACGCCATCTTGGGGTCATCCAACTGAACTGAGACATAGAATACTAGTTAAAAACTCAACATCTATTACAAGCATACAAGATCCCAGTTTCTTATTCTTATTTTTCATACAACATAGGATGAAGCCCATCAAATGGTTTCTTGGGCATTACTAAAACATAGGAGTTGTTTGTTTCAGTGAATAATAGACAGTAAATAGGTCCAAAGAGGTTGAAAGAGGAGAGCCGAACATTGTATGTTACCTCCCACTGCAGTACACTTTCATGTTTAGTTGTGGGGCTAAGAGCTTGTTGCTCAATTATGGTGGGCCTGCCGGCATCACCTGTCGGAACGGCCTCCGCGCCCGGACTTTCATCATCAGGTCTCGCCGAATCAGTTTCTTTTCCTCCATTGCTGGAATTGTCACGATCTCCTCCGTTTCTGTGGCTTGATTTGGTTCCAATGACGCTGTCCAAGGTGCAACTTGATCAACAGGCTGTAGGGGAGGAAATGTTGGGCCTTTTGAAGGTCCTCTCGAATTTCTATTTCCTTCCCACCAACGTTTCCAATAAGGCCCTGACAAGAAAGCCACAACGGCTAACATTGCGATACCTGCATTTTCAAATTTCTCAGGCAGCTAACTAGTGTCATAATTTTAGCTTTTCTTGTTGCTTTTTTAAACCAAGTCATGTCAATATTATGGAAAGACAGATCTAACTGTCTGATTGTCAGTAAAAGGATATTTGTCATGCGAATACTACAGGTGGTACACCATAAACAAAAATAGTATTTGTAAATAACAATAGGAAAAAAGGTGGCCATGCATGAATTTCCTAAACAAAAAGAAGTTACCTGAAGTGATAATGGACAGACCAAGGAAGGTTTTCAAGGGGAGTTTATTTTCAGTTACAGGAGTTTCGAGGGAGTCCTCCAGGGACCTTGATCCAGCTCCAAACCATTTATTTTCAATGTCAAACATGTCCTTTGACGAGCTCAAGTTCAGAATTGCCTTGGAAACGTCAGGCACCATATCAAAACCTCTTGGGAACACCTGCACAAGATAAATAAAGCAAAGAAAAATGTAAATCTATAAAAGTGAAAATTTGAAAGTAGGTTCCATTGAAATAGTGGCCTAACTGTACATCCTTTTAGAACATCAGATGGACGACTGGGACCAGCTTTTGGAGCGTTTCTTTTGAACACTTCTGAAACCAGTGAGTTGGACCAAGCAAGCTCTCTAGATGAACCTAATTTCTTGTGATTGGAATGTAAGCAAGAGGAATATATCATTCATTGTGCATGGCCACTCTGATTGGATGATCATAGCCACTGAATCGAACCAGTGACCTACGGCGTAGGGTACAAACCAAATTGTTCAAGTTGGCGCCTCACCATATGGCCATTGGACTGCCTGATTGGGCGAAGGCTTTTCAGCCAAAAAAAGATTGGCTGTGGATCCTGATTAAGGTCCATGGACCTGCATCTGGATCCAGTTATTAACAGGGCCAGATATAAATCCTGTAGGATACATGGTTACTATTCAAGCAGTATAGACCTGTATATGCACAAATACATCTATATAAAATGACAAAGCAAGGTTGTTTGGAGTCCTTTTCTAAGTTCGGACGAACCCTAACGAGCAAAAAGTAGGATCCACATGTTGATTGAGATCGAAGAGTATGGATTAGTAATTGGGATCAGATCCAGACTGGTTATCATCGGACCGATCCAAATCCAAGCTGTTTAAATCCCTAGTTAGGGGTTCAGTCAAGGTGCACAATTCTTGACCTCATCTGTGAATCTAACTTAAATACAACCAGTTAATTCAGGGTTCGGAATGACCAATTTTGTTTCTGGGTCAGATTCAGGCTGACATTTTCAACCTGATTTAGATAAGCTGGGTTTGGGTTGACTGCATACTTTGCTATTTGACCTGCCAAAGTCAGTCCATCCTAGCTCATTTCACTTGAATCACACAACTTGTAATTCAGAGACTAGGTTGAACATTTTAACTTTAAGGTCACTTTGGATTGTCATGTTCTAGCTATAAGCTGTTTGGGTTTGGGATGGATCCGTACATGTTACCCACAATAATCAATCCAAAGCTACCCAACCCAACCAAGTTCAGTCAAAATTGAATGATGAATAACACTAGAATTGGAGAGGTTTTAAGGCCCTCATTGAGAGAGAGAGAGAGAGAGAGAGAGAGAGAGAGAGAGACGTACAAAACCAAATCCTCTGCTCTGAAAAGTAGGACCGGCAATGTCGTATTTATGAAAGTACTTTCTAAGGAAGACTTTGATATAAGGTATCTCTTCTATGATTGCAGAGACTCCGTTGTTGCTGCTCCCTCGAGATAGAGCTTCTGCATATTCATCTACTGTGGCATATGGCTTCAACTTCTCTTCTGAAAATCCCAAGTCCTTTAGATGCTCCAACAAGAATGATGCGCTTTGGTACCCCACATAGTCCCCATTCCTAATCAATGAATCTATGTCCGTTATTGATGGTTGCACCTTTTCGACAGTCAGCATTGCAGTCAAGTTTGCAGTATAGCTTGTCATTAATAAAAATACAATGAATGTCCAAACAACCACAACCACTCTTGCAGGGTTGCTTTCCACCTTCTCTCCTGTCATAACAAAAAATGAAAAAAAAAAAAAAATCACATTGTATTAAAAATTGTTTCTAACGCCAAATATAAATGAGTGTTTGATCCGACATTTTTGCTGTGATACATTTATGCGCGTGCAATATTTCTAGAGATGGAGAATGGTTGGCATAAAATGGATGAGGCTTAGTCTAGTTAGCTGGATTAGTTATTGTGGGTTAATCTGGATGTAATCGGGCTCAACGGGTATTTTGGTAATTAGATCTGGGCCTTCTTATGACTCTGACCCTTGATTGATGGAGAAGAACGATAGACAAGAGTTCTTTCCTCCTAGATGTAGTGAGTTTTGCCGAACCAAATAAATCTTACTGTGTGAATGCTTAATAGCTTGATTGTTTGTGCGTTATGTGGTTTGTTGATCACATGTTTTTTCGGATGCGCCACCCAACAACTAGGGTAAAATGGAACAAGTCTAAATCAGACCATTGGATCTCCATCTCTGCCGTTGTAATGGACAATCCAAGTATAATTTACACTATTCTAGTTCCGTTTTGTGTATATTACATCCAAAATCCAACTAACATGGTAAGCTTGTTTAATTCTTTATAATCTTTCAAGATTTGCTCTGAGCAGAGACGGACAGGGAGAGAGAGCTTACTATGAGAAAAGTGGAATAGGGAGAAAGAGAAATAGAAGGTAGTTCCCAATTGTTTTTGCCAAGGGCCTTGAAACTCCTCGTTGTTTTCACGTTCAAAAAGCCACACTAGGAATCCTTTTGCTCCGAAAAGTACAAATGTAGTTAGCCATACGTGCCATTTGAATGGCTTTGTGAACCACCAGAGACTCTTGGTAATGTCATGTTGTATCGGTACAATCATTGATACACCACTCTCCGCATATGGTACTGTGAAGTCTACATAGATTGATCTGTTCGCAGTGATTGTGATGTCTCCCACAACTGCATCATATTTCTGTTTAAAAAGAGCAGCTTCAACACACACCAAAAAACAAAGAAGAAGAAAACTACAAGCAGAAATGACTACAGCTCCAAACTATTTCTTTTTTCAAGGTTACATAAATGGAAGACAAAATTTATCAAGATTGTTATATATATATTTAACCGCCTTTATCAGTATATGTTGACTATAAAAAGATTGAAATAGTTGGGAGACAAAGACTCAATAAATATATAATGTGAGCTTTTGGGTTAGCCATACACCAAGGTAGATCTGTTGGACCTTCATAGACATCTGATATAAGGCAATGAAATTAACCATGCCAGTGAACATCTAACAATCAATTGCCTTTGATCAAACGGCTAAAAATGCCAACGGTATTACTATTGGTATACCGCCAATCCAAAAGGGATACTGTACACTATGCCATCTCAACAGAAAAAGGCACTCGTAATGCGGGCCACATTCTGGAAAGATTTAGCTATAGTTTAGACAAGCTGGATGGTTGAGTTGATGGCTTGAAAAAGGAATCCGGCCATACCCCAAGTATAATATGCACCTAAGTTCTAGGCCCTGCTTGGGGTCATGAGACCGTTCAAGTAGATTGATGGTCCGGCCAGACCCCTGTGACAATGTATCTTAGGTTCTTGAGAAAAGAAGAATTTCTCTAGTTCCCATCCTTGAAAGACAATGGTCGAACCCATTAATAGAACAAACTACAATAAGGGCCGTTCACTGGTTGTTTGACCAAGCCTGTCCTGTTTACAATAAGGACATTTTTCCCTAGATCCAGCCTATGGGAACTGTTGATGCTGATAATCTAGCCGCCATGCCTAAATGTTAAGCATCTGTCCAGTACATGTCAAATTAACAATCCTTCATGTTAAACTTATTGGTCCAGGCGAGGCGTACTGTTGGGTTGGCCTTGAACCACATGTAGGATGAAGCCAGCAGTAGCTACTAGGCCACGAAATAAGGCCAATGCACTCTTGCATGAGGGGTGTTGGCACTTGTATCACACACCCAAGGATTGATCCTTGGGTGTCCAGGTTGTTAGCATCACTCATGAGTCATGGCCAATAAGCTAACAACTTAAAAAAAAAAAAAAGCCTCATGCGTTAACAGCACCCAGCATCAGCCGTTAAGTCTGGCATTAGGGGTGCAAATTGGTTTCACCCCCTGCATGGCCCGACTCGAACCAAAAGTTAACTTGAGATGGACTTGTTCAAGTTTGAGTCAGTCACAGTCAGGTCTGGATCTTGAAACTGGCATGCGATTTTGTGTCTGAGTTCTAGTTTGGGCTTCAGGTACGGAATGCTAACCACGTTGCCTAACTTATCTATACACTGCATTAACTTTTTAAATTATATACCTTTTCAAAAGCAAACCAAATCCAAAATATGGGTGCCCAGAATCAACCCAACTCAACCCGAACTGCACTGGGGTAGAGAAATTACAAGTCGAGCGTGCTCTGTTTTTCCTTCATTCATTCAGGTTTGGGTTCTCTGACCTGCAATTCAAGTCAAACTAGGTGTCAGATTGGGTATTGAAAGTCACCCTGAATCACATGTTGGTTAGCAAAATCTAATCTGAACTACATCAAATTGGAACATACCCAACCCAAACCTAACCTGATATGTGAATTCCCTACCACTAGTGCAATTTGGGTTGAATTGTATCAAGGTGGGCGGAGTCAGGTATTGGCGCCCCAAATTTCTAGGTTTGGCTTATCCCTTTTGGGATCCGCAACCCTAGTGGTAATGGAGACTTCTAAAAGAGCACAAGAACCACCTACCACGGGCTTATCTTGAATTATTTCAACTAGCCATTTCAATTAAAACCTCGAGGCGTTAGTAGAGGCAGCGAAAATACTTTTTAATATTCTCCCTCGGGTGGAGCCCACTCCTCAATAATCCCCCTGAAGTGGAACCTGGCGGTCACACTTTTGGCAACACACTTTTTTTTTTCTTTTTTTGTGCAGAGTTGCTCTTCCTGGTATTTAAACTTACGACCGGTTGACTCTGATACCATATTGAATTTCTTCATCTAGCTATTCCTACCAAAACCTCGAGGAGTTAGTAGAGGCAGTGGAAGTACTTTTCAATTTTCCTCCTCGGGTGGAGCCCACTCCTCAATAGTTCAAACCTACATCCCTGCCTCTACTAGGAAGGTGTCCCCAATACTGCACCAATGCAGGAAAGATTGTGGCTGCTTTTCAAATCTATAAAATTTAGAAAATGTGCAGAAATAAATCGGGTATGAGTGGAAAAGTCGAGTACCCAATCCCCAAGCCCAAACCTATTTTGCATTCCATGTGGGCTTAAAATTCTAGGCCCGGATAGCAAACCCAAACCTTTTCCTTTTGTTTGTATGAGAAATAAAATGAAATAAAATTAAAAATCAAATCAGGAGAAAGAAAAAGAGTAGGGAGTAAAAAAAAAAAAAAAGCACTAAATGAAAAAAAAAAACCCTCTGAGCCCGCTAAATAGCAAGAAGTCATAGCTTGGGGAAGAGTAGTATTTCTCATACAAACAAACAATTTTATTTTTCATTCTACCCCTTAGCTGGTACCCAAAAATGTGATATAAGTGGTTGGGTATTGAAGGCCAATTCTAAGGAAAAGTCTTGATTTGCTTGTACTACATTGGGGAGGATCTAAACTCAACCTAAATTTCTAAATTTGCACTTTAACCAAATGGAATTAAGTGCAAAGCTACAGAGAATGTCAACCACAGTATTAACCAAGCAGTTGAGTGGGGCTGTAACCAAGTTGGGCCTGGTTCCTTGAATCCAAGACTTCGATCAGTCACAAGGCCGAGGCTTATTCAAATAGTCAGTTCTTATCATAAGCCCAGCCGACTGACAGCCTTAACAGCTGTGAGCTGACTTTTGAGCAATAATCCATCTACTAAAATGGGAGAAAAGGAAATTACAGTGCACTGAACTGACCTTGAAGCTAAATTACAGTGTACTGTACTGACCTTGAGGTGAACTTGGTAAATGAGCTCGTCATAGTAACCTGGTTCCCCTGCGTGGCCGTTATCAAACTCAATGTACTCAAGTAGGACTGGATAGTGTAAATAATCTATCGACATTACTTTCTCAAACACTTCAGCGCAGAACCCCCTAGCAACTGTTTTGTTGTCATTGGGATCTATATCAACCTTCATGAACTCGCTAAAACCTGTTTTCACAGGGACGCCAATCTTTAGCTTTCTTCCAAATACCCAACCTTTCGGTGCTGTTGTAGACCCTCCCGGCCAAATAATTCCATCAAGATCATCTGCATTTGCCGAATTATTCTTCTCCAAGTCCTTAGAACTTCTACTTCTCGAAAGACCTGCATACGGTGTCCAATACCCAATACTCCTCCCACCATTCCCCAACACATTCACTATCTGAAAATCGGTAGACTGTAACTGCCCGCCCACTAATTGGATGTCACCAGTTAGGCCTTGGAGTTCGGTGGTTGAGATAGATTTCAAGTAATTTGCTCCATTTGGAGACACATCCAAACCCATCAGATTCTGAGAGTTTGGTGAATTGAAGTTTTCATTAAACTGGAAGCTAGTTTTCTCTGCTGCCTTTGCCAAAAACCACACTGTATCATATGCCCACAGGGAATAGGCATCAAGATCCAATATTTCAGTATCTGTGAATTGTCTCCGGAACCGCCGTTTCCATCGGACCTTGAAATCATCGAGCCTTTCAGATTCCGGCACGAACGTTTGAACCCCCAACACTCCCTGCATTGTGTTAAAAATGGATGAATCCATGTAACATAAACGGTTGGTGAGCTCAGATGTGATTATCCACACATAATCTTTTTCCATCATTCCTGCCTTGTGGATATTCATGAAGAACCTTTTGCTGAGTGAAAATGGCAAATGTACGATGAACACCCTTGTCCTTTTCTGTTTAGTTATCTTGTGCAACGTCTTGTTGATTGAGGACTTAGTAGATGCAAGGACTAGTCTACGTCGAACTTTCACATCTATTTCTTGGAATGCATCTGTGAGATACGGAATCAACACTATACCACTGTCACTGTCATCATGGATGATGACTACTTCTCTCCATCCAAAAGCTTGGACTAGTTCAGCAATGGGCAATGCTTGAGTGGAGTCATTTTGTGCCATGCGAACAAAGAACTTCACTTCAAAGGGAGGAAGAGAGGAACTGACTGCAGAAAAGGATATAATGGGAATGTGTGCTTCTTGCGCCATATAAGCTAAGAAATCAGCCTGTTCTGATGTTTGTGGGCCGATAATCGCTTGCACTTTGCTTCCATTCATCAGATCAAATGCTATTGAATTAAAAAAAAAAAAAGTTCATACAAGCAAATTATTGTGTTGTGTTACAGGATGGTCAGCAATTGTGTTGAAATGGGAAGCACTAGCGAAAATATAAGATATCAAAGAAGGTAGATTCATTGAGGATGCAACTCGGGTCTGGCCAAACCCAAATCTGCATGGCCTGATTTGACCAGAAGTGAAATTTGGGTGGGGGTATTTCAGAAACATGGGTCTGGATATTGAAACCTGTATAGAATTGGGTGGGGTTAGGGTTTTGGCTTTGAATACCAAAATCCCACCCAGGAACCTAACACACACACATATGGAAGATTCACGTGCATCTATCCCTCCCCATATTAAAGTGAGAGACAATATAGTGGGGCCGACTTTATAATCTAATCAAATCATCCACACACGGGACCCCTTGAATTACACTGGATCCATTGAGTTTTCACTTATCCAAATAGATTATGGTACATATATGCTATATATAATACATGGCATATACAAACTGAATACATTTTCTTACTTTTATATCCTTTTGAAAGCAAACCAGACCTTAAAATTTGGGTGCGATGACCCAGCAGAGTTAACCAGATCGACAACATTAATTAATTGAACTGGGTAGGTAATTTATGATTAAGGTTAAGTACAGGTATATCAGGATTTCATTTAGTTCAAGTTAGCTTTACCTACATACAAGTTAGGTTGGCGTTGGGTGGAGACGATACCAAACCTATCCTGCCCAAGTTGCACATCTGGGTTGTATAGAAACCTGTTCTTGTCATCATCATAGACGCAAGACTTAGCATTGCTTGCACCACGGATTCAAACAGAGGAGTGAGCCATGGTCTTTGGTTGTGCCCAACACCCATTTGTGTGTGCTAGCAATGATTCTAGTGCCCAACATTTTTTTTATCCGTGATAAAGAACATTAATGAAAGGAGAGCACACGAAAAACATCCTGCCAACGCTAGAGGACCCTAAATTTTACTGGCCAAAGACTATACAGAAACTTACAAATGAAAACTATGATTCCAGTGCTCACAATGCCATAATATATACATAAAATATTTACCTGCGCACTACACACCTACACATGGTGCATTCAGTCAATGTGTCACTCATATTCAAATGCGAGTCCCTCCCCTCGGATGGTCTAGATGTGTAGTGCACAACTGAATGTTTTTCCAATGTATACAATAATTCATCATTCTCACAGGGTCCTTTCACTATCTCTATAAAAATACCAGAGAAATGTTCTACTACGAGCAAACTTATATATAGTCCATTACTTTGAGGCCCACGTTTGATCGGGCCCTTTCACACTCTCATCCCCCTATGATTTAGCACCGTGTCCAATTTTATTCTCATCAGATCTTTATCCACGATGGATTGCATCTCTTTATTCATGAGTATTTTTTTTTGTTCTAGGGGAAAACTTAAACCTTGTTTTGAGGTTTTCTTTCTTTAGATAATACCCAAATTGCCCTTTACAGATTATTGAAACAAATCCTATAAAAACCCCTTGGTCATTCGAGTTGAGCAATGACATCTAAGGTCATCCGTTGTGTCCTTAAAAACCCTCATCAAGACATTGAGGGTGAAGGGAAGGGAGGGGAGGGGAGGGAAGAAGAAAGGGATGGAACAATTGAGGGAAGGAGAGTTGTTAAGGATTTGTTTCAAAAATCTCTAAGGGCACATTTGGCAACGATCCATGCTAGGGGTAGGAATCCTCTGTTTAGAGGATTCCCTCCATCTCCAAAGAATTAACAACTCCTCAAGTAGGATTTTTGATGAGAGTTCCAGGTTCGGATGGAGTAAGGATTCCTACAATTCGTAGAATGCATGATCCAATGGACATTTTTACAAATATTTCAAGATATAGTAAGGATCAACGGTTGAAATTTGGTCACCTTACTTGTTTCACCTTCCCGAAATAATGACTGGTTCCAATCATGATTTTGGACCCCACATAAACCAGACAATTTGGAAAAATGAACTGTTTTTATTCCCGTTTTCAATAACAATATAAAAAGTCAGACATTTTGGCACATATCTTGAGATATAAGAGGAATCAACGGATGAAATTTGGTCACCTTGCCGTATTCGACCTTCCAGAACTAATGAACGGTTCCGATCTTGATTGTCGACCCCACATAAACCAAAAAAAATTAAAAAAACGAACTGTTTTCATTCCCATTTTCAATAATAGTGTAAATGGTTAGACATTTTGGCACATATCTCGAGATATAAGAGGAATCAACGGATGAAATCTGGTCACCTTGCCGTGTTTGACCTTCTAGAACTAATGACTAGTTCTGATCTTGATTGTGGACCCCACGTAAACTAGAAAATTTGAAAAAACGGACTGTTTTCATCCCCTTTTTAATAATAGTGTAAATGGTCAGACGTTTTGGCATATATTTCAAGATATAAGAGGGATCAACGGTTGAAATTTGGTGAGGTGGCCGTTTTGGAGTTGTTAAAGACGACTAACGGTTTGGATCTTGATTATGGGACCCAAAAGGTTCATTCCCAAAGCAAAACCTTATTAATCCCACATCACCGTTCGGTTACTGTTCATTCCACTGTAGCTCCGCCTTTCCATGCTTCACCAGATTCTGAGCGTTTGAGGGGTGGAGATCGGATTCTAAGAATAATCAGTACAGCAGAAAAGCCTAGTCCATCCTCTGAAAATCTGCAAGCATCCAAACATGAAAAATTCGCGCGATCGCGGAAAAGGGCGAGGAATCCCCCGTGAAGACCGTTGCCAAACGTGCCCTAAAGGGCATTTTGGGTATTATTTTAAAAAAAGAGGAAAGACGGTGCATGTGGCATAGGATGGGATTTTGGCTGGATGTCTTGTTTTGAAATCCAATTAAAAAACTTAAGTTAAGATTTTTTGTCTTGTTTCTAACACCACTTAGGAAAAAGAAAAAAAAACCTTAAAACTTAGGCCTTATCTAGAAAATTTTCCTAAATTAAGTTGATTGATTACTAATGACATGTTTGTTTTGATGTGGTAGAGTAAAGTTGAACGGTAAAGTAACTCTAGCCACCACCCTCCTTTACTTTATCATGTTTGGTTGACAAAAAGAGTAAAAAAATAATCTCTAGTCAGCCACCCACTTTACCATAGACTTTAATTACCAACCTTCGCATTTTTTTTTCAACCTCATAGAATTAAGATAATGGGTGGTAAAGTAAATCCAAGACAAGATGTGCTTACCGCACTCTCTCACTCTCTCTGACTTTATTTCGTACAAAATAGATCTAAATATTACTTCACCTCATACTTTATCTCTTATTTACTTTATTTTACCTTCACGGTGATATGATATTTACTTCACATTGATTTTACCTTATATGTAAAGTTTTTTTTATTTATTAAAAAAGAACTTTTTCTTTGATTTTACGGAAAAAATGATGGACCAAACCATGAATTTTTTTTTAATAAGAAATAATGTTGAGCTAATGTGATCAAGAGAGTTGTATTTGAAGAAGTGGAGATGTTCATTTAAAGTAGCAGTGTCCCTATGAAAAAAGCCTCACAACCCAGTGGCAAAAGAGGTTTCAGCACTGAGAGATCTAGTTGCGGACTTAAGATTTTCATTTGGGTGGGGCTAAAATTTTGCTAGACATGACATTTGAAAAAAAAATAAATTCTTACTTGACTTTACTAGACTTTTTTACATTACCGATTAGCACATATACGTTTTTCTTTCAAAAAAATGTCCAAGTCGTGGAACACAAATAGATGCAAGAAGTTATTGAAGACTGGGCAATGAAGAGGTTATGATATTAATCAGAAGTACCAAATAGAATTAGATGGATAAAAAATGATTCCAACCTTGATTTTAGATGCTCAAACTCCCATTATCATATTTCACTAAATTTATATATCAAAATCAATGCCCAATGGGGGTCACAACAAACTCAACGTGAGTGGGTGTGTGAAAAAAACAGAATATAAGAATATTTTGAGCACACCCATTCTTTCCCTTTTCGCATTCTCAAAGCCTCCAACCTTTGGATAATTAGAGTAGAATTCTATCTTTAAATCATAGTGGGGGTAAGAAGTCATAATAAATCTTTACGAAAAGCACGTTATATTTTATGTACTTATATTATACTTTTGCTTGTTATAGTCTTTTGTTTTTACAAATAGGCGCTTATCTTTTGACATAACTTTAAAAATGATTTTATATTTTGTATATTTTCTAAAATCCCCATTAACTAACAATTAGATTGGATAGCAGTTAACTAGACCCTCTTTTATTTATTTATTTATTTATTTATTTTTGTTACTAGTTTGGCTCAAAGAAAACGACCTCTCACTTGAATTAAAAGACAAAAATATAATTTTGGCTCTTAAAAATTAATAGTTATATGTCACACTGTTAGCGCCTCAGTGCTCACACACGCTAAATATCACTATATTTAGATTGAATACTTGTTAAATAGCTCTATTTTTGCATTTTTGCTATGTTTCTATTATTTTCTATTTTTCTGATTTTCTTTAGATTCTTTTGATATATTTTAGGACATTTTTTACCGTACCAGTCTGGTTCGGGCCACATGGACGGGCACTGACGGCAAAGTCCTGACCGGCACCGGAATTTACAACCATGAATAGAGTAAAAATTAAACCGGTCTTGATGATGTGATGATTCATGATTCTGATTATGATGAGATACCTGCAGATGCAGCTCCTTTGATGCTCTTGTTAGAATCACGACCATGAAAGACCAATCTAGTTTGATATTTGAAGCCAGGTCCATCAGGTCCATAAAAGTCCTCGAGAGCCATAGTCATGGTGCAGTTGCTTACCTTTCCAAGCAACGATTGTTGGTCCATAATCACACCCACATCAATCTTCTGTGCTTCTGCTGTCTTTGCCCATTCCCTGCAAATAAGAAGGAATGTCAAGGGGTATCGAATTATCCAAGCCAATCCAAGAGAAAGGTAAAGTGGAACTTGAACTTGCTTTTGCATTCAGCAGAAACTCAGATCAACATTTAAATCTTGCTTGATTTGTGTTGGAATAGGAACTTTGTGCATTGGAGTATCGGAGGATCCAAATTCGAAACAAACCATAGCCATGTTTTTGAAAAGATGCAGTCTAAGAATATATATGATGGCTTCAATCATTTTGCAATTTGAGAGTCTATGTTGCTCAGATCATTTTGACATTTTAGAAGCTCCACTTGTATGTTATACAGAACTATATCGAGACCCAATGGACCCAGCTGGCATCGGCATACGTAAGGATATCAACAGGCTTGAATTAGGCCTGGTTCTAGCCCGGACTTGGAGTATCGGTCTTGCTTCTGGTCAGACGTCTGGATTAGATTCCATTTTAAGGTCTGAAATCCTTTGACAGGCCTCTCTACCTATTAAGGTTTTAAGAGGCCGAGTGATTTTTCTTGAGCTCGTTGTTTTACATGTACACACCGAGGGTTATAAATGAGTATCAGAATCTCTGATCACTCGAAAGTTTTGACCCGTAAAAAATTGCGTCTAGAATATATTTTAAGTTTCGATTCATAAAACGGGTCTGGTTCTAGGTCCATATAGGTTTCGACCTGTGGACCAGGGACCCAATATTTGAGTCTTTGATATTGCAAACCGTACCTCAAAATTATTTTTTTAAAAAGATTTTTATATATAATATTGGAGGTAATAGACTTGATGCACTGTTGTAAGTTAAATGATATGTTTACTTTAAGAAAAAAAATTAAAAACTAAAGAGAAATTAGAACCGGTTTTCGAACTAGATTTCAGCCTTCTAGGTGGACTCGATTTTGGAATCGGATTCGGATTTTTGTTAATCGAAACTGGGTTTAAAATCAAGAAATAAGCTCCAAGTCAAAACCGAACCCGGAACTAGAACTGTTATTTAGAAATGGGTCCCGGTCCGAATCCAATATGATCCCGGCCCGGAACCATTCCACTTGCAATCTTATACACGCTATATGCACACATGCCATATGCACATAGGAAGATTTTCTCATGTGCACGCTACCCTACAAGAAGCAGGCATTGGGACCATCACCAAAGGCGGGACCCACCCCCAAATCTGACATGCTGCCTGTGAATATGATGATATGATCAACATTGATCCACGGGAGTGCAGAGCCAGGAGAAGATTTTTTTATTTTCTCTCTTTTATTTTTATGACTTTGGTTTCTCGTAAGTGCTCCAGTTCATGTCCAAATGTAACAGTCTTCAAATTGGGGGAAATCGGACCTAGCCCAATCCCAAACGAGCCAACTTGTATCCAATCCAACCACTATGGTACATATATCAGATGCGGACCTATGCTAGGGACTCGTCAATTTCAAATGGTCCGGAGGATGGACACAGGTGAGTTTAGGCCAAAACTATCTACCTTTTTTTCAGATTATCCAGAAGAGGTATTTTTTTGCCTTTCGTATGAGAGGGCGCCCCAACCGACTAATCCCTTTAGGTACAGGGGTTACGGGTAAATCCCTGTAACTCAACTGTGGTAGCACAGTTTTTAACCATCAACGTCCCGAAGCAAATCATGATCTAGGCCATTTGAGATACCCCTTAGGATTACATGATCTAAAAGAGGCGTTAATAAAAGAGCTTCAAACTCTAATATGGATAGACAATCAGTATTCTCTAATACCCCGTAACACACGACAAACAAACCCAAACCACATCCTGACCATTAATTTCCTTACCTGCAAAGAACCGGCAGCAAGAAGTATCTGAGCCACAGCCTCATAATGAGATAAGCTTCCTTCCCAATGTAATTGGTTTTACTGCTGCATTTCTTCAACTTCATTTCCATGGCGGCGACCGCTGCTACTGCTGCTGCTTCTTCCTTCTCTTCTTCTGCGTTTTCTCGTCTTTTGTAAATAAAAATAGTAACGTGGCGGTGCCTCCAAGTAATTCACCTCTTCCTCGAAATTTTCCCGCGTACTTTCCATGAATCCAAGATTTCATGTCGCCATCTGTATGATGTGGCATCCTGACGATTGTGTAATACAATAGACAAATTTCTGGCCGGCTCAAACTTTTTATATAAATATATATATATATATATTATATACACACGTTGTCCTCGTAGATTCCTCTTAAAATTTCCGAGTAATTGAGTCCGGATCCGTTTGAGGATTTTCCCACGGCAACTGTGAGTTGATCAATTACAGTCTTGAAATTACAGTAGGCAATCTGTCATGCATCAGGACAGGAGCTACTCACAATGATTTTTCCACGACGATTGTGAGTGGATCAATTACAGTCTTGAAATCACAGTAGGCAATCTGCCATGCATCCGGACAAGGGCTGCTCACAATGATATAACAGACCATGAATGGTCCCCCTCACGACCACCAATGGTCCCCCTCACGACCACCATAGGTAAAATTCTCAGATGATCCCAATTTCTATAATTCAATCAGCTAGGCCACATCTGATCTTGTTCCAGCTCTGACTCAAATTCCACTATAATTTGAGTTGGCCCTACACTTGATCGGTCGATTATATGGAAAACACAGTGATCAGCTTCGAGTGACATTTGGGAGGTAGAGGAGATGGTTATTTTTACGGGCTTGGATCTCATATATGGGCCCCACCTAATTTCAAGGGATCTCCGATCAAGAAAATTCCGGCCTAAGTCTATCTCTATACTTATTCCCTCCAAAATAGAGCCATAAGAATTGAAAAAAAAAAATGGTAAAGCTTTTATCTTCATAAGCTTAGAAATGGGCATTTTTATTTTAAGAGGACTTGCCTCTACAAGCATGTAGAAAGTTGATTACCCACTTTATTAGACATTCGACACAATTTTTTTTTCCTAATGGAGGGTTTATAATCTTTTGAACTGGACTAATTTCTCTATGTTCAGAGAGAAGTTGAGTAAAACCCCTATGGCCCCTCAGGTGGTAGCACTAGTGGGCTCAACATTCGATTTCTAAAAGAAAAAATTAAAAATTAATACTAAAACGTCTAGCCCTAAAAAAACAAAAAAAAGAATCGATTGTCCTCACCACTCGCAAACCCCTTGTAGGGTACATTCGGACACAGAGAGATTGAAATAAGGATGCCAAACGTAAAATGGGAGGGCCTGATCCGGTCTTGTCGTACACGATGGCAATATTTTACAAGTTTCAGCTAAACACATTCAGCTCTTCACTTATTTAAGCGATTTGCACTTTGGTCAGTGGATGATTCTATTTCTATCCGACCAATTCTTTATTGGATTCTAAATAGATTGGTTGGAGTTGTTCTTCACGTCACGTCTCTTGACAAGCATCTGGGTGACTGAGAAATGTTACTGGCACTTTTTAAATACACCCATCCTATTATTATTTGATATATCCACCCTATATTCCATTAGGGTAGGCCACACGTGTCCCATGATACAGACAGAGGGTAGAGTGCCATGTGTTTTTGCAGGCTAGACCTGACTAGTGACCCCACTGTGCACCTGAGCCGTATGATTTCCATAGGCTGTCAATGATCATCTCATGTGATCAAGGGGCCCACATGATGAACAACAGGGGCCACTCACTTTTCAGAGTCTATACACTGTTTCTTGTCGTCTCAACTTGAGTGTTTGAAATTGCCATCAATAGTGTTCAGTCTAAATCTTGGGGCCCATCTTCTTATAAATCTGAGCCGCACATTCCTTTTGCCAAGCCCCAGTCCAGTTAATTGATCACTTGGGTTAACAAGTGATGCTTTTGTCATTCATTTCTTTCTTATTCTTCAATTGGTTTTTATTTTAAGTCACATTGTAGATTAAATGGTCAATACTAACCATGGGATGGGAGAGAAAATCAACGACAATAAAAAAAAAAAGCTGTTTGACAAAATACGCAATTTTCCATGGCCAACAACTCATGAAAGGTGCATTGGTGCTATTTCCAGTATCAACTTCTACAAAATTATTTTGTTTGGTGGGCCACCAAAATGGCCAATGAACTTTCAATTACTAAAGTCTCAGGGATTTGTGGGGCCTGCCTTACCAACTTTGATCACACACCCTATCCAACAAATGAGATGCACTGGGAGAAAATCAGAAATAGATATGCACCCAAATGTCACCCTTTTACTGAGGGACCATAAGATGTTGCTTCTCGAATGCTTAAAATAATCGCTTGTGCCAAATACTTTCCGCCACAGGCCGATTCGAGTAACAACAATTGAGTATGCGGCTTGGAATGACTATAATTCAATACTTTTGCCCCTTTATCTTTTTACATTTAAAAAAAAAAGTAGTTTCTTCCCATTCTTTTGTCTCTTGGATTTTCCTATGCAATCTCCACTCTGGATCTCTTTTCCTTCACCCATTCAATTCAAACCATGCTGTCATTTTTATTGAAATTTCAATGAGATAAGATTGTTTGGGTATATCATAATCTTAAGAAATTTTAATCTTTTTTTGAGAAGTGCAAACCTTTCAACTGAAAAAATAAGGGACTTTCTTAATACACCTATCGTATTTACTTGATATACCCACCCTATATCCCAATTAAGGCTTCTCATGCTGCCCAAGACTAATGTTCCCCCTGATGAATGCTAGGATTTGACAGAGATAAGTAAATGCATCAAGGATGACTCGTTGAAATTACGAATAAAGTTCTAAAATTCTGCTTTAACAACTCTTTGCCACGTGGAGAGTTTTAATTAGGTCATTCTTGGTTCCTAGCAAGTGCCTTCACACATGACAATATGATTATTGACAAAAAATATATATATTTTTGATACACCCACAATATATCACCACTTGTTATAACACTAATTAATTAATTAATTAATAATTGTTAATTAGAAAAAAAAACTCCACTTTTAGGCATAATTATCTGCCAAGTTTTTTTAAAAAAAGATTTTTGTGTTGTTAACTATTTTAATGATTATAATGTTAAAATATATTTAATTATATAGAACAATGGTTTTAGAAGGAAACTTAGAACGCATATACTGCATGAATGCATTAATTCGCTCCGCATACTGAATATAGCATATTTCCAAATTTCACTTTAATGGAGTTGGTTGGTCCATTATAAAATTACTCGTTTTCATAAAAATACAATTAATGAATAATGCATAAAATTACATTATCATGTTTTCTATCAAACAGTAAATCGTATAGTGGGGTCATTTACCACTGGGGTAGAGCTTCTGGTTATTTTATACATTGGGGTTCCATTTGTTTTCAGTCTCTTGAATTTTCAATACTTTAGGTTCAACTGTGGTGTTTCACTCTCTCAGAAGTGGATGGCTTAGCTGAACCCTGTGTATGTAACTAGGCCCATTGCTATTGCTATCTGAACCGGGCAATATGCTTGGACAAATCTCTGCCTGGTACCGTCCCATGAACGTATGCCGATACGACCTTTGGTGAGAGCTACGACGGAGACGTTACACATTACGCGTAGTACTACTGTATGGTAGGGTGAACTGCTTGATTGACACGGGAGAGAAAAGAAATACAAAAGCTAGTAAGAAGCATGTTTCAGTGGCCATTTCCCCTCTTCTATCTTTTCCTCTCTCTCTCTCTCTCTATATATATATATATATAAAAATATATATATATATATATATATGGTGTGTGTGGTTTCTGGTGATTGATTGACGGAAGTTCAATAGGATGGGCGTAAACGTTAACGCCCGTGTTATATTATGAGCTACAGTTTATGTAGACCAGCTCTGTGAAGCCCACTTGGGCAGACCTTTAATAAGTGCAGCCGTGCAGTTCCCTTCATATTCTCATTCCACCTATGATTTTGTATCAGATCCAATTTTACCATCATCAAATCTTTATCCACCGTTGGGTTAAATCTAAAAAGACTATGATTAGAAAACCACTACAAATTGAGGTTATTAAATCAAGAGCCAGAATTGTTTTACAGAGCTGATTCTTTTTGTTGATCCTTATCCCGAGAAAGATTTTTCCTTGTAGCTAACACCATTAATAAGAAGGCATCTTCTCTAAGCCCCATGAGCTGAATTGTATATTGCTTATATGCAGGCTGTGGATAAGAGAACTTATTTGGTTGAGTTTCCTAAATAGTGCAAAAGAAATTTTGAAAAGTTGCTAATTGAAAATAACTTTTTTCTAGGAAAATGTAGTTTGATTAGCAAAAGTGACGTATGCTTTAAAAAATGCCCAAGATTGTTTGGTCATAGCAGAAAATAGATCTTTTAGTATATAACTAAAAATAATATACTAAGATATTGTTGACAAAATATATCATTTCTTTAAAACAAAAATTAATTAGAAACAATAGGTAAATGAAATGGCCTCATATGTCAGTACGTGGGCCACAACCAAAAAGCCCAAAAGGGCAGAATTAATCAGGATTTTGTGCTGTATAAAAGGTACACTTCATCAATGCGTTTTTTCTGTAGTTATACCAATGATTTTGTACTATTTGAGTTCTCAAACAGTGATCGAGCTATAGATGTGGGTGCCAGAAAGAGTACATCTAGCTATGCATTCTATACTGAGGATTGTGTTATTACTTGATCATCAAAGAAACAAGATGTTTTGATCATCACTGAAACAAGATGTTGTGGCACTCTTAATTGCTTAAGTAGAGTAGGTGTCACGACCCAAGCCCCCAGGTCCGATAATCCCGAGCCGTAATCCCATACTTACTCTCGTAAACTCTAAATTAACCGAAGTTAAAACAAAATCCACAAGGGATAACATTCATTTATCGTATCAATTACACAATTTACGGAAATATACATTCAACTATACCAAGTACAATTGTACAGTTCTATACAAAAGTAAAGTCTTTATACATGTATTGTATTATCACTTACTTGTCAACCCTGCATATTCAAATACAATACAGGTTGACAACTACTTATATTCTCAAAACATTACATTCAAAAGTCGTTCCCAAAAAGAACTCACAAAATATTCCTAATCCACTTCGTACTCGGATACCCATATCAAATGGTATCCCGTCCATTCCACTCGATCAGTCATCTTAGAGGAATCGGAGCGGTCTCTTCCTCTCCCGCTGAGGCCGCTGCCGGATCGACATTGGCAATCGGGCATGTAATGCCATGAATAACGCCAATGAACACGACGGTTTAATAATATATAAACAGATTTTGTGATAGCATATGATAACACATACTAATGAATATAAATATGTGCAATATATCAATTCACAATTCTACAATTGATATCCAATTTGAGATCATTGTACAATGACAGTACACAGACATTCAGAGTCAAGTAATAGACATTACAAATTGGTAACTACCATAGCATTGATTTCATTTAATTTCCATTCATTTCATTTAATTTACCATATTTCCTCAAAAGAAGGATTCATCTTCCAAATGGAAGGCATCAATTAGTACCTGTAGATACGATCAGAATTGTGGGACTTACCGGTGTCTGGGTCAGGGACAACTGGCATCACCACGGAGCTCCGGAACGCCTACAAATTCATCTACTACAGAAGAAATAGTCATTTGTTTACATTTTAATTCATTTAGCTCTTTTAGAGCTTTAATACAATAGTTAGGTAGTGACAGACTCAAGAGTCAATACATTTCAATAAGTAATCCATTTATGGATTCTATTCACTTCAGTAATTCCATTCTTAACAATTGAAAGGAATAAACAATAACATCATTCTCATTAGATTAGAATACAACGATGCGAAATACAATACAATGAGGGAATTTCTAATCATTCACGATTATACTCATTTCTATCTCAGTTCTAAACAACCATTTAGGTGTAACCATTCGTTATCCAATGCACGTGTTATTCTCGATGGGCATCACATTTATATATATAATGTGTGCATTATAATCCCCGTAATTATCATCTATGAAAGTTTAGTCCATAATCAATTAATTATTAGAACAATTGTTTAATAATGAAATTCTTCTTTTATTGTTCTTAATTATCAAAATCTCGAATCACCCCATAAATAATCTTAAAACTAATTTCTGGAGTACTTATACTCATAAGAAACATATAAACCTAAAAACCCAAAATTTTCTCCTAGTTAACGTACAGTCCGATCGATCGGCCTTCGGGTCCAATCAATCGGACCGAAAAATGGTCCAGTTAAATCTCAGTCCGATTGATTGGCCTTCAGGTCTGATCGATCGGTCCGAAAATGCAGTTTCAGTTTAGAAACTGCACTCTTCTTCCTCCCTTTTCTTTTTTGGTTTTTACCCCAATTCAATCACAACCTGCACAAAACTTAGACCTCTTGTCCACTCCTCAATTCCCATCTCATACATACAATAACTATCTCCTTCTTTCCATCAATCCACAAATCAATTAAAAAATCCAATGGAAAATGCATAAAAATCCAAATCAATGGAATTTCTATGAACTTCTACAATAATTAACACCAATCACAAGCAAATGTTTATACTTGCCTCTCTTGAAGCTTCTTAACAAAAACCCCTCTTCCTTAGCTTGATTTGACACAAATCTCTCCCAAACTCAAACCCTAATCCATGAAAACATGCCAAATGGCTTCTTATGAACTAACCAAGTTAAAAACCATGCAAAACCACTCAATAGAACTTGGAAATCCTACAAAAACACTAATCACTTACTTGTAATTCAAAGGAAGAAGGCTTGAGCTCTCTCTCAAGCTCTAAACACTTCAACAATAGAGGAAGCTTAATGGAGAAGATGAAGAAGATGAAGTCTTCTCACAAACCACTTAAAACCTTTCCATCTTCGCACTTGATGTAGAGAATGGAAGGAGAGAAGAAGAAAAAGATGTCTAGGTTTTGAAAATGAAGGAATGAACTCATTATAGTTCATCCCAATCCTTATAAATAAGGTTTTGCACTTAAGCCCTCAGCTGTCTCTCTATTTACAATCTAAGTCAAATGAAGGGTCATTTGACCAGCCTCAAGTCAAATGAAATCACGTATTCTACAAAAAAAACGTACTATTTGAGATACACGCATTGGTATCAAGAGTTTCCGTATTCGACGGAATACCAGAAAACCCGTATTCACGAAATAGTCCTTAGCCTACCTTGTTTGAGTCCAAACTCAAGTCAATTAGCTTAATCTCATTCAATCTAAATTCATTAAGTGCAATTCAATCATTTGAGACTAAGTCATCTCATTTTGTGTCATTAACCACAACCAACCATGATTAATTTGCACTAATCTCGATTAATTAGCCTTAATCGCGATTAGTTCGGGTCGGGGTGTAACAGTAGGTAGCATTGACATCATATACAAGTCACTATATGGCTTAGATGATGACTTAGGAGATAAAATCTCCTCAAGTAGGGCTTATTAATGATCTATTATGATAATAGCTGGCTGTTTCACTCACTAACGATCCAATTCCAATGTCCAAAGCAAACGTATAGATATATGGTTCACTTCATCGAAGAGCTTGTGAATAATGAAGATGTTATGATTGAACAATGCAAGATTAAAGAACAAGCATACATTTAAGCCACTCACGACAAGTCTCAAAATCCCAATTGGGGTTTTGATATATTAGTCCTCTTTAAATCAGGTTTTTTCAACTTCATTACCGAAATTCATATAATGCCACTAGAGTCGCTTGACTCTAGTCAAGTCTTTTTTTTTTTAAACTTTTTTTCCACAGATCCCATGATACCATGGGAACCGTGTATGTCAAAAAAACTAAAAAATCTTATGATGTAATGGAACTATCCTATGATGTTATGGCTTTTATGCAACATCTTACGGAGGGTTTTTTTTTTCAAATGATAGAATCTGAGAAATTGCGGTCTGATGTATTTTTACTTTTCACAAAATGTTATTTTCCATGTTTTGCAAAAAAGAAGTTCATGTTCTGTGTACAAAAACTGTATGATACAGAAACTAATAAATCCCATGATATCATGAGATATGGTGACATTATCTGAATGTCGGTCATTCATTCGGAAAACAAAGTTTAAGGAGGACTAATATGTCAAAACTCCATCCCAATTTAAAGGAGTCGTTAGAACTATAAACTAGGATTTCTAGAGTTTTTTAAGACCTTTTCTTAGGCATGTAAACGTTGGAAAATAATGTGATAGTTTTTTTTTTAGAAGTGTTAGTGCTTTGTTTGTAGTAACTGTTGGTTATTTGTAGCAGTCCACTTTCTTAGGCAGAGTTGTTTGTCATCATGTATGCGCATTTTAAAGGGGCAATTTCTGATATTTATTGTGTTTGATCGTTTCATTAAGGTGTCCTTCTTCTTCTTGATCTATTTGTACTTACCTGTTAGTGTACACACTCTCATTATCTGAGTTTTATAACAAAAGAAAGTTTTGCTTCCCAGTAGTTTGTGCTCAAAGTGGTGTCCCATTACTGAAAGAACTGAAGTCACTGGACCTGGTCCATGGGCTGGTCTTTTCAGCAACCCCAAGCAATATTCAATGCTCTTTATGTTTCTAGTCGTGGGGCCGGGTGCTTGGGCCCACTGACAAGTGACATCAGTCGTCCGTGCCCACACTTCCATCATCACGTCTTGCCAAATCATTTTCTCTTCCGCCGTTGATAGTAGTGCTGTGAGCTCCATTGTGATATAACTCATTGTCTTTTTTTGTCTGGATTCACTTCCTTTCACTTAACTAGTTGATTGTCAAACAAGCCCTAGAGGGTACCCGAGGTCCAAAGAGGGAGCTGAATATGTCACGAATATTTTAGAGTTTTGCTGTCACCCAAAATCTTTGGAATCAATTCAATAATACTATAAAAGATAAATCAAAACTGTTCAACGAATTAAAGGTTATCTAAGTGCACCATCTTAAGCATTGAATCCAACAAATGTTGGTCTTTATAGGGAATCACAACTCTCTAGTATTTTATCCATTCTTCTTTAACTCTCGTCTTTTATCCTTTCTTCTTTGTTGTTAGTGATGGATACAAAGAATCCTCTGCAAGCAAGAGAGTTATACGAGGGTTTATATCGTAATCTCTCCTTCCATCAATGACCCTAGCAATCAATGGCAACTAAATAAAATGCATTTATAAACCAAGAATTAATTCATAAATGAAATAGGATGTGAGAGGACCAATCCACATGTATATGTGATCATGTAGGCCACATCAACTGTCACGTCACAAAAAATACAACCAAGAGATAACGTGAAAAATGAAAATAAACATTAACTTTCCTGTGTTTAATGCAATACAAGCTCCCAAATATGGACGCATATAATTCCAAAACATGATGAGTCATAATAAAATATTTGGGTAAGCATTAATTCAATTGGTATCACTATTCAAAATCAAACAAACACGTAACTAACTGAATATTTAATGTTAAAGTTGCCAAAATATTCTAAACAACAACTAAATAAAACCATGCTCAATATGAATAATTTGCTACTAAAATAATCTCTATAATGAAAGTCACTCCCGTGCGGACTCAGACAGCTCTGTAGCTATCATTGGCACTCCACTCTGATTCATTAACTGGCTCAAACGCTTGAAACGTTTGACCATCATCCCACTCCGCGATAGGGTAGGGCTCGGTACCTGTGCACCAACAAACAAGGTAAACAACAAGCACGAAAACATAGTTTACAAATAAAATACAAGATTAATAAGAGTAATGACAAGTAATGATCATAAGAGAATAACACTGTGACAATTATGAAAAAACGTATAACCTAAATCCAACTTACACAATAGAGCAATACAATAATCACAAAGAAGCAAGGCTACTGTTTTAGGTGGTCGGCCCTAACTATTTCAATCTCGTCAACGGTCATCAACCGAACAATAATCTGGAATATCGGTCAAATAACCAATTTGGATATTACAATGTTCGCACACATCGGTAATCAACCGTCTAATTACAATTGCAGTCGTTCAATTATGACCCGATTGATGTACATATGTATAGATACATATCATAATAGAATAAACCCAGTGACTTGTAATGTTTTGACACAGAAACCTAAATTAAAGTGAAGGGCTGACTGCGCAATAATCCACAATCAATACCGACAAATCATTCGAATAAGCCACTACAATATCTCAATCGATTGCCAAAGCACATCACGGTCCATAACCAATGAATATAGGGTATGCAACTAATAGATCAACATCGATCTCAATCATGTATGCAAACCCGAAGGTCAAAGAATAATCACATGCCCATCCTAAGGTCAAACATAAGGTCTCATACCCAACTATCACATAAATCTCTAAATAGATAAAAGATCAACGCATCCATTCACAATCAATGGTGCATAAACCCAATTAAGGGTTTTTCAATAGAGATGGGTTGAGCTCGAATCCACTAGGATTTTTCCGAGGTCATACGAAGTACTAAACCCCATGTTAATAGGATACCGCGTGCCCAAACGATATTTACATAGGTCCAATAATCCATATATTAAGGTATAAACATATAATTTTAATCCATTAAAAATCAAAGATACCACTCAAAGTTGATTTGAAAATAATAACTATAAATAACGGTCTTAGTTTATAATTTTTAGAAAACCTGAAGGTTCCACCTATAACATTTTCCAAATTCAATTCTTTATAAAATAAGCCAAGGGGTCTAATTTGGGTTCATTAAAAACTATAGTGTCCTTTTTCTAAATTTTAGAAACTCAAGGGGGGCAATTTAGTACACTAGTTAACAACACTTAATGACCTGCCACACGGGCGCTCTCTCACTATTCCAATGACTACCCAGGCCAGAACCAAACCCTACACCATGTATAGAAAAATGCATTGATAATGGGCCCCACCACACTATATTATGAAAGAAACAACAATTGTCTCGATGAGATTTCCTTACCCAAAAGTGCCCAGGTCAACACTCACACTAGACTCTTACTATTTATAACCAGAGGCCTCTCTCCCAATGCACATCTAGGCCAAAACCGCCCCACACCATACATAACAGAACCCAGTTCCAGAAGTTAAACTCCATGCCTGATGTTACAAGGAGTCAAGCATAGTGGGGCCCTCGGATCAAGAGCCCATGATCTACCTCACAGGCATATGTCGCCCAGCCTTGTACGGCTGGATGCGCAGACCAGGTCTGTGATTAAATCATTGAGTGGGTCCCACCACCGCCTGATGCCCAAACTGCTTTGTTTCCTTCTCAACCCAACTCACGACCCCGTATTGTAAACACAAGATGGCAACCAAACGGGGTTCACTCCATCTGGGACCTACATCTCTGGAGTTGCCCATGGGTCTATTACTGGATCTATAGTTCTGATCAAACATCAGTGGGGTCCACATGGGCCCCATAATCCAAACATGTGGTAACAGATCCAAACGATCTGTTTTAGAACTCTATTCAGTCTTGGCTGCACGGTTTCCGGTGGCTCCAACTGACACTAGCCACTCAATCTAATTATTACCCGATTACACAAAATCATAAATGTAAAATGGTTTTTCTCAAAATCTCTTCGCATAACCACATCATCACATGAAAAGGACATCAAAGGACTTCTACATGCATTGACATGCAAATCGAGGAGAAAAATAAGTATTAAATCTATAAATCGTGATTAGGTACTTGCTTGAGGTCCGCGGTTGAGGGAGACGGTCTAGAATTCCTTTTGCCAAAGCCCAAGTGATATCTTAGAAAAAAGTTGAAAGAGAGAGAGAGAGAGTTGTGTGGGAGAATAAAAGAGTGTGGTGTTGTATAAATAGATGATGGGAATAGGAGTTGTAAAGAATAGAGTTTGAGTTAGATGAGATCAAGAGTTTTGTTTAGAGAATAACTATATCCATTAAATTGGGCTCGGGTTAACTATGGGTCAAGACACCTATCCAACAAGCCTAACTCACCAAACCTAAGTCTAACGTAGTCTTCACTTAGACTAATCGCGTATTTAACTAAAATACAATCAATTATATAATAATAATAAAATAAATAATTTATATAATATAAATTAATCAAAACGCCACATCAACACACCGGTTCAATAAAACATTGTTTCTTACCTCTTGCCATAGTGCATTTCATGTTCTATTTGTGGGGCCATGTGCTTTCTCCTCGATTATCTCAGGCCCGCCGGCATCACTCATCGGAACGGCCTCTATGCCCAGACTTCCATCATAAGGTCCTGCCGAATCAGTTTATCCTCTGCCGTTTGTTGGAATTGTCACAATCTCCATTTCTGTAGCTCGGAGATGGTTCCAATAATGATGCCGCGGGTGCAGCTTCATGAAAACTTGTGGATTCTTGTTGGGGTTCAACACTATCAACAGTTGGGAAAGGAGGGGTTGGTCCTTGTTGGGGTTCAAGCTGATCAACTGCTGGGATAGCAGGGGCCGGTCCTTGTTGGGGTTTAACTTGATCACAAGCTGGGATAGGAGGGGGTGGTTCTTGTTGGGGTTCAACTTGATCACAAGCTGGGATAGAAGTGGGTGGTCCTTGTTGGGGTTCAAGTTGATCTCCGTTTGGGATAGGAGGGGGTGCTCCTTGTTGGGGTTCAACTTGATCAGCTGCTGGGATAGGAGGGGGTGGTCCTTGTTGGGGTTCAACTTGATCAGCTGCTGGGATAGGAGGGGGTGGTCCTTGTTGGGGTACAACTTGATCAGCTGGTGGGATAGGAGGGGGTGGTCCTTGTTGGGGTACAACTTGATCAGCTGCTGGGATAGGAGGGGGTGGTCCTCTGCAATAGGGCTCCAACAAGAAGGCTACTACGACTAACATTGCAATACCTGCATTTTCAAATTGAAGAATTAGGGTGTGAGATCTCTAAACTAGTCAACTCAATAAACTAGCTCAATAGTGTACAAAAACAAATAACTAAGTAGCAAAAAATAAACTAAAAAAGCACACACCACTTGGACACCAGATTTAGCATGGAAAACCCTAACCGGGTAAATAATAAAACACTATGAATCTCGTTATTACAATAAACTCAGATTCCTCCACAGATATCCTCTACCTAAGGACTGTAGTTATTTTGTGTCGCTTCACGTTCAAAGAAATTCACACCGTTAATTGCAACAGATTCAATCCCACGCTTAACTCCTCAAATCTTCTATGCAAGAAGATGGACTTCTATAAAGGATGCACAAGAAACTAGTTCTCTAGAGATTTTGGCAGCACAACTTTTCAAAAAATCTTTAGAGAATATTTATCTCAATTAAATATCTAATTCAGAAATTGAGAGATGATATACATACTTTTGAGTTGAGAGAAACACCCAATATATAGCTCCAAATCCATGCATAAGACTCCTAATAATAATCCACTAAGAATTGAAGTTATTATCAAACTCTTCATAAGAGTTCGGATCGGACTGGGCTTCGTCCGCCATGCGTTCTACCATGCTCACTGTAGCGAGCCATGCTTCTGCCTTTAGGCTCTGATAGCACTATCACCCTTACAGAAAATGTCTCAGGCAATTAACTAGTGTTGTAATTTTAGTTTTGCTGGTTGTTTTTTGTCCGTCCATCTTCTTCTTAGACACCTTTTGTCATATGTATATCTTCATTGGTATTGATATTAATAAGATCTCATTATGTTGTTCTTGAAAAACTAAAAAAAATAAAGGCGAGAAAACTTGCACATAACCACCCACCACTTCTAGTATTCACACGCAATAATCTCTACTTTTGATTTTGAGGTTTTGACCGGTAGCTTACCTCTAGAGATTTTCTCCTCTCCATTTCAAAAAACTTTAATTTTCCTCATACCTCCTCTATGGTAGGGGACATCACAAAACTACCCAAGTTTAAATATTGCACAAGATGCCTATCTATGTGATGTAGGAAGAAATAGGCCATGTCACTTTCCTTGCCATGTGGGCCCTTATGTGGCAACATTGGAAGACCAAGTGGCAACATTGGATACTTAAGGATTTAGCCCAATTAATGTGATTTTGAAAAGTAGTTGGCATTATTGTGAATTACTTGGAACTCCTAGTATTTATTTTGCCTAGCAACTAGTTCTTAGTAAGTTGTGTCTTACTTTGGGAGTGTAATTAGTCGACTGTCTAGTAAGTTGTGGTGTTAAATGTGAATCAAGCATGTATTCATAAAGAGAGAATGCTATATAACTTGTAAGAGCCCTATGGTTAGGCAGATAATTATGTTTGTTTCATTTTGATTAATGTTAATTCAGTGGAGAGTTTGACTCCTCTCTTTTTGTCTCCTATTATCTCTTGTTGTGATTGTTGTTTCTTCTTGCTGTCTCCACTGTATCTTTCCTTCACTATAGTTCCAATATGGTTGGGATAAGCCAACTCTAACGTTGATGATGATGAATAAATAATTATAGGCTTCCTAGATTTTGAGTGGGACTCAAGTTGGAGGTTTGTAATTAGAATTTTGCTTAAGTGGTGATTTCAAAATGCTGGAAACTAAGGGTTCAAGTTTTGATGCAGTCTCAGTGAAAAATGGATACATATGGACACTATTGATACATATAATACATCACTATTGGTTTCATATATATATATATATATATATAGAGAGAGAGAGAGAGATAATTGACAATCCTAGAATTAGAATGTTTGATATTTTAAATTAATATTTCTTTTAGAAATAATTGATCAATTATGTAATTGTAAAATCATCAATCTTTAATGTTGTGAATCACTTAAGATGGATATCACTTATATAGCATCAACCAATGTGATGTAAGCATTTATCTCGAGTCATGCTACATAGTGTGCGTTCACTTGTTGTGGTGCCTATCTAAATGAATGACAATCAAGAAGAACAGGGGATGAACAGGCTACCACATGGATTAGGGTGTTCTTAATTTCAGTCCCATAAAATGATCGTAGCTCGTAACTTTAACTATTCAAAATATAATGGCTACGGATTTTATTTTGATAAAGTTTTGCCGTGACTACAGTCAAATTACTCAAAATTAAATGACAGCCCTTAATTATCACACGTCCCCCATAGGGGAATACGCATTTTTATGTGATAGCCCACAATATGGGCATTTTGGTCCTTGATTGATAATAGGGATCCTCTTAGGCTTTTGACCTATGATTTTGATTGGTCCACTCATGGTCACCACGAGGAAAAGCCTTGGAGAATCCGGGCTCAATTGCTGATATTAGATGTGGAGTATAGGTGCTACTATAAACCCAAAATAGTATTTACAAAGAAAGAACAGGTGGATATATGTGAATTTCCCAGGCAAAAATAAGTACCTCCAGCGAGAAGGAAGGGGCCGCGGAAGTCTTCCAAGAAAAGTTTCTTGTCCGTTAAATGGGTTTCCAGGGAGTCCGGGCATCTTGCTCCAGCTCCAAACCATTTATTCTCAATGTCAAACATGTCCTTTGAATTGCGCAAGTTAAGAACTGCCCTGGAAACGTCAGGCACCATATCAGAGCCTCTTGGGAACACCTGCACAAGTAATAAGTAAAGCAAAGAGAAATGTAAATTTGTATATAGGGTAAACTTTAAAAGAACTGTATATCTGGACTTGTCAAGCCTGCACTGTGCCAACCCATCCTGACTCATTTCACTTTCGGGTGGCTTTGGATTGTCATGTCCTACCCTAGTTCGAAATGGTTTGGGTTTGGGATGGACATGTACACGCCCACAATGATCCATCCAATCTACCCATGCCAACCAAGTTCAGTCAAAATTGAATGATGAATAACACTAGAATTGGGGAGGTTTTAGGGCCCTCATTGAGAGAGAGAGAGAGAGACGTACGAAACCAAATCCTCCTGTTTTGCTAGTTTGACCGGCCATGGTATATTTATCAAAATGCTTTTTAAGGAAGATCTTGATATAAGGTGTCTCCTCTATGATGGCAGAGACTCCGTTGTTGCTGCTCCCTCGAGATAGAGCTTTTGCATATTCATCTGCTGTGGCATATGGTTTCAGCTTATCTTCTAAAAATCCCAAGTGCTTTAGATGCTCAAACAAGAATGACGAGCTTGGGTACCCGACGTAGTCGCCATTTCTAATCAATGAATTTATGTCTGTTATTGTCGGTTGCAACTTCCCCTCTGTCGGGGTCGACGCAGTCAACTTTCCAGTATAGGTTGTCACTAATAAAAATACCAACCATGTCTCTACCAACACAACAACTCTTGCATGGTTGGTTTCCAACCTCACTGCAGTCAAACATAATTAAAAATGAATTCACTCAGAATTCAGAGTTGTTTCTATTCCTAAACATAAATCAAGTGCTTGATTCACGCGACATGTTTGCTACGATACATTTATGCACAATATTTAATTTTTTTCCCTAAAGGGTAAAATTGTGTGTGTGTGTGTGTGGGGGGGGGGGGGGGGGGGGGGGGGGTGTTGTGTACAAAAGACACCAAAAAACTAATCAAAGAAAAGCCAACTAAATAACCAAACCCAAAAACATCAAAATAGGATGGTGATAGATATCAACCTTTACAGTATTGAGGGATATGATCATACCTCTAATTCCGTCCACAAAAATAACACTGGCATGCTCTATAGTAGACCTCCGACCATTGTGCTTGGAGTTATTGCGAAGAAGCTGATGCAGACCCTAGGGTTAGGGCTTGCGTAGGAAGTGCTAAAAGCATAGTGGGTGCCGAAGCACGTGTCCGAAGACACAATAAATCTCCGCAGAGATGATTAACGAGGACGCACCTCAATGGGAAAAACCCAATTTTCATTAATCAACTATCTCTAAAATAATCTTGTACGATACCATATAAATAGTAAAAAAAGACTTAAGCCCTAAGAAACCTAATTAAATTAGGAAACTAAATAAATTGAAAATCTAATCCTAAATAAAGTTCTTTAACTAAAATAAGAAACTAATAACCTATAATTAGTTGATAAAATATCCTCAATCTAAATGGGCCCTACACATGTGGCCATGAGGTCTACATTGCATCATTCTCCCCCACTTGAAAAAAAACTCGACATTGAGTTTTGAAAATGTCCACCTGGATCAAAGATCAATATAAAGAACTTCTGATTTACCGGTTGATCTACAACTTCCGTGTAGAGCTCCATGTAAAATTGCTTTTGATGGTTGAAATTTGTGTTGATATGGAATTAAACCGTTGGATGATTTACTTGTAGAATATGCACCAACAAATCACAATATCTGACTAGCCGTTCTTGATCTCCTGATTGCCATTGGTGATCCATAAAGACAAAATCAAGTTGAGAGCTTATATGGGGAGCATCGACAACTTGCTCTTCATCACTTGGGGTTTGCACTTGGGGATTATTTGTACTCATAGGAGAAATTTCAAGGCCAACTGTAAATGTAGAATCTGTTGTGTCTAACTCTGTTTGGTCGGTTTGCATATCCGTTGGCACTGGTTCCTCAACACAGTCTGTTACGTGAGACGACTTTTCTTCTTGAGGAGTAACTTCCACTGTATGAGACATTTTAAGCATCCGCTCCACACGAATTGCTTCCCAATATGCCTCATGAATGGTCTTGCAGTCACACATTCTCTCTACTATGTCCGGTCTCAAGCCTCTTACAAAACAAACGAAATCATGTTCTTCATCATCTTCTAATCCACACTTGTCTTGGAGCCATGAAAACATGTCACCATAGTCAATAACAGATAATTCTCCTTGTCTTAAATCAAGAAAGGACTGAAAATAAACTTTATTATCAAAATACCATATTCCATATTTAGTTGCATATTTGAGTCTTTGAAGATTATTGTAAAATATATTGATATGGAATTTCATTTTGACTTGAAAATGGACTAACCTTAACTATTGATCTGCTCTTCATTGTCACAATGGCAAAAACGGATTTGAAATCAGGCATCAGATGGGCTCAATATTGTGAAAAGAAATTTCACTTGGGTCAATTTGATGATGTCAGCAATGCCTGATGCAACAGTTGATTGTTGGCTAATTGGGCTTTTGAAGATAGGTTGGGCCCGAACCAAACCAGAACTCAAGCCCAATAGGCAAGAGGTGGGCTCAACAACTGGAGACACGTGGAAAGGGCCCCCTTCTTCTTTTCATTGTTCTTTGGTTCAGTCGACTGCAGCGAAGAGGAAGTGCTAAAAAGCACTAACGAGAGGGCGATGGCGATGGCTTTGGGCGCTGATGAAGAGGGCTGCTGCGACCACAATGGTGCTCTGGTGATGGTTCTGTGGTGCAAGGTACACATTTCTTTCCTCTTCTCTCTCTTGTTGTTGTTGTTGTTGTTGTTGTTGTTATTATTATTATTATTATTATTATTATTATTATTATTATTTTTGTTTCTGGGTGTGGGGATTACGGTGGTGTTGGGTTATGGCGGCAGATTCTTGGACGAGTCGGTTTGGGTTGTGGAGTGAGATCATGACTGGTTGGGTTGGGAGTGAACGGTTCGGCCAAGGGTTCTGGAGAAGAAGGCGAATAGGAGGTGGGAGTAGGGTGTTTAGTGTTTTTGGGAAGATGGAATGGGGCTTATGTTAGTTTCGATGGAAGGGAGAGGGTTGGATTTTTGATTCGACAGAGGCGTATGTGATGGGCATGGGTTGTGAGAAGGTGGTGGGTTTGTTAGAGATGGAACAGGGAACGGATAGAATGGATGGTGAGGGTAGGGGTAATCACGCCGACGATCGTGTGGCTCTGATACCAAACGATCTCACTCCTCCACCTTATGGGCATTGTACCTGCATCAATTGGTATTAGAGCCAATCAATCCCCGATCATCGGCGTGATTACCCATATCCCTCCTTCTGTCCATCATTCCAAGATCACACCCCTTCGCTATCAATCCACTGTCCGTCCCACTGCCATGCCCAATCGCTGCAAAACCCCTTCCAGCCGTCATCGGATCTCCTTTCGTCCTTCCTAGCCACACCCAATCTCCATCTTTGTCAAAACCAAATCCCTAAACCCATCCATTCTAGTCATCGAACCCTCTCCACTTCGAATCCTAAAACCCAAAAACCTTTTAGAATCCCCAACCATTCCCTGCCTCCCTCCACCAAAACCGCAGCAACCAGGAACATCCCCAAATCCTATCATGTCCCAGATGTGAACCCATCGCCCCTGCCAAGATCATCGGTTTCACCGAAAGCCTAGGAATCCACTCTCCTCCACCGGCACCTACCTTAGCCAAACCATCTCCTGCCCTGCCGTCCATCTCAGAGAATCCAGTAACTAGAAAAAGAACAAAAAGAGAAAGAAGAAAAAGCAGAGAAAAGAAAAAGAACGGTTAAACAAAAAAAGAGGGTTCTGTACCTGGCACCCCTGCCACCGCCGCACTGCATCAATTCCCTGCCATCACCAACGACTGCCATCGCCCCAAGGGTCCCTGCTATCGCACACCACTCCCATTCCTTTTGTTTTCTCTGTGGAGTGAAGAAAGGCAGAAAAGAGAGAAGTCGTAAAGAGGTCCTCCTTTTACAAAAAACAACACTTTCTGTAAGTTGTCTTTTCTCAGGAGTTGGTGTATTGCGTCACCACAAAGTTTGGTGGTCCTTCAGCAATTTGGCTAGAATTAAATTCAACTCTTGAAGACCTGATCCATTTTAAAGCCTAGGACAGAGTAGTATCCATATGATAGTAACAATACTGGCATCAATAACAACTAGTCCAACAGCAAGGTTGACCAAGATCAAGTGCCCATATTGTTTCTACGATATCGAAGCAATCAGAGAGTTGATTAATGAAATTAGGTTTTCCCATTGTGGTGCATCCTCGTTTATAGTCTCTGCGGAGATTTATATTGTGTCTTCGGACACGTACTTCGACACCCATTGTGCTTTAAGCACTTCCCACGCAAGCCCTAACCCTAGGGCCTGCATCAGAAGCCAAAGAATGGAGTTGACGTGGAAGAAGACCGCCGCAGCCAGATGACTTCTAGGGGCATCTCCTCCTAAGGAGATGGCATCCAAGCTCGCAGCAGCAGTGGATGGAGCTAGAAGAGTATAACCAAAAGGAGTAAGGAGCCAAGACCACAGGGCATTTACCAGGTTACGGGAGGTGGTAGTCTGATTCTTCACACAGGTGGCAATTGTTGCATCTGGATGCCATAGAAAAGCCCCTATTTTTAGCCATGAGATCTGTAGGAGTCTTCCAGTGAAGAAGTCGCCAAGAGAAGACTGCTAACCTAGGATTCACATATTTACTCCAAATGAAACCTGTCCAAGGAAGACAGGTAGTTGAGGATTTGAGGAGATGCCATGCAGCCTTCAAAAAGAGCGAGCCAGAGGGGGAGTCATTCTAGGAAAGAGAATATGGGGGAGAGCTATCAGGGACCAAAATCTCATTTGTAGCAAGAAGCAAGAAGTCCTTAAGATCAACAGGCAAGTTCATAGGCATGCACCAGGAGCTCGCTTGGATGATGTCTATGACTCTATCCAAAGGAGAGATCCGAATAGATGGGAATCTTGAAGAAATAGAAAGGTGATCAACCCATTGCTCATTCCATAAACTGATTGATTTCCCAGTGCCCACCATCCACTTACTTCCTGATTGTAAAAGGGGAGATAAGGATCTCAGCCTTTTCCAAATACAAGAGCCTCCTTTTGGGTTGCCTGAGGACCAGATAGAAGAGTCATTGAAGTACCTTGCTCGAAACTAGTTAGCCCACAAAGAATCCACAGTAGTTACAACCTAACCCAATTTAAGCAGACAAGCCTCATTAACATCTCTCATTCTCCGAAGACCAAGCCCTCCCTCTTTTTTGGGTAAGCAAACCGTCTCCCATTTCACAAAGTTGCTCTCGGTTCTATCTGGAGAAGTTGGCCAAAGAAAATTCCTCATTGGTCTTCCAATTAAAAGATAAGTTTTCCAGGGGATGGGAATATCCAAAGAGATGTGGAGAGGGATGGAGGGGAGCACATGTTTAACCAAGGTAAGTCTACCCGCAAAGGAAAGAAGTTTTAGCTTCTAGTCAGCTAGCCTGGACCTAATAGAATCTAAGATCTTTTCAAAGAGGCCATGCTTGGGGCTATCAAAGAAAAATGGGACTCCAAGGTAAGAAAAGGAATGGTAGCCTTAGGAATAGATAGGAAATCAGCTATGAAGTTTGCTCTTCTGGCTGTGACCTTACCCAAAGAGATGGCTCTTTTGAAGATTGAAAAACTGTCCCGAGGACTCTTGGTAGAGGTTGAGAAGATTCAGAAGGCTCCTAAGACTTTTCTTGTAGGTTTTAAGAAAAACCAGGATGTCATTAGCATATAAAAGATGGCAGGGAGACGATCGAACCAGAGAAATAGGGTCAATTTTGCCTTCTTGCTTGAGGAGCTCAATATTCAAACTCAAAATCTCTTCCTCAAGGATGAACGGGTAAGGGGATAGCAGGTCACCTTGCCTGAAACCACAGGAAGATCTGAAGAAACCGCAAGGGCTTCTATTAGTCAGAATTGAACCTCTGCCCGTGCTAACCAACTCTCTAATCAAGTTGATCTAGTCCGGGGAAAATTTGAAAAACTGAAGGGCTCTGAAAAGAAAATTCCATTGAAGCTTGTCAAAAGCCTTAGATATATTCAGATTCAAATAGGTTGAACCACCACTAACTTTTGATTTCAACTTCTGGCATAGATTGTGTGCAAGAGCCATGTGATGATGAATGGATCTCTCCCCTAACAAAGGTAGCGTGGTGCTTCGAAATTAAGAGAGGAAGGATGTCAGAAAACCTTTTTGCCAAGATTTTAGAGATGATTTTATATGAAAAATTCACAAGGCTGATTGGATGAAAGTCATCAAAAGAAACATGAGACTGCTTTTTAGGGATGAGAGTAAGGAAATATGCATTTGTTACTCTCAAGAGCTTGCTTGTGGAGAAGAAGTGGGTGACTGCTGATATAACATCTTGTCCAACTACATGCCGGAGACTTGTGAAGAAGATCCCAGAAAACCCATCTGGCCCAGGCGAGCTATTCCTCTTCAGATGAAAAACTGCATCATGGATCTCATCTGCAGATGGGACTACTGAGAGAATTAGATTTTTCTCAACTGAGACAGAGGACCCATTCAGATTGAAAGGGCTTCAAAAGGACAAACAAAGGACGACTGCATAAACCTGGAGAAGTGGATCACTGCCTGATCTCAAATTTGGTCTTCTTCTGCAAAGACTGAATTACCCACTAAGATACTATCAATGCGGTTGAAAATACCCCTAGACTTCGCAGACTGATGGAAGAACTTAGTATTCCTATCTCCATCTTTTAGCTAGCTGATTTTAGACCTCTGCTTCCAAAGGTCTGATTCTGCTTTTAGCCAATTATGGAGGGTAGCCTTGGCTGTGTTCAAATTCAGAAGATAGGCTTTAGATGGGTCTGCATCATGAGCATCTTGGCAGGCCAAGACGGAGGTATTAGCTTCTGAAATCCTGACTTTGAGCTGCCCAAAATTATCTTTATTCTAGACCTTAAGATTTTGCTTCAGGATTTTAAGCTTTTAAGCCAAGACAGACTAGGGGTTCCCACTACAGCTAGTAGCCCGGCTATTTTCTATAACTTTGGCAAAAGTAGCATGAGATAACCACATGGGTTCAAATTTTAAAGGGAGATTGTTGGCAGGGAGACAAGTTCTGTGGGAGAGAAGAAGGGGACTGTGGTCAGAGCAAATTCTGGGAAGATGCTTGACGAGTGTTAAAAATATTGCATATTTTACCCCTTATTAGTCCGAATTTTATCAGCATCTCATACGCATATCATTTGCTTTACATAGAGATTTTATCCTTCTATCACATTAACGGATTATCGGATTATCATGCATAAATCCAATTATTTATAACGCATTTTTATGTAATTTCTCTTGTGTAGGTGGACCTCGCAACTACCCTAATCTTCCAGCTAGTGTCCCAAGGCATCAAGAAGAGATTTCAATAAAAGAAGTTAAATGAAGAAATCTTGGTGAAGAAGTCTTAGGAAGTGTTGAAAATTTCCAAAATAAGAGGAGAAGACTTTAAGAATAAAAGAAGTCATTTTTTAACACAGGATTGGTTGGTGTATTGGTTAGAGCTTGAGTTGGTATGAAACACGTTATGAGTTTAAATCTCAACAATTTCATATTATTTTTTTCACATATAAAATATTCCATCCAACTCACCTCTCCATTTTTACATATAAAATATTCCATCCAACTCACCTCTCCATCAATAAAAGCTTGCCATGACACAAATCAATGTGAAATGATATGAGCCAATCAAAAGCCTCCAAATCGAAGGACCACATAACACAAAAGGCACCTTTTAGATTTTGGAAAGAAAGTTTGTTGCAACCAACCAAATTGAAGCAATCCATGTGAAAGTAAAAGAGCCAATGAAAAGCCTCCAAATCAAATTGAAGCAATCCATGCGAAATCAAATGAGCTAATCAAAAGCCTCTAAGTTGCAACCAATCAAATGGAAGAAATCCTTGTGAAAGGAAATGAGTCAATCAAATGTTCACAATGTTTCTATAAATTGGAATGTATTTGTAGAAAGGAAAAAAATCTTTTGGCAAGTTAGTCTTTTAGCAATTTTATTTTACCTTTTCTATACTTTTAGATTGTAATTAGGAGCTTAAGTGTATCTAATCTAGAGAGAGTGTGTAATTAAATATCATTAATGAAGATTTGGAGCTCTTTCTTGATGTTTAGTGGCTAAAGCTCTTGGATTAAGCTCTCATTTTGAAGCTAAGTAATGTGATTAGTTCAATTACATGCATGTTTTCGTTTAAATTCTCTACTTGTGCCTTGATTGATTAGTAGATTTTAGATATAATTGTGCTAATCTCTCTCATTTCTCATGCTCTATCTCTACACTTGATGCTTGGATAATCTCAATTGATGCTTTCGAGTTGGATTAAATTCTTTCACATAGCATACTCTAAAGCCCTTATATTTGATCTTTTGCAGCTTGATTTTGATGAATTTTTGTTAAGGTAGATAGATGATGATCTAGGATCTTGGCTTTTGATTTTCTTTACTTTAATATTCATTGCTATATCATCCATAATTGGATTGTAGATTTGGGAGTTGAATTAGAACATGCATGGTTGGATTAATTACATACTTAGTGGATTTTGGATTGCGTAATCTCTTATTTTGATTGTTGTTAGTTTTACTCCTTGCTTGATTTGTTATTTTCACTTCTAGATTGTTAGATATACTTTTCACATAACTCGTTTTAAAATCCTATACGTTTCACACCACATCTTCATTTTAAAGCTTTAATTTCCACCACCATTTATCTATTAGTTTAGTGTAGTTTGTTAGATCTTATTAATTTCATATTTTAGATTATTAGTTAGAGCAGTTTAGTTACTATTTTAGTTTTGTTTCACATTCCAATAAGTTTAACTCCATTTTTTCACACATACTTTAGTAGTTTTAATTGTTCACTGTAATTATCTATATTAGTTATTTCTTAGTTCAATTCTCCTTTAAATATTGGATTCATTGCTTGTTCCTTCCTCTCTTTGTGGGATTGATAATCCGGACTCTTTTGTCCTTTACTCGACACCGTAATCTTACGATTAAATGCTGCACTTATAAGTGTCGATCAATGCTTGATCACAGAATCTATGAAAATGTTCCTCTAGGCAGAATTGGAAAAAGCCCTGTCTAACCTAGCTGCCACATAGGCTTGACCATGCTTATTATTTGCCTAGGTAAATGGGTTGCCTTTGAACCCAAGATTAATCCAACTGCCAGGACCATATCATTGAAATCTTTGACAGAGGAAGCAGGAGGAGGATGGATACTGAGTTTTTCAGAGGCCAGGAGGGTAGCATTGAAATCTCCAATAACAGACCAAGGAAGAACAGTGGAGGAGGTAATGGTCAGATAGTTCCAAAGGGATCTTCTAGTTCGAAAATCAATCGAACCATAGACACCAATGGTAAGGCTAGAGGAGGAGGAAGAAGAGTCAAAGGACTTGATGGTTATATGGTGGTCAGATTGGTCTATAAGGGAGGGGTTGTAATTGGAAGAAGATTTATATAAACACCAAAGAGAGTTATTTATATTAGAGAGAAAGGAGTCAAAACCAAAAGAGTGCACTCCATTGGAGATGAAGGAGAGGAAGGGGTTCATTGGCTCAGAGAGGAAAAGAAGGTCAGGCGAGTTAACATGTAAGAGATGATGAAGCATAGATTGGGTGGGAGAGTTTCCTATGCCTCTACAATTCCAATAAAGAATTTTAATCATTGACAGAAAGTTTTGAGGAAGGGCCTGAGGATAACCTGGTTATTGGACCTGCTTTGGGAGGCTCCTGCTTCCTAGGTTTCCTTTTTCCCAGTAAGTTTGAAAGAGGAGAGAGGTCGACTTCCAAAGTGGAGACCTGTATGGGAGGAGGAGATTCCTGAGAAGGGGACTGGGGAAGGTCCTGGAGAAGGTGCAAGTTGGTGACTGCTTCTAAGGCCAAAGAATCAGAGGAGGAATTATGGGCTGCAATGAGATTTTGGATAGGAAAGCAGAGGAGGTTGGTTCAATGACAGAGTAGTGTTCCAGAACAGAGAAGGGGTTAGAGAGGTTGACTATAGGTGTAGGAATTTTCTCAAGGATATTATGTATGATTTCTGATATCTGAGGGTAGAGACAATAAGGAGCTGACCTGGTTAGTCGTTTTAGAAATAGTTGGGGCCACAGTAGTTGAAGCAGTTGGGAACACAGCAGCATCTTGGATATCTGAAGCTTCACCAGAAATAAAACTGGGGACAGCATCCTTAACTGAATTGGGTTGGCTGGGTAGAGAGACTGCTTCCTCTGCTTCAAGCTCGGCAACCTTAGGAGAGTCTCCATCTCTAGAGAGCTGTTGCACAGGGGAGGGCCTCCTCAAAATGCCAGGCTTGGCAGTGAAAGGACATTTGTCTGTCAGATGGCCTGCTGATAGACAAGCAGAACATAGAGTGTTCTCGTATGGATTTCAACTTCCACCTTGACATCACCTTCCAAATCCACTGTTATAGACTTAGGGCAAGGAGTAGGTACATCCAGATTCACCAGGACTCCGACAAAAGAGAGAATTCGCTGGGTGGCTGTGATTTCGTCAAGACAGAGGAGCTTGCCCATGGTGCTTGCAATTAATAGGAGGATATCATTGCTCCAACAGTGGTGGGGGATCCCGCGGAGACGGACCCAAACCGGAGTGATAGCAAGCCATGACTCTTCACTCTGCCCAGGAGACTAGGGGAGGAGAAGCAATTTTTTCCTATCTAGGAGGAAGGGACTTTGGCCAACTGTGGAATCTTTGTCCTCCTTTGAGTTAAACTTGAAGATAAAATGCCCTTTATCTGTGAGGGAAGTGAGGTAAGGTCTGGAGAGATGCCAAGAAGCATGGATCCATTGCTCTAGTCTTTCTAGGGAAGGCCTCCAACTAGCAACGTCCAATAGCATACAAGGAAAAAGACTCCTTACTATGGGAAATCATCTGTTGTGGTATTCTAATGGTGGGCTTTCCATTGACCCAGACCGGAGGCTCAAGGGGTAAGGGATTAGGGGGATCCATAGTGGAGAAGAAGCTGGCATAGCTCTTAGGAGGGGGGATGGAAATAGGGGTAGGGTGATTTAGGGCAGGATTTAAAAGGCTATTGAGGTGATTCTGAAGGAGAAGTTGGACAGGGGCCCAGTTGGAGAGGGGAGGATTTCCTTTGGAAATCACAAGCTGATTAGAGACATGAGGAGACTTACCCGGAAATGGTTTCGATGGACTACTGTTGCCTTGATCTTTGGATTCAGAAGGGGAAAGCACAGGTAGGGGAGCTGTGACCAAACCTGGAGGTGCCTGAACAATTTGGTCAGACCGTAAGTTGGTTGGGGTGGGGGTCCCTGATGTAGGAGAGCGGGAGAATGGGTGTTTGGGTTTGAGAAAAGCTAGGGATTTGGGGCAGAACAGGAGGAGGTTTGCCCATCGAGGGAGTAGAGGCAATGGATTAATAACATACTCATGAACATTTGACACATAAAGATCCATGAATGTATGAGGATCATCCAATGCACAATATTGAAAGAGATGGAGACCGGTGAGTATTAGTATTGAAAATTATTTATATTGTCTTTACTATCGTCTCAATGTTATCTGTCATGAGTTCAGATATCAGTAGGAGTGACTTGGTGTTGTGATCGTGTGTGCCGAAGCGTGAGATCAATAAGCAATCAAATCATAAGCCACACAAGATGAACACATGATTTACGTGATTCGGTAACTTCACACCTACGTTCACGAATAAAGTTTTTCTCCTTCTTCACTAAATAGAGTTTTCTTTTCTAATCAGGGTTACAACAAGAAAGAGATGATATGTAGTTTTTGGAAAAAAACCAAAACTAGCCCTTAACCCTAATACAAATGGGTTGGGCCTACAAAAGGAGCCAAACCCAAACCCACATACCCAACACTTGGCGCTAAAAAAACGTGTGTTGCAAAAAGTGCGCCATCCGGGTTTCACCCGAGGGGGAGTATTGGCTTACTTAGCAAAGGAAATTTAATAATTAGATGGGAGAGGGTAGGGTAAATCAAACAAGGCAAATCATACCGTTGAATGGAATGGACAATCATGGTATGATTTTCATTATTCTTCAGGATCCAAAGAACATGACAAGCTCGTTAAGTTCTTTATAATCTCTCAAGACTTACTCTGTGCAAAGGTGAACAGGGAGAAGGAGAAATAGAAGGTTGTTCCCAATTGTCTCTGCCAAGGGCCTTGAAACTCCTCATTTTTTCCACGTTCAAACAGCCACACTAGAAACCCTGTTGTTCCGAATGAAACAAATAGAACTAGCCATAAGTCCCAGCTGAATGGCTTGGTAACCCACCACAGACTATTGGTGAAGTCATTACGTTGTAACGGTACAATCATTGATATGCCACTCTCTGCATATGGATGTGTGAAGTCCGAATATAATGATCTGTTGGGAATGATTGTAGTATCTGCCAAAACTGCATCATATTTCTGCAATAAAAGAGTAGAGAAATAAATTCCTTCAATACATACAAAATGGTGAAGTGCGAGTTTAAACAGTCAAACATCCTAGAATATCAACTCATCAAACAGCTAATTAAAAATGTTGGTTTTTTTTTTTTTTTTTTGCTGAGTTGGCCTAGTGGCCAGAAACATGGAAGGGAGTCTGCCTCTCCCCACATCAAGCCCTAGAGGGTGCTTGGGAATGAGTGTTGCTATCCACAGGAACACCCTAAGACACCCACTAAAAAAAATGTCATTTTATTTCTATTGGTATATGGTCAATCCAAAAAGGTAACTGCAAATTTAAACAAGCTGGATGGCTGAGTTGGTGGCATGGAAATTGAATCCGACCATACCCTATGTATAATAGGCACCTAAATTTTTGGCCTTGCTTGGGCTTGATGGGAAAGTCCCACATCCCACATTATCCATCGATTTCACTAGGCTTTATATACTTATTTGGGCCTTCCATCTATTATCTTAAGTTTTCTGGGTTGGTATATGGTATCTTACATGACATCAGAGCCGGTTCTTATTGTTTTTGTGTAGCCCACGTGGTCCATTTATGAAATATATATGTTGGGCTTGCACGTGAGGGGCAAGCTTTTTGGTTGGTACATGGTATATCTTATAGGGCTCGTGATTTGGATCAAGACGATTGATTGTACAACCAGAACCATGTTGTCGGATGTGAATTTCGACCCCCCCAATTTTCCTCTCCAAGAGAGGCATGGTTTGGGGAAATCTCCATTCATCTATATATATGCTATTTAAATTTTACATCAAAAATGAGGATTCCGACTACCCTCAAAATCGATGGATCACGATCGCCAGCTACGGTACGGCCGTAACACCGTTCTTCGACAAAAGTCGAAGAAATATGGGGAGAAAAATAATAAGGTGGGTTCTTCCTCTCGTCTAATGTGCTGCCGGCAACACACGACGGTTGTCCTGTCACATTAATTTGGGTCTCTTTGGGTCTCTTTAATTTTGGGTCAATTAAGGGTCATGAGTTAAAGTCCGAATAAAGGTTAATCCTCACATAGCATAATCGTAGTATATCCAAGTAAAATAAAATAACTAGAATAAAGAAAATAAATTAGAAGAGGGGGAGGTGCCAAATATTTAAGAAGAGGATCGGCCCCGTTCCCGGGTACCCCCTTCTGATCCCTTGGCAAAATAGGGTTTAAAGGCTGATTTTTCAAACCAAAATGATGATGCAAATGAGACTTTGACTTGTGATTTCTGTGTTTTTCGTGTGCGATACACGAGTGACAAAAGTAAAAGGCCGATGGGCCGTAATTGATTGAAGGTGGCCGATGGGCCAGGATTGATTGAAAATGGCCGATGGGCCAGTGTTTGTTTTAGGGTGGCCGATGGGCCGTGATTGATTAAAAGTGTGTGCGAAATCACTCATCTCATCTCGTTATTCTCATTTATTCAATTTTAGAAATCAGTTATTTATTCCCTTTTATCATTAAGTTCGATTAAATATCTGGCACCTGAGGTGGAGGAAGAAATAAAGGAAAAATATTTTTGGGTTTATTTTGTTGGTTTTATAGTTTTTGTGTCTTTTCAATATAAGGGCTAGAAGGGCCTAACTAGGGGATTTTACTTGGATTTACGGGATTAGTGCTTTACTACTGATCATCGGATTAACCCTAACCTAAGGTCCTAGACCGCCCACATCAGCTCTCCCAGTCCCCTAACGGAACAGGAAAAGTGATGGGGCGAAGCCTAATGCGCTAAGCTACCTAACGGGGAAATCCGATCTAATCCTAGTGTATGAATAGCCTGAGTTTGATGGTTCAGCGCCTAAGCAACTTATTAATTGTGATTTTTAATTGGTTCGGTTTGTTTTGAGTTGAAGATTGATTAAGAGGTGGATTAAATGTATTTTGGGGTTCTGTTTAAGTTGTTTAAGGTTCTGGAATTTATAGTTTTAATTTAAAACGTGAAATGATGTCGAAATCCGTGAAACGGGGTTGGCAGAAGACTTGGGCGCCAGGGGGGTGGCGCCTAGGATATTCTGGTGACTTGGGCAAGTGGCTGCTTCTGGGTGGTTTGGCAAGTGACGATGGTATCGATATTGTTTTCGAAATCCAAGGGGTTCTTACTTGGTGAGTTTTAATGTTCTAAATTGTTTTAATTCTCTGGTGTTTAAATGTCAAAGGGATTCGGATTCGGATTTTGAGACGAAACCAAGAGTTCGCGTTTTAGTGCAAATGAGAGGATGGGCGCCAAGGGGGTGGCGCCCAGGTGGATGGCTTGAGATTTTCAGGTTTTGTTGGGACTTAGTTATTGGTTTTTGGATTCTGGGGTTGTTTTAGGTTCTGGTTTCAATTAATTTAAATTATATGATGATTAATTACTCATTTTAAATTGAAGTTGTGAACCAAGGTTATAGTGTAGGTTAGGCGCCACAGGGGTGGTGCCTAGGTGGTTGTTTGTTTGTTCGTAAAGGCTTTGGGGGCTAAGCCCGAATCGATTAAAGTTTCAAACATTTTAAGTTAAAAGTGTTTTAATATGTTGATTCGGATTGGTTTGAACGTTAATTAATTGTATTAAGTTGTTCGCTAGGGGTTCTCTATGAAAACAGGTAGGCTGGGCGCCCAGGGTGTGGCGCCCAGGTGGATTTGGAAGGATGGGCGCACAGGTGACTGTGTTGAGGTTCGGTCGGTTTGGTGACTCTTAGGTCAATTTAAGTCTAAATTGATTTAAAGGCTTAGTGTGTTTGGGTGTGGGATGCTATTCGTATTCAATTGAGATTTATTTAAACGCCAATTAATTGGGCTAAGTTGTGAATCGGGTTGTTCCGAAAACAGGGAAGCTGGGCGCCCAGGGTGTGGTGCCCAGGTGGATTTGACAGATGGGCGCCAAGGGTGTGGCGCCCAGGTGAATTATTCTGTGGTTTGGGTCAGTTCAGTATTTTTTAGGTTGATTTGCGGTTGAGCTTTATGGTTTGATGTATTTTAAATTAAAAATGTCCTGTTGCGATGATTAAGATTAAGTTTCGTTTCAATTAATTTGGTTTTAGTGACGGGAGAGGCTGGGCGCCAAGAGAGTGGTGCCCAGGTGGAGGTGACAGGATGGGCGCCCAGGGAGTGGCGCCCAAGTGTCTGCCTTGTGCGTCCGAGTTGGTTTGATGTTTTAAGTCTATTCGGGTTTATGGTTCCGATTGTTTTAGATTTTAAGGGTGTTCCGGTGTGTTGATCGTGATTGACTTCGAATTTAATTTCAAGTGGAGTTTCCTAGTGATCGGGTAGGATGGGCGCCAGGAGGGTGGTGCCCAAGTGGATGCGATAGGATAGGCACCAAGGGGGTGGCGCCCAAGTGGGTGTTTTGTGATTTATTCGTTTTGTACTTTCTAAGTTGGTTTGAGTCCAAATTGATTAAGGTTTCGAGTCAAGGTTTAATTAAGTGGTGGTTTCTAAGGGAATGGGATAAGATAGGCGCCAGGAGGGTGGTGCCCAAGTGTAAAGGCAAGCTGGGCGCCCAGGGGGTGGCGGCCAGGTGTCTGTTTTGTAGTTTCGGGTGGCTTTTGCGTTTTTAGGTTGGTTCAAGTCTAAGTTGATTGAGGTTTTAGATTTCTTAAATTTAAAAGTGTTTTGTTATGTTAACTAGGATTAAATTTGGGTTGTGTTTAATTAGAAATTTTAATTAGGGGTTCTTTAGAAACGGGATAGGATGGGCGCCAAGAGGGTGGTGCCCAGGTGGCAGTGCAGGCTGGGCACCCAGAGGGTGGCGCCCAGGTGGACTTTTTAGAGTTTATTGGTTTTGAGTTTTTTGAGTTAATTAGAGATTAAGTTGATTAAGGTTTACTTATTCTAGGTTTAAAATGTTTTACTGTGTTGATTCGGATTAGTTTAAAGCCTTAACTAATTAGCTTAAACTTTAACCGGGTTGTCTTAGGGAATGAACAGGCTGGGCGCCCAGGGGGTGGCGCTTAGGTGGCTGTGGAAGGATGGGCGCCCAGGGGGTGGCGCCCAGGTGGCTGTCTTTTGGGGTTTTAGGTTTTTTTTTTGTGTTTTTAAAGTTCTTAGTTATTTCTAAATCCAAATTAATTAGGGTCTTAATGTTTTAGAACTCTTAATGATGTGATGTTGCTTAAGTTTACTAATTATGTTGTTTTAATTAATCTTAGGATTTGTCCTATTTAGGCACTAAATTCAATAACTTAAACTATCTAACTATTCTTTTTGGGTTTTTGGATATCTTTTAATTTGTTTTTGGTTTCTCCTCTAATTTACTAGAGAGTAAGGAAAGAGAAGAAGGGATTTTATGTTTTATGATTTTTTGGGATTTTCTATGGATGTGTGGTTCAAATGATATGATGTGAAGTGTGACAAAGATGGTAATTCGAAGTTCAGAACAGATCATACAACCAAACATATCATTAATATGCAGTTTCTAAATGAACTAAATGCGGAAGATTTGAAGTTGTGCCCAAAAGTGGAGAAATCCACTTGGGCGCCACCCCTGTGGCGCCTACCCTGCTCAGTCAGGGTTTTCAACGGAACACAACGAACGCACAAGAATCTTAGTGTTTTCAATACAACTTCCAATATTCAGCGACTGATGCGAATGTCTTAATTCGAACTACTAGCGATGCAACTAACGAAATTATAAGCAAACGATGCAACGGGCGGAGATAAAGAACCCGGACCCTGTCTCAAAAGGGTAGGCGCCCAGGGGGTGGCGCCCAGGTGATTCAAGATGGGCAGGCGCCTAGTGGGTGGCGCCCAGGTGGTTCCGGAGAGGGCAGGCGCCCAGGGGGTGGCGCCCAGCCTTTCTGCCAATGGTTGCTTGCGATCTTTTCAATATAAATGATGATGATGATGATGCTAATGCGAGATCTAATCTAGCTAAGCAATATGAACTACGAAATCAAAGAAAACCTACTATGTTAGAATGAACCTAAACATGTTCCTAATATGATGAGATGCTAATACCATTTTTATCTCAAGTTAATGTAGACCTATGATGCTCAAATGGCCCTAAGCATGTTTCTAAGCATGAATGGTAATGGAGTGTAGTAAAAGAAGGGAGATCTAGGAATACCGGTATGAAGAAACGTTTCTCAAGTTCCTAGATTGAAACCTTCGCAAAGATCCATAGCTTTACTTGAAGATATGGAAGCCTCCTCCTCTCTTTCTCCTTCTTCTACTATAGATCTGAAGTTCTTCTCTAATGGTGGCTACCTTTCTTCTTCTTTTTCTATTCTCTCCTTTTGCCTCTTTTCTTAGGGTTTTTTGGGTAGCCTCTTCTGTAAATGAAGTTAAGAGGGATTATATAGGTTTGGGACGAGTTTAGAAGGGGCTAGGGCTTCATTAATTCGTGTTTCTAGAAGGTCTCACGCATCCCTAGGCGGCTTAAGTTGTTTTAGGGTGAACTAGGGTTTGGAGGGAGGATGGGCGCCCATGGGGTGGCGCCCACATGGCCTGCGCAGGCTGGGCGCCCACAGGGTGGCGCCCAGGTGATCCTGGAGAGAGTGGGCGCCCACAGGGTGGTGCCCAGCTGGTTTGTGCTTCGCTTTTGATCCTTGGTCCCATTTGGAGTCGAGACTGAACGGATATGTCTTCACCTGGGGGGAACCTACATTAGCACTTAATAGGCTGGGCGCCACATGGGTGGTGCCCAGATGGATTTCAAGGCTGGGCGCCACATGGGTGGTGCCCAGATGGATTTAAAGGCTGGGCGCCACATGGGTGGTGCCTAGGTGGTTCGGTTCGTCTTCGATGCTTGGTCCTACGTATGAGTGGTCCTGGTCTAATCTCGAACCAAACAAATAAATTTTAAGGTGGGCGCCCACCATGGGGTGCCTAGGTGATTCTAGGAAGTGTGGGCGCCACAGGGTTGGTGCCTATGTGGAACTTAGGAGGGTAGGCGCCACATGGGTGGTGCCTAGGTGGAGTCGGTTCATTTTCGGAGTTCGCCCCCTACGTTGAGTGGTCCCGGGCTACTTTTAGGCTAACTAGTGAAATTTGGAGGCTGGACGCCCACCATGGGGCGCCTAGGTGGTCCCGGGCTGTGTGGGCACCCACCATGGGGCGCCTAGATGGTTTTCCATAGGGTGGGCGCCACATGGGTGGTGCCTAGGTGATCTCTTCTTAGGACAAACTTCGGAAGCTCATAACTTTTGACTCGCTTATCGGATTTGGACGTTCTACATACCGTCGGAAAACTCTCGAAGTGAGGAATTCAATGGTATAAATGTCTTGACAAATAGGTGCTGAAAAATATGGGGGATCTCTGGACCAATGAATTCGATTTCCTAACTTAGGCTAATCGGGTGACATTTTGGCAAACTAAGTATGGTCTTTAGAGGGATTGGCCTAAGCATGTCTTAAGTGGTCCAAAAAAGGGTTTGAGTGGTGTCATGGTTCACTTCTTGTGTGAGTAGTGAATTGGGCTCGAGATCTCGACGCGACTTGGCTTTTCTCTCGCGAATTTCTAGAAATCGTCGAACTAAGTCTAAAATTAGCAACAAGCATCTTCATCGTCGTTAATTAATCTGAATTATGTCATTAATCATTCAATTGTGGGTGAAATGGGGGCACCACTATATATGATAGGTATTTAAGGCTATCATAGGGGCCAAATGAGGTGTCTACACATGTTCTAGGGTTCTCGAGAATGGAATTTCTATAGTCTATATCTTTGAAAGAAAATGGCGACTGAGCCCATTAATAACCCAAGCTCCAACTAGAGTTGTCCACTAGTTGTGTCCTAGCCTGGCCTGTTTCATTGAGAACATTTATTTCCTAGATAAATGAGCAAAGAGCAACAATCCATCTACCAAAACATAGAAGAAAAAAAAGAAGAAAGAAAGAAATAAAGAAAGTGTAACTCTTAAAGTTCTACAATGAAAATAAAATTACCATGTGTTGAACTGACCTTAAGGTGTAATTGGTAAATGAGGTCGTCATAGTAACTTGGTTCCCCTACGCGCCCATTATCAAAGCCGACGTACTCAAGTAACACTGGATACTGCAAATAATCTATTGACATCACTTTTTCAAACACTTCAGTGCAGAACCCCCTAGGAACTGTTTTGTTGTCATTCGGATCTTTAACAACCTCCATGAACTGGCTAAAACCTGTTTTCATAGGGACACCAATCTTCAGCTTTCGTCCAAAAACCCTGCCTTTCGGTACTGCTGTAGACCCTCCAGGCCAAATAATTCCATCGAGATCATCTGCATTTGCCGAGTAATTCTTCTCCATGTCCATAGAACTTCTACTCCTCGAAAGACCAGCCTTTGGGGTCCAATACCCAATGACCCTCCCACCATTCCCCAACACATTCACTATCTGAAAATCGGTAGACTGCAACTGCCCGTCTACTAATTGGATGTCACCAGTTAGGCCTTGAATTTTGGTGCCTAAGATAGATTTCAAGTAATTTTCTCCATTTGGAGACACATCCGAACCCAACAAACCCATCGGATATTTAGAGTCGGTTGAATTGGATTTTTCATTAAATTGGAAGCTAGTTTTCTCTGCTGCCGCTGCCAAAAGCCATGCTGTATCATAAGCCCACAGGGAATAAGCATCAAGATCCAATATCTCAATATCCGGGAATTGTCTTCGGAACCGCTGTTTCCATCGGACCTTAAAATCATCAAGCATTTCAGATTCAGGTACGAATGTTCTAACCCCCAACACTCCCTGCATTGAATTGAGAACAGATGAATTCATGTAACATAAACGGTTGGTGAGATAAGATGCAATTATCCACACATAACCTTTTTCCATCATTCCTGCCTTGTGTGCATTAATGAAAAACCTCTTGTCGACTGAAAAGGACACATGTACTATGAACACTCTGGCCCCCGTCTCTGTTACTATGTGCAGTGTCTTGTTGATTGCGGGCTTTGTGGATGAAAGGACTAGTCTATGACTGACTTTAGCGTCTATTTCTTGGATGGCATCTGTGAGATAAGGAATCAACCCAATGCCGCTGTTATTGTCATCATGGATGATGACTAGCTCTCTCCATCCAAAAGCTTGGACTACTGCAGCAATCACCCTCACTTGAGAGGAGTCATTCTGTGCCATGCCCACAAAGAAAGGCATTTTAGTGGGAGAAAGAGAGGAGCTGACTGCAGAAAAGGATATGATGGGAATGTGTGCTTCTTCCCCCATATAAGCTAAAAATTCAGCCTGTTCCAATGTGTGTTGGAAGATGAGCGCTTGCACTTTGCTTCCATTCATCAGATCTAATGCTATTGAATACACACACACACACACACACACACACACACACACACACACACACACAGAGAGAGAGAGTTATTCTCTTACATATAGTTATATAGAAATTGCATTGAAAGCTAAAATGGTATATATTTAGTACTAGCCAAAATATAAGTCGAGAAAAAGTTATATGCATTGAGGTTGCAACTTGGGTTGGGCCAAAGCCATAACCTCATGGGCCGATCTGACCGGAAGTGAAATTTGGATTGGGCCTTTTCAGGTTCGAGTCAAACATGGTTGATCATTTCGAAACCTACATAGAATTAGTGACAATCATCCAAACTTCACTCCAATTGGCGGCTAAGCGTTACTTTAACATACTATTTTTGCATCTAAACATGGTAAATGGATAATATGTCACGTCTAGGCCAAGACATGTTTGTTTCTATGTGTGGTAAACTAAGATAAATATTAATGTCACATCATGATAAAAGAGATGAGGTAAAACAAGGTTAGATGAAGTGTGTGATGAAGCAAAGTATGTGAGAGAGAGAGCGATAGAGAGAGTTGTAAAGTAGTTGCTTTTTGTATGGACTTTACTTTACTACGCTTTACATAGTTTTATGTGATAAATAATAGTGACTTATGGTAACAAAATTGGCAGCTGAACTTTAATTTACCACACTACCTTTTCAATTAGACATGTAAATTAAGTATATAATAAAAAAATTATTCTAATAATGAACTTTACTATCATCAATAACATTAACTTGTTGTTATTATGAATCTCTTTAAATATATATTAAAATCATAGTATCTTAAAAAAACCTCAATTTAAAATCTTTAATATTCTTCAAAAATCACCAAACAACAAAAATCTTACAATATTCTAATATTACACTATTCTATTCTCTACTATTTTGTTCTTGTAATATTTAAATTTGTAAATATTGTAATTTGTAAACATTGAAATGGGTAGTAAGAAACAATGTTACATAGATATGCCCAAGAGAGTTAGACTTAAAGAAGAAGACGAGAGGCTCATTTCAAGTGATACTAGGGTTAGTGTGTCACAATCAAGAATTGTCCACCTCTTATGGAACCCACCTATTGTGAATGATGTAAAGTAGGGTCGGTCATACTTCATAGGTCATAGTTGGCTTCATTTCAGAGGCCATCGACCATTAGCCATGCTTGTTTTATTTACTGAGAAAGTTGAAACCAAAGGATCAAGAAGAACGAATAAGATACTATTGTCAAGGTATGTCCCTCTTTGTTGATGACTGTTCATTTATAGTACAATGTTACCAAATATTACAGATCACAATCGATTATTTAATAAATACAATTATCTGATTTGTATCATCAAATCTCCTATAATTAGTAGGCTAACAAGAATCCACGTGTGTGGATATGGTCCTGAGTTTCTAGATGAATTTAGCCAGATGGGCCTAGGTCATGTGGATCTGCCAATGAACCTGGGTTAGATTGACCTCTTCTGCACTCCCCCTCAAATTGATGCCGTTGTGAACTGAGCATCAATTTGGTAGTAAGAAAATCATGACATGGTCGGGGTACTGATTTGGTAAAGAGATCTGCAAGCTGATTTTGTGAGGAGACATGCGGAAAATCAATTACTTCGGAGAGGACATGCTGACGAATGAAATGGCAGTCAACTTCAATATGCTTAGTGCGCTCATGAATGACGGGATTGTTGGCTATTAATATGGCACTTGTATTGTCAGCATAAAGTGGAGTGAGACCAATAATTGGCACACCAAGTTTTCGAAGAAGTCGACGAAGCCAAATGATCTCACTGCTAGCAGAAGACATCAATCTATACTCAGCTTCAGCTGAAGATTTGGAGACCATGGCTTGCTTTTTGCACTTCCAGGAGATAATAGATGTGCCTAGAAACATACATCATCCAGTGGTAGATCTCCTACAGTCAGGGCAACCAACCCAATCCGCATCTGCATATCCTTGAAGATGAAATGAGGATGTAGAGGAATAGAAGAGTCCACGATCAAGGGAACCTCACAGATAACGAAGAATTCGATGAACAGCAGTGAGATGGGGTTTGTGAGGATTGCTCACAAACTGACTGACAACTTGCACGGCATGAGATATGTCTGGCCGAGTCATGGTTAGATAGACTAAGCTCCCAACAAGTAGTCGATACAAAGTGGGATCAAGAAGAGGGTTGCCTTCCTCTCTTCGAATTTTTGTATTTAGTTCTAATGGAGTATCAGCAATTTTGGAATCTGTCAAATAGGCCATTGATAATAGATCTTCAACATATTTTCTTTGATGGATGTGAATGCCAGCCTTAGTGCAAGAAATTTCCAATCCAAGAAAATAAGTGAGGGGTCCCAAGTCCTTCATCTTAAAATGGCTCATGAGATATTGTTTCAGAGCAGTAATACCTGATGCATCATTCCCAGTGATAATCATCTCGTCTACATAAAGCAACAAGAGAGTACAACCAGTACTAGTACGCCGAATAAACATTGAATTATCATTAAGACTTCGAGAAAAATTCGCGTGAAGAATAGTGTTTTGAAAATTTTCAAACCATGCACGAGGTGCTTGCTTGAGGCCATAGAGTGATTTTCTTAGACGACAAACATGATTAGATGGACATGCATATCTAGGAGGAGGCTTCATAAAAATCATCTCGCGAAACTCCCCATGCAAAAAAGCATTCTTGACATCTATTTGCCAAAGAGGCCAATGGCGTATAGCAGCAACTACCAGTATGGCACGGATAGTGGTCATTTTAGCAACAGGTGCGAAGGTCTCTTCATAGTCTATACCATACTCTTGCTTGAGTCCCTGAGCAACAAGGTGAGCTTTATATTTATCTAGATTGCCGTCTGATTTTTCTTTGATAGAATAAACCCATTTACTACTAATAATTGGAGCCTCAGGTGGTCTTGGAACTAGATCCCATGTGTGATTTGATTCGAGAGCAAGCAATTCTTAAATCATAGCATCCTGCCATTTAGGTATCTCTTTTGCATGCGAATAAGTAGAAGGAATTGAAATAGAATTGGGGTCAATAAGAAATGCAGAAAGACTAAGACGGTCAGGAGGTTTGGATATACGAGTAGAACGCCTCACAGGTGGATGTGGTGGTGGTGGTGGTGGTGGTGGAGGAGGAGGAGGAGATGGTGCTGGTTGTGCAGAAGGAATAGAGAAACTATTACCTTGTTGTGAAGGGGCCTGCAATGGAAGATTATCAGGAGTAGAAGTAGTTGCACGAGGCTGCTTCTGTCTTTGACTATAGACCTGTAACATAGGAGGTGATGTGGGATCTTTGAATCGAGGAAGATATGAAACATCCAAAACATGAGAATTCGATGGAAGAGAATAATAGTTAACATGCTCAACAAATATGACATTACGGGAAATGCGAGTCCGATGAGCTTCTGGATCATAGCAAACAAATCCCTTATGCTCATCACTGTACCCCAAGAAGACATATTTAGCTGCTTGTTGAGATAATTTGGCTCTTTCAAATGATGGTAGATGGACAAAACAGAGACAACCAAATGTTCGCAACAAAGAGTAATTTGGTGGAGAGTGATGATAGCTTCAAATGGTGAGATGTTATTTAAAACCAGAGTTGGCAGCCTATTGATTAAATGAGTAGCAGTATGAACTGCTTCACACCAAAAGATTGTCGGAACCTTTGATTCTATGAGCAAGGCCGTAACTGTCTCAAGAATGTGACGATTTTTTCTTTCTGCGATCCCATTTTGCTGTGGTGTATGAGGGCAGGACTTTTGATGAACAATTCCCTTATCTGACAAAAATGAGGAAAAGTCCCCAGAAATATATTCTTCTTCGGAATCAAAGTGAAGTACCTTGATAATTCTATTAAATTGAGTATGCACTAAATTGAAAATTTTCTTGAAAGTAGGCAAAACTTCAGATTTAGCTCGAAGGAAATAGATCCATGTAAACCTAGAGTGATCATCAATAAAGGTCACATAGTATTTATAACCTAGCTTATTGCATTTGGGTACAATACCCCACACATCACTGTGAACCATATCAAAGGGAGCACTGCCCCTGAATCACTTATAGGAAATGGTAAAGTGTGACTTTTGCCTAGACAATAGGAAATACAATGAGAATGTAAAAAGGAAGTAAACATTTTATTATCAACAAAAGGTTCCAAGCAACCATTTCGAAATAAAGATGCTAATTTATCATTATTTAAGTGACCAAGGCGCCTATGCCAAATGGTCCACAAATTGGTCATAGAACTAAGTGAGGTAGCCAAAAGTTAAAGAAGCATAAATTGGCCTTGGGTTTGAGGGAGAGTCTTCTTCAAAACAAGTTAAAGAAGCACCTCAGAAAACTAAGTAGATAGCTGTGAATGTAACTCCTTCAAAAGCAATATCACAAACTCGAAAGCCTAAAAGGAAACTTGCTCCACCAAAGAAAATGCCACAGCAGCAAAACTTCAGGCCTCCTATGCAGATACAATCTACAAACTTCAGGTCAATTTCTCACTTCCATGGTTATTGTTTCAAATGCAATACATATGGACATAAAATGATGACCTGTAAATTTAATTTGAGGCCTAGAAACTTTGTGAATAGGAACTCTTTTGATGCCCTTATGATGTATCCTATAGAATGCTTCATTTGTCATAATTTTGGGCATCTAGCTAGAAATTGTGTATATGCACATGACTTTAATCGAAGACAGGTACAATTTCAAAAAGCAAATGCTATTACATATGAACAGAGGGCTCCTAAGACTGCTGAGTTGACTGATGTTGAAACGGATAAGTCTGCTAAATCAGTTAAGAAGGTTTGGAAAAGGAAAGAACAGAAAGACAAGGCTAATTCCTTGATAGTACAGACAGCCTTCAAAGCACAGGGAAAGTCGACTGCATGGATTCTAGATAGTGGATGCTCTAGTCACATGACTGGTGACAAGAGTAAGTTCTCCAAGCTACAGCAGTATGATCGAGAATCTGTGAAATTCGGAAATAATGATGGAGATAAGATTGTTGGGAAAGGTTTGGTCAGAATAATTGGTGGAAAAAATCAGATCCGAAGAAGTGCTGTTTGTTAATGGGTTGAAACACAATTTGTTGAGTGTCAGTCAGATATGTGATAGAGGACATGACATTTCCTTCAACAAACATGGCTGTGAGATCACAGACAACAATGGAAAGGTTGTGGCAGTTGGTATAAGGACTTCAGGCAACTTATATATTCTCTCTGAAACTACGGTGAGTACGTGCATGCTAGGGAAGGAAGGTGAAAGTTGGTTGTGGCATAGGAGGCTTGGGCACATAAGCTTCAAGAATTTGTCTAATATATGCTCCAAGAAGGCAGTTCAAGACATACCTTACATTGGGAAAGCTCAGGACAGTGCTTGTGATGCATGTCAGAAAGGGAAGTTGACTAGAGCTTCTTTCAAGTCAAAAGAGTACAACACAAGCAAGCCTTTAGAGCTGGTACACACAGACTTGTGTGGCCCGATGAGGACTCTAAGTTTGAGCGGAGACAAGTACTTCATATTGTTCATCGATGATTACTCTCGCATGACTTGGATTATGTTTCTGAAGAACAAGGATGAAGCATTGGATATGTTCAAGATCTTTAGAAAACAGGTCGAGAATTAGACTGGCAGGACAATAAAGGTGTTGAGGTCAGATCGTGGAGAGTTTACTTCAGATGAGTTTGAGGAGTATTGTCAGAAACATGGAATTCGTAGGCAATTTTCTGTAGCTCGCACACCTCAGCAAAATGGTGTGGTTGAAAGGAAGAACAGGACAGTGCAGGAAATGGCTAGAACCATGTTGACAGAGAGTAAGCTCGTAGATGGATTTTGGAGTGAATTGCTGTATACATTCAGAACAGATGCATGCTTAGAGCACACAGCAGCAAGACTTCCTATGAACTATGGTTTGGCAAGAGAGCATCAGTGAAGTACTTCAAGGTATTCGGCAGTAAGTGCTTCATAAAAAGGTTGGATCAAAATCTTGGGAAGTTTGATGATCGTGCAGATGAAGGAATCTTCCTAGGCTATTCTATTAGAAGCAAGGCCTACAAGTGCTACAATAAAAGGCTTAAGAAAATAGTCGAGAGTGCAGATGTTAAGTTTGATGAAAACAAAAGACTTCCAAAGAATATTCAGAAGATTGAGTATCCAATGTATGAAAATCCTGATGATAACAATGAAATTGAAGACTTGCCTAATCACAAAGAAGGAAAGTCAGACGATAACTGAAAAGAGAAGAAAGAAAATGACAGATGGCATAATTATCATGGTATTAACGAAAGTGATATCATTGGAGATCCACAAGTTGGAGTACAGACTAGGAGGATGAAAACCAGTTTATTCTCTATTTTGTCCACAGTTGAACCCAAGACTGTTGCAAAAGCAAGTAAAGATGATAGTCGGGTCAAAGCAATGCATGAAGAGTTGGATCAGATTGAGAAAAACAAAACTTGGGAACTTGTACCTAGACCAAAGAACAAAAATGTCATTGGTACCAAGTGGATTTTCAGAAATAAGTTGGATGAGGAAGGACAAGTAGTGAGGAACAAAGCTAGATTTGTTTGTAAAGGCTATGCACAAGTTGAAGGGATAGATTTTGAAGAAACCTTTGCACCTGTGGCTCGGGTTGAGGCTATTCGTATGTTTCTAGCTTTGACAGTATATAAGAGCTTCAAACTCTACCAAATGGATGTCAAGTCTGCTTTTCTGAATGGCAACTTGGAGGAAGAAGTATATATAGAGCAACCAGATGGATTTCAGTTGGGAGACGACTCGAATATGGTCTGTAAACTGAAAAAGGCTCTCTATGGCCTAAAGCAAGCACCAAGGGCATGGTACTCTCGGCTGGATGCCTACCTATCGCACCTTGGGTACAAAAAGGGTGTTGTAGACAGCAACCTATACGTGAGGACAGAAGAAGGTACTCAGGTAGTTGTGGTCGTATACGTGGATGACATCATCTTTGCGGGCAACAAAGATGAATTGTGTACAGAGTTTGTAGAGAAGATGAGGACCGAATTTGAAATGTCCATGATTGGGGAGCTCTCGTTCTTTCTTGGTCTCCAGGTTAACCAAATGAAGAGTGGCATGTTTATCTCATAGGTAAAGTATGTCAAGGAGATGTTAAAGAAATTTAACATGGATGACTCAAAACCTATCAGCACACCCATGACAACAAGCTGCAAGTTGAGTAAAAATGAAGAGTCAGCAACTGTTGATCACACAATGTACAGGTCCATGATTGGAAGTCTACTGTATCTAACAGCTACTAGGCCTGACATTTTATAAGCTGTGTGTATGGTTGCTAGATTTCAGGCAGATTCAAGAGAAACACATGTGACAGCAGTGAAAAAGATCTTCCGATACATCAAAGGAACAGCAGACTATGGTTTATGGTATCCACGGGGAAAGGACTTCACATTAATAGCCTACTCAGATGCAAATTGGGCAGGATGTATGGATGACAGGAAGAGCATCAGTGGAGGTGCATTCTACTTAGGTGACAAGTTGGTAGCCTGGCACAGCAAGAAACAGGATTCAGTTTCCTTGTCTACAGCGAAAGCTGAGTATATTGCTGCAACAACTTGCTACACACTAGTTCTTTGGATGCGACAGATGCTGAAGGATTTAGGAATTCAGTTGGTTACGGCTATTCCTATTTTGTGTGATAATACAAGCACCATTAACATTTCAAAGAATCCAGTTCAGCACAACAGGACCAAACATATTGCCATCAGGTATCACTTCCTGAAGGACAAGGTGACTGATGGAGAGGGGAAGTTAGAGTATGTTCCGACTACATAACAAGTTGCAGATATTTTCACAAAGCCTCTCTCGAAAGAAGTTTTTGAATACCTCCGGATGAAATTGGGGGTTATTTCTTCTCCAAAGAGGTAGGGAGGATTGGAGACAAGGGGAGTGCGGGCATATTGTTGCAGAACTTTTCACTCCCGGACATCTCCCTTTGTTATTATTGTCAAAGGGGGAGATATGTATGTATGTTTTGCAGAATGGATTTGATTTTTTAAAGAACTCCAGAAGAGTGGGCTAAGAAGGTTTGATGACAGGGGAAGTCAAATGAGTTTTCTTTTCTTCTCCAAGTCCGTAGGTGTTGACAACAATTCCAAAGGGGGAGATTGTTGGCCATTTGTTTTATTTTGTAATTGTTGTCAAACATAGGGTGTTGGCATGTGTAGGAAAGCAGCATGATGAAGGTTGCAAGCATTCGAAGTGAAAATAGGGGCACTGCATGTTCAGGTTATGTTAATTAAGCATGTTGTTATGCTTATATCTTCACATCTAACATCTGAATTAAAAAGTGGTCAACATGACTTTTGTGCATCAGTGAGAGGGCTTCATTTTTGGTTTTGGAATCAGGTCGATCCGACTTCAGGTTTTAAAGTTATGGTCCGGACAGCAGAACAACTCTGCTTCACTCAGGTTGCTGTTCTTCTGTGACCAGGCGGCTTCAAGGTGATTTTACACTACTTCCCATTCAATCTGAGTTAAATCTCAAAACATGAAAGTTGTAGTCCTCTGATAAATCTTTCATTTGGCTCAAGAATCATGTCGTTTCGAGCTCGGAAGAGGAAGTTATGAATTTTCTAGTGGAGACAAATTATGCAGTTTTTCTGCACTGCGGGATTAATTACTCTTCTTTGTACTTTGTTGTGGGTCCCATTATGTGTTGGAAAGTAATTAGTAGATGGTCCATCAGATTCATCTGACTTAAATAGTGGGTCAGCCCAGTCCAAACGAGGATTTTCTTGTTGGGTTCTTTGTTTGGTAAGAAAGTCAAAAGGATATTCTTCCTACCCTTTTTAATTGTTAGCAACTTTTCCTATTGGCTGAGATCCAACTTTTTAGGATCTGAGATATGGGCTTTGAAAACTGAATGTTAAGAAACAGAGAAAGAAGTGTGCAGTTTTGTAAAAGAGAGAAAGACGTGTGAAGTTCTGCCTTTCCATTGGAGTTCTTCTGCAACAATCAGCTTGGAGTTTTCTTCATAAATTGACGTGCAATTTATGAAAGAAAAAGGGGTGCAGAACAACATCTGCTGTGTAGTGAGGGGCAATTCTTGATACAGTAGGGTGATGGTTTTGAGAAAAGTTGCAGAGTGCTATTTTGGGAAAATTGAAGAACGGTTTGAGGTTGGTTTTTCAGGAATTTGCTGCATCAGAATTTAAATATATTCCTGCATTAGATCTGTCTTGCATATTTCTACACTGTGCAGAATTCTGAATAGTGGTGTGCAAGGTTTTCATTGTGGTTTTCTTGTTGGGTTTTTCTGCATCTGAGATTGTGTTGAATTGTTTGAATCAGACAAATATTGCAGGATATACAGGTGTTTGTTTTGGCTGATTGAAAATATTAGAAAGCATCTGCATATGCTATATTTTTGTATTGAAAGTCTATAGGGCATCTGGGTATGCCATTGGGATATTATTGTGAGACAGTTGTGTCTGTCAAATTAATTGGTATCTTGTAATCACTCAAGTTGGGGCTTGAGAGTAGGGGTTGGTGCTCCTGTTCGTTGTAGCGGGCGAAAATTGTAAAGGGGTTGGTGCTCCTAGCAGTGGGTGCTGCTAAATAGTGGAAGTGTGCACTTTGTACACCGTGGACGTAGCCTGCGGGTGAACCACGTAAAAATCCCTGGTGTTCTCTTGTGATTGTGTGATTGCCTGGTTGATTACTTAAGAAAGTGCTCATCTATCTTGCAGAATTAAAATTGAAATCCCCACCCCCCCCCCCCCCTCAATGACCAATTGAACCTAACATGAAGGTGGGTGCCTTCCTTTCACGATTTGGATCATAGAAGGTGGAGATCCTTCTCTTTGATGAAGAAGATGGAGGTATTTTTAGTGTTCTGATACCATGAAACCAAAGGATCATGAAGAACAAATAAGATACTGTTGTCAAGGTATGTCCCTCATTGTTGATAATTGTTCATTTATAGTACAATGTTACCAAATATTACAGATCACAATTGATCATTTAATAAATACAATTACCTGATTTGTATCATCAAATCTCCTATAATTAGTAGGCTAACAAGAATCCACGTGTGTGGATATGGTCCTAAGTTTCTAGATGAATTTAGCCAGATGGGCCTGGGTCATGTGGATCTGCCAATGAACCTGGGTTAGATTGACCTCTTCGACAAAAGTAAGGTGATATTTACTTCCACAAGGAAAAGTCTTAAAAGAATGTATGGTAAAATAATCTCTACTACTGAAAATTTTGTCTCGCCCATGTTTGGTGACAAAAAACGTGTGAGAAATCATAGCTCCAGACACCAAAACTTTGACTTTGTAAGCCTCCAAAAAATTCTAGCTTATAAAACTTTAAATTTAGGATTAGATTTTTGTCTTTTCTTTATGTTACCAAACTTTTTTTTTGCTACACATGGGACTTGAGCACGCACATTCCCACTCACGTATCCATGTCTCAATCAGTTGAGGTGCTGCTTGCAAACTTAATTTACCTTACCAAACTTTAATCATCTTTTACGAGGAAAATTTCTTAAGGTCCTTTTAAAGTAAAAGTAAGCCATTTTGGTAACTAAAACTTGATTTTTCCACTTGTTTTGAGCAATTAAACACGGTAGAGTTGAACTTTTTATCTTGAAATTACTTTACTACAGATCTTGTGAGGCCCCACCCCTTGTGGGCCCTTACTTTGAATTAAATAATTATCAATATGTTAGTTCCTATGTTAATATGCTACTTATTGGGAATTAGTAGTATAATTTATAATATTCCTAAGTTTTAGAATGTAGCTTTTATTTAATTTTAGTAGGTTTTGATTTAATTAGGACTTAGCTAGAATTAGAATTAATAGGAGGGCTTTGTGAGAATTAGAACATTTTAGAATCCTACCTAATTACCCAAATGTCCATGGCCCCATTTTATTTCCATTTGCAACCAAAATAACCTTTAGGTAATTAGCCTAAAACCCTAAGTTATAAAACCTAAACTATTGCAACATTTCCCAAAACCCTAAGTGCCTCTCATCTCTCTCAATTAGCCTATCTTCTTCCCCAAGCTACCCTAATTTCCCCAAATCCCAGCATAAGGAGGCTAGAGGCTATCCCAATTTCAGCTACAACACACATAGAGACTTGAATTCTCTTCTTTCTCACCTCAATTTCCATTTCTTCGACTCTAAGGCAAGTACCCTATGCAATTTCATTAGATGCATGCTCTTCTTCCTTGTTTCTGTAATTACATTTCAATGTTTTGATAATGCTAGTTTAGATCTTCTCTTGAGCTTGTTTTCATGGTAAAATGGCCATTGATGGATGGGTGTACCCATTTGGAGGATCAATGGTCCGGATGGATTAATGGATGGTTAGGCATTGAAGTGATTTTATTGTCTTGTATATGTATGTGATGAAATGTGATGGATGGTGAATGGGTTGAAGGGAAATCCAGGGATTGTGCTACTGTAACAGTCCCCGTAGATGAAAATAGTGAATGGGTGGTTTATTGCGTTGATACCGGGACCTAGGTGGGCCACCCGATGGTCGATCCGATCCGTAGATCTGAAAGAGGACCCACGGTCGAACCTTTAGGTACTGGACCCGTGCGAGGTGGGCCCCGTTTGGCCCACCATCAATGCACTCCAAAACCAGGAAGCGTTAGTGAAGGGGAGAAACTCAGTTGGGCACAGGCCTTGGTGGGACCCAATTGTTGATTAGATCGTAGATCTGGTCCAACCACAGCGCCGTGTGTGACCGGGCGACCTTGGAGATCAGACCCATCGTGGGTTCTTGATTAGTGGGGCCCATCATCTTAGCTTTCATATTGTTGCAGACGGTAGTAAGATAGAAAGCGGGCAGTTTCGTTTTGGGATTGTGGGGTCCAGGTGGGCCACCGATTGCAGATCAAACCCCTACATCTTCTAGTGGGACCTTGGGCGACCTTGAGGGTGGAGCCCGATCGGAACCTTGATTAGAGTGGCCCACTTCCCAGAAGGGCCTGATGCGCCTGACGAGAAAACCTCATTACAGAACCACGTTCTGTGTGAGGCGCTGCTGTTGTGAAAAAGAGAGAAAGAAAGAGATGGTGACGTGTGGGGGTAAGAGATAAGTGAGTGGTCTGGTAGGATGGGGGTGCATGGGAAACTTTAGCCACTGCCTTTTTACTTTTAACTTTGATACTTTGCCCCATTTGTTTCAAAATTTAGGATAAGAAGCCCCTATGGTCTTTTATAAACTCCAAACTAGACTTTTGACTTATTTTTGAGAATGGGAATAAAGAAAGGAGGGAAAAGAGGTGTGATGACATGGGATGATGTAATCCCATGTGACTTTAACTTGGTTAAAAGTGCCTACTCGGCCCTTAGGTTTATAAAAATTAGGAAAAAGACCCCTTAGTCTTTAATGAACATAATTGGAGTTGGGACCCTTAAGATTTATACTTTTAGGAATCACATTAGATTTTAGAATTAGAATAAGCCCTGGGTATTTTATGAACCCAATTGGAATTCTAGTGTATGACCTGGATTTTCCTTCAAACCCAGAATTCAGCGTGCGGGGTCGACCAAACACATCGAAAACCGCAAAAGTTGAGATTTGGCCTGGAATCTGTTGATTCAGGTAGACCTATGTACCAGGTCGACCGGCAAGCCACCTGGTCGATCGGGTACACTAGAAATTCCAGAATCCAAGCTAAGTCCCAACCCTGATTCCTGTGGAGCAGATCGACCCAGCAACATTGTAAACAGTAAGTTGTGAGTTTAGTCTAGGTTTTGTGATTGATCGATTGTGGGGCCCATTGACCATCCAAATGAACTTCCATTAATGTGCCAAGCACGAGTCAATGGTGTAGCTCAGCCTTGATTCGTGGGGTCCACCAATTGTGGATTTAGGATTTGAATCATCATTGACTCGAACCTTAATTGTAGCCCATGGAGTCCACAACTTCAGGAGCACCAGGTTTACCATTTTGGACACCTGAGGCTACAGATGGGGACCCAAACATGTGATGAGGCCTGAATCAAGAGTGGACCACTACCTAGGACTGGTCTTTTGTCTATTTCCATTTGACTCCATGTTTTAAGGACTTCTTGTGTTATTCTTCTTTCTTGTCCTTGTTATTGTCTTAACATATTAATTAATGGAAATTGGAGGACCTGAATCTAGGATTACTTAGTGGTGACCCTAAGTTGTGTTTGTAGATAATTGACCCGTGTCTGTGTCTAGACAGGCCCTCATATGGCCTAAGGTTGGGGATGTGAAACCATAGTATGAAGATGTTTAGGATAAATGGTTAGTTAGCTCACTGTGTAGGAGAATAGGGTGATTAATTGTGGAATGGACATGGTATGGTATTTGTGTTGCCTCAAGCCACGGTTGTGAGCCTTGGAGTGGATCCAATGATATTGGACTTTCACTTGGATATTAGACTGTGTTCCATACTGTACATTAACCTCTTAGAGACTTGGTTAGGACCTTGCTCACGCAAGATAAGCCTAGACAAACACAGACCCGTACTTCGTTCCCGAGTCGGCACTGAACATTCACTCAGTTGTTCTAAGCTCAGCCAGTTGATTGATCATCTCTGGTAGGAGCTATGTTCCGGTTACTTAAAGCTATCATGATGAGCTGTGGTTGGACGGACGGTGTGATACCAAGTCCGGGCTAATCTGATAAAGGGGTGTGATCGGTGTGATAAAGGGGTGTGATCGGTGTTATGTATATTGTATGTTATGTTTATTATCAGGGCTGTCATCCCTTGCATGGTTATTACCCTATCCCCACCGCAAATTGTTTATGGTATGGGACGTTTACAGTACGGGAAGGCCGCGGCATAATATCCCGCGGTGTATTTAGTTTGTATGAATGTGCCACCTTGTTGTCTGTTTAGATTAGATACTTTACATTTCTGATTCTAAACTGCTATTACTGCTCAACTGCCTAGATTATGTACCTTGTTTACTCATATGATTATGTACCTGTCATTACTCTCTTAGTGTATACATCTTGTGTTATCTGCATATGGTGCCTTGCCAGATCTTTGGATCTGACCCATCTTTGGTACTTAAGTCCAGACCATGATTCCGCGGGCGACGCGATCTATGAGGTGCCCGTAGTTGGGGACTACGGATGGGGGTCGGCTGACCAAGTGGTCGAGCCGGAGGATGGAGAGCCTACACATGAGGGTTGAGTGCATATTGTTATTTTGGGTTTGAGAGCATTTTATTTTGTAATGAGACATGGGTAGACTTACTGATATGTATAAATATTTTGATAACCACTTTGAGATTACTAACAGGCTTCCGCACTTCTACATCTGATTTATATACTTGATACTATTGCTTCCGCTATCTTTTGTTACGCTTTCGCATATAACTGTTGATTATGATGTTGTTTAAAAAGTTTTAAAATTAGACCTCACTGCGGACTATGATCTTAGAAGTTCTCGGTTTTTTCGGGAAGTAGCGCGCCAACTTCGGATATCTTAGCGTTATCTTCGGTATTCGGAATTGGGGCGTTACGGATCTTACTTTACCACTTACAAAGCAAACATTGCCAGTTATCAATATATATAAATGCAACAATTCTATCTTGACTACAAGTGGAGTTAAATTAACCTGGTCTTCGTGCTTGCATGCTTGTGTGTATGAGTGGCACACAAGACCATTAAACTCAGAGATCCTTAAATTAAGCCATGATATCATGATTGTAATTTAAATATGATGAAGATACCTGCAGATGCACTTCCTGTGACACTCTTGTTTGAATCACGACCATTTAAGTCCAATCTAGTTCGGTGATTGTAGCCATGTCCATTGTAGAAGTCCTCAAGAGCCATAGTCATGGTACTGTTGCCAATTATTCCGAACAACGATGCCTGATCTAAAATCACACCCACATCGATCTTCTGTGCTGCTACTGTAGCTGCCCATTCTCTACAAATAGGAAGGAATGTCAATGGGTATCCAGTTTTCCAAGATAACAATCCAAGAGAAAGGTGATGTGGAAACTTGAACTTGTTTTTATTGGATCAAGGAGAAATTCGAATATCGATTCAAATCCTTCTTGGTTCCTGTAGGAGTAAAAGGTTTATACATTCAAGTATGATTATAGATTCTTGTCTGTTCCGACTCGAAGAACCGAATTCAAAAATGAATAAACGATAGTCATGTCTTTAAGAAAATGCATTCTAAGAGTATATATGGCTTCAATCATTTTGCCATTTGAGTCTTTAACGTAGCTTTGATATACATTATCCTTTTAAAGGCTCCATTTGTATGTTTATGGCGAGTTCTACCAAAAATAAAAAAAGGGTGAGGGAGTACACCTGGGGTGAGGCGGGGGAATCCTCTGGTGAGGGTAGTTGACCTATGGTGAGGTAGCACAACTTCGAATGAGGAAAGATGCCTATCTAGGTCAAAACCCTAGACATGTAAGAACAAGCGCCTCTTACAATTAGGGTAAGAGGTCATTCTTGTCCCCCCAATATCATTAGTGATCCTAGAATGAACCGACTTACCAAGTCCAGACAGATCAAACTGACTTTGTTGAAACGTGACAAGTGGGCCACATAGACCACATGTGAGCTACATGCTTACACTGACCATAGTCCCACTATACTATAAATAGGAGTGCTTGGTCACCTTTTGGGAGCAAGTGAGAGAGCAAGTGCACAAGTGAGAGTAGTGTGTGAAGTGAAGTATTGTGAGAGCCTAAGTGCATGTTTCTTTACAAAATTCCAAGAATTCATGTTCGGAGGAATTTCAAATTCTCTAAAACCTGTCTCTCATGAGGTGGAATTCCAAATCCCTCCTCTTAAGTAGAACATTTGAAATCCCAACTAAATATAGAGAGAATGATATTCCAATCATTTCAAAAAAAAAAAAAGGAGGAATTCCAAAAGACCATTTGAGACATTTTCGGTGGTTGGAATTTAAAATTTTGGTGAAAGAAACATGTCATTTTAAATGTTAGGGAATAATATACTACACCATGTCCAAAAGCTCCAACATAGCAAATTCTTGTAAGGAATTTTGGTAAAGAAACAAGCCCAAACTGTAGTGAGTGAGAGTTGCTTTGAAGTGGGCGAGGGCATTGAGTAAAAGTGTAGTGAGTGCTTCCCTTCTAGTAAATGTGTAGGCCCAAAGTGTGTGCTTTATAAGTTGTATTGTGTAATTTGTGCATGTGTGGCTAATAAGTCTTGTAGTAGTATTTGTGGGTGTAACTTGTAAGCATTGTAATTGTGTAATTAATTAAGTGGGTTCTTGATCTTGTGTACTTGTATATATATGAAGCTAAGTGGCTTGTTTTGATTGTAATCATAAGTTTTAATTAAGTAGTATTCAGTGTGTATCTCCCACTGCCTAACAAATTTACGCTTAAGGTCAGAAACGCTTAAGGCCTCCGTGCATATGGTCGTAAGCCCAACAATGTTTCTTAGGCTCAGCGCATGCACGTATGCCAAATACATTTATACAGTGGAGGAGCTAGGATTTGGTCTTCTTTTTTTTTTTTTCTTTTTTTTTTTTTGTTTGGAGGAAGGGAGTGGGCAAGGATGATCAACTAATTATAATATTTCTAGACTTATGGTAAATCCGAACCATTCAAATGATGACCCATTTCCAAGCGGTCTACGTAAGATTTCACTTAAATAGTTTGTAGTCAAAATGATGAGTTTTAGAACATTTGGATAAGATATTATACAATAAAAACATTTTATATATAGATCAGTTTTGATATAAAAAAACCTATAATCGTATTAAAGTGGAATTTTACACAGAAAAGGGAAAATTATGTTGTCGCCCAGTGATGATTTCAAGGCCCACCAACATTATTTACATGATATCGACAACAAGAAGAAGAAAATAAAGAATCATAGAAGAGTTCCACCAAATTCGCTAGGCTCACTTGTAAAACATCTAAATCGATATCATTGAAAAATTGCCCTCATCAAATTTAACTCTAAAGACCCACTTTCATGTTGATAACTTTTAACACACTCTAACAAAATATTATAAACAATTCAAAATTTTCATATAAATCAATTTGACGTTGGCCCTAGATCATATTAAGTTAAATTATTCATAAAAATTAGCCATTTAAGTGGTCCCACTCAATAGGCTAAGAAAATATTCTCAACTTAAAAGAAAACGATTGGAGATGTAGAATGTCACTTTGCTCAGTAGAAATGAAAATGAAAACCTTGCCTCCCATAGAAGGAATTAGAAACGTCGATAGAATGAAAAAGACAAAAAATGCCCTCACTACTTTTTAAAATTCTAGGGGCCCCCTATCTTTTTTGGCTCTCCAAAGTACCTCCATTTTGCATGATTGCTGGTTAGGCGACTATACAATTGCAGCTTCCCCCGGTTTCATTTCTCCCACCTTGACAAGGTTTCAGCTCTTATTGTAGATGAGTCTTGGCTAATCCCTCACTATCTTCCAGAGCCTATTAGGCAGCACCTGAACTCAGTTTATGCAATTTCTCTCCCCCTATCCCCATCCCAGACACTGCCTCTTGGCTTGGGAACTCTTCTGGGAGTCTCTCAATCAAGGAAGTTTGTAACCTTCTAAGATCTCGTGCAATTCCTGTCAAATGGGCAGGACTGGGTTCAGGGGCGGAACCAGGAATTGTGTTTAGAGAGAGCCAAAATAAAAACAAAAGTTTAAACAAAATTGCAAAATCTTGTAATAAAATATGCAATAAATTAAATACATAATACTCAAACTACATGGATAATCATAAGAAAAATAACTTTTTTCTATATTTATCTATGGTAGATAAGTTATGATTGGATTAAAATTTTATATAATAGGAAAGAAATAAAAGAAAAGTTCTTTTGAGTGGGTTAGATTTCAAGTATAAAGCCCGACGATTGAATAACAAAATGATATATGATGCATTGGTACATCTACTAATGTAAATATAGACTAATGGACAAAAAAAGTTCTCTAAGTGGTACCGTCCTTTATTTATGCATGTAATTTGTAGGCTACAATTTAAGACTTCATTATTTAAAACCTCAAAGAAAAGTAATGACATTGTCCCGTATATAAAATCTAAACCATTCAATAGCATGGTTCCACTAGTTTTTATCTCTTTAATATAAATTTCTTTAATCAATTTTTTCTAAAGTAAATAATAATTAAAAAGGTACAACTATATTTCTTTATCAACAATGGATAAAACTCCAATTGAACTAAAACTTAATGTAATAATAGAACCCAAACAAACATTATTTTTAAGAAGATTAAATTTCAATATAAGCCACGGAGATTGAACATACATAATGACATGTAGTGAAATTAGTATATATATGCAATGTAAAAAAAAATTTATAAGACAGAAAGTGGGTTTGTTGTTCTTCTTCTTTATTTATTCGTCAAAGTCTTTGCAAGTCTGTCCCCTCTTGGATCATAAGATTTGGGGTAACTGTAGATGGATTAGAATAAATATTAAAAAATCTTTTTCCCCGATCTCCATCAAGCCCTCTTCATTTGTTCCCATTTACTTCATTTCCTTTTATCTCTTTTCCTTCCTTTTTCATTTTAGATTTTCCCTAAAATCGGCAATATTTTTATTTCCTTTTTTTCTATGATTCAAAATCACGTTAAAAAATTCTTAAATAATGGAGGGGCCATCCATTAATGGTTGGCCACACGATGGAGGGGCCAAAATTCATGATGTAAGGTGGGTTCATGATGTAAGGGGGGGCCATGGCCCCTGCCGGCCCCCCCTAGGTCCGCCGCTGGTGAGGGACAACAAAGTGGGACCGACTTTATAATACATCCAAACCATCTACACACATGGGACCCGTAAATCACATTGGACCCATTGAGTTTTCACCTATTCGAATGAATTGGACCATTTGATCGAATGTCAAAATTTTCTCTTTAATATGAAGTCGCCAAATTTGTGGACCATGGATGAAGGGGTTGAGACATGGGATTGACCCAAAACTTGATATATGGGCCCATCCAAGATGTCTATTTCCATCCCCCATAAGTTCCATGATAGGTGGGGCCCTAGGTGGGCCCCATTAAGTTTGTCCCCCACCATATGGTGAGGGATGGGTGCATATGAACATCCCCATATTATATATATATGAGAAATATTCTCTTATGAGAGGAATGCACGTGTCGTCCATCTTTGTGAGGCCCACTCATGCCCATCCTTATCACCGTTGGATTAAATCTTAAAATAAAAGAAAAGGTATTGCTAAAACATGTTTCAACTTTCAGATTGTTACCCACTCGGGTTTCAGGTGATCAGGCATGAGTTTTTCTCCCGTCACGGCGTGTGTTCGCATACCACCTTAGACTTACTTAATGCACGTGTGTGGTCTTTATCCGTGCACCTGGGAAAATAGTCCTGTCGGGATATATACGCCTAAATGCGAGGGCTTCCACCATTTTTTCTCATAGTACCGTAAGAGCAACTCTCACAGGAGCATATTCTATATCTAATGTCAACATCCTAAATGCAAGGGCCCCCACACCTTACTTTTATAGTATCGTGAAAGTAACTTTAACAAGAGCATATGTCATATGGAGCTGAGTTTTTGGCTAACCCATATCATCGGGGGCACGTGATAACCGTCCTATAAATATATATATATATATATATATACACACACACACACACTTTTAGGTTCAATCTATAGGGCCTGTTTGGGGGATTTACTTGTAGAGTTATGTGGAGTAAATGTTATTTTAAAGAAATAATAAAATATAAATGAGTTATGATGGTATTTTATTTTTAGTTGTTTGTGATAGAATTTTTTTGACTTTTTTATTGGGATATGGAGTTTTTTTGTCTTTTAATAGTTGCTTTTTGACTTTTTTGTAAAGAATATAGTGGGAAATAGGAAATAAAGTACTTTTATGTGACTTATTTTTTAAAGATGGGGACTTTACTCTACTCAACTCTACTGGTAAAGAACCCAAACAGGCCCTAAGGGAGCTGAGTTTTTTGCTAACCCTTATCCAAAAAAAAAAAAAAAAAAACCTTTACATCTATTCTACCCATTTGACAGACATGCATCTATGTAGTTCCCACAAAATAGACCGCCTATAAACAGTGCATGACATGCTCATAGGAGATAATTTTCCATATATACATACCTCATATAAAAGGGGATTTTTATGATCTTCTCACTATTTTTAATGAGTTTGGCTTGGCCTGAATGCTCCAGTTCGTGTCCGAAAATAACAGACCCGGACTTAGCCATATCACAAACCGGCGAACTTGGAATCAAACACCAGTGTACTCGGATCCTGGCTTAGACTCAAATCAATTTTAAAAGTCCTGATGCTGGACACAGCTGAGTACAACCCAAATCTGACCCACCCATCTATGTCTTTTCTAATATTAGCCCAACTGCTTTTTCTCGAATCCAAAGCCAGAACTCCAGTTTTTAGCTGATCTAGCTATCGATCCATCCCATAAGATCCGAGTTCAAACCAAGATACCCCATGGCTCCACAACACGCACACACATTTCTCATAAATCTCTCACTCTTCTTTCACAGATTATCAAGATGAGGTTAATCACAATATGAGTTTCAAACTCTAATATGGATAGATAATCAGCACTCTCTAGTATCACACCACAGCACGCACACATTCCCCAACCCCACCAAACCCGGATCCTCTGAGGCTTTTGACCCACGGTAACTGTGAGTATACGAATCACAGTCCCAGCCATGATTGATTCACTCATGTTCACCTTTGGGAAAAATTGCGTAAGAGGATCCGGACTCCACCCCACCCCATATCCTGATCTAGTTTATTTCCTTACCTGCAAAGAAGCAGCAGCCAGAAGTATGTGGCCCATAGCTTCTTAGTCTGATTAGCTTCCTTCCCCATGTTATGGGTTTTGCTACTGCGCATGCATTTCTTCGACTTCTCTTCCATGGCTGCTGCTGCCGTTGCTTCTTATGCTTCCAATATAATAACATGACGGGGCCTCCAAGTAATGCACACCCTTCCTAGACGTCTTCCATGTATTTTCTATGAACCCAAGATTTCTTGTCGTCATCTGTATTACGCGGCCTCCTGACGATTTTGTCCTATGATTGGACAAATTTCGACCGGCTCAAGTTTTGCATTCGCTTGCCCTTACAGATTCTTCTTAAAACTTTTCTATTTATAATTTACTCTTGACTCAAATTCCACTGAAATTTGAGATTGGCCTACCGCTTGATCAGTCGATTATGTGTAAACATGGAGCTCAGATTCGAGTAAAATTTCAGGATGGTGATTTTGAGAGATTTGAATAAGGCTGCAAACAGAACGTTCCAAGTTGAAACTATACTTGTTTTGAACCCAGAACGTTTCAAAACTATGGTCCCGGTTAAGGATCCCAATTCCAATTAGAAACTTATTTTATTGGTTCCAGGCCTGATTCTGAAAGGGGGAGCCGGATCCGGTTCTTGAATCGGGTCTAACTAGATGACCAAAATCTAGTTCTAAAACTGGTCCTAACTTCTTTTCTTTTTCTTATTTTATTCTTTTAATAAAATAAGGATATCACTCTAGTTATAATAGTGCATCAAGCATACTTGTCCAAAAAAGTTGATTTTGAGTTACAATTTACAATATTAAATATTTGTATACCGGGTCTTAGGTCCACGGGTCGAAATATGTATGAACTCAAAACTAGACTCGTTTATCAAACGGAACCTAAATTAGGTTCTAAACCCGGAACCGTTTATGAATCAGAACCTTAAATAAGTTTTAAACCTGCTTTTTTACAGGTTGGAACCTCTGGAGAATTGAATACCCGTTTGCATTTCTAGATTTGAATCTCCGATACGGCCCCATTGATGGAGTTTTAGGGTGCATTTGTGTGCGTTCCCTAACAAAGACGAATGTTCTAATTTTTCATGCACCCATTGTTCTTTTGTTGTTTCCTAAAGGCACATTTTCCTCCAAAAAGTGAGAGATGAACAAGTATTCCTTTACCTACTATTTTTGTTTTCTAGGAGGGAAAGAAATGGAAGATTCCTCTTGACAACCAAATCCTTGGGAATGGTAAATCCATTTTTATAATAATCAAAATATAAATTTATATTATAACATAATTAATTTAAACAAGTTCATATATAGTGTTAACCCCGACCAAAATGACTAAATTGGGAACCCATCGGAGTGCATGTTAGAAGACATGTACTAAGAGTTGGCAATGAATCGGGTTTGGAAAGGATCCAACCATATGCCTAAACCCAAATATGAGAATTTCTCAATTGTACAATTAATTAAAAAGAAGTTCATATATAATGCTAACTTGAACCTAATTACTAATAGGGAAACCGTAGTAGACCAAAACTCACCTCGTCTGAGGGTTAGAGGACGTCCACCAATGGATGCAATGGATAGGATCCAACCATGTGCCTAATATGAAAAATCTTCAAACAAATATAGGGTTGACCTGAAAATTACTAGTAGGGAACCCATAGACCATAGTGCCCCACAACTTAGCTCGTGTGAAAGTTACAGGATATGCACCAAGGGATGGCAATGGGTTAGGTCTAGAGACGGTCCATCCACATGCCCAAACCAGATATGAGAATTTCCATTAGTCCCAAGAAGTTCGGCTCTAGGTGAGTGTTGGCTGGCTCTCAATCATACAACCCATATGCAAACCAAATAAAATCATAGGTTTAAAACCCATATGCAAACCAAATAAAATCATAGGTTTAAGTTATAGTTCTAAATCTAATTTGGTTCTTATGAGAGAGAACACTTGACATCTATAATATTTGTATGAAGTAAGATACTCTGTCCAACTTAGGACTTGGACGATGTGGAATATGAGACTTACCAACACTCCCCCTCACGTGCAGCCACGGCCGACCAGCCAGCTGGCCTCCCTCCCCCGTCTCCCTCTCAGTCTCCTGTGGGGAAGGAGATAGGGCGGCAATAGGAGCCGCCGCCCGGGGCTGCAGCAGGAGGGGGGAGGGAAGGAGAGAGGGAGAGAAAATTCAGGGGGAGGGAGGCTGGCTTGGACTGCCGCCGCAGGCTACCGGGCAGGCCTGCCTCCCCGCCGGAGACTTGTGGGGGGGAGGGAGGAAGGGGTAGTTTTGGAAAAGTCCTTTTTTTTTTGTCTTGTAGTGCGATGGGGAGAGAGAACCTTCTAGTGCCACTAGAAGCTCTCATTTAATAAATCCAAGTGTAATGCCCTGCGATGTTTTATCTGAAAAGGAGTGTGTGGTGACAGGGATGGCCCCACCAACATGCTACATGTCCTAGGATTGGCTTGTAACACTAAGGGTTGACCAAAAAGGATGTTGATGCCTGAGTATCCATACGAACACGGTCGAGACGCATACCGCACACAATTGACAACAAAGGACCTAGGATTGGCTCGTAACTTAACTTCCTTCTTAACTCGAGATCGAATTTCCATTACTTATCCATTCCCTTGTACACTTTATTCATAATACGCATATTTGATTGTAATATAATCGGTTAGACTTACGATTATTATGTACTTGGACTTAGAGTGTATCCTTAGGGACCTTTATATTTATCTTGCACTTGATGGTCACATGTGGTTAAACGATGTATTGGAGGGATGATAATGGAGAACTACTCTGTGTAGATTTGTGGACTTGTCTTAAAATAGGTTTGACTTTGAGTAGTTCTCATCAAAGCTTGGAATCTAGCCAGTTGTGCTGGTCTTGTATTTCATGTCGGGCACTACGCATACATACATTATTCGACCACGGTAGGATGCACTATGGAGAGGACTGCATTCATTGACCGTCTGCGGTTTGGGTTATTTGGTGGGCCGATTACTCAAACACCAAGAATGGGCAGACGACTTTGGATGCCGTTCACTAGCATAGGATAGCTACAGGTGGCTAGGACGTCTTGGATATCCCTAGTAGGTAGCTCAGACACCACTGGAGCTGGACTTTGGGTATTGACAAGTGGCTGGAACGTCGTTGGTACCCCCAGGAGGTGGCTCGGATACCCTCATAGTCTTCCTCTTGTGCATTGCATAATACATGTGTTGGTGGTTGCCCTTTTGCTAGATGCCAGGACTTATGGTTCTTATGATTCTTGTATTTGTTTTTTTTTTACTCATGCTTATATGCTTTGTTGTCCTTACTTGATATCTCATGACTTATTTACCCTTTTTCATTCTTAATGAAACATGTTATACATTTTATACATTGCTTATCTGCTGGCCGTTGTTGGGACACCTCTTAGTTGATCCATCTTTCATTCTTTTGGTTCTTTTGTATATCTTTAGTTCATTGGCTTAGGTTTTTGGGATGGCAATGTTATTTATAAACTTTATATGTCTTTTGTAGTTAAAACTTCAATATAGAAAATGAAAGACGTGCTTTGCACTGATATTTGTTCTTAAAAGGTATCATATTTTTCCTATGTTAAGTTGGATAAACTATATATGAGGTTCAAATATTCAATCCTCACAGCAGACTTAGATTCTTAGGCATAAACGGGGGCTGTAAATGCGAAAAAGAATCAATTGGCCCAAAATCTTACACCCCTGGGTGCATTTATCGACTAATCGGGCCTAGGGGCGTGACATGTGCTTGCAAAAAGCCCAATAATTCAGTAACAGTGTCAAGTCTTTAGTGTCTTCTATACAGTAATTAACAACATGATCAAATTTAGTTGGAATACTCCGAAGAATTGTTTCAACTATTTCTGTATCATAAATATCTTCACCATATGCTCTCCGGTGATTTATAATCACAGTAATTCTGGCAGTGTGTTCTTGAATAGATTCACTACTTTTCATATAAAGATTTTCAAAGTCACGATGCAAAGTTTGGGGTTTTACACCAATTACCTTGTCAGTGCCTTGAAACTCTTGCTGTAATATTTTCCATGCATACTTCCATCTTGTAGCTGCAACAATCTTTGGAAAAATACTTCCATTAACTTCTTGGTGAATTACAATCAATGCTTTGGAATCTGTTTTCTTGAAATCCTTCAATTCAGTCTTTTGTGTAGCTATCGAACTGTTATATGTTTCTGCATTTTCTGGTTCTACATAAACCATTCTCAACTAAATCCCATAAGTCTTGAGATAACAAAAAACAGTTTTCATTTTGATACTCCAATATTCATGACATTCACCATTAAAGATAGGTATCAAAGACTGAGATAAGTTGAGAAAATTACCACTATCGGCCATAGGTCATTCTTTTTTCAAACAGACCTTATGTCAATCAGGTAGTGTGCAAACATCCTTCAGGTCTTTAGCACCTCAATCTGCTCTTAAATATTACTCTGCCCTGGTTTTAAACCGAACATGTCTCTGATACCAAGTGTTTCACAGAAACAGCAACAAATACACACTAAATAAAAGATGTAATGCAATAAGAACACAAAAGATAATTCACTGCAAGTAAAAGCTTTGTGCACAGCAGATGTGCCTATAAATCGACATTTACAGAAGACAGAGTCAAACACTACACACAACGTGGGTGTTGCTACCTATCCACAACCCACTTCCCTTATTTTACTAGACCAAACACTAAAATCAAAACAACCCACTACATGGCCTTCCACAACCCCACATCTGAAAAAGGAAGGCCGAGATTTCTACGTCACTAACCAACAGTGGAGAGTCCGAAGAGAGCTGAACATTGTAGGTTACCTCCTACCATAGTACATTCTCATGCTCTATTAGTGGAGCCATGTGCTTGCTCCTCAATTATCGTGTGCCCACCGGTATCACTCGCCGGAACGTCCTCTATGCCCGGACTTCCATCATCAGGTCTTGCCGAATCAGCTTGTTTTTCTCCATTGTTGGAATTGTCACCATCTCCATTTCTGTGGCTCGGAGTTGGTTCCGAGGATGCTGTCCCGGTGGGTTCTTGTTGGGGTGGTGGGTCATTTGGAGGTCCTCCCAAACCAGCTTGTCTTTCTCCATTGTTGGATTTGTCCCCATCTCCATTGTTGGAATTGTCCCCATCTCCATTGTTGGAATTGTCATCATCCCGAGGTTTCCAATAGCAGAAAGCTACAAGGACTAACACTGCGATGCCTGCATTTTCAAATGTCTCAGGCAGCTAACTAGTGTTGTAATTTTAGTTTTTTTAGTTGTTTTTTTTTTTTTTTGGCTGTCCATCTTCTTTGACAGTTTTTATCATATGTATGGCTTGCTTTTGATATTACATGAAACCATCAACCTTTTCTAGTGGTATTCACAGACAACCATATATGCACTTCTGTCAACCTTGGTAATACACCTTGACGGCAGCCAAATTAAAGTCTGACACTCGCAATGGATTTTCATTGAAAGTCATTCAAAAAGGGATGAAAATGCATTTTAATTACAATCAACCTCCACAGTTTACCCTTGGTAAAGTTTAACCTTAACTGTGGTAATTCACAATCAACCTCCAGCTGGTTTACCCCTTGATCAAGTTTAACCTTAATTGTGGTAGTTTACACTAAAGGTAAGAAGATCAAGGTAATTAGTCTAGTTAGTTCTACACTGGGATTTAGTTTTTTTTTTTTTTTTTTCCTGTCTGAAGTCTAAAACACTACACTCGCTGGAAACTATTCTGAGGCGAGGGCATTTGCACTGTTTTAGAACATTATTAACCAGGTCCTGTTAACATGATGAAGAGACAGGTCTGAAACTGATTGTCAATAAAAGTTGGTTGACTAATACCGTCATGTGAGCATAGTTGGTTATATATGGATTTCCCAAACAAAAAAGTACCTCCAGCGATTGCGAAGGGGGTAAGGAAGGCTTTCCAGGAAAGTTTCTTGTCAGTTACAGGGGTTTCGAGGGAGTCCGGGCACGTTCTAGCTCCGAACCATTTATTCTCAATATCAGACATGTCCGTGGACTCTCTCAAGTTAAGAACTGCTCTAGAAACGTCAGGTACCATATCAAATCCTTTTGGGAACACCTGCACAACATATATGAAGCTAAGAAAAATGTTAAGTACACACACAAATATATCCATTCATATAGGGGACATTAAAAGAAGATTCCATGGGGCCAGGAGCCTGAACTGCACGTCCTTTGATATCATACATTTGAATTTTGTCCAGGACCAGCTATCAGGGCAATCTTTTGCACACTTCTGAAAGTGGCGAGTTGGACTGAATGAGTTCTCAATATGAAATCTAATTTCTTGTGTTTGGACAACAAACAAGAGGAACAAGACAAATCATGGGTTCTATTTGGCCACTCTGATTGTAAAATCATAACCACTGAATCAAATCAGTGGCCTGTAGTGTGGAGTTCAAACCAAGTTGTCCAAATTGGTGCCTCTCCATATTGCCATTTCCAGAAAGTCATTTTAAATGTGAATCATATAACTGCTGGGGTAAGGATGGCAATGATAGCCTGACTAGTTGAAGGGTTCAACCCCGAAAGATTAGCACTGGATCCAGATTCAGGCCCATGGATCTGCAACAAGGCCAGATATAAATCTTGAACAATACATGATTGCCCGAGTGCTCAAAAGTTGGAACTTGGAACTATATGTATATAAAATGACCAAGCAAGGTTGTCTGGAGCTTAAGTTCAGACACAGGCCCAAACTAGAAAAAACTCAGATCCAGATCTGGATTGAGATAGAAGACTCTGGAAATCCCCAATTGGGGGTTTAGTCAAGGTGTGCAATTCTTGACCCCGGTTTTAGGGACTGGTTGTTTTTGTTTCCTTCTCAGGCTCAAGATGACATTTCTGCGCATGGATTAAGTACGTACTTGCTATTTGACCTGCCAACCCTTACCCTAATCCAATCCATCACAAGTCATTTCTCTTGGACCAGACCGCTTGGCCTAGTACTTCAGGGTTCAGTTTGAACCTTTCAACTCTAGTGTTGGGTTTGGATTGTCATGTCCAACCCTAGTTATATATTTTTGGGTTTGGGTTGGACACGAACATGTACATCTTACCCACTGCCGTCCTCATCTAGTTCAATCAAAATAGAATGTTAAATGGTCGTGAGAGAGAGAGAGAGAAGAGACGTACAAAACCAAATCCTCCTGTTTTGTAAGTTTGGCCAGCCATGGTATATTTATGACAATATTTCTTAAGAAAGATCTTGATATAAGGAATCTCATCTACAATGGCAGAGACCCCGTTGTTGCTGCTTCCTCGAGATAGTGCATCTGCATATTCTCCGATTGTGGCATACGGCCTTAACTTATCTTCTGAAAATCCCATGTGCTTTAGATCCTCCAACAAGAATGACGCATTTGGGTACCCCACATAGTCCCCTCTCCTAATCAATGAATTTATGTCCGTTATTGCTGGTTGCAACTTTTCGACAGTCAGCATCGCAGTCAAGTTTGCAGTATAACTTGTCACTACTAAAAAAACCAACAATGTCCACACAACCACAACCACTCTTGAATAGTTGGTTTTCAACTTCTCTCCTGTCATAAATAATAGCAAAATAACTTAGTATTTACACTTTAGAGTCTTTTCTATGTTAAACATGAATAAAGTGTTTGACTAGCTTCATGTATTTGATATAATGTCGTTCACTAATGGCTCGACGGAACATACAAATAAGACAGATGAATGTAACAAAGATGCTTCGTAGGGATTTCGAACTTATGACCTCCAGCTTTGATACCATGTTAATATATAACCATAAACACTAAAAACTCGAGCTATTAGTGAACGATACAATAGTGTATATCAATAGGGTTAAATAAAATCAAGTAAAAAAAACCCTTAGATGTCCATCCGATCCCTTGCATATTGTAATGCACAATCAAGGTTTGATTTACATTATTTCTATTTTCTTTTATGTTTAGCACAACTGTAATCCATAGGACAAAATAGGCTTGTTTAATTCATTTTAATCACCAAGACTCACTTTGGGCAAAGACAAGCACGGAGAAGGAGAAATGGAAGATAATCCCCAACTGTTGCTGCCACTCTCCACCGAAGTCCTCATTTTTATAACTACGTTCAAAAAGCCACACTAGAAGCCCTTTTGCTCCACATAAAAGAAATATCGTTAGCCATAAGTTCCATGTGAATGGCTTGGTGAACCACCAGAGACTCTTGGTGACGTAATCACGCTGTATCGGTACAATCATTGATACCCCACTTTCTGCATATGGCTGTGTGAAGTCTACATAGATTGATCTGTTTGCAATGATTGTGGTGTCTCCCACAACCGCATCATACTTCTGCTTAAAAAGAGTAGAGAAACAAATCACTTCAACACAAGATTGAAGAGAAAATATAATACAAACACACGCACAAGCACAGGCATACACACAGGCATAAATGGCAACACTTCCAAATGTACTATTTCCTTTTTCTCAGGGTCATATAGATGGAAGAGAAATTTAGCAAGATTGCTTATATATAGTTAAATACTTTTATAAGAATATGTTGGCTATAAGGAGATCAAAAATGTTGAAGACAACTGAACATTTGGAGACTGAAATAGCAAGATGCTTATATATAGTTAAATCTGTCATGTGGATACTGAAATAGGCTCCATAAATATGTAATATTGTGAGCTTGTCGATAAGCTATATACAAAAACAGATCTGTTGGATTTTTATAGCTAAGACAAGGAAGTTAACACATATGGCCAATCCAAAAAGGGAAGCTGCAATCCACGCATCTCTTGTGTAAGTGAAAGAGAGAGGGCAGTAAATGGGTCCCCAATTCTCTGAATACCCAGAGGTTCCAACCATGTCTCATCATTATTTGTCCAGGCCAGAATTGTTTCATTCAGGACATTTATCCCTAGATCCAGCCTGTGGGCCCTGTGGATGGTGATTATCTAATCCGCATGCCAAAAGGCTAGGCATACTGTTGGGCTCGGCCTTTAACCATATGTAGGGCAACAACCAGCAGTTAAGCCTACTGGGCCACAAAATAAGGCTCATAGTCATACATTAACCGCACCCCAGCATCAACTGTTGAAAAAAAAAAGAAAAATTTAGCGCCTGAGATTACGGTTGCAACTTGGTTTCACCTAGGCCTATCAATAGGACGCGTTGAGACTGGTAGAAAACCCGGCCCAAGCCCGAAAATATAGGGCTTTTAAAAAAAATTCAGTCCAGTGGGGTGGGCTTGGACAATACATTTGAAAGCCCGCCCAAAATGGGACTGGAATTGGATAGAAACAACCAAGCCCGTTTAGGCCCGGCTAGGCCCGCTACAAAGTCAATTAGTAATAATTATTTATACAAAACAACTTTCATCATATTCCATAGGATATAGCCCCTCATATTCCATAGCCCCTCATTCTCACTCTCTTTCTTCCTAAAAAAAAAAACATAGTTGTAAGTTTGAATGTATCCAAATGGCAAATAGTCTGAACATTTTGGTAGAATGGATGCATTCACTGCCTCTATTCTTGCCCCTTTTCATCCTTTAAGATCATGACTAGGCACCAAACAACATGATTTAGGGAAAAACAATAAACATAATGATATCACACCAAAACAAGAGTGGAACATATGACTATTCATTCCGCCTAGATTTCAAACGAATTGCAATTTGGGATACATCCAAACACAATAAAAAAAAAAAAAAAAAAAAAAAACCTATACTATGTTTTGCCTTATCTTAATCTCTGGTAAAGAAATTTCAAAATAAAAAATACAAAAGTGGGGCTTCCTATTCCTACTCAAAATCATTTTTTATATCTATAAAATGAATAAATTAACATCTCTTGGTAGAATATAATTCAAAAACATTGCCAAACATGTTCTACTAATTTTGTTTCTTTGGAATGAATTATAAAAGAATATTGCCAAACAAGTTAAACTCAATCCACTCTAAGAATGGGAACATTCTTAGCACATCTTATTCTCAGAACAGATACATTCTCAGAACAGCACATCTTAGTATGGCCCTTAGTTTCCGATTTCCTGCATCACCATTTGATATTTCAGTGAATATGAGTATCATAATTTATCTCATATGGCTTCGTGATATTTTAGCTATTCCAGTTTCTACCGTTGCTTCAAAATCGGCATTTAGCACCGGAAGGAGGGTACTTGACCACATAGAACTTCTTTGAAACCAGATATAGTAGAAGCATTAGTTTGTACCCAATATTGGTTTAGTCATGACCCAACTAGGATTGATGATTTAGACAATGATGGAAATGCACTAACTGATGTTTTAGACATATTAAAAGAAAAATAATTTCTGTTGATTTCTTTTTTACATTACTTGACCCATATAGGATACTCATTCTCATTCATTTTATTGATTTCCTGATTTTCTATTTTCACCAGAAAAAAAAAAGGTTTTAACCGTTCCTAAATTACTTGACCCATATAGCCTATAGGATACTCATTCATTTCTATTCATTTTCTACTGTCACCGAGAAAAAAAAAAAAAAGAAAAAAAAGTGAGTTTATAACTCCATCATGTTGCTTGTAGTTGTTGCATTGCATTGCCAGTCCCAAGCCCGTAAAAAGAATGAGGGTTTAAAGTCCGGTTCATATCGGGTGTCTGGTGACAGTAGGAATAATTAGAGAATGTTTTACTTATATTCAAGATCGAGCTAAGCCCAAGCCCGGCCCTGTCCCAGCCCGGGCCCATAAGGACGGGATTTAATGTAGACCCGTTCAATTTAGGGCTGGGATTGGGCAACAGCAAGCAGGCCCGTCCTATTTTCGGGACGGGATTGGACTGCCCAAGCCTAGGCCCGCCCCTCCCATTGACAGGCCTAGTTTCAGCCCCTGCATGGCCCAACTCGACCAAAAGTTAATTTGGGTTGGACTTGTTCAGGACCTCAGGTTGGAATCGGTCAGTCAGGACTGGATCCTGAAAGTGGCATGGGATTTTGTATCTTGAGTTCTAGTTTGGGCTTAAGGTACCGAATAATACTCAGTTGTCTGACTTATGTATAAACATATCTAATTCTTAGTATATGCACTATATTATGCATGCAGTACATATATTCTCTAAATTTTATACCTTTCTAAAAGCAGGCCAAATCCAAAATATGGCTACCCTGTCCGTGAATCAACCCAACTCAAACCGAGCTGCACTCGGATAGGGAAATTAAACTCAAGTCGGGTATGTTTGCAGAACCTAATCCTCTCTCTGCAGAGTTAATTTTTAGCTTTCTTGAGCTGTTTGGGCAGTTTTTGTAGTCACTGTGTTCGTCATTTGTTTTCTCTGTCTGAGCTTTTTGGCAGCTCGGTTCCCTGCTTCTGGCAGGATTCCTCTAGCCTCCTATTTTGTTCTTCTTCTGGGACCTTTCTCTTTTGTAGCTCTGTTTTCTGCTTAATATGAAGTTTACCTTTAAGCAAAAAAAAAAAAAAAAAGAAAAAAAGTAGTCGTGTTTGTTTGGGTTTCTTTCATTCAGATTTGGGATTATATATCGACCTGCAATTCAAGTCAAACTATGGACCTTAAGGTGAACTGTTGAGTTCTATCATGAAAATGAGATTTTCATGAAAACGAGAAAATAGAAAAATAAAGTATAACTCTTGAGTTCTATCATGAAACTAAATTACAGAGTGCTGAACTGACCTTAAGGTAAACTTGGTAAATGAGATTGTCATAGTATCCTGGTTCCCCTGCGTGGTCCTTATCAAACTCATAGTACTCTAGTGAGGCTGGGTAGTGCAAGTAATCAAATGACGTTACTTTCTCAAACACTTCAGCGCAGAACCCCCTAGCAACTGTTTTGTTGTCACTGGGATCTATATCAACCTTCATGAACTCGCTAAAACCTGTTTTCACAGGGACACCAATCTTCAGCGTTCTTCCAAATACCCAACCTTTCGGTGCAGCTGTAGACCTTCCCGGCCAAATAATTCTATCAAGATCATCTGCATTCGCCGAATAATTCTTCTCCATGTCCTTAGAACTTCTACTTCTCGAAAGACCTGCATGTGGTGTCCAATACCCAACACCCGTCCAACCATTCCCCAACACATTCACTATCTGAAAATCGGTAGACTGCAACTGCCCGCCTACTAATTGGATGTGACCAGTTAGGCCTTGGATTTTGGTGCTTAAGATAGATTTCAAGTAATTTTCACCATTTGGAGACACATCCAATTCGAACAAACTCTTCAGATTCTGAGAGTTTGGTGAATTGAACTTTTCATTGAACTGGAAGCTAGTTTTCTCTGCTGCCATTGCCACAAGCCACACTGTATCATATGCCCACAGGGAATAGGCATCAAGATCCAATATTTCAATATCTGGGAATTGTCTCCGGAACCGCCTTTTCCATCGGACCTTAAAATCATTGAGCCTTTCAGATTCAGGCACGAATGTTTGAACCCCCAACACTCCCTGCATTGTGTTAAGAATGGATGAATTCATGTAACATAAACGGTTGGTCAGCTCAGATGTGATTATCCACACAAAATCTTTTGCCATCATTCCTGCCTCGTGCACATTAATGAAGAACCTCTTGCTGAGTGAAAATGGCAAATGTACGATGAACACCCTTGTCCCTATCTGTTCAGTTATCTTGCGCAACGTATTGTTGATTGAAGACTTCGTAGATGAAAGGACTAGTCTATGACGAGCTTTCACATCTATTTCTTGGAATGCATCTGTGAGATAAGGAATCAACACTGTACCACTGTCACTGTCATCATGGATGATGACTACTTCTCCCCATCCAAATGCTTTGACTAGTGCAGCAATGGGCATTGCTTGAGTGGAGTCATTTTGTGCCATGCGAACAAAGAACGGCACTTGAGAGGGAGAGAGAGAGGATTTGACTGCAGAAAAGGATATAATGGGAATGTGTGCTTCTTCGCCCATATCAGCTAAGAAATCAGCCTGTTCTGATGTTTGTGGGCCGATAAGCGCTTGCACTTCGCTTCCATTCATCAGATCAAATGCTATCGAGTTCCGGGGGGAAAAAGTCATGCAAGCACGTTAATTGTGTTATTGGATAGTTGTCAATTGTATTGAAAATTTGAAATGGTACAGAGCACTAGCCTAGCCAAAATATAAGATACCAAAAAAGGCAGAGGCATGGAGGGACTGAGTATATCAAGGGTTGCATGTTCCAAGTTGGAACCATAGTAGATCCACACCTGATCCATTTTTAAACAATGGTTGCAGTTTTGGTTCTAACTCGGAACATGCTTTGTTGGTTTCAGGTCCGGTTCGGATATGAAAACTTAGATCCAAGTTTGGAACTAGGTCTACTTTGAAGATTGGAATCTAATTTCAAAATTGGTTTCAATTTTTCTTTATTTAAAATAAAAAAAACATTTCATTCAACTTTTAACAATGCTTCAAGTCTATACCACCTCTAATATTATACATAAAAATGACAGGAAAAAAAAAAAAAAAAACAAGTTGGCTTTAAGATACAGTTTGCAATATCAAAGATTCTCATGTATTATGTATAAGAGTCTATGTTGAAAGATGCTCATGAAAGATGCAAGCAATTACTATATTGCATATTATTTTCAAATCAATATGGGACCTACTAGGCTACTTGTATGTATGTGCCTAGAAAACAATCTTACTAAATATCCAATGTGGGCCCACCGAGAAAAAAACAAAAAAAGAAGATGCTTATGATTGAAAAATATACCATTTTAGTGGAACAATTATGTGCTTGGCCTACCCAATGTAGGCTCATTACAAAATATATAAATTACCAAAAAGAAGGCCCCTTTTTTTAAGGTACCCAATCTCCTCCTTAAAACTAGTTGTATTGTAAAATGACTCCTATTCTTTTGCTTTTAACATACGAGGTGGCATTATTTCATTGCATAAGGAAAAGGGGAAAAAACACCCCTTTCAGAATGGGGAGATTTTTGTGATATCAGTATATATCTATATATATATATATATATGAGAAAATGTGGGGCCCTCACTTCTATATCCAATGCCAACGACTTAAATCTGAGGACCCCCACCTTATCTCTCACAGTGTGTGTATATTGGAAAACATTCAAGTGAGAACTAGTTTTCACCTATTATATGAGAATTTTTTTGCGGGTATTTATCTATGTATATATATATGAGAAAAGGTGGGGCCCTCACTTCCATATCTAATGCCAACGACTTAAATGTGAGGACCCCCACCTTATCTCTCACAATGTGTGGATATTGAAAAACATTCAAGTGAGAACTAGTTTTCACCTATTATATGAGAATTTTTTTGCGGGGCCCAATTAGCAATCCAGCCAAACCTAGCAACCAATAGGGAATCCCCTAATAGTCTCTAATCCCAAGAATTGGCACACATCCGAATAGACTGAACCGTTGGATTGAGGGTTGAATAAATTTTTGAATATGAAGCCATTAAACTTGTGGGCTATGGATAAAAGGGTTGGGGGCATGAGTTTGGGGTCAAACTTGGTACTTGGGGTGCTCTCACGTAGTTCTTTCCATCCCCTCTAGTCCCATCTCTAAATGGGACCCACAAATGGGCCCCATAAAAAGTATATATATATCAACTATCACCAACTCAAACAACCCAATGGAAAATAGAAAATAGTTTTCGACTTACTTTAATAGAAAGTTTAAGAAAAATATCTTCAACACCAATTATACATCTCATCTAATTGGTGAATTAAGTCATGTTGTATAGGCCTAGTCTGATTAAGGTTTTTCAATTCCTCATGCTCTTCATTATTTAACAGACCTTCAGGTCCGTGTGGCCACTGGTGGAGCCAAAGGGCCTGGGGGTGGCCATGCAATGGAGGACGCGGGATTTTTATTTGGGTGGTGTTGGCAATAGTCAAGTTAAGGAGGCAAATAAGAAAATAATTTTTTTTAAAGGCATTATTGAGCGCACCCGCATAACAATACTTCGGTTCGCCCCTAGCCATGGACCCACAAAGATTGCATAAAATCACTTAGGATTTTAGAGAGTCCTTGTAGATTTTATGTGGCTTCCCACGATTTTTCTTTTTGCAGAGCTACCCCTTCAAGGAGAATTACTTGGATCAACCCCTGCATGTGGCCCACATAAATAATTGTCTATGGCATGATCTTATAATTATAATCGTCTATTTATTAAATCGTTAAACTTTGAGGTCCTTAAATCAAATCATCCAATAATGATGATGATGATACCTGCAGATGCAACTCCTATAATGCTCTTCTTGGAATCACGGCCATTTAACACCACTCTAGTTTGATAATTGTAGCCAGGTCCATCATAAAAGTCCTCACGAGCCATAGTCATGGTGCAATTGCTTACCTTTCCAAGCAATGACTGCTGGTCCAAAATCACACCCACATCAATCTTCTTTGCTGATACCGTCTTTGCCCATTCCCTGCAAATAAAAATGATTATTGAGAGAAAACATTATTGAGATGGTGAGAGAGCAAGTAGGCCTGTCAATGGGCCGGGCGGCCGGGCCTGGGCTAAGGGAGTCCAATCCCGTCTCGATTTTTGGGCAGGCCTGCCGAGATTGGCCAATTTCAGCCCTAAATTGAACGGGCCTATGTCAAATCTCATCCAATGCGGGCTTGGGCTGTGCTAGGGCCGGGCCGGGCTAGGCCTTAGCACAATCATCAATGCAATGAGTACACAACATGTACGAATCTATGTTGTAAGCTTTTTCAATAAAAGGACCAATCCAATAATTAGGCGGGAAATTACTACTATTGATTATATAAATGCAATTTTTATCAAGGTTCAACACAACCAAACATCAAATTGGTCTATTTATTCAGGGAGATTCTAAAATGAAATTTGAGTTGTTGATTTGCTTAGTAGGCCTTATGGCTGAATTTATCACGTTCAAATTCTTTGTTTGATAGAGAAGAAATACGTGGATTATTAAAAGCAACAAAACAAACGGCGCACCTATATTACTTAGGAGGACCCAATATTGGAAGATCAAGACATCAAAAGCTACAAAACAAATAGCTAGGCCAAGCTTACTTGAATCATCCATTTAGATGGCTCTGGAAGGCTTAGACCATCCAAATAAGTCAGAGAAGCAACTTAGTTTATCCAAGTTGGAGCCTACCTATTCAACAACCCATGAGTGTTAGCGGGATCTTTCAATGTAATTCTACAAGTAACCTCAACTATCTTCCAATTTTGGGGAGTCATTTATTTTGGAGCCTATCTTGCATTAGACTCCTGGTTAATTTGTAGTTCATGAAAGCAACTATCAAAATCACTGTAATAAGATTAGGGTGATTAATCTAACACAGGTTTCGGTAAATTCATGAAAAATTAATGAGATTTCTTTGTGGAAGGGGTGGGCCGGGCTTGGACGGGGTGGGCCGGGCCTGGACAGGTTGGGCTTGTGTTGCCCATTCCTAATCCCATTTTGGCCAGGCTTTAAATTCATTGTCCAATCCCAGCCCGCTGGGCTAAATTATTTTTAAAAGCCATGTATTTTGGGGCTTGGGACGGGTCGGGTACCCATTTCAACGAACTCAATTGACAAGCCTAAGCAAGAGTCTCTATAGGTCATTTAATTTTCTTAGTAAAGAAAAAGATTGGAAGCAGAGAGGTCTTGTGATCGACACCTAGCTAACTCTGTTAGCCACCTCCCATATTTCTATCTGGTGTGTGTGGATAGGAGGGTTTGTATGTGCCCCTAGGGATTAGTTCTCGGTTATCTAGAATCGACTGTCCCTTGGCCCCAGGGCCAAAGGCTCCTAGGCTGGGCTGGGTTGGAGATATCTAAGGTTATAAAAAAGAAAAAATAGTCTTGAACGTAGCCCTCATTGAGTGAACTATGTAGATTCTATGCATTTGTGTGTGGTTTGATGAATTTTTGTCTTTATTTCTCCAACAAGTGAATCAAGAGAATATAAAAAAATGAATACACAGCTATCACCCTAATAATTCAATTCATAGGAAGTAAAAGCCTCATCAACATTTATATTTTTTACCCCTCACCTTGTATCATTTGCACCTTAGCTCTTTAATAATCTTTTAATGGAACTAATTTGACCATAAATTCATATGTATTCAATTTCTATATATTCTAATGCAAACAAATAAGCCCTAAAAATAACAAATCAAGAGTTACGAACCTTATTCCTACATGACCAAATCAGTTCCATCATGCACTAGCCATCTATTTTCATTATTCAGAGTAAGCGTTGTAGCTTTACTTCAATATTAGCAGTTTAATCAGACCAAGCCTTGGCAATTTTCGACTATCTTTTGTCAAATCTCATGTTCTTTTCGATTTTGGAAAAGTGGGTCGAGTACTTTAGCTGCAACTGTAGTAAGAGAATCCTTACCTGCAAAGAACCAGCAGCAAGAAAAACCTGGGCCAAAACATATCAATGAGATTTAGCTTTCTTCCCCAATGTAGTTTTACTGCCTTTCTTCTTCCTTCTTTCCTTCTTCTTCTTCTTCTTCTTCCTCTTCTTCTTCTTCTTCTTCTTATATATATAAAAGCATTAAAATGACGGTGCCTCCAAGTAATGTACGTCATAACAAGTTCCTCATTATTTTCCTTGCATTTTCAGGAATAAAAAATTTATTCTTGAGATCATGTCATCATTTGTATAATTGTATTAGGCGGACTCCTGAGGATTGTGTCCTATAATTGGATGATTTTCGGCCGTCTCAAGTTTTCTGTTGCTTGGCCTCATGGATTCCACCTTCTACTTCCATGTAATTCAAGCAGATGGGCCACATCTGATCTTGTTCTAGCTCTTGACTGAATGCCATTCAAATCTGAGTTGGGCCCACAACTTAACAGTCGACTATGCGGAAAATTATTCTGATTTTTCATACAGCCCATTATTCTATTATTTGGTATGAGACTTTTCACATATACACCCACCCAAATAGACACTCATTCAAGTTCCTCGCCATCAATGCTACGGCCCAAAAATGAATTAATTTCCTTTTGATAGAGTTTCAAATTCCCAGGGAAGAGGGTAGAAATGTATGATACCCGTGCAAACCGAATGACAGAAAGTGGAATCTCATAGTTGCACAAACAACTCACGTGCTCCGGAAATTTCCCATTGATTATACTCATAGTTGGTACATCACAGCGATATTTAAGAAGTTTTATATGAAGATGCCCAAGACTGTAATTTTGTCTTGGCAATGGGTGGAGGTGTCAATCCTGCCGTGCCTGGCACGGCCGTGCCATGGGCCGTGCCGGCACAGCAGGACATATATATCGTGCCGTGTCGGGCCAAACTATTGAGCCCGACATGGCCCGCCTGGACGGCACAACTTGTGTAGTGCCTAAATCGTGATCGGGCCTAGGCCGTGCCATTCGTACCAGGCTTTCGTGCCGTTTTTAAGGTCTTTCGGCTAAAAACATAAAAAAAAAACACTTAGAAAATTAAAAGATACGCTCAAAGAAGAGAATAACACAGAGGTTTAAGTTGTTCAGTTAAATTCGAAACATTTGAAAGTTTTCTCCTCGAAGGTTGTCCAATAAGATTAACTTCGAAACCTTTATGATTTTTGTAGATTATAAAACAAAGTAAAAACGTAAAGAAGATTTTACCTGAAAAAACACTTAATACACACGTGGGACCCGATCAAGCACTTTAGATGTTGTTGCACCAATTAGAGCAATTGGGCCGAAAAACCCTTCTTTTTATCAATTTGGCACGTGATTGGTGCCGACCTTAATTTACACTACTTAATGTCGATGCCGACTCTATTGTCATGAAAAGTTGCAATTTTATGCGAAAAAAATAGAAAACTTGAGTCAGCACCGACCTTATTTTTAACTAGTAAGGTTCATACCGACCCTGTATCAAATATATAATAATCCTCATTTAACTACATATATTTACCAATAAGTTAAAGATTGCCAATGTAAAATCTAATTTTCAAAAACTAATGTTTATACAAAACATCAAAACCAAAGGAAAACCAAGAATCCACAGCAAGAGATGACAATCCAATGATTCCATATTACAAAAAAAATTCAAACCAAATATCAAGTTCCTCCAAGCATATGACAGTTAGACCCGCAAAACAAAGCTGAACAATTATGAGAATGGCATTTCCAGCTCCAAGTTGACAGACACTACCATACATCCCAGAAAGAACATAGGCCACTGCGTTACCGATGGTAACTTCTGGGCACCATTTCTGGGGCATATATAAAATTATCAGGTAAGTCCTACTTAACTTAAGCATAATATGCCAGTAAGTTTTGAAAACGTATATATGGATTCCTTGTGCAACTCAAAGACAGCATAGTAGATTGACTCACAACGCACTTTGAAGGGACAAAAATGCATTGCAAAAAAATGCATGAAATTGCTCATCAAAACTTAGTCAAACTTATTAACACAATAAAACCAGTATTTTGAAAACCATACTAGACCTTGAACCATTTGTAAAGGCTGGTTGGCAGTTTTGTCTCCAATCAGCAGGTCAAGCCAGGTTATTCTGCCAAGCCTATCCTCCTTTTTCATTTGCCTCTTGTTATTTCTAGTCTATATCTATTTTTAATGAACTTAAATCTAATGTTTTTCATGACTGGTTCTAGTATTCATGAATTTATAAAGACATCTAAATACGGAATGAAACATGATCAAAACAAAGTGCAATAAAGTAATGCACAATGCAAAGCCCTGTAGAGCAGATATTTTGCCCGGGAGAAGAAATCTGAACAAAGCAACAAGGTGCAATAAAGTAATACACATTGCAAAAGGCCTAATAGAGCAGACAGTTTGCTCAGGAGAAGAAATATGAACAGATAAAACTTTAGTAACCGAAACCTCCCCTCACCCTCTCTAATCATGCTCCGAAAACGCAGATCGGCATTTTCATAGCGGATCCATCTTTAGAGCGTGATTCAAAGATACTTGGAGCGCCAATCAATTGAATAGGAAGCAAACCGTGCAGAATCTTTAGTTTATGCGTATATTCTTTCCTGTAAGCGTGACATTTATCTTTTAAATGGAGAAATTTCTTCTAACTTATTGATTATTGTTTATTTTATATGATCAAATTGCAAAGTTTTTTTTTTCATTTTTTATACTTGAATATATGGATAAGATATATTTATGCACATTAGTTAATCATTTATAAACACACACGCACTATGTTGTATAGGCACTCTGGAAGCGCTCCGAGCTTATAATTATTTTAAAATTTAGAATTTCGGCGCTTTTGCTCCGCTCTTTGGGCACTTAAGACAAAACACAGCTCTAAATGATCCAAGACCACAAATTATTAGGTGGGTCTCATGGGAACAAATTCCCTCAAGCAAAGGATCCATACATCCCATGAATTGTTTTTGACTGTCCACATTAGGATGGCCAACTATCATCAAGCTAATCAAAGGCGGGCCCACATTATAAAAAGTGGGTGGGGTCGCCCCAGGTCACATTTGAAATGTCCTTAAGAAGGCCATGGGGCCCATGGGCCATACCTCAGTTCAAAAGAAATCTGCCCCATCCACTTCCATATATGCGTCAACCCCCATGCCCTTGTCACTGTTTTCGTCTCCTAGGGAGAATGACTTGGTCGGCTCCTCTATTCTCATGTTCATAGTGCAAAATATCGGCCGATACCGGTTCATATCGGCCGATATGAACCGGTATCGGCCCATACCGAGCCGATATATTCACTGCGATACCGGTATTGGTATCGCAGGGAAAATATCCCCAAAATATCGGGATATAGCGGCCGAGATGAACTTCATCTCGGGATAACTGATATATTGGCCGATATTTTCCAAAATATCGGCCGATATCGGCCGAGATGATATAAAATGAATAAAACCTTATTTTTTCTAAAATTTTCCCAATCTTCATTTTCTTCTCCTCTCCTCTCATCTCCTTGCTCCTTAGGACAGTAGCCACACTCCATCACACATCCCTGTTGCATCTTTTCAAATCCTACATCTATTTCTTAAAGAAAATATTATTCAAGGTAAGAGAAAATCAACTTAAAGCATTTTAGTATGTGTTTTTTGTTTTTTTATTTTTAGATGAAGCATAGAAATCATTGGGTATATCACTTTGGTTGTGTCCTTCACTTAGAAGTTAGATCGACATACTTTCATGCTAAAATCACATGATTTTGATTTTTTTTCCAATTTTTTTATTTTCGGATTTTTTAATATTTGAATTATAATATTTGTCAATCTGTCATACACTCATACTCATCAGTCTCTCTCTCTAGTCTATGCTCTCTAGTCCCCTCTAATTTCAAGTAGACTATGAACCTTTTCATGCCCAAGTGCTTTATGATTTATCCATCTCACTATCATATTTCAGATCTTAATATGTTATCTTCAAGGTCTTGAATTTCACAACATATTTGCTGATTTAGTTAGTATTAAATAATGATTGATATGTTATCTTTATTTTCTTATATTTTACATTAATAAATTGATCATAAGCATCAATAATGGTTGCATTATATGAAATACTGGATAAGACACGAACTGCGAAACAGACGGGACTCATAATTTAAGGTGACAGATATTTTGATTTATTGTTGTTACTAATGCAAAAAAAATATATATATATATTGTTTTCCAGCATTTTCTAATATTCTAGATTTTTTGGATATTTTTGCGAATTTTTTTGGATTAAAAAAAAATTCACACCGCGACAACCGCAACAGACTGATATCCGCGACCGATACCGCGACCAAAACTAAAATTTTAAACCATGCTCATGTTATCAATCTTCAATGGAGGACATAGCAAAAGTTCAGTTGGTTGAATATCCGGTTTGTCACCCAGCTAGCCAGAGAGGGATCTCTTGGTTTTATCCTTTGAAAGGTATGTGTTATCTCCGTGAGTGAGCGAGCATGATCTCCTATGGCTGGGGTCTCACATCGGTCCTAACTTCTTGGCTGTGTACAAAAATAAATGTTTCAAGGAGGTCAATTTGATGGTGATTTTGATGGGGAAGTCAGCATCAATACACAAAGGAGCATCAATTTTATAAGTGGAACCCATACAACAAGTCTCCGAGCTATTGCTTGGAAACTGCATTGGACAATGACTTGGTCGGCTCCGCCGATCCCATGTTATCACGTCTTTTTCACACCCGTCCATAGATTCCTACTTTTTTATAAAATCGAAGGCCTCTCCTTTCGGATGAAACTCAGTAGCCGCATGCATAGGTGCAGGATAGGTGGTCAGTCGAACGTCACATTAATCAAATATTCCAGATTCTCAATTTTAAAGTGGTTCGAAGGTTTACCACATTTTCGTTTTGTGAATCAAGAAAGAGATTCAATCTGCAATTAGGTTTGATCCTAATCTTTGTTAAATCATATCTAATCTAGTGAGTCATGAAAGCCCCAAAAATAATACTAAGTCAAGATAACAATACAGAAAATGTTATGTCACTGTGCTCACAAGTAAAAAAGGTGATTGATGTCATTTTCCATTAGATGGTTTGGAACCAAAAATAATTTTAATGGGATACTCTTTTGACTGTTATGAACCAAGAACCAATATTAGTTATTGCTAACGGATGGTAATTTGAAGCAGAAGAGGCAGAAACTACACTATAAATTATAACTTAAGAAAAATTATAGCTATTTTTCTAGTCATAATCGAGCTAGCTCTTATTAAATTACATGGGTTTTCATGTTCTTTTCCTATTCGCCATCCCCCACATCATCTCTCTCAACCTATCCTCAGCATGCATTTTCATCTCACAAGAAGAAGAAATTTAAAGATAAATCCCTTTGTTTCAGTATGCTATTTCAGTCTCTTTTTCTTTCTTCTTTTTTTTTTTTTTTTTGGTAAAAGAAGAATTCATTAAAAGCAAATAAAGGAACAAGAGAACAATACGAAAAAGAATTACAAGAAACGACCAACCAAAAAGCACTACAAACTAGGAAATGGAAGACATCCTAACCTCGTCACCCCTATAAGTGTTTTTTGAAAAATTATGCGCGCCCATATAATTCATAGATCTGGGGATATAAGAAACCTCAAAACATTGAAAAGATAAAGCCTCCATAGAGATCAGTCGTAAAATGGGGTCAATAGACCAATCCGAGTTGCCCTTGATCGCACACACAACTTCAAGAGCATCCTTCAAAATATGGACTTTTGAGAAGCCCATTGCCTTTGCTTCAATCACGGTCAAGAGAATGGCCCTCATTCCAGCTTCTCTAGGAGAATAGACTTTTGATCCATCCAACAAGCCTGGATTCACAAAGGACCCATTAATCCAAATGGCAAAACCATAACTTGCTTTGCCATCAAGCTTACTGAAAGCAGCATCAGTAAAAATCATAGCCCCCTCAGGACCTCCAGTTGGTAAGCCGGAACCCTGAGAGTTTTTCCCATTTCCTCGTCTTTGTTTCATTCAATTTAACTCTATGAATACATTTTTAGCGATATTTATAGTATTTGTAGGAATCACCTCCTTTCCGCTGGCTTTGTGGTGGAATGCTATTTCAGTTGAGAGTGGGAGAAGGTGGATAGTAGTGGACATAGGGGAGCGGCTCTGTTGTTGCCTATTGATCTAGAGGCAATCTTGTGACAATCTGCAACTAACAAAAGTCTAGTAAAAGTTTAGCACTAGCAAAGTTTTGTACCAACCAAACGAAAATCCTGGGCCCGCTAGTAAAGCTAGTTACAATTGCAAGTTAGGCTTTCTTGTGTGAAGCATAGAAAGTTAGGAGCTCCTCATATGATACATTTTTGGGGTAGAGAGCCGAAACCCGGCCTGACCCAACTGAGAGAACCCATTTAAGCAAAAAATGGAAGTTATGTTCAAATGAAAAGACGAAGCCATGAACTACATCTCACGGACACTGGTGATAACCAGCTAAGATACCACTCCCAACACTTAGTGGAGAACATTTTATTCTAAAAAACCTCGACCCAATTGGTCTCGGGCTTCATTTTTTAAGGCGGGCTAGGATTGGGCGATGCCCTTATGGCCCAATTCGGGCTTGGCCCGGTGTTAGGCCCGAATATTCCACAACCCGGCCCATGAACACCCATCACACGAACTATGGGATTGACTTCTACATCATAGGTTTTAATAAATTGCAGCAGAAAAATATAAAGTAATTCGATGCAGAACAAAGAATAGGTCGGCCAACCCATTGGGTCAAGTCTATAGGCCAAAGGGGACATCTCTTTATTTAGGAGCTTGAATTGATTATGATTAATATTAGTGAGTTTTCTATTTTGTTTGGGAATTATTCAAATATTAGAAAGTATTGTTGCTTTAGGGATCAAGCATGCTCTCTATATAAGGATGATAAGGCCACATTGTAGTTAAAGTACTTATTATCAATTAATTTTTCAGTTATGAGAGTTGTTCATCAGTTATGGTGTCTTTCCTCATCATGGGGACGCCCCAGTGGCTTCTTTGGATAGATCAATACTTCGGTCTCAAACTAGAGTCCAGGTAATAAAAATGTACTATAATGTTATCATTTTCTACTGTGCTTTGTTGAATAAGCCACTACTGATTTGCAGCAGTATCGACTTATATACCGGGTCCTAGGCCAACAGGACGGAACATATATGGACAGAAAATCAGACTCATTTATCAAACGGAACCTAAATTAGGTTCCAAACCCAGACCCATTTATGAACCAAAATCTAAAATAGGTTTCAAACCCTTTAAAGGTCGCAACCTCAAGAGAATCGAATACTCGTTTGCATCCCTAGGTTTGAATCTCCAATGCAACCCCATTGGTAGAGTTTTAGGGCGCATTTGTGCGTATTCCCCGCTAAAGACTAACATTCTAATTCTCCATTGACCCATTGTTTCTCTATTGTTTGCTAGGAACATTTTCCTCCAAAACGTGAAAAATGAATAAGTATTCCTTTACCTTTTAGGAGTTTTGTTTTCTAAGAGGGATAGAAATGGAGGATTTCTCTCTCCAGGGTCATGTTAGGCAACCAAATCCTTGATAATGGCAACTCCATTTTTGTAATAATCAAAATATAAGTTTATATTATAACATAATTAATTAAAAAGAAGTTCATATATAGTGTTAACCCTAGCCAAAATTACTGAATTGGGAACCCATCGGGCATGTTACAAGACATGTACTAAGAGTTGGCAATGAGTAGGGATTGGATAGGATCCAACCATATGCCTAAGCCCAAATATGAAAATTTCTCAACTGTATAATTAATTAAAAAGAAGTTCATATATATTAATGCTAACCTGAACCTAAATTACTATTATGGAACCCATATAGTGGACCAAGAATCAGCTCGTGTGAGGATTATAGGACATCCACCTATGGGTGCAATGGATAGGATCTAACCACATGCCTAACATAAAAAACATTCATACATAGGGTTCACCAGAGCACAAATCACCAGTAGGGAACCCATAGTGCCTTTTCCCTTTTGTTCTTCCTGGTAATCTCTTTGGAGACTTTTCTCTAAAAGTCTCTGTTCTGTTGTTTACTTTTCAATACAATTACCCTTTTAGCAAAAAAAAAATCCATAGTGCCCCGCGACTTAGGTCGTGTGAAAGTCACAGGACGTGCACCTAAGGATGGCAATGGGTCAGATCCAGAGAGGATCCAAGCCAGATATGAGAATTTTCGTTAGTCTCGAGTTCGAGACTTGGTGAGTGTTGGCTCTCAATGATACAAACCATATGCAAACCAAATAAAATCATTGGTTTTAGGTCTGGTACTGAATCCAATTCGGTTCTCATTAGACACGGAGAACATTTTACATCTATAATAGCTGTATGCAGGAAAATGTAATTCTAGGAGCCACTGTAAGAGCAGTCTAGCATTGGGCCCGCGTTTTATCAATACAGCCTCTTTGATACTCTTTTCATTTCATGACCCGGCATCATGCTAAATTTTATACTCAGGCAACCTTCACTCACCATTAGACTTATTTCAAGAAAACCTACTAGTAGGAAGGATACCATGAAATTCTAAAGCTTTGCTTGGATAATCTAGTGAGACCGATTTTTGGATCCCTCTTATCTACGAGGGGACTTTTCCATATGCCCTCCTTCCATTGATAAACTTAAATTTAAGTGGACCCCACATGCAGTGGCGGAACTAGAAAATACGCATTGGGGGGCCATTATGAAAAAAAAAATCTTGGGGGGTAATATAGAAAAGAAAAGGTCCAGATATATCAAGGAGCTTTCTGAGATTTTCTGCCCCTGCCTATAAACTAGACTGCATATAAGCTAAATGCGCTCTGCTAAGAGTTAATTGACTGAAATTCAATCAGCCACATCTTAACGTGAATAGGATACGTTTGCATATTTTGCAGGAGCGGTGAATGAAGTGGGTAACAAACGAGGAGTCAGTTTCTTTGCTTATAACAATATTGGTGGCATTTTGACAAGGCTCCCAAAAAGAATGGAGGGGGATTATGCTCTCATGGCAGAGGTTTTGGCTATCGAACAAGCTTATTGGCACTTCAGGATAGATAGAGAAAAGTAATTATTTTTAGTGACTCAGAGATTGTTGTAGGTTCAATAAGGAAGCCTCACTATCCTTTCTCATGGGAAACTTACGCCCCGTTATAGAAGAACATAGGGAAAAAAACAGATATCTTGACTAGAGCACGCTTTATGGTGATTAGTGGAAGCATTATCTGCATTAACAATGAAACACATAGTTTAACGTACAAGGGCGCGCAGGGCTTTATACACGCACTAATGCCTATATTTATTAATCATACTGCCTCATTCTCTAATGTTTAATGAATAGATTACCACCTTTCCAACCAAAAGAAAAAATATATATTCTTTCATGGGCATTTTTATTTGGGCCAAGCATTTTGTAAACACGGGCATGTTTATTTCAGTGAATAATGGAGACATTAAATAGATCCAAGTCTTTCTCATGTGGTTGAGGGGCTGAACATTGTATGTTACCTCCTGCCATATATAGTACATTTTCAAGCTCTATTTGTAGGGCCATGTGCTTACCCCTCAATTATCTCGTGCCCGCCGGCGTCATTCGCCGGAACGGCCTCCATGGCCGAACTTCCATCTTCACGTCTTGCCGAATCTGCTCGTCTTTCGCCGTTGTTGGAATTGTCAGGATCTCCATTTATGTGGCTCGGAGTTGGTTCCAAGGGCGCTGTCCCAGGTGTAGTTGCTTCTTGTTGGGGTTCATGAACTTGATCATCGGCCGGGGGAGGAGAGGTTGGTGGGACTTTTGAAGGTCGTCTCAAATTTTGAAAGACTTGTCTCAAATTTTGAGAGACTTTTGAAATTAGTCTTTCAACCCAAGGTTTCCAACGGTCCTCTGATAAGAAAGCTCCCAGGGCGAACAATGCGATACCTGCATTTTCAAATGTCTCAGGCAGCTTACTAGTGTTGTAATTCTAGTTTTTGTAGTTGTTTTTTTTGGCCGTCCAGCTTCCTTGACAGTTTTTGTCATCTGTATGGCTTGCTTTTGATAATAGAATCTCATTTTATTGCGTGTTCTTAGAAAATGAAGAAAAGAAGAATAAAGACAACGGAGAAAACTTACATAGAACCATCTACATTTTCTGGGGGTATTCACAGACAACCATATAGACACTCTTGACTGTTAAACTGTTATTAACATGAATCCTAAGATCGTGAACAACATGATAATCACATGTAGGATTTAATCTTAAATAAATTAAAGAATACCTCCAGACATCCTGAAGCAGAGAGCTTTCCGATTCTGCAGTCTGGTGCTGTTACTGATTGATGCCGTGATCCGTCGAGGAAGAGACTAGGTGAATGGTTTCGGTTTCTCTCTTCTTGCCTATAAACTCTAATGTGTTGAGTTTCGTGAGAGAGTATTTGTGATGGACGAAATACTCTATTTTATAGGTGAAGAGAGGACCGAATTTCCAATTAGGGTTTCCTTGGATTTAATCTCAACCGTCCATCAAGGTAGAGAATATTATGGAATACATCTCATTAAGAAACCGTTTTGAGTAAGTAATAGCATATATCCTATTGAAAACAGAATTCCTATAATGACCACAATTCGGGAAAGGGAAGGACTTGTGGTCCAAGTAATGGACCTAAAAGTAATTTTCTTACAGTCTCCCACTTGGTCGATAGGAAGATCCTTTAGTGTTTTTGTATGTTAGGAATCATAAGGCGCGCATTATAGGCTAAACACTTCTTTAGTCGGTTATCATAAGTGTCTTGGCTATTTCGGTGGTCAAGAGGAGTCATGGCGTGCACACATTATTTTGCAACATGCTTACTTCCATGTACTACGTCATTGACAACCTTCATAACTAGACCATAATAGGAGATTTACGTAATGGTCTCATAATGTCGTTGTTTAAAGACTGTTTCTGTTTACCATTCATCCAAACATAAATATGTACACAATGGAAAAGAACAGAAATAGCAGATGTAGAGTTGCATTAAGAGCTCAATAAATGTCAAATACAAGTACAGAAATAAAAGGCAGAAAATGATAATTAAGAACTATCGGCAAGACCCATGCTTTCAGTGTGTCCCTGAAAGGTCTTTGGAGGTAGTCCTTTCGTGAATATGTCTGCGACCATGAAATCTGTACGTATAGACTCAATGACAAATTTCTTTAATCTAACATCTTGCTTCAGTGATAGATATTTAAGGTCCATGTGTTTGGCTCCCTTAGATATCCTGTCATGCTTGGAGAAGAAGGTTGCAGCGTCATTGTCACAGTAAATAGTTAATGGCTTAGAGATGAAATTCAAAGCTCCAAACTGAGAGATAAAATTACGCAACCATGTGCCCTGAATTGCAGCCTCATAACATGCCACATATTCAGCCATCATGGTGGAATCGTAAATCAACTCGGATTTCTGGCTTTTCCATGATATGGCACCTCCACATAAGAGATACAAATAGCCAAGAGTGCAAAGTCTGGTGTCAGGACAGCCAGCAAAATCTGAATCTGAATAACCAGTCACCTGTAGGTGACTTGATTTTCTGTATGTGAGCATATAATTCCTTGTTCCCTTGAGGTATCTCAGTACTTTCTTTGCAGCTTTCCAATGAGCGATTCCTGGGTTACTTTGAAATCTACCCAGCATGCCAACAGCATGACTAATGTCAGGTCTCGTACAAACCTGTGCATACATCAAACTCCCAACGAGAGAAGCATAAGGATATTTTTCCATTTCGTTACGTTCCAATTCGTTCTGTGGACACTGCGTAAGATCAAGCTTATCTCCTTTATGCAGTGGAACAGGACTAGAGGAACATGTCATCATGCCAAATCTCTCTAGAACTTTGTCAATATATACTTTCTGAGACAATCCCAAAACACCAAGTGACCGGTCACGGAATATTTCTATTCCTATCACATAGGAAGCCTCACCCATATCTGTCATTTCAAAGTTCTTAAAGAGATAATCCTTTGTTGCATGTAATAAACCAAGGTCACTACTAGCCAGTAATATGTCATCAACATACAGAACCAAAAATATGAACTTACTCCCACTGATCTTGAGGTATATGCAAGGGTCAACTATGTTTTCTTTGAAATCGAAGTGAGTAATGATTTCATGAAACTTTAGGTACCATTGCCTCGAAGCTTGTTTCAGTCCATATATTGATTTCTTAAGTTTGCAGACCATGTCTGCCTGACCTTCAATTATGAAGCCTTCAGGTTGACTCATGTAGACTTCCTCTTCCAAGTCTCCATTAAGAAAGGCAGTTTTCACATCCATTTGATGTAACTCGAGGTCATAGTGAGCTACTAATGCCATGATAATTCTAAGAGAATCCTTCCTAGACACAGGGGAAAAAGTCTCAGTATAATCAATGCCTTCTTTCTGATTAAAACCTTTGGCAACAAGTCGGGCTTTATGTCGTTCAATATTGCCTTTGCAGTCGCGTTTGGTCTTGAAGACCCATTTACAGCCAACTGATTTGTGTCCTGGTGGCAATTGAACAACTTCCCATACTTGATTTTCATCCATAGATTTCAATTCATCCTTCATGGCATCAATCCATTTGCTAGAATTAACATCCTTAATGGCTTGTGAATAAGAAACCGGGTCTTTAATTGTCCATTCTTCAGATTCTATTTGGTAAAGCATGTAATCATCGGAAATGGCGGATCTCCTTTGTCTTTGAGACCTTCTTAATGCCGGTTCCTCTGGTGCATTATCCATATGTTCATTGGCGATAATCTCATTATGGAGTTGTTGATCATTTATTGGGTTTTCCTCATTGTTAAATGGTTCAACGACAGGAGGATTTCCAACATCTTTCGGAATAGAGGGTAAAGGGACAGGTACCCTAATTTCCTGAATGATCACATCTTGAGGTGTATTACTCCCACTGATTTCGCCTTTCTCAAAGAATCTAGCATTACCGGTTTCAACAATTCTCGTACTATGGTTAGGGCAGTAAAACCTAAATCCTTTGGACTTTTCTGGGTAACCTATAAAGTAACCACTGATCGTTTTAAGATCCAATTTCTTTTCATGTGGATTGTAGACTCTAGCCTCAGCTGGGCAACCCCAGATTTGGAGATGTCGTAAACTAGGTTTCCATCCTTTCCATAGTTCAAAAGGTGTCTTTGGAACTGCCTTACTGGGAACTCTGTTCAAGATATAAACAGCTGTGCGTAGAGCATCCATCCACAAGGATATAGGTAAGTTAGCATGACTCATCATGGATCTAACCATTTCCATATATGTACGATTTCGCCTTTCAGCTACACCATTCTGCCATGGAGAACCAGGCGTTGTGTATTGGGCAACAATTCCAAGCTTTTGGAGAAGTTTTGCAAAAGGTCCAGGGTGTTGTCCTGTTTCGTCATACCTTCCATAAAATTCACCACCTCTATCTGACCTTATGATTTTCACTTTTCTATCTAGTTGCCTTTCGACTTCAGTAATGAACACTTGTACAGCATCCACAGACTGAGATTTGTCATGCAACAGATATAAATAACAATAACGTGAGTAATCATCAATAAAGGTAATGAAGTACTTTTCTCCTCCAAAGGTTGGAACATCAAAGGGTCCGCAAATGTCTGTATGAATTATTTCAAGAAGCTGGGTACTTCTTGTAGCTCCTTTCTTTGTGTGTTTTGTTGTTTTGCCTTTAATACAATCCACACATTCGTTAATATTAGTAAAATCTAGATCCGGAAGGACACCATCTTTTACTAATCTTTTGATTCTTTCACTGGATATGTGACCCAGTCTTTTATGCCACAAGAAATAAGAGTCGTTTTTAGATGACAGTCGTTTTGTTTCCTTAGAATGCAGGGTAAGATGGGTTTCAGCAAGTTGACTATCAAGATGAAACTTGTATAGCCCATCAATCAAAATTCCAGAACCAATACGACTAGAATTTTTAAATAAACTGAATTTACCATTTCCTAATTCAAACGAGTAACCAACTTTATCAAGTGCGCTTACAGAAACCAAATTACGGGAAATAGACGGAACATAAAGAGTTTGATATAAGTCTAACTGATAACCGCTATCTAAAACAAGACGAAAAGTGCCAATAGCTTCAACTGGAGCTTTGTCTTTGTTTCCCATGAAAAGGAAGTTCTCACTTGGGTTTATGGTTTGGATCGTAAGGAATCCCTGCATTGAATTGGAAACATGAACATTAGCACCAGTGTCAATCCACCAAGTGTCAGAAGAAACATAAGTAAGATTTGATTCAAAATAACTTACGAAACCCATAGGGTTACCTTTCTTTTCGAACCATTCTTTACGTTTAATGCAGTCTGCCTGAAAATGTCCAGGTTTCTTGCAAAATTTGCATACGTTTTCCTTCTTTTTCTTCTTGGGGTTCTGACTAACCTCATTAGATTTGGGTGGTGCCCTTTTCTGGCCTGAATTTTGCTTTCTCCCAGCTTTATGTCCAGCTCCTTGAACGAGATGAGCTACTTTAATACCTTGTTGATTCAGCCTGGCCTCCTCTTGAACCAGTTTGTTAGCCAATTCATTCACTGTCCACTTATCCGTAATAGTGTTGTAGTGAATTTGGAAAGGCCCGTACTGAGGAGGTAAACTATTTAGGATAAATTGGACGAGAAATGCCTCATCCACTGATAGTCCCAAATTCTTTAGTTTAGCTGCAAGGTTGGTCATCTCAATGACATGCTCATGCATTGAGCGAGTGCCGTCAAACTTCATGGTTGTAAGATCTGCCATTAGTTTCCCAGCAAGGGATTTATCTGCAGTCTTAAACCTATCTGTAATGGCTTTCATATAGTCCTTAGCATTCTCAGGTGTAGGAAGGGATGTTTTGATGTTGGCGGCAATAGTCATTCGCAAAAACATAGTGCTTAGTCTGTCAGACCTCTCCCAAGCATTAAAGAGGGTCTTTTCCTCAGGGGTACTTGTTTCAGTGAGTGAAGCTGGCTTATCTTTAAGAAGAGCCATATCCAGTTCAAGTACCCCCAAGGTGAACTCAACTTGCTCTTTCCATTCTGAGAAGTTGGTTCCATTGAGCTTAGCGACAGAGGTAGCATGCGAAGTCAGATTAGTGGGTGCAATAACTGCAATAGAGATATAACAATAAGATTTCAATAAAATTAAGACAACACATGCATAATATATGAATATATATGACATAAAATTGAGGTGCTCCTGTGGGTAGTCACCATAATTTCTATACATTATACCATCGAAGGTCGCCATATTCAAGGTGGTGTAAATGAGTGATGTTACTCTTAATTAGGACAGGTAAGATATCTGTGGATATCTTTTGTCTACATATAAACAAACACTCCGTAATTATTGTTCAATCGCATGAATAGAATCCACCTGTGGGGGACTAAAAGCTTTATGCGCTTGAACAATATGTAATGGAAACATCATGATGGTACGATTAGGGCCAAAATTCAGTGTTAAATTGTTAGGGTCACTGTGGTGAGACCTAACTCTAAGCATACAACTTTGGTAATCAAAATTAGCTTAATATGACTAGAAACATTATATATCGCATGCATTCATGATAGATCATTCGTTATATCAAAATTTTTTTTTTTTTTTTTTAGGCATTATATCATCGATTATAAAGAAATATACGAATGATAATCAGCATAATATGGAATGATTATGAAAATATGATCCAACTATATGGCCTATTTTCTGTCCTTCTTTTCGATCATCTGTCTTTATCTTCGACTGCTTCAAAACGCCATCTTCAGTCTCGAAACAGCCACCACTCCCAGACACGACGTTCTAGTTACAGATCTATTTAACTATTACATTGAATTTGTACTCACGCAGGAGTTTATACATAATTGAAAATTCAAAAAAAAAAAAAAAACTTAAATAAATCACGATCAAACAGTCGTGCCCAAATTAAAATTGCGGAATAACATAAATATAAACCATTCATGCAGGCCATAATAGTTGGATTGATACATTGCTGCAAAACAGAGTTAGAACGGATCTATATTCGCCGATTATGGCGATGCAAAGTTATCCTAATTAATGGACGATCATGTGTTCTAAAACGTGGCTCTGATACCACATGTTAAACTGTTATTAACATGAATCCTAAGATCGTGAACAACATGATAATCACATGTAGGATTTAATCTTAAATAAATTAAAGAATACCTCCAGACATCCTGAAGCAGAGAGCTTTCCGATTCTGCAGTCTGGTGCTGTTACTGATTGATGCCGTGATCCGTCGAGGAAGAGACTAGGTGAATGGTTTCGGTTTCTCTCTTCTTGCCTATAAACTCTAATGTGTTGAGTTTCGTGAGAGAGTATTTGTGATGGACGAAATACTCTATTTTATAGGTGAAGAGAGGACCGAATTTCCAATTAGGGTTTCCTTGGATTTAATCTCAACCGTCCATCAAGGTAGAGAATATTATGGAATACATCTCATTAAGAAACCGTTTTGAGTAAGTAATAGCATATATCCTATTGAAAACAGAATTCCTATAATGACCACAATTCGGGAAAGGGAAGGACTTGTGGTCCAAGTAATGGACCTAAAAGTAATTTTCTTACAGTACCTTGGTAATCCACCTTGACGGCAGCCAAAGTTTGACACTTGCTAGCATTTTAATTACAATCAACTCCAACAGTTTACCCTTGGTAAAGTTTAACATTAACTGCGGTAATTCACAATCAACCTCCACGGTTTACCCTCGGTCAAGTTTAGCCTTAGTTGTGGTAGTTAAACTAAAGGTAAGAAGATCAAGGTTAAGTCTAGTTAGTTAGTTCAACACCGGAATTTAGTGAGGTTACTCTTACTCAATTCTAAAACACTATACTCTTTTTCTTTTTTCTTTTTCTTTTTTGCCATCGGAGGTTCCCAACCCTTTGAATTTAACTAATCCCTCCACGCCAAGAGGGAAGCCTGGTAAACTCCCCTGTAGCCCTAGTGTGGTAGTGCAGTTTTAAACCTATAACCTCATGATGCAAATCGTGGTCCTAAGCCAACTGAGCTATCCATTGGGATTAAAACACTACTCACTGGAAACTATTGTGAGGCAAGGGCATTTGTACTATTTTAGAAGAATGTTAACTAGGTCTTGTAAACATGAAGGAGAGGAATTTGATCATCAAGTGATTGATTGATATTGTCATGTGAGCATAGGTGGTTATATGCGAGTTTCCCAAACAAAGGAAGTACCTCCAGCGATTGCGAAGGTGGTAACGAAGGCTTTCAAGGAAAGTTTCTTGTCAGTTATAGGGGTTTTGAGGGAGTTCAGGCAATTTCGAAATTTATCTTAATGACAGAGTGTCAAACACTAGCCTTGTTCAACTCACTTTTGCAGATTTCCGGATTACATAACTTCAACAGCAGTTCTCTATTTTCTGCATTCAAACTATAAGTAGATTTACATCTCAAAATTATATTCTGTATTGATGTTGTTCTGGTTTTCTGTAGTGCAAACATATTTCCTAAATACTCAACTAATTCTATATGTACTCCGAATAATAGTTATATGTGAGTTTCCCAAACAAAAGAAGTACCTCCAGCGATTGCAAAGGCAGTAAGGAAGGCTATCCAGGAAAGTTTCTTGTCGGTTATAGGGGTTTCGAGGGAGTCCGGGCATGTTGTTCCAGATCCAAACCATTTATTCTGAATATCAGACATGTCCGAGGACTCGCTCAAGTTAAGAACTGCTCTAGAAACGTCAGGAACCATATCGAATCCTTTTGGGAACACCTGCACAACATAATAAAGCTAAGAAAAATGTAAATACACACACAAAAGAAGATTCCAAGGAAACAGTAGCCTGAATCGAGCAGGGGTCCAGGACCATCTATCAGGGCAATCTTTTGCACACTTCTGAAAGTGGCGAGTTGTATTAAATGAGTTCTCAATATGAAATCTAATTTCATTTAGTTGGATAGCAAACAAGAGGGACAAGACAAATCATGGATTCTATATGGCCACTCTGATTGCATAATCATAACCACTGGATCAAATCAGTGGCCTGTAGTGTGGAGTTCAAATCAAATTGTCCAAATTGGTGCCTCACCATATTGCCATTGCCAGCAAATCATTTTAAATTTGAGTGACATGACTGCTAGGGTAAGGATGGCAATGATGACCTGACTACCCGATCATGAGCTGATGACTGCTAGGCCCATGGATCTGGGTCCAGTTATCAATAGGGCCAGATATGAATCCATTACAACACATGACTGCTCAAGTCCTCAAAAGTTAGAACTGCATGTATATAAAATGACCAAGCAAGGCTGTCTGGAGCTTAAGTTCAGACACAGACCCATGCTAGAAAAAATTCAGATCCAGATCTTGATTGAGATAGAAGACTCTGGAAATCTGGATACAGATCCACACTGGTTATCAGTTGACATGATCCAAATCCAAGCTATTTAAATCCCTAATTGGGGGTTTAGTCAACGTGTGCAATTCTTGACCCCGGGTTTTAGGATTCTAGACTGGTCCTTTTTTTCCCTGGCCAGGTTCAAGTTGACAATTATGACCCAATATAAATGGGCTGGGTAAGGATTAAGTACATACTAGCTATTTGACCTGCCAACCCTTACCCTAATCCGATCCATTACAACTCATTTAACTTGGATCAGACAGCTTGACCTAGTAATTCAGTGTTCAGTTTGAACCTTTCAACTTTAGGGTTGGGTTTGGGATGTCATGTCCAACCCTAGATATATGTTTTTGGGTTTGGGATGGACATGTACATTTTCCTCACAATGATCCACCTTACCCTACCCATAGTCTAGTTCAATCAAAATCGAATGTTAAACACTCAAATTAAATGTGTGTGTGTGTGTGAGAGAGAGAGACAGAGAGAGGGAGAGGGAGAAGATACATACAAAACCAAATCCGCCTGTTCTGGAAGTTTGGCCAGCCATGGTATATTTATCACAATATTTCTTAAGAAAGATCTTGATATAAGGAATCTCATCTACAATGGCAGAGACACCGTTGTTGCTGCTCCCTCGAGATAGAGCATCTGCATATTCATCGACGGTGGCATATGGCCTCAGCTTATCTTCTGAGAATCCCATGTGCTTTAGATGTTCCAACAAGAATGACGCATTTGGATACCCCACATAGTCCCCATTCCTAATCAATGAATTCATGTCCGTTATTGCTGGTTGCAACTTTTCGACTGTCAGCATCGCAGTCAAGTTTGCATTATAACTTGTCACTATTAAAAATACCAACAATGTCCAAACAACCACAACCACTCTTGAATAGTTGGTTTTCAACTTCTCTCCTGTCACAAGTAATAGATATGAAAACAACTTAGTATTTAATCTTTAGAATGCTTTCTTTGTTAAACATGAATAGTGTTTGACTAGCTTCATATCTTTGATATTATAAATTTATGCACGGTCCTTCAAGAGAATGATTATTGGTGCACTACAAAAAAAAAAAGAGCGACTCTTAGCGATGGAAAGTTCCACATTTACCAGTGGTTTTTTTTTTTTTTCCACTGCTAAAATTCAAATAGATGTGATTTTTTAATTTTCACCGCTAAAATTGTGGTAAAACCCTAAAGGGTATGATCCAAGGCAAAAACGATAGTTTTAACTGCGGAATAAAATTTCTCCCGCTAACAGTCGCTGATTATGTAGTAGTGTTAGATGATTGAGGCTAGGGTTAAATAAAATCAAGTCAAATAAGACCCTTGGATCTCCATCCCATCCCTTCCATTGTAATGTACAATCAAGGTTTGATTTACATTATTTCTAGCTTCTTTTTTTGTGTACTACAACTGTGATCCACAGGACAAAATAAGCAGGTTGTTTAATTCATTTTAATCTTCAATACGTACTTTGGGCAAAGACAAGCAAGGAGAAGGAGAAATGGAAGATAATCCCCAACTGTTGATGCCACTCTCCACCAAACTCCTCTATATTATCTTTACGTTCAAAAAGCCACACTAGAAAACCTTTTGCTCCACAGAGAAGAAATATCGCTAGCCATAAGTTCCATTTGAATGGCTTGGTGTACCACCACCGACTCTTGGTGACGTAATCATATTGTATCGGTACAATCATTGATACCCCACTTTCTGCATATGGCTGTGTAAAGTCTACATAGATTGATCTGTTTGCAATGATTGTGGTGTCTCCCACGACTGCATCAAACTTCTGCTTAAAAAGAGTAGAGAAACAAATCACTTCAAGTCTTCAACACAAGATTGAAAATTATATACAAACACACGCACCAACAGAGACCGTGGAAACTTTGCAGGAAATTGATCCAATATTTCAACGCGGATATCAATTTGCAGCATGAGGGATAGGAATGCATGATCTCACTCTCAAATAGAAATTTGGATAGAGTGAAATTCTCTTGCTGTACAAAAGCACTTCTCGAGATTGTCATGAAAACGAAAAAAGAAAAAAATAATAATAAAAATAGAGTATAACACTGAAGTTCTATCATGAAGCTAAATTACAGTGTACTGAACTGACCTTGCGGTTAACTTGGTAAATGAGCTCGTCATAGTAACCTGGTTCCCCTGCGTGGCCGTTGTCATACTCAAAATACTCAAGTAAGACTGGATAGTGTAAATAATCTATTGACATTACTTTCTCAAACACATCAACACAGAACCCGCTAGCAACTGTTTTGTTGTCAATGGGATCTATATCAACCTTCATGAACTCGCTAAAACCTGTTTTCACGGGGACACCAATCTTTAGCTTTCTTCCAAATACCCAACCTTTCGGTGCTGTTGTAGACCCTCCCGGCCAAATAATTCCATCAAGATCATCTGCATTTGCCGAATAATTCTTCTTCAAGTCCTTAGAACTTCTACTTCTCGAAAGATCTGCATGCGGTGTCCAATACCCAATACTCCTCCCACCATTCCCCAACACATTCACTATCTGAAAATCGGTAGACTGTAACTGCCCGCCTACTAATTGGATGTCACCAGTTAGGCCTTGGAGTTTGGTGCCTAGGATAGATTTCAAGTAATTTGCTCCACTTGGGGACACATCCAAACCCATCAGATTCTGAGAGTTCGGTGAATTGAAGGGTTGATTAAGCTGGAAGCTAGTTTTCTCTGCTGCCATTGCCAAAAGCCACACTGTATCATATGCCCACAGGGAATAGGCATCAAGATCCAATATTTCAATATCTGGGAATTGTCTCCGGAACCGCCGTTTCCATCGGACCTTGAAATCATCGAGCCTTTCAGATTCCGGCACGAATGTTTGAACCCCCAACACTCCCTGCATTGTCTTAAAAATGGATGAATCCATGTAACATAAACAGTTGGTGAGCTCAGATGTGATTATCCACACATAATCCTTTTCCATCATTCCTGCCTTGTGGACATTCATGAAGAACCATTTGCTGAGTGAAAATGGCAAATGTACGATGAACACCCTTGTCCCTATCTGTTTGGTTATCTTGTGCAATGCCTTGTTGATTGAGGACTTCGTAGTTTTAAGGACGAGTCTATGTCGAACTTTCACATCTATTTCTTGGAATGCATCTGTGAGATAAGGAATCAACACTATACCACTGTCACTGTCATCATGGATGATGACTACTTCTCTCCATCCAAAAGCTTGGACTAGTGCAGCAATGGGCAATGCTTGAGTGGAGTCATGTTGTGCCATGCGAACAAAGAACTTCACTTGAGAGGGAGGAAGAGAGGAACTGACTGCAGAAAAGGATATAATGGGAATGTGTGCTTCTTGCGCCATATAAGCTAAGAAATCAGCCTGTTCTGATGTTTGTGGGCCGATAATCGCTTGCACTTTGCTACTATTCATCAGATCAAATGCTATTGAGTTTCCGGGGGGAAAAGTCATACAAGCAAGTTATTGTGTTAGTGGACAGTTATCAATTGTATTGAAATGGTACAAAGCACTGGCTAAAATATAAGATACCGAAAAAGGTAAGAAAATTTTTTTTTTTTTTTTGCTATCGGAGGGTTCTAGCCCTTCGGGTTGTTAGACTAATCCCTCCGGGCGAGAGGGTAGCCGAGTAAACTCCCCTGTAGCCCTAGTATGGTAGTGCAGTTTCGAACATACAACCTCCGGGTGCAAAGAGTGCAACTTGGGTCCGCAAGGAGTAAATTACTATTATGAGTGTTTTCTATTCAAAGAAATTTCAAATAAGGGCTTAAGTTCTTGCCTTAAAAGGCAATTTGGGTATTTTATAAAATTGTGAAAAAACGTCTGCAGAAAATTACTTTAAATGGCCTATTGTCCTTAATTGAAAACATACTGAAAAACTTAGGCCTTAATTTAAAAAGTTTTGAAACTTGTGTCCTTTTTTAAAATAAGAAAAAAATTTGAGACCTTATTTGAGAATTTTCCTTTCTATTCATTATAATTAGCTGTATTGTTTGTTAATTTGAATTGCCCTCTCAAAGTTTAAATAAACTCTATCTATCAAAATATTATGATGTTTTCAAATTTAGGATTTTTCTTTTGATGTCATTTAAAAAATCTGCAAAGATTTTATTTTAAATAATTATTACAGAATAATCAATATTAAATATAAAGTATGTGTGGACCCCGTCACTGTCAGTCGACTACCCCCAAAAAAAAAAATTTGTGAAAAAAATCTAAATTTTCTAATTCAATAAGTGGTATGAGTTTGCAATTTCACCCCTGCCTCCTAGCTAGTTCCACCCATGGATATATATCAACTATCAACCAATTCAAACAACCCAATGGAAAATAGAAAATAGCTTTTGAGTTGCGTTAATAGAGAGTTTAAAAAATATATATATCTTCAACACAAGCTATACATCCCATCTACTTAGTGAATTGAGTGCATCCCATATGGATGCCATGAGTTAAATTTCGTTGTATAGACCTAGCCCAATTAAGTTATTTCAACTCCTCCAGCCCTTTATTGTTTAACAAACCCCACTCTCATGAACAGTCAGGTCCATGTGGCCACTGGCGGAGCCAAATGGGCAGGAGTTGGCCTGGCTCCCCCAAAAAAATTGCATAAAATCACTTAGGCTTTTAGAAAATTCTTATAGATTTTATGTGGCCTCCCAAGATTTTTCTTTTTGCAGAGCTACTCCCTGGGTCCCCCCCTGTATGTGGCCCACATAAATAATTGTCTATGGCATGATCTTACGATCATAATCTCCTATTTGCAAAATGGTTAAACTTTGAGGTCCGTAGGTCAAACCATCAAATAATGATGATCATACCTGCAGTTGCAGCTCCTGTGATGCTCTTGTTAGAATCGCGACCATTTAAGACCAATCTAGTTCGATATTTGAAGCCAGGTCCATCAGGTCCATAAAAGTCCTCACGAGCCATAGTCATGGAGCAGTAGCTTACCTTTCCAAGCAACGATTGTTGGTCCATAATCACACCCACATCAATTTTCTGTGCTACTGCTGTCGTTGCCCATTCCCTGCAAATAATAAGGAATGTTAAGGGGTATGTGTGCGTGTTTTGATTAATTTTTCTCTATATTTTTCCAATCAAGGGAAGATGAAAAATGAATACCCAACTATCACCCAAGTAATTCGATTCATGGGAAAGTAAAGGCCTCATCAACATTACTACTCTTTACCTCTCACCTTATATCATTCACAACTTAGCTCTTTAATTTTTTTGAAAGGACACCTTAGCTCTTTTATAATCTTTCAATAAAGCTAGTTTGACCATGAATTCATATGTATTCAATTCATATATATATATATATATATATATATAAGGAACGCTACAAAACGCCGGGGGCGTTTTGTAAAGAGGAACTCCCATAGTGTTTAACGAATGAAAAAAGAACATGTGGCTGATGTGGATTGGCATAAATAAATGATAGAAAAGAATCTAACTTAGCCCCTATTTTTTCTCTTTAGTTCCTTGTTTTTCTCTTTAAATAAATGATAGCAAAAATTCTAACTAAGCCCCCAACTTTTCTCTTTAGTTCCTTGTTTTTCTCTTTCTCATGAAAGCACAGGTAGTAACCTTTTCAACTCAAGACATACGACTATAAATCTACGAGTGGGGCCCTAATAGTGGAAATCTAGGATTTGATTTCATGGAACATTTTTCCAAAAGTGTGCCCCACTGTGCAAAATAAAAAAAGGTAAAGTGACATGAAATACACGTATAAAGGTCTTCTCTCCTCAAATTAAAATCTCTCCGATCCTATTTTCTCTCCTAGATAAACTCCTAATAAGGGGAGTAATATTTAGCAAATTTTTAGGCATGAGTATCAATATCTATTCAATCATATAACTCATTTGTGAGGTGGTATCATTTAAATGGACAAGTAAAAAGGGGTGTTTACACCCCTTTTTGACAAGGGGAGTTTTTTAGAATTACCCTATATTATATATAGGGAGGTGCTCCTATGAGAGGCACTCTCACCAAGTTGGTAAGAGATGGGTGGGGGCCCTCACATTTAAGTCGGGGGTCCTTGCATTTAAGTTGGTGAAAGTAGATATGGAAGTAAGGGACCCCACACATCTCTCACCAACTTGGTGAGAGTGCCTCTCATATCAGGTGCTCCTATGACCTATGAGAGGCACTCTCACCAAGTTAGTGAGAGATAGGTGAGGGCCCTCACATTTAAGTTGGGTGTCCTTACATTTAAGTTGGTAAGAGTGGATATGAAAGTGAGAGCCTCCACCCATCTCTCATAAACTTGGTGAGAGTGTCTCTCATAGGAGCACCTCCCACATATATATATATGGCAAGGCTACCTGGAGGGCCCCATCACTCACTTGAGCTTATTTTATCCTAAGTTATAGCTTTGGAGAGCTTACCTAGGGATCCACATGGGGTTGGGGGGATTTCAAGAACTCCTGGGGACCCTCTTCTTTGCAGAAAATCAGCCCCAACCATGATTTATAGCATCTCCATTTGAGCTCCCAAAGTTTAATGGTCAACAGTCCATTCGGATAGGTACACAATCGATCCAACGGTCCGGTAAATTCGAATCTCATCAAAAGTTGGTAGATATGTGCAATTCAGGAGGGGTCGTGAGTTTGGTTCATTTGGATGGACCAAGGGTGGGCCCCACAAGCATGAGCTTAGGGAATTATCTTCAGCTCAAGCTTAGGAGAGCCTTGCTCTATATATATATATATATATATATATATATATTCTAATGCAAAAAAGCAATCACTAAAGATAACAAATAAAGAGATACAATCCTTATTCGCGAAATGACCTAATCAATTTGGTCATGCACCAGCCATCTATTTTCATTATTCAAAGCATGTGTTGTAGCTTACTTCAATATTAGCAGCTTAATCAGACCAGGCCTTTGCAATTTTAGAATCTCCTTGTCAAATCGCATGTTCTCTTGGTTTTGATAAAGTGGGTCAACTCCTTTGGCTGGAACTGTAGTAAGAGAATGTCCTACCTTTTGTGATTCAACATTCTCCTATCAAATCTAACCAAATAAAATTTCTCATAAATCTATCTCTTTCATTATTTTTCTTTCAACGGACACACAATACAAATACCAAAACAAAAAAAAAAACCTCCTACCCCAACCCATATCCTGACCCCCTTTTTTCCTCAAAAATCCTGACCGTTTATATATCCTTACCTGCAAAGAACAAGCAGCAAGAAAAATCTGGGCCACAACATATCAATGAGATTAGCTTCTTTCCCCACGTTATGGGTTTTACTGAATTTCTTCAATTCTCTTCTTCTTCTTCTTCTTCTTCTTCTTCTTCTTCTTCTTCTTCTTCTTCTTCTTCTTCTTCTTCTTCTTCTTCCTATATAAAAGCATTAAGATGACGGTGCATCCAAGTAATGCACGTCCATAACCAGTTCCTCGATATCTTCATCTTCCTTGCGATTACAGGAATACAAAGTTTATTCGTGAGATCATGTCGTCATTTGTATTACGCAGCCTGCTGACGATTGTGCCCTATAGTGCGACAATTTCGGCCGTCTCAAGCTTTGTATCGGTTGGCCTTATAGATTCCTCTTAAAACTTCCATGTAATTCATGTAAATGGGCCACATCTGATAGCTCTTACTGAATTCCACTCAAGTCTGAGTTGGACCTACAACTTGATGTGTCAATTTTGTGTAAAACACAGCAATCAAATTCAAGTTGAAATTTGGATAGCAGAGGAAGGTGATTTTTGAGTGCTTTGTATGTCAAATGTAGGCACATTTGTTTAATAAGAGGGTTCTGCAGTAGAAATGAAAATTGTTTAGAATTTTCATGCTGCAGATTGTTCAGTTATCTGGTGCGAGTTTATTCATTTGTATTTTCACCCACACACGCATCCACCCAAGTTCCTCACTATCAATGTTAGGGCCACAGGATTGATTGTTTGGTTGCTTCTATGAAGCGGGCCCCCTCAGTAATTTTTTCGGAAAATAAAAATAAAGGAAAGCATAAAATCAAGAAATAATAAAATCTAAGTGAGTTTTTTGTAGGAAACTTTTTTGACTTTTTGTGTAAAAAAGTGGATTTATTTTATTTAGGGAAGAAAGGAGGTTCTTTTTTTTACTTTTTTTTAAAAGAAAAAAGACGAAAGTTTGAGATGTGTAGTTTTAATTTAACATATTGTCTAAAAAATTGAGGCTTTACATTACTTTTACTTTAATAGTAAATTCCCAAAGGCCCGTTACCCAAAATTGAACTAATTTTCCTCAATAGAGAAATTTTCATTTTTCTGAAGAAAAGAGTAGAAATGTAAGATTCCCATGCACACAGAAATGAGAGAGGAGAATCTTAGAGCATCTCCAAGAGAGGTGTTAAATTTGGAGATACCTTTTTGAAAATGAAGGCTTATGTGTCAAATTGACCCTTTATATTTTGACATCTCTGTTGGAGTAAACTCCACCCCATATGTCAAATGTAATATTTTATTATTATTATTATTTTACCTCTTTTATATATTAAACTCAACTCATCCACAATAGTCCATTTGGAATAGAATAATGTAAAATATAATTTGGCATTTCACTTTTTCACATGCTAAATTTGGCATCTCACTTCTATATGCCAAATGCCACCTCATTTTTGGCATAGCTATTAGAATAAAAATCCATGCCAAAAATCCCATGTGGCATATCCACTTTAGATTTGACATCTCTCTTGGAGATGCTCTTATAGCTGCACAAACAAGTCAGGTTCTCGGGAAATTTCCTGCCTAGGTAGGAGGAGGGTCTGTTGGTTCATGACAGCGATATTTAAGAAGTTTTATATGAAGAATTCAAGACTGCAATTTTGTCTCGGGAAATTTCCAGTCTAGGTAGGAGGAGGGTCTGTTGGTTCATGACAGCGATATTTAAGAAGTTTTATATGAAGAATTCAAGACTGTAATTTTGTCTTAGCAATGTGTACATTTATGGCCCACCCACCTTTCATGACACTGATTCTTTATTTGAGGACCCACCATTGATGAAAAAGCCATATGATATTGGCTTCAAAATGGAATGGGATTGCAGCAAAGTGAGGACCTGATGAGAGGTCTTGATTGATTTGGAGAAGTCTGAACGGCCTGGTTGTATTTGGATGGTAGACAATCCTCGATCTTCACATTTCTTGATAAACTAGCATAAAGCCCATGAATACCCAGGTTAGCTCTCATGGAAATAATAAATTAAAGTGAATATTTAAATTAAATACTAATCAATAAAATCAAATGAGTTGAGTGATGATAAATCATCAAATTTTGTAGTCATCAAAATATGAATTCATTTTTTAACATAATTAATTAAAAAGAAGTCCATATATAGTTTGGAAACCCAAGTGGAGCAACATCCAACTCGTATCCATGTTATGGGACACGTATCTAGGGATGGCAATGGGTCAAGTTTAGATAAGATCCAGCCATATGTCCAAGCCCGAATACAAAAAATCCCCATTGGTATAATTAATTGAAAGCAGTCCATATATAGCACTGGCCTGAACCCAAATGACTAATGGGGAATCCCATAGTGGACCAGCATTTGGCTCATGTAAAGGTTACAGATAGATGGCAATGGATTGGGTGTAGATAGGATCCAGCCATATGCCCAGATATTAATAAAAAAAAAAAAAACATTCATACAAGTAATTAAAAGAAGTTCATAGATAGCATTGACCCCAACCCACAGTACTAATAAGGAACCCATAGTGGGCCAGGACTCAGCTCCTGTAAAGGTTACAGGACATGCGCCTACGGATGACAATGGGTCAGGTCTAGATATGATCCAGCCATATGCTTAGACCAGATATGAAATTTTTCGTTGGTCCCAAGTTCGAATCAAGGTTTGTGTTGGCTTTCCAACTCTTATACCCAAACTCAATAAAGTCGTCGGTTTTGGGTCTGGTTCTAAATCGAATTTGGAGAGAGAGAGAGAGAGAAAGAGAGAGAGAATTTCTAGGCATCTGGTTAGGAAATTTCCAGCGTAAGAGGGCCGCTTTGCAAGTTTCAGTAGGAAATTTCCTGCGTAGGAGGGCCGCTTTGCAAGTTTCAGCTAAAGGACAGTCAACTGCGATTCTGTCTATAAGCAATGTGCGAATGCTGGGCCCACCTTGCGTGAGCAGATAATTTATCTGAGGGACCCATCATTGATGGAAACATATATTGGATTTAAAATAAAATGCGAGGGACTGTTGAGGGCCACGATACTTTTTCCATTTTGTTTTTTAATCAAATTGTCAGTCTTACACCAGCAGAATCAACTTATATGGTATCGCAGGTGAGATTTTGACAACAAATTCATTTTGAGCGTATCTGTTTTCAATACATGCATCCCCATTGTAGAGTTCCACTTTTTCAAGTTTCAACCTTGGATTTCTTCAACTAACAACCTGTCCGAAGTTCCAGACTCGTCAATGAGGTGCCACATGTCTACATGCACTTGGGTCCCTCATAGTGGGGATGAATCCGTTCCTGACACATTGAGATGTCCCATCCCGGTCCATTTCATTCTCCACAAAGCAGAATCCTCTCCCTGTACAAACACAAGTCACACTCCACTTCCAACACAACACAAAACAGAAAAAACAGCAGCACGGCAATTGCAAGTCAAAAGCAAGCACAACTAGGACTGATAGGCAGAATTATTTGATTCTGGACGATGTGAGGGGTCTCCATGGAACAAAATGCACAGTGCCCGCGCACAAGTCATTAGAGATTAAGGGCCTATGATTATTTGATCGATAGTTATCATCAAACTGGAAGCCAAATTAAATGCGTCAAAAAATTATAGTAAACAGCAGTGTGAGAAAATATATATCCATGATGTCATCTAGATGTTTTTAGGACACGTTAAATCCATGGTATGTCCGCATCATATATCTCTAATACTAGACAATATACTTGAATAAAAATCTAATATGAAAGGATGATCACATGTCAAAACATCACACAATTGCAATGAATGAATGTTTATGACATCCTAATTTTTTTAGATATGGATCTTCAACAATTTGATTCTTCTTATGCCTATTTTAGATTGCAAAAGAAAACCCTTAAACGACTGTATCGCTCCCCAAAAGTATAGGGCTTCGCATCATACAACCAAAAAGCTAGTCCAAAAATAAAATAAAAAATGAACCTGACGAAGCAAAATGTCAAAAACCTCGCTAAACAAAATGTCAACCACCTCACTAATTTCTACCATATTAAGTCCCCGGGGGGAGCCGCAGTGGAAAACATTACTACAACAGGCTATGTTTTGAGCCTCTATTACCATGTGAAGTTAAAAAAGAAGTGAAAAGGATGGGACGTTTGCTCCTTGGACATCTCAGCTCAGCTCCCCAAAACTACACGGAGAGGTCAGCACCCCTGCCACCGAAATAGAGATGTTAAGTCTGCTTCACTTCTCAGAGGCCAAAGAATCCAAGTTCGCTGGCCCTTTCCTTCTCAAACGTCTCAAAGTACTGATAAATAATAGTCACGGCAAGTAGGATTCCAGTCCCGGAACCGATGGCCCCCATGAAATCTGCCAGAACGGTCAAAGCCCCGATGCACATGCCCCCAAAGGCCGCTGCAGTGGGTATGTAACGGTTCAGTTCTTTCTGAAGATTTGACTCCCTATGTCCAGGCATCACCATTTGTTGCTCCTGCGGAACCAAAAAAAGAGATGGTAAAAGTCTTATAACAATGTAAAGAAACAGAAATAGGAAGACGAAATACAACCAAAAGAATATGAAGTGCCAAAAGTAAGCTATTGCAAGATATCTGCAGGCAACTATGAAATAATCTTGCAAGAAATCAAGATGGCACCAATCTTCTACAAGTCAACTGATCAATCAGTAATTAAAAAAAAAACGAAACCCAATATATATATAGAGGTATTTCATACAATATAGAGAAATATCATAAACCAGAGAGGATAACTCAATCAAAGCAATTCATGAAAGTGATCAGAGGAATACATTCACAAATAAGAACCCCAAAAGATAACAATATTCTAAAGCTTGATTCCAGAGAATATTCAGCTAGTATCAATCGAAACCGGCCTTAAAAAAATTCTCAAACATCCAAGTAATTCTGCCTGGCTTGATATGTCCAACTCAAGAAAGGTGGCATCCAAGCTGTTACGGTTTCAAGTAATTAATTTCATGGAGGTGTCCATATGCGGCTTACTAAAAAACTTAAAAGCACCTATGCAGTTCCATCATATACTTCTGAGGCAAATCTTTTGGCTATGATGTAATTGTTTATTCTCTATTACCTGAACTGAACCCAGGTTGTGGGTGGCTTTTGATTACTTTACTTTTAGGGATATAGTTGTCTAATGGGTTATGCACTATGCCCCATAGAGAGTTGCTACATTTATACCTAGCATAAGTGTACGCATCTTCTCCATGGTACTTTATGTTATGTTTGAATGAAAGACTAACTTATCTTTCAATATATATATATATATATATATATTCTCTAAAGCTTGATCTAGCACTCAACAACATTTTCAGTTGACTCAAGCACTAACAAAGGCTCTCTTTTTATCAGAGTGGGGAATGAATATCCTTTGTTAACCCTTCTTATCTAGCAGCAAAAATAAATAATTAGCAGAAGAGAAGATAGCTAATATCAAATTCAATGTTACCTTGAGCTGCTTGGCAACATCTTTAGCTGAGGATCCAGACACTTCTATCCATGTTTTTGAAAACAGTGCACAGGCGGATAGCATAAAAACAAGATAGAACAATGCATGGAACGGATTGGCTGCCATATCTGCCAGGCTGCGAAAAGAAAAGGACCCCAATTAACAATTTAAGAACATATATACATAAAATTAAAAGGGGCTGAAAAATTGGCTTTATTGTACAAAAACATCTACCATGGAAGAGTGGAGAATCTAATCACCTTGATGGAGCCGTTATGTAGTATGCAATCCCACCAACTGGAACATACTGGCCACCTGAATATTCAGATTCCTTCCACATACCGAGAAGATTTACAAAGAAGTTTCCACCGTACCTCCTGGCCAGCAACTGTACCAGACAAGAATACAGTTAAGACTTTCCATAAAATAAAATGCGATGCCCATAATGCCAATTTCTACCAACAGATGTATAACATCCCAGTACCTGAGAAATGAAGTATAAATTGGAAACAAGCGCAGATTGTAGAATGATAGGCATGTTGGAAGTGTAGAACAACTTGATCGGGTAGGATCCTTGCTGCCCACGGGCATTCTTTGACCTCACAGGCAGAACGACACGGAATCCTTGGAAGTAAATAACAATGAGGAAGACCAACACCGTAGCGAGTAAATTAGTTACATTTGGGAGATTCTGCCGGTAGAATGCCTCACGAAGAGCACGGACCTTGTCTGTCCGAGTTATCAGCAGATGGAATAAAGCAATAACAGCTCCTTCAAATTCAGCTCCTCGCCCACTGTTGATAGTTGTGGGACTGAATGCTTTCCAGATGATATTTTCACTGCAAGGAGAATCAGACGTTTCGGTGCATAATTTTGTCGTCATTTTTTCTATCAGTTGAAGTATTTCAACAAGGAAAAAACATGTAAAAATGCAGTGACGTACCAGATATTTGTCGCAATAAATAGCGAAATACCAGATCCAAGACCGTATCCTTTTTGGAGGAGTTCGTCTAAGCATATGACAATGAGACCCGCAAAACAAAGCTGGACAATTATGAGAATGGCATTTCCAACTCCAAGTTGACCGACACTACCATACATCCCAGAAAGAACATAGGCCACTGCCTCACCAATGGCAATCAGGATGCCAAGTAACTTCTGAGCACCATTTCTAGGGGCAAATATAAAATTGTCAGGTAAGTCCTACTTAAGCAGGATATGCCACTAAGTTTTGAAAATAAATATGGATTCCTTAGTCCACCTCAAAGAAAGCATAGTAGATTGACAGTGCACATTGAAGAGACAAAAATACATTGCAAAAAATGCATGAAATTGCTCATCAAAACATAATTAAACCTTTTTAACACAATTAAACCAGTATTTTGAAACCCATACCATAACTTGAACCATTTCCATAGGCTTGTTGGCAGTTCTGTCTCCAATCAGCAGGTCAAGCCAGGTTACTCTGCCAAGCCTATCATCCTTTTTCATTTACCTCTTGTTATTTATAGTCTAAATCTATTTTTAAGGAACTTAACTCTACTATTTTACATGACTGGTTCTAGTATATTCATGAATTCATAAAGACATCTAAATGGGTAATGAAACACGATAAAAACAAAGTGCAATAAAGTAATACACAATGCAAAGCCCAATAGAACAGGCAGTTTGCCAGGGAGAAGAAATCTGAACAGACACAGCACAGCTCTAGATGATCCAAGACTACAAATTAGGTGCGCCTCACAGTACAAATTTCCTTAAGTAAACAATACATTACATCCCATAAATGGTCCTTCACTGTCCTGTCCACATTTGGATAGCCAACTATCAAGCTAGTTACAATTGCAAGTCAGGGTTTTTTGTGCTTAGCATAAAAAGTTGGGAGCTCCTCATATGATACACATGAACTAGGTGTTCATGGACCAGGCAGGGCCGACCTGAGCCAGGCCCAGTCAACAGTGGGCTGGGCTTGAGCCTTAGATTTTCAAACTAGGGCTGGGCTTGGAAAGTAAATCTGGACCCAGTAATATATGGTCCGGGCTTGAATTCAGGGGTATAGAGCACGAAACCCGGCCCAGCCCGAATGAGACTATGAGAGCCCCATTTAAGCAAAAAATGGAATTTATGTTGGAATGAAGACTCGAAGCCATGCACTATATCTCATTGACACATGATAACCTATGATACCCGGATACTTGTACAAGCCCAAAGTATCCATGTCGGACCGTTACGACACTTGTATTGATACCTGATACTATCGGTGCAAGTTTAACATATCCTACTTACCAAGTCATTTATTGCATATAGGTACTTTTAATTTTCTTCTCAACATATTAAAAAAAAAAGTTAGAATGGAACATGAACAATGATAATTTCATTGATTCAAAAGTGATCTAAAGTAAAAATTAGGACACCCGTATCCACATCTGCATCCGCATTCATGTCCTAGATTTTCAAACGGGAGGAGTTGTATCCCCGATCCCCATATCAGTGTCCATATCCGTACCCGTACCTGGGCATCATAGGTGATAACCAGCTAAGCTACCACTCCCAACACTGAGTGGAGAATATTCTATTTTAAAAAACCTTTACCCATCTCGGTTCAGGCTTCATTTTTTAAGGCAGGCTGGGCTAGGGCTAGGTTGGGCCTGTCATTTTAAAATAGGGCGGGTATTGGCACCAAACAAATTTGACCCTAGACAGAGTGATATTCACCATCAGATCGGGAAAATAAAATACTAAGAATACACCAGTGAGTTTTGGAGTCCTGAAGTCAATAGTTATGATCGCCCAACAGGATGTTCCGCTAACCAAATGCCATTCACAACAAGACTTCCCATCCCACTATTCCCTGTAATTGGAGGTGGTTCAAAGGGGCCCCAGACAGTACCTCCAGTTATCAGGGTGAGGTCTGAACCCAGTGACACTAGAACACCAATACCTGTTGAGATTCTTCCATAAAACAGTGTAATTACAACTGAAGTTTGAATCAGAACTTTGATTCCAGCAGTTCCAGTAATTGCTGGATAGCTCAATTTCAGCTGCACATTGTGCAGACAGATGTACTATCATGTTGACATTTTCTACTGTACTTTGTTGAATAAACAACTACTGATTGAGGAACAAATCTCGTAGAGAGGGGGGCTGGGGGGCGCATTTAGTTTTTAGGACCCCCAACAAATGATGTTCCAACCCGAGAAAACAAAAAGAAATGTCATGGAAATTTGACTAAGGATTAAGGAAGCCATCGCATCACTGGCCTATAGACAGAACGTAAAATGATAACACCCAAAAAATCTTCATCAAATTGCATCCAGTGTGCAAAAAACTGTTCACAGTGATAAGTTAAACTAGGCTTCAGTCTATTAGAAGTGTAAAGGTGTGCCCAATGTGTAGACAAGGAAACAAAAAATGGACACAGCAACTCATATACAATCATTGTATTAGAAAATATTTCCATTGTTTGTAAAAAAAAAAATAATAATAATAATCTAGAAAGCAAATACTCACAAAAGGGCGCGGTCCTCTCTCACACTGTTGTCAACTTCAATGATCTTTGAGCCTGCCAAGAGCTGCATCACCAGACCTGAGGTGACAATGGGGGTAATTCCCAGCTCCATGACAGTCCCACGGTTAGATGCCAGAATAACACGCATCCAATAAAATGGATCTGCACCGGTAGTTGAGTGTATGCCATAAAGCGGAAGCTGGCTGCATACCAGGAAAATGAACAGAGATATTACGGTGTAGATAACCTTCTCCCTGAAGGGAACTTTCCTGTCAGCACTCTGCACTTCGGGCAAGATGGAAAGAAATGGTCTAACAAGATGCAGCACTCTAAATCCCCCTCCCATGTTCCGTTTTCAAAATCAAGTACCTAATGAATATGAAGTTGAATTAAATAAGAAAGAACTCAGAAATGTCTTCTGCAATTAATATTCTTAGAAAAAAATGGAACAATAGAATCAAAATATAGCAATCTAAAGCCAAATATCATGCACTGTATCCATAGATTATGATGATCTGCAATGAAAACTTAAATAGAAAGCCTAGATCCAACCGAAAAACTGCCAGCCATTGAAACAGAAACAGCAAAACATGACAACCTTGCAGATGAAATGACCCACCAAGTTCCGAGGATCCAAACAAGACCCAGCAAAACACAGGTAGGAAATGTGTTCTATTCTACCGCGATTTAAGAACCCAGCAGACCAAATGGAGCCAGCGCGCCTTCTCATCTAGGCCAAATCAGACCACTCTAAGAGTCAAAAAACTGTTAATAGTGGTTCATTCCAAAAACTATCCAGGCTCAATCTCTAATCGGGCAGTTATAACATTGGTCCACCTGCTATTCAACCAAGATAGCTTCTAAGAAAAGAAGCACCTACATGCAAAGCACATCGCGCAACATGCACATTGGCCACAAGTTATCAATCATCATGCAAGTGATAAACAACCATCGTAATAAAAGTTCAACAAAATCAACAGAAATCCATGAAGTACAACATATAATCATTTAACTACAAATCGCCATTTAACCCCAAGGTAGCACAGTTAGCCTAGGACCGCGGTTTGGACCTGGAGGTTGTAGGTTCGAAACTACACTACCACACGGGGGGTACAGGGGAGTTTACCCAGCTTTCCTCCATGCCCAGAGGGATTAGTCCAGCCCAAAGGGTTGGGAACCCTCCGATGAAAGAAAAAAAAAAAACTACAAATCACCATTTGAATCACATAAAGTCAACAGATTCAACAGATCCGCGGCTTCCTCCCCTTTTCCCTTTTCAAAGAACAACCAATTCAAACAAATCAAAAACTCTCATATATGGCATAAATTCCACAGATCCATCAGATCTGTAACTTCCTCGCCTGCATCAAATACAACAAAATAGAACAAAAGGATACAAACAAAAAACTCATGCAAAGATTCAGATCTAAAAAAAAAAACTTAGTAATTCTATCTAAGGCCAAGGAATCATATCCATAAATCATCAAAACAAACACTTCCACAGAAATTACAGTTTTCCTGAAAATCACAGGATCTCACAAGAAATACTGAGATATCAGATTCACGAGAAAACGAGAGACATCAGAAACTCTAAACCCCAATTCCTAGAGCATGCCATCCAATTTCCTCAAATCCTAGATCAGATGCATAACTGTTGAAGAAAACACGGAAAACCTACTAATCACATAAGAAAGACCTCAGATCTCAAAAATAAACCTCGCAAATCCATCAAATTTCAAGGCACCAAATCTACAAATCATCAAAACAAACGGCATAAACAGAATTTTCAGTTTTTGATCAGAGATTTTAAAGGATTACTATATCAAGTACGACAAAAGATGCCTCAAACACGGCAGATTCACTAGAAAACAACAGAAATCAGAAGCCCTAAGCTGCGATTGCAACAACAAGCAATTCCAAGCAAATGGCCGATCCGATTTCACGAAAAAAAAAAACCCTAGAATCGGTGGATCAGATGCGAAATCAGAGAAGAAAAACATGAAATTTGGGGATTGATCGACGATACCTCGTAATGGAATGGAACGAGAGATGGGAAAAGAGAGAGAGTTTGAAGAGTTATGAAAATCCAAAGCCTAGCACTTTTTTAATGTCTCCTCTGTTTGTATATATCATATCCGTAAGAAGGATTGACTTTGATGTGGGCCACCGTAGAGGAGACCAATGAGTTTAGAGGAAACACGTCATTGACAACAATCTCAGCCGTCCATTAGTGTAAGAAGCGATATGGAGAGCTCGGATCCTCCGATGCCCGAGATGAGAGAGAGGTGTCGGTTCGATCCGTAGCAGGAAAAATAAAACTGGCTATTATGTGGCAAGGAGGATTCTTTTCTGCGTGTAAAAAACAAAGAAGAAGAATGCTAAGTTTTTTTAACCTGTGCCAGAGAGAAAAATTGTTTATGATTTTTTAACATGTATGTGGGTTTTTTCTTTTTGAATGTTTGATGCGAACTCTGTGTAAAAATCTATTGTTTAGGTTTTTTTTTCTTTTTTGTGAGAGAGGAAATTGGAATTCTATCACCCTTTTGTTGTTTTTTAAGTAAAAATATTAAATTTTTTTTTTTAGTAAAGAGGATTTTGCTTTTTTCTACGAGATGGATAGTAGTGCAGGATTCGTTTCTCCTCGCATAAACAAGTTGGGATTCTTAAACACCATTTTTTTACATTATCATAATTTTTTCTAACAAAAAATGAGGATTTAAACTAAGTTTCCTAAAATTAGGAGAGTATGTTTATGCCTGTAGCTCGTCCGTGGAAGAGCGTTTGGAAATCCAACAGACTGAAAATATATCAGTCCAGATTTTGGATATATATGTGTGACTAGCCCTTAATTCTGCATGAGGCTTTTTTAAAACCATGCGTCAAAATTGAATTGAAATTCCATGAACTAAAGCATGCAATATCATGTAGACTACAGGCCGAATCGTTACATTATTAATCCAAGCCGGCAAAATATAGTGGCCTAGGCCCGGCCTACTAAATATCGGGCTAAAAAACTAGGCCCATCCACAATCCACGTGCCTAGAGTGTTTGGTTAGACCTCTTCAAAGCTAAAAGTCCTTTTCCTAGGAAAACACCCATGACCCACCTACTATCACAAGGAGAGATTGGAAATTTTCCTAGGAAAATAGCCACCTACTATAGAGCCCGCTTAATTACATGACAATAAAGGTACAGTGGGTGGATAAAGATATCCTCAATTTTGGTCTCATCAAATGATATTAATCCGTGAGTTGCAATGAATTCTTGGTGGGTAATGTTTGGATTAGTGACATAAAAGGATTAGCGCCAATTAAATTAGCACAACAATTCGTGCTTAGCGGGGGCGGCGGGGGCATGTGCACCCAGTATTTGTAGAAATAAGTAAAAAATTATATAAAAAGATATATGCCAAATTTTTAAAAAATAATTATACCCAACGATTGATTGTGTAAACACTAATCATGCTAGTCCTTTTTAATCACAAAAGCCCATATAATCTCATCTCTACGCAAGAAAGCACTAACGTATGTGTCTTGGGAAGGAGATGGCTTACATGCAGATCGTATGTGTAGAGAAGATTCATTGATCGTATGTTTCCGTCTGGATCTATTTATGCTTGTGTGCGGATTTTGTTTTTGTCTCTAAGCCCCACCTTAATATTGATGAGCAATAGAGATGGAAGCTTAATTACTTTGGTTTTTACTTTAATCGTGTCTTTAACATGGGATTGATTTGAGATAGGCTAGACTTTGGGTATTTTGTTGTGTACGAGAAATGAAAGTTGGATGTGGAATGTTGTCATAGAAACGGAAGTTGGATGCTAAATGTTGTCCTCGTATTTTGCTGGATTTGGAATTTTGAAGTTGGGCATTGGATGAAGTTATTTTTTGTTTTACAGTGGTGGAATTGAAAATGTTGGATGTTGGATGTTGTGTATGACAAATCCAATTGCAGGTTGCTGTGTATGAAATTTTTAGAATTTGAATAAGATTCCATGGAAATGTTTTCTGCATTAAGATACTGGATGTTATACATATTTTTGGAATATATATACACGTATCTTTCCAAAAAAAACTTATATATGTTTAATGACTATCAGTAGGCACCCAACTTATACACTATATGCTAAGTTATTTATCACTCTTCTTTATCATAAACCACGCCAATGAAGCTTTTTCAAGCTAAATGAAGTTGTCCATTTACGTCTGTTATTAATTATTTCTCTTTGCAATTGCCAGGTTATGATGCGTCCCACAAAGGTCTTAAAGGGGATGTTGCACCAACAGTTAACTTCGAATGCCTTGGGATTGATAATTGGCCAACATTGCACGCCAGAAATGATCACTATGGTTGGAAAGTTCTTTCCCAAATTCGCCTCATTGCCACCTCAAACGAGGCCCAACGAGTATCTGACTGCAGCCATGGGTCTCAAACATATAAGGTGCCAATGCCACCCACAGATTTTCTATTGCATATAACCAAAACAATAATCTCTTCTAAAACTACGAACCAATTTATGTATGCATATTGTGTTCAAAAACTGATAGTAGTTGGTTAATGCCTATCTATTTTGTATTCAGAAACCGATCGATATCAATTGGTTAGTGCATATTCGGTGTTTAGAAACTGGTATTAGTTCAACTCAATGCATAGATTATGAACCTTCAACATGCTATGGCCGAACCAACAGAAAGACTAGAGTTAAGAATGACAATAACTTCATCTACATTTATTGAATGACAAAGAGCCCTTCTGAGCAACATTTCGTTCTGTCAAATTCCTCTTAAGTACATTATTCAAAATAGTCTATCCAAAGCCACATTTTTTTTTTTTAAGAAATCCCAACTTCCAATTGCTGCATTCAAACTTCTCTCCCATTACAACTATCAAAATATATCATACAAGATTAAAAACCCACTCTCATTACAACATGAAAATATCTACCCCCACACCCCACCCCCCCCCCCCCCCCCCCCCCCCCCCCACCCTCCTTGCCCAACAATCACCATGCATTCTCCACTTCCAATATGAAGATTCAAATTCTCTTCCATTACACCTTTTAAAATTCCACATCAAAGCTAATACGAAAAAAAAAAAAAAAAACCATCCATAATCAACAGTGACAATACAATCTCCACCTCCAACTACATCAATAAGAAATTATCTTCTATTACAACATCAAAGTTGACATTCAAAGTACAAGCTCCAATTCCAAATAATTACAACATTCAAATCTTTTCCATTCCAAATGCCAGTCTAAAACCACTCCATGTGCATGCTTCAATCCTAGCAAATTACAATGTAGGACAAGCAAATGTTGGTAATTTGATCTAACAAATTATTCATACAAAGATTTTTTTTAAATGGTATTAAATTATAGAATGTACCTGCTGGAACATACTGATCTTCAGTATCACTTTGATCTCTTATTAGGATTTAGATGGAGTTCCATATATATTGTGTTTCGATTTGATAAGAGCTGTCTGATCTATCAAATTAGAGGTTGTATAGGACAGAGCTGGGAGATAATAGCAACAACAAAAACATAACTGGAATTGGTCTAGTGTTGCTTAATTGGACGCGTGTGATTTGAGCTCCTATCCTTTAGTTGTATTCATAAGAAAGACACATGCCCAATAGCATTGCTCTAGGTGGCTTGAATGACCGAGATTCACCTTTCAAAGTTACGTATGAAGCTTATCTTTATTAATAATATCATTTATCTTTATCTGTCATCAATTTTATGCTCACAATGAATAAACAATGCAATCTTCTTCAGAAAGTATGAGTGTATGGGGCTAGGGGCGAACTCTTTGTCAAGAATCTCAAACTCCAAGAAATTAAACTACACTGAAGCAGCACCATTTATAGACATTTAATATATTGAAAGTCGTGATTGAGAAATCAAATTAATTGTTTTATATATAGATTAATCCAATCGCGGCCGTCTATATGAAATGTATATAGATGGAGTTGCTCCAGTGTAGTTCAACTAGTTAAAGAGCATAGGACTCTTGACAAGAAGTTCACCATATTCTCACACGCTCGTATTCTCCGAAGAAGATATATTGTCTAACACGATATGAAATTAATAGTTTTATTAAAAGAATGGTAACAGAAAAAGAGCAGAATGATTAATAATAAAAATAATCTACACACGTATCTTTAAAAGGTGTATCTTCGTCATTCTAACCGGCTAGAACAATGTCACTGGGCATGTATATTCTTGTGAATACAAGTAAATGATGGAAGCTTAAAGCGCATCCAAGCAACACCAGACCAGTTCCATATATGTTACAGTTGGCAAAGGAGAATCCAAAATGTCATTTATCAATACTCTTTCTTAAGTGATTATGGAACCAGGCCCGGATCATCCTTCCCATGTTCCCTCATAAAAACCCAAGTACCTAAGAACATGAAGTTAAATTAAGAAAGGAAAAATTAAGTCTTAACATAAAAAATCAGAAATGTCCTTTGCAATTGATATTCTTAAAAGAAATTGAACGATAGACTCAATTAAGGAACCTTAAAGCCAAATATCTACGCACGGTATTTATCCATACACTACAATAATCTGCAAGAAAAACTTAAAGATGTCGTCAAGAAACATGTAACGCCCCGTTCTTTAACCTTCTATTTATTATAATTAATTGCGTTATTAGTGAGTAAGTGAGTTTAGAGTCTTAGCGAGTCGAATTTGGCGTGTGGATCTCGCGGGGGAAGTCTCGTGCGAGTCTGAGATCGTTTAGGTATAGTAGGGGGGTAGTTAGCAGTTTTGGAAAGTTTTTAGGGGTTTTTATGAGATTATGAGTTTTGTGAGTTTGGGTGCATCGGGTAGGTCTTGACATTTCACGAAGAGGCCCAAAAATCATCATTTGTAGACCGAAGGACTTAACTGTAATTAGCCCATAAAACTAACCTAATATAAACCCATCTCCTCTTCACTCCATTTCCTCTTGCATTTCACTGTTCCAAGTCCAGAAACTCAGCCTCTTCACTGCCGACGACCACAGGAGCTCCGTTATCGCCAGTGAAGCCTCACTTCATCTTCCCCGATTCTCCAAGAATTCACCCATCTCATTTTCTAAGGTTTTTATCCACAACCCACTTCTAGAAAAGCTTCTAAAGCTTGTGGAGTAACTCTTCTTCTTCCACTTTGGTTAGAATTGGATTAGGGAGACTCATTTCCACCCATGGCATGCATTTGTAGGTTTGATTTGGGATTGAGAGTCATTTTCTCCAAGTTAGAGCTCTAAGAGGATTTTTCCCTAATTTCTTCTTGGATTTTTAGTTCAAGCTCTTCATCAAGGCAAGTAGATAAATATGTTTATGCATGATATGTTTGTCTTCCTTAATTTGTATGGAAATTTGATGGTTTAGATGTCATTTGCTCATTTGATGTTTTATAGGATCGAAAACATGATAATTAGGCTTAATTACTTAATGAAATTGAATGAGATGTTAATGACTTGATTAGATGGATTTGTGGGTTGAGAGTAGAATGCATCTTTACTTGATATTGTTGCTTATCAGGTTCAGGGAAAGGAGAAATGGTTTTTGGACCTATTTTACTGCAAAAACTGAACCTGGGTTATGTTTCTGCAGTATATGCAGTCGACCAGCCTCGGCGACACTAAGTCAGGTTCTCTGGAACCTGACGAAATTACTGTTTTACATTTTCAGTCACAACTGTTGATCAACCTGACACACAGGGGAGATGTCGACCTAATCCCTTCAGGTTGACTGGGTTTCCTGTGTAGGAGGTCGACTGGCCAAGGGCTCTGTCGACGAGGTCGACCGGCTAAGGGCTCGGTCGATCGGGAGGCCTGTGTACGCGGTCAACCGGCCAAGGGAGAGGTCGACCGAGCCAACTGTGAGGGCCTTTTAAAAAGGTTCTTTTTTACTATGTTTTGGAGGAATTTAGGTGGAGCCTTGGTTAATCTTTATGGACTTATTTGACTATATGTGAAGATGTTTTGAGCCAACGTTCTTCACGGTTATTCCGGTTACATCGGGTACTAATCTTATTCAATCTTGAACGCTACATAACAACGGGACACCCTCCTTTATATCTATGCAAGAAAACTGTTCTTTCGGGTATCGCAAACCTTATTCCTTTCATTGACTTAGTAGATTGTACGATGCTTCGGGTTTAACATTTAACTTAGGTTTGGATTGTTTATCACTTCTGATTTCGAATTGTACCGTCTGGTACTATCTACATATAATGTCCATGTTCTTTAGCTTCGTTTATTTTGTTTTGTATTGAGATTACATGGAGAACTTAGATGATGAACTTATGATCCCCTTTGATGTTCCGTTTGTTTTGAAATTTGTATAAAGTGTTGAGACTAGGCGGCTTTGATTGTAAGGCTTAAAGAGAACTACTATTGAAGTCTGAAATCTGTTTGAAGTCTGATCTGATTAGAAGTAAAGTAATTTCTCTATTCTTTATTGAATCTTGTTCGCACAAGAAAGCCTAGTCCCTCACTGATTTCTGTTTAGGATTCTGTTTGTCGGGCACCACTCAGCTGTTATCATTCAACAAAGCTGGGGCACCACCTGTGAGAGGACTCTGAATATAGAACCTTGAGGCAAGATTAGGCCAGAGCCCACGGGGACCGAGCCGTATGAGCCAAGAGAGGATTGGTATGAATTAAGCGGTACCTCTGACTCATGACCAAATGTCAAGGGGTATCACTCTGGATACTCTGATTGATTGGGATGTGATCCCATCTTTTAACCCATATGGACCGCCTATTTTAATAGTTGATTATTAATTCGAATGCTGTGCATTTCCTGTAACTCTGATTACTCGTTTACTCTATTTTAGTTCTGCATATCTATGGTGATATATATATATATATATCTGTCTGCTTGTTGACCGTTGTGTCTGATAATGCTACTCTTGGTGCATGGGTACCGAGTCCTTCTACCTCGAGGATGAAGCGACGGAGGAAGTTCAGGCAGATTAGCCTGATGACTCCTTAAACTATGGTACACACGGCATTGCATAGCCTTATTGACCCCGTACACGAGTGCCATTACGCTATTCTTGATTAACTTCATCTTTTAGTCTTTTATTCTCTATTTTGATTAGGCCCAATTTTTATGTGGCCTTCATTTTGTAATTAATACTTTTGATAATTGTCTTCAACTTAAACCTTAATTAGTAGTTCAGTCTTTGCTCTTAGCTATACAATCTTGAGATACCTCTTGTTACTATGAAGCTTCTGCTAATTGTTGTTTTATCCGAGGAAATATTTATCCCTCGCAGCGGTCTTCGATCCAGTTGGGACACGATTGGGGCCAGATTATATTTGATTAATGTTGGAAAATTTTTAATTGACCCTAATCTCACGCTTAACCCTGGTTTCTCTTTTGGAGGCGTGACAAAACATAACAACAATGACAAACCTTATAGATGTAGTTACCTGATGCTCAATGGTGGATGGACATACATGTGGAACAGGTGGATGGGACATGTACTAACTGAGATCCAATATTAAATATGCCTCCAACCCAAAATGAAAAAAGAAAAAGACAATGCATGTAAAAGATATAGGTCAAAATAACAACCACCCAAGCGGGTGCATTGGATCTTCCCTATTTCAAAAATTAATGGCCCTTCGAATCTTTGTAAGAAAGGTGCAGGTAGCTCAATTTACACATAAATGAGGGTTAATGCATTTAGACAACCTGAGTTTTATTGCTTTATTCCTTGTGGTCACTAATTATGAGTAAGTAGAGTAACAAATTTACAGTTGTACATGTAAGGGAACCAAATTCCTTCTATTTTACCTATGATTTAGGAACCTAGGAGATCAAATGGAGACACTGCCCCTTCTCATCCAAGCCAACCAAACAATTCTAAGAGTCAAAAAATGTCAAAATGGTTGTTCATATCAAACCATCCATGCTCAATCTCCAATATTCCGGTGCTTGTAACACTGGGTCACCTGCTATTCATCCTGTATAGCTTCCATACACAGACCATAGCCATTTTGACAAACATGCATATATATATTTCATAAGAAGCGCCTACATGCAAAGCACACAGCACAGCATGCACATTGGCGTTTGAATCCACATACAGTACAACATCAAGTAATAAAACTACAATGACAAATCTCCATTTGAACCACATAAGGTCAACGGATTCGATTTGCAGATTCACCATAAAACAACAAAAATCAGAAGCCCTAAGCTGCGATTGCAACAACATGCAATTCCAAACAAATGATCTGCCAAAAAAAAAAAAAAAAAAAAAAACCCTCGAATTGGTGGATCAGATGCAGAATTAGAGAAGAAAAACATGAACAGTGGGGAATGGTCGACAACACCTCGAAATGGAATGAGGGATGGGAAAAGAGAATCTTCGAGATTTTATGAAAATCCAAACCCTGGCACTTTTAATTTGTCTCTCCATATATATACTCGATGTATATATCTGCGAGAATGATTGAGTTTAATGTGGGCCCAGGTAGAGTACACCAATGAGTTTACTGGGAATATGTCATTCACGGCAATCTTAGCTGTCCATTTCAGAAAGGAGCGATATGGAGAGATTGGATCATCTGAAGCCTAAAATGAGAATATCATCAGTTGGAACTCGGAGTCATATTGGGAAAAAATAAAATTGATTAGTGTGATGAGGAGAATTCTCCTCTACAATGGTAGTTCAGCTGGTGACTGGTGAGGCATCTCTTTTCTAATAAAAATAAATAGGGATTAATTCCTGGCTGTAGTGCAAATGATGAGAGATGTGTATGGGTTAGATCAAGAACTTGATTTTCTATGCTCTTTATTTTCACTTTGTTTCATGCAAACTTATCGTGAAAAATCTGTTTCTTAGGTGATTTTCCCTTATGATAGAGGAAATTGGAGTCTCATTACCGCTTGCATCATTTTAGAAACAAGCCCTTTATATATAGCTCATAATTTTGTTGTTTGGGGCGATGCCTGGTTAAAAAAAAATGATGGAAAACGATTTAATTAATTCTTTATTAATTCTTTTAGTAAGGAGGATTTTGCTTTTCTATAAGAGGGTTAGTTGTGCTTGATTGAATTCGTTTCTTTTGTGGAAACAAAAGTCTTTGCAAACTATAAAATCTTGTCTTCCACAAAAAAAGTCAGAATTATCAAACACAATTTCACTATATTATCATACTTTTTTTCCAAAAAGTGATAATTTTAAACTAATTTCCTAAAATTCAAGGAATATCATTTTTTAGGTTTGAATTGCTTTTATTTGGCGCTAGAAATTTCACAAACATGTTATATAAGGTGTTCATATTTCACAATGAAAGTTCCTAATGAGTTTAAAGGGTTACAATTGAAATTATCTTCCTCTTGAAAGAAAGTAAGAGTCTTTGTTGGACATATTTCTTGGATTTCTTAGTTTGGACCATTCAATTAACTAACTCACTTATGAGCACAGATATATCTTGAGTCTTGGACTCATCAGAAATTCATTAGGCTTCATCTATGGAGCTTATTTATGAGAAGTTTAAATTGCTCAAAATAAATGGTCTTCTCTTCGCTGATAGCCACTCTCCAATATGCATTGGGCCACCGTAAAATTTAGGCATAATTAGCCAAAGGTCCCTCAACAAGGTCTTGGAAACGCCAGATCAGATATTTTCCTCTAAGGCCTATAATCCATCAACGTTTCCTCTAAGGCCTATAGTCCATATAGCTGGATATATTTTGGCGAGAGGTCCCTAAAAACGTCAAATCAGATATTTATATGACTGATTTACCCTTTCAGTTGTTTTGGCATAAAATTTTAAATTTAAAATTTTCAAATCTTCCATACTCCCTCTTCGTTCTTCTCTCCGGTCGTGGCCTACTTCTCTACTTCCATCTCTGCTTCTATCTCCACACCGACAGTTTGCAGAGAACGAGATCGTTGATCTCTGCTGGGCCACCGGCAATTTAAAAAGGATCCGGACGATCGGTTGCAGAGAAACTCGGATCGTGCCCTTCTTCTCTGCTTCGATCGTTTGTAAAGGATCTAAACGATCGGATTTGCAGAAGTTTGGCAATCGCAGAAGAAGACCGAAACCCTTCAAAAGCAGTTCATGTTCCCTTTCTCCGTTCTCTATCTTTTATGTCTTCTCTTCGATTTTTTGATCGATCTTGCTGTTGTTCTCGTTCTCGGCCGCCGTTGCCGGAGAAGCAAACCGGTGGACCTTCGGTCCCAGTGCTGCCCATTGCTAAAGGCCAGCAGGGGCGCTGCAGGTTCTGTCTTGGGACCCAGTCGATGAGGAATCTATTATGGGTGTCTTCTACAAAGTGGGTTCCACGACCCCTTCCTCTTCTTCTTCCAGCTATTTTTTAAGGAAGTGGAATGCAGTGGGCTTGGAACAGTGCAGCTTGTGCTTGAAAAGGAAAATAAAAAGGGTTTTGCTTCAAGGGAAAACCAACCTCCAAGTTCTCAAGAGAGACAAATTAAAATTCTGTGTTCTCTATTACATGTTGTTACCTCTCTTATAGAGAATACAACAGAAAGAAATAAAAGAACGTTGGAAACTAACTCCTAAAGTGGGCTAAAACTAACTCCTAAAAGATAGCCACTTTCCTAACAAACAGCAATGAAGCCAAACAGAATAAGAGGACTTATTCAAAACGTCACACATGTGCATCTCAGCAAGGAACTGCTTCCAAAGTGGGCCATGATCAGTTGTGGTCAACTTACGCACATAACAGCTCCCCCACTCTAATTTCACCCTTGTCCTCAAGGGTGCATCAAGTCATGGTCAACTACTGCTCCATCTTCCCACGGTGGTCCTTTGTCCTCTTCAGCTGGCCAACATCCTTCAATAAGAAAAAGCTTTCTGCAATGGTGACCCGGCCCAAATTTCTCATCACAATTATAACATAAGCCTTTGTCACGTCGGTCCTTAATTTCATCAGGCGTCAGGCGTAAGCCTTTTAATGGTCGGAGTGGTAATGCGGCCTGGAGAAACCGGAGTGTTCCTTTGTACACCTAGGAGGGCGACTCGATGTTGGGCCTGATTTCTTGCTTCATATAGTCGAGCCAATCCCACCACAGCGAAGAGGGGGGCTGGTCTTGATGCCTGGACGTCGGCGCGCAAGTTCTCCCGTAGGCCGCTAATAAAGCAACCGACCAGTTGAGCCGGTTCCAATTTTCCTGCACGAGTGAGTAGTCTCTCAAATTGAGACTGATATTCTTTAACTGTCCCAGTTTGCTCGAGTTTCGTTTAGTCTCCAAAGAAATCTTCAAACTGGGTGTGGCCGTATCTAGCATGCAAGCCCTCCTTGAGCATTTCCCATGAGACTACTTGTTTTTCATCTTTCAGCAGTTGATACCATAACTGGGCTTCTCCCTCCAAATGATAAGCTACTAAAGGTATCCGTTCAGCAGGTGGGGTGACTTGAAATTCAAAGAACTGCTTCGCTCGATAAATCCAGCTAGTTGGATCATCACTCCCATTGAAACAGGGAAAAATCTAGTTTGGCAAGCTTAGGAGCAAAAGTGTCTGATGGACCTCCTCCTCCACTACGCCCATTGCGATTGACTGAATGCTCATTATGATCATGGCCTTGGCTTACCACAAGCTGGTCAAATCGTGTATTCATGGCCAAGAACATCTCATGCATTTCTTTCAAGATTCTCTCTTGCCCAGTGGAAAGAGAGCCCACCTCCACTTCAAGTTGGTGAAGTCGTTGTTCTGCCAACTTGGCTTTGATACCAAGCTGTTATAGGTGTCTTCTACAAAGTGGGTTCCCCTTCCTCTTCTTCTTCCAACTATTTTTTGAGGAAGTGGAATGCAGTGGGCTTGGAACAGTGCAGCTTGTGCTTGAAAAGGAAAATAAAAAGGGTTTTGCTTCGAGGGAAAACCAACCTCCAAGTTATCAAGAGAGATAAATTAAGAGTCCGTGTTCTCTATTATAGAGAATACAACAAAAAGAAATAAAAGAACGTTGGAAACTAACTCCTAAAGTGGGCCAAAACTAACTCCTAAAAGATAGCCACTTTCCTAACAAACAGCAATGAAGCCAAACAGAATAAGAGGACTTATTCAAAACATCACACATGTGCATCTCAGCAAGGAACTGCTTCCAAAGTGGGCCATGATCAGTTGTGGTCAGCTTACGCACATAACAGAATCAAGTCCAGATCCAGAAATCGCAGATTCGTCATCGCTCTGGATTCCTCTGCAATTACTATTAGAACCGAAAAAGGAAGACTTGGGCTAGTCCCAGGTCAGTCACTGTAACACCCTGTCCCGAGTTAATTAAGATTAACTCTAATTAATTGGGATTAATGCTAATTCAACATGTTTTATTGGTTAATGTTGATTAATGGCTGAATTGATATAGAATTTGGCTCAAATGGTCAAATTGAACTTAATGAAAAGAGTAGTGAAAGTTCTGAATGGATTAGAAAGGTTTTAGGCTAAATCGGGTAATGCAAGGACTTTTTTGTAAATACGAACTTACGCGTATTTCATCGAATACGGAAACTCTTGATACTCGCACGTATATCTCGAGGAGTATGTTAACTTTCGTAATTATAGCGATTCCATTCGGCGTGAATTGGTTCAAATGACCTTTCATTTGACTTGGATCGTAATTAGAGAAATAGGAGGGGGGTTCAATGCAAAAAGTGGGCTTATAAGATAATGATGAACTCATTTGAGTTCATTCATTATCCCAGCACAGCTCTCTCCCTTCTTCTCTTTCTCTTCTTCTTCTTTCTTCCAATTTCTCTTCATTGAGTGGCGAATTGGAGGCTTGACAAGTGTGTGAAGAGGGACTCCATCTTCACCATCATCTTCTTCATCTCTTTTCTTACTTTCTTGGAGTTTAAGCTTGAGGAGATCTCAAGATTTCCACCAAAGAGGCTACAAGTAAGTGTTTGAGTTGAATTCAGCACTTCCAGGTTTTATTTATTGAGCTATAATGGTTTTGGCCCAAAGAATTCATAAGAATTCTATTTTGTGGATGGGTTTTAGGTTCAAAAGAAGGATTGGCTTGAGAAATTCATCTTGGATTCAAGTTAGATAAGGGAATTCTTGCTGATTAGTTTCCAAACAAGGCAAGTATACTCAATTATATTGATTTCAGATGTTAATCGACTTGTTAAAACTCAAGGAGTTCAGTTACAGAAAATTCGGTTCAGAATTTTCTGAACTTCTGGGCACAATTCGGTTAGCCACCAGGCTGACCGACACCTGACCGAGAGCTGACTGAAATAGGTCGGCTAGCCGAAATTGTGAGTTCGGCTAGCCGAGGGTTGACCGCAAGGTAACCGAAAATCTTGTTAGGGTTTTTCCATCAGAAGTTGAGCTTCTGGAAAACGAACCGTAAGCTGACCGCGAGAAATTCGACTAACCGAAATTTGAATTTCGGTCAGCCGAGTAGGTGACCGAATTGAGCAAAGTGCATTGTAATTTATGGAATTCTGGAAAGCTAACCGAACGTGGTTCGGTCAGCCGAAATCCATAATGCGGCTAACCGCTAGGTAACCGACGAGGTGACCGAATTTGAGGGGATATCAGAATTGATTTCTGATATTTTCCTAAACCTTCATGGGTGTTAGCTAAACTTATGTGAATGTAAATTTCACTAAAAAGTGATGTCATCTCAAATAACACCTACATTGCATAATGAACGTTTCACCCGAATATTGTTTTAGGAAATTTACTTGTTTCTGACTTGAGTTGGCTTGTCCTCTCTCGTCTACTACGGTTATGCTCCTTGTTGAGCTACCATTGAATAATGTGTTGAATTATGAAATGAAATGTAATGTAATGAAAAGAAAAAAAAAAGAACTGAAGTAACACTGTAATATATGAAAGATTAAGTTTGCTGCAGTAGATGGAGCGTTCTAGAGCTCCGTGGTGATGCCGGTGATTTCTGATCAAGACACTGGTAAATCCCACACATTTGAAAAGCCACTTAATAAAGTGAGTAATATTGAAATGAAATGAGTCCTTGAAAGGCTGGGTTGTGAATGGTGCACTTCCGCCTATGCTAGAAGACAAAGAAAAGACACTTGATAAAGTGTATATAATGAATTGAATATTCCCTTCAGGGGAGAACTACATGAATTGAATGCTTCCTTCAGAGAAGAACTATATGCATTGAATTGAATTGAATTGAATTGACTTGAATGGAATTGTTATACATTGAAACCAAAATGCTACACATATGATTATCATAGAATTGTGTATACATTATTGAACCGTCGTGTTCGCAGTGTTATTGATGACATTACAGGCCAAATTGTCCGTTCCAGTGGTTCAAAGACCGAGCTGCCAACGGAGGAGACCAATACGGTTCCTCCAGGAGGATTGAATGAATGGATGTAAATCGGAGTCGACCAGTTTAGCAAGTTTTGTGAACATTTTGAATAGATTCATTTCGATGTAAATAGTGATAACATGCATTGTATCTGAAGATGCATGGTTGATTTAAATAGGAAATGAGATGTGTAAGTAAACTTTACTTTCTATAAAGGACTTATACATGTTAAAGTTGGATGTCAATGTATGTATATATTTCCGCAAAAATGTACATTTGACAGGTATATGTAAGATCCCTTATGAATCTCGTATTGGCTTCGGTGATGCGAGGTTTACGGGAGTAAGTATGGTAATCACGACTCGGGGTTTGGGCGTAGTAACCCTAATCTTGGGCCCGGGTCGTGACAGTCACAGATTCCTCATCGCTCTAGTTGTCTCTATTGCAGAAGCAGAAGGAAGAAGAAAAGCAATTAGGCCAGTCCCAGGCCAGTGTCAGGTCCGGGTTAGGTCTGACCCAACCCAGAATCAGACCCCTCTGATATCCTCCGTCCTCCGTGCTCCATTCATATGATATCCTTCGTCCTCCATTGATTTGTCAAATTTATCTGAGTTTTGAGTTTTTATCAAATTTATTTGAGTTTTTAACAAATTTATCTGAGTTTTAAAATAAATTTATCTGAGTTATTGACAAATCTAACTTAGTTTTTAGTAAATTTATCTAAGTTTTGAACAAATCTATCTGAGTTTTTGACAAATTTATCTGAGTTCTGTAATAAATTTATCTAAGTTCTGAACAAATCCATTTGAGTTTTTGATAAATTTTTCTGAGTTGTTGGCAAAGATATCTAAGTTTCTGACAAATTTATTTCCATTTTGGAAAAATTAACTGATTTTTTGAATAAAACTTTCTTTGTTTCTTGCAAATTTATCTAAGTTTTTTGGCAAATTTATTCATGTCTTTTCAAATTTATTTGTGTTTTTTAAAATAAATTTAATTGAGTTTTGGTAAAAATACTTGAATTTTTGGAAAAAATTTCTGAAATTTGAGAAATTGGTTTATTTTAGTTTTGGCAAATGTATTTGCTTCTTTTGAAATTTATATTGGGTCTTTTGAATTTTATTTACATTTTTTAAATTTTATTTGGATCTTTTGAAATTTATTTGCTTCTTTTGAAATTTATATTGGGTCTTTTGAAATTTATTTACATTTTTTAAATTTTATTTGGATCTTTTGAAATTTATTTGCGTCTTTTTAAATCTCTCTATGGTCTTTTGAAATCATTGCATTTTTTGAAACTTATTTGCATTATTTTGAAATTTATTTGCGTGTTTTTAGAATTTATTGGAAAATCTCATAAATGGGATTTCGTTAATCGTAGCCAATTAAATGGTAATTGACCATTATTAATGGTATTTCCCACTAATCATGGGATATGATTTAAAGAAATGGTAAATTTAACATTTTAGATATTCAAATTTGGATAAATGACCTATCACACTATGAAAAAAGATTGTGGATCTAAGGCCATAAAGTGAAATATTCAGGAACCCGTCACTGAATCCCCCTAAAATTTATCGCTCCAAATATTTTAAATGTTTGTAATACATGTGTCCATCTTCTTTTATAACTTAGCCATGACCCTATTTCATTTGTTCTCCTTCTAAACAAAGGCAGGGGGAGTAAGACTCTCTTTTGAAAGACCAAGGCATAAATTATCCATGTTTTCTAATTTCTCTAAATTGAGATCGTGCACACTAGTCAATTTCTGTCATTATTTTTATTCATAGAATCAGCCTTCGACCTTATTTAGCCAAGGTTTAGACTAAGGTACATGGAAACGTGGAAATCATCCTTGATGATTTTAAGATTATGCAGTATCAACCTTGGCTTGCGAATCACGGAGCATACTTGAAAGCATGACAACTAATTAGTTTCTTTTATTTTTTATTTTTTATTTTTTTTATGCATGCATGAGGTGAAGGGTGGGGAGGTTTGGAATTAGAAGGCATTTCTTTCTTGAAATTAAGTGAATTCCTATTAGAGCGAGTAATTCTCCAAATGTGTCCCCTCCAATGTCCCCAAATCTTCTTGCACGTCCTAGCATAAGAAGATGATGGAATTTAAAATATAAGAAAGATCAAACACGTGACATTTCAAAAGCTAGGTTTATATAATTCTACTAGTCAAATAAGGAATTTTACCTTGATGTTAGAAATACCCGACACATTGGATTCATATAAAAAATATCATCAGCTAAGCACATTCCCTAGATTTCAAATGTCAGGCACCCTACTTTGAGGGCTTTCATATTCTCAACACCCTAATCATTGGACGGAGTGAGATAGGTGCCAAAATTTACATGATGAACCAAAAGGCCACACAACTTAAATGAATGACAAATTTGGGCCCTTGCTACTTCTAAGAGGTTGTGGCATATAGATTGGCGAATGAAGCTTTATTCGAACCGACAGATCAGTTTGTAGAGACTGTGCTCCACAATTTATTCATGATCTTGTAATCCTCGAATGTGATATTTCTGATAATTCTTAATACAACATAATATTCTCTCAAAAAAAAGAAAAAAAAGAAAAAACTGTAAGAGGTTAACAAATTTGAAGGGTTTGTCTTGACCAATGTGAGGCCAAGTATACCACAATTGGAAGTTGCTAATTGTTGCAACCATAAAATCCTCACCAACAATAGAGATGGATGGGGGCATCCAATGCCTGAACTCGACCTGGGTCAAAACCCAACCGTTAACCCACACCCAACCTCACCTAGGTCGAAATCTGCAAACTCACTGCTGCAAGCGGGTCGGGCTGGATAGCACCAGTTTAACCCAACCCATTACAATAGCCAGAGCAATGCTTCAAACTTAATAAACCATCAATCCTATTTCGGTAATAAAAGACAAAGCACGTGTCAAAAATACACACGCACTTGTGTTTTTTTAGCCTTCTCATTCAATCCTCACCATTCGATACAAAGGCAGAAAAAACCCAAACTCAATTCCTATCTCTCTCTCAAAAACCCCCCTTCGATCCATTCCAAAACCCTAGAAACAATCCCAACCGATCGTCCGCCATAAAACCCTCCCCACCCAGATCCCACCATAGATCCAGATCTCTCTTCCAAAACCTCCGGTCCTGATGATCTCCCTCCACAAGACCTAGGTTTTCAATTTCTGCTCTCATCCAGATCTGAAATCTCTCCAGATCTTCGTTATCTCCTTCCATCTCTGATCAGATTGAGTTCCATATCGTGTTTTGATTCGATCTCAGCCGTCCGATCGATCGAATTGGAGGTCGAAGAGGAGGAGCGAGATGGGAGAGAATAACAGCAGCAACAACAACGTGGATGTGAAGATCCAAGCGATCCAAGCAGTACAGGCGGTTCAGGTTCAAGGACATCCGCAGATCCACGTGGTTAGCGCGGATCACGTCCATATGCTTGCTGCCGCGGCGGCGATGAGCATGCCGGGGCAGATCGACGATGGGCAAGTCGGGGTCGGCTCGGTGGAGCCGTCGCCAATCCAGGTGGTGGATGCGCAGCCTATCCACGTGCATTACATGCAGGCGAGTGATGCCGGGATGGAGGAGGATGGTGACGACGGGGGCGGGAGCGAGGGGATGGAGGGCGACATGCCGCCGGAGCAGCAGCAGGTCGGCGTCGTGACGCGGAGCCAGGTCGCCAACCAGCTCACGCTCTCGTTCCAGGGCGAGGTCTACGTGTTCGACTCCGTCCCGCCGGAGAAAGTAGTGTCCTTCAGCTTTACTTTTCATCTGTTCCCTTTCTTTGATTCAGTTGAATTTGGGTATTTGAATGTTAAAGTTGAAATGTTGAATTGTTTTTATGTGAGACATTTTATGTAGATTGGATGATTTGTAGAAAGTTGAGATTTTTATATGATCTAGATACAAAATTGAAGAGATTGTAGAGAATTTGAAAGGGAATTTGACATTCTGATATTTTTTTGCGTAAAAATTAGAGGATTCGGTTGAATTTCATGGGAAAATTGACATTTTGATATCGGTTAGATGGGTAAAGTAGAGTGAAGTAGAGTGGCTGGATGGTTGGATTCAAATTCATGGAAAAGTTGATATTTTGATAACATTTAGCTGGGAAAGTACAGGAGTGAAAGGCAGGAAATTATGGACAAAAGAGTATGACAAACCGTGAATGTGATGAAGTTTTCCCATATGAGGTGGAATTTGCTTTTGCAATCAAAAGTGGGAAGATTTTGTATTGCTGAGCATTCATTATTTCACCTCTTTGATTAATGTGATTTTCCTATGTAAGCAGTATGCATTTGACTGTACGTGTTTGTGGGTGGAGATGGATATAGGTGTAAATCAGATGAATTTTACTCAAAACTCAAAAAATTGTGTGGAAGATTTATAGATGGTATGATTAATTGGGAAAGGCATGATGGTTTATGCACTTCCCTTTTGTGAATGGGGCGAGGGAAAGTGCCTAAACTGGGGAACTCAATTGACTTCCACTCTGTTTCATAATTTTTATACATAAATCTATGTTAAATGTAGAAAGAATTACCTTTTCCTCGCCAACAATAGCTACAACCTTGTGACATAAAGTCAATTCGATGCCATAACTTTGTCAAGATAAAAGTCTTAAAACAAGTAAACGACTCTACTTCTGGGCACATCTGATCCTTCTTGTGTCACCTTTTTGTGTTGGAGCTGTAAATTTTTTCTTGATTTTAAGTTTAATGGTGATTCTGTAGGTGAGGGGAAGTTGGTAGGTTGTCTCTAGGAGAGCTCTGCGGCCTTGATTTTTGTTTTGAGTTCTCCAGTAATCACATTGATTGTGATTATCTTGAGTTACCCAACATTGTTCAACAATCCCTATGGTCACTGAGATCCTAGTCATAGGACCCAACATAACTTTTGATGGTGAATTTTCAACTACTTCTCAAGTACGAGGGACTCTTCTTTCTCTTGTTGCTCTACATCAGGTTCTTCTCTTATATTGATTTTGTGACAAAAAAATGAATTTTCAAGCCTTCTTGAAAAATAGTCAGTAGCTTTTCTAATTCTTTCTTTCAAGGATAAAATAGCAGCAACACCATTTGGAAAAAAAGGGGATAAAATAGAAGCAACCAAACCCAATTAAGAACTTCACACTGTTATACCATTCAAAGGAAGGGGAAAAAAAACACTGTTGTAACACCATGCGGCAAAGCAGCGCTATAGAAACCAGAATCTGAATCAATTTCAGCTGCCTATCTGTTGAAACACCATCCACAAAGCCCTAAGGCAGTTGGCCAAGGTAAACAAGGAAAGGGTCACTTCCTTATTGTCTAAATTAAGGAAAATCCCCTTTACATGCTGCGGACTAGTATATGTGGGGTATGCGCACTCGAAGTTAAAGTAACCCTAACCTTATGTCTCTTGCATGTATGTAGCTATTAGCCATCTTTGCTTCAAGAAGATCAATGTAATTTAATTAGTTCATACTCTACAGGTTCAAGCAGTGCTCTTATTACTGGGGGGACGTGAAGTACCTGCCACCATACCTGCTATTCAGTCCCACCAAAACAGTCGGGTATAACCTTTTATTTCCCCCACAATCGCTTTACCTCAATAAATCTTTGGTTTGTATTGTTTGTTTCCTTTTTTACTTCTTTTTACTGCAGTATTCAACCAGTTGCCTGATGTTTCTCAGAACGCAAACATGCCCCAGAGAGTTGCTTCACTGATGAGGTTCCGTGAGAAACGGAAAGAAAGAAACTTTGATAAGAAAGTCCGTTATAGTGTTCGTAAAGAGGTGGCACTTAGGTAAGACGTGTATGACTCGCCATTAGATTCTAAATTTCTCTTTCTTTTCGCAGATATATTTTTCCATGTAAGTTGATGACTTGTTGCCTGATAATGATGAATTGTACTAGCACTGAAGCTGAAAAGCGAAATTGTTATTATTGGTTTCAACTCTTACTTGTCACTTGTCAGGTTCTTGTTGTGATAATATCATCATGTTATTTGTCACTGCATTGATGGCATGGATGGAAAATGTAGGGATCATGAATATCATTTTTAATTTTTTCGAGTTTTAAATAGAAAAATCTTACGATTTACATTAGGGTTCAGGGTATGATTTGACCTTTAGGGCCTGTTTGCTAAGGCGAGATGGATGTGAAATCATGGAAGAAGTGAAAGTGAGGTGTGTCACAGTGAAAAGGAGGGGTGTGGTAAAATCTTTGTTTGGATAGTATAACCTAAAGTATAGGTGAGAGAGATTAAAAAGCACTTTTTGTGAAGTTTACTACAACACAATTTATCACACTTTTTTCTGGTAATAAACAAGAGGCATATGGAGGAGCAAAAGGTAAGTGGTATCACATCATAAGTTTACTTCTCCACTTAACTTTTTTCATCCAAACATGGTGAAGGAAAAAAAAATCACATCACATGCCTACTTTTACTCAACCTTGTACTGCTCCTTGTTCTAAACAAACTGGCCATAAAGGAAATAGGGTGATTCATGATTTGATTCCGAATTCAAAACCTTTATTATACGTCAATCTCTTTTTTAGCCCTCTAGATGATTATTTTCAATTGTATTAACTGATTGCATTAAGTACTCCATTGATATCTAGTGATGCCTACCTGATAATCTCTCGTTATCTCATAGTGCCATTGTTACACCGACAGCTAGTTCTGTAGACGAGCCTTTACTCCTGATGCAATTCTCAATGACATACTACTTGTGAAACCATGCTAATCATCTGATTCTGGTGTCTGGCTAAGCGTTTGCTTTCATATTTTATTTCTTGTTATATTATTTGATTTTTTTAGAGATTTCATTGGCCCCTAGATCTGGATGGTATATCTGGTTTAGTCTCAAGGTTTTTGTTTTCTTAATAAATTTATTTTATTTATATGTTTTTCTGCTTTTACTAATTACTTCACTATCACAACTTCTTTAGGATGCACCGGTACAAGGGTCAATTTGCATCAAAGGCCCAAATTGAAGAAGCACAAGCACAAGAAGCTGCCGCAAAAGCAGCGGCGGCGGCAGCAGTTTCTGCATCAAGTTACGGGAGTAATACTCGTTGGATCCCAGTGCACAATGAAACGCCGCCAAAAGCTTCTGCGTAAGCTTCAAATATATTGTCCTGCATTTTGTTTTTGTACCTTTTTCTCAATTTGAGATGTGCAAATAATTGGTTTCACAGATGAAATTGCTCATTAGTTATTTTATTTTTTGAATGATATTTCACTCATTTAATTAGATCATAAATCTCACACGAAAGTGACAATTCAATTAACTAAATAAATGAATAAAATCATTCGAAGAAAAGAATGTCAACAAGTTGACTCTGTATGCAATGTCAGGATTTGAGGCACTTGCAATTTGTATGCTCTTGTTTTCTGAGGGGGTTTTTTTTTTTTTTACTGTATTGACGGTTTGGTTTGTGAGTTTTGCATCATAAGTTTCATATGAAAGTGACCATTCAATTAATTGAATAAATGACTAAAATCATTTGAAGAAAAGAATGTCAAGAAGTTGACTCTGTATGCAGTGTCAGGATTTGAGGCACTTGCAATTTGTATGCTTTTATTCTCTGAGTTTTTTTTGTTTTTTTTACTGTATTGATGGTTTGATTCATGAGTTTGGCTTTTGCAATGGTTTTCTTTTATGTTCTGTTTGTTTGTATGCTGTATGCTGATTGCTGATCGTGGGTACTCCTGTTTGATTCATTCTTCACTTAATTTACATTGTGCTGCCATAGCAATGATATGGTTTACTGCGACACTCTGTTGCCTGGTTTACGGGAAATTATTTACAGATTCATGATGGGATTTTATTACAGATTCATGACAGGCAAATCTGTTTAAATCCCGTAAATGATCGTTCTATGTATCATGGAAAATTATTTTGGGATGCAAGAGCCAAATAATTCTCTGCTCTGGAACAAAGTATCCCTCATTTAGTCCTTGGATAGATTATTCCTTTTGATTTCCAAAGGAGTGTTGTTGCTGTGTTGCCTTGAACAGTGCACTAATCCTTTGAATCTGGTACCAACAGGCATCAACCCTGCAAGAACAACATTTTCTTTCAGGCCTTTCAACCAATCAGTAGGACCTCGTAGAGCAGCTTTTGCTAAAACTTGAGTGGTTTCTTGAAAATGGCTTTGGATATGAAACTTTGAGTATTCAGAGACATAGTTACCTGATCCCCGATTCGACTAATTCGAATTCGAGTTCGCAATTCAAAGTTCGACTCTCAGCCAAATTCAAAAATTCAATGGAGTAGGTTTACTTAATTCGTTTTTCGATTCTCTCGATTCGCAATTCGAATTCGATTAGTTCGATATTCTAGTTCGTAAGTCAAGTTAAATATCAATGTAAATATTTTAATAAAACTTCAGATAATTTAAAATATATATAAATAATAATATTTCACCAAAATGGATACAAGTGGATATATAAAGATCTTTATCACCATCGTCAAATCCTTGTCATAACTATGGTAGGTAAGCTATTTGAGTTGTAATAAGTAATTACACATATGCTTTCCACTAATAAGCATGATGAGAATTTTCAATTTGATAAAAGAATGTCCCATCATCACATTCACCAATATAAAAGCGTGTGCATTTTTTTCTATTATTAAATCAAGTGTTCTATATGTAATTAATCTAATGGCAGGCCCAAGTTTATTTTATGTAAAAATTTGTTGAATCCAATAAAAGATGAGAACAATCGTTTTCACTGATTTGGATTTCTAATAAGTGCCTGCACTATGGGCCCTGCTAATTTCTCATATATCTAATATTTAAAACTCTAGAAGGACTTAGAGGCATTATATATCCACCATTCTCTCTTGGGAAAAGGCGATTGAGATGAGAGAGAGAGAGAGAGAGAGAGAGAGAGAGAGAGCAGTACATGTTTTAGTAAAACAAGAAAGTAGTACATTGGATAGGTATTGGAAATGTCCCATAGTTAATAGAGAGAAGCCCATTTTCCTCTCATACCAAGGGACCGGTAGAAAGGTAACTGTTGTACTGCTGTACCACCTTGCATTAAAAGCCTGCTCCTTTTTCTCTTGCACAGAAACCATAGGAAAAGGCTGTAGCACCTTTTTCTCGCTGCCTTCTCTACGAACTGCTATGAACTCTAGTTTCTCGAGACCCCGAATCCATCCGAATCGAACAGCGATTTGTTTGATTCGAATGGGATGGGATTCGAAGGCTGCCTAACCCAAATTAGGTAACTATGTTCAGAGATGCCCTCATTATTCCCGATAAGATGGCTTGGTAATGGATTGCTTCCAAAGCACGTCCTGTTCATTCTGCATGCACAAATCAATGATTCCCAATAAAATCACTTAGGAGATACTGTTAGAAAACCACTCAAGAGATTAAAACTTGAACTCAATGATCTTCCTGTTGCATCAAACCAGACAGTTGTAAGTGTGGTTGGAATGTTGGATTATGGTCTTGTCTGCAATAACTGTAGATCTTTTAAAGGAGAGACTAGAATGCGGTATTCTTTGTATTATAAACTTGGCCTGAAATGAAGAATGATTATCTTTTTAATTTTTTGTTTTATTTTCATCATTTTTTATGCTACCTTAGATACTCGAACACAGGCACCCCCACTCGCACACAGATGTCCTAGCGAGCTGATCTACAGCTTGAAATGAAGAATGATTAGTTTGAATGTGGAGAGAAAGCATACCAACAGTCAAAACTTTAGATTGTCTATATAATGTCATTCTTCATCCATTTTACCTGGGTACTGCAATTACAATGATCTGGTTTACCACCATGTGATATGATTTTCTTTTTCATGTTGTAGTTTCCGCTGCGAAATGATGCAGAACTTAATAAGAAATCCCTTGCATTTATTTTACTTGTGTCCTGCCATTACATTTGTTCTGGTTCACCATGAACTTGGATCTAAAATCCATGACTGAAATTACTTTGGATATTAGCATATGTACTTAATAGTTTGGCTGCAATGGCAATCATACCTTGTTAAGTGTGGAACCCTTGATGGTGGTCTGATGTGCTAAGTCTTTTAGATCCCTTCTTGTTTAAGATATTGAAATGCAGCAATCTGTGAACTCAGCCTGAAATAAAGAACGGGCAGGTTGATTACCGAGTGATAGTATAGAAAGAGTCACACATCATAGCTGACAGATCTTCAATCATATAATTTTAAAAGTCTTAAGGCCAACATTTATCAGGTGGGTCGCCCTTGCCCTTTTGGAAGACTCTTACCGAAGGCTCTAACACCCCCACCACCACACCACACCAACCCCCCCCCCCACAATACCAAAGGCTCTAAACACCCCACCCCACCGGCCAAACGGCAACTGAAAATTAAAAAGGGAAAGAGTCTTTAGCATGGATTCTGAAACCTTGAGGCTAATCATTAAAACCAGTTCTACCTAAGATTGCTGTCAGTAATTGAAAACTCACTCAACTAGAGCTGGAATTGTTATGATCTTGGCCTCATTGGGAATAAAACTTAAAAACCTTTCAAATTGTTCCAATTTCAAGTGATTTTTTTTTCTCAAATACTCAACTCGTTTTTTAATACATGGAATACCACATTTTCAAAAAAAAAAAAAAACATGTGATGCAGGCCGGACCCATGGTCTGCCAACTAATTAGGGCCCAGTCCACAAGCCCAATAGGTCATTCATTTAGTTAGAGTTTTAATTATTTAAGAGTCTTATTTAGAGAGTTATTTATTTAGAAGTCATTAAAATTAGGAGTTTTATTTTATTTGGATGGTAACCAAGTTTAGTTTCCTTTATTGTTTAGGAAAGTAGAGTCCTATTAGGAAAGGGGATGTCCAACCCTTCTTATATATATGTAATCCCTCTATTAGGAGAGTAGTTCAAGATTATTCAATAATAAAGATTGGTTTTGTTTGGTTTATTCTTTCTCTTCAATGGAAGAATGTTTTTGAGTTCCGAGAGGAATTCGGCTAGTTCCCATATGCGGAGTTGGTCCTCACTTGAATCCATCTCGGATTCGGCAAACTCTCTCGTAGGCTTGTCCACACCCGTTTCATCACCGCTTGCGGATCCAGGCTGCATCAACATGGAATACCTGCCTATCGGATTTTCTATTTTAAAATTTTTCTTTTTAAACTGACACATAATATGGATGAACCAATGCAACTAAAGTGGAACACTCCAAAATGAAAAGAACCTCCGTATTTGTTTTATGGCTCAAGGAAAATTATAGGCCCATTATTCTTTCTATCAGTAAAAACACACACGCACACACACACTTGGTTGCACCATTTGTTTGTCAATCTTGTTTCTGGACCAAGAATTGTCTCTCTTGCTTTTGGAATGGGCCCAGAGTTCTTTTGTTGTTGTTACTGCTGTTGTTTAAGCATAGACAGTAAACTGGCCCTCATGTTTTTTGATCCTTTCACTGGACGTACCCTATAATGGGAGTATGCCTTACCATCAGTTGGGTATGATATTGAGCTCCCATTGGCCTACTTTGCGTGAATTCCTAGGAATGCATACTACCAATGGGTTTGATTGAAGGAGTATTAAGGAGGCAGGGAGTGAAGGGTTTCAAATGGAGATGCAGGGAGTGAAGGGTTTCAAATGGAGATGCGGATGAAGCCTCCATACTCCTAGGATTTAATTTTCTAGGGTGATGGGTTGGTAATCATTTCCTGTCAAAGGAGAGTGAGTGAATCCCCCTTGTGGATCTTCACCTTAAATCCTTAACTTTTTAATACCTTCGGTAGAAAGGTATTGCTTAGAAATCTTAGGAAGAGAATGCAGGGATGTCTCTGTGGATAGGACTCCTGCTCTCACCCTACCGTCCAGGCTTGGATCCCTGGGCAGGTAGGTTTAGGTAGTCCTCTTTGGCCTTTAGGCCAAGCAAGGAAAATGTCAAAAAGGGCCTGTGAGTAATTTCTCATGCAGTCCAACATGTATTTTGTTGATTGACTGGAGTCATTGTGAGCGTGATCTGCTTCTTTGATTGCACTTCCAGTCCTTATGGCCTCAAGTCGTAGTAACAGAAATCTAGAATACTAAAAATAGGAGAAACCTCTTGTACAAACGGTAGCCTTGACATGGAGCTTTTAGGCACATCTAGAAGTGGCGATTTACTGTCTTAACTGCTGATACCTTGATTGTCACATGGACCTCTAGCCATTCACAAAGTAATTAGATGCCAAGTTATCAGTGGGAAAGAAAAGAACAATTAGGTTTCCTTATGTTTTCAGATGTAAATTCCTTCTGCTACTTCTGGGGAAGACATGCGCCCTTCCCGCAGCCTTAAATTTGGTGGCTATGAATGATGCTTTGTTTGTTGCTCCTAACCAACCATCTTTGTAGACGAACAGTTTCTTCCGTGGTATTTTGGTTTTAAGTTACTGGCAAGGTATTGGACCAAGTACTTTTAGGATGTTCTTATGACTCATTTTTTGTGCTCGTTCTAGTTCAAGAGGAATGCTTTTGAATCATTTGCTGCATAATTCTGAATTACTCTGTAGAAATATTTAGAGTCTAGATTTTTTCCCTGGTCATAACGTTCTTTATTATTCAAATTACTGCTGGATCACAGGTTAACATCACATACATTTTATTATAGTCATCTATTATGGGATGAGTTGCATGCTTTGCAGATGAGTGATGCTTTTGATTTAGTGCCCAAATTTGTCTTGTCACCGTGGTAATGATTCTTGAGAGCAAATGCCATTTCTGAAGTTTTTGGAAATGCGCATGGAAAGTCAAGGACATCTGAAGATTGGCTCTATATTTTCCTACCTAAAATTTAAAGATAGTGACAAAACTGGTCTTTTACCTCTATTGATTGACCATTGTACTTCATCTCTAGTGTCAACTTTACTTTGTCTCTGTGTTTCATCATACTGGGAATATTTTAAGTTACTAGGAAAAGGTCTATCCATGGATTTTTCCGACTTAGGGTTGAGAACTAAGAGTACAGGTGTTCAAATTTCATGTTCTCATGTACCTTGGGTAGGGAATTGTAAATGGATTCGCTGAGCCTTTTTTTATCATTGGGGCTTCATTTTTTCCCCTTTTGTAGTCCCTTCTTCTTAATAGGTCTTTGTCACTTATTTTCCAAAAGTGAATAATGCTTTTAAGGGATTGGTTGGCTGATTTTAGGTTGGAACTTGAAAGCCTCTGACTCTTATGGAAGGTTTGAGGATCTTTATACCTTATGTTTTTCTGGACCCCATGTTGTCAAAGGTGATTCACACAATCTACTCTTTGTAGTGTCATATTTTAGTGTTAACCTATGATACCCAGATATGGCAACTCACCCATGGTACCCATGCAGACACGGTACGATACGGATACGGGTAAGGGATACCGCAAGATACGGTAGGGATACGGTGCAAAAAAATCGGGATAGGGCTGTGTTGTATTTTATAAAAATAATAATAATAAATAGCAGATATTTGTCTTCCAGACCACCCACAACCCCACCCCCTCTCTGCCGAACCCCTTTCCCTTCTCCTCCATCACCCAAACACAGAGAAGAGAAAAAAAACAGAGAGAGAGAAGAGATGAGGAAGAGGGGGGGGGGGGGGGGGGGGGGGGGGGGGGGGGGTGAAGAGCGTACCTGCAATGACGTCGCCACAGCATCATTGCCGCCTCCACCATCATCGTCGCCTGCTGCCTGCTATCTTCTCTCTCTCCTCATCTCTCTTATCGTTAGGGTAGAGACAAAATAGACGAATGCCTTTTTTTCGTTTTTCCCCTCATCTCTTTTTGTCACGTGGGTCTGTTCAAGTGTGTCCTCCACTACTATTTCAAACAGCGTCTCCCACTCTTATTTAAAAGTGAGCCAAGGCCCATGTATTCCCCACTCCAATTTCAAGTGAGGCTGGGCCCATCTTGTGGGCTTCAGATCGAGTCAAGCTCAGCCCAGCTATAAAAAAAAAAAAAGGGAAAAAACAGCGGCAAAATAAAAATCTCTACTCTAGATTGACAGCTCCAGCAATATATATATATATATATCATTTAAAATAAATTCCCAATTAAATATTTATATTTATATATTTGTGAAACTGTCGTACCCATATATGTATCCTAAAATTTGGAAGTTGAGGTATCGGACGCTTGTTTCCGTGTCCCGTATCCATACCTGTGTCCGTATCCGGGCATCAGAGGTGTTAACATTTAATATTGTTATCCATTTGTTATCCAGATTATATTTCGTACTTTAGTTGTAACTGTTAAGAAGGGCTGCTGACGTGGGCGTTAAGATTATCTGCTTTATGTATTTGCAAATCATTACCTAATCCATGTGAGAGTGCTTTTTTTTTTTTTTTAAATGCATGGTAACTTTGTTAATATAAGAAAAGGTATACAGTAAGAGGGAGATACATGAAAAAACAAAGACAAAACAAAACCTATTTTGTGTAAGTCCTATCTTTTTCTATTAAGCTATGCAACTACACCAGTTATTTGAAGGTCACTTTCAATCTCCGTTGGGTTTCATTTAGTGGATTTGTTTAGCTTGATAGAATATAGTCTGTCTCTCTCTCTATATATATATTTTACTTGTATAACTACGTGACTGTTGTTATTATGTCCGTTTAACTATTTTAACCACAAAATTGTCTAAATAGAAAATTTGTCATTGATATTCTACTTTCAAAATATAATGTGTATATATATATTTTAGTTGATATATTCCTTGGGATTTTGGTTGCGAAATTTTTGCCTTTTGGGAAAAAATGGGGAAAAAATACAGTGATAGTGAATCATCTGTTTTGCTCATTTTTTTAGTTTACATGATTGTGAAACTATTATCTATTGGAAAAAAAAAAAAGAAAACATCTATAGATATGGGGAATTTTCTCCTGCTGATGTTCCCGCGTATAGGTGTCTGAGTTTTCACGACGGGTGCTGTGAAATTCAGGGGGTCCTGGTTTTTTTATGGGGCCTGCCTCTTCAATGTCTGAATCAGGATGTCCTCACGGGAAGTCTTGTATGAGAAAATTTCGCACAAATATAGATGGTGTGAATCTTTTTTTTTTTTTCTATTTCTTTTCGCTCTGTTACTTGTCAATACACTCTCATACATTACTTGTCAATACTCTCTCTCTCTCTCTCTCTCTCTCTCTCTCTCTCTCTCTCTCTCTCTCTCTCTCTCTCTCTCCCCATGTAGTGTGTACTGATTTCCTGCCATCTCAAAATAACTTCGAGTGTGCATTGAAGGTTCAATTGACATTTTTTTAAAAACTTTTTTTAGATGCCATCACTGTGGCATTAGCCAGAAGGCTACTCCTATGATGCGTCGTGGCCCTGATGGACCGAGAACTTTGTGCAATGCCTGTGGACTTTTTTGGTCAAACAAGGTATGCACTTACATCTTGCTTCAAGTTTTTAATGATTTCTGACTTCTATGTTTTGCGTATGAGTAACTGATTTTATTCTTATTTTTTGTAAATGTTTATTTCTTTTTCTATTTTTTAATTTAGTCTCCTAAATGCTATACACTTTAGTTTTGATTGAATGGGATGCATTTCAGTCCTTTCTTATACAAAATGACCAATCCACCCCCAAACAACAAAAAAAAAATAAAATCCACAGGCATTACAAGACAAGTGTTCAACATTATGAGATAGTCCCTGCCTTTCTAGTGTGGGGAAATTTTCACCCACATGCAGATTGCATACTGTTGACATGCAGTCCAGCTCATGGGTCCCACCTAGATGCATACCTATCAGTTGGAGTAGGGGGGATGGAAAGGCTGCCTCATGGATAAGTGCTAGGCAAAAATCAGCCATATCAGACTATCCTAATCCTTGATTTAACGATCTTAAAATTTAACTGTCTATTAACTATAGATTTTTGTTCCCTTGGAGATTCAACCCAACAATGAATAATTGTCGAATGAGTTTCATATTGGGCCCAGTGCCTTTAATATGCACAGGTAGTGAGTTTGATGGGGTACATTGGTCTAAGTTGGCCCAAGTGGGCCCCATAGAGCTAGGCTACACATCAATCTGCTCATAGGCGGAATTTTTTCACATGCCATGGCATATTTATGGATTTTTAAATAAAACATGTTCTGTGTTTTTGGCCCACCTACTACCAATTACAAGAGGGCTTTGCAATCTAGTTATTTTGCATAACATATCTGGTCTGTAGGACATCTCTCTAGGATCCAGTCATTTGTGGGGAAAAAAATCAAGTCTATTAGATGTTGCAACTCTGTCCGAGGCCAAGAAATGGATGTTCGCATGGAAACTTTTGACCTCTATTTGTTGACTATCTATTTCGTGGTCTTAAATTGATTATATTTGTACTTGATTCTTTGCAATGGCTAGATTTGAGATCCCTCTTACATCCAATGGGCTAGTGGGCTCCACAAAATCTTGCATAGGCACCAGAGCTTGTTGGTTGTTCTATCACAATTAGATTGATCTATCTAAAACACATGCTTAGAATGAGAAAAGTAAAGCCAGTAGTCAAATCATGTATTTAGGGTGTGATTGGTTTGACGATGGAACAAATCATGTATTTAGTGCGTGATTGATCTAACAATGGGATTTAATTTTGATTCGAGCGAAATTTTGTTAGTGAAAGAACAAGGTGGGACAATGATTTTTTTTAAAAAAAATTGGGATTTAAAGGTGGGTCCATGATCTTGGCAAGTGGCTAGCAATTTTATGGCCACTTACAGGTGTTTTTGGGTCCCAATTCGCGTAAGGCGTTTTTCTGCATGACTTTTGCATGGTTTTTTAAGAGTAGGACAAGTGCTAGGGTTTGGGAAACCACTGCCCCAACCAGATAAGGCTATGAGAACTACAAGCAAAGAAATCTCAGGTCTACTTGATGTTGTTAGTTGTTCAATCTAAAGGCCAAATGGAGAGCCAGATCATGGCCTTAGATTTGAAGGCTAGAAACACTCACTGGACTTGAGCTTTGGTGGATGGCTAGCCCCTCAAGCCTCTTGTCTTTGTTGGCCAGGCTTAAAGCCTGCTATGTATACTGTTCCTCCTGGTGTGAAGACGAGACTCTTCTTGTCACCATGACAACACTTGAGTTCAAGACACGTGGCATGGTATGGCCCACTAGCCCCATCAAAAGAATGATACGTTTTCAAATTAGCTAATCAATAAAAATTCAGCTTCACTGGGCACAGCCATTTGATTGTAGGAAATGAAAGTGGATGGTAAATATGGAACTCATGAATGTTTTATAATCGTTGTCTTTGATTGAATGAACATCAATGGTCAATGAGTTCTTTATCCATTGTTAATCCACCAATCCTCGTTTTTATGATGGAACATTGGCCCCACCTACATGCCACTTGCAGTGCATTTAATTCTCCCTAGTCCTTACAGGGCATGATAACGACACTCTTCTATGACCAGATTTTTTTACTGCTGCTACAGTCCGATGTTGAGTACTATATTTTAAAGTAAGACATGTGGCATAGGTTTTACGGCCAACTATTCTGCCATATACAAGAGGGTTTTTGGACCTAGCTATCTGAAAAAAAAAAAATCAGGTTTGTTTCGAGCCATCCGATCTAAAACCATGAAGTGGTTGGTCAACAAATAAAGGGGCCAGTTTCTATTTTGACCATCATTTCATGGCCTTGGACTGGACAGCTGCAGCTTCTAATGGACTTGAATTTTTTGGAAATGTTAGAGCTCAAAGTTCTCTTATATTTGGTAGGGTGACGGTCAATGGACCCCACAAATTCTGCCTTGCAGCAGATTTGATCCTTTTTTCTTCGTCTCCCCCAACCCAACCCCCAACCCACCCCACCCCCTATATTAAGTTCAAACTGTACTCTTGCAGCACTTGTGGGCAGTGTTATCATCATCAATATTAAGTGTAGTCTTGCAGCAATTGTGGGCATTGTTGTTATCATCAATATTAAGTGACAACGTTTTTGAAGGACTATTCTGTGATTTTATTATCTATGGTTTTAATTTATTAACAAGGGCGAAGTGCGGCTCAAGTCACTATAATATATCCAGTATACCTTTTTGTTTCCTATTTCTCATTATTTTGTTGTTAAATCTAGAGCCTGTAAGTCAGAGAATAGAAGCAGACACAAGTGGAGGACTCACTCTCTTTTATATAACAATAGGGACATTACAACGATGCCCCTCTTTTAATTAAACGGTACATACTTAAGAGAGGGATAATAAAACAAAAGGAAACATTGCTAAATACACTAGTTCTCCAACACTCCCTCAAGGTAAGGTATAGATGCCAATGATGCCCAATTTGGAAAGAATAGATTGCATCTAATCATTCGGAAGAGCTTTTAGACACATCTGCTAGTTGGTCTTTGAATTGGACAAATGGAGCACTGACATAATGCTTTTCTTTTCTATCTTCTTTAATAGAGTGGCATTTTTCCTGTATTCGCAAGGTATGCTCATGAACAACCGGGTTCAATGCAATGTGAATTGGAGCCCATTTGTGGTGCTCACAAGCATGCACACACAAACACCTTTTTAACTTTTTCTGTGGCACTAGAACCTCAGCAAATAACTTTAGTTCTGCATCATATATATATTAGCTCATAGAAATATGACCAGTCCATAGTCATTTAGAAATAAAATAGGTTTTGGTTGCCCTTTTGTGTATTGTAAACATGTAGTCAGGTGCAGTTCTGTAGGGTAAAAAAATCATTTGTATTTATTTATTTATTTTCTTTTTCGGGGGACCTGCAGGGAACACTGAGAGACCTTTCAAAGCACCAACAGGCACAGGCACAGGTGCAGGTGCAGAATCCTCCTAGGAACCTGAACACTGAGGTATGTATGCAAACTGAAGGTTATGTTCTGGCATTCCCTCCTTGGGCAGCAGATATCTTGCTTTATATTTGTTGCGGTTTAAAAGGCGGGAAAGCAGGATCCTGCCTAATGCTTCCACTTCACAATCCCAGAGGAACTGTTCTCTGCCAAAAAAATAAAAGAGCAGTGCATCCGACTTTACCGCACGTCTAACCTGATCCAGTTTGTTCTTGTAAGAAGCATTTCCATTTTGTTGCACCTCTTTTTGCTCTACAGTCTTTTTCCCTTTTCTGCAGATTGAAACCGAAGCAGATCCGAATCAGAGCAACAATGTTGTTGCAATACAGGTGAATGCTGCAAATGGTCATCAGGCCTCTTGATATGGATGAAATGCGTATGGCGGTGGTAGCAGATTTTTACTTCAGTGGGGAAGAACATGGCCCTCATTAGGGTGGGCCATCTTCACCACTTCAACATATATATACCTGTAACACTGGATCCCTGAAATGATTTAAATTTAGTTTAGTATTTCTTGCAGTTAGCAATGGGGGTAAACTCATATGGGATCTGTAGTGGTGGAACCATTTAGGCCTGACATAGTAGCAAGTATCATATTTATCTCTGAGTGTGTTGATTTTAGTATATATCTGAAATTGGTGTTTTGTACTTTCCAGTGATTGTTGGAGATGATGACATTGCTAACTCCCAAGTGTTTCGCCCATTTCCTGCTTTGTTTATGTCATCTGTTTACCACATCTTCTAGTGAGCCATGGGTCTCTCATCTCATTTGCGCTGCACAAGTACGGGAATTTTACTTTGGCCTAATAATCTGCTGGGTGGGCTTGCTTGCTGGGCCACCATTTTTTGTGTAGTCTCCTCAATGCTGATCTCGGAACCAATTTTTGAGGTCATGGTTTCTTCATTTATTCTCATAATGAAACATTCCTCGAATGATGCTAAACAAGCTCCGGTGTCCCATCCATTAATGATGGATTATGCATGCCCTTAACCACCTTTACCTCAGTAATTTTTGCCCCACTACTGTTGGATTTATTTTCTGCCAAACTTTAATTGTTTGCAGTATGACTCATTCATGATATGTGACAATGGACGACCGGATAGTAAGATTGAACCAGGGCTACAGATCTTGTTCCCAGAATCTCCTGTTCTAGAAATTATCAAAATTTTGCTCTTTTAGGTTTAGGGCTTGTTTGACATCATTCTGGGAATGTTTGAAGAAAAACTTATTTGACATGTATTTTGTCAGATAAAATTTAGAAAGATAGAGAGAAGCAGGAGATATTTTATAGATGTTTAGAAAAAGGGAGAATGTTTGCTAACAAGTTTTTCTTCATTTATTCTCGGAATTAAACATTTCTAGAATGATGACAAGTAGGCCCTTCAGTGGGGGGAAAAACTTGGTCAAAACACGGTATCAAAGCTATGAAAGTTAAAAAAGTACATAGATTTTGTGCGAAGTTCAAAGAAAAAGATTGGGATTCTTATAATAAAAAGAGACATGTTCTCCCCACTGAATGACAATTTTTTTAAAATAACTGTAGAATTGTCTGGATCACAAGGCATCATTTTTTTTAACCAAACAACCCTAAAGCCGCAATATTGTGAGATTCGTAATATCATTGGTCTCCTAATCTACTCTCTTTCTAGCTATAATTCATTCTCCCATCTCTTCTTCACAAAATCAACCAACACTCCCATTTCCGAAAGCTAGAAATCTCCCCTTCACAAAATCATCCCACATCTAAGCAGCCCCATCTTCACCATAACCAGATAAGTCACCCTCATCTCTTCTTTAAATCCCACGTCCAAACATCTTCCCCATATCCTCTTCGCACAATTAACCCCATCTTCTCCTCTTTTTTTTTTTTTTTTTTGTTTTTCCTTCTCTCTGCTAAGTAGAAAGAGGGACTTTCCAGTAAAACATACAAACTCTCGCTCGCTGGCACAATTTTCCAAAATTTTAGCGTTAGTTAATGACTATTTTTTGATAAAAAAACCCAGAAGAAATATCACTTGATTATCTCATCTCAGAGGATGTTGGGGAGATGGTAGTGATACAATGGTGAGGAAATTGATCACACAGTTCAAATTTCAATTGTGAGATCGTTTTCCCCTCACCTGGAATAATCTCAAGATGCAATGGGATTGAACTAGTGATAGCAATTGACCCCCTTTTCCCCAAATTGATAATTGGATATTGGCAAGTGTATTATATATTTGTAATATATATCATTATAGAATTTCATATGAATCATGCCTAAATGTATCAATAATACATTATATTAACATTATTATTTACATGGATATATGCAATATATCCGTAGACAAGTACAGGCCCGGGTGATTAGAGTTTCGCCCCGGTCCTATACATTCCACCTGTGCTGGGATTGGAAAACTTGGGACACTATAGGACGGCTCAGGGTCAAGGATGTGTCTCATCCATTTTCATCCTTATGCTGAACAGTTGTCAGTGGCTACCCTTCAGTAGTGCCCCGGAACACTCTATGCCTCCGAGAATAGTTTATGAAATCTTTGCCTCCAAGAATAGTTTATGAAAAGCTTTGCAAATGGAAATATTGATTTTATAGAGCGTTTTGCGAAAAAGTGGAAGTTGTGCTTTTAGAATTCCTCAATAAATATATATATATATATATATATTAGGGAGGTGCTCGTATAAGAAGCACTATCACCAAGTTGGTGAGAGATGGGTGATGGCCCTCACTTTCATATCCACTTTCACCAACTTAAATGCAAGGACCCCAACTTAAATGTGAGAGCTTCCACCCATCTCTCACCTACTTGGTGAAAGTACCTCTCATAATAGTACCTCATATTATCAAAATCATATTTTCTTCGTCTTTTTCCTTACAATAGAAACACCTTTTATTAAATTACTAGAAAGGCTCATCAACCAAGGCTCATTACGGCAGTCTTCTTGGGTAAATAAGAAAAAAAATAGCCACTCTGCTCTAAAATCAGATTCCATGAGGTATTTTGACATAAAAAAAATCCCTTATCTTTTTTGAAAAACAACTAGCCGGATGGATGTTTCCTGCCCCCTACTCTGCCCCCCTTCATTGCCTTCTATAAATACTCCTGCAGGGAACAAAGCTTCAAACAAAATCATTTACTCTCAGTTGTGTCTTCGCCTTATCTCTCACAAGATACAACTGTGTGTGTGTGTGTGTGAGAGAGAGAGAGAGAGAGATGTGCTTGTCTTTGGTTTGTAATGAGGAAAAGAAAGAGATAGGGAGGCAGAAGGCCCCAGGAGAATGCCCCTACTGTGGAGGGCCTGTGGAGTCCATGGATGTGGAAAGCCAATGGAGGCTTTGTTTTCTCCCACTGTCTTTTAAGGCTCAAAGGAAGTACTTCTGCACTTCATGTTCTAGACGTTTGGTGGTCTATCCATGACACCAAAATGTCCCACATCATCCATATCCAATGCAGATTTGTTTCTTCTTTCATAATGGTAGAGGGAAAAAAAGGTGTGGTGTATTTGGTTTAGATGCGACTGGTGGTTAAAAGGGATTGAAGAGGCCATTTTCAAATCGATGTGTTCTTTTGGGAGCGATCATGTGCTTGCTTCCCACTAATACAATTCTATGAAAATGTAGTTATCTTCTTCCTTTGTGAGTTTGTGCATGTAGTTAGCTTCTTCATTGGTGAGTTTGTGCCTCTCTCCCTCTCTCCAGAAATGAAGCTCAAGATTAGAAAATTGACTGTTTGAAATTTTCTGCAATTTTTTTCCTATTATTTTCTTGTACTTGGTTGGAATTTTAGTTGATGTGGCTTAACTTTTTTTTTTTTTTTTTTTGTAATGGGTGGTTTTGATATTTGTAGCTCAGTTCAAGTAGTTTGGTCCCCAATGTCATGGAAAATGTTGGGTATTAATGCATTTCTTATGAATCACAGTTCAAAAGTGGGAGAAGTGTTCATTGATGTTAGTGAGGCAAAGGGGATTTCAAGGTCCTTTCACTCCAATCTCTATCCTTATTGTATGGAAAGTGAGAATCTTGATTCTTCAGTCTTCCAGTGATAAATGAGATGTCCACATGCAATTTGAGGGTATTAAATTTGTGATAAAAAAATGTATTCAAATTAGATTTATTGGATCATCTAAGTAGAATTTTAAAGAGAATATCAATGTAGTATTTCTTCACACTTTCTAAAGACACAAGGCTACCTTTTATCGAAACATTAAAAGATGTCTAAAGCTTGGTGCCACAGCAAAATTGAAGTGAATTTACACAAGAGTGAGGCATCTTAAACCCAAATCAGTACTAACTACCTTGAACCCATCGAAATCACTCTGTCATTCCCTTGGATCAATGTATGTGGGGATCATCCAACCAATTTATGAATGTTAATAATAAACAACAACAAGAAAAACAAGAAAGAGAAGAAGAAGAAGAAGAAACAATTGGGGGAAAAAATTGGCTAGGCAATCACTAGTCTTGAACTATCACAGCTTGGGCGAAAGAGGCAATTTAGAAGAGTTGCGTGGCACGTGGTACTGGTCCATAGTGAGTTTATTAAATGAAACAAACGGACCCTAAAAATTCAACCTTACTAGATAATTGTTGCTATTGAGTTGAGGGGTTCCTGTCCATTTCAGCATTGAGTTCACTCCTCACGTGATGATACTTGAGCCATTGTGAATATATGGGAAGGTGACTGCTGTTTTGGGGCTACATTGACTGCATTGGGTTCTGAAAATGATGGTGAGTATGGTTTTGCCGTATCATCTCATTTTCCTCATTTTGTTCCTTGTTGGGAAGCTGTCATTTTTCTAGGAGAGTGAATCGATCGCCTGAGTCAAATATTCCAATACAAACCCATATGGACCATAATTTAAAAAATGTAGAAATTTTATTTATTAATTTATTTATTCATTTTGGCTACCAGCTGGATGTAAACCGTAGTCATAAGCCAACTAAGCTACCGCTTAGGATTTTAAAATTTTACCTGTACCATAGGGTCAAGTGGAATTGCAGTCATTCTTTATTAAGTTAATAAGTCAAAGGTCGGTCTGAATATCACATTGTAATATCAAAGAATGTCCTATGGGTCGTTTGTGTGCATCCAATTACTTGCCTAAGTGATGCACATACAAAACATTTATCTTGGGCCTGATTCCCATTCCTTTTATGTGTAAATAAAGTGTAAATTAAAGTGGTGCATGATAAAAGCACTTATAAAGGTTTGAAAGTGTTTTGACTCCCGGTTTCAAACAACTCCTTTGAGCTGAACCGTTTAAATCTTCTATTGAACCCTTAAAATCCAGGATGTTTAATTTCATGTGTTAATCTAAAAAAGATTTTGAGATGATGAAAAAATTTATATGTAATCCAAATTGTTTAAATATATAAAAAAAATTACAGAATAACTATTAGACTAGCTTTATTTATGGAGTAGAATGTTGGTGAATTAAGAAGCAACATGTGCACAAAATAGATGTGGCATGGATGAGACTTTGAAGTGGATTGTGTGATAAAATTATGAAGAATAAAAGTTAGAAAAAGTTTGACTATGTAGTTTGATGAGCCACTGAGAGGATGTAGTAGGCCGAAGAAAATGTGAATATATGTAGAAAAAATATATGCGAAGAAGTGTAACTTATTTAAGATTTGACTCAGAACATACAGAAATGGAGAAATACAAATTATGTAGCCGACCCCAACATAGCTGTGATAAGGTGAATCCAAACTGTTTTACATTTACTCATTTAAAAATAGTTCTTTCAAACAAAAATAGTATTGTATTTCATATGTGTGAATTTTAAGCAGATATTACATATGTAAATCTCATTTACATATCTCCCCATGTGACAAACAGATGACCCCTATCTCATAAACATTTAAAAGAGTTCTAATCAGCTCAAAACCAATCAGGACCACGAAATCTACCTTTAAACTACAAAACACTAAACAAATAGAGTGAAATTATTCTCTTTGTGTGTGTAAAATGAATTATTATTTTTGCCTAGGTGTGTTTGTTTGCAAAGAACTAAAGTTATGTATTACGAGTTGCCATGAAGAACATTAAATAGCCAACACCCTTACCTTAGTATTATATACACGTCCGAGTCTTCGAGTTTGAAGTATCACTTTTGACCAATCCAACTTAGTAGAAGTATCACTTTTGACCAATCCAACTTACTAGTAAACTAATAATAATAACAATAATAATAAATAGATTGGAGGTCAAGGGTATACTATAGATCTGTAGATGGGTTCTGACTTCCCTAATTGGGGACTACTGGGCAACCATTTTCCAACTAAAGAGTATTTTCTTTTTCTTGGTATCCTAGTAAAGGGGCTAGGAGTTTGGGACCCTGAGAGACTCATGCACGAGAGGAGAAGTTGAACATACGAGGAGTAAAACTCGCACATGCAGGAAGAAAAAACCAACACAAATAGGGAGTAAGGCAGACCAAGGTCAATCCCTGATCATCTCGACTGAAAAGAGGCTTACCAACCAACGGAGCACCTCCCTTTTCTAAAGAGGGGATGATTAGATGGCCATTTTGTGCCATTTGTGCATATTTACTTTAGATTAGAATAATTTTATCCTACTGGATACCCATTATGTAAGCCACATTAAAGGCGCTTCGTGAGACCTACAATGGCTCCCATATAATCAAATTAACCACCTCAAACTCACTAGCTATACAATTCCTAGGTTTCCTAGATGAGATTGTGCATAGCCGCAGACATCAGAGCGAGAGCCCAATAATAAAGGGGTGAGATCGAAAGATGAGTGCAGTCTTGCTTGTAAGCACAAAAAATTGTTCAAGATGTGGACCAACTCAATTTCGGGCTCCACTATGAATATGAGAAGTAGACGTAGTTAGAAATTCCCAACATAAAAAATTCCTATTAAAAATAGCTCCAAATAAAGGGGCCCTAATTATGGATAGGCATCACAAAGAGAAAAATGAGGCTCTCAAAAAAGAATCACCAATAGAAGGGTGTTGAATTTGCCTAAATATGTTCCATATTCATCCTGTGGGCAGTGGTGATCACATGAAATCCACAATTTCCTAGGGCTAGTTTGGTAGTTTACTAACATAGTAAACGTCAAGTAAAGTCTCCATTTTTCAGATAAGATATCACGTTAAAATCACTTTAATTCAAAACCCTCTCCATCTTTAAAAAAAAAAAAAAAAGTAAAAAAACAACTACCTTTATCTGCTAAAATACTAAAAAAATAAACTTTTTCATAAAAAAAAAGTCAAAAAATTTTATAATAAATAATTAAAATACCATTATAATTTAATTATATTTTATTCTTTCGTCGAAACCAACTTCACTCCGCCAAGGTCTATGCAGTTTCAGGGGCCAAATTGATAGCAGGCCTGATACTGCTCCCACCAGACACCGCAGGGACAGAGACCTCACAAGGTGGTAGGTAGCATGGGCTAGGTGTAAGCTGGGGTCACTCATCTAAGCTCCAAGCCCATGGTGTGATGGGTTTGATCCTTTTGCATCACATGGTGGCCCACCAGATACCCTCTCATGTCTCAATCACCATTCACCAGTACATATGTACCAGAAGTTTCAGAGATCGTGAAGATTTGCATTTTCTTTTCATTTGTCGTGGCTCATAGCTTGAATGACCCTTTTGTCTGATTTGAGGTTTGGATGGAATTGCAAACTATTAAGTGTGGATTAAGGGTACAAACAAGATTAAGGGTACAAATAAAATCATCTTGATTTGATTAACTTCTTGATCATCTGTTTAAAGGCCTTGTAGTTTAACTGTTATATGAACACTTAAAAAATGGTTGAACTTTAGGGCTCTCAAGTAAATGGTTTCAATTATCAGATTGAATTGAAAATTCGGCCCACATATAATCTTAGAAAGAGCTTCCAATCCTGTCTTAATTGTGTGATTAGAATGCATCAAGACGGACCATTTGCACCCAAGTTTTCTGGTAACTTTGGAATGATATGCATGGCAATTTCTTTTTCAGGATATGGAATAAATTAGACTTTTTATTTTTCTAAGTTCAAATGAGGCCGAGAGTTCTAGATATCTTTATTACTATTATTATTATTATATTAGTTTTTTAGTATCTAAGGACTAGTCCTCCTCGGAAATCGTGGGATATTTTTTAATTTTGGGTTATTATCAGGAAATAACTCATAGAAATAAATTATTTTATAAATAATTAAAAAAAATCCGGAACATTTTTTTTTTTGTTTTTGCCTGGAGACCAGCTCTTTATATATTTTTAGGGCATGCTTATGCAACATTTCTTAAATCTTTTTTTTGCATGCACGTGCTAATCTAATGTTGGATGCAGAGATTTTTCACAAAAAATTCCAAGGGCTTGTTTCTTTGCATTATAATATGCATGATTTGAATACAAAGAGTAGTTAGAAATGAAGATTAAAGGTGATTTTTAGGAATAAACACTAGGTAACATTTAAAAAGAGATGCTATCAAGTGCTTATTTTGGAAAACTCACTTTTAATTTTCATTTTTAACCACCATGGGCATTCAATTCATATGTATTTTGATGCAAACAAGCATGGCCTTACAGTTTTTAATTATGAGAGGGAGGGGTCGAACTTGTGACTGTTTTTCGAATGCTTTCTCCTTCATCTCTTTATATATCTCTTCAGTATAATAAATTCACATCCCAAGATGTCAACCAAAAAAGTACATTAGGGCCAGTTTGGCAACTCTACTGATGGAGTCAAGTAAAGTGAAGTTGATTTTGAGGAAAGAATAACATATAAGTGGGTTATAATGGTATTTTTTTTAGTTGTTTGTTAAGTTTGACAGCTCTACTGATGGAGTCAAGTGAAGTAAAGTTGATTTTGAGGAAAGAATAAAATATAAGTGGGTTATAATAGTATTTTGTTTTTAGTTGTTTGTTATTAAATTTTTTTGATTTTTTGTATGTGAAAGTAGAGTTTTTTTATATTTTAGTGGATAAAGGTAGTTGCCTTTTTACTTTTTTTGAAAAAAGATGGAGGGAGTTTTGTGAGGCCTAGCATACTGTGGCTAGATTTGTGGGTCATGATGAAACATCCAATATCTTTCTAATAATCCCACACCCCTTTGGAAATTATATCTTATCTCAACCAATGGACCCTGGCAATGTGAAATAAAGAGAGAGATTTTGCCAAAATCCCTCACACAACAATACAGAAGTGAGAGCAAGACCCACTACTTCCAAACGCAGAGGCCTGTCTTATTCAATGGTACTTTTTACCCAGAATGGTATCTGCACTAAGAAACAAAACAGAAAAAAATGCACGGTTGATAATTGCATGGCCATGTCCCCCCCCCCCCCCCCCCCCCCCCCGCTTTTTTTCCCCCCATAGGAGGGTTTCAGCCGAAGTTGGATAAACTCCCCTGTAGCCTTAGTGTGATAGTATAGTTTTAAGCCTATAACCTCCGAATGCAAGTCGTAGTCCTAGGCCAATTGAGTTATCCCTTGGAGTCCCCCCTCTCTCTATTGAATACTATACATACTCAAATTTGATAACCATCAAGGATACAGCTAGACATTGCTCTACCTTGAGCTCCACTTGTAATTTGATCAAGCCATCTCCAGCATCAATGGATGATTGCATATGGTAAAATGCACCCCAAAATCAATGACAAGGACGATCTGGGTTGCATGATAGTTGGCCAACACCCAATCCATTACACACCTACATTTGACATGCATCCAATTTGGCCCCATACAAATAGAGTTGTACTTTTAAAATGCCGATCTGAATTTTTTTCGTTTTTAAAATTTAGGAAGGGGTGGTTAATGGGTCACACTAAAAAGTAGAAAAAATAAAGATACTTTCAAGGACCACCTTTACCATTCTTCATGAAACATGAGTCAAACATCAGACATTTCAAATTTACTGAAGCGTTTGTGATCGAAAACTCCTTTGAACCACCCTATCCAGTTTTTCTTCAAGCATGCATTAGGTGATAAGAAAGTAACAGACCCCCATAAATAGCCATCTGAGACTGACTCCTCACAGCTCACCTTCTCTCTACAAAGAAAAAATTACGTGTCTTTTCCCATGCCAGAGTTTCACTCTCTAGGCATTTGTAAATATAAATCAAGGCAAAAATGGGAAATGTCGGCTGATATTAAGAATTATGGCGGACATATAATGAATAGGTGGGGGCATATCTATTTTATAATAAAAATGAGAGTTCGTTGAATTAGCTACATACCAAACAATTTGCTTGATTGAATGTTGTTCAGAGTTGTATTTGTCCAGTCCATTGCTTCTGCTTTTAGCATTCACTTCATTCCTTGTAGTGGGATGGAAATTGAATCTGATGAGACAAATCTTTTTACAGATAATCTTGTGCTTGCTGACACTTTCCTTCCTTTAACTTGTTGTCAAGATAAACAACAAAACCTCATTGTTACATTGACTAGACAATGTAAATTAAACTTTCTTAAATGTGAGAGAGAGAGAGAGAGAGAGGGAGAGAGAGATTCAGACTAGAACTAGGTCTAATCAAACTTTGGGTCTATAAAAAAAAATCAACTTTGGTTCATGTCCAGTTGAGAGTACCCATGTGAGGGCCTACAGTAGCAAAACTCCTGGGCCTGTATCTTAGTAATACATACCTTGGGTTAGAGATACTTGGGCCTGAAGGTTTCTATTGGCCTGAATTTCAGACTAGAATTAGGCCCAAATCAACTTCAGGTCATGCCCAATTGAGAGTATCTATGTATGTGAGGGTCTACAAAAGCAAAACTCTTGGGCCTGAATCTTAGAAATACATGCCTGGCTTAGATCTAAGACATACTGGACTGCCCTTAGCCTTAACTTGTTCCAGACAGGCAATGCTGATCCATATGCGTATCAGGCCTAGGTATAGACCTATGGCCAAAGTACGGTTGGAGTTGAATGTTTGTAGGCCAGAAACTGTAGATAGACGGCACAAAACTCAAGCAAATAGATCTGTGGGTCTAATTTCTGAGTCCTGGGCTCGAATATTTTCTGAGGTCTGAACAAAATTGGGCTTCATCAATTCTATTATAATGTCATTCATGGAGCAATTGGCAGCCCAATTTAGTTGTGTAAACTAGATCGTGATTTTGCTGTCTCAATGCTTGCAGCTCCAGTGTCACTTCTTGGCATTAGTGTGCATTAGATCTATCAAGAGTAACAAAATCAACATTCACAATAAAAAAAACTAGTAACAATGCCCCGTGCTTAGCCCGGGGCTGGGGCAAAAAGTAAGATATTATATTTTGAATTTATAAGATATCAAAATTAATTATAAACATATAAGAATATATTCATACATATTTATATAAAAGCAGTCAACACATCTTCAATACAAGATTTTAGTTTATGCAGGTTTTTATTTCCTCATGAGAATGGAATTTTGTATTTTCGTAGAAAATCAAAAACCTCTCTATTAAGGAAAAACTGTTTATTTTTTCTTCTATGCAAGGAAAATACATCACACAAAACAACATAATATTGTTAATAAAGAAAATCATAAAATTGTGCAATCCTCTCGTTGTTGCACAAATGCACCATTTTTTTATTTTCATATAGGCTAATGGTCATTTCAATCCCTCTGCACAAATTTCTTCTCTACCCTTTTGAAGTAGCACTAATACAATTTTAGAACTGATCAAACCGTTTTTTTAGGTCTCGATTTTTAAAAAAATGTATAAATATCTTAATTTTAAAAGTGATAAATTATGAGACTTTAAAACCACATGGTAATGTTATTTTATCTCAGTAATAATTGGCCCACCTTGGATCAATGTATATATCTCTTAATTATGAGTCCATGTAGGCCCTCGGAAGTATTATTTATGGTAGGCCAAACCTAGGGTCATATGTCTATATAATCAGATCAGAAAATGATGCCTATAAGATTCAACAAAAAAACCTCAAACCTCAAAACATATTTATCATAAGCCCATTCATGAGGTGGTCTCCAAAAGGTCCGGTCTAATTCTTGTTCACATGTGACAATCTTTGAATAGAGTATAACTTTATTTGGAAACTAAAAGAAAATGATATTTTCAATGAAATATTTCTCGATGTGAATTGTTGAAAGGTAGGCCCCAAATATTAAAATAAAAAGATGACAATCTTGAGAAGATAGAAGATAGATGCTATTGAGAGAGAGAATAACTGTAGCAAAATAGAGAGATTTTAGGGGATATTGATTGAGAGGCTTTACGAAATAGATGATATGGAAAAATATTTTTTTTTGAGAAAAAATTGTGACATGTGATAACATGGCACCTTAAAGTACTATGTTTTTTCTCCATATTTATTTAAAAGGAGAATTATTGGGTTGCTGAGGTAGTACCCTCCATAGTGCACTTCCCCGTTTGCTTTAACATATAACTAGCAACAAAACCCTGTGCTTAGCCTAGGGCAAAAAGTACGATAATACATTTTGAATTTATGAGATATCAAAATTAATTATATACATATAAGAATATATTCATGCATATTTATATAAACAGTGAACACATCTTCAATAACAAATACAAGTGGTTAACATAAAGAATAAACTATTACAAAGTTAAAGCTAAAAAATCCATTCAACAACATAAAAATAATAATAACAGCAATAATTACTAAAGAAGATATAGAAAAGCAGATTTTGTTAATATATATAATATTAGCAATAAGAAATGCATTCAAGTTTTTGTTACCCATTAATAATTTCAAAGCCCAATAAAATAAAGCCACCCATTTGGACCTGTTTGTGCAATAAAAGGATTCTAGCTTATGCAGATTTTTATTTCCTCTTGAGAATGGAATTTTGTATTTTCGTAGAAAATCAAAGTCTTCTCTATTAAGGAAAAACTATTCATTTTTGTTTCTATGCAAGGAAAATACATCACACCAAACAACATAATATTGTTAACAAAGAAAATCATAAAAACGTGCAATCGTCTCATTGCACAAATGCACCATTTTTTTATTTTCATATAGGGCAATGGTCATTTCAATCATTTCGCACAAATTTCTTCTCTATCGCTTTGAAGTAGCACCAATACTATTTTAGAATTAATCAAACTATTTTTTAGCTCTAGATTTAAAAAAAAAAATGTATAAACACCTACCTTTGAAAGCCATAAATTATAAGACTTTAAAACTACAGGCTATTGTTTTTTTATCCCAGTAAGAATTGGGCCACCTTGGATCAATGTATGTATCTCTTAATTATGAGTCCATGTGGGCCCACAGAAGTATAATTTATGGTGGGCCAAACGTAGGGTCATATGTCTATATAATCATATCAGAAAAGAATGTCTATAAGATTCAACGAAAAAAAACTCGCCCATCCATGACGTGATCTACCAGAAGGTCAAGTCTGATTTTCATTCACATGTGACAATCTTTGGATATAGTAGAGCTCTATTTGGGAATTAAAAGAAAATGATATTTTTAATGAAAAATTTATTAGTGTAAATTGTTGAAAGGTGAGCCCCAAATATTCAATTAAAAAAATAACAATCTTGAGAAGATGAAAGATAGATGGTGTTGAGAGAGAGAATAACTATAGCAAAATAGAAAGATTTTAGGGGATATTGATTGAAAGATTTTAGGAGATAAAGGATATGGATAAAGAGATTTTTTTGGATAAAAAGTTGTGACATGTAATGATATGGCACCTTAAAGCATTCTATATTTTTTCTCCATATTTATTTGAAAGAAAAATTATTGGGTTGCTGAGGTGGCACCCTCCATAGCTTACCTCCCTGTTTGGTTTAATATATAATAATATAATATTATCTTCAGTTGTTGTTGTTGTTTTTTTTTTTTCCTACGACGAGAGGTTCTTCGTGACTGAGCTATACTGCCTACTCTTGGACAAAATAAATATTATTTTGATTAGCGGTTGGCCAAATATCACTCTAAACATATCATCTTAACCATAGTTGCTGGGGTCTCATGGTCCACTACTTTTACTTAGTATACCTTTTATTGTGACCCAATCCAACAGTAGATTGGACTCGAATAAGTATCCAATAGATGCAAATGTCAACCCACTGAGGAGGTGCTTGTGGAATATGGTTAGGAATTAGGAATGATCACAGGTGGGCCGCTCCTGCATTAGAGCGGGGTATTACTTGGGCTTGGCTCTTGGTCTCGACCTGGTCTTGGGCCCAGACTTTTCAAATCTAGCTCAGCTCGAGCCCGTCAATTCGGTTTTCACCTGATTGGGGTCCTCCCACATGGAAATCAGGCTGGGCTTGGGCTAGGTTAATAACAGACCCAACCTGTCCTGGTCGTGTTGACCCTCGAATATAATATGGGGCCATGATCAGGCACAAGTGGCCCAGTTGATGCCCATCGGACCCTACAGATCATTTCTATGTCCACTCTTCCACAACTTTCAAGGCTATTTCTGTAATCTCATGTCCTTCCCATCCTACGGTCCATATTTGCTGTACTGAAATCCTGGCCGTTGGAAGTCGCTTTATAATGTCATCAGCGCCTGCTATAAAAACCCTCGTTTCTCACTTCCTTGTGAGATCTCAGCTCAAAACCCTAGTGGAGTTGAAGATCAGAAAGACCAAGGTGAGTAGAAAAATTCCATTTTTCTCATTTTCAGCAATCCGATCTTACCTTTCGATTCGCCCCTTTTGTTCTTTGATCTCTTCGATCGTGAAGAGCAGAATCCTAGATATCCTTCTGAAAAATTTCTAAGGTTTTGGGATGGATCAAGGGATTTGAATCGAAACCCTAGATTTCTATACTTATATGAGTAAAGCAATGTTACTCGATTGTTTGCCGTCTTTCAGACTGCAAGGATCTGTTATATTTGGGTGGAAGCCCTGGATTCGCTGTGGGAAGCTAGCTCGAATGGTGGATGGACAGGGCTAGTGTTTTGTTAATGTGGGTTGTTGATATCATTGTATGTTATTGCATTTGGATTATTCTTGGCTTCCAGTGTTCAGGGATATAGAGTTTTGGATGAATCGGGGGTAGATGAATCTTGTGTTTTTAGTACATTTATCATCCTATTAATTTTGGGGCAGTTTGGATGTGGGCTTGTTTAAAGTATAAATGTGAATTCTGGAAAGTATTCTACGCCCTTTCTCCTCATCAAAGCAGACCCAACAGGGTGCTTATTGGGATTAGGAGAAAGTGATTGATAGAGAAATGAGGAGAAATATAGAGGTGGGGAATTCCCTTGATCGAGATTCACCGATTTTCTCATCATTATTCTCCACTGTGTTTAAATCTGAACTGCGAAAGCTATGCAGGAGAAAACAACTTTGATCATTGTTCAAACCAAAAACTTGTTATTTAAGGTTAAATGTCACCTATGATTTGTGAATGATAAAAATTCATTTGCAATCTAGAGAGAAGCGTGTCTTCTCCATCCCTACTTCTTGTAAATAGTAGTTGAGATGAGGGGTGCTTGTACTCCTCTTAAAGAAATCCGCATAGGAGAAAATATGTTTTTCTATAAAAGTTTTCCTCCAATTTTCTCAACATCGAAAATGGGCCCAAAATGATGAGAAAAGGCAGACAAAACTGTTCGCGGATCAAACTTTACGATGTAAATATTTCTCCACTTGTTTTTGCTACCTTATTAATTCAAAGTGAAGAGGCCTCTTTTTGTGTAGACATCACGAGAAAATACAAGGCTAATTGATTTATGTTTTTTTTTTTTTTAAATCTTGGGTAGGGGATTTAGGGTTGGAAGTGTGGATAAACCATATTCTGCTTATTCTTGGATTGGGTATGGGAAGGGCCAGTAGAGTGAATGAAAGTAAAAGAGGCTATACAGGGACCTTTCACATCTCTGCAATACGGCATAAGGATTGGACTGCTGATGACTTCTCCTTTATTTCCATTTTACCTTACCAAACAAGTCTTATCTTTACTCTATCTCTTGAGAAACAAACAGGCTTTTCTGTCTTCCCAAATAGAAACAAACAGCAGCGGAGGGACAAGGAACAAGGCTTATCTTTACTCTATCTCGTGAGAAACAAATAGGGCAACAAGCCAAGTAATCAACTTCTCCATTAGAGTGCAACGGAGCTCCCAAGGTGAGATCTACTTCATCTCTTATGTAGATTTTCGTGGTCGCTGGTTGTTGGTGTTTTCTATCTTATAGATAGTGTTATTATTGATCTTGATTCATGAGAAAGGGGTTTTGGATCTTGGATTGGGTTTGTGGTCTTAAAAAATTTTGACCGACTTGATGTAGGGATCAAGTATCCATAAGGCCACAAACCCAATTTAGGATCCAAAACCTCTTTCTCATGAATCAAGATCAAGAATAACACTATCTATAAGATAGAAAATAGCAACCACAAAAATCTACACAAGAGATGAAGTAGATATAACATTGGGAGCTCGGTTGCGCTTTAATGGAGAGAAGTTGATTACTTGGCTTGTTGAAGAACACTTTCACAAGAGCAAGAAGGATCTCCTAAACCCTATAGTCTTCCACGCCATGACCATCTATCAGATTACTTCTCAAGGAGAATGATGGGATCTCCAAAAGAAATAAACCCTATAATCAACCAGAGGAGAAACAAGAGGATAGAGGATAGAGAGGGCTTTGGCGTCCAACCTTGGGCGTGAGAATGCCTTGGACGTCCAACCCTCCGTTTATTTATAGTGCTTGAGCACCTCCTCTTCTTCCATACTTAGAAGTCTCACTTCTATTATATTTAGTATCCTTCTCTTCCTTCCTTTTAGAGTTCAAGTAGGATTAGAAATAATCTCTTAGTAGGGCTAGCGTAAGGACCACTAGGGATTCCGAAGAAGCTGGCTCCAACTGTGATATCCAGACCCCACATCTCATGTGCAATTCGGACCCACAGTTAATTGCAAATAACTCCACTAAATAAATGCAATTGAACTCCAGTCTTAGGAATAAGTTATAAGAAGACCCCAATCTTCCCTATTACTACAAGTAGAGAGGAAGAGGGCGATACCCTATATCCAGCGGCGATGGAGGAGGACGCGGGCTGGCAGGCGAATGCAGCAACTCAGATCCCTCTCTACTCCCTCCTGTGAGAATAAAAGGTTTCAATGCTCGTTTTCTTAAAAAAATAAAAAACATAAGAAAGATATACGTTTTGAAAATAATATAAGATAAAACAAAATAATCTCACCATAAACCTTTTATCTTTCTAGAAGACATAAATGGAGAAGAGTGAGGAGGGAGAAGATGAGGAGTAGGAGTAGGAGTAGGAGTAGAGGTAGAAATCAATGAAAGAAGATGAAAAACAAGAGTGGAGGAGACTCATCTTCTCCTTCTTCTCCTTCCTCGTTCTTCTCTAGTTACGTCTTCTAGAAAGATAAATGGTTTATGGTGAGATTATTTTGTTTTATCTTATATTATTTTCAAAACGTACATCTTTCTTATGCTTTTTTTTTTTTTTTTTTTTTTTTTTTTTTTTTTTTTTTTTTTTTTTTTTAAGGAAATGAGCATTGAAACCTCTTTTTCTCACATGAGGGAGTAGAGAGGGATCTAAGTTGCTGCGTTCGCTTGCCAGCCCGTGTCCTCCTTCATCGCTGCTGGACATAGGGTATTGCCCTCTTCCTCTGGCTTCTCCTGTTTCCCATTTTCCGTTCCGGTTTTTTTTTTTTTTTGTCTGTCTGTCGCTGTTTGTTTCTATTTGAGAAGACAGAAAGGCCTGTTTGCTTACCATGAGATAGAGTAAAGATAAGACTTGTTTCTTGTCCTTTTGCTGCTGTTTGTTTGTATTTGGGAAAACAGAAAGGCTTGTTTGTTTCTCACGAGATTTGAAAGGTCCCTGTATAGCCTCTTTTACTTTCATTCACTCTACTGGCCTTTCCCATACCCAACCACATCTCTTTCCCATACCCAATCAAATGCTTCAAAAAAGGGGCTTATGTTGGGTCACCTGCACTGTATCTTATATCAGCAATTTGAGTTACATCTGTCTCCGATCATGTTTAAATCTTGGTCTATTTTTATGGAAATAGATCTTTCCCCCTTTGATGTATTATATTTTTTTGGGGAAATTTCAAATATGGCCTTAAGTTTTTGCTTTATTTCAAAAAAGGACACAAGTTTCAAATTAATCCTTAAGTTTTTTGGTAAATTTTCAATTAAGGAATTTAAAGGTATTTCTGACGACTTTTCCCATAAATTCTTTAAAAGCCATGATATGGTTCCGACAGCCACTACATGCAACCGAGTGCCGTGGAGTTGCTTGTTGTCCTTTATCACTTTGAGGATGCTGGTAAAGGAAATGAGGAAAATATAGAGGAAGTGAAGGAGAGTTTTATTTCAATTAAGGATAATTTGGATATTTTAAAAAATTGAGGGGAAAAGTTCACGAAAAATAGATTTGAATGGATGGATGTCCTTAATAGAAAACTTAGAGACTAATTTGAAAAGTCTTAAAACTTATATCCTTTTTTGAAATAAGGCAAAAACTCGAGGCCTTTTTTGTTATGCTTCTAATTTGTGTTTACTTCAACTGCAGGCTTTTCAATGATTACATTTTACTTTTCAGCTTCTGTTGTCTTTGGTTCTTGTTTTGTTGGTAGGGTTTTGAAAAAAAAAATGGATTTTAGATGAATAAGGTTTTCTTAGGTGAAAATGCATAGTTATTGTAGATTATGGGCAGATGTACTTGAAGACACCTCTACATGTACCGGTGCCCCTGTATTATACTTCTTAAGTGATTTAAAACGTTTTAGAAGATCATTTTTTTTTATACATTGAAGGCTTGAACAGATGCATGATGACTAACAACTACTATGTCCTAACCAGCTGATCTACAGCTTGGGAGAACATTTTAGAAAATCATTAAATTCATAATTAACTTAATAAAAACCTAAAAGCAGGATTCACAACTGTATCAATTCAAAAAAACCTTCATGGCTTGCTATTAAGAGGAGAAATATTGGTTATGTGGAAAATTTATATCCAACATTACTGCCTTTTGGCTGAGGAATATTGGCTATTTGCTTGAAAAAGGTTAATTAAAGACAAAACAGTTTGCTGATTCAAATAACTGTGAACCATAATTATCTTATTCAGACCCTTTATATGGTTTCCCTGGTACAGATGGGTCATGTTCAGAAGCATCTGTGCATCATTGAGTGGTAAATCCTAATCCTCACTCAGTGGCCTTCAAATATTCTTAGATGTGAATATAAAAAAAGCCAGAAGAGGATCTTGCAAACAGGGAGTTGTGATGATTAGTGGTTTGTGGTAGGTGCTGGACATGGGTTTTACTACTTTTTCAGGATATATAAACTAACTTAGTAGTTTCAGGGAATTAGGAAATAATTTGAGTTATTGGGTTTTGAAATCCTTCGTCGGTTACTAGTTTTTTTTTGTTATAAGTGGTGCTTTATCTTTTTGTAGGAGTAGTTGTTAGTTAGAATATGGATGTCAAAGATGTAAATTAATTTCTCTCAGAGGATTTGGCCACGGATAGTCTGGAATGGAGAAACACAATTCATGTAGTGGCCCCTACATAGTTAATTCATGTAGCGGCCCCTACATAGTTAATGGATTATGGTGATGGATATTGTTAATTAATGTTTTTCCCTGAATCTAAATTTCTCACCTTTTCTTTTGCCTGTCGCATGGCAGAGAAATGGGTGAAGAAGTCAAGGGAGGGGCTATGATTCCAGAGTCTGTGTTGAAGAAGAGAAAGCGAAGTGAGGAATGGGAATTGGCAAAGAAGCAAGAGCTTGAGGCCAAGAAGAAGAAGAACAAGGAGAATCGGAAACTGATCTTCAATAGAGCCGAACAATATGCAAAGAAATATGAGGAGCAGGTGATAGAAAATAGTGTTATTTGTTTATTTATTCTTGCGTTCCTTCTTTTTATTCTTTTTTGTTTTTATTTTTGTCATTGACATGGATCTCTAGGAAAGGGAGCTGATCCGGTTGAAGCGTGAGGCTAAGTTGAAAGGGGGCTTTTATGTTAACCCTGAAGCAAAATTGGTTTTTATCATCCGTATCCGTGGGTATGCAAATCTTTCTCTTTCTTTCTTTCCTTTGGAGTTTGAACTATCATTTACCTTTCTCCCCTTATCATTTCTCCCCTTACCTTTTGTCTAGTATCAATGCTATGCACCCGAAGACAAGGAAAATTTTGCAACTACTGCGTTTGAGACAGGTGTGTGTACCTTTATATTGAAATTTTACTTCTATTGTCCTACATTTAGACATGTTAAAATTTATTTCTGTAACATGGGCTGTTCTTTTTAGATATTCAATGGGGTGTTTCTGAAAGTCAACAAAGCAACTATGAACATGTTGCACAGAGTTGAGCCTTATGTGACCTATGGGTACTACTTGATTTTGTTCATATGTGTGTCTTACAGTATAAGTTTCTTTACTAAATGAATAGATTATGTATGTTTCAGTTATCCTAATCTGAAGAGTGTTAGAGAATTGATTTACAAGAGGGGTTATGGAAAACTGAACAAGCAACGGATCGCTTTGACCGACAATTCTGTAATTGAGCAGGTAGACTCATCTTTTTGATACATAGAAGTATGTGTACAGTGGTGTCATCTTATAATATGATGTTATTTAATGCAGGGCTTAGGTAAGTATGGTATAATTTGCATCGAGGATCTCATCCACGAGATCATGACAGTTGGGCCGCATTTCAAAGAGGCCAACAACTTCCTATGGCCTTTCAAGCTGAAGGCCCCACTGGGCGGTATGAAGAAGAAGAGAAACCATTATGTTGAAGGAGGGGATGCTGGAAACCGTGAAGATTACATTAATGAGCTCATTAGAAGAATGAACTAGCCTTCCAAGCTCATCAATGTGAGGTTTCTTTCCATTGAGGATCAAGATTTTCATTTTATTGATGTTCTTTTCAAATCTTGTTGAGTAGTGCGATCAAAACTTCATTTTACTCATCTTTAGATCATTATGTTGGATGACAAAGCATCATGGTTGTCCAAAATTTTTGTTACTATGAACTTAAAACATAGAAATTATGAGTGCTTTTATTGCTTTTGCTTACTGTTGTTAACTTGATGTATGCCAGTTTCTTTCTTCTTTTCCCCATCTTTCTGGTTGTTAGTACTTTATTTGAGCAGAAACTAAAGTGCACGGACATAAAGGCTCATGATACGATTAGATTCAGGCATTCCACTAGAATTATTAGTATTTACAGGCCGACAGTATTCAGTGGTTTATATGGTATGCAATGAACCAGGTTTGTCTTCTCCATCTGGCATAACAGTCTGTTGCGCAGAAACCCCTTGAGTTGTTCTTTCTGTTGCACAGAAGCCCCTTGAGTTGTTCTTTGTTTAAATCTTCCTGTCCTTTGTGGATAATTTCTGGACTGCATCAAATTCCACAGTTCCTCGGTCACCGGTTCCATCTGAACCATCGGTCACCGGTTTGGGATTTTGGGCCTCTTCTGTGCGCGAAGGGAGAAACTCTGTAAAGTATTGATTATTTTATCTTAAGGATGTCCCCATCAAATGTCAGTTTATATGTAGCCCTCCTTGTGAGTGTCATTTTGTGTGTTCCTCTAAAGCCTGCTTCTTTTCATAGTTGTGGCTCTTTGGTAGTCCCTAGTTTGAGAAAATATAATTTCAAGCACTATCCTTTGGTGCTTATAAATCATTCATTTATACAGTGCTTCTCTAGATAAAATAAAGTACCCATCAACCAATAGCTCTCTCTAAATCTGTCTGGCAAGAAAACAATATCTAAAGAGGCAATCTATATTTTCCTTTAAAGAGTGATTTTGGCTCTGAGCCTCTTCTGTGTGGAAAGGGAGACACTCTGTGATGATTGATTTTCTCATAATGATGTCTCCATCAAATGTCAGTTTATATGGGCCTGTCCTCCTCGTGGTTGTCATTTTGTGTGTTCCATATTTTCATTCCTCTAAAGCATGCTTCATTTTCATAATTGTGGGTCTTTGTAGACCGAAGTGTGTGAAAATATAATTTCAAACACTATCCTTTGGCGCTTAGATATGATTCCTTTAAAGAGTGATTCTCCTGAAAGTACCCAACAACCAATAGCTCTGTATAAATTTGCCTGGCAAGAAAACAATAACTAAGGAGGTGATCTATATTTTCCTCTGTCATAACAAATGCAAGTATCTTCTAATTCTTTTAATGAAATGATCTCTAGTTATCTTTGAGCCTTATCCCAAGGGGCTCCATGTCAAGTTGCTTCTTGTGCTGCTTTTATGAATGTACATTTCTTCCAGGCTGAATAAGGATGATTCTGTGACATCTCACTTATATTGAGGATCATGGGTATTCTGATTGTCAACTGAATGGGGTCGTGTCCTTTTTTGTGTTAATAGAGCTAATCCTGGAGCTGATAAATGGTTCGTGCATTCGTACTCAGGTGAACTGATCATCCTATCTCTTGGTCATTAGTCCCCACCCAAGCTGAATCCTTTGGACTTATTTTTGGCATCTATTGAGCTGTCAAATCCATGAGTTGATTTTTTTCTTCTTTTACCTGGAAGAAAGGCACTTTTGCCAGTTAAAAAGCACCAAAGTCAGCACCAGTAGTAATGTTATTTTCCCTTGAGGTTTTGAGTCCTTACCCTTGCCAGAATACAAAGATTTTGGCAATACCCATCCTCTTGTGCTGGGATGTGGGCTCAGGTAGCGAGGACATCAAAGTTCGAGGAGGCCAGGGTATATAAGTTAGAGCCTCGATTGAAATGGGGAGGTATCGTCCTGCAGCAGGGCCTTGTGGTAGCTTAATAGGGTATATGTGGACATGAGCAAAATCTATATTTGGGGATGGGTCACTACTAGATAATTTGATGGCTTCTATCATGTTTTCTTGACTCATTTGGTTCAGATGACGGGCTAAGACTTTGGCACAGATGATTTTGAGGTAAGCTTGGTACATGGACATGTATTCTCCTCTGTAAGCCCTGTTGGGGATAAAAGAATTTTGATGGGGATCCTTTGATCACACTTGTTTAATCACTGTTGTAATTCAATTTATCACTTACACAAACACTTCCCTCTTATACCAAGTCTATAGATATGATATTCTTACAAATGATTATGTATAGGTTAGGAATTTCCATTATTAAATCTTTCATAGCCCATATCATTACTCTCTTACACGGACAAAGTCTTCTTCTTGAAGATCCAAGAAATTCCAAGCCCCTGATGAGATTTTGTAAGACTTTTTGGATCCCTTTAATTGACATAGACCCCAATCCTCTCATAGGATGATGCACGACCTTAATGGTCTTTATAGCGCCCTTTTCAAAGTCAGAACTAAGCTTCACTAGAAAGACACTAATGATCGGTCAGAATATAGTATCACAAGCTTTAGCCATGATAATCCGACATTTCCTCCCTTTTTTTACCTGAATACTTATGATGAGTTTACCTGTCAGTATCAGTTCTATATTACATTGGGGTTGCACATGGATGATTATTTTGTTTAAGAGTAATTATGGTAATAGTTTTGTAGAAGATGTTGCACAGATTTAAGTGCCAGAAAAGGGGTGCAAAGGTTTTTTTTCTTCCACTCTTGGGAGATTGTAGGAAATGCGAAAATCTTTGTCCACTGTCTTGCCCACAATTTCATATGCCTGTTGGAAGATGTCCTGGGGACCTTTGTCCATCAGCCTGAAGGGCTTTTCCTTTTTTTTTTTTTTTTTTGACCCCTTTTGGGAAAGGTATGGTTTTCTCTGTAATTTATGTCTCCAAAAAGGATATTAAGGGTTGGAAAGTGTTATTCTCTGATGAGGTCGCTGGAGGAAGTTCCTTGTCGGGTGAACAGGGAGCAGTGAAATTTCTTTGGTAAAGATTGCTGACAATATCAGTCATAGTGATTCGCCATGTAGCAGTTAGGACGCTGCTTCCGCCGGTAAAAAAACGTTGGGTGTATTTGAAACTTTGAAGTTCTTGGATACCCATATACTCCATAATCTTGTAGGTTTGCACATGATCTCCCCCATTTGTCTCATCTTGGTCTACATCCTTAGGTGCAGTTTATTCCGGGTCAATTCATTTTGGCGTGTTGCACTGCGCTTCTTCAGGTCTACCCTTGCAATATTCTTCCATGTGCGTTTATACTATTATATTATATCTTTAATGCAATGACCTTGCTGCTCTTTTTTTTTTTCCCTGGAAGACCTTACTGCCTTTTGACTGCATAATTACTGAAAAAAAGATTAGTCTCCGTGGGCCATTCATTTGATTCTATGTTTATGGTGTACACACGATTTATTAGTTATGGAATTCCCGTACACTTCATGTGTGCATTGATTCCGTGTTTTTTTTTACCTGAAAAATCCCCTTAAACCTTGATACAACAGTGAGGGCCCTAAAAATTTGATATTAACTCAAAAGGTCCTCTTGCCACCTTTTTTCTTTTCTTGCCCATGAATCATGATATTGAACCTTGTTTATGAACCACAATGTCTCCATTGGAGAACCCTAAGTTAGGTTGATGATACGCATCACATTCAAGTTAGGTTGACTGTTAATTTATGGGTTTTGTTTTGGGGTGAGCTTGAAGGGTTTGCATTTATCATGGGGTGTCTCATGCGTGGGAGAACACAGCCCTACGTATGGGAAAATTTTCTCCTGTGACCATTGTGAAGAATACCCTACATATGAATATTATTCATAAAAGTGCAAGGGTCCCATAAAAGTCAAACGTGTTCATTCAATCATATCCTGCATATGAATCGTTGCATAGAACCTTTGATTATCCCACTGCATGGATTAGGCCAACGACGACACAAGAAACTGAATTAATCCAGCCCACAGGAGTTCTTAATTATCAAAATAAGTTTAATGGTCAATATTGGTTGATTGGTCAAGTCTACCGATGATAATCAGCACCATGATTTTGGAGGTTAGGACCATTTCGGGTCTGGCTAGGTCTGGGTATCCTAATATTCGTTCGGGTAACGGATCAGGTTTGGCTTAAGTCCATACCTTGCCCCGAAATGATTTGCAGAAGAACACGGCCTGGGCTGGAAAAGAGTACAGGGCAGGTCAAATTTAACCCGGTCCAGTTTGTATACGAGGGCAGGTTGGGCTGATTGAAATATAATTTGTCCCGGCCCACCAAAAGGAGATTGTCCCAGTCCAGTTTCTCCGCTCTGCATGAAACCATGCGGTGTAGATAACATCCAAACACCATACATGCATGAGCCAATAACCAAACAGAAGCATGCAATCAGTGTACTATATAATAAAGAGAAATGAAATCTACTATTTGGCTATTCAAGTCTAAGCCTAGAAAACTCATGCTCTGATAGTAATTGTTAGATTTATTGCTCAATCAAGTAATCATAGGATCGACCATATCGGGATAAGATTTGAACAACACAATATCAATTATAATGTAAGTGCGTTTGTGATTTCATTTGATCTTCTAATTACAAAACATGAGGTTGTTCCCAGGGATGTACTGAATATCTTCTTCCCTTACCGCATGTCTAACGAATAGGATGGCAAGCAAATTCAATGAAGTACAATGAGTGATCTAAAACCCTTTATAGCTTTTAAAATAATTCATTTCCATGATAGGACTTTTTAGCATAATTTAGATAGCCAACTTAGATTTAAAAAAAGAAGTCAGATTCTTTTCATTTCAAGTCCATATTTTGAAAAATAAAAAGGAAGAAAGAGAGAGTCCCCAACCACTTGGTCGTCCAAGCGAAACCCACAATGGGCTTGTGTGATGTGGGTACTGAGAGTTACTCCCCATTCTGCGCTTAAGTGGCCCCTAGTAGGAACTTGACATGGGATTCTTTTCCATAATGCGCTAAGCACTGGTTTCGCTTATTTTTATTTTTATTTTTATTTCTTTGGTTGGAGTTTCGTTTATTTATTCTGCTAGAAGAATTCAAATTCTAACACTCTCAAGGGGATTCTATAGGTTGCCAATAGTAGTGATACTATCAACCCGAAGACCTTCTAATTAATTCTTGAGCATATGTGTGATATAGAGTAGGGGCGTCAAAGGGCCGGGCCCATGGTAGTCCTTAGTCCTTACCCTACTCTCAATATATGCAGGGTCGGGTCCTAGCGGGCCAAAGTCCTCGGAGGGCCTGCACTACTTAGGTCCTTACCCTACCTTCAAGGCCTAGGGCAGGGCTTAGGGCCTTAAAAGGAAAAAAAAACTGTTATTATTTTTTATATTGTTACCATGTATTGAGCGTCAATTGAGCGCTATCTTGTCTGATCTCTACTGTGAACGGATCACTAACAAAATGCTTAGAGAATAGAAGCTCTCTCTAAAAACTTTCTTTTATCGGAGAAAATCATACATACTTTGGTGACTTGGGTTCTAGGCGTACTTTTTTTTTTCTTTTTTGTCAAAGAAGGAAAATGGCTTAAGAGTTTGTTCTATCTCACACTTTCCACAAAAATTTCCTAGTAACAAATCATTCTAAGAAAGTATTAACTTTGAGAAATCTAAACCGTTTGCACATTCAGCTATCCTTCATGAATTGACATCACTTTTGATTTAACACTAACATGACTATTAAATATTCTTGGGGTGTAGTCATAAAAATAAATGCACTTAAAAAATTATTGTTATTTAAGACTTTAAAACATTGAGAGTTATAAGTATTTAATTAAAAAGATATTTTGGTCACCCTATATTCTTGAAGTTCTATACACATACAAACTATCTTTATTAATTGGTTGGCATCCTAAGTCACTCTATAGAGGAAAAAGCATATCCTTATTAATAGGAGTATAACACCCCCCCCCCCCCCCCCCCCCCATATAAAAATAATCTGAAAAAGCCTAAATTAGAAATAATAAAACTAGAAGAAAGGGATAGTGAAGAACCGTCAAACACTTATTGCTTATACATTAGGTATAACACAAAACTTTAATAATTAAATAGAGAAGAAATGAACAAAGTATGTGCGAGTTGGTTTTAGGGCATCTTGTAATGGGCACGAGGATATGAAATTGCCTTTATATCCTCATTTTGATTATTGATAAGTGACTTTTTAGTTTATCTTTACATATATAAAATAGGAGAATATTCATGTATATCCATCCTTCACCATAGAATGAGGGACACTTCTATAATTATAAATTTTTATGTGCAAAAGAGGAAAAGTCACATATGGTCATATACATAAAAGAATATTTATGTGCAAAAAGGAAAAGTTCCCTCACCCTATGGTGAGAGGTAAGGGATGGATGTACATGAATGCCCCTCTATAAAATATGTTTTATATGAAAAAAAAGAGTAGGAGGTTAAGGACTAGGGCCAGGCCGGCAGAGCTAGTACTGATCGAGCTCGGCCCTCAAATCTTAGGGCTCGCAAAAAATTATTCATTCAACCTTGATCCTAAAGATTTTTATTTGAAATAAAAAATCTCATTTTAAGGATTTTTCTTTTTGGACCGGCCTTACATGGGCCAAATCGACAGGCTTAAGATGGAGGTGTCAACATCCAGGAATGTACGGGCACATTGATTCATTTGTTGTTATTATTATTTTTTCTTGTCTCTTTCTTCTAGGCCATTGTTATTGTCATCGTTTTTTGGTAGTTGTGCCGACCCTGTCGTGTTGTTTTTACGTCTTCTCTTTGTTAAGTGTTGTTGGACTTTGGCTGATACCGCCGGCTTGTTTTTTTCGTTCTATATTATCGTTGTTCTTTTTGTCATGGTCGTAGTCTTTTTGTGTTTTTTTTGGCGGGTTGGTTGGTTTTGGGTAAAAGTAAGAAGACGAGGAAAAAGTAAGAGGGATGTTCAGTAGGATGGCATTTATTTAGAGGAGTATGTGTGGAATCGTATTCTGCCTGTAGTCAAATTAGGAGCCTTAAATTATTTTAATCTGAATTCATTTCAATCAATGCTATGCTTTTGTCAAATTAAAACGGCTCTTTTATCTTTATTTTGATATGATTTGCCTTAGGTTACTCGGCACTTTGTTTTATAATCTAGAAAATCTTCTATCTAATTAGCCCAATAGAAGCGGTTTTCCTAGATGGAGGGCATAACCATGATTGAAATGAAAATTTCCTTGATAGTAGAATGATGTGTGATGGTGACCTTGATCAGTTTGGGTTTTAGAGGTGCACGTCACCAATGGATCTATTGCTAAGGCTTAGATAATCTCTTGATGTGCAAATCACGACTCAAGGTTCATATTTGTGATGTAGCAATTTAAAGTTATGCTGCATGGGTTTGTTGGGATGAATGGTTGGGCTGTTTATTTGTATAATGAGGTCCGACAAGATTTTCCTTCGTCTTGTGCTTCGTCGTTTTGTGAATAGATGAGATTCTCTATTTAGGTCTATTTCGGATGTTTGAACAATGGGATTTTTATAAAAAAAAAGAAAAAAACTTAAAGTTAAAGAATACAACAAAAAGGCGCAAACTCTTCATAATGATAGCAAATGACTTTTATTCCATGATATTGTGAAATAATATGACATTTCATGAAATTATGAAGTAACCTACATGCAAATTTTATGAATAAAGGGAGATTCGATGATATAATTGAATAATGATGGAATATAGATCCTCTGCTGTATATATCATCGAATATAGATCCTCTGGAGTCATAGAATATAGATGATATCATTGATATAATGGAATGTCCCTTTATTCGATGATAGCCAAGCAGAGGGACATTCGATGATATCATTGCTAGAATGGAATATAGATCCTCTGGAGTATATATCCTCTGCTGTATATAGCAAATGGCTTCCTTTGTATGTTAGATTATTCCTTGATATAATGAAATGTTAGGTTAATGACATCATAAAATATAGATCCTCTGCTGTCATTAAGAAGTGTTTGGGCCTCTATCACATTTCTCATCTTTAAGAGATTCTCTTCGTAAAAATCAATTGAATAATTAATAGAAAAGTTGATGTAAATTAAATATCACACTAGTGGAAAAAGTAATGCTCGTGAAAAAAGAAAACTATACTTTCTGATAAAATAAAATGTGTGTGTTTTCATGAGGTAAAGTAATTTAAAGTAGGATGGGATGCCAATAAGTGGTAAAGTAACTAATTTACTTATGTTTTATGAAGTACATTTTTTTTAATGACCGGAAAAGTCACAATTTAGTTTTTTGTGGTTAAGACTTTACCAATAGATATGGTTAGATATGGTTAAAGTAAAATTTTCTACCGTTGTGATTGCTTTCCCGTAAACTTTACTTTACCTTTTAAAATTCTTTCAATATTTCTTCTCTTTCCATGTCACCATTGCCCTTGGGAAGGGCCGTAACAAGACGGGGGCTGAGCTGGTAAATAGAACCCGTAAGTTAAGGAAAATTTTGTAATTTTTTAACGTGCAAAGCATACCCAGCTTGTTTCACCCCTGCCCTTGAGGGGATAACAATCTAATTCTTCATTTCAAAAAGAGTCTAGATCCCCTATTTCGTTGAAATTATACTGTTTTGTTAAAATTATACATTCACGTCATTTCAGTTAAAATAACTTGTACCACACTGTTACCAATGACGATCGTATGTCAAAAAGCCCGGAAATTGGCGGTCTTGGCCAGTCGTTTTTTGGAAGGAACGAGGCCACGGCCGCCGAGACGACCGTCGAAAATGTTGGAGTCATTTAATAAAAACGAAGGACTTTAAGCATCAGGAAATTTAAATAAAATGACGGCCAATGACCGTCGATTTGGTGTCCATGCTTGATCCAATCTGAAGAGATGTTAATAGTTTACGATGAATTTGGTGTTCATTATCCTAAGCAGATGGGCTCCACCATAATTAGGGTGATGGAACCATCCACATAGGGCACAATTTTTATAAAACGTCTGGATCATCAGACATAGACACCAACATTATACAGACTTGTGGGGCATCAGTACCTAACAACTATTTTACACGGGACTATAGGCAAGTCGGACCAAGTCAAGTTTTAATATTCAAAACCATGATCTTATGATAAACATCTGCCAAACAATATTCATTTGTTGGACCTCAGATCAGGACATATTCCTAATCCAAACATTTGAACATTGGGTCCACGCCCTCAGGGTCTTCCTGTACCAAGAATACTTAAATTTATTAAAATCTGTAACTTCTCTTTCCTTGAACCTTGATCGAGACTTTTGCATTTTATACTCGAAATTTTTTTTTTTTTTTTTTCTTTTGAGAAAAAAAGCCTTTCATTCATCAAACAAAGCAACAACACAGACAAAACAGACTCCAAAAAACAAGAAACAAACCAACAAACAACACCACAGTTAACAGTCTACCCTTAGGAACACACGTGCACTTTCCAGGTTTATATTCTGACTGTAAGAAAAGCAAATCTTAGCCAATGACCCTGGCTGCAGAGTAAAAAAATCTAAAAATATAAGAAACCTCTTGAGTTTGAATTGCCTCTGACCTGTAAGGTTTTCCGGCCATGCTTCATATGGTCTCTAGCCATTGGAAGAGACCAACTACTCAAACTTTTGCGATATGGTAAAGGTTTGTAAAACATTTGTCTACGTTATAAAGAAAGAATTATCGTAAGAAAAAAAACTTTTTTTCTAAAGTAAATGTTTAAATGTGTTGTATATTTATAAAAGATTTGGGCATTGTGAGTTGTGACCTTTTCGTGCAATGTCAGCATGAAGCACATATTTTTTCTTTTATTTTTTTAAAACAACCTTGGGGCATTTATAAACTCCAAAAGGATGATTTGTTTGCACTCAAATATGTAATGATACACATGCGTAATGGTTACATCATTACATTTGTTTATGCAATGTGTAAATGAGGTGCATCAATCTTCATTTGGTAAATAAGGTTTCTTCAGTTGTTTTGTGAACGGATCAAATCTTCTATTTAGATATGTCAATAGATGTAGGTCTAGTCCAATTTACTTGAGCTACGGGCCATTTGAATTTTATGAATGGGATATGAAAATAAAATTTACATATATGAAATGTAAAAGATATACATTTGAAATATATTACCATGTTTGTTTGGAAGCACTATGTTCATAAGTAAATACCAAACAATTTGTATTATCATTTTCACAAGTAAACGTTGACCGGTTTGTATTCATAAGTAAAATTTGTATTTATCTCAAAGTTTTTGGAGATTTAAGATATGGAATTGAATGTTTTGGGTTTAATGTGTCAATAAAAATTTAAATAGTTGGAATTAAAAACATGGGGCCACAGGAGTTGCAAACGACCGAAGGTGATGATGGGATCTTATACGATGATCTATCCTGATTCAAAATTGTTTGACACCTTCAAAGGAGGAAAGGGTATATGTGAAAAAGAATGCTATAAGGCAAAAGGAAATGATTTGTAATTAGAGAATACTACAAAATACCATGACTTCTTTTTCAAAACAAGTCGGTCATAAAAACAGCATAGTGGTAAGAGGCGCTAGTTCTAACCTGCTATCCTGGGTTTGAATCCAGGCAGGTACCTTTCCTCATTCGATGCTGTGATATCTCACCCGAGGGCCCTGTACCTCACCTAAGGTTTACTCCACCCACCCGAGGGCCCTCTCTCCAGACGGCTAGGGGCTCCAGCGCCCTTTAAGCTCGGATATGGAAAAGAAAAAAAAAGTCGGTCATGAAATGCCTTGATGAAATCCGAAACTGCTCCGCTCATCCAGCCCAAGACCCCTAGTTCAGTTCAGGGCTCACTCTCTACATGCAGGAAACATTCCCAGTACTTCAGCCAAGGGAGAGCAGAGATGCAGAATGAAGCAGTAACCCCAGGAAAGGGAAGATCTATGTAATGCTTTTGTAAGGATGGGGAAAAAGCAATCTTGTAACTTCCCTGTTCATGTATAAAGGCTCTTTTCTTGAAAGGAGGGGGTCGGTAACAAGGGTAGATCGACTATCACTCTAACCAAACGATTTTAACACTTGACTATAGGGCATCAAAGCATCAACAATTAAATTTCCTAAACAATTTATAATCATCAGATTGGTATCAAGGTTGGATTTATCTCAAGATGCACATGTTGGATGGTTTAGATTGATAATAAATGGGCTCCATTATTTGCAATTAATAGGCATTCTCAAAAAGAAAAGAAGGAAAGAAAATTCTTTTAATTCTTCTTCTTTATTTTTTTTTACCTCCCTTTTAGGACGTGGGTATCCCTGTGGTAAACCCAGGTCTTATGCGCATCCACCAACTCTTAAGGGGGTATTTTTTCTGGCACGTGTAAAGAAAATCACACATCTAATCCCTTATGATAATTCCACAACCATAAAATCTATTTCCGAAATCCACGTATAAGCAAATTATGAAACACAATAATGGCCCGTGAAATTGTTTCCTTTAATTGGGAAGTTATGCCCATCCAACTTCCCTTAAAGACAAAATAATAGACAATCGGAACCGGCCTGAATTTCATGAGTTGGGAACACTTACCTTGTCTCCAATGGAGGGATAATCTGGATAGTGCAAGATGAACTCCATCTCCTCTGCAGATAAATCCTTCAGTTTTATTCCAAAAGAAGTGTGTTCCACCATTCGATTGAGCATCATAATAAGAATGGAAGTTTGAATCCCCTTTGCAACTATTACATGGAACCCTGTAGTGCATTTCAGAATTTCCTTTGTGTGGCCTACATCGAGATACTTTGGACCGTTCAAGAGGAATCCATTTCCCTATACTCAAATTTCAGTTCAACAGGAGTGAGTCCCATCATTTAGTTATGACTAAAATGTGATTAGTGTCATGTCAGTAGCCAAGCCATCTAAGTGAGCAGTCATGTCTTCAATCTTGTGGTGGAAACTACTCTTATTAAAGTGAAATATGAGGATATGTTAATAAATCCACATGGATATCTACAATCTTACATGATTCATGTGTAATAGCTCTGACAGGAGATTCGGACTCATTTAAATGGGCCGCATGGCGCGTAATGCAGGAGAAATTCCTCCCACTTTACATTGCACTTACATTAATTGAAAGCAGTTCAATATGTAGAGGATGCCAAATATCATGGATCTATACCTTACCCTAACCTTACAAGTTACTTCACATGTGCCATCACTTTGCTCTTAATAATAATGTATAAGACAACCTGGCAAGAGTCATTCCGTTCCCATCCATGGGAATCCAGCAGCAACAAGTCGCTCATAGGGCTTACCCTCAAAAAAAAAAAACCAAGTCAACTTTGTCGAAAGGGTCAACTTAATCCATCTACTAACATGGGAATTGGGATGGAGCTTCCAAAAACCATCCCATGAAAGAAATTCATCATCGCACCATGGTTCATTTACATTTTTAACCGGACATTTAACTCTTGTCAAACTTTAGCTTGGTGGTGTTGGAGGCCTGGAGCATGATCTTTCCATAACTTAGAAGGAATGTGCCCATTTGGATGATTAGAAGAAGGTAAAAAAATAAGAGCCATAACGAATCTTATATAGTCCGTTTTTTTTTTTTTTTTGCCTTGGGTTTGGTAGCTAGGTAGGCGACAACCAAGCATAGAGATTGCCCAACTCATCCTCAATTGGATCTTTCGAAAGAGAAAGGAGTTATATCCATTTGTAAACACAATTAGTTGTCAAAGATGGTCCCTCCCAATTCCCGAGCCCCGACCCTTAGGCTTAATTCTTTGTTTATGAAACCCTTAAATTAGAAAGACTTGACTTGTAAGTCTTTTTCATTGTCATATTAAAAAAATTCCAATCTTTCAAAAGGCCCAGGAAAAACACACACACATGAGTAATGGACGGTCTTTACCATCTTACAACACATACCACCCAGTGGGGCCCACTTGAGACCCCACAAATCATGGGACGGGGAGGATCGATAGATCCCCATGGGGCCAACTTAGATAGAAGATTTGAAGCCAATCTAATGCCACTAACCCCTTCATCTGTTGTCCACAAGTTTAAGAAATTTATATAAAACAACAAAAATCGACCCTCAATCCAATGGTCAAATGCATTGGATCTATGGATATCCATGGAATTATTTATTTATTTATTTATTATTTTTATTTTTTTTTGGGGGGGGGGAGGGGGGTGGGGGGTGGGGGTGGGGTTTATCGTCTTACGGTGCAGACCACTGAGTGGGGCCACCTTGGGATCCCACAAATTACTGGGGTGGGGGGATCCAAAGATCTAAGTGGGGCCAACATAGACATCGAATTTCAAGTCAATCTAATATCTTTACCCTTTCATTCGCGGTCCACAAATTTAATAGCTTTATATAAAACAACAGAAGCTAACTCACAATTTAAGGGTCGATTCCATTGGAATCCACTCTAAATCCATGAGACCATTGTTTATATATAGGGGGTTGTGTATGTATGCTCCATTTGGATGGGTCATGAGATGGCCTCACTCGGTGGTCAACGTGGTAAAATGTAAAGACCGTACTCACGTGACCATCATCTCCTCCTCCACACGTGTGTATATCAAAACGTTTAAATGCATACTAACACTGAGAATATTCTCATACATACATGAACTTGCATGCATTTGTAAAATATGAACCTTGAAAACTAGAAAAATCAAAGGAAAACCAGGGGAAAAAGATTCATTCCCGGAAAAAATCACAATGACAAAAAATCAGATGGAATGATTAATGAGAAATGAAGGGTAAAACACGAATCGCATCAGGTTTGTATTCAATTGAAGAGAACATAAAAAACGGAATAAAAAAAACCTTAATTCGGTATTCTATGATTATTGCTCAATTGAGAGTTATGACAATTTCTTCTTAGAAAAGCTTTTGATTTTAAGGATTTCAATTTCATTTCTATGAATCTCGGTTATAATAGATTAGTTGAGAGAAATATATGAGCATGCATTTTATTTGGAATGCATGGGTAAGAAGATATGAGAAATATATTTAAAAGTAGCCATATTTTTTTGGTACCCAGCGAAGAGGGTTGTGACCCAAGAGAGAGCCCGCATACATTGGAAGACTGCCCACTCAAGTGAGAAAGAAGCTAACACATGTGGAAAAAGAGCCTACATGAGTGGGAAGGAAGCCCATATATATGGGAAGAAGCCCAAGGTTCAAACCCTAGCAGCCAAAGAATTGCCTCTCCTTACCACTTGGTAAGGAGCCATTCTCAAAAGTAACCATATTGGTAGATAGTAGGTGGTATTTGAAATGCAGAGTGAAAATGATAGAGCAAGTGGCTAGATAAAAAAGTCAAAATTGAAAAAAAAAAAAAAAAACCTCTAGTGTATATTTATATAATTGTACGTGGATTATTATTGGTTGTTTCAAGATGCAACCCATTTTATTATGAATTTTCATATATTCAACTTCATGCAAACAAAAGGGCCTTAAGCTTTTTAAAATGGCTGCAGAAACACAGAGTAAGCAGAAAGGGTTTTCCGATGCTCCAACTGGAGGCAGGTTGGTGATTTGGGTGGTAGCAGCACAAAAGCGGTGGGAACCGATGGCAAGCTACGGCAAGTAGTGGAAGTAATGTCCAGTGGCAGCAATGTAAAATGAATGATATTCCTTTACCTGTGTTTGGATTTAACCAGATTCAACAGCAGATCAGATCAAGGAACTTCCACACATCACAATGGAAATAGGATTTCGGATTTGATTGTTGCATTTTTTCATCTTCTATACCATGAAGGCAAGGTAGGAAATGATAACATTCCCATCTCCTTCACTCATGTTTCTCTTCAGTATAAAGTACTTTAGCTTACCTACACATTAATATGCCTGGTATATGTTTCAGGTGGGAGGGACAGGTTCTTCCAATTTGAAAATATCTGCAGTGCCGATTTGTTAGAATGGCTAACAATATTGCAGCTCGAGTTTTAGGCGGGATAAGGCCTCTGTTAGAAGGATTGATAGGCAGACAAGGTGATGGTCATCGTATTGATCATGAAGATGGTCACGGCATTGAAGAAGATGGTCACGGCATTGAAGAAGATGGTCATGATATTGATGAAGAGAGAGATGCATGGGTGAATTCCATTCAAATGAAACTCAATGCAAACACACTCCCTCAAAATGCAGACATCGAGACCAGCTGCATCCCAAGAGTCCCAGAAGGATTTTGCAGAGATACAAATGAAGTCTATGAGCCCTGTATCATCTCAATTGGTCCTTATCATGGAGGCAAGCTTAAGTTTGAGCACATGGAGATGCGTAAATGGCAGTGTTTAAGAGACATCCTCGAGCGGAGAAGAGGAATTCATCTAAATGATTTCTTCAAAGTACTTAGGCCCCTGGAAGTCCAAGCAAGAAGCTTATACTCGGACGACATCCATCTCGAAAGTATGGACTTCATGGAAATGATGCTGCTGGATGGTTGTTTCATTGTTGATTACCTTCGTCAGCCTTCGCAATACATACCAGACACCAGAACTTGGATAGAGCATCAAATAAATAATGACCTGCTCTTGCTAGAAAATCAGGTTCCTTTCTTTGTTCTCAACCATATATATCCCTTGATCAAAGAAGAAAGAGAGACAGAAGTGTTACTAGATCTTGCCCTGAAATTTTGCAGCCTTGTTTGTGCCAAAAGGACAACACTCAGTGTTGCCATGTTAAGTGGTAGGAACTTTCAACATTTGCTCCATTTTTATCATGCATATCTTTTCTACGACGAGCGCGGAAGGAGTGATCAACCTATAGAATCAGAAATGGTTAGGACCATTCATACTGCAAGGTTCCTTAAAAAAGCAGGAATCAAGTTCAAAAAGAAGAAGGTGATTGACAAAGTGATAGATATAAGGTTCACTGAAGGAGTATTGAACATCACACCTTTAGTCATAGATGCTTTTACCATTTCTCAATATAGAAACCTCATTGCCTTTGAAAAGTTCGACCCTAGCATTGAACCTCGGTTCACAGCCTTTGCTCAATTTATGGATTACCTCATAAACAAATCTAAGGATGTTATACTGCTCCGAGAGAAAGGCATTATCGAACATGCACTTGGCAGTGATGAAGAAGTTGCTAATGTTTTCAACCAGTTAACTACTGGGACTTTTGAATACCTTACTTTAGAACTAGCAACTGTTTATAGGGAGGTTGATAAATATTGCAAAAAGAAGAAGAACCAATGGATGGCGAAATTGATGCGAGACCATTTAAGCAGTCCATGGGCAATTACTTCCATTGGATTTGGAGTCCTTATCCTTATATTCGGTGTTATTCAAGTTGTTATGTCTCTGTTAAACTACATTAAGCATAAATCTTTCGGCCATTGAATGTATTCTTGTGCTTTATGTAAATATTTATGGATGCATGTGAGAACATTTCCTCCAAATTAATGGATGGGATTTCTACGAACTACTTCCATTTAATCCTAATTTTTCATAAGTTAATGACAATATTTTTGAAAATGCAACCAGAGTCGTTTGACTTATATCCCTTTTTTTCTTTTGCGGTCTTACCTCTTAAGCATAATAGCATAGGTCATTATATCATATGGTATCTAAACGTCTGAACCCTTTTTTTCGTTGAAACAGGCCGGGAACCCATTTCGACCGGTCCCACTGTGCCTCGTGGCAAATTTACCACCTCACCTATGACCCTCTTTTGAAATCAATAAAGAAAGGCAGAGTCTTTCTTGCAAATAGAGAAAGATCTCCCAAACCGTAGGCTCTTCGATTGTCACAGAAAATCTGCGCCTAGACCAGACTTCTTCGGTGAAGATAGAAAGTTCGCAGCGTTGGCATTCGACTTCTTCCTCTCCGGCACAGGCGAGAAGTCCGGGGAAAGTTTAAGTTAATGTCCATCAAATTTTGCATATTGACACCTCCAAGAATCTTTTTTCTTCAAACTGGCCCTTTGCAAGATAACACATACCGTTTAGTCCAAAGAATTTGATAAACTCAATTTTAATCGAAATCATGTGAAACCAGTGCTATGTAAAAGGTAACTGATAAACAAATATAAAGAAAAACCCACATGACATGGAAAAAAAAAAAAAAAACCACAACTGCCGGACTGTCACGTTGCGGTAGAATTTCTAAATTTCTGCACTGCAGGATTTTGCATTTTACATGCAAACAGAATTATCTGTAGGCCTGTTTGTTTGCTGAAATTCAGAAGACCTTGTGTGAGGGAATTTTAAGTTCTCCAAATATTTGACCCCCTGCAGTTCTTTAAACAACAGTGGCAATTAACCATTCATGCTGAAGACAAACAAAATGAAGAGGCAATAAGTAACGGAGCAAAAGTTTATCTGCCTTTGAAGTTATGGAGCAAGTAGGTTCAAATATTGCACGGTGAGACAGCAGCGTCCTCAGGTTGTATTTTCAATTATGCGAGCACCAAATCTTGGGAATTAAGGAAAATATTCTCTACTAGCAGCAGGGTGCAGGAGCTCCCATTCCAACCGTCTATGTAGGGTTAGCAATGGGTCAGGTTTAAAAGGGGACCCACCCGCTCTACTCGTTTCAGAGTTAGGTTTGATAGCCGGTTTTTCTTTATTTGGGATGGGTTTGGGTTTTGTTGATATAATATATATTTATTTTTTATTCAAGTAATAAACTAAGATGTTTTACCTTTGAATTCGTTCTAACCCGAGTCTAGATGGGGCGGATTTGATATCACGTACCAATGACCCATCACGACACAAATTAGATTTAGATGAGATAAATTTAAAGACAAATTGTAATTGGATTTACCTAAACCAATATCAAACCCGCCTAGTTGCCCCATAGGCCATGAAGTAGTCCCTCCCCCAAATTACATGGGAGGAAGGATGACCATGTGCACCTATATATCTGTTGTGGTTGCGTTCTTCAACCAGCTGGAGAACATAATTTACTCAATTAATGGGGTAGTGGACCAGTTAAGATGTGGGCACATGCGATTGTGGGGTGAAGGCATCTTTCTCAACCTTCCATGTCCTATCTTTGATGTGGCCATCCGCGATTGTTGGGTGATGGCGTGTGGGCACATGCGATGGTGTGGGTTGAAGGTATCTTTCTCAACCTTCCATGGTTTATATATTCTTATTGTACATTGATTGTAATATTTATTTTTTGCCCTTTCTTCTGAAAAGGAACCGCTAACAATTTAGTATTCCGCGTTTGTTTGCGCGTGTGGTACTGGAACGTCCAATCTGTGAGGCCCACATGAACTCTAGCTAACTCATATTGAATATTTATATTTTTATGAGCTTAGACAGATAGATGAATTATGAAAATGGTATGTAATATCTGTGACGTTTTTTATATAAAAAGCTTCACACCTCCTTTCTGAAGAGGTGCTGGTAGAATCTCAACTTAGGAAAGGTCATGGTACCAAACACCTCGTAATTTTACATTGACCCAGTAAATACAAAAATGCTGAGTTTCATGTCTCAAATCCTCATATATTTTAAGATATACCAAGATCTTATAGATATATTTGGAGCAGTTAATGTCTGCTAAATGATATTAGACATTTAAAAGATGATACTTCCAAACAAAAATGGTAGTGCTTTTCACATTTAAAAAGTTTATATATATGCGCAAATGAGATATGAAAGTGTGATATATATATAAACTATACATATGTGAAAGCCGTTATTATGTTTGTTTTAAAGCACCATTTTTACATGAATAAACACTCTATGTTTTAAATTACACATAAAAACTTCGTATACCTCAAAATCTATGAAGATCTTAGCCACAAAACTTGAATATATGATGTTTAATAGGCCAATTAAAAATTGAAATGGTTAGATTTTGAGATCAAGGAGTTGTAAGAAATAAAAAGTGGTGCTAGGGTTTAATAATTCAATGTGTGGGAAGCGGAATTGCCTTCCCAGCAAGGAAAGCGTGCAACAAAAAATTTGAATATTAAAATGAGGTCATTATATATCGTTTTCATGTACAAACAAACTTAAATAAGCGTGAACGTATAACACTCCTATGATTAACTATTTAATATTTAATATTCTTTATTCAGTGTTTTGACATATTATTAGACCGTATTTTTATGTTGCTTTCATCTTTTTTCTAATTTTGAAGGGCACAATTCATACATATTTTGCTTAAGAAATAAATCATTCAGAATAAACGTCTTCCAAGAATATGTGTTGTCCTCAAATTTTACATCAATCCAAGTTTTTCCTCCATTAAATTGACTCTCTGCTGGAAAACATGATAATGACCATACCTAAGATTATGTAAATCTTCTTTTATCAAACAATCAATTCAACAGTGAAACAAACTAAAATTCACGGTAAAATTTTAGATATTATAAGTGGAGGAATTTTACTTAAATGGCCCCCCACCTATTAGGTTTCACTCCTTCGATTTGGGATTTCTTCGAGTTAAAGCTTTAAATGGATCCGGATTCGAATAATTATGTGCTTGTTAAAATAAACAATGTACTTGCTTAGTGACTGGATTTACCTTCGGTTGGTGTGGTCACTGTGGTGCACATATCCATTGCTGTATCACCTTAGCGGTGTGGTTATTTAAATAATTCTGTCAACAACTCAACTTGTGTTTAAAATAATATCAAAGCAAATGCTTACCACTTCATTAAAAAAAAATGCTAGCAGCTGGCACTTCTCTTCCTGTTGAAAGTTTATGACCGGTATCCAAATTTTGTTGGTAAACAAACTAGTTGAAACACAAGCAGCAACGCGTTTTCTCTTGCCTGTGCATGTATAAGCTTTGATTTCTTCTTCTCCATCGCAGAAGAGACTCTCATGGCCATCGAGGCTGTTGTTTCCTTTGTTGTAGACAAGCTGAATGATCATCTCATTCAAGAAGCACGACTCCTCTATGGGGTGCGTCACCAACTCAAATGGATTGAATCAGAATTAAAACTAATGAGACACTTTCTGAAAGATGCTGATTCCAGAAAGAGTGAAGATGAGAGAGTGGAGAACTGGGTGGCACAAATCAGAGACGTTTGTTATGATGTTGAAGATGTTGTCGAGGCTTATATCCTCACTCAAAATGCACGACGGCGTCGTGGACTTCTAGCGCGTCTCAGAAGGTACCTCTGTTTTGCAAGCGAGCTAAGAGCTCGCCGCAAGGTCGGCAAGAAGATTGAGCGAATAAAGCTTAAGATCAAGGACATCTCCAGAAGGAGGGAGACTTATGGCATAAGAGATATCAATGAAGGGAGACAAGAGGCAAGCTCTTCGAGTCCGAGTTTGCGAGGGCGCAGGCAGTCTGTCACCTTGCTGGAAGGATCAGAAGTAGTTGGTCTGCAAGAAGAAACCAAGATGGTGAAGGAGCGGTTGTTCAATGGGGTGTCAAGGCGCTGTGTGATTTCTATTGTCGGGATGGGCGGTTTAGGTAAGACCACTCTCGCCAAAAAAGTATATCATGATGTTAAAGACGACTTTGATTGTCATGCATTCATTCACCTTTCCCAGCAATATGAAATCAAAGACGTTCTAATGCGCATTATAAACTGCATAATGAACCTCTGTAGAGAGAAGATAGAAAAGTTGGATGAGATGGAATTGGGGATGATACTTGGTGCTCACTTGACAGAAAAGAAATATCTAGTGGTCATTGATGATATATGGTCGACAGAAGCATGGGGAGCGCTTAAAGGAGTACTACCAGATGGTTTTAATGAAAGTAGAGTAATTCTTACCACACGCATCAAAGATGTAGCTTTACAAGCTGACCCACGAAATTATTGCCATGAGATGCAGCTTCTTGATAACAATGATGGCTGGGAGTTGTTCCTCAAGAAAGCCTTTCCAGAAAGAAATACTTCAATATATTGCCCTTCGGAGTTGGAAGAAATAGGGAGAAAGATCTTTGCAAAATGTGGAGGTCTGCCGCTGGCTATTTTGGTCTTGGGAGGTCTCCTATCAAGAAAAGATCAAACGCCCAGTGCATGGTCCAAAGTTCTTGAGAGTGTGACTTCGGATCACCCTGAAAGCTTTGAACAGTGCAGGAAAATATTAGCTTTGAGTTATTGGGATTTACCTTATTACCTCAAACCATGTTTTTTATATCTTGGCCTTTTCCCGGAGAGTTCTGAAATTGGTTCAGGGAGATTAATTAGGTTGTGGATTGCTGAAGGTTTTATTGAACAGAGCGGTAACCGAATCGTGGAAGATGTTGCAGAAGATTACTTAGAGGAGCTGATTCATAGGAGCATGATTCAAGTAACAAGCAGGAGGTCTAATGGATCTGTTAGGAAATGCCGCCTCCACAATCTTTTACGTGACTTCTCTATATCTGAAGCTAGACAAAACAATCTCTTCGCAATCCACAATGATAATGACACTAGTTCATCTTTAACTAGTGTGAGGCGATTGGCACTTTATCGCAACATTGATAGGTATGAAACTTTAAATCATTTAACTGCCACCCTTCGCTCCATGTTTTGCTTTCCAGGCTCTGAAGTTCCTTTGTCAAAATTACTGAACATAGGGGGCGAATTCCTAAGATTGTTGGTTGTAGATGGTGTGGGATTTTCAAAAGTAAAATTACCGAAGGAAGTTGGAGCATTTGTTCATTTAAGGTACTTGGAGCTTGGAACTGTTATAGACGGTAGGCTTCCCTCATCCATTGGAAAACTCTCTAACATCCAAACTCTAAAATTATCATTTGATGGCACTTTACCCAATGAAGTTTGGAATTTGGTGCAGCTTAGGCATCTATCCGCTTATTATTCTAGTACTGATGGGCATCCAAAACTCCAAAATTTAAGAAACCTCCAAACATTATGCTTAAGGGCTGGCAATTGGATTGAAGATGGCTTAAGCAAGCTGACCAATCTTAGAACATTGGTGATAAATGGAAACCTAAGTTCATACCACAAGGCACTATCCCACTCCATTTATGAATTGCGCAACCTCCAATCGCTTCAACTATATGAGGGGCACTCAATCCCAGCATTTGAGCCCTTTTCTCGTCATTCAGCTCTCTATAAGATGTATTTGGATGGAAAAATAAAGAACCTACCTATGTTGCCACCGAATTTGGCCGAGCTGACTTTGAAGAATTCCTTATTAGGACCAGATGCCGTTTTTACACTAGAGGAACCGCCACACCTTATGATTCTCAGTTTGTTGCATAAATCCTATGATAGTAAAAGAATGATTTGCTCTCCAGGAGGATTTCCTAGCTTGGAATTGCTAAAACTTTGTGAGCTGCCTTTAGAGTGTTTGATTGTTAAGGAAGGAGCAATGATATCTCTCAAAAGTGTGGAACTCTTCCATATGTCTAAACTGAAAACTGAAACTCTTCCTGAGCGAGTCCATGCTCTCTTGAAGCAAAACTAGTTCAAAGAAGAAGGGAGCGGAGCATAAATAAAACTAGAAGAAAATCAGGTAACTCATATTTTCAATTTCATTTTATAAGTTGAGGATTTATTCTTACAAAGGACCCAATTCCTCTACTGTTTCAACGGTAGACAGCTTTATCATACTTTTTGAAGTTGGACACGCTGCAAAAGTTTTCCAAGCCCACTGACCAACATGGGAGCTTTTGCATCTAGCTAACCTTTGAAAGAAAAATAAATTCAGTTGCATTATACTAAATTTCACCCTTGTTTCTTCTAAGGTCATTGGATGGAAGGTCCTACCAGCCATACATCTTACATCCAGTGAACTTGATTTTATACATATGAAAGCGAGACTCCAAACACATCATGAAGCCTTTTGCTGCAATAGTTGTTGAGGATCCTAATCCATTGCAACCTTCTTCTGAGCAAGTGGGACCAGGGTGGGCCGCATTTATGGATGAGGTACGTGTAAAATACTATTTTGATTTATATATCCTCTACATGCAATTTTGTCTATTATTAGCAACATGATTAAAACTTACAACCTCATGAGCACCTGTTTAACTAAGTTACAGGCCTTTCTGATTCAACTTGTGACTTAATATATACAACTTGGATGATTGAGTTTCTGAGCATGCACAATCCATGATTATCAGTTGATCCATTAATTTCTCATGAGATTTAAATCTCTTGTTTATTACTTTGTTTCCGAGAGATGAATTAAAGCTAAAAACTAATGCTTTTCTGTTTTTGGTTGAGAGAGAGAGAGAGAGAGAGAGAGAGAGAGAGAGAGAGAGAGAGAGAGAGAGAGAGAGAGAGAGAGAGAGAGAGAGAGCATGTTTCTTATTTCTCTTGGCATTATTTGACGCTTGCATGAATGATGGTCGGATGGTCCTTGCTACCACCACCTAACATGGATAAAATTATGTCACACCAACAAATCCACATGTTAAGCCTTTTTTAAAAGTGTATGATGTTATTGCATCCATTTGATGATCATATTATGAAAACGGTTCCTTACCATTTGCAGTTATCACCTTGTTGTTTAGGGTTCAAACTCTATGTAATCCACCGCCTATTTCTATGTGTGTGGGCTCCCTTTCACACTGGGCCAACCTTTAAAGAAGAGAGGAAAAAAAAAAAAAAAAAAATCTCCAATCTAACTTACCTGCTAATATTGGCACTAACATCATATCTAGGCTATGGTAGGCCAGGTTGCATCTTGTCCCTGTCTTTTTTCATTTAGTCATTAGGCCTAATCGTTTGGCTCATGTGTGGTCCACTGACTATGAGTTGTAACCCAGACCGGCCCAGTCCTTTATGAAGAGATAATGTTCATTTTTGTGAGATATATTGGGCCAGTTCAAGCCCATTTATTGGGTATGCTGATAGAAAAACTGCCCATCCCATCTCATAGTCCTAAACCTCATAATTTCAAATCCTCGGCAGGCCAAGCTCAATTTGAAACACTGGTTGACGCATTTGCTGGGATGATCCCTTTACACACCAATTTTATGTGTACCTTTCCCAATTATAGAGATAATTTGATTGGCTATTTGTAAATCATCATTTCTCTTTTATATCTTCAAGTGTTCTCATTCAATAGTATTCTCCTTTTCTTTTTATTTTTATTTTCGCTTACAATGGGAGTGAATTGTAAAGCATCCTAGTTCTAGACTAGTCTAATCTATCAGCCTGAAGAGCATCCCTGGGTTCTTCCATGCACTGATAGCTCCGTCCTCCCACCTGATGATCTGCATGTGAGTATCCTTTCCTAGATGAGAAACAAACGGACTCAAAGCCTATACCCTAAATTTCTACGTTTGAACTTATAATAGGTCTAATCTTGCATCTAAAAACAGTTGGCCAAATTACGGAATCCCAAGACTTTGAATTGGGAGAGAATCATGAAATACATTTGAAAACAAGGTTAGGTTGTTGAATTTGGGAGTCGTTCTAAAATTGGCGGGCTGTATGTTTTTATCTCAATGCCTATTGATTTCATGTCTTTATTACTTATATTATTTCTCCAATCTTAGAAAAGGAACAAATAATCCACACTTGCACAAGGCTGCCACAAGGGATTTTTGGTCTCAATCCTTTAATTTAGGGGGTTCCGCTTTTGTGAACGACAGGGATTTAAAATCCTTCACCGTCCACATGCACGACACCCATAGGTGAAAAAAGTGCTTCACAACATATCCATTTCCTTTGTAATTTGGCAAAAAAATCCAAACACATTGTCATCCAAATATTTTAAAACTATTCTATATAGATTACTGGTATTAATTAAAAAACCCTAGGATCTTGGATCATTCTCAGCTTGTATTAACAAATTTTACATGCACTCTCATGTCTACAGGAGATATCTCATGACAACCAGTGCTTTGGCTTTCAAATGGATGGTAGCATGAAGTTTCTTTGTTTCTCTTTTTCTTTACCCTCTCGTTTTATAAGTTGTTTGTAATATATGTGAAATGTGAAAATTGTAACCATGTGATTCTAGAACTGGGTTTGCACGTTAACTATCAAATTCATCAGTGTGTTGTTATGTTCCTGGATTTCATCTATGTATTGTTATTGGCTTGTACATAGTCTTGTGTTGTCCTTTGTTTTCTCCTTGTTAGGATTGTCTATGAGATTAACCAGCTCGGCTGCTCTGGCTCAAATTAAGTTTTTGTAATAATCAGTCTGGAATCAAACTCGAGATGGACACTGTGGCCGAGCAGGGCTTAACCTTGGCCTGTTAGGTGCTTGGATCAACTCATTTGATTTTTAGAAAAAAATATTATATAAGATAATTTAGCATTTTTTCTTCCATGCGAACCCATTTTATTTAACCCTTCTTTTTTTTTTTTGTATAGTACGGCTAATCTTTGTTAACCGCAATCCATTACATTCACCTATTCTTATGAATTGACATTAGTTCCAATTTGACATTAATCTAACAAATATCCTTTGTTAGATTCAGTCACATAAATACACTTACAAAACAATTAAATTTTTAGGCTTTAAAATTGAGAAATAGGATTACACTGATGTTTATCTGATCGTGTATCTTCAATGTCCTTTGCACATACAACCCCCTTGGGTGAATTAGATGCATCCGAATGGGCCTACAGAAGAACTTTCTAAAAGGTGTACCTGGGCCGACAAGAATACCGATTAATCATACAGGTTTTTAACCCAATAAAATAAGGCCTCATACTATCAACTTGAAGATCATGGATGATCCTGAAAATGCATGTGATGCCATAGTGCCAACAGGTTTTTAACCCAATAAAATAAGGCCTCATACTATCAACTTGAAGATCATGGATGATCCTGAAAATGCATGTGATGCCATAGTGCCAACAGGTTTTTAACCCAATAAAATAAGGCCTCATACTATCAACTTGAAGATCATGGATGATCCTGAAAATGCATGTGATGCCATAGTGCCAACACTACTCAACGTTGATAGTCCACAAATGTGTTGGCATTCATATAAGTTTAATTAATGTATACATGTAACATCATATATTTTATTTTAATTATACAAATTATATTAAAATTGGTGGGGCCTTGACCAATATAAAGAATTAGATGTAATTTAATAGAAGAAAATTGGTGTACTCATTCTAGCAGAAGGGTCGTTGGGATATCATATCAACCCCTAGGACCGACTTAGGAGCATAAATCCTTTTTTAAAGTAAAAAAGAAGGTTTTTTTTGTTTTTTACGGAAGTTGTATGAAATCTAGCGAAGAAAAATGAACCTGAGTTTATACCTAACTTAGCTTGACATGTTTAAGGAAAATTCGAGGTGGGCTTCTCAAGCTTAAACTTGGCAAGAATCGGTTTAAAATACTTCTTTAATTGCTGGTTGAACTTTATCTTGAATATGTTGTAGGCCAGTCAATCTGGCCCTCAGAGGAGGGGCGTGGCTCGGGCCAGCTTGGCCCTTAAAAAGCCCTAGGGCCGGACATGGAAAGTTTCTTTGCAGGCCCTGAAACTTGAGGTTGGGGCTTTTGGATAGTACTAGGCTTGGACCAGGCCCTTGCCCTCCTATTTTTCTATCACAAGACTACGGGAACGGAAAGAAACACTTTGGATAGGCCCTGGTATCGCGTTTTGGGTCAAATCATATGCTTTTAACCTTAATTTCATCTGTGGCCCACAAGTTTAACTGACTTTATATTAAAGAGAAAATTTGGCCATTGATCCAATGGCCCAGTCCATTCGGGTTGGTGAAAACCCGATGTATCAATTGCAATTCAAGGGTCCTATGTATGTGCATGGATGGTTTTTGATGGATTATAAGGTCGGACCCTCTATGTATCCCTCACCTTATGGTGAAGGATGGATGCACATAAATATTTTATCTCTCTTTCTATCTCTCTCTCTCTATATATATATATGGAAAATATTCATGTGTATCTATCCCTCACCACATTATGGAGATGGACAATATAGTGGGGCCACTTTATGATTCATCCAAATCATCCACACACATAGAACCCCTTAACCAACAATGGATCAATTGAGTTTTCATTAATCCGATTGGATTGGACCGCTGGATTGAGGGTCAAAATTTTCCTTTAATATAAAGTCGTTAAATTTGTGAGTCACGGATGAAGGGGTTAGAGACTTGGGATTGCCTCAAACTTGATATATGGTCTCATCTCATATGACTCTTTCCATCCCCCCAAAGTCCCATGACCAATGGGGCCCTAGATAGTCCCCATTGAGTTTGTCCCTGACTATATGGTGAGGGAAGGATGTACATGAATATTGCCCTATATATAAGAGTTATGCTACAAACTTCCCGGGCGTTTTTCTAAAAAAAAGGCCTCCCTTTTAGCTAATAAAAGTGTGACATGTGTCATCAGTGATACACATATCCGATTCTCTCTCCTAAATATTCTCCTACAAAGGTGGATCTCTTAAAATATTAACAAATCACTGGCTGTTAGATAGGGGCAGAAACTCCTCTTTTGAGATAGGAGAGTTTTTGAGAATTTTCATATACATTTATATATATATATATATATATATTAAAATGCCCCTTTAATAGTCAATTAACAGTAATAAAATGGGTATGTAAAGGTAATTCCATAAAATGCCCTAAAGACCTATACACATATACCTCAGTTCATTTCATTTCTACGTAATAGGAATGGCAATGGGTCCAATTTAAACGGAGACCCAACCTACCCGCTCCTATGAGGGCCGGGTGGGTTTAGTGGTTTTCTTGGAATGGGGCTAGTTTGGGTTTTGTCAATCTAACCCGCCCCGCCACATATATATAAATTTATATTTATTTTTAACTAAAAGTATGACCAAATTCATATGGTGCAAGTGGTGTTGGCGCATTAATTTAAGGCATGTGTGAAGATAATATTGTGTGTTCATACGATCTACCACACTCTTTCCCAAGCATTCATATGTTTAAAGATTTCTAAGCTTTAAATTTAACTTGACATTGCCCCAATGGAGAGAAAAACGAGCTTTTGGATTTGGAGATAATATTGTGTGTTAACCGATAGGTGATCGAATTGCTGACAGAACTCAATGTGGGAGGAAAATGAGCTTTTGGATTTGGAACCAAGACTTGACCGAGGAAGTTTGGTTAACCGAGGGTTAACCAAGTAGTTGACCGACAGTATTCGGTTAACCGAGTGTTGACCGAACAGCTGATCGAACTTAAATGGTCTAGATTTTGGGTTTTGTTGGTGTATGTACCTAAAACTTCATAGGTGTTAGCTAAGGTTATCATAACAAATAAATTCCAATTAAAGTGATGTCATCGAGAATAACACATATATTGATAATGAGCGTTTCACCTGAATGTTTGGTTTAGAAATTTGAATAAGTTTACTGATTTGATTTGACTCCTGAGTCTAGCACTAGATAGTAATTTTCTAAGCTCACTATAGAGATGAAATGAAATGAAATGAAATGAATTAATGAACAATCCTACTGCAGTAGATGGAATGGGGTGCTCCGGAATTCCGTGGTGATGCTGGTGATCTCTGATCAAAACACTGGTAAATCCCACACACATATTGAATGACAAGCCACTTAATAAAGTGTACTCACTAGAAATAACTGAATGATTCCTTCTTGAGGCCTGGGTCATGAATGGTGCGCCCTTCCGCCCGGTGCCAAGAGGACAATGATACTAAATGATCCCTTTGGGAATAAATGAATGAATGCATACTAGTGTAGTTGCCAATTCTTGTACGTATTATTATTATTGATTCAATGTATAGGTTACTACCATTGATTAGAATTGTTTGGAATTATTGATTGTAAAATTGATAAGCAGATTTATTAGCTTGTACTATCATAGATTTGTGTATACATTGTTGAACTGTCGTGTTCATAGTGTTATTGATGACATTATAGGCCCAGTTGCCAGTGCTGGTATTACAGAGGCCACGCCGCCTGCGGAGGAGGCCAATCAAATTCCTCCAGGAGGATTGATTGAGTGGTCATAGAATGGAGGGCAAACCAATTAGAACATTTTGGGAACATTGTGAGAAAGACTTATTGTTTTGTATCTTCATTTTGGAGATTGATTGTATTTTCATTTTGAAATGTAACTAGTTGTCACCTGCATTGTGTTTTGAATATGCATGGTGTGACATGGATAGGGAAAGAACTGAGCCTTAAAATGTGTATATTGGACTTTACTTTTATGTAAAGAACTGTTTTGTCAATGTATATATGTGTTCCGCAAAAATGTACATTTGATAGGTATGAATGTATGTTATCCCTTATGGATTTCTTTTTAACTTCGGTTAATTCATAGTTTACGGGAGTAAGTATATAGACCGCGACTCAGGGTTTGTCTGAAGTAATCAGATCTCGGGCTCGGGTCGTGACAACACAGGAGACAAACTTCATCTAAGGGAAGGGTGCGCGCGCCACCCCCCTCCCTGCTTTGCATCCAGCCATCACCTGCATTCTCCATGCACATCTTCTTCTTCCTTCCTTTCTTTCCCTCAGCCCTTTCTTATCTCTTTGCTTTTTTCCTCTTCCTCCCCCATCTTTCCTTTCTCTTTCTTTTTCTTTTTTCTTTTCTTCCCTTCTCCCTTCTCTCTCCCTGCGCCCCACCTGCGCTTCATCTCTTTGCTATCTCACTACTCGACCCATCTTCTCTTCTCCTCCTTGCCACAGCCCCTGCACTTTCTCCTCCACTGCAACACCCCACCTGCGCGTCTCCCTGTACACATCCACCTGCATTGCATGTATATAGAGCATGTTGAGGTTATCAAACATCCACAAATAAAAAATATTTACATGTATATAAATCAACTAGTGGGCCAAATCCTTTTTAAGGCACCACTAATGGCATTATAACCAACTTAGATTAGGCCCATTTATGTCATTCTATAAATGCTATTAATTTAATTGAGACATAGTTTTAAATAGTGTGGTAGTCACCAAAGTGGCCCCCAAATTATGAAAAACTTATAGGTATCAATTGAAATTTAATACCCTTAACACTATTTCTTGTGTAAGGATAATAGCATCAGACTTGCAATCCTAAATTATGAGAGTGAGGATCGGCCCAAAGGTATGATCGCCACTCAAATAATTATAAGACCGGAATAGGGTATTTTGAGAAAAAAGATATGTTCATCATCAAGATCATAGATATGAAAAGTACCCATATTGGAGTGAGTGACAAGGGAGATTGGAGTGGGTGATAAGGGAGATAGGAGAAGGAGAAAACCCTATTTGAGAAAAGAGATCTGCTCATCAACAATATCATTGCGCAAGGTACGCTTTTATATATAACTTTTTCATGCATAATTCAAGGTCCGTAGGTTTGATTTGAATTGCAAACCATATTAGATCTTTCATTGCTTTCCATCTTTCTCCTTTTTTTTTTCCTCTCTCCTCCCCCATCAAAGCCGCCGCCACCTGCGTCACCCACCTTCACTGCCTGCACTCCGCTGCACCCTGCGCACATCCCTTCCTCTCTTTCTTCTTTTTCTTTCTTTCTTTCTTTCTTTCCCCTGCATCCCCGTCTTCTCTCTCCCTTTGTATCACACACCCATCTGCCGCACTCACGTCCACAACCCACTCGAGCACCCCTCACCTGCACACCACCTGAAATTTTCCCCTCCATTGCCCACCACACGGCTTTCACTGTTGCCACACACACATATACCTCTGTCTCCACTCACCTAAGCCAGCCCGTTTACCTGACCCAAGCTGAACTACAAGAAAAGGCCCGTAACCCATCAGGCCCAGATCGCTATGCCTTTCAAGCCCATGCATTTAAGTTAGTATTTCAGGTCATTAATTGTTTCGAATTATTCATAATTTATGTATTTAACATGCTTCATGCTTCTAATTATGCCCATGCATCTTAATATGCTCATTCATTTAAATTAGCTTTTTTTTTGTCATAGTTTGTTTTAATTTGTTCTTAATCCATGCATTAAAACATGCTCATGCACCTTGTGGCTTAGCTGCACATTGTTCTACCAAATAAAATTTAGGACTGTCTGATTTCCCAAAAAAAAAAAAAAAAAAAAAAAGAAACAAGCAAAAAGAGTTAGTTTAGTTTTCAAAATAGAAAAGAGCAAAAAATAGAATTCTAAGTATTAGATTAATTAAAACAATTAGGTTAGGTTTAATAATTGACCTCCTTTTCCTCCTCCCTTGTCATTAGGATTAGGGAATTCAATTAAGAAGCTTTGAATCAGTTAGGTTAATTATTAAATAAGAATTAGCAATTTATTCCTTCTCCTCCTCCCCTTTCACTAGAATTAGGAAAATCAATTTAGGAAATTTTAGGTTCTTGAAACAAACTAAAAATAAAAACAACAAAAACCCAAAAGACAACGTAAAAGATATTAAAAATCTAAAAGTAATAAAATTAGAAATTAAATAGTGGTTTAGGTTGACCAGGTTAGACCCTAGACATAGATCTAAATCTCCCCCCTAGCTAGGTTAGACCACCTTTAATTTCTTTCATTTTAATAAGTTAGGTCTCACTTTGTCTCCAAGCCCCGCTAAGGGATCAGGAGAGCGGATGAGGGCGGTTAGAACCATAGGATATGGTAGAAATCCATTAGAAAAATGGATTAGTTAGATTAAATCCAAGTAGAAAAATCCCCTAGTTAGGCCATTCTGGCCCTAATTATTAAAAATTAAAAAAAAAACTATAAAACCAACAAATTAAACCCAAAAATATTTTCTTCTCGTTTCCTCCACCTCTAGTGGAAAATATTCATTTGAACTCAAAGATCAAAGGGAATAAAGGCTGATTCTGAAAATCAGAACTAACGAGAATAACGAGACAAGACGAGTGATTTCATACACCCTTAATATCATTTTTTTTGCTTTCGGCCCAACGGCCGCCCTCAAATCAATCTCGGCCCATCATAGGCCACTTTTAGTTAATCTCGGCCCATTGGCCACCCCTCAAATCAGTTTTCGGCCTATCGGCCACTCACTTTTATCACTTGTGTATCGCACACAAACCCACAAAAATCACAACTTGGAATCTCGTTTGCATCATTCTTTCGATTAATTTGAAGAATTAACCTTCAAACCCTAAGTTGTCAAGGGACATTATAGGGGGTACTCGGAAACGGGGCTAATCCTCTTCTAAATATTTGGTACCTTCCCTTCTTATTTTCCTAATTGACTTCTATTTTACTTCATTTATTTTTAGGATACTTAGATTTAATTTCAATTAGCACATATGCTTAGAAATGTAGATCTCCCCTACCTAGTTCACTACGACCCTATTATGAGACCCGTAATTTGACCCAAATCTGACCCAAATTAAGTAACAGGACAACTGTCATGTGTTGCCGGCAGCACATTAGACGAGAGGAAGAACCCATCCTATTTTCTCCCACTTTCTTTTGGCTTTCGTTGAAGGAAGGTGTTACGGCCGTATCCGTAGTTGGTGATCGTGATCTGTCGATTTTGAGAATAGTCGGAATCCTCATTTTCAATGTAAACTTTTTTAATATCTCATATAGTTGAATGACGATTTTCCTCCCAGGGGGATCGAAATTCACATCCGACAGTGTGGTTTGATTTTTTGTCGATCACGATAATACACGCTTCTACACACACGCACAACACTTTTGAAGTAGGGAATGTTAAGATTATGGGATTATCAATTTATTTATTACTATCACATGAATTTTATTCTTTATTTTTCGTCTCTGAGATTATTGAAGTTAAAACCTATTTCTTAATTTATCCATGCTTCGAGTGGTTAGTGAGCGACAGACCAATGTATATCATAGAAGAAATATGCCAAATGACCAATGTGGAGAGAAACATGTCTCCAAGGATTTGAACACACGACCCTCAATTTTGATACTATGTTAATAACCAAAAACACCAAAAGTTTGAGCTATTAATCAACGACAAAACAACGTATATCAAAGGGTCCTGATAGCTACATGGATAACTATTTCATTCCAAATGAGAATGATAGCAATTAATATGCATGGCATAATATAAATAACTACCCTTTTATTTGAATTTGCTAGTTGTTTATTTTGTCTTAAATGTTCTACTTATAGCCTTTTTCTTATTATGCAGGAATTAGAAGGAGCTGAGCATATTTGAGCTTAATTCAGAGAGGTTTAAAGATAAAACCCCATTTGAGAAAAGTTATACACAAAGAGCATATAGGCTTGTTGGAGGAGAGCTGAAATTTCAAGTTAGAGGTCATGAGTTCAAGACTTGGCACAATCAAATCATGAAGGAAAGAAGATTTTCGGAATTGTAACCATCCTGCGCAAGCTTTACTATTTTGACCATAACTTGTGACTCAAGACTCCGATTAAGGCAAGGTCAGATGCGTTGGAAAGAGACTCAAAGGAGAGGAATATCATGTCTCACGATGATCTCCCAATTCCGACGTTTTGGGGGTCAAAACAGGCTGTCAAGTGGAGGGATATGAGGGATGACGAATTTGAGTGATTTCTCTTTCTCTTTCTTCTTGTAATTTTCTTCTTTTTAAGGGGAGCCTCTCTTTTGCTCTGGGGTGAATCTTATTTTTCTTCAATCTTTGTTAGAAATTGAAGGTGGAGATTTTGTGGTGTAATAGACAACTTGAAGGCTTTCAACAATGACAATTTGCTTCATTGTTATTGTTTGTTCTACAATGCTTGGCTAATCCGTGAATTAGGGTGGAGGAGGAAACCAAAACCGGTGAGTTCATTCCTTATTATTCTTCTATGTCTTTCCTTCATTATGCTTAATGATTTAATAGGTTCTCCTTCATGAATGTTATTCAACTTCTGGTTTTGTAAAGATTATTTGAAATGTCTTTTACTTTTTATGCTTGATCTTGACATATCATGTTTAGGTTAAATTCCTTTAATGGTTTGTGCTTGATCTTGATAAATAGTTATTAGAGTTTCAACATATTGAAGTGAAGGGAGTCTTAGGTGCTATTTAGAGAATTGGATTCTTTCAAGAAAAAGGGTTTTCTAAGCTAAATTTTCCGATCCAAGGCAATTGCTTGCACATTGGATTGAGTTTTATTAGGATAAGACTATGAAGTAATTTTGGAACGATTAAATCTGTTTTGGTGAAATCCGATACCCTGATCTCTCTTTCTCTGATCAAGTTTGTGTTTAGATTTCGTTTGATATCAGTTTAGTTATTATTTCCTTGACTAATTGTGGTTTTAAAATCTCTAGTGTGAAAACTGATTGATGATTTTTGGATCTTGTTTCTACAAATCTCTGTGGATCGACCCGTATTTGCCATTATCTACTTAATAGAAATTTATGCGATTGCGGTTAATTATTTTTAGCACATCAGCAATCACGATCATATTCTTGTAGTTGTTTAACCATTCATCATTCTCCACTGTACTCACTGGCCAAAACAGTTTTGGGTTGGGGCATTTTCTCATTGGTCCCAACCTTTAGATGGGCTATTTATAAATCTTCAATATTGCTTTCTATCTTCAAATATCTCTCATTCAATACTTTTTCCTTTTTCAAAGGTTCTTTTTCTAGAAAAGATGAGAAACAAATGGACCCAAACTCCTAACCGGCCCCGTCAATTTCTACACTTGAACTTTACATTAAAATGACAATTTTAATCTTGTTTCAAAAGGACATCCAACTGCAGAATCCCATTTGAATTGAGAGACAAAGATGTAATACAATATTTGAAAACAAGTTGAGGTTGTTGAATATATGGGATTCTAAAATTGGGTTGCATGTGCAGTGCCTATTGAGTTTGTTGTATCTTTTATATTATTTCAACAACCATAGAAAAGGAACGCATCCTCTATGTATGGCTGTCGTACAGGATTTTCTGTCTCTGTTTTTAATTTAGAAGGGTCCTGCTTTTTTGCACTACGAGGATTGAAAATCCTGCTTCTTCCCATTCGAGACTCCCACAGTTGAAAACGTGATGTGCCAACTTATCCACATCATTTGTAATTTGTGAAAAAAAAACCCAACACATTGTTGTCAAAGAATATTAAAACTACACTGTTTAAATTGGTTGTACTAATACAAAACTCTAGATTTTGTATTGGTCTCAGCTTCCGTTAACACATTTTACTTGCACTCTAATGCCTTACAGGTGATCCTATTTCAATACCACTGATGGCAACTAGTGCTTTGGCTTCAAATCAACAGTGGTGTAGCAAGAAACTGTTTCTTTTTCTTCATCCTCTTATTTTGTGAGTTGTCTGTCAACAATGGGAGAACTGTCACTGTGTGATTCTTAACTCGGTTTGTACCGTTAACTATCAACTCATCGATGTGTTGTTATTTCCTTGCTTTGTTTCATCTGTAAGTGATGGATTGTGAGTTTTTTTTTTTTTTCATATACATAGTGTTATTGGCATCTATATAATGTTATGTTGTTCTTTTGGGGTTGTCAATCAGCTTAGCTAGCTTGATTGGGCTTAATTAGGCTCAACCTCAACCTAAGCTAATAATCAATTCGAGCTCAAGTGTGTTCGATCTAGTAGAACAATTCTGACATTTTCATAAATACGGGAAATAAGGTTTTATTTATTTTTGCAATCCTCACTGGTCTATCTTTCCTAACAATTCTGACATTTTCATAAATATGGCAAATAAGGTTTTATTTATTTTTGCAATCCACACTGGTCTATCTTTCCTAAATCCCTCATGAGACGGATCATATATAGGAGGGCTGGATGTTTAAGGCCAGCAATGGGCCCGATTTGGATTGCACATGGTTCAAAATCGCGATATCGGTCGCAGTATCAATCAGGCCAAAAAACCGATACGCTATCAGAATCGTTCGCGGTTATTGGTCTGTCACATGCAAAAATATCCGAAAAATCCAGAATATTAGAAAATAATGAAAAATAATATTCTTTTGCATTAGTATATGCTGTATCGCCGATGTTTAGTTTTTTATTGTTAAATATGCTCTGTTTTAATATTTAATATTTTGCACCATCCAAATAACTTATAAATCCATCAAGGTAATGGATCATATTCGAAACCCAAACCACTAAAAAATAATTTATATAATTTATATTAGCTTTGTAAAAGTTTCGCTCTAATTATTGTTGGGCCCACCATGAAATGGATTGTGACAAATTATTAGAATCATTGTCCTATTAGAAATAAGATTTTAGGATCTAGTTTTTTACTTGAAAGTTGAAATTAGGTTCATCAAATGTTTTTATGTTTGAATATTATTGATTCAATGGTCAAGGTTTTTTTTTTCTTTAAATGCATTATTGATTATAGTTAAAAACATGAATTGGAGGTCTGTCAATATAGCTCGTTAAAATGGAAGCGGAAACGTTCCAAGACAAAGAGGATAAAAAACCAGAGGGAAAAAGAAAAGAAATATAAAGAGAAAGAGGAGGAGGCAGGCGAGCGGCACGGCGAACCCGGGCAGCAAGCGGTGGTTCAGTCCAAGTACTTCTCTTTCTCTCTCACCCTTTTTTTTCTATTTTTTGCTCACCCTTTTTTTTCTATTTTTTGCAAGCCTATCTATCCTTTGTCCCCTTTTTTTCTTTTTTATGCAACAACATGTGATAACAACATGTAATATATTACCGATATCAACTAATATCCATTTCTCTTCCTCCTCCCTCTTTTTTTCTTTTATTTTTTAAATTAATTCCACCCTTAACGGCTATTACGACCGTTACAATTGATAGGCTGATATTTATGTGATAAGGAACAAAACAAGTCCAGGACTGATTTAGTAGTAAACTATCGTCTGATATGTACCAGTAGTGGCCGATATTTTAATCTCTGGGGTTGCACACACCCTTGTCTAGGGTTACTATTGGGTTTATGTCTTATATTCCGGGCTTATATAGTGGTCCATTGCGTTGGCCAATGACCAGGTTCAAGGTTAAGGGTATTTTGGCCAATGTATCGGGGTTTTCTTAGGGTTAAGAAAGCGAAGATCATATATTGAATGTACTTAATCTGTAATCCTAAACTCTGAAGAGAGTCGAGATGCGAGTCATTGCTCTCTTGCCATAGACGTAGGCGGTTTTGCCGAACCACATAAAATCATCGTCTCTATCTTGTGTGGCATGATTTTAAGACCGCAGATTTCGTGCTTCCGCACGCACACACAGAATAGATAAATCCAGTTATAAGTAGGAGTTCAAGCTTACCTTTGCATCTCATGAAAACTGTAGTGCTTGTATTTGAGTCTACCGATTTGGGAAATGGGCATGCCCATGTCTCCCAATTTAAATCCCATTACATTTTGAACCTTGGCTTAGGCTTAGGACAAGATTGATAAGAATAATTAAGAAGATTGTAAATTATACCATTTTATATGGCGGGAGATGCTCCTATGAGAGTTACTCTACGGTACCTAGTATCATGATAGTAACTCTCACGAGAGCATCTCCCTTATATGGCATTGTATGTTTGTCATATATTCTTTTAGCCTAAGAGGGGGTCAAGACTATTGGGCCAAATGACAACACCATGTTCAATCTATACAAAAAGAAAAGAAACAAAACAGAACAAATAGGAACGGTCAAGAATCGTTCCTAATAAACACGGGAACGGTTTTAAACCACTTCAAAAACTAATGTTCCTAAAACATTGAAACGGGCCGAAACCGTTCCAAATAAAAAAAATTGTAAGTGTTTAAAACCAATCTAAATTAAAATTTCTAGAACAGTTTTAAACTGGAAAACACTTCCAGTTTTTCTAAATGTGTTCCAAATTCTAGTTTTTGGAACGATTAGTAGTCCGTTTTGGAACTATTTGAAATGCGTCCAGTTTTCTGAAACAGTTCCAAATTCAAGTTTTTGAAATGGTTTTTAAAGTGTTACAATACTATAAAGGATGGTTTTTAATCATCCCTAATTTAATTATTTGCCACATAATTTTTTTATTTGCCACGAAATTCATTTTTTTAATCACATATAAAAAAAATGAAACCCATAATTTATAGCATTCACATCTACACACATTTATATCACACATCATCAGTTAGTTCATAAGATTTAAAATTAGAATCAATATATTAGCTTGAATTCAAATGTACAATTTACAATATTTAGAAATATAAGCTTCCTTTGCTTGTATTCTATAGAAGTTGAAGCTTTTTAACATTTTTATGTTTGATATCTTTTATTAACTTTGATATTTGCAGGAAGGGAAGCCGTGAATGGTTCAGCTTGTAATCTCAACTTGTGATTATTGTATATTTATTTATTGTTACAAAAATAGAGAAAACTACAATTCCTAGGTCCCATGATTTATTGGTAAAGAAACATTGTTTCAACAGTTGGGCAATTTTTTTGGTTTGTTTAAAGATTGTTGTAAACTTCTCTAATTAAAAATGTTAATATGGGTTGATTAGGTTGGAAATGAAAATTTACATTTTGAAGCTAGAGCTGTGCAAAGAATGGAGCTTTTCATGCTAACTATACTTAAAATGGAGGATGCAGCCCAGCAGAAGTGAACAACGACAATCCTTCTTTAAAACCCTCCATCTATAGACTTGTAGAACTTATTGTAAGCTCAAGTAGAGCCTTGCTTCTTGTTATCATACTTAAATTTTCAACTTCTTTTTTAACATGTTGTAAAAGAATTTGTGAATTCAGCTGTCCAGTTTACTTTCATGTAAATGGAGGGATTGAATTCTTGGAATTCGGACCAGAAGACTCATTTAGCAACAACTAAGTGCAACACACGTACCAACCACCACTAGTATAAAGAAAAACCCCACATGAGATGGAAATCAATAATAACTTTTGGCATATTTTCAAAAAAGTATATAAAGATTTAAATATTTAAGAAATATAAAGTTTTCATAAATGTTTCAATCTAAGTCCTCTCCATAGGATATTTTCAGAAATGACAAAAATGTCTTATGTCATTTTTCAAAATTTTTCTTTAATACAACATTCAAGAGAAATGATTAAGTCCAACACAAATGACTTAGTGGGGCCCACTTCAACTATCTTTATGTATGAATAGTTACAGAAAAAGGGATTGCAAATCACTAAAAAACTAGCTTCATTAAACATGATTATGATCATCAAAATCAAAATGACCGGCTTTAGGGAGAAAAACGGTTAAAAAAAGATAGAAACCTGTATAAGATAAGGGCATTTTTATTATTTTTAAAGTATTTAATGGAGAGAACTTAATTGAGAGAATTGTGGAAAATTCTTTATACTTTTTTTATATATACTCTATCTTCATGTACTTTTTTTTAAAAATTAGCATAAAATTTTATAATTTTTTCGCATTTCCCCTCTCTAAAATTCTGCAGGGTAGCCTTAGTGCTTTACATGAAGGCATGTGTCACATGGGATTGTCAGCTGAAAGCATCTTTCTCAACCGGACTCTGTTTTATCTTTTATCTCTCTCCCTTAGTATACTTGTTTTTGAACCAACAATTTTGTCATCCGCGTCTGTGTCCACATGTGGCGGAGGAAGCTGTAAGGACCACCTGAGCTCCAACCAATTCACATTGAATAATATATCAACCCACCATTCTCCTCTGAGGCACTATCCAAGGTGGGCCATACCGATCTCCTGACTCCTGTGCACCACTTGACCAAATTCTTAGAGACAATTCTGCCAACATTTTATCATTTTACCTTGAGGATTTTACTGGAAAATACCTAGTATTTGGCTGTCAATCCCATGAGTTCCTCGGAACACTTTCACTACGGAAATATTCCTCACTCCACTTTTTTTATTTTTTTTTAATATTTTTCCAAAGCGACGATAGCGTCACTTAATTTGAAAATTAAGTGACGCTATCGTCGCTTTTCATTCTATTTCCCCTCTCTCGAAACCCATTTTTCTCATCTATAAGTATCCCTATCTTCTTTATACCTGCACTTTTTCGCCCAACAGACCTTCTAGTCACATAATGCTGAAAATCTCCTTTCCATTGCTCATCTCAGTGGTTGTTGGCTTCCATTTAAGAGGTTGGTGCACATTTTTGTATATTTTTTTATGCTTTTCATAGTACCCAAAAGGTTGGTGCTGTTTGTCGTGCATTTCCTATATCCTCCATGTCGAAACCCTCTTTTTCTCATCTATAAGTGTTCGCATCTTCTTTATATTTGCACGCGATCGTCCAGCAAATCTTCCATACACAGAATGCTGAAAATCTTGCTTCTATTGTTCATCCCAGTGGTTGTTGGTTTCCATTTAAGAGGTCGGTGCACATTTGTGTACATTTTTTTATACTTTTCAGAGTATTAAAAATAGGTTGGTGCTGTTTGTCATCCATTTCCTATTTCCCCACTATCGAAACTCCCTTTTTTCTCATCTATAATTGTCCCCATCTTCTTTATACCTGTACATTTTCGTACAACAAACCTTTCATATACATAATCCTGCAAATAATCTTTTTATTGCTCATCTTAGTGGCCGTGGGCTAACATTTTAGAGGTCAATGTACATTTTTGTATATTTTTTACACTTTTCAGAGTATTAATAATAGGCTCATGCTATTTGTCATCCATTTCCTCTCGCCTTGTATAAGACCCATCACAAATGGCTTATATTGATGCCAATGATGTGGGCATTTGGAGTAAATGACCTTTGAATCAGAGATAACAATCCGTCAACCCGTCTCTTTCCTCTAAGATGTTTGTGTATGTGGAAATTTACATGTGTAATTTCCTCCACATTAATGAAATGTTGTGTATAGTCTGCTACTGCAATTATCTCTAATGGATTTTTGTTCTTTCAATGATTAGGATGTCGATTGATGAATTAATAGTGATATTCCACTATGAATGGGATCTTCAACATGACATGATTCATCCGTTATATAAAGGTGGAAAGCAAAAGATAAGGTCTATTCCAAGTGATATAACATTTGAATCGTTAGTTAAAGTTGCTATTGAAGCATCACATTGGGAGGTTAACTGCGAAGACATAAGCATACACTATTTACATCACAATGGTAAAGTGTTTTCATTGGTTGGCATTGAAGATGATAACGATATAAAGTGCATGCTGACACTCTCAAGAGTTGAAACAAATGGGATTTGTTTATATATCAACAGAACACCAGTTGGTTCTAGTCTTGGTATTGGAGAACAACCAAGGTACGCCAATTGACATTATTTTCCTAATGAACACATTCACGGCAGTGTAATACATTATTAATTCAATATTAATGTTGATATTTATCATGTACTTTCTTCAGGTCGTATGGGTTGAATATGCGTATGGTGCGAGATGGGAAATGTGCTGGTACAGCTGGCAGTCATGATGCAAATCGGAATGATCCATCAAAAAAAGACACAAGATGGTTTACTGTAAACCTCAGTGAAGACGACGACATGCACTTTTCCTCCATTCCGAGCATTGCGACCGATGAATTGGCCCAAGAGAGTGACATTGTCTTTCGCAAGTACCTAGATGCAGTAAAGAGTGATGATAAGGTACAAGCCATCAACATAGAAGACGATCACCCCACAAGGCAAACTCATGGCGGTCCACTCAATAGAGCGACCGTGGGTGCGAAATCAAATGTTATAAAGCCATCAACCCATAGACGTGAAGTTATTTTTGAAGATACCGTGGTTCCAAATGAGTCTCACCCTAAAAGTAGGACTAATGGCCGTGTAGTCAATAGAGCGGCCGTGGATGCGAAATCAAATGTTGGGGAGCTATCAAGCCACAGGCGTAAAGTTATTTTTTAAGATAATATGGTTCCAGAGGAGTTTCCTACATACTTGTACCATAATACTTCTCGGGAGATGTGGTTAGGGCGCGAATTTCCGGATCGCAAAAATTTCAGGAGGACTATAGCCAAGTATGTAATATACAACAACTTCACACTCCAGCATCTAAAGACTAGTTAGTTCAAAGTCACTGCCAAATGCAAGGACCATGATTGTCCATGGCGCATCCACGCGTCTATTATTGAGAGTGGACCAATTTTTAAGGTTCGAACCTACAACCCTGTTCATAAATGTTCAAAGCTAATGATGGGTATGGCACGGCACATAGGCAGGCGTCATCAGAGTTAATTGTGGAGTACATCTTGGACAAAGTTTGTCTAAATAATAATTTGAGACCGAAAGAGATAATGAATGATTATCAAATGGAGTTTGGGGTTACTATATCGTACAGGAAGGAACATATCGCTAGAGAAATGACACTTCGTATAGTTCGAGGTTCATACGAAGATTCCTTCAAACTCCTTCCGCTGTATTGTGCTAAGTTGAAGTTGATGAACCCAGGTAGTGTGACCAACATCGAGACGTCCAACGATGACAGATTTAGGAGATTTTTTTGGGCTTTTGCTCCATCCATCCGTGCTTTCACATCGTCTCTCAGGCCAATGATTGTAGTCGATGGATCATATCTTCGTGGTAAGTACCCTGGTGTGTTGTTGGTAGCCGTAACACTAGATGGAAATCACAAGCTCTTTCCAATAGCTTTTGCATTTGCTGAAGCTGAGTGACGTGACAGCTGGAAGTGGTTCCTCGCAAATGTGAGTCTATCTCTTGGGGAACCAACGAATCTTACCATTGTGTCTGATTGACAAAAGGGACTTGTCCCTACGCTTGCGAATGTCATGCCCACTTCTACTCATTGCTATTATTGTCGCCATCTCGCGGAGAACATCAACTCAAGATTCAGTGATTCTGCAATTGTCATCAAGTTTTGGTGCGCTGCAAAGGCTTACAGGGCTTGTGAGCACGATGCATTCATGGAAGGTATTAAGGCTGTTAATATTGAGGTATACAATTATATACATGCATTTGGCAAGCAACATTGGGCAAATGCTTATGTTGAGTGTCGTCGATATGACATGCTTACAAGCAACGCTGCAGAATGCACCAACAGCATGTTAAAGGATACCAGAGTTCTTCCAATTGTGAAACAGGTCGAAGAGATAAGGGTCAAACTGATGGAGTTTTTCCAAAAAAGACGTGTTGAATCTTCTGCTGTGAACACTTGTTTGACACCATATGCTGCGAAACAGTTGAGCCATGAAACGGAAGAAGCACGTAGGTTACATGTGCGTGTTGCCAGTTTAGAAGAGTTTCAAGTTCAATCTGCCAGCTTTGTGGATGTTGTTCACCTTGATCGTTGGACTTGCACTTGTCGTAAATGGAAAATTATTGAAATCCCGTGCTCACATGCCGTCGTGGGTATGAGGTTGAGGAACAAAAATCCATATGATTTCTGTGAGGATTGGTATCTTGCAAGTAAGTACCAGTCAACATACAAAGAGGACATCCATGCTACCCGTGATAGCAAACAGTGGGAGCACATATCAGATGAAAGGGTCTTGCTACCTCTATCTTCAAAACAGCTCGAAAGACCGAGGAAAAAGAGGATCCGTACAGAAGACCGCTATAGAGAGCGTAGGGTTGTCACTTGCTCTCACTGTCATGAGTGAGGCCACAATCGGGCCTCATGCCAGAATCTGCCCCCTCCGCAAAATACATAGATACATCATCTAGATGTCTTTTGTGACGTGTTGAAAAATAAGTACATACTTCAACATCCATGTCTTTTTTGTATTGTTTTGAACATACAGATCTTTTTTGATGTTAAGTTTTAGGGCTTTTTTGAACGAAGATGTTCTATGTATACAGTTGTATTGTCACAAAGTTATATGGTCCTTTTTGGACAAAGTTGTATTGTCTTTTTTGAACAAAGTTGTATTGACACACAAAGTTGTGATTGTTTTCTTTGAACAAAGTTGTATTGTCACTGTAAGTTGTATGGTTTTTTCTGAATAAAGTTGTATTGTCACTGAAAGTTGTATGGTCTTTTCTTTTTGATACTACGAGTTCTGTAAGTGTTTGATCCATTCAATGGACCTAGATTGTGATGTAAGAGTATTTTTTAATACGAAACCATCTACACGCTAAGGTCAGTCTGTGTTCAGTTAAACGATGCTAGCGTCGTTTTGTGCAAATTTAATTTACAGTTACACGATGCTAGCGTCGTTCTATGCAAAAAAATAGTACATTTAGATGACGCTAGCGTCGTTCTGTGCCAAAAAAGATTACAATTAGACGACGCTAGCGTCGTTCTGTGAAAAAAATAGTACAGTTAGACGAATCTAGCGTCGCTCTTCACAATGAACTTTTTCTCAAAATCTTGTAATCTAAAGCTGTGCAGGGTGCACATACAAATTACTGTTTCATTCCTGTTGACATGATAAAACACCCTCATTCTAGCACCTGATCATACACGAAATAACCAAATAAATAAATTGAATCAACATTTCCATGCAACCAATCATGTCACATTTTCATGCAGTTCATGAATATACATCGCTTCAAAAGGATTTCTATACATCCAAAAAGACTACAAGACATTAATCAAAAGTCATACATCGCTGTTAAAAGTCAAAAGTCAACCAATCAAAAGTCAAAAGAAGACAATAGAAGACATTATATACATCAAAAGAAGACAAAGAAGACAATAGAAGACAAAGAAGGATTTCTATACATCAAAAGTCAACCAATCAAAAGTCAAAAGACAATAGAAGACATTTCTCAAAAGTCATTGAGTCAACGGATCAATGTCCAAACGGTCGCTATTAAGCTCCCAACTATATCCATATATGTCGACTACAATCCTGCTGCGATAATACAATATGTCTGATTGTTTAAACTTGATATCTCTACGCGCAGCACAATGTTCAGCGAAGGCCAATGCAAAGACACCACAATCTTTCCCGTTCTCCTGGTAAGGTATTTTCGTCTTCACGAGCAAAGTCCACATATTGGTGTCATACCATCCATAGTTACAGAACTATTCAGCCAAGAAATCAATCTAATCAACAAGGAAATTCATACGTGTAAGCAGTCACTATGTAGAGGAAACTAATAGCAAAACATGCATGTATAAATCAAGTTAATTGCGGATAACTCACGAATCCTTTGCAAAACTGAAGTGAAGTCCTATCGGTCTTCATGCTATTGTAAAACTCCCACCTCCGTTCTTCTGTGTACCCAACCAACAGTGTGAAGTGTGCATCGTGCCATAGGACAAAGACCAACATACTCTTCTCCTTAGCCACCCAAATGTTGACACCATCCTTACCAAATACATTCTTTTGCATTGCCTTTATATTATTGTTTTCCTACCAGCTCTGGTAACGGATAGCATGACATATCCATTTATCAAATTATCTGAAATAAGTGTTCTTATTAATCAACAAACTGGAAATGCATGAAATTAATTAACTTACACAGACACTAGGGTCGTAGAAGATCACATGTGGATATCTACCCTTTATCGCTTGAAACCATCATTACATGATGTTTGTGTCTAACCATGTAGCCTCATCAAGGACATTCTTCAAAACCTTTCCGGACACAAGTGTGCATTAGATATCAAGCTCATCAGTCTACCAAAACAGCAACATCCAAGAAAGTTAGACTACATTAAATTTGGATGCTTAAAAGGAATTATCGTACATGAATTGAGAATGTCTAAAATATATGCATTTCATAAAGTAGGGACGATACTTTTTAGCATAAAAGCCGAGGAATCCCTCTAATAGGATCAACTGTTACTCGGTAAGCACTTAATCCGATCTACTCAAAGAATCGTCGTAGTCCTCAAAATAACGAGGAATCTTTCTTTCACGATGTAATCGCTTTATCCTCCAGATCAATGTGTTGATATCCGACTTCGGAGTGTGTACAGCAATCGATGTCTCAAGAGGTGCAACAACTGGTGTAGTGAAGATATCATCCACAGCTGGAACCGATGGAGAGGCAAATCCAGATGCCAAAGAAGGCGATAATGTAGCCCCCTTCACGTTTACCACCTCATCTGAATAGTCCAACTTCTTGGTCGCGGGTGATATCCCTTTCCTCAATCTAACCTTTGGAACAGCTCTCTTTCGTGTAACAGAATCACTCTATACCGAAAAGAAAAGAAACAAAAAGATGTCATCATGATAAAGATGTTAGCCTACATATCATGAACTCTTGTGTGCAATTTATTACCTTCGACTCATCATCCGACTGGGAGGTGGAACATGACTCCCCCCCAAAATTATCAAACATCGAATTAAATGCATCTCTAAATTTTTGTATCTTATTCCGCAAGCGTGCTGCGAAATCTTCTAGTTTTACCTTCTTCCGGACTGCCCGGTTTGACGACTGTTCCAAGTGATCCAACAAAGCATGGACCTAAGTCAAGATTATTATGCATTGAGGATGAGTTAGAGGTATTCAAATGAAGGGGAAATATAAAGAAATTCTGATATGGAGCTCACATGCTTTTCGGTGGTGGATGTCTCTTCACGGTGGGTGCTAACCGTAGGCTTTGACTGTTTATTAATTTCCACTTCCGCTTTTGGCAGTGCCGTCTTCATTTCGTCTGGTGATTGTCTTCCTCGACTGCCCACCACACAAACAATCTCCTTAATGGTTTTTGATGAATACCAAGCATGATACTCAGGACTGTGAATCTTTGACTTATCCTTCTACCCGGTGAGGATATTCCTTTGCCTTGCCTCCCACAGTTTAATAATTTCATCTCCATACTTTTCGTAGTTCTTTTCATACCTTTCCAGGCGCTCAACCCTCTTGAAAGGCAAATAGAATGGAGGGGGGACAGCTTGTTTAATACCAAACTATTTTGTTACACGTTCGGGATTGTGCCTTTCAACAATCCAGTAATATAGAAGGACAGTAGAAGAAGTGAACAATCCCTTATCTTCCTTTGGTACCTTTTGGAACAGCTTCTTAGGCATCTTAGCATATGGCTGCCACATGAATTGCAAAATCGGGAGAACTTAGTTACAACACTAACAAATGCATAACTATAATGGGAAAAGCATTGAATGTATTGTCAACTGTTTCATTACCCCGTCCTCTTTCAGACCATTGATGTGCCTCCGTATCTCTTTCATGTTTGTTACTTGATTCTGAGCTCTCAGTCTCAATTCCCATGTCTTAAACAATGGATACTGCAGGTCCTTTTTTCCAACTAGGACTCTGGATAGGACATCTCCCGATCGACATTATTGAATATGCCCATATTTGCAAACCAACAACATGACAAAAAAATAAGATGTTCACAACAAAGTAAACTCAGTTAGCACGTGATACAGTGTTCCAAAAAATGGATGGAAACTCTATTCAAAAGCTGTTCGCATCACCTGTAGCAACTGTAAGGGGCCTGTTAGAGTCTTCAAAAGGGTCATCTTCGAGGTTTCACATTTGTCTTTACCCTCCTCCATTTCCTTACTTCTTCACCTTTTAATAGCATTGTAGCTCTTCCAAGTATTATGTACAGGCTTGCGAGGCAGGCCGGACCCCATGCATACGGCTTGAATTCCCTAACAACTCCAACGGCCAAGCTGGCCCTTTCGCACCGGAAGAATTGGCAAAGATTTGTCCAGATACCAAAAAGAACAAGTATGCTCTCGTCTTGTAAACCTCGCTCCTCTTCTTAGAGGGCTTGAAGTTATCTTCTAGCCACTTGAATTTAATTGTAATGCCAATAGTGTCTTTGCCAGGACATGGAGCAATGCCAAGTAACTCCTTGCACACTTCTGGGACAAGTGACTTGGGGAAAGTTCTACCCGTTACAAGTATAAAGTCGATTAGGAGCCCATATATATGCAACATCCTCCAAGGTTACCGTGGCTTCACCGGTGGGCAAATGGAATGTGTTTGTCTCCGGCCTCCATCGTTCAACCAAGCCACTAATGAGGGCATGGTCAATTCTCATATAGTCAATTTCTGAAATGTTTGCTAGACCAACATCCCTAACAATCTCCTTCTGTTTGTCTGTCAACTCTCATATGTCCTTATCCAGGTTTGTATTAATGTATCTATATGCCCCTGTCTCCACCTCATTTAATATGGCTTTGGAGACATGTGAGTCTTGCTCATACGGCAATTTATCATCTGGTTTCAGCTTACTTCCTCTGGCCATCTGTTCAGTTTTGGCAAATATAGAACTGATCATATATAAAACATAGAAAAAAGTATCATGGTAATGCATATCAGGAAGTTGATAAAGGTGCTGGCAGTGCATAATGAAGCAATAATTAGAGTAAGGAAACAAAAGATCCTCACATAAGCCCAAGTCAATCAACATTTCTGTTGATAACGAAAGATTCAAGATAAAAAACGCAAGACCATCAACACAGTTTTGAGAGTACTGTCTTCATTTAGAAAAATATCCTTAACTTTGAGGAGAAGGTCAAGCTTGTGAGGGAAGTTTGATCTTGTTGATATGGTCACTGTTTCTAAGCATACTGTATTTTTTTTTTTTTTTGCACAATCTGACCAACAGTAGGTCCCTCTACATGACTACATCATTTCAAGTGCTCATTCATGTGAGCCTATGTTTCCTGGAGTGGAATTCATGAATTCTCCAATTAGATGGAGGATCTATAAATATCAAAGAGGTTGAAATTCTGAAATTTTCAAACGTAATTTAAAATCTTTTTAAAGGTAATTTAAACAGCTGCAGGCTCACATGAAAGTCAGTTTACAAAGATCCAGACAGCCTTAGAACTCAGTTCCCTGCTCCCTACATTTGATTTGCTTGGTTGCAATCAATTGGTCACATCAATTGGTCTTTGCAATGTATGGTTATGTTGTGATCATGCTTTACTTCTATTTTAGTGAGAGATGATACTGTCTAATCAATAGTTTGGTGCTTTTAAAAGCTGGGCCAGGGGTGCCAAAGTGGTGATTATGGCTTCTTCACAGAGCTTATTAATGGGGTCTACTTGCTATCAGTAAGATTGCATCTAGAAGAAGTAAAGTCTAATAAATTTTATATCATTTCACATAAACAATCTGATAGGTACATTGTATTATATAGGGATTTTTATGGAAAAGCCCCAATGAAAAAACAACCAAAATACTTTATAATGATGGGAGATGGCATTTCCACTATTCTTCTAGTGTTTTCTAACTAATTTGTCCATCTATACAGCAGCATGGGAATCTCAGGCTATTCAATGTCCATTTTTCATAAAAATGTTCATCTAACATTTGCTCACATGATCAAATCAAAAGGGACACATCTATTTTGGTTGAGAGGGAACTTTTGTAGATCCATATGCGTAGAGAGGCATGTGATGTGATAGCATTACATAAGCAAAGATGAACCTAGTGTAATCAAAGTAAGTGGCAATAGTAGAGACAAGATGGTCTTGCTAATAAGACATGAACATTTCTCCACAAAAGATTTTACGCTAAACAAATTTTCATTCCACAAAAGATAAGTATTCTTCACTCTCGCTTTCTCATAGGAAATCGAGAGTATTCCACTCTATTAAAGAAAATTAATATCGTGCCCTTTGTATAGCAATAACCAATAAGGACGAGCTTCATTGCGGAGTTCACTTTAGACAACCAACCCATTATATATATTTTCACATACACAGTGAAAAAGATCATCTAAGTATATCACTCTTTGTTGGTTGATGATAGTTATACACGAAGGACTTTAAAGATTTAAGGTGAGATGGTCTTATCAAGCCGAACATCAACTTAACTTACAAAATCTCATATGCAAATACAATATGAGAGACATGAGTATGAACTATAGATGAAGCCATGAAAACATGTGAAACACGAACATAAACCATTCTGGATGTTTCGTTCTTTGATTAAAATCCCAAATGGACATTGTGTTTGAATTGCTATATAATGTGCAAACGGTATCAACGTCCCATACCTTAGAGGTGATGTGCGATATCGAAGTAAGGTTGATCTATAGTAGGAAAGGAAGAACGCAAATGGAACAACGGCGTTGATGTACTGGGGTAGAGGAAGGAGGGGGAGAGGAAAAATGCAAAAACGAAAGGGAGGGAGGGTTTTATAGAAATGCCACAAAGCAACGCTAGCGTCTTTAATAAAAACACTGGCGTCACTCATTTAATATTTGAAAAAAAAAAAAAAAAAACCAAACAGGGTCTGTGGTGTTAGTTACGAGGAACTCATGGGATTGACGGCCAAATACTAGGTATTTTCCAGTAAAATCCTCTTCAAAATAACATAAAGCAACTCTCTTGCACCACATTCCAATGGATGAGAAAGAAGCGGTATTGGATCTTGGTTTTGATAGAATTTAATGCTTTGGGATAGTGGGTTCTTACGTGGCTGACATTCTTCTACTTGGATGGGAGGGCACAAAACGGTTCTTTTCAAATGGGGCATTTTAGAGAATTTTCATTTATATATATATATAAACCGTATTATAAATGAGAGAAAAGTGTAGTTCGGATTCACTACACCCATGCCCAATAAAAAGAGAGTAAAATAAGATGAATGAGATAAAAGAAAGAGAAATAAAAGAGATAAGAGAGAGTGAATGGATGGATAAAGATGGGGACATCATAGGAATTTTCCAATTTATCTAAAATAGACTTTGGCTCATGCTTGGATTTAGAGGGGTTTTGAGGATCCGGTTTAAGATGAGCTAGAAGACTAAAGTTTAGGAATTAAAAACATTTACCCAACGGTACCATAATCTCAAAAATCTAAAATTACGAAAAAGCCCCCTTAAATTATCTGAAAAATTGATAACTACCCCCTACCATACCCAAATGAACCCGGATCTATAACAAACTTAGCACACACGATCCTAATAATTTTTTTAATCTCTTCTATTGAGTAGATACTGATATTTTAAATGTTATAAAAATTCGTTTTAATACATTCCAATAAATCGAGTATTTTTTTTTATTTCTTTATTTATTTATTTTTAAAGGTGGTGGAGAAAAGAAAAGGAAAATATGGATAAGATTGGAATATATCTCAAATCGATATATCAAAATTTTTTTTTTTTTTTTGCCTCTTCTTTTTTTTATTTTCTTTTAACATTCTTCTTATTAAGATACTATAAGATTTTCAATGCAGGGAATTTTGTGGGTATGAGGTTTTTCCTCGGTGAGTAATTATGTAAGGAAGAACATGACATTTTAATAGATTCTTCATTGACTCTTAGCTGCTTTTGGAATGGAGAGAGTTTTCATACATATAAGTGAGCACCGTCTACTGAAATTATTATCATTTGATTGTGTCTTCTTCTTCAAATCTTTTTATTGTTGCAATAAAATCTTCATTCTAAGAAAAATGGGTGCAACTAGAGTTAAAAATATGATGATGAAGACTTGGTTTTTTCTTTCTCATTCATATTTGGGCCAAAGTTAGGCCCATTGATAGCCTTCATGCTCTGATAATTTTAATTATATGTCTATTTTATTTCTAGAATCTTAACTGCAAGCTTCCAAATTGTGCGTGTTTCGAGTTTTCTTATGGTAGAACTTTGTATTTAGTTCTCATTCTATGTTTGGAATATGAATTTGTGCATAGCATTTAAAATGTAAAATTGATACTATTTTTTTATATGAGATAGGAAAATGGAAAAACTCAAACAGAAAGTGTCCTGGTTGAGAAAAGCAAAGTAGACAATAACTAAAAGGACGATGCTATGAGGCATAAAAAAGCTTTCCATTATCTGTCAGAATCTGTTTTCCTTCTCCATAGAGTCGAAGGGGAAGGGATTTTTTTTAAGAAGTACAGGTGTAGAGATAGAAACCTATGAAGCATAACAGTTGATGCATGTGCTACCATTTGGATCTTAAGTGGGCCCCACGAAGTGTGTAAACAGCCTTATATATATTTTATTATATATCTATTTATACCCTTATTTTATTTTATTTTATTTTATTTCTATAGCTACCCTTATAAAAGAGAACGAAATGTCATCTTATTTCACTACACACCTTTGTGGGACCCACTTAAAATATCGACTACCCTTATCTTGTTTCACTACACACCTTTGTGAAAACTACTTAAAATATCTACTACCCTTATCTTGTTTCACTACACACCTTAGTGGGACCACTTAATAAATAAATCTATCTACCCTTATAAAAGAGAACAAAATGTGATCTCTACCGTTATCTTATTTCACTACACACCTTTGTGGCACCCACTTAAAATATCTACTACCCTTATAAATCTATCTATATATACCCTTATAACAGAGAACAAGTTGTCATCTTATTTCACTACACACCTGTGTGAGACCCACTTCAAATATCTACTACCCTTTCTTGTTTCACTACACACCTTTGTGGAACACACTTAAAATATCTACTACCCTTATAAATCTATCTATATCTACCTTTATAAAGATAACAAGTCGTCATGCTTGTTTCTCTACACACCTTTGTGGAACCCACTTAAAATATCTACTACCCTTATAAAAGGAAAGAAGTGACATGCTTAAAATTTTTATCTTCACCATTGTGGGGCCCACCTAGAGGCAATCAAGCAACTTGGCTTGCAAGTGGCACAAGTTTTTTTTTTTTTTTTTTTTTTTTTTTTTTTTTTTTTTTGCATGCATCCTTTAACCCTACACCATTCAATTCATGCATGTCTGTGATAAAATGCCTTTTTATAGTTTGACTAATTGCAGAGATGTCTCTTATCTATTTGTCTATTGGTCAAAAGTTTAACTTTTGGGGCCTCTTTTATTTTTTTTTTCCTTTTAAAAGCAAGGGCCTAACAACTCTTCAATTTTATATTCATAATCACTTTTACATTTGATCCAAGTTCTCCAGCATATGCAAGGTTTGATGCCAATGAATGAAACCGTTCCCATTCATGGTCTGGGACTTCAAACATATTGCAAGTCCATTCTTACCTCCTTTCTGTTTTTAATTAATTTATATTTACACCAAATTCAAGACACAATTCTTCTCTTTTATCTCGACTTGAGGCATGAAGCAACTTGAAATAAATGTGAATAGCAGAGATAAGAATGGTAAATGGATTTATGATAAAATTAGAAATAAGCACCTTCGATCAAGAACATCTAAAGGTAGTATCAATATGTGATAAATGAAATGCAATTGAACATTGTCCAACGTGGACCAAAGGATAATGTTTGGGAAGAAAAAAAAAAACTTAAGAGGACACAAATGAAGGTAGTAAGAATAGATCCAATGAAGTGCTACCTATTCAAGGATTTAGCCCTCATGCGGCTGAACCCATTAATATAAATTGGGACAAGATTTTGATGATGGCGAGATTTAAACCAAGAAATATATAAAAAAAAAAAAGCAATTAAAGATGAAAACCCATTTTGTTTTCCTAGAAAAAACTCAAGCATGCACTCTCACAAGCTAACAGGACGTTTTGTGTCCCTAACCTGCCGAGCTATACTAGGGACACCCACTACTATCTTATGTTTTGTGTACGTCTTTTTGGAAAAATAAAGCCAAAATAATGGAAAAACTCAATATCAAGCCAGCCGCAAAAAGGTTTTTTCTCTTGTACATTTGAGGTCCTCAACTATGTCCTAAAACCAACATTAAGATCAATGAAACCTCTCATATATCACACTTTGAAAGGACTATTTAATTTCCACTTGCCACATATCGCTTTCAGTGATTTTTGGTGTGTTCTAGACATAATATGACCCCTTTATATATATTAAAGCAAAGGGGGAGGTGGGCTGTGTAGGGTGCCATGTCATCCCTAAAAAGTCTCTCCTTTCAAAGAAATATAAAAGAAAAAGAATGCATGATTTGAGGTTCATCCAACGATCCCTCATCACTAATACATGGAATACTTGTATATGCATTTTGAATGTCCAAAATTTTCTCTCTAAGGCCTATAATATCTCTTTGAATTCCTAAAATCTCTCTTAATAGTAGTAAACATTATCATCTAAATAGAGCACAAAAACAAAATATGAGACCCATTACATAGGACTTAACCAATACACACTTTGAAGTGGGACCTACTAGATAAAGATCATAATCAAGCTACTTCAATTAGGATAATTTTTCATGGGTTGCTTGGATCTCAAGACATGTGTGCACACAGGGTGTTGAGGGTATAAGAAGATGAACCGTTTAAGAACTTCTCAGCATTGTGGGACCCACCTAATGAATGGATGGGATGAACTATAAGCCATGCAGTGGGGCACCACCTTTTCACAAACCTGGGTGCCACACTGATTCATGTGGCGCAACAGCCTGAGAGGCTATGGACATGCTTGTGATCTGGGCTCTGGCCTATTGGCCTAAATATAGGTCACATCTCACATGGGCCCTACATGGGGCATGATGGGCCACGCCAGTATGTCTAAGGATATGGTTATAATAGTGGAATAATCCTTGTAATTTTTTTTTTATCATGACCATTCAAGTTGTGGATCTAACCACTATCCTAGCACCCTTGATACATCAGGCGAGAAACTCACCGTTTTGGAAGAACTGCTTCAGAACCTACGTTGACAAGAAGAGGTGAGTGTGGGAATTGGATGACTTGGGGGTGTATAGGAAAGTATGGACTTGTTTTGACATGGGGGTGTATGGGAAAGTGTGGACCTCACTTATGTTTCAGAACTTAGAGTTCTGGTAATTCACTTCCCTTCCCTTGAGTTTCTTGAATTTAGAAAAAGGCTCCTTAGCCTTTAATGAACCTAAATTAGACCCTTTGACTTATTAAGAATGTGATTATTAAATTTGTTTGCTGTCATTTTACTGTGCTTTTATTATTACATTTTTTTATTTTTTTTTTGTGTGGGTTTGATCATTTATTGCCTAGATTGGTCTAATTATATCACTTTTATTGGGTTTGCCTATTTTTTGGGTCCTATGCTTAGGGCCCACCATTTGATTTATATACATGTAATTTTTTTTTTTGTGTGGATGTTTGATAACCACAATATGCTATAAATTAAGCTTAGCCTAATCTTTTAGAGGCACCACTAATGACATTATAACTAACTTAGATTAGACCCCTTTATGTCATTTTATGAATGCTATTAATTCAATTGATAATAATAAATTATATGTTTCTTTATGTAAAATCTATCTTTCCATTAATAATTAAAAAAAATCCCATATTTTAATATTGGATAGATCATCTACATTTGTTTTACTACCGGATCAAGGATTTTAAGGTTTTTCATTATTTGATTAGTATTCCACTTCTTTTTGTCACTTAGACAATGACTTGAGTCACTCTCATTATTATAAATGATCGAGGCGAGGCTTATTTGTCATCACTTTAATGATCCACATCATCTTCGCCATTGAATTGATGATCTATTGTTTTCTACAATTTCATCAAAGATGATGGTTTACACTCTTTACCATTTGACAGGTGAATTCATAAATTCTCAAGCATACATTCCATTTTGAGAATTGGAGTTTGAATAATTGTGTAAGTTAAATTTGATAATTTACAAAGTTGGGTTTTTTTTAATTAAAGATTTCACATGTTAGATAGGAAATTGCAAACGCTACGGAGGCAACCACTGACTTGTTATTATAAAAAAATTGTCAACAAATAGAATTATTTTATTACAGTTGTAAAGCCACACAAGAATAGTATTTCAGTCTAAGTTTTATATGTAAATAAGGAGGAGCCCACTTTCTAATGTAATTGCACATTTATTTGTTATGTTTTTATAAGAAAAATTTGAGTTTAATGTTGAATTTCTTTGTTGAAATGTTGTTTTGGTTATGTGGGTGATTTAAATAATGAGTACTTAAGAGTGAGAATTTGATGTTTTGAGTTTTACAAAGCCACACGAGAATAGTTTTTCAATCTAAGTTATATATGTAGATAAGGATGAGCTCACTTTCCAATGTAATTACCTATTTCTTTTTTATTCTTTTTTATGATTTTTTAGATTCTTTTTTGGGTTTGATGTTGATTTTCTGTTTTGAAATATTGTTATGGTTATGTGGGTGATTACATAACTTGGACCAATAGTTATGTGATCTCTTTCTCTGTTTTTTAAACTAATTCAATAGATTTTTTTTTCTGTTAGCTTATTCTAATTTACATACTCATTATGAATGCATTAATATATATATATATATATTTATATGTATTTAAAAATGAAATTTTGACCCAATACCTCTATCGCACTCATTGTGTGTATTAAATAATATTTAATATTTAATATATCTTACAATAAGGACCGGGCTAAGCACGGGCCTTTTTTTGCTAGTATATATTAAAGCAATAGGAGAGGGTGCTCAAGGGATACAATGTCAGCAGGTAGGGAGTTCTCTTTTCAAAGAATTACTTTTAAAAAAATATACACAGCTTTGGCTTTGATGTGGGCCACTACACCTCCCAAATCTCCTCCCTAAATCTCTCGAATTAACTTAAGATTATGTTTCCATAACTACATTTCTAAAATCCTTCTAACTTCTTCTCAAATCTCTTTTTTCCTAACTTTCCTATTTTATCTTCCTATCTTAATCCTCACATCACTTTCTAATCTTAATCCATCATAAAAGCTGTCTACAAAATCATCTTATCATTATGATTTTTAGTATTAACTTTAAAGAGATGAGAGGTGATAAGATAAGCCCATCAATATACAAGTTCCTTAATCCTCTCAAAATACCACTCGTAAAATACTGTTACATGGTCCTCTCAACCTCTTCCATCTGCAAAATCCAACAAGCTTTACATTGCATAGTCCTCTCAAACCCATCATCAAAACCAAGTAAGACAACCTATTTCATAAAAAAATTGAAATGTCATCGGTAACCATTAATTTTTTTTTGTTTTCCACGAATAAGAAGACTGAAATAACTTTTTCTTCTTTTGAAAGAATTTTTCATTTGCCATTGTATTTTTTTCAAGTTCATATATTGATTTTTAGTTATTCAACCTCATTAAATGTCGGTACTATTAGGACGAACCAAGCCATTTTTCTAAATAATATATTTATTTATTTATTTTATCAATAATATTTTAATCAAAATATTAAGTTTAAACATATTTTTATTTCTTTGGCCCGGGCTTAGCAGGAACCTGGGAAGAAAGAATCTACTTATAATTTTCTCCCCACACCATGGGGCCCACTCAACCAAATCCAAATCGACATATGCCGGTTTTTCCCACTCTCAATCGAACTACAAGTCATAATTAACATGACGTATATAGGTAGTGGGCCCCACAGGAGCATGACATGTATGGCATCAAAATGGACGGCTGCCCATCTTCTCACCTGCGCCGAACTTCAAATCCTATACATCATGACATATAGATAGTGGGCCCCAAGAGAGGTGTTTGAGATTTTTATTTTCGCTTTGAGAAGCTCTGTACTGCCTTAAAAAAAATAAAGAAAACTGAAACAAAACCTATGAGAGTTTTCTCTCCTAAACAATGTGATCTCTTCTCTTCAAAACTGAGATCAATCTACTCATCGACAACTTTCATGAGATCCACGACTAGATGATAAACTTACATATCACAACCACAACATTCGATGACTTTCTCCTTTTTTCTGCCCGTCTTCTAGGTATGAAGAAAACCCACTTTTTCTCTTCTGTCTCCTCTTCTTGCATTTTTCTTAACACTAAACCAATAGAAGATCATGCATTGATTTAATGATTTCTTGGGAGTGGGGATTTTTTTTCTTTTCCCAATTCAATTTAGGGTATTGCGATTGGGGTATTTTTCCCATTTACGAGATGATGTGGGATGGTAGTTGATGGCTCACCTACGTGTGGAGGATTTGTGGTTGGATTACAACCTTGGGATGACTTGTACATGATGAAAGTTCACATACCCGCTATTTGTGTATGTTTTATTTTCACATGTCACTGTATTCATGAATTGCTACTTATCTAGGTGGGACATGTTTTCCGGCCATTACCCTGTATCATTATCGGCTAGGCGGATGCTTTCATTCCTTTCTTCTTTATTTTTCATCGAATTTGTATTGATAAATTACATTTCTATTGGAAAACACTTAGAATATCTTCAGTTACCCTTATAATTTTTTCTATTTATTTCTTTACTCCATTTATCCATGTCTTGTGATATTTGATCTTTAGATTTTTCTTTGTTAATATCAAAAGAAACTTAAAAAATTTTCTCTTAAGATAGTGAAAAAAGTCAAAAGTGACTAAAAATCTTATTAACATAAATTACTTATTAAAAAGAATTAACAATCCTATTAGTGAGGAAAAATTAAAAATTTAGGTCAGTGAAAAAAACACAAGTCAATGAGAGACTTAAAACGTGAGAAAAATTACACCTTAATAAAAGATTAAAATAGTTTGAAATTTAAATAGAGAAAAAGCTCGTCAATAAAAGAAAAGAAGCCAGTTAAGAATGGAAAATAACAATTTTTATTTTCAATCATAAATTAAATAAACACTATATAAGAGATAAGACATTAATCTAAATAAATTTGGTTAAAAGTTAATAAAAAGAAAAAAGATATGAAAAAGCGGTGCACAATCTAAAAGACAGGATAAAAGAATTAGTAATAAAGGAAAAAATTATAATGGTAACAGAAAAGGGAATAAAGTAGAACTTTTCAATTTGAAAGAAGGTAAAGCTATAAAAAAATTATACGTTCAGACAAACACTTGTAGCACTATATGAATGGCACGCTATTGAGTTGGATTTACATTATATTTGTAAAATAAAATGTGAAAGTGCTAATAAAACCTTAATGATAAGTAGGCATCTCAAATTTCAAACAGCCAAATGCCTGAGATTCTTTTCTTTTATGCTCATCTTTTGATGAACTTAAACTTATGTCACTATACATCTGAATGTGATTTCCATACATTTTGATTCCTCTTTTTTCTTGCTTCTTCTTTTAATAGTGATGTTTTAAATTTTATTCATATTCCTTAACATTTGATTCAATTGATACTATTATTGTTTCTTAATGGGTTTTTTTAGGCTAAGAATAGAAATGATTAGTTAGCTAAAGATGGACCAAGTTACCTACTATCGTACATGCATGTGTAATAATAAGCTTTGTTTACTTCTATTTGTAATGCTTGTTTCTAATACAATTTTATGTTATCTTTTATGTCAAAATGAAAAAAAATGATGGGAGGAGATTAAAATCGAGAAAAAGACTATAGAAAGGGAACCCTTTCCAAAATAAGAGCAAACATCTGCTGTCACTCTTTTTTTTTTTTTTTTATCAATATCTTGTTTAGTGGAAATACTTAAAAGTATTTCAATCTAGCAATATGAATTTGCTCATTTGTAATAAAATAAATAGCATTGTAAGCTGTAATTTTCTTCATATATATGTTTGGACAGCACGTGCAGGGCTTCACTAGTGTGCATATATTTATATATATATATATATATATAACCCACTTGGGGTTGGTAGGGTATTGGCGTACGACTCAGATCTGCTCCCATAGGTTGTGTTCAAAATAGATTGAAATTTACCTGATGTGTGTTTGTGTACATAAGGGATTAGTCCTATTAGGTCAAAGACCTTAGAGATACCCAAGTCATAAATAAAAATAATAATATATTTTGAGGTATATGGAATTTTCATAAATGAATTCCAAAGAGTTTATGTACGTTTACTGACATGGTAGAGACTTTCAGAAAATGTTACTTCCATACAAACATAGTAATGCATTTAACATTTACAAATTTTGAAAGTGTAAATGGGATATGAAAATGTGTCTTTTTATATAAAGAGTACACATGCTCAATCCGTTATGGAGTGTTTTTTTTTTTTTTTTGGTAGAAATGGCGTTTGTTTTGAAACACCATTTTTACATGAGTAAACATTCAACATTCTGAATCTCATAGAAACAAATTAAAAATTGAAATGGTTGAGTGTTGCGAGAAATAAAAGGTGTTGATACGGTTTAATAGTACGATTTGTCCCAACGGGAATTGCCTTCCTAACAAGGCATTAAGGAAACGATGTAAGGAAAATTATCATACTAATCAAGTACAAACACGCATGCGTATTAAATGTAAAACACTTTATATGATTAACTATTTAAACATTTATTATTCTTTATTTATATTTTTGAGAGCTTTTGACTCATTTTCAAAAAAGTAAATTAAAGATTAGGATATTTCAAAAAAAAAATTGAAAGTTTTCCACAATTCTTTCAATCAAGTCCTTTTTATAATTTTTTTTTGAAAAATGATTCGGAAAAACCTTTTATTATTACAAGTTTTTTGTTTTTTCTTAATCTCTTCACTTCCCAAAACTAGTCATTTTGATTTCGATTATCCTAACCATTTAATGACGATTGTGTTTTAATCATTTGAAATCCACTCCTTTCAACCATCCATGTATAAAGGTAGTTGAAGTGGACCCCACAAGGTAATTTGGGTTGAACTTGATCGATTCTCTTAGGACATGTTTGGCAACCATCTACGCTGTGGATTCCTAGCGGCTTTACTTCGATTGTGAGGAAGATCCAGGTTTGGCAACAGTTGCCATCGCATATAAGAGAAATCCTCAAAATACAAAGAGAATCCTCTAAACCATAGAAAAGGAACATCGGACCTCCCCATCGCACTTAGCAACGGCACACTCTCAAGGATTTGTGGATGAACAAAAACATGGGCGGCAACATGGATGTTACCGGTTTTTGCTATAGAAACTCACCTTATGGGTCCTAAAATTATGATCTGAATCGTTAATCACTTTTATAATGTCAAAATCGGCTAGAAGATAAAAAATCAGTTGTTGATTCCTCTTATATTATGAGATATATATATATATATATTATAAGAAAAAAGCTCAAACCATTGGATCATGATTCTTTGACTTCTATGGGGCCCATTTTCAAAATCGTAACCGTTGAAGAGACTCAGAAGACCTTAGATGGGTAATGGATAAATTTGGTTTCCTTATTCATTATAGGCAATGAGAAATTACCAAAAAGGGAAAACCATTGATTGTCCATGGAAGACCTCTTCCGTTTCAGTATGTCAAGGATACATATGTATCCACGATTCGGAATTAGTTGATGGTTGGTACATTTCCTATATGTCAGGTGTCGGATCCGGTATATGAATGTACACACACGCTGTGTTACATTCTAATACATGATACCGATTCAATAACGTCTCAATTGGATTGAATCTAGAAATGATTCGGCAGAATCTTCTTAGGTTAGGTCAAAATCATTTTCTTTTGTGGGTACAGAAATTGCCCTTCTATCGAATCAAATTGGATGAACAGTTAAGACTTTGTTTTTTTTTTTTTTTTTCTGTATAAGAGTAAAGACATTGGTTAGTAGGAACAGTACGAGGGATGGGTTAATGGTTATCGTTTCCACTAGGGTATCATTTCTTATGGGTCCCACTTGCAAGATCTAAACCGTTACCTTTTTTATTAAGTTACAAAACGGCTATGTGGTCAATTTTCAACCGTTGATGCACCACATGTTTTGACATATTTATAAAAAGGTCCAAACGAAAAAAGTAATTTTTTAATTTATGTGGGACACAGAAAGAAAACCAAATATAAACTTTCCATCACTTGGAGAAGGCCAAAAGCGGCAAAAGGCTCAAATCTTAGCGCTTGATTTATCAAGAATTGCAAGAAAATGATTAAAAGATTAATGATCGTCGGATGTTGCATATGTAAATCCACATGATCTATAGTGTTACCAAACCTGGATTGCACTGAATCTTCTTCGTAAGAAATCTTATGTGAAGAAAGCATTGTTTGAGAAGATAGGAGGAATATTTTGGATAGAGGATTTATCTCTGGTTACCAAACGCGCACTTAATAATTTATTAAATGGAAATAAAAGAACGACAAAACGGTAGTTTTTTCTTTTTTTAATTTTAATTTTATTTTACTTTTTGTGGAGAGGACTCTCTTTTGGTAACCCAACAAAGGGGCCTGGGACCTGAGAGAGAGCTGCATACATTCAGGAAGGTAACCCATTCAAATGAAAAAGAAGCCTGCACAAGCAGGAAAATAGTAATATCAGTGGGAAAGGGGCCCCATACAAGCGGGGAGAGGTGACGTGTCCGAGGATCAAATCCAAGCAGGCAAGTAAGAACTGACGCTCCTTACTTCTCTGGCGAGAGCATTTTGTTGTGGAGAGGAATTGGTTGAGATAACTATTAAAATTTTTATGTTTTTTAAAAGATTCAAATCTTATCTTTATTTTTTATGGTCCATTTTGGGAACTTTACATGTAGATTAAAGTGAAGAAAGCCTTAAATAGTGAAAGAGTAAAATATAAGTATTATATGATGATATTTTATTTTTAAATTATTTTGTAAGAATATTTTTTATGTTTTTTTTTTAAGATTTAGCATTTATTTTATTTTATTTTACTTTATTTGTCTTTTAGAAAAAAAAAGGTTGATTTCTGAACTTTTTATTTAACAAAAAAGAGAAAATATTAAAAATATAATTTTTGTCTGAAAATTGGTGACTTTTACTTCACCCACTCTACTGTAACGACGTTACCAATCAGCCCCGAGAATAAGCCCAAAGTTTTGTACGTTTTTTAAAATTTCCCTTTTTCAAATTTTGAAACGACCTTCCTAAATGTTCTTAAGAAAATGAAATGTCGAATCTGTCACTCCAGTGGTCCCACCTAAATTGGCACTAATGTCAAGGTGGATCCAACGACCGACACTTGTTGTCTTTTTCTGGACCACATTTCTTTTCCTGCAGACAATTCTGGCTTTAACATTGGGGAGGGGGCCAGTTGCGGTGTGATCACATGGGGTGATGGGACTGGGAGCAAAAGCTGTCTGTGGTTATAATAATTAGAGTTCCGTGTGGCCGTGACCATTCAAGATAGAATAAGTAATTTAAGGCATCTTTCGTAAAAGAGGCGACTCCTCCTGTGGACTTATTTATCTTATAGCTATCCTCTTCTGAGGATTTTTAATCGGAGAAATCATTGAATTTCAGATTTAAGAAATATTAATGAGGTGTCACTCTTTATAATTTAAGTGTTTTTTTACCTTCATGAATTTACAAAATTCGAAAGGAGATGTGAAAACCAAAAAATCTGTTAAAAATAAGATATATTTATGGGTTTGAAGATTTGAAAAATCCCCACTTTCTCTCTTTTCATCCAACATGGAGAAAAAATTAGAAAGGACACTTCTCCCCGGACAGTATCTAAACATGCCCAGAGTCCCCGTGACTTTATCCTAGGAACTTCAATGGTAAAAAAGAGGAATTGGTTGAGATAACTTTTAAAATTTTTGTTTTTTTATTTAAATCTTATCTTGACTTCTTTAATGAAGTTACCAATCAGCCCCGAGAAAAAGCCAAAAGTTTTGGACGTTTTGGAAGTCACCAACATAACCAGTTCATGGCGGTAAAAATTTGAGAATTAAGTCCCATCAACCCAATTTTCAGATAATCCCCATTTCTAGATTTCACAACAAAACGAATTAAGCAGTGACCCAACTTGAAACCAATGCATATCACAAGACAGGGCCCAAAACCCACCACAAGAATTAGACAAGGAAGTCCCACCAACCCAAGCACAGAAATAGGTACAAAAAAATAATAATAATAATAAAATAGGCACAGAAATGAAGAACGGAGTATATGGTTGCATAGAAACGAGAGAACGAGAGCAGGTAGCAGCAACACTCATCGGCATCAACCTCTTCCTCTCCTCTCCTTTACCACCGTAGGGATTATGATCTGAAACTACTGCACTCCACTCTAAATCCAGAGATGGTTGACGGAGGACAGGAGTGTTGAAGTCGGTAATGATGATGGCCCAACTCTTCTTACTAATGCCTTGCATGTCGTCTTCCATTAACATGTGTATGTTAGTGAGAGGGGTGAGAGAAAGGTAATGAGCGGGATGCTTGGTGTTAAATTTTTTTTTCACCTAGAACTCTTAGAATACTTCATATTTGTGACACTTGACATCTTATTGTATACATGCTATGACACTTGCCAATTGCCATCCTATTGTAGAATTATTTCTTTACTTGTGCAAACCTGCAGAGCTTTTCAACCAGCGTGTTATGTTACTGTTCAGTCCAGCTCTCTCTGGATTTGGTGATGGCTACGACTTCCGGATTTCTTGTTAGTTCAAGGTGTTGGACGTCATCGTCTTAGGGTTGAGTCATTGCGGAAAGGATCGGGACAAACCTTCTTCAATTTTAGGATTTACCATACCATGGGATGCATATCCTATGTGATTTTACTACATCACTTTTATGATGAGAGTTCAACAAAGGGTGTTCTTATCATTTGTTTCAAAAAAAAAACAAAAACAAACGGACATTTGTTTCACAGTCAAACTAGAGAGGCTTAAGTAAAAATAAAGAACACAGGGGTCTTTTTGAAATTGCACGAAAATACAGGAGTCTTTTTGTAAAAATCTCTATAAAAATGCACATCATTACCCATACATTAATATACAAGTATTCCTTACCTTGTATATGCAACGGCCGTTCGTTTCGCCGATTAACTTGTTCCAATTTGAAAATATCTAAAGTGAGTGCCGATTTGTTATTTGAATGACTAACACTGCTTGAGTTTTAGGGAAAGCTGCTAGGGCCTCTGTAAGAAGGATTGATCGAGGCTACAAGAGTCACGATGAAGAAGGCCGGCGAGGCTTCTACTAGCGAAAGACAAAAGGATGTAGAAATGGGAGGCAGTGGAAGTCATGGTAATGGTGATTGTACTTGCACAGAGTCTCTCGACGAGGGTTCTACTAGCGAAAGACAAAAGGATGTAGAAATGGGAGGCGGTGGAAGTCATGGTAATGGTGATTGTACTTACACAGAGTCTCTCGACGAGGCTTCTACTAGCGAAAGACAAAAGGATGTAGAAATGGGAGGCAGTGGAAGTCATGGTAATGGTGATTGTACTTGCACAGAGGCACAATGGGTGGAATACATTAAAAAGAAACTCATTGAAAACAAAGTCTCTCGACAAGCGGGACAAGCGGGCATCGCCAAAGTCCCAGAATTTTGCCGAGATATACATGAAGCCTACAAGCCCTGTATCATCTCAATTGGTCCTTATCATCGGGGCAACTCTGAGACCGAGCCCATGGAGCAGCGTAAATGGCAGTGTCTGAATGAAATCCTCCACCGAAAAAGTGAAAGCCATTTAAACGAATGCTTCAGAGTACTTAAGGGCCTGGAGGTCGAGGCAAGAAGCTCGTATCTTGATGACTTCCAACTCAAAAGTACGTGCTTCGTGGAAATGATGTTGCTTGATGGTTGTTTCATGGTCGATTACCTCCGTCAGCCTTCAAAGTACATACCAGGCACCAGATCTTGGATGAGGACTCAAATAGATAATGATCTGCTCTTGGTAGAAAATCAGCTTCCTTTCTTTGTTCTCGAGAATATATTTCCCTTGGTCAAAGAGGAAAATGAGAGAGAAGGGTTAGCAGAACTTACCCTGAAGTTTTGCAGACACGTCCGTCCGTCCGACTCAAAACTCTCTCCTTCTTGGTTAGCTACAAGGAAATTGCAACATCTGCTCCATTCTTATCACGCATATCTTTTCTATGACAGCGGCCAAAAGAGTAGTGGGGCCATAGCACCAGATCAAATACGGACCATTCATAGTGCAAGTTTCCTCGAAGAATCGGGAATCGAGTTCAAAAGGGCGAAGCCAACAACCAAAGTTTTAGATGTAAGTTACAGTAATGGAGTCATTAAAATCACACCTTTGAAGATAGATGCCTTTACCGGTTCTCAATTTCGAAACCTCATTGCATTTGAGAAGTTCAACCCTTCCATAGAACCTCGGTTCACAGCATTTACTGAATTCATGGATTACATCATAAATGAATCTACGGATGTCACACTTCTCCGAAAGCATCGCATTATCGACCATGCACTTGGCAGCGATGGTGAAGTTGCCACTCTTTTCAACCAGTTAAACACTAGGACTTTTGATGATCTACCTCCGGACATGGCGGATATTTATACGGGCGCGCAAGCCTTTTACCGTAAGAAGAGGAACAAATGGAAGGCGAGCTTTAAGCAAAAGTATATGGACAGTCCATGGGCAATTATTTCCGTTGTTTTTGGAGGAGTCCTCATCCTTTTGCTAACCATTATTCAAGTCGTTTATGCTATATTATCTTATCATAAGCCTACATCTTAATTTTAGTTCCGCCAATGAATGTATTGTTGTGTCTATGTATATGACAAATATATATCTTGTGTGTGTGTTTATCTAATTATAGCAGTTCCAATAGTCACAAAGAAAGACTTGCGTATGCAAATTATGGACTTGAATTGAGAATCATCGATTTCTTGTGTGTGTGTGTGTGAGTGTGTTTATCTATTTATAGCAGTTCCAATATTCACAAGGCAAGACTTGCGTATGTAAATTATGGACTTAAATTAAGAATCATCCATTGTTATAATGGAGAGGGTACATGATGTTGAATCATGACATAATGTTTCTGAACTCTAAAGCTCAAATCTTGTGACTGCATTTTGGTGAGTATGGAAGATATGATTTTAGTTAGATTTGTGGGGTTTGGAGGGTTAAAGCTCATATGATTCGTTTTGCACTTGGGAGGCCTCTCTTTCAATTCCGACGTAGGGTTGGAAATGGGCATCCTATTATCTTACCATCAAAAGTATTGTTTTCCCAATAAAGCATGTTTGGAACATATTAGGTCCCCATAAGAAATCGAATTCAGAATCTACTATGGAATCTGGCAAAAATTCGAGTCCAGATCCGGATCTGTGTAATTTAGAATCTATTTGTGAATGCTCGCACCAAAAATACCCGTCGTAGGGCTTGTTTGTTTCTAGGAAGTTAAGTCTCTCGTCGCTCTCTCTCATCGCCCCCATCGCACCGAAAAAACTCGCTATGGTCCCTTATCATTACTTATTCGCTCTCCATTGACCGATTCCAAAGATCACCGATCATCCCTAAGGGCTTGTTTGGCAACTCTATTAGTAGAGTTGAGTAGAGTAAAGTTTTCATTTTTCAAAAATAAGTTACATCAAAAGTACTTTTTTCTACATTTCCCACCATATTCTTCCAGAAATAGTATAAAAGCAATCACTGAAAAGCCAAAAAACTCCATCTTTCAATAAAAAAGGTCAAAAAGATTACATCACAAACAACTAAAAACAAAATACCATCATAACTCACTTATATTTTATTATTTCTTTAAAATAATTTTTACACCACTCAACTCTATAAGTAAATCCCCCAAATAGGCCCTAAGGTCACGTTTGGCATCGGTTATTGCAGAGGATTCCTCCTTACATTTTCACATGATGGTGGATTTTTCACGTCGAGCCGGGGACGGATTTGAAGAGGACGGACAGAAATAACCTCTTCTATCGTTTATTCTGCAAGTCAGACCCCTCCCCCTCGGACGTGCATGACTCCATGGAATAGAGGAAAGGTGGAGCTACAACGGTAATATAAAAATAATAAGTCTTTGCTTTGGGAATATACCTTTTGGGTCTCTTAAACAAGATCTAAACCATTAGTCACCTTTAACAACTATAAAATGGCTACTTCACAAAATTTCAGTCGTTGATTCCTCTTTTATTTCGACATATGCGCCAAAATGTCTCCTATTATTGAACACATGAATCAAAACAATCTGCTTTTCCCAATTGTAGTAATTTGTGGGTCATCCCATCAAGCTCCGAATTTTCGTGGTTTTTCTATAACTCATTTGAAATTTTTACTAAAATCACTAGGCCCGTTGAGGAAGTTTTGCTTGTAATTTTTATAGAATCTTTAATTATTCAGACACCTTGAGATCGTGCGCTCAAAACCAGGTAAATATGCTAGAACTTCTGCATATCATAACCGAGTTTAAATCATTTTTAGGAAACTCGAAATCAGTTCAAAGCCCACCGGATTTTATTGATATAGAATCCAGAACAATGGAAAAATACTTATTATATATTTTTGAGACTGAGGAAATTTTTTGAGAAATTCGGCACAACAGATTTTTACATTCTGCGCATGCTTTAGTCCAAGAAATTTAATAAATTCAGTTTTAGCCAAAATCACGTGAAACCAAAGCGATTGAAAAGGTGACTGACAAACACATATAAAGAAACACCCCACATGACATGGAAATAAATAAAAACTTTTGGCATGTTTTCAAAAAAGTTTGTGAAGATTCGAACATTTAAAAAAATATAAAAATTTTTACAATTATTTCAATCAAGTCCTCTCCATAAGATATTTTATGAAATGACAAAAATGCCCTTATATCATTTTTCAAAATCTTTCTTTAATACATCATTTAAGAGAAATGATCAAGACGAACTCAAATGACTTAGTGAGGCCCACTTCAACAACCTTTTATGCATAAATAGTTAAAGAAAGGGGATTGCAAATCACTAAAAAACTAGGTTCATTAAACATAATTATGATCATCAAAATCAAAATGACGGGTTTTTGGGAGAAAAGTGGTTAAAATAAAAGATAGAAACCTATAATAAGATAAGGATAATTTTATTATTTTTTAAGCATTTTATAGAGAGAACTTGATTAAGGAAAAAGTGGAAAATTCTTTATACTTTTCTTTATATACTCACATCTTCATGTACTTCTTTTTTAAATTAGCATAAAATTTTTTACTTTTTAAAAATTTTTCCACTCAAATGGGAAAGAAGCCTCACAACCAGAAGGAAAGTCATATAAGTGGGAAAGGGGCCCATATAAGCAGGAAACCCAGGCAGTCAGGTAAAAACTAATACTCCTTACCTCTCAGGCGAGAGCCGTTTGTTGTGAAGAGGAATTGGCTAAGATAACTTTTAAGATTTTTAGATTTTTTTTAAATAATTCAAATCTGATCTTTACTATTTAGGGTCTATTTTGGAAACTTTACATGTGGATTGAAGTGAATAAAAGCCTCAAATAGCGTGAAAGAATAAAATATAAGTGAGTTACGATGATATTTTTTTTTAGTTGTTTTGTTTGTAGGAATATTTTTTATGTTTGTTTGAAAATTTGGCGATTATTTATTTTTATCTTTTAGAAAAAAAAAGAGGTTTATTTTTGAACTTTTTATTTAGAAAAAAGAGTTTTAAAATTTTATTATTTTAATATAATTTTATCTAAAAATTGGAGGCTTTGAGTCACTCACTCTACTAATGAGCAAAGACGCTACCAAACAGCCCCCGAGAATAAGCAAAAAGTTTTGTATGTTTTTTTAAGATTTCCCTTTTTCAAATTTTGAAACGACTTTCATACAGAAGATGATCCCTGTTTGATCCAAACATGGAAACCCTGTTTGGACGAACCAGGAGGTGCCACATGGGGGAAGTCCAATCATCCCATCCCATCTCTCCCTTAAAAAAAATTAAAAAAAAAATATTACAAACCCCCCCCCCCCACACACACGTGGCACCCCCTGGTTGTTTGGACCAAACGGGATCCTCTTCCCTTTCATAAATATTCTTAAGAAAATGAAATGTCGAATCTGTCACTCCAGGGGTCCTACCCAATTTGGCACTAATGTCAAGGTGGGTCCAACGAATGACACTTGTTGTCTTTTTCTGTACCACATTTCTTCTCCTGCCGACAATCCTGGCTTTTACGTGCACATATGTAGCACGATTTATTAGGGAGGGGGCCAGTGGCGGTGTGATCACATGGGTGATGGGACTGGAGAGCTGAAGCTGTCTGTGGTTACAATAATTAGAGTCCGGGACGCCGTGACCGTTGAAAAAGAAGAAATAATTAGATTCCACTGACTTTAGGGGCAGTTTGGGGCTTTAGTATTAGGTGAACCGAAGATTATTTTTAAAAAAGTAAAATATACGTGGGTTTGGATAGTATTTTATTTTAAGTTGTTTATTTTAGAAACTTTTTTGGCCTTTTGTATTAATTGTGGAGTTTTTTTATTTTTTAATAGGGAAATAAGGTTATTTTCTTATTTTATTTATAAAATATAGAGGAAAATTTTAATTAAAGTGCTTTGGATGGGAATTTTTTTTTTAGAAATGAGAGCTTTACCTTACTTTACTCTATTAGTAGAGCTGCCAAACAAGTAAGCTTAGAAATTTTGATGTAGAGAAATGTAAAAGATAAATAAATAAATAAGGAAGCGGATCCCCTGTTTGGACCAATCATGAGGTGACACATGGGGAAATTTCAAGTCAGCATATCCCATCTCTTCCAAGGAAAAGAAAAAAAAATTCATCTCTCCCCATGTGTCACCCCCTGATTGGTCCAAACAGGGTTTCCCTGTTTGGGGATCCGTTTCCAATAAATAAATAGAGCAAAAGATGACACCGAAGTGCTGACCTTGCTGTCATTTGGTAAATTCACCTCATTAGAAAATCGGAAGAGAACCCTCACCATTAGAGCACCTGCAAGAAACACTTTACATTTGGATATGTCTTTTTCAAAGCAAAGACTTATATGGCATAAAAAAGGCATATGTCAATTTGACATCTCACTTTGGAAAACTTTAAGAAAAATGTCAAATTATTTAATTATTATTTCATTTTAAATTTGACATTTACTTGTACCAACTTCAAATGCATTTACCCTCATCACCAGTATTTTATTTAACAAAAAGAAAAAGCAAAGGCATATCACTTTATGGTCTGCCAAACTTGGCGTACCAACACAATTTTCAAATACCACGTATGATTTGACCATTCTCGCGGGGGCAAAGCCATATACAAATTACAGCAGCTGCAGCTGGGGGTATGATTTGGACAAATAAAGTCGGAGAAGCTCTTAAAAAACAAATGTCCACAAGCGGGGCTCTGCATTCAATTTTAGTGCTTCCGCTGTTGGGTTGTCTTCTTGCAAAAAAAAAAAAAAACCGTGCGGAGTTAAGCGTGTTTAAAATTGTGTCAATCTTTTTCACAATTTCTAAAAAATAAAATCGCATTCACACCACATATTTTAGAAATTTGGATTTCGGGCGTGAGGCTGATAATGTATTTGTTATACATAGAAAAATTGCAGATGTTGGAAAAAAAAAATTAAGAAATAAAAATGAGAAGAAAGAGGTTTTGAGTTAAGGAGAGGTGAGGGAAGACCATAAACAGTCATGCATTTTACGTCTACAAATTTCGCATGTGTAAGTGGGACATGAAAAAATGCCCATTTTTAAATATAAATAGTACACATGTGCAATCTGTCATTGTGTATGTTTTGAAGCATCATTTTTTACTTGAGTAAACATTGAACATTTTGAATCACATATAAGCCAATTAAAATTTGAAATGGTTGAAATTGAACACGACTTGCGAGAAACAAAAGGGCATTATAGCATTTAATAATACGACGTGGCCCAAGGGGGATTGCATTCTTAATTGAAATTTTAGTAATTTTTTATTTTGTTTTTATAGTAGTCACCCCAAGATCTTTTGTCCTGCTTCCGCCCTGATTGTAGGTTGAAGCCGTGAAGGCATGTGTCGCATGGGAATTGTCGCGTAAAAGGCATCTTTCCCAACCATCACCATTGCTTGTTTTATTTTCTCTGAAGGCATGTGTCACATAAGAATTGTCGCGTAAAGGCATCTTTCCCAACAATCACCATTGCTTGTTTTATTTTCTCTATGTTCCTCGGTCGTATACTCGTGTTTGGAATTGGATTGGAACAACCTTCCTTCTTTACCCCCGAGAAAAGGACAACCGACCATTTTGTCATCCTCGTCTGTGCCCGCATGCCCATCTGAGCTCCAGCCAATTCACATTGAATAATATGTCAACCAACCATTCTCCTCTGGTTGCACTATCCAAGGTGGGCCATACACATCTCCTGTGCATCACTTGACTAAAATCTCAGAGATAATTATGCCAGTACAGTGGCATGTTTCTTTGTAAGATTTCATTACAACATCGTGTTATACTGGGGTTTATTGGATACGATGTAACATCTTATTCTTTAATAATTGAAATGTCATAATTTTTTGGGGCTTTTGGCAACAGGTCCCTCAATATTTGATTTTATGATCTTATATCCACCATCTCTTGTCATAGTGTGATAGGTCATTTTTTTCAATTTGAAGACTTAAAATGTCTAAGTTACCATTTCTTTAAAGATAAATCATATCCCATGATTAGTGAGATATGTCTTTAATAATGGTTAAATACCATTTCAAAAGACAAATAAAATTCAAAAACAGAAATAGATTTCAAGGATTCAAAATTTTGAATAAATCTGTACAAAACTCAGATAAATTCGTATAAAAAACAAATAAATTTGACAAAACTCAAAACGTATATAAATTTGATAAAAACTCAGCTAAATTTATCTAGAACTCAGATAAATTTATTCTAAAACTCAAATAAATCTGTCTTGAGCTCAGATAAATTTGTATAAAATACAAATAAATTTGAAAAAAATTCAAAATTTAGATAAATTTGATAAAAACTCAGCTACATTTGTCCAGAACTAATACAAATTTGTTCTGGAACTCAAATCAATCTGTCCAGAACTTAGATAAATTCGTATAAAATACAAATAAATTTGACAAAATCTCAAAACTTAGATAATTTTGATAAAAATTCAGTTAGATTTGTCCAAAATTCAGATAAATTTGTTCTAGAACTCAAAGAAATCTATCAAGAACTCAGATAAATTCTTATAAAATACAAATAAATTTGACAGAAATTGAAAACTCAAATAAATATGATAAAAACTCAGTTAGATTTGTCCAGACCTCGAATAAATTTGCTCTAGAATTCAAATAAATCTTTCCAAAACTTAGAAAACTTATATAAAACACAAATAAATTTGACAAAAACTCAAAACTCGGATAAATCTGATAAAAACTCAGCTAGATTTGTCCATAACTCAAATAAATTTGTTCTAGAACTCAAATAAATTTATCCAAAACTCAAATAAACTCATATAAAACACAAATGAATTTGACAAAAACTCAAAACTTAGATAAATCTGGTAAAAACTCAGCTAGATTTGTTCAGAACTCAGATAAATTAAAAAAAAAAAAAAAACTTAGATAAATTTCGCAGTAACTCAAATAAGCAGTGGTCTTCGACCAGAAACTACCCTTTTTCTCCGGCAACAGCGTGAAACTAAAGATTTTCTCAGATCTTCATTGCCTCTGCCTCCACTGTGCTTTTCTCTGCAACTTCTGATCGTCTTCTCCGTAAACTTAGATCTGTGTCTTCCTCTTCGGAAATCGGGCGCTATAGCAGAGCCCTAGACCTTCTCTATTCTGGTTCTGCAGCAATAATCAAGAGATGACAATATATTGTCTTTCTCTTTGCAGATGAATGAAGTCCCTCGTTCCTAAAGAAGAAGACGGAAGGGGTTTTTTGGGACAATAGAGAATGAGAGAGAACTTGGCCTAGGAATGGGGGAGAATGGACGATTTAAACTTTTAAAATTCAAAGTTTTATGCTCAAACTGTTGAAAGTAGGGTTGTAAACGGGTCGGTTCCGATTCGGGTCTATGGTGGACCTGGAACCGGAACCGTTAAGGAGAAGGTAGAACTAGATCCGGACCCGAAACAATTTTTGAACCGGTTTCTTGGCTCTGGAACCGAAATCAGAACTATATATGGGACGGGTCTGGATCTAGGTCCAGGTCTAGGTAGAGAATAATATTAAAAAAATACAGTTCTTAGGTAAAAATTTCGAAAATTATGGTAATATGTTGGGTCTCGGGTCCACGGGTCAGAATCAAGGTGGAACCGAACTCGGATCCATTTACTTATCGGGGCTTAAATAAGGTCCCAGACCCGGTTTTTAATGGGTCGGAACCTTTGAAGAATCGAAGACCCATTTACATCCCTAGTTGAAAGGGGCAAATTAGTCATGCAAAAATATGATGTGGCATATTAGGGACCTTTCACCAAAATATCTCCAGCTATATGTACTATAGACATTAAAGAAAAAGTTGTTGAACTTGCTGCCTCAGAAGACCGTACTCAGGGACTTGTGGCTAATTTACCCTATTTTTTTTTCATTAGGATTTTAAATTCCCATGAACCTAAAAGGCTTTAAATGATCTTTTGGAATTTCTGAAATTTCACTCTCAGCATGTTTGTTAGAATTTCAAATGATCAATTACGAGGAGGGATTTGGAACTTCACTTAAGGGGATAGCTTTTAGAGAATTTGAAATTTGTCCAGACATGAGTTCTAAAATTTCCAGTAAAGACCCTTTATCTTTAGGTGGTATTGTTTGCTCTCATTTACACACATTAATGTTATTCATGTGTAACATTTATGCATATGTACATTTGTATGAGGTTAGATGCGCAAATAAAGTGTGAAAATAAAACTGGCGCACAACGTGCTCTCTCTCTCTCTCTATATATATAGGGGCCAGCTCTCCTAAGCTCAAGCGTAGGATAAGGTAAGCTCAAGAATGTGGTGGGGCCTACCTGGGGACCCACGGGGATAGGGATGGGGGGGGGGGGGGGATTTTAAGAACTCCCTGTGATCATTCTCTTTGCTAAAAAATCAGCTCCAACTGTGATTTCTATCACCTCCACATCGGCTCAAAAGTTTAATGGTCAACAGTCCATTTGGATCGATATATAGTCGATCCAACGGTCCAGATAAGTCAGATCTAACCAAAAGTTGGTGGACATGTGCAATATAGGGAGGTCATGTGTTTGGTTTATTTGGATAGACCAAAGGTGGGCCCCATAAGCATGAGCTTACAAAATTTTATCCTAAGCTTGAGCCTATGAGAGACTTGCTTATATATATATATATATATGAAGAATTTCATAACTCCTTACTCAAAAGGCGCTGGTACAATCTTAACATACGACTAACCCAGGTATCAAAACCCTTGCAGTTCATGATGTGGGCTCTAAATTTTTAATTAGAACTTCTCTAATTTTTAACCGAGAAGTGTTTAGTTTCTTGTCTTCAATCTTCATATTTTTACCAAGAGTAGTGAGAATCAAAAGGTGGTGATAGGGTTTAATAATTCTGAAATGTCCCAAGGGGAATTGCATTCTCAACAAGGAATTAAGGAAATTGTGTAAGGAAGATTTTCATATTAACACACACACACACACACACACACACACACACACACACACACACATATGGGCAACGCTACACAACGACCGAGCATTTTTTAGGAGAAAACGCCCCTCCTAATTGGGCCCACTGGAATACATGATAATTACGAAAATGAATTGGATGAAAAAAATCTTTATGAGGCATATCTATTTGCAAAATCTTGAGTCCATAAAATCATTATAACCTTTTGATACATGACCCTAAAATTTAATAATTTAGAGTCATCGTTTTATTATGATTTCAGTCCAACGATAATAAAAGATTAAATGAGACCATTCATGGTGACTACTACGCGAGTAAGGAGAGGGAATCCTCATATTTAGGTTGTTGGCATTGGATATGGATCTAATGTGTCTCCTTCATGGCGGACCTAGGATTTTTGGCTGGAGTGTGGTAAACTATTGCTCAACTTTGATGACTTTTTTCATATGAACAATATCAAAAGAGAAAATCCATTACATTTAAGCAGACACAACTTCCCAGATTTCCTGCCCAATTGAAGGATCTTCTCACTATCTCTCTCAAATTCAAGTGATCATCAATTTCTTATTATCAAAACAACCTAAGATAGTATTTCTTTTAATCCTAAGTGTTTGGATGCCTTGAAATGGTGATTTGGGTGAGCATCCTATTACCCAATTCGGGTTCCCAAAGGGGTTTTATTTGTATATAAGAGAATTTGGCTGCATGCACTTACCTAAGCTATAAAAGAAATTCCCTATAATTGGTAATGGGCTCACGGCAAAGAAGAAAAATTGCCACTTAAATGTAACTCAAATTATCCAAACATATGAGTTCTAAGACTCGATTTATATATGAGTCGAAGATTAAAGTGTACCTAACAGTGGTTTGGTCATCTTCAAATTTGTAGATATGCTCAGATTTGTTGATTTACGGCTTAGGGTTTGGATTAGGATTTGAAGATAGGATCTGGAGATTATGGGCTTAAACTTAGGTATAGAGTGAATAAGATTATATTACATCCAAGTAGGGAGGGAGATTGCTTTATTTAAGGTAATTTTGTGAGAAAGAGACTAACGACGAGGGGAATGGCGACGAAAAGCTTGATAACCGCACAGATGACCCCTCACTCTCAGTAGAAAGAAGATGTAAAAACAGAACGGCGTAAAGAGGATCCAATGTTCTCAATGGGAAGAAGATGTCGAAAAAAAAAAGTGTTTTCACCAAGGTTTTGTGACATGGGGCCATCACAAGACTTAAACGTGGGGCAAATATTTATTAGATATATACGGGATAGGTCCATGCCCATTCAATCTCTGATCGTTTCAAAATCGACATGGGGCGAGTCTTCCTTAGTCTCTTAGTAGTGTGAGAGTAACACCCATAGGAGTGTGTGTGTGTGTGTGTGCGTGTATATATATATATATATATATATATGGGCAATGCTCTCCTAAACTAAAGCTTAGGATAAAATTTCGTAAGCTCATGCTTGTGGGGCCCACTCTTAGTCCATTTAAATAGATCAAACACATGATATGTATGAAAGTAAGGAGTGAAACCCTTCTGGCATTGGATATGGATTTGAGGGCCCCCACCCCTTACTCTCAATGCCAACAGCCTAAATGTAAGGGGCCACCCCTTCCGCTTTCACAGTACCATGACAGTACTGTGAGAGTAAGGGTGAGCCTCCCACCCATATCCAATGCAAATATCTCCATATATATATATATGAATTTATTATAGGAGCCAGCTCTTCTAAGCTCAAGCTTAGGATAATATAAGTTCAAGTGTATGGTAGGGCCCACCTGGGGACCCATATGGGGATGGGGGTGGGGGGGATTTCAAGGACTCTCAAGGATCTTTCTCTCTGCAAAAAATCAGCTCTAACCGTGATTTCTATCATTTTCATATGGGCCCAAAAGTTTAATGGTCAATATGCCATTCGAATCGATACATAGTCAATCCAACGGTCTAGTAAATTTGGATATAACTGAAAATTGGTGGATATATCCAATTTAGAGAGTTCATGTGTTTGGTCCATTTGGACCAAAGGTGGGCCCCATAAACAAAAGCTTATAAGATTTTATCCTAAATTTGAGCTTAGAAAAGCCTTACTTTTTATTTTATCAACAACCGTTATCACATAGTCACGGCGAAATTTTTTTGCAGGGCCGACTTGTAGGTCTGAAAATAATCTGCCAAAAACCAAACAACTATTGTGTGTTTAAAATAAGAAAAGCAAATGCCAGCACAATTCAGCACAAAAAGAAAAACAAAAATGCTCACACACTCAACTCAACTCAACTCAACTCAAGGTTGACTGTTTTGGCACCTGGTTATTCGTGGTCATTTGGGTTCATTCACCGTACAGCTGGAAAAAACGCAAAGGTAAGAAAAGCAAATGGATGGTCACCAGCGCTCTGCCCATCTTATAACTTGAAATACAAGCTTATAAGTTTTGATTGTCTTAAAAAAAAAAAAAAAAACTGAAATGCAAGCAACGCTTTTTTTTCTCACCGGTCCGTGCGTGGAGAAAAATTGACTTCTTCTCCGTCGCAGAAGGGAAAGATGGCTTACGAGGCTGTTGTTACCTCTGTTGCAGAAAGGCTGGATGATCTTCTCATTCAAGACGCACCCCTCTTCAAACGCGAAATTACATGGATTCACACAGAATTGAATAAGTTGAGACGTTTTATGAAAGACGCCGATTCCAGACAGAGCGAAGATAGAGAAGTGAAGAATTGGTTGGCACAAATCAGAGGCCTTTGTTATGATCTTGAAGATGTCCTCGACACCTTCTTCCTCAGTCAAAGTGCAGAAAAGGGGGATGGATTTCTAGACAATCTGAAAAGGCCCTCCTCTTTTCTAGGCAAACGAAGAGGTCGCCACGAGGTCGCCAAACAGATTCAGCAATTAAAGCAAAAGATGAGTGACATCTCAAGACAGAGGGAAGATTATGGCATAAGGGATATCAATAAAGGAAGACAAGAGGCAAGTTCTTCAGGCCAAAGTTTACAAGATCGCAGGCGGTTTTCTGCCGTGCTCGAAGAACCCGAAGTAGTTGGTCTGCAAGAAGAAATCAGCGCTTTGAAGAAACAGTTGATCCATGGGGAGCGAAGGCGTTGTGTGGTTTCCATAGTTGGCATGGGCGGTTTAGGTAAAACCTCTCTCGCAAGAAAAGTTTATCATGATGTTAAAGATGAATTTGATTGTCATGCCTTTATTTACCTATCTCAAAACTTTAGAAAGAAAGATGTCTTGATACGCGTTATAACATGCGTAATGAGCAAATCTCGAGCGGAGATAGAGAATTTGCCTCAGGACGAATTGGGGACGATGCTTCGTGATCACTTGGAAGGGAAGAAGTATCTGGTGGTCATTGATGATATATGGTCTATAGACGCATGGGACTATTTAAAACTCATACTGCCAGACACAGGTCAGAGCAAGAGCAGAGTAATGCTTACCACTCGCATCAAACATGTAGCTTTACATGCTGACCCAGTAAGCCGTCCCCATGAGATGCGCCTTCTTAATGACTATGAGGGCTGGGAATTGTTCATGAAAAAAGTCTTTCCAGGAGAAAACCCCTCAGCAGCTTGCCCATCAGAGTTGGAAAAAACAGGGAGAGAGATACTTGCAAAGTGTGGAGGTCTGCCACTAACTATTTTGGTCTTAGGAGGTCTCTTAGCAGGAAAAGAAAAGACGTTTCGTGAATGGTTCAATGTTCTTGAGTCTGTATCTCGGCATCTCACTGAAATCTCTGCATCGTGTATGCAAATATTAGCTTTGAGTTATTGGGATTTGCCCTATTACCTGAAACCATGCTTTTTATATCTCGGACTTTTCCCAGGGGATTATGAAATCAATTCATCGAAACTAATCAGGTTGTGGATTGCTGAAGGTTTCATTGAGCAGAGAGATGGCATGGCGGAAGATGTTGGAGAAGACTACTTGGAGGAGCTGGCTTGTAGGAGCATGATTGAAGTAGTAGCAAAGAAATCTAATGGATTAGTTGACAAATGCCGTGTCCATGATCTTTTACTTGACGTCTCAATATCTGAAGCTAGCCAACAAAATTTCTTTAAAATTTACCAAGATTCTAACACTAGTTCATCTTCAACTAGTGTGAGGCGACTAGCATTCCATGGCAATCCTGATGTATATGAAACTTCAAAAAGCTCAAATGAGAGCCTTCGTTCCGTGTTATACTTCTCCGACTCTGAAGTTCCTTTGTCGAAATTACTGAACACAAGACCCAAATTACTAAGAGTGTTGAAGGCAGATTTTGTAGACTTTTCAAAAGAGGCATTACCTAAGGACATCGGAGTTTTTGCTCATTTAAGGTATTTGGAAATTGGATATAGTCCATCTGATCGTGTTCGGCTTCCACTTCCACCATCCATTGGCGACCTGTCTAACTTACAAACTCTATATGTATGGGGCAGTGCAAATTCCTTACCTAAAGAAATTTCCAATTTGAAGCAATTGAGGCATCTACAGGCTTTGGGGTATGATATTGATGGGCATCCACAACTTGAGAATTTAAGAAACCTCTGTACATTATACATAAGCGCTGGCAGTTGGATGAAAGATGGCTTTGACAAGCTAACTAATCTTAGAGAATTACAAATAGCCGGAGACATAACTTCATACTGTATGAAACTGTCCGACACCATTCAGAAATCGCACAATCTCCAATTGCTTGATCTAAGCCTTGTGTCTTCATGCCCAACGTTTATGCCCTTTACACGTCATTTGCATCTCTATGAGATGTTTTTGAATGGAAGAATAGGGAAACTACCGGAGCTGCCGCCGAACCTTGCCAAGCTGACTTTGCTTGGTTCTGAATTGCAAGAAGATGCCATTTCTACATTGGAGAAACTGTCAAACCTTAAGATTCTTATGTTAGGCGACGGCTCGTATATTAGCAAGAAAATGATTTGCTCTTCGGGAGGATTTCCTCGGTTGGAATTGTTAACACTCCTAAGGTTGTCCATAGAGGAATTGATAGTTGAGGAAGGAGCAATGCCAGATATCAAAAGTGTAGAACTCCAGTTACTTCCTAATCTTTCGACAACTACTCTCCCCAGTCAAGTCTGTGATCGTGTGAAGAGAAGCTGAGCATGAATGGAATCGGGAGAAAATCAGGTAATTTATATTTTCCATTTCATTATATAATTCGAGGATTTATGCTTATAAAGATTCTATACCCTCCAGTGATGTTTCAAACCGTAGATAGCTTTATCCTACTATATAGAATACATCCAAAGCTTCTTGTTTTTTTTTTTTTTTTTTTGGGAAAAAAAAAAAAAAAAAAAAACAAGAAGCTTTGCAAAAGCTGTGGCGGATTCAAATCCATTGCTAAAGATATTTATGGGGTGATGGAATCTTTTGAGCAAGTGGAACCTGGATGGAGCACATTTATAGATGGGGTACACAAAAAATATTATCTTGATTTTGTGTATCCTTGACTTTGTGTATCTTCAAAATTTTCTTTTTAATTTGTAACAGGATTAGAATTACTCACAACCTCCAATGAGCACATTTTTAAACTAATTTACAGGTCCTTCTAATCTTTGATATACAACTTGGATGATTGAATTTCTTGGCCTGTACAATCTGTTGTGGGCGATACTAAAACATTGTGATTAATTATCAGTTGATCTATTAATTTCTCATGAAAATTAAATTTCTTCTTTATTATTTTGTTTCCAAGAGGTGAATGAAAGCTAAAAACTTGTGCTTCTATTTTTCTTATCAAGATAGAAAGAATACTTGTATCTTATTTTTAGTAGCATTATTTGAGACTTATGTGAATTAGAGGTAGTGTGATGGTCCCTGCTAACACCATGCAACATGGATAAAATTTCTTCATTCCAAAAAATTCATATATTAGGTCCTTGGGAGATGAGCATCATGGAATCACATCTATGATACGATCATATTCTACAGAGGCCAATTGTAGTCATTTAACCATTCATAGTTCTCTTGACCATGTTATCTACCCAGCGACTACACTAGCCAATAAAGTTTTGGGCTAGGGTATGTTCTCACTGGGCCCAACATTTAAATGGGATGTTTATAAATCTTCATTTTTTTTATATCTTCAAATGTCTCTCATTCAAAACTTTTTCCTTTTTCAAATGATCTTTTTTCCTGCAAAGATTAGAAAGAAATAAACCTGATTGAAGTCCTAACCCATTGAGTTCTTCATTTGATCTTTACATTAAGATTTAATTTTGTTTTTTATGAAGGAGAGCCGAGGCAGCTATGGAATCCCACTTGAATTGACAGGCAAACATGAAATACATCTGAAACCAAGGTGAGATTATTTAATATGAAATTCTAAAATTGGGTTATATGTTGTTATCTCAATGCCTATTGAATTTGTTGTATCATCATATTATTTCACCAATCATAGAAAAGGAAAACATAATGCCTATTGAATTTGTTGTATCATCATATTATTTCACCAATCATAGAAAAGGAAAACCTAATCCTCTAATGTAGGAATGTTGTGCGGGATTTTCCATCCCTACCTTTATTTTAGCAGGGTTCCACTCATGTAAACTATATGGGAATTGAAAATCCAACACCATCCCGTTTGATATTGCTCCAGGTGAAAAAAGTGTTGTGCCAGCATGTCCATTTCATTTTTAATTGCCAAACACATTGTTATCCAACTATTGTAGAATTTATCTCATTGAAGTGCTTGTAAATTTCATAACTCTAGGATTTTGTATCATTCTCAGCTTGTTTTAACGATTTTTTTTTTTTTTTTTTTTTGCTACAAGTGTATTAACGAGTTTTATATGCAATCTTGTGCTTTGCAGGTGATATTAAATTTCACCAAATGCGGCAACTAGTGCTTTGGATTCAAATGAACAGTGGTGGCAAGAAATCTGTTTCCTTTTCTTTTTCTTCATCATCTTATTTTATAAGTTGTTCGTGAACTATGTGAAAATTGTCACTGTGTGGTTCTAGACTGGGTTTGTACCGTTAACTATCAACTTGTCGATGTGGTGTTCTTTTCCTCGTTGATTGCATTTATATAATGTTGGATGGTGTGTTTTCTTTCTATATATTGTTATGTTGTCATCTACTCTCTCTTCTTTATGGTTGTCAATGAGCTTAGCCAGCTTGGCTCAGCTCAATTAGGCTCAAGCTCAAGAAGCTAATAAATAACTAATTCAAGCTCAAGCGTGCTCAGTTAGCTCATGGGTTAAACTTGAGCAATGGCGTTGGTTGCTTAGCTTAGCTTAAATTTGCTGGGTGGTTCGTTCAACCTATGCGTGAAAGGAGACATCAAAGATACGGAGAAATAGAAGATACAGGTGTGAGTTCGATGAGATGAGGATGACAAAGAAGCCACCGTGGGTATATGAGGATCTGATGGTGAAGATCTGTACAGTGTGTAGGACATATATGGTAATGACAATCAATGCCATTTACAAAAAGATTGGATTGTTTTCTTGGATGGTTTTAGGCAAAAGTGTCTTAAAAATCGTAGTTCATGTGGCTTTTTGTGGAGTTTTCTAGCCTGACCCCTAGTTGGTGTGTGGTCATAGGAGCTTTGAAGTGGTTTTGTTCAGGCACAAGTGTTTCTTGAGTGGTTCAGCTCATTTTATGGTGATCTCTGTTGAGGTCAACGTCCATCCTCGCTCCTGAGCGGTCATAATTGTAGTTGTGCCCTCGCCCTCATCATAAAATTATTGTGGTATCGTTTCCTATCACCAATTGGTTTTGGGATAAGTGGTACCTTAATGGGGTGTAAGATCCTACAAGTGGTATCAGAGTTTGGTAGGTCAGGTGTTCGAGTCAAGGGACACGCGTTTTGCAAGTTCGCGGTAGGAGTCGTCATGGGTGTGCCGTTGAGAGAGGGATTGTTGAGGTCAACGTCCACCCTCGCTCCTGAGCGGTTGTAATTGTGGTTGAGACTTTGCCCTCATTATAAAACTATTGTGGTGCCGTTTCTGATCACTAATTGGTTTTGGGATAAGTTGTACCTCAATAGGGTGTAAGATTCTACAATCTTATTCTCGAGAACCTATTTCGGGGATTTTGGGATTTGTGGGTCTGGATAAAAGTATTTGGATACAAGTCCAAGCAAGAAGCGTATACTTGGATGACATTCATCTTGAAAGTATGGACTTCATGGAAATGATGCTGCTGGATGGTTGTTTCATTGTCGATTACCTTCATCGGCCTTTGTAATACATACCAGACACTAGAACATGGATGGAGTATCAAATAAATAATGACCTGCTCTTGCCAAAAAATCAGCTTCCTTTCTTTGTTCTTAACCATATATATATTCCTTGATCAAAGAGGAAAGAGAGATAGAAGTGTTACAAGATCTTGTCCTAAAATTTTGCAGCCTTGTCTGTGCCAAAAGGACAACACTCAGTGTTGCCATGTTAAGTGGTATGAACTTTCGACATTTGCTCCATTTTTATCATACATATCTTTTCTACGATGAGCGCGGAAGAAGTAATCAACCTATAGAATAAGAGATGGTTAAGACCATTCATACTGCAAGGTTCTTTAAAAAAGTAGGAAGCAAGAAGATGATTGACAAAGTGATAGATGTTATATTGAACACCACACCCTTACTCACAGACGCTTTTACCGTTTCTCAATATAGAAACCTTATCGCCTTTGAGAAGTTAGACCCTACCATTGAACCTCAGTTCACAGCCTTTGCTCCGAGATTACCTTACTCCTTCTGCGCTCGTTGTAGAAATCTAGGGATGTTATACTGCTTTGAGAGAAAGGCATTATTGAACATGCCCTTGGTAGTAATGAAGAAGTTGCTAATGTTTTCAACCAGTTAACTATTGGGACTTTTGAATACCGTACTTTAGAACTAGCAATTCTTTATAGGCCTGTATAGGGAGGCTGATAAATACTGCAAAAAGAAGAAGAACCAATGGATGGCGAAGTTGATACGAGACCATTTTAAGTAGTCCATGGGCAATTACTTACATTGGATTTGGAGTCCTTATCCTTATATTCGGTGTTATTCAAGTTGTTATGACTATGTTAAACTACATTAAGCATTATTCTTTCGGCTATGTTAAACTACATTAAGCATAATTCTTTCTGCCATTGAATGTATTCTTGTGCTTTATTTAAATATTTATGGATGCAAGTGAGAACATTTCTGCCAAATTAATGAATGGGATTTTTACGAACTACTTTCATTTAATCCTATTTTTTCACAAGTTAATGACAATATTTTTGAAAATGCCACCAGAGTGGTTTGATTTATATTCCGTTTTTTCTTTTGCGGTCTTACCCATTAATAAATAATACCGTAGGTCATTATAGCATATGGTATCTAAACGCCTGATCCCTTGTTTTGTTGAAATAGGCTGGGCAAACCGTTTCGATTGGTCCCACCGAGCCACGTGGCAAATTTGCCACCTCAGCTATGACCCTCTTCTGAAATCAATAAAGAAGGACAGGGCCTTTCTTGCAAATAGAATAGCTTGTTCCCCACAATCCGTATGCTCTTCCAGTGGTACAGAAAATCTGCTCCTAGACCAGACTTCTTAGGTGAAGATAGTCTGACCTCTCTCTTTTCCAAGTACGGTCAGATCCTCTTCTCTAGTGTCGGCGACAGAAAGTTCTCAGCGTCGTCTTCTTCTTCTTCTCCGGCACAGGAGAGAAGTCCGGGGGAGAGTTTAAGTTAATGCCCATCAAATTTCGCATATTGGCCCCTCCAAGAATCTTCTTCCTTCAAACTGGCCCATTTTAAGATAATACATACCGTTTAATCCAAAGAATTTAATAAACTCAATTTTAATTGAAATCATGTGAAACCAGTGCTATTTAAAAGGTAACTGATAAACAAATATAAAGAAAACCCACATGACATGGAATTCAATAAAAACCAACACTGTCTGTCGGACTGTCAAGTTGAGGTACAATTTCTTAATTTCTGCAGTGCAGGATTTTGCATTTAACATGCAGACAGAATATCTGTAGGCCTGTTTGTTTGCTTAAATTCGGAAGATCACGCGTGAGAGAATTTTAAAGTCTCCAAATATTTTACCCCTGCAGTTCTTTAAACAGCTGTGGTAATTAACTATTCATGCTGAAGATAAACAAAATGAGTAGGAAATAAGTAACGGAGCAAAAGTTTATCTGACTTTGAAGTTATGGAGCAAGTAGGTTCAAATATTGCACGGTGAGACAGCAGCGTCCTCGGGTTGTATGTTCAATTATGCGAGCACCAAATCTTGGGAATTAAGGAAAATATTCTCTACTAGCACCGGGGTGCGGGAGCTCATTGTCCATGTAGGGATGGCAATGGGTCAGGTTTAAAAGGGGACCGCCTGCCCTACTCTTTTGATATGATAGTCGGTCTTGCTTTATTTGAGACAGATTTGGATTTTGTTGATATAATATATATATATATATTTAATTCAAGTAATAAATTGAGATTTTTTACCTTTGAATTCGTTTCGACACTGGTCCAAATGGAGTGGATTTGGTATCACAGACCAACAACCGATCACGACACAAATTAGATTTAGATGAGATAAACTTAAAAGACAAAATGTATTTGGATTTACCCAAACCCACCTAGTTGCCCCAATGAAGTAGTAGTCCCTCCCCCAACTTACATGGGAGGAAGGATGACCAAGTGTTCTCCTTGCGTTCTGCAACCAGCTGGAGTCCATGTTTACACAATTAATGGGGAAGTGGACAGTAAGATGTGGGCACATGCGATTGTGGGGTGAAGGCATCTTTCTCAACCTTTCATGTCTTATCTTAGATGTGGTCACCTGTGATTGTAGGGTGATGGCGTTGAGATTAACGTCTATCCTTGCTCCTGAATGTTCATAATTATGACAAAGTCTTCGCCCACACCATAAAACTATTGTTGTGCCGTTTCCTCTTACCAGTTGGTTTTGGGATAAGTGATACCTTAATCAGGTGTAAGATCCTACAAGTGGTATCAGAGCCTGGTAGATCGGTTGTTCGAGTTACGGGATACGTATTTTGCGAGTTCACAGCAAAAGTCGCGGTGAGTGTACCTTTGAGGGAGGGATTGTTGAGGTCAACGCCCCACCCTCGCTTCTGAGCGGTCATAATTGTGATCGAGCCCTCGCTCTCACCATAAAACTATTGTTGTGCCGTTTCCTATCACCACATTATAAAACTATTGTTATTCCGTTTCTTATTACCAATTGATTTTGGGATAAGTGGTACCTCAATGGGGTATAAGATCCTACACTGGGCACATGTGATTGTGTGGGTTGAATGTATCTTTCTCTTCCTTCCATGGTTTATCTATTCTTTTTGTACATTGGTTGTAATATATATTTTTTGCCCTTTCTTCTGAAAAGGAACCACCAACAGTTTAGTATTCCGCGTTTGTTTGCGCGTGTGGTGGATCGTCCAAGCTGTGAGCCCCACATGAACTCTAGCTAACTCATATTGAATAGTTATAATTTTATGAGCTTAGACTGATAGATGAAGTATGAAAATGGTATGTAATGTCCGAGATGTTTTTATATGAAAAGCTTCACACCTCCTTTCCGAAGAAGTGCTCGTAGAATCTCAACTCAGGAAAGGTCATGGTATCAATCACCTCGCAATTTTATGTTGACCCAGTAAATACAAAAATGCCGAGTTTCATGCCTTAAATCCTCATATATTTTAAGATATACCAAGATCTTATAGATGTATTCGGAGCAGTTAATGTCTACTAAATGATATGAGACATTTAAAAGATGAAACTTCCAAACAAAAATGGTAGTGCTTTCACATTTGCTAATTTTATATATATGCGCAAATGAGATGAAAATGTGATATATATATATATATTTACATATAAATATAATTTGTACATATGTGAAAGCCGTTATTATGTTTGTTTTAAAGCACCGTTTTTACCTGAATGAACACTCTATGTTTTAAATTACACATAAAAACTTCGTATAACTCAAAATCTATAAAGATCTTAGCCATGAAACTGAAATGGTTAAAAATTAAAGATTTTGAGATCAAGGAGTTGTAAGAGATAAAAGGTGGTGATAAGGTTTAATAATACCATGTGGGGGAAGCGGAATTGCCTTCCTAGCAAGGAAAGCATGTAACGAAAATTTTGAATATTAAAATGAGGTCATTATATATCGTTTTCACGTACAAACAAATTAAACTTAAATAAGCGTGAACGTATTACACTCCTATGATTAACTATTTAATATTTAATATTCTTTATTCAGTGTTTTGACATATTATTAGACCATATTTATGTTGCTTTCATCTTTTTTCTAATTTCGAAGTGCACAATTCATACGTATTTTGCTTAAGAAATAAAATGTCTAACCTGTCACCCCAGTGCTGCACCAAATTTGTCACTAGTGACTAGTGTTAAGGGCCAGTACCTAATGTAATTCAAACCATTCAGAATAAACCTACTCCAAGAATATGTGTTGTCCTCAATTTTTACATCAATCCAAGTTTTTCCACCATCGGATTGACTCTTTGTTGGAAAACATGATAATGACCATACATAAGATTCTGTTAATCTTATTTTATCAAACAATCAATCCAATGGTGAAACAGACTAAGATTGGCCGTAAAATTTTAGATACTCTGAAGGCGTTAACTCTATAAGCGGCCGAATATTACTTAAGTGGGCCCCCACTATGAGGTTTCACTCCTTCAACTCAGGATTTCTTTGGGTTAAAAGCTTTAAATGGATCCGGATGCGAATAATTATGTGCTTGTTAAAATAAACAATGTACTTGCTTAGTGACGGGACTTACCTTCGGTTGGTGCAATGGTGCACATCTCCATTGCTGTACCACCTTATCGGTGTGGTTATTTAAATAATTCTGTCAACAAATCAACTTGTATCTAAAATAATATCAAAGCAAATGCTTACCACTTCATAAAAAAAATGCTAGCAGTTGGCACCTCTCTTCCTGTTGAAAGTTTATGGCCGGTATCCAAATTTTATTGGTAAAAAACCCAATCGAAACACAAGCAGCAACGCGTTTTCTCTTTCCTGTCCATGAATAAGCTTTGATTTCTTCTTCTCCATCGCAGAAGAGACCTTTGTTTTTTTTTTTTTTTTTGGTAAAAGTTGTTTCCTTTGTTGTAGACAAGCTGAATGATCATCTCATTCAAGAAGCACGACTACTCTATGGGGCGCGTCACCAACTCAAATGGATTGAATCAGAATTAAAACTAATGAGACACTTTCTGAAAGATGCTGATTCCAGAAAGAGCGAAGATGAGAGAGTGAAGAACTGGGTGGCACAAATCAGAGACGATTGTTATGATGTTGAAGAAGTTATCAAGGCTTATACCAGAAAGAAAAGAAGATGAAGAAGGAGAAGAGGAAGAAGAGAAGATTCAGGAGAAGAGCTGAACAGGGAAGAGATTTTCTCATTCGTTACTCATTCATACAGGCCTCGTTGCTTTATATATCAGTCGCAGCTAACTTGCTAACAACTAACTTGCTGACTGGGAATATATAGCTAACTTAACTAACTGACTTAATCAACACAATTACAACAGAGTTAGTTGCAACAGAACTGCAACTTGTTATTTCCTAAGACTGTTGTGCTTGGCTGCCACTTGTGTTTGGAATCTCTTGTGCAATTATGCCAATAGCCCCCTTCAAGCGAATGGGGCTCTCGGACACATGAAGCTTGGTGCATAGATACTGAAACCGTCTTGGATGAAGCCCCTTAATGAAAATGTCAGCTATTTGGTCTTGAGTTGCCACATAGCGAACTTCCATACTCTTCTGTAAAACTTTCTCACGAATGAAGTGATAATCTACTTTGACATGCTTGGTGCGAGCATGAAAAATTGGATTAGCTGCAAGAGAAATTGCAGAGATATTGTCGCACCATAGCAATGGACGAGTAGGAAGAAAGATTCTAAGATCTTAAGCATACAAAGCCAGGTAATTTCAGCTGTTGTGTGAGCCAATGACCGGTATTCTGCCTCTGTGGAGGACCTGGCTACAGTGCTCTGCTTTTTGGCACTCCAAGACACGGGATTGCAGCCAAGGAAAACAGAAAACCCAGTGGTAGATCTTCGATCACTAGGATCCCCAGCCCAGTTAGCGTCAGAGAAAGCAATAAGCTGAAGTGGTCCCTTATTGAATTGAATGCCAAGTGATAGAGTTCCTTTTAGATAATGCAGAATGCGTTTTAGCGCAGTGAAATCAGAGGCTGTAGGTTGGTGCATATGTTGACATGCCTGATTTACAGCAAAGGAAATATCCAGTCTAGTGAGAGTGAGATACTGTAAAGCTCCTGTGATACTATGATACGCAGTAGGATCAGGTAATGGGGTGGTGTCAACAGAGGTTGTAACAGCCTTGTAATTGCAAGGTGAGCCATAAGGTTTACAACCTAACATATCGGCTTTTAACAGGAGATCATATGCATATTTGGACTATGAGAGAAAAAGTCCATGAGAGTGTCTGTGAACCTCAATGCCAAGAAAGTGATGTAAATCACCTAAATGCTTCATTTCAAAGACCATGTTGAGTTGCCTAATAAGAGATTGAATATAAGCAGAATCATTCCCAGTAATGATGAGGTCGTCCACATAGACTAAAACTAGTGTGATGGGAGCCTTATGATGTTTGATGAACAGGGAAGAGTCAGCATATGTAGTGAGAAATCCCAGGCTGAGCAAAAAGTTGGAAAATCTCTCATACCAGGCCCGAGGGCCCTGTTTCAGTCCATAAAGAGACTTACGAAGTCTGCAGACATGATTAGGAAAGCAGTTGTCTACAAATCCAGGAGGTTGTGTCATGTAAATCTCTTCTTGAAGGATCCCATGTAAGAATGCATTAGTAACATCAAGTTGCAGGATTGTCCAATTATAATATACAGCCAGAGAGAGAACAACTCTAATTGTAGCATATTTGACCACCGGACTGAATGTCTCATTATAATCCACACCATATTCCTGATGAAACCCCTTAGCAACCAAACGTGCCTTGAACCTAGCCACAGATCCATCTGAATGATGTTTAATCTTGTAAACCCATTGACATCCCACTAAGTGTTAGGCAGAAGAGAAGGGGACAAGCGTCCAAGTCCCTTGTCATTGAAGGGCAGAGAATTCCTCAGCCATCGCCTGCCTCCATTCAATTGATTTGGCTGGCTCTGTATAACTGGTAGGTTCAACTGTATCATAGGAGCTATTAGATGGAAAAAGGATAGGATGCTTAGTGGAGAAAATGACCTTCTTTTTTACTATACCCAATTTTTACCTTGTGACCATGGAGTGAGAGTTGGTGGTATGAGGTAAAGGAACATGGATAGTAGAAGTAGTAGGCTGGTCTGATGGAGGGGAGGAAGCAGAGACAACAAAATCAGAGCTGGTTGGTAAGGGTGAGGAATGGAGAGAACTGGAGCTAGGCAAGTGATGTTCTGCACTTGGTGGGTGAGAGGGTGTGAAAGGGAGGCTAGTTGTGGCAAGTGAAGGAGAGGAATGGTCAACAGGTGGAGAGTTTGGTGCACTCTGTATAACTGGTTGTTGGATAGGAGATGTAGTGGTAAATGATGTAGGCAGAGGTGAAGAAGAGTAGGGTCCTAACACAGATGATGGTGGGACAAACCCAGGTTTAAACCAAGCTGAGAAAGGGAATCCTTCAACACCAGATGCTGAGGAAGAGACAATAGGAACAGAAGAGACCTTCTCTGGAAGGGAAAACTATGCTCATCAAAGACAACATGTCTAGGACAAATAAGTTCTTCCAGATTTCACATCGAGACACTTATAACCTTTGTAATTTAATGTGTAACCAAGAAAAATACATTGTTTGGTCCTGGGTTCAAGCTTATGGTTGGAGTAAGGGCTGAGCAAGGGGTAGCAGGCACATCCAAAGGCTTTTAAAGTAGAATAATCTGGTTTATGATTGAAAAGTTTCTGCCAAGAAGAGACAGACTGTAGTGTCTTGGATGGCATTCTATTGATGAGGTAAGTGGCAGTAAGGAAAGCGTCAAGCCAGAATTTAGAGGGCATGTGAGCATTGAACAACATAGTAAGACCAGTTTCTACAATATGTCTGTGCTTGCTTTCAGCACACCATTTTGCTCAGGTGTAAAGGGACATGAAATCTGATGTAGAATACCATTTTCAGAGAGAAGTAACTGAGATTGCTTGCTCATGTATTCCCCTCCACCATCAGAGCGAAACATCTTAATTCGTAAGGAAAGCAGATTTTCAACTTGCAATTTAAACAAACGAAAAGTGTCAAAAACATCAGATTTATTGAATAAGGGAAACAACCATGTGTATTTTGAAAAATCATCAACAAAAATCACATAGTACTTGTATCCACACGGATAAAGTGGGTGCAGGACCCCATACATTACTGTGAATTAACTCCAAAGGAGAAGAAGATACAGTCGTAGAAATTGAAAAGGGAAGTTTACAGGTCTTCCCATAACGACAGAATTCACAAAAAGGAGCATTAGATGAGCCTGCAAGTGGAGAACTGCTTGATAAGATTTGTCGGGGTACTGAAGTGGATGGGTGGCCAAGCCTCCTATGCCATAATCCAGCTGAACTGGTTTCACCAACAAGAGCAGTCGGACTGAGTGTAGTAATAGAGCTATGAAATGGATAAAGGCCATTTTTACTGGACCCTTGAAAAAGAGTCTTCCCCGAAGTTGTGTCCTATATTCGAAATCCAGAAGCATCAAACACAAAGATGCAATTGTTGTCTTTTGTAAATTGACGGACAGAGAGAAGGTTAGTAGCAATATCAGGCACTTGTAGAACATTTTTAAGCCGAAAAATGGAGGTAGGTGTTATTTGTTTGGCTCAATTGAATAAATAATAAATAAACTGGGCCCCTGTATTGCCCATGTTCTACTGAGATTAGAAGTAGGTCTTTTATCATAGGTCTACTGTGATTAGAAGTAGTGTTTGGGTGTAACTGGGTATTGGGCTGATATTATAAATAAAGACTTAGGGTCTCTATGATGTACACCTTCTTCTGATAATAAAGAGAGTTCTCCCGTCTTCCCCGTGGACGTAGGCCAAAAGCCGAACCACGTAAATCTCCATGTTCTTGTGTGTGTGATTGATCTCTTTCCATAGGCCCTAGATCACAACAAACTGGTATCAGAGCATTCCGCGTGATCGGAAGAGATTCGACAGATTGGATCTCAAAGGGCTGGAGTTGTGGCTGCGTGATCGACGGATTAGATCTCAAGATTGAGATAGTGTTTCCTGGATCGTGCGAGGGAGATCGTTTGATCTCTGTGGGCCACAAGAATCTCAAGAAGAAGAGATCGGAGAAGAGGATCTGTTTGTTTGCAAGGTTCTGCGTTTGAGGAGACAGAGGATCGTTTGTGTCTGAGTTTGTGCCAAGAGGGGGAAGGTCTGGTTTCCTTTGGGTTCACCGTGCCCAGAGAAGGAGAGAGACGAAGGGCATTGATCGCTGCCCAATTCTTGGTTCCAAAGGACCCGGACTGTTTTGTCTCGCAGTCACCCTCACCTGAGACGAAGAAGATCTGGGGTTCTCGGTCTCGCTGTTTGCTGATCTTCATCGGTGTGCTAATCATCGCTGGCATCCAAACACTGACGCAGAGACCGCTGCAATTTTCTTGCCGGAAAAAAGGGACTGCAGTGGCCGGACTGCCGCCTCGCCGGAGCTCCGCGCTCTGCTCTGCAGTCAGTGCCATCTGTCGCTGGACTTGAGGAAGAAGGAAGGCAGTCAGAGCAAAGCAGAAGGTTCTGCCTCTCTATTGCATAAAACAGGACGAAGAAGGGGGGGAAGAAGACGACCCATCTGTTGGGTCGGTTTTTTGGACGGGTTTGAGTTCAGGTCAGGTCTAGCCTGACCCACTTCAAAAGCCCATCCGCCAGTCCAGGTCGGGTCAAGTCCAGGTTGACCTGACCCGTGCAGAAGAAGCCCAGAAACAAAGCAGCAGTGACGTCAGCAGATCGTACGGTCAAAGCCAGTTTGACCGAATCAAAGGCTGAAATTGTTTTCGCGATATCTTGACGATCCGGAGTCCGATCTGAGATCCGTTTGAACCTACGGACTCGTTGCGAGCAGATCTACGCTGTTGTGGAAGAAGATTGGCTGTTCAACGGTCAACAAAGAAGATTGACTGATCGGAGCGCAGAAACTTATTTCTGCGATATCTTAGCCGTCCAAAGTCGGATTTCAGATCCGTTTCTTCCAGCGTGCTCGTGGTGACCAGATCTACACAGTTCTAGTGAAAGATTTGCGGAATGACTATGAAGTTTGACATTGAGAAATTCGATGGAAATAATGACTTCGGTCTTTGGCGTCTGAAGATGCATGCTTTGTTGGTCCAGAATGGGTTGCATAAAGCTTTGAGGGGAAAGAATGCTCTATCTGAAAAATTGTCAGATGAAGAGAAGGATGAGTTGCTGGAAAAGGCGTATGGTCAGATTCTGCTGTTCTTGAGTGATGGTGTACTGCGAAAGGTTGTTCAGGAAAAAACTGCTGCTGGCATATGGCAAAAGTTGGAGAACTTGTACATCACAAAATCTCTCACGAATCGCTTATATCTAAAGAAGCGGTTGTTCACGTTACAAATGCAGGAAGGTACGTCTGTTTCAACTCACCTTGATTCTTTCACAAAAGCTATTATGGATCTTGAGAATATAGATGTCAAAATTGATGATGAGGACCAAGCTATCATGTTGCTGTGCTCGTTACCACCCTCATATGAGCATTTTGTTGATACCATGATGTATGGTAGAGATACTCTCTCCAAAAAGGATGTAGAGGCAGCCTTGAACTCGAAAGAGTTGAAGAAAAAGGTTGCAGCTGACAATGATAGTTCGGGTGAGGGTTTGGTAGTACGAGGAAGAACAAAAGACTCCAGTAATAAGAGCAAACATAGATCCAACAGGAAAAACATTGAATGTTATTATTGCCATAAGAAAGGGCACATCAGAAAAAACTGTCCCGAAAGGCAGAGGAAAGGGAAAGAAATAGAAGATTCATCATCTGATGATTCAGTCAGTATTGCAGATGGAAGATCAGATTATGATTCCGACAATGCACTTTCTGTGATTGAAAATGGTATTCGTCCTAAGGATGAATGGATTCTTGATTCTGGTTGTTCTTACCATATGTGTCCCAATAGGGACTGGTTTATCACTTATAGAGAAATCAACGGTGGTAGTGTCTTGATGGGCAACAATGTTGCATGTAAGACGGTTGGAATTGGAACAGTTAAAATCAAGATGTATGATGGAATCATCAGAACGTTAGCAGAAGTTCGGCTTGTTCCTGATCTGAAAAAGAATCTTATTTCTCTTGGTGCCTTGGACTCCGATGGTTGTAAGTTCTCAGCTGAAGGTGGAGTCATGAAGGTTGTGAAGGGTGCTCTGGTTCTTATGAGAGGCAATAGAGTTGGAAACTTATATGTTTTGTCTGGAAATACAGTTACAGGTGGAGCTGCAGTGTCTTCCTCAGATGACCATGAATCTGTCTCAACACGCTTATGGCACTTGCGCCTGGGTCACATGAGTGAGAAGGGATTGACAATACTGAGCAATCAGAATTTGCTATGTGGCACAAAGACAAGCAAGTTGGATTTCTGTGAGAGATGCGTCTTCGAGAAGCATCGAAAGGTTGGTTTCAAGACAAGTATTCATCGCACGAAAGGTATCCTTGATTATGTTCATTCAGATGTATGGGGGCCTTCTAAGGTTTACTCCAAGGGCGGGTCCCGGTTTATGCTGACTTTTATTGATGATTATTCAAGGAAAGTCTGGGTTTATACTCTGAAGACGAAGGATCAGACCTTTGTTACATTCAAACGATGGAAAGAAATGGTTGAGAAACAGACTGGCAGAAAGGTGAAGAAGTTGAAGACAGGTAATGGCAAGGAGTACAGATCGACAGAGTTTGAGAACTATTGCACGGATCATAGCATAGTTCGGCATTACACCACTACAGAAAATCCGCAGCAGAATGGAGTTGCAAAGAGGATGAACAAAACGATCTTGGAAAGAGCTCGTTGTATGTTGTTTACTGCAGGATTGTCCAAGGACTTTTGGGCTGAGGCAGTAAATGCTGCAGGCTACTTGGTAAATAGGTCTCCACACACAAAGATTGGTTGCAAAACACCGGAAGAAATGTGGTCAGGTAATCCAGCTGATTATTCTAACTTGAGGATCTTCGGTTGTCCGGCTTATGCTCGCGTGAAAACTGATAAGTTAGAACCAAGGGCTGTCAAGTGCATCTTGGTGGGATATGCTTCTGGGGTGAAAGGATACAGGTTGTGGTGTACTGATCAAAATTCACCCAGATTTATCATCAGCAGGGATGTTACATTTCATGAGGATGCTTTACTCGAGTCGAGAAAGCAGGTGGAGAGGACAGAAGTCGGTAGCAGCAGTGACACCGTTCAGGTGGAGTCCGACATCCTAGTGAAGAAGGAGAGTGCATCCGACTCCTCCCGGGATACAGGGGATCGTCAGACTGTGCAGCAGATGCAGCAGATAGAGCCGCAGATGCTACAGACGGGTAGACCGCAGAGAGAAAGGAAACCGCCGGTTAGATACGGTTTCGAGGATATGACGACGTACGCGTCGACATCAGACAGTGGCCGTGATGATATGGTTGCATACGCATTGACGACTGAGTCTCTTGAATTAATGGAAGGGCTGGAAAGTAGTCAACAGGCAGCAACTATGACTGAAGAGATGGAGTCTCTTGATGAGGAAAATCAGGCCATCGGATGCAAGCGGTTCTACGAGGAAGATGAAGGAGCTTCCAGTGCAGGTAGAGTGCAGTTTAAGGTTCCTAATCATGTATGCAGTTTGAAGAAATCATTGTACGGGTCGAAGCAAGCTTCTGGACAATGGTACAAGCGATTTGGTGCACTCATGAAGGAATGGTTTAAATTCAAGTTCAAGCATTGCTTGGACTTGATCGGTGTGCTCAGTACCTGAGTGCCCTAAGGGGCAGGTGGAGACGGTGAGACGTGTTAAGTGCATGAGGATCAGCTTCAATGTTCGCCAAGGTGGAGATTTGTTATTTGTTTGGCTCAATTGAATAAATAATAAATAAACTGGGCCCCTGTATTGCCCATGTTCTACTGAGATTAGAAGTAGGTCTTTTATCATAGGTCTACTGTGATTAGAAGTAGTGTTTGGGTGTAACTGGGTATTGGGCTGATATTATAAATAGAGACTTAGGGTCTCTATGATGTACACCTTCTTCTGATAATAAAGAGAGTTCTCCCGTCTTCCCCGTGGACGTAGGCCAAAAGCCGAACCACGTAAATCTCCGTGTTCTTGTGTGTGTGATTGATCTCTTTCCATAGGCCCTAGATCACAACAGTAGGTGTGCTAATTATGGAAGAACCAAGTTTGGAGATAGGCAGACCTTGCCCATTTCCAATGGAAACTTTGTCTGTGCCTTGGTAATCTGACTGGAGAGAGAGATTCTTCAAATCTTTTGTAATGTGATTGGTGGCGCCATAATCTGCAAACCAGGTTTGATCTGGTCCTGTATTGTAAGAGGCAGCCATCGCAGCCAACTGAGAAGGAGGATTACGTCCTTAATAGGAGAAATCCATCCTATGATAACAATCCAGCGCAGTGTGCCCAGTGCGGTTGCAAATTTGGCAACAGGGACTTCCTTGATTGGGATTTTGAGTGTTCTGGCAAGACTGAAAGTTTGAATTGGAAGAGTTTTGTCCAAATCCTTTGTTGTTGCCCCTGTTGTTGTTGTATCTTCCTCGCCCTTTACCGCGATAACCAGATCGACCTTTGTTGCTGTTGAAATTGGCTGACTTAAAGGAGTCATCATTGGTAGCAATAAGGGCGGTAAAAGACAAATCAGACACAGATTGTGAAGTGGAATCTATGTTCGACTCTTCACAAGACAACAACACATTAAGTTCTTCAAGGGAAATGGGATTAGATCGAGTTCTAATTGATGTCTTGAAGGGACCATATTCAGGCGGCAATCCATTTAGTGTGTAGATGATTAAATCATCATCATCTATAGGGCAAGAAGCAGATGCTAGACTGTCTGCCAAGTGCTAGATTTCCTGAACATGTTCTGCAACTGTTTGATTTCCCTTTTTGACAGATTGGAGTTGTGTCTTCAGCTGTATGATATGAGATCTCGAGAGTGATGCAAAACGCTTTTCCAATGCAGCCCAAACAGCTCTCGCTGAAGACAACCCAACTACATGTGCTAATACACTCTCAGACAATGTGGCATTGATCCAACATAAAACATTTTGATCATGTTGAACCCATTCAGAATACTTTGGATTAGGTTCTTTAGATGGATTTCCTTCCAAATCAAGAAGATATTCAGGTGGACAGACATTAGATCCATCAACAAAACCAATTAACCCATTCGCACGAAGAACAGGTAAAAACTGAGATTTCCACAGCAGGTAATTGCGATTCCCCAATTTAACTGAAATCAAAATTTCTATGTTGGAGATGAAGAAGGCAGGAGACTGACCATTGAAGGAGAAAGAAGAAGAGGAAGCCATGAAAGATGAACTTATCTTTACTAAAAGGAATTCTCAACACAGTTTCATGATCAAATGCCCTAGAAGGTGCGTAGATCTTCAATCAGCAACAAATCTTGATCGAATGGATGAAAAGCTCTAGCAGATCGGAAGCAACAGCTTGATCGAATTGATGAAATACTCTAGCAAATCGGAAGCAGCTGCAGGAGGATCGAAGAAGACGCTAGTCTATCAGAGCTCTGATACCAAGAAAGAAAAGAAGCTGAAGAAGGAGAAGAGGAAGAAGAGAAGATTCAGGAGAAGAGCTGAACAGCGAAGAGATTTTCTCATTCCTTACTCATCCATACAGGCCTCGTTGCTTTATGTATCAGTCGCAGCTAACTTGCTGACAACTAACTTGCTGACTGGGAGTAGCTAACTTAACTGACTTAATCAACACAATTACAACAGGGTTAGTTGCAACAGAACTGCAACTTGTTATTTCCTGAGACTGTTGCGCTTGGCTGCCACTTGTGTTTGGAATCTCTTGTGCAATTCTGCCAATAATATCCTCACTCAAAATGCACGACGGAGGCGTGGACTTCTAGCTCGTCTCAGAAGGTACCTCCATTTTGCAAGCGAGCTAAGAACTCGCCGCAAGGTTGGCAAGAAGATTGAGGGAATAAAGCTTAAGATGAAGGACATCTCAAAAAGGAGGGAGACTTATGGCATAAGAGATATTAATGAAGGGAGCCAAGAGGCAAGCTCTTCGAGTCCAAGTTTGCAAGAACGCAGGCAGTCTGTCACCTTGCTAGAAGAATCAGAAGTAGTTGGGCTGCGAGAATAAACCAAGATTGTAACGGAGAGGTTGTTCGATGGGGTGTCAAGGCGTTGTGTGAATTCCAACAGTCGATCGGGATGGACCGTTCAGGTAAAACCACTCTCGCCAAAAACAGTATATCATGATGTTAAAGTTGATTTTGATTGTCATGCGTCTGTCCACCTCTCTCATGGATATGAAATCAAAGACGTTCTAATGCGCATAATGAACCTCTGTAGAGAGAAGATAGAAAAGTTGGATGAGATGGAATTGGGGATGATACTTGGTGCTCACTTGACAGAAAGGAGATATCTAGTGGTCATTGATGATATACGGTCAAATGGTCAATAGAAGCATGGGGAGTGCTTAAACAAGTACTACCAGATGGTTTCAATGAAAGTATAGTAATTCTTACCACACGCATCAAAGATGTAGCTTTACATGCTGACCCACAAAGTTATTGTCATGAGATGCAGCTTCTTAATAACAATGCCGACAGCTGTTCCTAAAGAAAGCCTTTCCAGAAAGAAATACTTCAATATATTGCCCTTCGGAGTTGGAAGAAATAGGGAGAAAGATCTTTGCAAAATGTGGAGGTCTGCCGCTGCTATTTTGGTCTTAGGAGGTCTCCTATCAAGAAAAGATCAAACACCCAGTGCATGGTCCAAAGTTCCTGAGAGTGTAACTTGGGATCACCCTGAAAGCTTTGAACAGTGTAGGAAAATATTAGCTTTGAGTAATTGGGAATTGCCTTAATACCTGAAACCATGTTTTTTATATCTTGGCATTTTCCCGGAGGATTCTGAAATCGGTTCTGGGAGATTAATCAGGTTGTGGGTTGCTGAAGGTTTTATTGAGGAGAGAGGTAGCTGGATCATGGAAGATGTCGCACAAGATTACTTAGAGCAACTGGTTCGTAGGAGCATGATTCAATTAATAAGCAGGAAGTCTAATGGATCTATGAGGAAATGCCGCATCCACAATCTTTTACGTGACTTCTCTAGATCGATATGAAGCTAGACAAAACAATCTCTGTCACGACCCAAGCCCGAGATTAAGATCTCCATACTTACTCCCATAAATCTAGCATTAACCGAAGTTAATACGAAATTCATAAGGAATATAATACATTCATACCTGCCAAATGTACAGTTTTGCGGAAAGTATATACACATTGACAATTAATTTAAATTGTACAAATTCTTTACATAAAAGTAAAGTTCACTATACACACTCCATCTAATGTTAAGTCAAACACTGCATATTCAAAAATACAATGCAGGTAACTACTATTTACATCCAAAATGAATCTCCATGCATCTCTCAAAATCTCCCAAAAACATCCATATATAATTGCCCTCCGACCTAGGTCCATTTGTTCAATCCTCCTGGAGGAACCGATTGGCCTCCTCCGATGGCGGTGCAGCCTCTGTATCATCGGGACAGGCAACTTGACCTTTAATGTCATTAATAACACTGTGAACACGATAGTTTAACAATGTATACACAATTCCATGCTAATAATTTGTCTAGCACTTCTAAACAATCCAAATCAATAAACATTTACATTGCATTTATTCATTCATTTAGTTCATCCCTGAAGCATTCAATATCAGTGAGTACACTTGTATTAAGTGGCTTATCATTATCCTCATTGGCACAAGGCGGAAGGGCGCACCCTCCATGACCCAGTCTTAAGAAACGACTCATTCAATTTCCATATTATATACTTATTTAAGTGACTTTTCAAATGTGTGGGCTTTACCAGTGTCTTGATCAGAGATCACCGGCATCACCACGGAGCTCCGGAACGCTCCATACCATCTACTACAGTAGGATTGTTCATTATTCATTCATTTCATTTTATTAATTCATTTATTTTCATTAATTCGATTCATTATTCATTTCAGCTCAACAAGGAGCGTAATAATTACAATATAGAGTTAAACTCGGAATAGTAAATCAATTCAAAATAATAAATCCAATTAAATTTCCTAACCCAAACATTCGGGTGAAACGTTCGTTATCTAATGTATGTGTTACTCTTGATGACATCACTGTTAGTGAAATTGACATTAGCATAACCTTAGCTAACACCCATGAAGGTTTAGGAAACGCTACTAAAGCTAACCTTAATCAACGGGCTTATTATTCAGAAAAAATCAGAAAACAAATATGAAATTACCTCAAGTTCGGTCACCTTGTCGGTTACCTGACGGTTAACCGAAATCTGGAACTTGGCTGACCGAACCACATTCGGTTAGCTTTCCAGAATCTCACAAATTACAGACTATTTTTCCCAATTCGGTCACCTGTTCGGCCACCTATTCGGCTTACTAAAATTTTAAATTCGGCTAGCCGAACTACTCTCGGTCACCCTTCGGTCAGCTTTCCAGAAGCTCAACTTCGGATGGAAAATCCTGACAAGATTTTCGGTCACCTTGCGGTCAACCCTCGGCTAGCCAAACTCACAATTTCGGCTAGCCGAACTATGTCGGTCAGCTTTCCAGAAGCTGGAATTTCCTATGAGTTTCAGCCCAGAAAGGTCGGTCAGGTGTCGGTCAGCATGTCGGCTGACCGAACTGCCCAGAAGTTCAGAAAATTTCTAAATTGAATTCTCTGGAATTGAACTCTTTTGAGTTCAAACAACTTCATTAGCATCCTAAATCATGAGAGTTGAGTATACTTTCCCTGTTTGGAGATTAATTCGCAGGGACCTCTTTTGTTAGCCTGATTTTTGAGAAGACAATCCCCAATTTGAAACCCTCTTTTGAACCTAAATCACAACCAATCCACAAACGGAGCTCCAATGAGTTCTTTGTGCTACAAACCATTCCAAATCACTAAAGAGAACTCAGAAATCCTATAAGGAACCTAAGCCACTTACTTGTAGTCCCTTGAAGGAAATTCTTTAGATCTTGTCAAGCTTTAAACTCCAAGAAATCAAAGAAGAAGATGGAGAAGATGAAGAAGATGAGGTATCCTCTTCAATCCACTTGTCAAGCTTTCAAATCACACTTGAATGAGAGAAATTGGAAGAAAGAAGAAGAAGAGAAAGAGAGAGAGATGGCGGTGATGGGAGATGAGAGAATGAACTCATTTGAGTTCATCTCAACCTAAATAAGCCCACTTTTGCAATTAAACCCCTCTCATTTCCACTATCTACATATTGAGTCAAATGAAGGGTCATTTGATCCAATTCACGTCGAATGGAATTGCTCTCAGTACGGAAACTAACGTACTCCTCGAGTTATACACGCGGGCATAAAAAGTTTTCGTATTCGACGAAATATGCGAAAATCCGTATTTACGGAAAAGTCCTCGTTTTCCTCAATCTCAGCCTAAAATCATTTCAATTCATTCAATAACATTCTTTACCTTTTTTATTAAGCTCAAATTGATAATTTGAGATATTTTCAACTCAATTTGGTCATTTACCAACATCAATTCAGTAAAACACGTTTAATTAGCATTAATCCTGATTAATTAGAGTTAATTTTGATTAACTCGGATAGGGTGTTACATTCCCCTAAACTTTTAGAACCATTCAGTCCTCTGAAGGCAACATAAATCAATCAAACAATTCAAAATGAAAGTTACCTTAACGAATAGCTCTGGATACTTTTGTGCCATTTGCTCCTCAAGTTCCTATGTTGCTTCGCTTGATCCATGATGTGCCCAAAGCACTTTGAGCCATCTGATTGTCTTGGTAAGCAGAACCACCTCCTTGGTATTGATTATCTGAACTAGCTTCTCAACATATGTGGTGTCTGGTAACACTTGGATCTCTTCATGACGAATAACATGTGAAGGATCTGATACATACTTTCGAAGCATCGAAACATGAAAGACATTGTGAATACTGGAGAGTTCTGCTGTAAGGTCTAAGCGATAAGCCACATTTCCAATTCTACTTTGGATCTTAAAGGGTCCGATGAATCTCGGAGAAAGTTTACCCTTTTGTCCAAATCTGATGGTGCCCTTCATTGGAGAAGTCTTCAAAAAGACTAAATTACCAACGGTGAATTCCAGATCATGCCGACGAATGTCAGCATAGCTTTTCTGCCTTGATCTAGCAATTCTCAGTCGTTCTTGTATCCTCTAAACATTTTCTGTTGTTTCAGCAATAATCGTAGGATCATGAAAACTTCGAGTTTTAACCTTTTTTCAGGTAATTGGAGTCCTACATCTTTGACCGTGCAATGCTTCAAATGGTGTCATTTCAATGCTGGAGTGATAGCTATTGTTGTATACAAATTCGCACACAATTAGATGTTCATCCCAATCACTTCCAAAATCAGTAACACTGGCACGAAGCAAGTCTTCTAGAGTTTGAATAGCTCTCTCTGACTGCCCATCTGTCTGTGGATGATATGCAGTACTAAACCGAAGTCTCGTACCCATAGAATTCTGATATGTTTACCAAAATATGGAAACAAACCGACTATCTCGATAAGAAACAATTGAGACTGGTACTCCATGCAATCGAGTAATTTCCTTGACAAACAGCTTGGACATGTCACTGAACCCCATATCCTTTCTAAATGGAAGGAAATGCGCAGACTTCGTAAGACGGTCCACAATCACCTAGACGGTGTCATGTTGTCTCCGCATCCTCGATAAGCCGGACACAAAGTCCATCGTGAGATGCTCCCATTTCCATTTAGGAATGTGCAATGGATGAAGTAATCCTGGTGGCTTCTTGTGCTCAAATTTCACACGCTGACAAGTCAAGCAGGAAGACACATAACCTGCTATCTCCCGCTACACCAAAATCTGTCCTTCTGTACATCTTCGTACTTCCTCGATGCATAGAATATCTAGTGTGATGAGCTTCAAACATTACTACCTGTTTCAAATCATTTTGTGCTGGTATACACAATCTATCTCTGAAATAGAAAACTCTTCCTACCAACACGAAGTCTGGCCTAGTTGCAATATTATCTCGAATTCTTATTAATTCAGGATCGTCGAACTGCCTATCATTTATTTGCTGTATCAGTAGTGGTTCGAACACTAACACCGCTGTAATCATTATTCGGTTGTCCACTAATTCAATGGACAAATCCCAATATCTGAATTCTTCAATCAAAGTCCATTCACCCACCAATGACGCCAAGTCAGCAGATCTCCGACTCAAAGCATCAGCTACAACGTTACTCTTTCCAGGTACGTATGTGAATGGGAAATCATTGTCCTTGATGAGCTCTAACCAACGGCGTTGCCTCAGATTGATATCCTTCTGAGTGAACAAGTATTGGAGGCTTCCGTGATCATAATGGACTTCAAAAGTCTCTCCGTACAAATAGTGTTTCTATTGCTTCAATGCGAACACTACAGCCGCGAGCTCTAAATCATGTGTAGCATAGTTCTTCTCATACTCTTTCAATTGACTCGAGTCATAGGCAATCACCCTACCTCTCTGCATCAACACACATCCCAACCCAATACCTGAGGCATCTGAGTAAATCTCAAATCCTCCTCCTCCTTCAGGTAAAGCCAAGATTGGGGCTGATATCAACTTCTGCTTCAGAGTTTGGAAACTATACTCACATATATCATTCCATTGGAATGAAATGTCCTTCCGAATCAGTTTCATTAACGGAGCTGCTATCTTGGAGAAGTCCTTTACGAACCTCCTATAATAGCCCACCAATCATAAGAAACTCCGAACCTCTGGTACATTCTTCGGACTCTACCAATTGGTAACCGCTTCAATCTTAGATGAATCAACAGCTAATCCATCTCTGGTAATTATATGACCGAGAAATGCAACCTGCTGCAACTAAAAGTCGCACTTCTTAAGTTTTGCATACAACTGATTCTCTCTCAGTATCTGCAAGGCTGTTCTCAGGTGATGTGAATGCTCCCGTTCTGACCTCAAGTATACAAGGATGTCATCAATAAATATCACAACAAACCGGTCTAGGTACGAGGCAAACGCTCTATTCAATAAAGTCATAAAAACTGCAGGTGCATTGGTTAGACCAAAATGCATAACTAAAAATCCATAGTGTCTATAATGAGTCCTGAATGCAGTTTTCTATACATCTTGCTCACTAACTTGTATCTGGTGATATCCAGATCGAAGATCAATCTTAGAAAAGTAAGTTGCACCATGGAGTTGATCAAACAACTTATCGATTCTAGGCAGTGGATACTTGTTTTTTATCGTCACTTGATTTATCTGCCTATAATCAATGCACATCCTAAAGGTGCAATCCTTCTTCTTTACAAACAGTACAGGTGCTCCCCATAGCGAGACAATTGGTTTGATAAAACCTTTGCCTAGCAAATCCTGTATCTGTTTCTTCAACTCATACAACTCTGATGGTGCCATTCAATACAGTGTCTTAGATATCGGTGCAGTACCAGGCACAAGTTCGATGGTAAAGTCCACTTCCCTTGCTGGAAGTAGACTTGACACTTCATCGAAAAATACGTATGGAAATTCACAGACTACAGGGATATTCCCCAACTTCTGTACTGGCTTCTTTTCAGAAATGAATGTAATGTAGCCCTCACAACCACTATGCATTATTCGTTCAGCCTTGAGTGCTGAAACATACTTTATATCGAACTTCCGTTGAGTTCCTTCAAAGAGTACACTAGCACTGGCTTCATCAACCCTAAAGGTGATGATTTTGCGGAAATAGTCTAAACAAGCCCTGTACTTCGCAAGCCAATTTATGTCAAAGATTACATCAAAATCATTCATCGCTAACACAACTAGATCAGCTGGCATTGACACTTCCCTGATTCGAACATTACACTGGAGATTATACAATTCACATACTACTCTCTTTCCTACTGGAGTAGCTATAGTAAAATCATATGGCAATTGCATTATCCGGTCTTGCATATCACAAACAAATGCAGGTGCTACAAATGAATGTGTAGAACCGGGATCAAATAAAGCAATTGTAGGCCTACTATCTGCAAGTATTGTACCTTCAACCACGTTGGCTGCAACATCAGCTTGCTTTCGGTTAAAAGCATAAGCCCTTCCAGCCATCTGTGGCCTCTGTTGCTGTTGTCCAGGTTGTTGCCTCTGCCACTGACGTTGCTAGCCTTGCTAGCCCTGACGTTGAGGCTGCTGTTGCTATTGCCTAGGAGGAGTTGGCAATGCTAATCGCTGTGGAGGAGCAGGGAGTACTGCTTGTCCTTGAGCAAGCTGTTGATTTGGAGCTCTGTCATCTCTCCTTGCCTTTGGACACTGTGCCATCTTGTGTTCCAAAGAGCCACAGATGACACAAGCTCCTGTAGTCCTCCAACATAACTCAGTCCTATGAACTTTTCCACAAGTCTCACAGACTGGCTTATTCTCACTCTTTGCAGTAAATTTCTGCTTCTTATTCTTACCCTTGAACTGTCCTCCTTTCTTAAACCGGGAGCTTGTAGTTCCACTATTACTCCTCTTTGTACTTTCATTCTCAGTTTTTTCTTCTCTATGGATTTCTTCCGCAGTGTAGGCTCTATCAATGACATCATTGAAGGTAGTAGGCTTATTTGATGCCAATACCATCATCTTATATGTTGGATTTAGACCATTGAAAAACCTCTTCACTTTCTTGTCCTCTGTATCAACCAGATCGGTAGCATACTTAGACAGCTGCAAGAAAGTGTGGACTTTAGCAGATACGGTCAGTTGACCTTGTTTCAGATGTAGAAACTCTGCTTCCTTTTTCTGTCTCACCTGCTCTGGGACGAACTTTCTTTGAAATTGCTGTTTGAAAGTCTCCCAAATAGTTGCTTCTGGCATTTTTAAAAGTGCATCACTAACGCTCTTCCACTACGTCTTTGCTACTTCCCTTAATATGGAGGAGGTGAGCTTAATTCTCTGCTTCTGAGTGCAGGTAACTGTACCAAACACATCTTTGATGTGATTTAGCCACTCAATCGCTTTCAAGACATCTTCAGTATCACGGAACTCAGTAGCTCCTCTCTTCTTGAACTATTCGTACAGGACATTAGGATCTTTCTCCTTTGACTGTACTACCACTTGTGGTCCAACATTAATAGGTAGTTGGACTGGTGGTATCGGTGGTGCTTGCATTTGAGCTTGCAATTGGCTCTGCACTTGCAACAGAGAAGTAGTCTGGGCTTGCATACCCATCTGTGCTTCATGGCTCTTGGTCATTTGCTCCCCATGCTACTCCTGCATAGCTAGTTGTGCCTCTCTATGCTGTGCTTGCATAGTGACCTGAGCTTCATTACTCCTCACTAACTGCTCGAGAATAGTAGTCATTCTCGCATCCACATCGGATATAGGAGGAGAAGGTGTGACAACCTCAACGAAGTCATCATTTCCTGGATTTGATCCAGATGCAGCCATGCTGTAAACCATACGGAAGGCAAGATACATATACTTCTACACTTCCATCACATATATATCACATATAGTGAAAGCATTAAATTACAAATCCAAGATTGGATTTGGCACGAAACGTAACGTTCCTCACTTCGCTTCTATAATTTGCTAAGTCTTTTAAGCAATTCTTTAACTTTGCTTTGATACTAAACAATAAGTATGTCAGGACCTGGGCCTGAGATTAGGATTACCACGGCTAAACCTCAAGTCGCAATCTCCATACTTACTCCCGTAAATCTCGCATTAACCGAAGTTAATACGAAATTCACAAGGGATATAATACATTCATACCGGCCAAATGTACAGTTTTGCGGAAAATATATACACATTGACAATTAATTTAAACTGTACAAATTCTTAACATAAAAGTAAAGTTCACTATACACACTCCATCTAATGTTAAGTCAAAACACTGCATATTCAAAAATACAATGCAGGTGACTACTATTTACATCCAAAATGAATCTCCATGCATCTCTCAAAATCTCCCAAAAACATCCATATATAATTGCCCTCCGACCTAGGTCCATTTGTTCAATCCTCCTGGAGGAACCGATTGGCCTCCTCCGATGGCGGTGCAGCCTCTGTATCATCGGGACAGGCAACTTGACCTTTAATGTCATTAATAACACTGTGAACACGATAGTTTAACAATGTATACACAATTCCATGCTAATAATTTGTCTAGCACTTCTAAACAATCCAAATCAATAAACATTTACATTGCATTTATTCATTCATTTAGTTCAACCCTGAAGGAAGCATTCAATATCAGTGAGTACACTTTTATTAAGTGGCTTATCATTATCCTCATTGGCACAAGGCGGAAGGGCACACCCTCCATGACCCAGTCTTAAGAAACGACTCATTCAATTTCCATATTATATACTTATTTAAGTGACTTTTCAAATGTGTGGGCTTTACCAGTGTCTTGATCAGAGATCACCGGCATCACCACGGAGCTCCGGAATGCTCCATACCATCTACTGCAGTAGGATTGTTCATTATTCATTCATTTCATTTTATTAATTCATTTATTTTCATTAATTCGATTCATTATTCATTTCAGCTCAACAAGGAGCGTAATAATTACAATACAGTGTTAAACTCGGAATAGTAAATCAATTCAAAATAATAAATCCAATTAAATTTCCTAACCCAAACATTCAGGTGAAACGTTCGTTATCTAATGTATGTGTTACTCTTGATGACATCACTGTTAGTGAAATTGACATTAGCATAACCTTAGCTAACACCCATGAAGGTTTAGGAAACGCTACTAAAGCTAACCTTAATCAACGGGCTTATTATTCAGAAAAAATCAGAAAACAAATATGAAATTACCTCAAGTTCGGTCACCTTGTCGGTTACCTGACGGTTAATCGAAATCTGGAACTCGGCTGACCGAACCACATTCGGTTAGCTTTCCAGAATCTCACAAATTACATACTATTTCTCCCAATTCGGTCACCTGTTTGGCCACCTATTCGGCTTACTAAAATTTTAAATTCGGCTAGCCGAACTACTCTCGGTCACTCTTCGGTCAGCTTTCCAGAAGCTCAACTTCGGATGGAAAATCCTGACAAGATTTTCGGTCACCTTGCGGTCAACCCTCGGCTAGCCGAACTCACAATTTCGGCTAGCCGAACTATGTCGGTCAGCTCACGGTCAGCTTTTTAGAAGCTGGAATTTCCTATGAGTTTTAGCCCAGAAAGGTCGGTCAGGTGTCGGTCAGCATGTCGGCTGACCGAACTGCCCAGAAGTTCAGAAAATTTCTAAATTGAATTCTCTGGAATTGAACTCTTTTGAGTTCAAACAACTTCATTAGCATCCTAAATCATGAGAGTTGAGTATACTTTCCCTGTTTGGAGATTAATTCGCAGGGACCTCTTTTGTTAGCCTGATTTTTGAGAAGACAATCCCCAATTTGAAACCCTCTTTTGAACCTAAATCACAACCAATCCACAAACGGAGCTCCAATGAGTTCTTTGTGCTACAAACCATTCCAAATCACTAAAGAGAACTCAGAAATCCTATAAGGAACCTAAGCCACTTACTTGTAGTCCCTTGAAGGAAATTCTTTAGATCTTGTCAAGCTTTAAACTCCAAGAAATCAAAGAAGAAGATGGAGAAGATGAAGAAGATGAGGTATCCTCTTCAATCCACTTGTCAAGCTTTCAAATCACACTTGAATGAGAGAAATTGGAAGAAAGAAGAAGAAGAGAAAGAGAGAGAGATGGCGGTGATGGGAGATGAGAGAATGAACTCATTTGAGTTCATCTCAACCTAAATAAGCCCACTTTTGCAATTAAACCCCTCTCATTTCCACTATCTACATATTGAGTCAAATGAAGGGTCATTTGATCCAATTCACGTCGAATGGAATTGCTCTCAGTACGGAAACTAACGTACTCCTCGAGTTATACACGCGGGCATAAAAAGTTTTCGTATTCGACGAAATATGCGAAAATCCGTATTTACGGAAAAGTCCTCGTTTTCCTCAATCTCAGCCTAAAATCATTTCAATTCATTCAATAACATTCTTTACCATTTTATGAAGCTCAAATTGATCATTTGAGACATTTTCAACTCAATTTGGTCATTAACCAACATCAATTCAATAAAACACGTTTAATTAGCATTAATCCCGATTAATTAGAGTTAATCGTGATTAACTCGGGATAGGGTGTTACAATCTCTTCGTAATCCACAATGATAATGGCACTAGTTCATCTTTATCTAGTCTGAGGCGACTGGCACTCTATCGCAACATTAATGGGTATGAAACTGTAAATCAGTTAACTGCCACCCTTTGCTCCATGTTCTGCTTCCTCGGCTCTAAAGTTACTTTGCCAAAATTACTGAACATAGGGGGCAAATTCTTAAAAGTGTTTGGTGTAGATGGTGCAGGATTTTCAAAACAGAAATTAGCTAAAGAAGTTGGAGCATTTGTTCATTTAAGGTACTTAGAGCTTGCAACTATTATAGACAGTAGTCTTCCATCATCCATTGGCAACCTCTCTAAGATCCAAACTCTAAAATTTTCATTTGATGGCACTTTACCCAATGGAATTTGGAATTTGGTGCAGTTGAGGCATCTATTTGCTTATTATTCTAGTATTGATGGGCATCCAAAACTCCAAAATTTAAGAAACCTCCAAACCTTATGCTTAAGGGTTGGCAGCTGGATTGAAGATGGCTTAAGCAAGTTGACCAATCTTAGGACATTGGTGATAAATGGGAACCTGAGTTCATACCACAAAGCACTATCCCACTGATGGACCCGGCTTCTCGCCTTCCTTAGCCCCAGGTCCGCCAGAGTGCGGCTGGGCGGAAAAGTGAGTATCAACATTTTTTGTACGGGTATGCCAGATTTTCTATTCTACTTGGAATTTAGGAATGGTGATTCGAAGACCTACCTTCACAAGTAGAAAGGAACTCAAACTTTTTTCTAACTTTCCATTGTACATATATTTTTAAGAAAAGAGATAGATTTTGAATGGCATGAAAGGTGATTTTCTTTTTTTGCCATGAAAGGCAATTTTGTGCTGTAAGTGGCGATTTTGCCGTAGAAGGCGATTTACAAATCTTATCAATGAAGAAAGACAAGAGTTGTGATTTTTTTTTTGTCTCTTAAAAAAAATACAAAATACAATAGAAGAAGTAACAAAAGGGATCTAACTTCTCAAGAGATTGTGGGGACTCATTCAGATCGACGGTCGGAGTCATGTATGAACTCCGCCATCGTTCCTTAGATGAGAACGCTTGATGCTTTGATTCATTTGGCTTGGCTTGGACCTCAGATTTTTAGAGGGTAAAGGCCAAGGAAATGCCCTATATCCAATAAAAAAAACAAGTAGATGGGCTGAAAAGCCACATCTATCCATGTTGGATAGAAGGAGAGGGGAAACCTTGGGGGGGGGGGGGGGGGGTGGCCCCCCAAGGGACTTCAATCACCTTGTGGTGTTTGTTGCAGCAGAGTTTCTTCAGAGTAGCTGAGCTTCCTTGCGCAGAGATTTTTCTGAGAATTTTTTAGCAATTTTTCGAGGATTTTTCCAGGACCCTTTCTCCTTGGAATGACCACCTATTTATAGGCTTTTGGTGGATATTAGATGAGTTATAGGCATTGATTGCATTAATGCTCCATGATGGGAGGAGTTACAAGTGTTTAATTCTTGATTTTGTAACTCCTTTTTCCTAGCTTTTGATTGGTCGATGGAGAATGATGGGTATTTAATCACTTTTAATTTCTATGATGAGGGGAGTTACATGGTTTAATGCCATGATTGCTTGGATTTGTAACTCCTTTTTCCTTGCTTCTGATTGGGCCGTCCAAAATAATGAGTTAATGACCACATTAACTTGTCATAAATGGGTTAATTAACAGCATAATTGGTCGCCAAGTCGCTTAAAGAGTAGCAGGCCGCGCCGCGTCTTTTGGAATTCTTCTTATGATGATCGCCAATGGATCCACATGTTGTTTGATGTCAGATGGCGATGCAATTTCAGACATTGGTTAACACCAATGCGCCGGTAACATCTGTCCAATCGATTTCTCGATCGATCGAGCAAAAAGTGTGTTTTCTTGGTCGGCCGGTAGGCGATTCCGAAGCGTCGGATGATGATTTCATGATTTTGACAGCGGATTCGTGATGTTGACGAAGATCGACGGATTTCATGCCCCAAAAATTAGATTTTGGAAAAATCACAGGGGCCAATCATCTCGAAACGTGGAAAAGTGGGTTTTCGGGCAAAATCTGGTGACCCAGATTCCTATGGTCGCCAGCAACCATGGGGCTGGCGAACCTGGTCCATGGTCGTCGGCGAACTTGGTCCATGGTCGTTGGCGACCATGGGACTTTTGTCCCTTTTCGGTCGCCGTTTTTCCGTCTTTTTCGTTTCTTCTTTCTCCTGTATTTTCCTTGACATCTTTCCTCACTTATTGACTTGATTTCTTTGAGGAAAACTTGAGGAGAAGCCGTGAAAATCAGAACACAAAGTTTTCTATTTTTTGAAAAAGCTGAAGACTTTGTAGCCGATTTTCCGTCAAGAGTCAAACTTGGTCAAATGAAGTTGGAATGACCTGAAATTTGAGGTGAAACTTCCTGAGAAGTAGATAGGACCAACCATGCGCTTTTGTTTGAGTTTCGAAGCCGTTTGGGGTCCCGTCGATGCTAGACTTGATTTCACTACGATGAAGATGTCGAGCTTTGATGTATGGTCAACCGATGTCCGATTGACCTGAAATTTGACAGGGAGCCTATTGGAGTCATTTTGGGACGATCCATTAGCTCTAATTTGGATGCCATGGTCACCGGGAGCTCCGTTGCCAAGAGGCCTGATTTTGCTTCTGAGTGTCAAAGTTGGGTCAAACATTGTCGGAATGACTTGAAACTTGACGTGTAACCCTTTGGAAGCATGTAGAAGCTACCCATATGCTTTGTTTGATGAGTGGCGGCATCGGTGGTTCTTGCGGCCGAAAGGCTTGATTTCGCAGTTCGAGAGTTGATGGAGGGTCAAACGGTGTCGGTTTGACTTGAAATTTGACGTGAAGCCTTTTGGAGGTATTTTGAGATCATTCGTAGGCTCTAATCGAAGATTTGATATCTTCGACACTGTCGACGCAGGGAGCTCCTGCTCAGCCGTTGGAGGATTGAAGTTAGGCCAAATGGTGTTGAAATGGCCCGAAACTTCACGTGTACCCTTCTTTTGGCTATTTTGAAGGATCTTGCAGTTTTTGTTTGATTCTAACAAGATCTGATGCTTGAAGCGACTCTGCTTGTTTATTGTAGGATGCGGCTCCATGTAGCTTTTGATGTTAAAGAGGCAAAGTGACATTTTTTGTGTCAACGCCCACTCCATTTATGAATTGCACAACCTCCAGTCTCTTCTACTATATAATGGGCACTCAATCCCACCATTTGAGTCCTACGTTGCCACCGAATGTGACCGAGCTGACTTTGAAGAATTCTTTGTTAGGACCAGATGCCATTTTTGCACTAAAGGAATTGCCACTCCATATGATTCTCAATTTATTGCATAAATCCTATGATGGTAAAAGAATGATTTGCTCTCAAGGAGGATTTCCTAGCTTGGAATTGCTAAAACTTTGTGAGCTACCTTTAGAGTGTTTGATTGTTAAGGAAGGAGCAATGGTATCTCTCAAAAGTGCTGAACTCTTCCATATGTCTAAATTGAAAACTAAAAATCTTCCTAAGCGAGTCCATGCTCTCTTGAAGCAAAACTAGTTCAAAGAAGAAGGGCAGCAGAGCATAAATAAAACTAGAAGAAAGCCAGGTAACTAATATTTTCAATTTCAATTTTTAAGTTGAGGATTTATTCTTATAAAGGATCCAAACCGTCTATTGTTTCAATGGTAGACAACTTTATCATACTTTTTGAAGTTGTATACGTAGTTTTCCAAGCCCACTGACCTACATGGGAGCTTTTGCATCTAGCTGACCTTTGGAAGAAAAATAAATTCAGTTGCACTAATGAGTCGTTTGTCTTTTACGTGTGGATATGTAAATACAATTTACACATGTAAATGATGAATATTCAAATTTTAAGTATGTAACGTTTACACATGCGTTTCTTTTTATAATATTTGTCTAAGAACACTATTTTCGCATCATTTACACATGTGATTCATTTTTCTATGTTTGTTTCAATGATATGCGTATATGTATTAAATGATTTTATAAATCATACTTATTAATCATTCAATTATATTCTACTATAATGATATGAAAAGGAAACAAAAAAGGTCTAATTTATATCAAAGTTTTCATTTGCATTTTAGATCCTTAAAAAAGAACATGTCTTTCAACATGAAATATACTTTTGAAAATATACATTTGTATCAATGATCACCTTAAAAAAAATGCATTCCAACATGTATGGTTAAGGAAATATGAGTTTATAGCACAATAGTTAAGAAAAATAGGATTATTATTAATATTTTTAATACTTAATATTTAGTTCAATATTATCTTAATTTATTATTCAATTTGCATAAAACGTAACCTATGCATCTCACTGGCTTTATGCTAATATTAATCAATTATAGAAATATATTTTATAAACTCTTTTTTTTTTTTTTTGCATAGTAAGGCAAGAGAGAGAAATAGAGAGGTTGCCTTAATAAAGGGGATGAGATGTAGAGAGAGTTTTCATTCATAGGTTTCATTGGTCTTGATGTATCTTTTATTATTATTTTATAAATGCGTTGGAAGGGGGTTTCGAACCAAGAACCTCTTTGATGGAAATGACTCTTTTATTATTTTTTTTTCTAAATGCGTTGGAGGGGGGTTTCGAATCCAAAACCTCTTTGACAGAAATTGCCCCAAAACCAAACCTTCCGCCTCCAACGAGTATTATTTGAAATTACTTTTGGCTTGGTATTCTATTTCTCCACCTGAACAGGTGTACAAATCTTGGTGTGAAAATGGGCTCATTTTCACAACATTTGCACATCTGATTTACACACAAGATGCGTAAATACTTATAAACAAACATGACCGATGAGTAAATATTACGCATATTCACAATTTACATATGTAAACGGGTGTAGACAAACGACCCCTAAATGTCATCCTTGTTTCTTCTAAGTGTTGGGTTTATGGGTTCGGGTTTTTGGCTCGGTTTGTAGGCCCAACTCATTTGTATTAGGGTTAAGGAGTAATTTGGTATTTCTCAAAAATTACATATTATCTCTTTTGGTTGTAACCCTAAGTGGGGGAAAAACTCTGAATAGTAGGGAAGAAGAGGACGAGCTTTTGTCCATAGACGTAGGTGTGGAGTCACCGAACCACGCAAATCTTTGTTCTCTTTTGTGTGGCTTGATTTGCTTACTTGTTGATTGCAAGCTTCCGCACACATGATCACAACAAATTGGTATAAGAGCATTGTTATGGTACGCGATCGATGGCAAGATCTGAAATTCGGATTGGGCCACAACTGTTGATCGGAGAAGATCAAGAAGACTCTGTTTGTAGGGGACACATTGCAGGAACCAGAGGAAACAAAGTTTCCTCTTTGACTACTGTGGGTACAAAAGACACCTTGTTTTGTCTTTAGTGCTTTCAGAGGAGAAGTGCCTGCTTTTGCAGAACCCAGAAGTGGGTTTATTTGTTTTGATTCCAAGGTGCAGGAATCGCCCAGTTCGTTCTCGAGGTTCTATTTTGCCGGAATCAGAGAAGGGATCGCATCCCAGTTGCCTCGTTAGTCCAGTCACCGCATTCGCCGCCGGTCCACTTACGCCGGAGATCCAAAGGGGCAGATCTGCGGCTGTGTTCTGTTCTGTCACAGAACTCAACATAGAGAAGGAGAAGAAAGAACCCAGTTTGGGTTGTTCTTTAGGCCATGTCAAGTCTGGGTCAGGTCTGACCCGTCCAGCCCAGAAGCCCAGCGCAGCAGCAGTTCACTGCAGCCACTGACTTCATTTGTACGGTCAATAAATATTTGACCAAATTGGACGGCCAGAATTGATTTGTGATTTCTAGAACCATCTGGACTAAGAATTGAGCTCCTTTTTTTTTTTTTTTGGATTCGTATCGACGAAGTCTACGATCTAAACGAAGTGGATTGGTAGTGTGGCAGACAAGAAAAATGGCAAGCTCATCATCGGCAAAGACCACTATCTCAAATGCAAAATTTGAAGTCGAGGAATTTGATGGTCCCAATAACTTTGGTTGGCAATGTGAGATTAGAGATGTTCTAAGCCAACAAGAGTTGGAAATTGCTTTAGAGGATAAACCCTCAGAGATGGAAGATAAGGAATGGCAGAAGATCAATCGTCAGGCTTGTAGCACCATCATATTATGTCTCGCGAAGGATCAGAAATACTTAGTGATAAGAGAAACTTCCGCAAAAGAGTTGTGGTAGAAATTAGAGGAAAAGTATATTATGACCAAGAGCTTGGAGAATCGGATCTATTTGAAGAAGAAATTTTTCCACTTACAGTATCATCAAGGTATTTCTATGACTGAACATCTCGATAGTTTTAATAAGATTATTGCTGATTTAATGAACATTGATGTGAAAATTGATAATGAGGAGGAAACTCCAGTTGATGTCATCCCAGTTGAGTCAAATAGTGATGATACATATGAGGAGAAGACTCCAGCTCAACACCCCTACCTGAGAGAATGGCTTGACCAACAAGTCAAGCAGACGGTCAGGCAGAATATGGAGATAGTCGGTTTCACTCTAGATCGGCTAAATGCCTATGACACGGAGGATCTCGGCACATCTCCCTTCTCTTAGGAGATAAGGAACTTTTCTCCTCCTGAAAAGTTCAGTGTTCCAAGGTTCGTCCTTTATGATGGGACCTCGGACCTTGCAGCACATATTCGACACTTTACTCAGAGAATGTCAGTGTGGGGCGACATAGGTCACCTGAACTGTAGAGTTTTCTCTTCCAGTTTAGAGGACCTCCCCCTAAAATGGTTCTGCGCACTTCCAGAGTGGTCAATTTCTAGCTGGCGACAGCTCCGGGATTCCTTCGTAGAAAAGTTCCAGGCTCATAGGATCATCCCTAGGATGGACGATGACCTGATGACGATCAGAATGCGGCAGACCGAAAACATCACCCAGTTCACCAAGAGATTCTGGACGATCTACAGCTAGGTTGAGAGTTCCACTGATTGGGTGGCCATCAGGTCCTTCAAACAGGCTCTATTGCCCGGCAATGAGCTTCGGAAGGATTTGGTGCAATTCCCCGTGGTCACGGTGAAGGCACTGATGGCCCAGGTAAACCAATTTATTGAGCAAGAAGAAGACGAGGCCCTCGCTCAGGAAAGCTTTGGCCTCTAGCAGAAAGACAGACCCTCCAAGAGAGACAAGAAATCATCTCGGACGCAGGCGGTGAACCGAGACAATGCTTCAACAAGCTTGGCGGTGGTCTCGGCTCCCACCTCGGGGGGCGACCTACCAAAAGCTGGTAACCAAGATGTTTCAAGCCCAGCTGGGCGAGACAATAGAGGTCTACATTGACGACACGATTGTCAAGTCTAAAAGGTTACAGGACCGCTTGGCAGACCTAAGTCAAACGTTTGACGTCCTCAAAAAATCAACATCGCTAAAATCCCGGGGGCACGGCAGTTTATGGCTTTCGGCTGGTGACGAGCCAATTGAACGGAGACTACGGAGCTCGCGACGAAAGGATGACAACCTACCTAATTGCTGCGGAGCATTAGGGAAATGAAGTCAATCCTCGCCAAGTTGCTGAGCTCGGCAAGTACCTACCTAACTACTACGGAGCATTAGGAAAATGAAGAAAAGCCTTAAATGGTTAAGGCCCAGGCTAAAAACACTGAGTTAGAGAATTCGGTGCCTACCTCGGCGTTCGGAAACATGTTTGGTTGCGGAACCAAGTATTCTATCATCGAGGCTATTAATTATCTCTGACAAATGAAGCAATATCTTGATAGGGATCAGACGTCAGCAACCGACACCGAAATGAAGAAGAGCATGGGCTTTAAACTCAATACTCAAAAGATTCCTCCATCATAATACTTAGCTTCCGTCCTCAAAGAGTTAGAGAACTCTAAGAGGTCAGAAGCTAGGGGCAATTATGTGGGGGCATTCCTACAGTACCGAAATTGTGCTAGCTTTGGTAAAAGTACCGGCTAAGTTTGGTCTCGATTATATGCAGCTCGGTAACAGTGCCAGCTCGGCCACTTATTTGCAGCTCGGCAGCAGTGCCATTCATATCTAGCTCAGCAGCAGTGCCAGCTCGGTAGCAGTGTCAGCTCAGCCAGTCATATCCAGCTTGGCAGCAGTGCCAGCTCGGCCACTTATATGCAGCTCGATAGCGGTGCCAGCTCGGCCGCTTATATGCAGCTCAGCAGCAGTGCCAGCTAGGCAGCAGTGTCAGTCATATCTAGCTCGGCAGTAGTACCAGCTAGGCAGCAGTGCTAGTCATATCCAGCTCGGCAGCAGTGCCAGCCATATGTAACTAGGCAGCAGTGCCAATCATATTCAGCTTGGCAGCGGTGCCTAGCTCTACTGCAGTGCCAGTTAAATGCAGCTCGGCTGCAGTGTCAGCTAGGCAACAGTGCCAGTCATATCCAGCTCGGCAATAGTGTCAGCCCGGTTCGGTCAACCGAGATGGGCACTGAGCGTCAGTCAAATACAATCATGCTCCTATAAAAGTACGGACACGTCGTAGGATGTGCTATCAGATAGGGTGGGCGACTGATAACAAAAAGGAGATGTCCTTATCAAGCAGTCATGTCAACAGTCCTAAAAAGAATGGGAAGCCGTCCGATGGGATTCTCCCTCCACCTACTACCAAGGTGTCAGGGTAAGGTGCGATGGGACTTCACCACCACCTACCTCCACTAAGAGAAAGTCTGATGGGACTTCCGCCTATATGTGTCCCGGGGGCTAGTCCTAAAAAGGTAGACATAGACACTCTCCAAATCTTTCTATACTCCTTATCACTCATTCTTTGTTTAGTTGCTGAACTAATTTAGGCGTCGGAGTGCCTTCGGCTGACTACAGCCAGTGTCTCTGACCTCTGTTTCTCTCCTTCCCTTTCAAGTCTCAAGCATTTGATCATTCCTAAGAAGTTCTACATCCACCTCAGTAAGTCCGTGTTAATTTTGCCACTTACACCAGTTATTATCTCTTTTATTTTAAAATAAAGAAAAAGGATTGGCTATGATTGCAGTGGTCATTTATTAGTCCATTATTTGTTTGTCTTAGTCTGCTTGGCCATGATTGCATTGGTCATTTATTAGAATGCTGGTTGTTAAAAAATGTAAATGCTCAATTTGAGCATAGGAATGTAGTAATCATTAGTAATCACTTATTAGTTCATCATTATTTTATATTAGTTTGCTTGTCACTGCTTATGTTTCCTGGTTATTGTTGCTGGTAACTCTTTCACCAGATCAAAGGAGAATCTCATAAAATGGATTGGTCATCCAAGATTTGAGCTTAGATGCCATGGCATTTATTTCTGCTGATTCTTTTGTTAGATATGATGAAAATGGATTGTCCATGTCTCCAGTTAACAGTGGAACTCCACAGTGCAGTTGCATCATCATCTTCTTCTCTTTCTTCCACCTCACCACAACAAACGACACCAATCTCTTACACACACACACACATAAGAGGCAGTGATGAGATTTCTACCCTTGAATCAAATAGAAATGGGAAAAATGCCTTGTATCTGATTTCTTGGCTTGGCAACATTGGAGGGTCTGTGTCTTTAATGTTACTGAGACAACCAATGGATGCAGACATGGCAGAGAAGGCACCCATATATGGTAGGCCAGGTTGCAACTTGTCCCTGTCTTTTGTCATTTAGTTATAAGGCCTAATCTTTTGGCTCATGTGTGGTCCACTGACTATGAGTTGTAACCCAGACAGACCCAGTCCATTATGAAGAGATAATGTTCATTTCTGTGAGATATGTTGGGCCAGTTCAAGCCCATTTATTGGGTATGCTGATAGAAAAACTGCCCATCCCATCTCATAGTCCTAAACCTCATAATTTCAAATATTGTATGGAGCACGCTAGCAAATCCTCGGTAGGCCAAGCTCAATTTGAAACACTGGTTGACGCATTTGCTAGGATGATCCTTTTACACACCAATTTTATGAGTACCTTTCCCAATTATAAAGATAAATTTGATTGGCTGTTTGTAAATCATCATTTCTGTTTTATATCTTCAAGTGTTCTCATTCAATAGTATTTTCTTTCTCTTTTTATTTTTTGTTTTCGCTTACAATGGGAGTGAGTTGTAAAACATCCTAGTTCTAGACTAGCCTAATCTATCAGCCCAAAGAGCATCCCTAGGTGTTTCTGTGCACTCATAGCTCCATTCGCACCTGATCTGCATGTGAGTATCCTTTCCTAGTGTCTTCTTCCAATGACCATTTTCTAGAGTAGATGAGAAACAAACGGAGTCAAAGCCTATCCCCCCCCCAATTTCTACGTTTGAACTTATAATAGGTCTAATAATCTTGCTTCTAAAAACAGTTGGCCAAATTACGGAATCCCAAGACTTTGAATTGGGAAGACTTTGAATTGGGAGAGAATCATGAAATACATTTGAAAACAAGGTTAGGTTGTTGAATATGGGAGTTGATCTAAAATTGGGTTGTATGTTTTTATCTCAATTATAATATATGAAGCGAAGTGGTTTCAAATTGAAATCAGTTCCTATTCGCTCCAATTGATTTTGACTCATCCAATTTAGTTTAGTTTGACCTTAGCAAACGGGTCTGGCGAGGGTAAATTAGGTAGGGCTAGAGATAAAGCACACTTTAATGACATGGTAAATATCAATCATGGTATGTGCCAAGAATTGAATTCAGGACAATATGGATTTCAAATGAGTGACCATACCACTATGTACACCATAAAGCATCTTTTTGTTAATGGTTATCAACAAAAAGTTAAAATTAGTTAATGAGGAAGGGACCCAGCCCCACTTTGGAATATTGATCGGGAGTTGGAATTTATCTACTAGGTATTTATAAAAATAACTATATTTTTAAAATATTGACCCCTATAAATGCTGTTGTTATTATTTTCATACTTATACATTGTACTTTAGGCATAGGTGATCAAACTGTTGAAATAACTATTTTATATGACTTCCTATATAGTCATAATTAATTTTCTATGACAACCATTTTACAATAAAATTAAACTCAAATGAATATATAATATATGGAATTGATCAACAAAAATAATAAGTTTCATAATTAATAAGAAAATGACAATATTATTGAAAAAAGAAAAACTCGCGACATCAGCGTGGAGCTAAAGAGGAGGAGGAAAACTTTCCATGTAACTGATGTGCTACCATGCACACTTGCCCAAGGAGAAAGGGTGAAGTTTGGTGTTTTTCTTTTTTGTGTGTGTGGCTTTAACTTTTATAAATCGTCATGTAAGTGTAGTGGAACACTACGATAGACCCCATCTATTAAAAATCATAATCATTAAGACAAAATCCTTATTATTTATGGGATACCTCAAATTTTTACCTCATTCTGGGTTATTTCCATTGTCAAATTGATTCTCTGATAAAAAAAATAAAAAATACTGGAGTTTTCCAAATAAAGTATTTTCTTTGATTTGGACTGTCCATCATGCCTTTTGTTTATTAAGTAACTCTCAATATCATCCTATTTCTATCAAGGCAATAGCATTTGAGTGTTAATGGGTTCCAACGTCTAAGTGCAACTAATCTAAGGAATTTCAAGTATTTTTGTTTTTTCTGATTATATGATTTTTTTTCTCTTTTTTTTATAATGTGAAATGCTGATTTTGGGTTGTCTAGTTTTTTTAATCCTTAGTTGTTTTTGTTTAATCTACTCTTGGTTCTGGGTTGTCTACTTTGTTTTTTATCTATTGATTTTGATTGTACACTTTTTTTTAAGAATGCGGAACTAATGGTAAAAAGACTCTCCAATAATATTGGTCCATCCAAATAAAGAATTAAGCTCATTCTTATTATCATCATTCTCTACTTTCTCCAATATAATTCTATTTCTCTATGTCAACAAGAGAACTTTCATTTTTTCCATTCATTTACTTTTAAGTTCTTTGTATTTTTTTTAGAGTAACTTTAATAATTCTTTTGTTTCTTTGTGTCTCTTTTTAGTACCGTCTCAAGTCTCATTTGCATGCTTAGTTTAGATTAGTGTTCAACCCATTTTAAAATGTTGAGACAATTGGTGCAATTATTAAACGTTTCAATTTGAGAGGTAAACCTTTTTTAATTCATTTACTTTTGCGTTCATCATATTTTTTTTGAGCAATTTTAATGATGTCATTTTAATATTATTTATACAAAAGAATCATCATTTTAAAATTTCTATAGATTTACAATATTTTTATGGTTTGTATTCGTATGGTTTACATAGATTGTGAGTTTCTTTCACCACCACCCCCCCCCCCCCCCCCCCCCCCCCCCCCGGCTTTGTTTTTTTCAACTTTTGGGTATTGGGTTCAACTTGGTTTTTTTTTCTTTCTTTTAAATCACTTTTTATCATGGGATTTTCTTTGAATTCTCATTTCTCTGTTGTATTTTTTTTAATGCTTATCATTATGAGTTAATTATTTATTTTACTTCCATTGGGTTCTTTAAGTTCTCTTTGTGAAATCTTTTTAAGGATTCTTATTATTTCGTTTGTGGCTTCAGATTTCCATTTTTGGGTATTAGATTATCATACATTGATTTTGTTTTTCTAAATTTCTTTTATCATTGTATTGTCCATGGACCTTTATTTATAAATATTTTTATAGCCTTTTTAATAAACTTCAATTCATTTTATTTTGTATTTCTTTTATTATAATTTCTCACTTGTGATGGGTTTTTAGCTTTTTTTTTATGATGGTTTTTAATGAATTTGTGGGTTCTTTTGTCTTTGCCCTTTTGTGCTCCATTTTTTAGTTTCTTTTTTCTAATAAGTGTTTGATTCTTTTAAACTGCTTATATTATTGAGTTGATTATGGATTTTCATTTCTATTTTTTATTTCTATGTGTCTTTCAAATTTCATTGGATTTTATTCATAGTTTATATTATTTGTTTGTTTTGATTTTTTTTTTTAGTTTTCTTGATCATTAATCTTCAATTTTCATGGGCTTGTGCGTTTTTTTTTTTTTAATTATATGTTATTAGGGATTGAATTCTTATGGACTTTTTTTTTTCCCTCTCTCTCATACTAAAACCTTTTGCATTTAATTTTAGAGAAAATGATCAAAAACTTTTTTTTTATAAATTTTAATATTATGACTATATTGCTCGTGCTAAGCACGGACATGTTTTTATAGTGCCTATTGATTTGTCTTTATTACCTATATTATTTCACCAATCTTAGAAAAGGAACAAATAATCGACACTTGCACAAGGCTGCCATGAGGGATTTTTGGTCTCCACCTTTAATTTAAGGGGTTCCGCTTTTGTGAACGATGGGGCTTTAAAATCCTTCACCATCTACATGCATGACACCCATAGGTGAAAAAGTACTCTGCCAACATATCCATTTCCTCTGTAATTGGCAAAAAATCCAAAAACATTGTCATCCAAATATTTTAAAACTAGTCCCTATAGATTACTTGTATTCATTCAAAACCCTAGGATTTTGTATCATTCTCAGCTTGTATTAACAAATTTTACTTGCACTCTCATGTCTTACAGGAGATAGCTCATGACAACCAGTGCTTTGGCTTCAAATGGACGGTAGCATGAAGTTAATGTCTTTGTTTCTCTTCTTCTTCACCCTCTCGTTTTATAAGTTGTTTGTAAAATATGTGAAATGTGAAAATTGTAACCATGTGATTCTATAACTGGGTTTGCACGTTAACTATCAAATTCATCAGTGTGTTGTTATGTTCCTGGATTTCATCTATGTATTGTCATTGGCTTCTACTTAGCCTTGTATTGTCCTGTATTTTCTCCTTGTTAGGATTGTCTATGAGATTAACCAGCTCGGCTGCTCTGGCTCAAATTAAGCTTATGTAATAATCAGTCTGGGATCAAACTCGAGATGGACACTGTGGCCGAGCAGGGCTTAACCTTGGCCTGTTAGGCGCTTTGATCAACTCTTTTGATTTTTTGAAAAAATATTATAAAAGATAATTTAGCATTTTTCTTCCACGCGAACCCATTTTATGTAACCCTTCTCTTTCCTCTTTTTTTTTTTTTTTTTTTTTTTTTTTGGTGTTCAGTACGGCTAATCTTTGTTAACCGCAATCCATTACATTCACCTATTCTTATGAATTGACATTAGTTCCAATTTGACATTGATCTAACAAATATCCTTTGTTAGAATCAGTTACATAAATACACTTACAAAATCATTAAATTTTTAGCTAGGCTTTAAAATTGAAAAGTAGGATTACACTAATGTTTATCTGATCGTTCTTCAATGTCCTTTGCACATACAACCCCCTTGGGTGAATTAGATGCATCCAAATGGGCCTACAGAAGAACTTTTTAAAAGGTGTACCTGGGCCGACAAGAATACCGATTAATCATACAGGTTTTTAACCCAATAAAATAAGGCCTCATACTATCAACTTGAAGATCCTGGATGATCCTGAAAATGTATGTGATGCCATGGTGCCAACACCACTTAACGTTGATGGTCCACAAGTGTGGTGGCATTCATATAAGTTTAATTAATGTATACATGTAACATCATATATTTTATTTTAATTATACAAATTATATTAAAATTGGTGGGGCCTCGACCAATATAAAGAATTAGATGTAATTTAATAGAAGAAAATTGGTGTACTCATTCTAGCGGAAGGGTCGTTGGGATATCATATCAACGCCTAGGACCGACTTAGGAGCATAAATCCTTTTTTAAAGTAAAAAACAAAGGTTTCTTTTTTTTTTTTTTACAGAAGTTGTATGAAATCTAGCGAAGAAAAATGAACCTGAGTTTATACCTAACTTAGCTTGACAAGTTTAAGGAAAATTCGAGGTGGGCTTTTCTAGCTTAAACTTGGCAAGAATCGGTTTAAAATACTTCTTTAATTGCTGGTTGAACTTTATCTTGAATATGTTGTAGGCCAGTCAATCTGGCCCTCAGAGGAGGGGCGTGGCTCGGGCCAGCTTGGCCCTTAAAAAGCCCTAGGGCCGGACATGGAAAGTTTCTTTGTAGGCCCTGAAACTTGAGGTTGGGGCTTTTGGATAGTACTAGGCTTGGACCTGGCCCTTGCCTTCTTATTTTTCAATCACAAGACTACGGGAACGGAGAGAAACATTTTGGATGGGCCCAGACATCGCGTTTGGGGCAAATCATATGCTTTTAACATTTCATCCGTGGCCCACAAGTTTAACTGACTTTATATTAAAGAGAAAATTTGACCATTGATCCAATGGCCCAATCCATTCGGATTGGTGAAAACTCGATATATCAATTGCAATTCAGGGGTCCTATGTGTGTGCATGGATGGTTTTGATGGATCATAAGGCCGGCCCCTCTATGCATCCCTCACCTTATGGTGAGGGATGGATGCACATAAATATTCTCTCTCTCTCCCTCTATATATATATATATATATATGGGAGGGCCTCTCCTCAGCTCATGCTGAGGAGAAGGTCTGCTCAAACACGTGTATGTGTGGACGGCCTGCTGTATTGAAAGCCCGCCCAAATGTAACAAAATCATTTCCAAAGCTCGCCCATTTGTATCAAAAACATTTCGAAACCCTCTGTCCCATTCCATCTCAAGCTTTCTCTCAGTTAATGAAACCCTCCACACCAAGCTCTCTTTGTCCTCTGCCAACCTCTCTCTCTTGACCCTTCGCCAGGCACCGGCCCTGATGCCACGTCTGTCAACCTCTATCTCTCTCCCGCACCTCTCTCTCCCTATATATATATATATATGATATAATCTATGAAATCTGTGACCCTACACTCTGTGAGAGAGTTAAGTTAGAAATGTGAGAGCTCTTTCTCCCATGGGTATCGGAGTTTTCTGAACCATGTGGGGCATAAGGAAAGTTGAGTTTCTTTTTTGTGGACATAGGCGAGTTTGCCGAACCATGTAAATGTATGTATGCGATTTTCTTTCTTCTTGTGTGGTTTGATTGTTTGTTGATCGTGATAATACACGCTTCCGCACACGCACACAACACTTTCGAAGTAGGGAATGTTAAACTTTTGTGGTTATCAATTTTTTCATTAATAACTCATGAAATTTATTCTTTGTTTTTCTTCTACGAGATTAATGAAGCTAAAACCTATTGCTTCTTATCACTACAAGAATTTGCACTTTTGCTGGTGCTAAATAAGTGTCGGTAAAGATGTATAAAACACCGGCAGAGATCTTTCCCGGCGATTTCTGTTGCACTGAAAATCTGCTGGCAAAAGTATGCTAGCAATACCATTGGCCGGCGAAAGTGGGGTAGCGCTGGGAAAAACGTGTCCATTACCGGCATTTTATTTCTCCGGAAAAGGAGGTGTATAGCACTGCAAAAAGAGGTTTATTTTCCAATAATAAATAGAAAAGAAATACTTTTACCGGCATTTTTTTGTGCCGGCAAAACATTTACATTTTACAAAAAAAACTTCTTTCAATTTTTTTTGCCGGAGTTTTTTTACGCCGGCAAAACATTTACATTTTACAAAACAAACTTCTTTCAATTTTTTTATCGACGTTTTTTTGCGCCGGCAAAACATTTACATTTTACAAAAATTATTTTTTCAATTTTTTTGCTGCCGTTTTTTGCGCTGGCAAAACATTCATTCGCCGGGAATTTTTTTTTTAAATTAATTATTTTAAAGGCATTTTGCCGGCATTTCGTTTCGTTGGCAACGTATTATTGCGTCGCTAAAAAATCTATAGTAAAAACAATTGCACCTGCAATCAATATTTATTTATTTTAATTTTCTTTTCCTGTATACATCAGTACATCATTACAACTTCCAACCCGTCATATGAATAAATTGAAACTGCTAATTCCATTATCTAAGACCAAACATCCATTTCCATTCCAAAACCATCAAAAAATGAAAGAAGAAAATTCATTCCACTTCAAATTAATATTCAAACATCCTTTTAACATTGAAAGCACTTTACCATTACCATCACAAAATTAAAACCCATGCTCTCATTCTACTCTGTACCAACATTCAATTGCCAATGAAAATTTACATATTCATAGATGATCATTTCATTGTTGCACCATTGCAACACCTGCACCATCGTTTAAAAAGACTTCTTACATCCTACATAAACTCATTACTCTACATACTTGGCCTTCATGTTGGCTGCATCTTAGCTGCATGGAATCTTCCAACAAAACAATTTCTTCGATCTTCATTCAATCTGCAAAAAAAAAAAAAAAAAAAGAGGTGCAAAATTAACATATGATTAATCTTATATTGAGGTGAACATATAAAAATCATATGATATCTTCAATCAAGTAAAACCTTGCAGTCATACATGAGATATAATGTCCTTCCAGAACTCTATATAAGAGTTTCCATGCAACCAACCACTTCGCGCATTCAATCCAAACCATTCACATCTGAATAAAACAAAGAAACATGACATGGCATGTGAGAAAATCATACTTTTAACACTATCTTCCTCTGTTCTTGGTTTTGCAAGTAGGAAATTTTGCAGGTGTAGGGCAAAACTAGGATGGAGTACAAATTTACCATACGCGGAAAGGAAAAAAATATAAAACTGCATTTGAACCACTAAGAAAAGGTATTTATTAAATAATTCACATCATGAAAAATAGACTAAGAACCACTAAGAAAAAAAAAAAACAGATGCAAGCTACTAGTAATAGAAACTACTTTTAAACACCTAATAGAACTTAAAAGTTCTGTAATTGTTATGACTCACTTACTTGTAGCTTGAAGAAAGGAATAGCTGAGTTTTTCTCCAAATCCAATTCCAAAGAAGCCAAACAAGTTGATGAAAAAGATGAAAACAATTCAAGTTTCCATTCAATCCACTAGCATATCCTCTTTTCAAGTACTTGATGGAGAAGAAATGAAGAAGAAAGAAAGAAAAATAGCCTAGGGTTTGAGCTCTCAGATGCTCTGTGCTGGAACTGAACTGAATGAAATGAAATTGGGTTCTTTCAAACCCTTATAACATAATTTTTGTATTAAACCCCTTTCCTTATGTTTATTCACAAAATGGAAATGTCTCACATGAGATATTTGGGTTTTCATAAGATACTAATTAACACAAGATAAAAAAAAAAGATACTGATTGATAACTAGAGTTGAAAGGAACAAGTGAAAATTCAGTTTTAGAACACTCCCAAGTTAGTATAGCTTCCAATACCTAGCTTCTTTTGTAACACAATGGAGAATACAGGTAGACTGAGGTTCACTGTACTCCCTAGTTGTTTTTTAAGACTGCATTGTTCACTTCCATCACTAACACCTTATAATGGGAAATATTTATATTTGTTTCTATTTGTTAATTGCAGCGATAGTATGATATGAACAAAAAGAATACTAACAAGAATGAATAAGAAAAATACCTTCCACTTCGCTCTGTTAAAAAGAAGAGAGTTTGAATCTAACAAATGATTAAATTGACCAATCCCAATGACAGTAGATATGATTGCTTCAGCTATATCCTCCTCTGCATTAAAGTAGCAGCCTCGTTTTTTTGCATCAAGAGCTATTTTTTTCCAGACAAGACCACTATTAGATAAAGTCAACCCATTCCCTACAATCCAAAGGCAGTGCCTGCAATGGAAGCAAACAAGTAAAAAAAAAAAAAGAAAAGACACTGGAACATGATCCAAGTGCTAAAGTTATTGCTTTGAATCTGGGTACTTTTTAAAGGTTTTATTTTTAATCTATATATAATACATTTTTGTATGTATCATCAGTATAGGTCAGTCAAGCATTATGGGTTGTACTACACCTACAAGTCCTCTAGTCAAGGACTTGAATAGATGATGCATTATTTGAGACAAAATCACTGATTCATGAATATCCTGTGCTGCATATTTAGAAGGTCCTTCCCAAGTCCGAGCGAACTCAACCTTTCAAAAAGGCTTCTTCCAAAACCAGCACTCTCTGGTACCTGCAGAAGGATAAAACATCAAATGTGAATAGAGAAAATTTTCAACATTGTAACACTACATAGCAGTACTTCCAAATGTATACAATCCTCGACTGGAATCATACTTCTCATTCATCTCAGGTGTTTTATACCAAGAGGTGCCTCATCTTTTAGTGAACCAGATGATTTGCCATGGAACCCACTTCAGATGAGTAATAGAGGAAACATTTTTGTAGAAAGGAAAAAAAAATCCCAGTTTCCTAATTCATTGATATTCACAGTTTAGGCGCGTCCACTTGGCAGTACTCTGCTCCTGACTATCTGTTATCAAGCTAGTTGCATACAGCTAGGATTGTCTTCTGGGTAAGTACATTTGAACAAACAACCATGGCTATCCATAGTGGGACCAACTACCACAGGAATGGTTTACATATTGTCGAAAAGTGGGCTCCACAAGCCAGTTACATACTAGCAATTCTCTATGCACTGTAACAAACTTCTTCTCATAAAAAATTATGAACTCAACAATCATGCTCAAGGTGAAGAAATGGCGACAATTAAAGTAATGACCCATCCATGGCCAAGTTCAATAATGGAACTGAATTCAGCCCAGAAAACAGAGATTTGGAGCTCATCCATGGCCAAGATTGGATCTTCATCACATCCATCACAGATTGATAATGTCCATCGCATGTTTGCAGAAGTGCTCCAAATGACCCATTTGCAGAAAAGAAATTAAAAAGATCTCAGGGGATAAAAAGCAAATTCTTGTAGTGTTAACTATGAAAGAAAAAAAAATAGAGCATCAAAGTATGGTGGCCATTTTGAAGGATCTGTCATGAATAGAAGACTTGATATCCTCAAAACATTAAATTAACCACTGAATCACAAAATTCAGTTCGTCCATATCATTAACTTAAGATCAGCCACTCCCAACAATCAAATAACAACAAATCAAACCACGAAACATCAAAACAAATATACATAAACTCCACTAAAATCAAAGAAAAACATAATCCTTAGAAACAAAGTGATCACACTCTAAACCGAACCATAAGGCCAAGTTACTCAAATTAAACTTGTACATATTTTCAGAATTCACCCAATCAGAGGATCAATATTTTTCGCAGTGGAGTGAAATCTTTGACATCTATCGAACCAAGGATAAAAGGTAGTAACGTTTTGCAAGATACAAACAGACAATAATTTACAATGTACACCCCTTTTTCCTGACATTTACCAAATATATCTCCAACTTACACAGTAATTAAAACATCCCTCAGATTTTCTAGCCCCTTGACCAGTGATGCAAAGGGTTTTGATACCCTTTCAATCGTAGCATACCCATAAGCAGGTCAAATGAAAAAGATTCCCTCTATTCAATAGATCCATGGAAAACAATTCTAAACTCCTAATCCCTCATTCCCATTTTCATTACTAGTCATGCATGAGAACTCTTTTCTTTTGGGACAGATATCATGGGAGCAAAAATCCGCCATTCTGAGCAGCCCCCTTGAAGAAAATGGCAACTACCGTAAAAAGAAGTGGAGGCCAAAGATCGAAACCCAAATGCATGTTACATCCGACGACATCTAAAGCCGCAACATCGCAGAAAAAAAGAGGCCAAACAAAATCAAAATTCATTAACCCAATCCAATCCACAACCTTATAATGAACGTATTTTTAATACTGCTAATAACCTGTGCTAGACCTGATTATATAGCCCTAGTTAGAAAGATGGGCTCTGTGTTGAGATGCTTATTACCAATCACTGTGTTGAGATGCTTATTACCAATTAATCTGCTGATCTAATTGCAACTTCAATAGTGGATTAATTTCTGGGCCCACATCCAATAACATGATAAAGAGACTGGTAAGGCCCAATCCCAGTTGTTCTAGCATCTTCGGGCTATGTGATTTTCCTGATGGGCTGGGGTTTTTTAAGTACCCACATACCCAGCCCACACAAACTGACTGAAAGTCTCTCAACATTAGCACTACATACAGAGATTGATTCCTAATTATTTACGTGGAAAAGAGGTGCGTCGGACAATAGGCTCTCTCTTTGTTTTATTTTTTTAACTTCTCTGATTTTTACTTCTTGCACACTTCTATTTTGAAAATTAATACAACTGATACAGGCCTATACTAATTAATATCCCACACAGGCCTAAACTAACTAATATGTGGTCAAAAAAAAAAAAGGACTATTCCCGGCGCGAATAGGACGCGGGCAAAAACATTGTAAGAAAATGTGTTGGTAAAAAATTTAATCGCACCGGCAAAATATTGTAAAAAATATATTAGAAAAAATTTTTTCCGGCACAATTAATGCGCCGGCAAAAATAAAATATAAAGTGGCATGCGACATTTGCCTGCGATCTAGGTAGTGCACCAACAAAAATATCACATTTGCTGGCGACAAAAATATTTCGCTGGTAAAACATTAACCTTTGCTGCCGAAAAAAAGAATTTACAAGAGAAAATCCAACCTTTGCCGGCAACATGATGTTGCCGGGAAAACTCTACACTTTACGGGCGAAATAAGCTTTTTCGCTGGTAAAAGTTATACTTTTCAAGGCGTTTAACAATTGCGCCAGGAAAAAATGCCTGCAAAAGTGTGAATTCTTGTAGTGTATTTATCCATGCTTCGAGCTATTAGTGAGTGACAGATCAATGTATATCATAGAAGAAAAATGCCATATGACCAATGTGGAGAGAAACACTTCTCCAGAGATTTGAACATATGACCCTCGACTTTGATACTATGTTAATAACCAAAAAAACTAAAAGCTCAAGCCGTTATTGAATGACAGAATAATGTTTGTCAAAGGGTCCTGGTAGCTACATGGATAACTATTTCATTCCATATGAGAATGATGCAATCACGTCTATTACACGATCATATTCTGGTAGTCGTTTAACCATTCATCATTTTCCAGTGTACTCACTGGCCAAAACAGTTTTGGGGTTGGGGCATTTTCTCATTGGTCCCAACCTTTACATGGGCTATTTATAAATCTTTAGTTTGTTTTCTATCTTCAAATATCTCTTATTCAATACTTTTTTTTTCTTTTCAAAGGATGATGAGAAACAAATGGACCCGAACTCCTTACCGGCCCATCAATTTCTACACTTGAACTTCACATTAAAATGACAATTTTAATCTTGTTTCAAAAGGACTATTGATCCAACTGCAGAATACCATCTGAATTGAGGGACAAAGATGAAATACATTAATTGAAATCAAGGTGAGTGTAGGCGGTGAAAATACGACACCTACTTAGATTAAGATGAACTTTGTAAATCAGGGAAGACCGAACGCTGAGAACCTGAAATGGGAAGGAAAATGGCTAAGGTCAAAGCCCCTGGTTGCAGTGAGCCGAAGGCGCTCCGACACCTGAGTAAGTTCTGAGAAAACTAAGCAGGAGGAGGGAGAAGAGAATGAGATATTAGGCTGTAAGTTTGCGTATTGTGTACCTTCATGGGGCTGATCCTATGTGTATATGTAGATTCCTTGTTCATTCCCTTTGTGAGCGGGGGTAGGTGGGATGAGGTCCCATCGAACCTTTCCCTAACATTTGGCGGTAGGTAAAAAGGGTACATCCCATCAGCAACTTCCATGCTTTCGGTCAGTTGATGTTAAAGGATGATAAATCTAACTTTTTATCATCATAAATGAGCGATCCTATCATCATAAATGAGTGCCCCTATCGCCATAAATGAGCACCCCTATCTGTCAGGGCATGCCCGTACTTCTCACAGGAGTGTGATGGCCCATTCTGCCTTCAGTACTTTTACCGAGACCAGGACTGGTCCGGCTGGGCTGGCATTCAACTAGCACTTACGCCGAGCTGCCGAGCCGAGTAGCACCGAGCTGGCACTCTTAACAGAGCTGCCGAGCGAGGGAACCTCTCGAGCCAACGCTTCTTGCCGAGCCGCCGAGCTGCTAGGCTATGATTACCGAGACTGAGGTGAAAGGCCAGTACTTTACCGTGGTGCTCGCTTAATCTCGTCATTAAGGTATTTTACCCACACAGTGAGGTTGTTGAATATATGGGACTCTTGCCTATTGAATTTGTTGTATCTTTTATATTATTTCGACAATCGTAGAAAAGGAACACATAATCCTCTAATGTAGGGTTGTCGTACAAGATTTTCTGTCACCGTTTTTTAATTTAGAAGCGTTCTGCTTTTTTGCACTATGAGGGTTGAAAATCCTGCATCTTCCCATTCGGGACTCCCACAGTAGAAAAAGTGATGTGCCAACATATCCATTTCATTTGTAATTTGTGAAAAAAAAAAAAACCCAACACATTGTTGTCAAAGAATTTTAAAACTACACTGTTTAAATTGCTTGTATCCATACAAAACTCTCGATTTCGTATCGCTCTCAACTCGTGTTAACAATTTTACTTGCACTCGCATGCCTTGCAGGTGATCATATTTCAATACCACTGAAGGCAACTAGTGCTTTGGCTTCAAATCAACAATGGTGTGTCAAGAAACTCTCAACAATGGTCTGTCAACCGTGGGAGAACTGTCACTGTGTGATTCTTAACTGGGTTTGTACCGTTAACGATGTGTTGTTATTTCCTTGCTTTGTTTCATCTGTAAGTGTTGGATAGTGAGTTTTCTATTTTCATCTTATGAGTGTCAAATATTGCATATTTTATCCCTCATTAGTCCGAATTTTATTAGCATCTAATATGCATATTATTCGCTTTACATAGAGATTTTATCATTTTATCACATTAAGGGATTATCGGATTATCATGCATAAATCCGATTATTTATAACATTTTTTATGTAATTTTTCTTGTGTAGGTGGACCCCGTGACTACCCCAACCTTTCCGCTGGTGTTCCATGGCATCAAGATGAAATTTCAATAAAGAACTTACATGAAGAAATTTTAGGAAGAATTGATGAATTCCAAAATAGGAGGACAAGACCTTAAGGATAAAAGAAGTCATTTTCTAGCACAAAAGGGTGGTTGGTGTATTGGTTAAAGCTTTGATGGGTATGAAGGAGATTATGGGGTTCAAATCCCAGCAATGGCTTATTTTTTTCTACATTGGTTAGAGCTTTAGTTGCTATTTTAGTTTTATTTCGCATTTCAATTAATTTAATTCCATTTTTCACACATAGTTTAGTAGTCTTAGTTGTTCACTTCAATTGTTTATATTAGCTAAATCTTAAAGACCATTCAATATAGACCCATATAAAAAAGAGCCATAGAAAAAAGAGGCTAAAATAAAAAGAGTTGTTTGGTAATGCAAGGGTCTATGCTAAATAGACATTTTTATATCATTGGTTGAGGGTTTTTCTACATATTTCTTGAGATTCACAAGGTATTAGGCCATGAAAATTGACCATAAGAACGTGCTTAGCCTTCCAAAGAGATCTCACGGTTTGGATCTTGTGTTTAGGGTCCACATAATCCATAAAATTATACCTAAATGGCTCACGTTTTTTGCACATATCTAGAGATTGGTGATGATCCAACAGGTGAAATTTGGTCTCATGATTATGTTTGATATTATGAACATTACTAACGGTTTAGATCTTATTTTAAACGCCTCTAAATAATAAAAAAAGTTTTAAACAGTTTACTGCTCATGGACAAATGCAATTTTGAGCATAATACATCAATAGTTATTTTTGTTTGGCACATATCTCAAGATTCACAAGGTATTATGTGATCAAAACTGACCACAGAGCCGTTTTCAGCCTCCCTAACTTATCCAACGTTTTGATCTTGTGTTTGGGGCCCACAAATCATAAAAATTTATATCCAATGGCTCAAGGTTTATGGCACGTATCTCGAGATTGGTGATCATTTAACAGCTGAAATTTGGATACATGGCCGTGTTTGACCTTGTGAAGATTTTCAACGGTTTGGGTCTTGATGGGGACTCTCAGATTTAGAGAAAAATTGAAAAAATTGGACTGGGCGTGGTTATGCATAATCACTGTAGCTCCGCCTCTTCTTTTTTCCCTCTATTTCTCAACTCCCTCATCAAGGAGGCTGTGGAAAGTAGAGACATTGCCTCTACTTCGCTCAAATATATAGAGGCTGAAAGGTGGTACCAAACACTTTATTTTTTCAAACCTCTATTCATTTTAGAGAAATAGAGAAAAAGACGGAAAAATTAGACCTCCCAAACATCCACTTGGTTCAATTCTACATAAATTGAATTCATTGCTAGTTCCATCCTCTCTTCGTGGGATCGATAATCCGGACTCTTGAGTCCTTTACTACTTAACGACACTGTAGTCTTGCGGTTAAGCATTGTACATTTTAGTGTCGATTAAGTTCTTGGCATTGTTGCCGGGGAGAGGCATTGGAAAGCTTTGAATTCCATAGAGTTGAACTCATTTTTAGCTTAGTGTACTTTTTATCTTTCCTTTATTTTCCTTGCGGATTCTACACATTGTTTGTGTTTGTTTTGCAAGGAATTTCTCAGTTGGAGTGAAGGAACACGAAAAAGTGCATTAGAGAACTTGAAGATTTTAATTGCTTTCCTAGTTTAGGAATAGTTTAGACATTTATTTACTTTCTTAGTTGGTTGTATTAGGTATTTATTATCAAAGTTGTAATAATTTTGGTTGCAGGTCGGCCCGTGACCCATTTACTTTACCTTACGCATTTTACTTACTTTAAGTAGTTATTTGTTTAATAGAATTGCAATAAATTGCTTGTAGGGAAGGAGGACGGTTGGACTATACCGTCGCGGCCTCTCACATTTGTACACTAAAATTGGTGTCCGTGGTGTGAGTTGACAACAATTGATTTGTCCCCCGAAATAAATCAAGAGGTTTGCATTTTCTAACCCCCGCAAATCCCTTGCAAGCGGGTTTACTTTGTTGTCATATGTAAGTGTTGGATAGTGAGTTTTCTATTTTCATCTAGATAGATCTATATAGTGTTGTTGGCATCTATATAATGTTATGTTGTCCTTTTGGGGGTACTTGTCAATCAGCTTAGCTAGCTTGACTGGGCTTAATTAGGCTCAACCTCAAGCTAAACTAATATTCAATTTGAGCTCAAGCCTGCTCAATCTAGTAGAACAATTCTGACATTTTCATAAATAAGGAAAATACGGTTTTATTTATTTACTTTTAGTCTTCACTGGTCTATCTTTCCTAACCATTCTAACATTTTCATAAATATGGCAAATAGGGTTTTATTTATTTTTGCAGTCCTCACTGCTCTATCTTTCCTAAATCCCTCATGAGATGGATCATATATGAGAGGGTTGGATGTTTGAGACCGACAATGGGCCTGATTTGGGCCACACCCATCCTTGTCTAAGGCTATTGTTGGGTATATGTCTTGTAATCCAAGTTTATAGGAGTGGTCCATTGGGTTGGCCAAGAACCGGGTTCAGGGTCAATGATATTTTGGTCAATATACGAGGGCTTTCTTAGGGGTTAAGAAAGCATATATTATATATTCAATGTAACTTATAACTCAAAACTTTAAAGAGAGTTAAGATGTGAGTCATTGCTCTTTTGCCGTAGACGTAGGCAATCTATCCGAACCATGTAAAATCTCTGTCTCTCTCATGTCACACGATTGTTCAATCACAGATTTCGTGCTTCTGCATGCATACTCAACAATTGAGCCCATTTATAATTAGGAGTTGAAGTTTACTTTGCATCTCACGAAAACTGTAGTGCTTGTATTTGAGTCTACCGATTTGGAAAATGCGCGTGGCCATGTCTCCCGGTTTAAATCCCATTATACATTTTGGACCTTGACCTAGGCTTAAGACAAGATTGATAAGAAAAATTAAGAAAATTATAAAGTATACTTTTTTATATGGCATTGTATGTTTGCCATGTATTCTTTTAGCCTAAGAGGTGTCAAGACTATGGGGCCACATAACAACACAATGTCAAGACTATGGGGCCACATAACAACACAATGTTCAATCGAAGCTCTTCTTACACACGACATCGGAGAATTTTTCTCTGGGGACTTTATTCTAATGGCAAAAGCAACACTCATGCCCTCCAAAGAGACCCTGTCATCATAAGATGGTGTCGATTATTGTGCACACAAGCGGGTTGCATAGAGATCTTTGTTGCCCTTCTCTCGACCTTGTCATTCTTTTGGGTGAGCACCGGTACACCGGTACAGCTTATTTGTTTAGAGGTATTTTTATAAAGAATTGTGGATTTTGAAGATCTCATACGATGGAGCAAATCTTATCCCCTTAGAAATTGGAATTCCCATATGGTTGTTAGAATTCTGAAAGAGTTTTTGGTACATACCTGCAAGGTTTCTGAGATTTGTAATAGGCTCATGTGGTTTCAATATTTGAAAATACATTATTACTTTAAAATTGTAACACATATCATATCCCAGAAAATGTGAACTTGACAGTATTAAGCAAATTAACCTAGTGAGGTTTTTGCTCAATTTTTTTTTTTTCAAAATGACAATTTTCCCTTACATCCAATTTTTGTAGATATCCCTCTAAGGTTTCTAAGATTTATAAATAGATACTTGTGGGGCTCAACTGATTGGCAACATGGACCGGAGCTCACAATTTTCATTCCTTTCAATTTTTTATTTTGCTGGATTGGATAGAATTTTGATGGGATTGAAAGATATTGATAAATTTTTACTACTTTAGAAAAGTTTTATAATTGTATTAAGATACTTTAGAATATTGCATGAGTTATCTATTTGGATTTGGTTGGGTTTATGTAGATCGGTTTGGATCGGTTTTATGTAGATCGGTTTGGTCAATGGTTTGAAAATTATAGAAACTGTCTTACATCGATCGATTATTGGTTTGAACACACGGTTAACCGCCTAAACCGAACCAACCATACGTATTAACTTAAGTATTGAGTTTTGACTATTTTAGCCTTAGGGGAAGCGCTCGTATGTTTTACTTGCATGTTACATGTTTGATGAAAGTTCTATAAGAAGTGAGCATTATAGGGTTTTTAATAGTGCTACCAGAGGGTTTGATTTGACCTTAAGAGAAAGTGAACTATGAAGAGGCACATCTCAATTAGTTCAAATTTGGGACTACATTGCACTCGAACCCATTTTGTTGGAAAAAAAAAAAAAAACTAGTTCATTTTGTGTTGAATTCATTGGTCTGGATCAAGCAATGTAGTCTAGTCCCGGTTTTATGCAAAGAAATAGGTACGTGCCTAACCATTTTGTTAGTGTGTTTTACCAGAAGATATGAACTGCTTCAGCTAATTGGCCTGAAAAGTTGGCCGAACCTAGCCTGGTCCATTCAATCACGTGACTGGCTGATGGATGGAAAGAGTTCATCCATCGTTTGATGTATACTTCCTTGGTTGAAACGAATTATGAAATATATTTTAGAGTTCATTACAGATTCTCCTCATTCCATTTTTGGAGAAGTTTGAACTGCAATTTTTTTGTGAAAAAAAAAAAATGTAACCAAACTGAACTGTTTCGGTTCAATTCGGTTTGAGCACATGGGTAGTTCGGTTTGGTTTAGGAAAATAGAAAATTGATGGGTTCAATTTGATTGATGGTTTCCCCTCTAAACCGATCCAAACCCCCCATGTTTACCCCTAATCTGGTCGCTTTCTATAGGGTCCACGTGAATAAATTGCAATGTCTGCGGAATACTCTTCGCCGTGGACATCAAAGGGTTACTAGGAAGCAAGGTCCGTGCCCCACATGGGCCCAAAAAGAAATGATATATTAAATTTTTTTTTTAAATGTCAATTGGAATAAAAATAAATAAATACATTATTTAGCATTCTTAAAGTCCCTGCTATCAAATTCTATTTAAAAAGAATAAATTTACATAGACAAATAACGCTGATGTGGACATCACAAGGGCTGTCTATGCCCAAAACCAATGCCGATTATTGAATATTAAACGTAATTGGACAAGGGAAAAGAAGAAGATTTTTTTTTTTTCAAATTGTAGAATAAAACGTCCCAATTCGGTGATGATCTTCACCTCGATGCCTTGATTATGAAATGTAAGGTGACTTTATACAAAATGCAGAACCTGGGCCCGTTTGGCATTTTACTTTAAAAATGAAGTGGAGTGAAGTGAAATAAAAAGAGGGAATAAAATATAAGTGGATTATGATGGTATTTTGTTTTTAGTTGTTTGGGATAGAATATTTTTGACTTTTTGTATGGAGAAATGATTTTTTTTTTTTTTTTTGCCTTTTAGTAGATAAAGGTAGTTGCTTCTTGACCTTTTTTGAAAAAGAATGAGGGAGTTTTGAATTAAAGTACTTTTGATTTGATACTTAACTTTACTTGACAAGTAAAATTATCAAATGGGCCAATCTTTTTTATATGAAATCTAAGGCTCGTTAGTTATCATGGGGACATATTTATGCATAGTTTGGCTGGGTTGTTAGGTAGGGCGACAAAGAAAGGAGAGGGAGATAGAGCATAGGAGGAGAAGAGGAAGAGGGCAAGAGAGTCTGTCTGGGAGAAGTTCAATCAATTCATAATGAGGGGTCTGTGAAAAATGAAAGATTCATTTCCTAGTAATTTGCTCCTAAGGGGATATGGAGAATGAATAAATCTTTCAATTTTTAGTAGAAAGTGATGCATTGTATAATAGATTTTGAGTTAGCCAAACACCTAAGTTTTAGGTAGGTAGATTCTATCGTAATCCAACATACAATATCACATAATCTATTAAAATATCTCAAAAGCGGTGCTTCCAAGGGATGTGGAAATGACTAATGAGTATAACATTTGTGAAGTTTACTGTGAACACCATTTTCATATCCCGTATATAAAAGTCAAATATACTCTCGTAAGGTTTCTAAGATTTGTAAATAACCCTCTATGGTATCAGTATTTGTAAATAAATCCCATCGGATTTATTGATTCACAAGGCCTCTCCCTCCATATACCTGGCCTCTAGCTTATGCTTCTCTCCCTTGCCCTCTCCTCTTTTCTTTTCCTCCCTCTCCCAAACCCTTTTTTCCTTTCTTCCTATACTTCATCTCCATCATCATTTCCTCCAGTTCCCAACCCTCTGGTTGTTGCAACTCAGGAGGATGATTTTTATTATAATAAGGAAACTCGTGATCGAGTTGAGAAATTTGATTGTATTTAGGGCCTGGTTATTCCCATGGAATTAAACTTTTAGGAGGTCATAGTAAAGTGGGTATTTATTTTCATATGATTAATGAAGAGGTGAATGGTTTGGATAATAAATGTAAAATCTTCATTTATTTCAAAAACTTGGAAGATAAAAAGCATGAACTGAATGTTTTGATTTTAATAGGTCTTTAGAGAATTTAAGTGGTTCGGATTAAAAGTTAGTAGCCTACAAGTTGGAAAAAATAAAAGGCTAAACATAGGGTTTGATATGATGACTTGTCCTGGCGGAATTGTACCTGGGCCTTTTGAGGAGGAATGGAAATATGTGAAAAACTTCACCATATGAATCCAAAAATAAAGCAAAAAAGGCAGATGGGGACGATTGCAATAATGTTCATGCCATTGCAATTGGATCAGAATGCTACAAAATACCTGGATTGCTTTTCAAAAGCACGTGGATGCATCACAATCACGGATGACAAACAAATATCACTCTAACCAACCGGTTTAACTTTTAAACTATACTTCTAGGGCGTCAAAATTGCAACAATTAAATATTCTGAACAATTGATAACCATTAGATTGGTATCAAATTTGGTTGCATGCCAAGACGCACATGTTGGAGGGTTTAGATTGATAATAAACAGGCGCTGTTTTTTTTTTTTTTTCTTTTTTTTTTTCTTTTTGGTTTTTTGGTAAATTAGATAATTCATTGAAAGGAGAAGCACAACAAGAAGAAGACAAAAACAAAGAGCAACAAAAGGAGAACCATCTCAACACACAAAAGAAGATCCCTGCCGACCCACAAAATTACCTATTCCATACGTGTTTTTGGCGAGGTTATGAGCAATGCCATTAAACCTCCTAGGTAAATGCGTGAGATTAACAGTAGCAAAACCTACAAACAAATCTTTAATGTCAAGCAAAATTTGGTGAATTGACCAGTCCGGGGGTAGCTCCATTGATTGCTTGAATCACTTGTCATGCATCGGAGAGGAGGTGGATCTTGCTATGACCTTGTAAGCTAGCTTCATTCAATGCAGTGAAAATAGCTTGTGCCTCGCCTTCTTTAGGAGAAAAGACCTTGGATCCATCGACTGATCTTATACAAATCCAAGAACCATAAAGCCAAATAGCAAAGTCAAAGCCTGTTTTTCCATCTATGGCCCTAAAAGCCGCATTTGAAAAAACAAGAGCCGTGTTTGTGGGCATTCTCAACTAAAATTCAAATCCCACGGAAGTGGGGCACTGGCCGGTCTTTACAGACTTACCAATATACTTGTCAACTATTCTCCTAGCAATGTTGATAGTTATAGAGCAGGTTGAATTTTTGTACCTCTAAAAATGAAATCATTACTACATTTCCATAGAGCCCACCAAAGGGCTAGGGCCCCAGCTTTGAGTTTGAGATTGAAATGGCTGGGTTGCTTTGGCATAAAACTCAAGGCACAAAATGCACCACTGCTTGACACCGACTTGAGATTGAGATATGGAGTGCGAGAGCATTTCTAATTTAAATCCAAACCAGGAGGCTCTCGCATGATCACATAAAAAGAGCGCATGCTCAATGGATTCTTCTGGGTTATCACAAATTGGGCATTTGGCATCACTTGAGATTGTTTTGGTAAAAGAAGTTTCCGCAATTAGTGTTCGTTTTTCAACTAAAAAGAAGTTTATATCAATTCTTTTTCTTTATTTTTTTACCTCAAATTATTTATTAGTCAATCCGACCCCAACATTTATGTTGGGACAAGGCTTTGATGATAATTACAAAATTATTTATTAGTCAATTCATTTTAGACAATTAGTAAAACTGGTGTCTATTTGCATTGAATTGAATTTCTAAAAAGCCTAAAAATTATTTCATTGGAAGTGGGTGAAATTATAGAAACAAAGGTCAAGACCACATATTGGGAACATAAATCAAAAGAGTGAATGACTCTCAAGGCATCAAAACTGCGTCCCGACATCGTGGAGGTCAGAGGGTCCTCCTACAAATAGACCACTTCTGCCAAGGAGGATGAAAATATGAAAGTGATGAGGGATGCATATGTGGCCCGGTTCTGTTTATGGTTCGGAGTTGAACCAATTGCATACCTCTTATCATGATATTTTGCCTACAATCACCCTCAAACAATTGTCCCATAGGTTTGAAGCTTTCTTTTTTCCCTTTTTTTTTTCTATAGAGCTAACATAAACAAAAATTGATTAAGAGTGATGATATTATAGGAGATGGGCTACAAGAAGATGAGACCCCACCATTGTTGAACAAGTCTGAAGCTGAAACTAATTTAAGACAGAGTCAAAAGCACAGTTGCTAGTCTCCAGTACGGTTGCTATTCTCATGTATTATTACGATTATCTTGGGATACTCCTCTTTGTAATTGTATTCGAAACACGCTTATAAAAGCATTACAATAATAGAATTAACAACTCACTGAAGAAGACAATGAGATATTCAAACTATATTCTTTAAATTCTTTCATGGTATAAGAGCCAACCGGTCGTGAGTTCGAATCCCAAGAGGAACGACTCGGTGCAACAAAAAAAAAAAAAAAAAGCATGTCGCAAAAAGTGTGCTGACCGGGTTCCACCTGAGAGGGAGTATTGAAAAGTGGAGCTCCACCCAAGGGGGGGTATTGAAAAGTATTTCCGTTACTTCTACTAATGCCTTGAGATTTTGGTAGGAATAATAGCAATGGACAGTATGCATGGTGATCTCTACGCCTTAACTCCTAGTTTGAAGGAAGTATTCTTTTCTTCGCGGTCTAGAATAACTAGTGATGAAGTTTGGCACCAACGGCTTGGATACCCACAGATGCGCACTATTGAATTTCTTCGCAAACAGCAATTGATTTCCAGTAGTAGTATGCATAAGACTACAGTTGTCCGCAGTAGTTGTCAGATGGCGAAGTCTTGTCGCTTGCCATTTTTTACTTCAGGGACATTTGTTGAACAACCATTCATAAACATTCATTGTGACCTATGGGGGCTATGAGGATTTTGAATGTTGGCTAAATTCATAGGTTGGACAAAACTCTAGGGGTCCATTGAGTTGTATATCTTATTTAGAAAATGACTCCGAAGATAGAAGGTTGGAAGGACTCTATGAAGAAAGTCTGAAAGCATCAAAAGAAGAAAGCTGAAGAAAAATCGTACTGAAGTTCTGGATCAACCAGAATGGGGTTCGCTCAAGCGACCAGTGTATCCACTCGAGCGGACATGAAATAGAATCTCATTTGCTCGAACGAATGATGGGTCCGCTCGAGCGGACATGGCTGCAAAGTCCTATGAAAATTAGAAACTTCTTTCTAATTGTGCCCAAACTAATTGTTTTAATCCTAATCAAGTTAGGTAATTTTTAGCACGTCCCAAGGGCTATTTAAATGATTCAAGGGTTATTATAAAAGTACGCCACACCTCTCAAGTTTTGAATTAGAGATTTAATTGAGAGAATTCCTTTTTAGAGATTTATTTAGAAGTTGTGCTGCCAAGTTCTCTAGAGCCAGTATCTTCTGCATCCTGTGTAGAAGATCATCTTCTTGCGAGAAGATTTGAGGAGTCAAGCGCTGGATTGAGTCTGTTGCAATCAATAGTGTGAAGTCGTTGAGACACAATGTAACTTCAGTCCTTAGGTAGGGGATATCTAGGGAGGAAATCTGAGTTTCTTGTAATTGCGAGATTCATAATGTTTGATTAAATCCAGTTCGAATCCGTGTTTTTTCACCTGTTAGGGTTTTCCACGTAAAAATCCGGTGTCATTATGGTGTGTGCTTGTAATTTTATTTCTACTGCATATTTATTATTTTTGCACACTTTTGGGTTGATTAATTGAGTGGACCAATCTAGAGATCTCGAACCCTTAAACTTTTAGAGGCCAGCCCCTGTTTTGTCTTATCAAAAATTTCATTACTATGTCATAGTTGTAGATGAATGTACTCACTTTACATGGTTCTTCCCACTACGCTAAAAGTCTGATTTTTTGGCATTCTTCAAACATTTCTACAAATTTATTCATACTCAATTCAAAACCAAAATAAAGGTATTCCAAACAGATGGGGGCGGTGAATTTGCAAGTAATGAGGTTGTATCTCTATTCTCGAAATACGGGATTCACCATCGACTCTCGTGTCCAAGGACACCAGAGCAAAATGGTTTGGTAGAGTGTAAACAAAGAAAGATCACTGAACTTAGGCTGACAATGTTGTATCATAGTTATGTTCCCAAACGCTTGTGGGTTGCAGCTTTTGGCAAAGCTGTTAGGCTCATTAATGGGCTGCCTTCTTGACATGACGAGCCCATTTGAAATGTTGTATAAAAAACAACCAGACTATTCTTCCTTGTGGGTTTTGGCTCCAGATGCTTCCCTTGTTTGCATGATTATGTTAAAACAAAGTTTAACACAAGATCTCTACCCTATGTGTTTATGGGATACAAAGACCAATACAAAAGTTACCGATGTCTTCATCCACCAACAGGAAGGGTCTGTATTTCTCGCCATGTGGTGTTTGACAACAGGTTTTTCCTTATAAAGACCCCGGTTCCATGTATATTTCAATTGATGATTGTGTTGAACTTTCTTCATTTTGTGAATGGTTTACAGATGGTGCAATTTCATATGGTTATGAACAATCAACCTTTTCCATTGGCTCCATGCCAACAGTTGGCACTATACAATTGTGCCAAGATAGCCAAGTCCAGCATGTTGCCCAGACTCATCCACCCATTCAAGCGCGTTCGGACCAGTAACCCCAGGCCCACGCTGTGCTTGATTTGCCCCAACAGGCCCCAACTGTTCCGGCCCAACCAGTGCAGGATTAGGCTGTGCAGGCTCAAGTTACAGACCCACCTAGTTCCAATAGTCTGGCTCACTAGCCTTTCCAGGCCCAGCGGGACTAGCCGCTCACTCCGGCCCATTCCTGCACTCATTCAAGCCTCACTCCATCTACAACACTCAACACTCTTGCATCCAGTATTTCTGTACCACAACCTACTCATTCTACGGTCACCCGGCTCAAAGCAGGTATTTCAATTCCCAATCCTAAATATTTGTGTATGGCTGTCACCATCCCTACTGAACTGCAGTCCATTAAGTCAGCCTTGAAACATCCTGGTTGGACTAAGGCTATGCATGAAGAACTTGATGCACTCTGCCAAAATGAGACATGGGATCTCGTCCCTCGGACACATTCAATCAATGTTGTGGGTTACAAATGGGTTTTCAAAACAAAACTTAAGTCTGATGGCACATTGGACCGGCTCAAAGCGCGACTTGTGGCAAAAGGGTTCAACCAGATACTTGGCGTTGATTTTGTGGAAACTTTTTCCCCATTTATTAAACCGGCCACAATTAGAATAGTTCTTTCTATTGCACTAGTTCATCACTGGAGCATTCACCAACTTGATGTAAAAAATGGCTTCCTTAACGGTCAGCTTAATGAGCCGGTGTTTATGGAACAACCGCCTGGGTTCAAAGATCCACTTCGTTGCGATCATGTTTGTTGCCTTAAACGATCCTTGTATATCTTATGTCAGGCACCTCGTGCATGGTTTGATAGGTTCAACCTATTTTTATTAGCTATGGGGTTCTTTTGCAGCACTGCTGATACTTCACTCTTTATCAGTCATCACTCTTAGGGTACTATTCTTCTACTCCTATATGTAGATGGTATTATTCTCACATGGAGTAATCCCCACTCTCTTACTCTGCTTATAAATCTTTTGGGGCATGAATTTGCTATGAAGGATATGGGCCCATTACACTATTTTCTTGGTGTAGAAGTTACGCATTTTGGTGATAACATGTTTCTTAATCAATCCAAGTATGCAACTGATCTTCTCAAATGGGCGTAAATGACTGGTTGTAAGGCTATATCTACTCCAATGGAAACTAGATGCAACTCCCCATCAATAGGGATGAGCCATTTTCGGATCCTCAGTTCTATCGACGCATTGTGGGCGGCCTACAATATCTAACTTTCACGCGACCTGACATTGCCTTTAGTGTGAATTATGTTTGCCAGTACATGAATTAGCCATCACTTTACCACTTTCAACTTGTCAAGAGGATACTTCGCTATGTTCGAGGCACTATTAATTTTGGCACTTGCTTATTCGCCAACACACTTCTTACTTTATATGGTTTTTTCAATGCTGACTGGGTTGGTTGCATATTAACTCAACGCTCCACAACCGGCACTACAACAATCTGTACTTCTACTGGCGCTAAATAAGCGCTGGTAAAGGTATACAAAACGTTGGTGAAAATCTTTACCGGTGATTTCTCTTGCGCTAGTAATGCGCCAGGACAAGTATGCCAGCAACACCATTTGCCAGCAAAAAAAGGGAGCGCCGGTAAAAAGTTCTACATTAACGGCGTTTTTCGTCGCCGGGAAAAGAGGTATATAACGCCGCGAAAAGACGTTTATTTTTCAATGATAAATTGATTAAAAAACTTTTGCCGACATTTATTTTGCGTCTGCAAAATATTTATATTTTACATAAATTATATTTTCAAGATTTTTTGGGGGCGTTGTTTTTGCGCAAGCAAAACATTTTTATTTTACGGAAATTATTTTTTCAAAATTTTTTGCCAATGTTTTTTTTCGCCGCAAAACATTTATATTTTACATAAATTATTTTTTCAAAACTTTTTGCCGACATTTTTTCTCGCTAGGAAAGGGTTTATTTTTTTATTTTTCTTTTCGTTGGCAACGTGTTATTGCGCCAGTAAAAGTTACGCCGGCATTCAATATTTATTGATTTTAGTGATTTGATTTTTTAATTTTTTTTCTGTATATACATCATTGCATCATTATAACTTCCCGCATGTATGAATAAATTGTTACTGCTAATTCGATTATCTAAGACCAAATCTACTACACACCCAATATCTATTGCTATTCCAAATATTTACTCCACTTCATATCAATATTAAAATATCCTTACAACATTAAAAGCACTTTACCATTACCATTACAAAATAAAAACCCGTGCTAACATTCTACTCTTTACCAACATTCAAATGCCAATGAAAATTTACATCTTCATAGACGACCATCTCATTATTGCACCATTCCAACCGCTGCAACATTGTTCAAAACAACTTCATGCATCCCATTTTAACATATAGCAATCTATTACTCTGCTTCCATTTTTCCTTCATGTTCGCTGCATTTTAGCTGCATGGATACTTTCAACAAAAAACTTTCTTCAATTTTCATTCAATCCTGCATAAGAAAAAAGAGCAAGATTAACATATGATTAAGAAGTGAAAGGCACAACCACTAATCCATCCATGAAGAGACATATGTTGCAATTGGAACTTGGAGCTCAAAGGTGTGGGATTTTTCAAAAGAAAATGATGGACAAAGGTGGGGCCTCCTAGAAGTGCATTGAAGTCCATCCTTGAAGATGATAAAAATGTCAATATGAATTAAGTAAATTAGCCACCTATTACTTGTGAACCCTCTTAAAAAGTCAACTATGCAGCATCTATCTATTGTCTCTACCCAACCAAACACCCCTCTGGTAGGTATTGACAATCATTGGGCAATTTGAATAGTAAACTAAAAAGAAAAGGTCTCCAAAACCTTCTGAAATGAAAATAATAAAACTCAAAACCATACATAAACCAAACTCTTGCATCCTACCTTATGCAATATCATGTACAATGGCCATTTTTACACACCTACAGTAGAAAGGAAAAAAAAAAATTTCAGTGAATGTGCTGGAAAAAAAACTCTTAGTAATGATGCATTGCACAATGCCATGCCTAAGTTAATGGTACTACTACTTTCATTTGAGACACCCATCCACAGTAGCCCCCACGAGATGAAGATAAGAGCCCTCCATTGTTGAACAAGTCTGAAGTTGAAACTAATTTAAGGCAGAGTCAAAAGCACAGTTGCTAGTCTCCTGGACGGTTGCTATTCTCATGTATTGTTACGATTATCTTGGGATACTCCTCTTTGTAATTATATTCAAAACACACTTATAAAAGCATTACAATAATAGAATTAACAACTCACTAAAGAAGACAATGAGATATTCAAACCATATTCTTTAAATTCTTTTAGATATATGCAAAAGAGATGTGTTATTTAGGAAATAGTTGAAATTCAAAATCATAATGTTCAAATACATATTACAATGGTAATACATTTCCATTACCATGTGACTCTTTTAGCCAATTGATCCCTGTCTTCATTCTCCAATATAGTTGGGACAAGGCTTTGATAATGATGATCCACTTCTTCTTTCAAATCTCTTGAAATATGACATTCAACGGAGCCTCCATTTTCCCCGTTAATGATTTCTAACCATTGAATAGTGGGGATGGCATGGGATTGTTGTAATTCTGCTCCATTTATTTTTGTTTTCAAAAACTGGATCTTTTACATCAGCTCCAGAAATTAAAATGTTTTTTTTTTTCATATATTATTGTCCCCTATTCATTCTTTTTTGGTCTATATAATTTTGAAATGGTTCTTTATAAATATCCTGCATGAAGAATCAAATATCTAACATATCACAATTTGAGTGCTACACCTGATTCAACCCCAAGGGATTGGTCGAGTGGTCAGGACCACGGTTCTTTCCTCTTTCAAAGCTAGAGGTCTTGATATCAACCCCAGTTCCCCCATCTTCAGGAATCGAATGTTGAGTCCACTAGTGCTATCACCATGGGGCCATAGGAGTTTTTTACCCGGCTTTCCTCTTGGCCTGGAAGGATTAGTCCAGCCCAAAGGATTAGGAACCCTCCGATAGCGCATCTCCAGTGTGATTTTTAATAAAAAGATTCTATAAACAACTTGTATTTAAAATAAGAAAAGGATAGGCATGATGTGATGACTCATCTCTTGATATTTGCAAAATTTATATTTCTTTATTAAAGTTTTAAATTCCAGCCCACTAAAAAGGTCTTCAATGACTCTCGGAATTTTCAGAATTCCAGCTCCGTAACATTTGGTGATATATATGCTCAACATGAGAGGAGGATTTAGGAATACCACCTCGGACAGCTTTTGGAGAATTTAAGAATATTCTATACTTGAATTTCCTGAATATTTAAAAAAATCCTTAATAAAAATGTAAACCATTGAGAGTTTCTGGCAAGCCAAAAGCAATCCCCTTGGAATTCCTAGATATGGTGTTCCTCTGGCAGAGCCCAGAGAATTTCTGGCCAGCCAAAAGCATTCCCCCTTGGAATTCCTGAATATAGTGTTCCTTTCACACCCACCCACCCACCCACCACCGACCACCCCAACCACAAATTTAACACTTTGGAATTCCTAGTTAGAGTTCTTCCATTGCTTCTTTTACCATGTCACCCTTCCCCTCGGGCAATGACAGTCATTTGGTCCATCTCGAAACTAATTAATTTATAGCTTACTTTTAGTTTTTTTTTTTCTTTTGGCATATTATTTCTCTCCTATTTATACCTTTTTTTTTTGTCTATTTTCTCAATTGTTAAATAATACTTATAAAACAAGTGCCACTTGAGTGATATACCTGTTTGTAGCGTTTTGCATAACTTCATTCTAGAGCAAAATGTTGAAATCGGAGATGAAGATACCACATCAATTCAAGGGTCAGAGAATGAAGCAATGGAAGATGATGACCTGATTCTTGATGAAATCTTCGAGGTACCGGCCAACTCTAACTCACTCCCAGCACAAGTAATGAGGTCCTATACCCAGAGAGAGCGGGAAATGTGGCATGCATTCAAAGACAATCTAGCAATCAAAATGTGGGAAGAGTTCACGGGACAGAATGTGCAATCCTAACTTCAGTCTATGCACTCCTAGTAGTCCATATCAGCTTCCCATTAAAAATGCGAAAGACTAGTCTATATGTATTTGCTTGGTTCTTTTCTCTTTTTACTATTTGATTGCGTGTCCCCTTGGAATTAAAAAAACCTGCAACTTCTAATGTATGGTTAACTATGTTCCCTTAGATTAAATTTCAGTGGTTGTTCTTACTACAATTTTTATCTTCACTAACAACCAATGTTTTGTAGAGCCGAAAAAAATTCGGAGAAATACAGTTTTTAACAGTACTATGGATGATAAGATGCTTGGGTTTTTGATGGAGCAAATTGATATGGGATGGCGGGGCGATAGAGGATTCAAGGTAGAAGCTTACACCAGCGTAGCCAACTCCATGAATGGCGCACACAGTGAGAAATATTTGTTCACAGCAGACACCATTAAAAATCGGTGTAAGAAGTTGAAAGCTAATTATGCTTTCGTGACAGAGATGCTAAACGCGTCTGGTTTTGGCTATGACAATAGCACCCATTGCATTGTGGTTGATGATGAAGTTTGATTAGATAGTTGAGGGTATTATCATATACAAACTTACAATTCATTTGAGCATGTTGTTAATATTTTCCCAATTTCTTTTGTATTATTAATATGCTAATGTGTTATCAGGGACACCCGAAAGCTAATACTTGGCGTTCACGAACAATTGACTACGACAAACTTTCTATAGCGTTCGGCAGGGACAGTGCCACTGGCAGATTTGCTAGGTCCTCAGTCGATGCGACAACACCAAATATCGATGCAAATGTGCAGGGGAATACACATATGTTTGGCAGCTTTGACATTCGAGATGAAGACATGATGCAAGAAGTCCGGATGAACTCAAATGGAAGTGGTGGCAGCTACAGCGAATTGAAAAATAGAAAAAGGAAAGTGGTAATGACCGAGTCCACGGTTGGACTTGAGAAATCTTTGGCTGTGATCCGTGCTGCCATCGATGGCGCCGCCGAGAAGATGGGAGACCCTATCGAGCGCTTGTCCACCCTTGTTTACTGGAGGCTGAAGAAGATACCAGATCTGTCGGACTATGACGTTGAGATTGCTCATGAATGGTTGAATGCCAACATCAACAAGGCATCTGCATTTCTTGACATCGATGACAAGAACACCTGGATACTTAGTCGCATGTAGAGGATCCGCAACTATGTGGCATCGTAGATTGGCAAGGACCTAGTTATGGCTCCTGGCATCCATTGTGTACAGGTTGAAGCTTTTGGGGGTGTCTCTTTAGCAGGGTTTGCTTGGGTTTTTGGCTATGGCAGCATTGTGTTTTTTTCATTTTGCTTCTCTGTTTGTGACTAAGCTTGGTATGCTCAAACTTATGTTGTCTTATAACTTTAATTTCCTTCTTCTGCTGGCTTAAATGATGTTTTAATGTAACTTTATCAGATTTAGTGGAGTTATGGGACCTCATGTAGTGTGAATTGGGAAGTTGTTGCCACGAAGTAGAAATCTTTGTTAACCTGATTCTAGTTGCCCAACTCTATTTTCTACTATAGGTATAGCAGTATCTAGTTGCAGAGTGGGGTTTGATATTAGATAGATTGGGATCTGAGGAGGCTTCTATGAATCAAATTTCTGTGATCAATGAACATGATTTTCAATTGTTTCTTCTCTTACATTGTGAGATTTACAACGGATCAATCTAATTAATTCTCCTGCTTACCCTTTTTTAATTTGTTGCATCAAGGCCGGAAAAAATTAAAGAAAAGTCAGACCCCAAAAGCGATTGCGCCTGATTGATTTCTAAAAATCCAAATCTTGAATTGTTGGTTGCTTCTTTTCAGGTGAAAAATAAATTACAATAAAATAGCTATACAGTGGTTTTCGTTCATTTTGAACTCTATTCAGTCCTTACAAAGAACAGAGTAACAGGGTGGTACTGATGGCTGGAAGTGGAAACAAACTATATACGTACCTACAGTAAAAAAGTAACGAAGTGCTACAGGGGTTGTCATATTTTCAGAAGCGGAGGTGCATTACTTTGAAAAGGTTCGTCAAAGTAAAATGCAATTTTAACTTTACACGACCCTACTCTACAAGTCAAACAGGCCCTAGGCGGTGTATGAGGACTCTATTAGAGAAAGAAAACGGGATCTCTGTTTGGACCAATTAGGAGTGACACACATTGAGAGAATTTTTTATTTTTTATAGAAGAGATGGACGTTAGCTAATTTTGACTTCTCCATCTCCATGTGTCACCCCCTGATTGGAGGATCCGGTTCCCTAGAGAAAACGAGGAGAGAAAGAAAGCTCTGGATGAGTCAGTGTTTGACTGACACATCTTCCTTGATACAATTCTTCTCTGCAAATTGTCTTCTGCTCGTTCCTTCCATAACAAGCTACTTCCTCAAGATCGATCTCTCTGCAACATTCTCAGCAGATTCGTTCTTAGGTTTTCATCTGCAGTCTTCATCAGCGGAGTTGATCTTCTTAAAGAAGCTGAAGGATCAGCGCCTCTGATCTCCATCAACGCTCTGCCTCTGCAAGATTTCTTCGACAATACTCAAGAAACACTTTTTTTTTTTTTTCTGCCTTCTTTGAGCAGATTTGGTTCTTCTCAGAGGTTTCTGAATTCTTTCCAATTCATTTTAGTACCCCGACCCATTTTAGTACAGCTAACAGAAACCAAAACCCACAAAAACCCAAATTGGATTCCATCTCAAAACATCAAAAAACCAAAAAAATGGAGACGTGGGTCTCATTATTTACCAATCAGGAGCATAATGTTTGAGCAGCACATTTACCAGTCAAACCCTCCGTGGTTTGAGGGCTCGACACGATCACGTCCCAGAACGCAGCATCCATTGCCAATCGCAGGTTCCACATTTTCTTTCAGTTGTCTCTCCCTCTCTCTCTCTCTCACTTTTCTCTTGTTTTCCTTTCCTTTCTCTTTCTTTCACTTTCGATCTTCGTGTTTTCCTTATCTTTTGGAGGCGGAGAAAGAGGAGCAGAGGAAGAAAAGGACACTCTGATATGCCGTGTCGAGCGATGCTAGCCTCTCCCTGTTGATATGCCGTGTCGAGCGATGCTAGCCTCTCCCTGTTTGAGCCGGGGACGCTAGCGTCGCTCCTCTCAAATTAGTAAAAAAAAAAAGAAATGAAATATTTTCAGTGAAATCCACTTTATATTTTGATCTATCTTTCCTTGGACCGCATTCCTTTTTAAATTGTGGACTTCTGGGGCTTAATTATTGGGTTGAGCAGGCCATGATGACATGGGCCTCGGTCTTGGACATTAATTTACACTGCTACACCACCAATCAGTGTGGTTGTTCACATTATTTTACCAACAACATGTCTTTAAAATAATAAAAAGTCCGATGAAATAATTGAGAAAGCTTTTGCTTATGAATTGAAACTACAGAAACAAAACAAGCACCGTCTTCTTTCTGAAAAACCTGGCCAAGAGCAGAAGAGACAGATGGAGGCTGTTGTTACCTCTGTTGTGAAAAAGCTGGGTGATGTTCTGATTAAAGAAGCACAACTCCTCTATGGAGTGCATGACCACCTCAAATGGATTCAAACAGAATTGGAGTCGATGCGCTGCTTTCTGAAAGATGCCGACTCCAAACAGAAGGAAGATTCAAGAGTGAGGAATTGGATGGAAGAAATCAGAAAAGTTTCTTATGACGCTGAAGATGTTATTGACACCTTCATCTGCAGTCAAAGGAGGAGGCATACATTTGTAGGGCGTGCCAAAAGGTACGTCAGCAAGCCAATAACTCGCCGCAGGGTCGTCAAGGAGATTGAGCGAATAAAGCTGAAGATCAATGACATCTCAAGAAAGAGGGAAACTTATGGCATAAGGGATATCAATGAAGGCAGACAAGAGGCAAGCTCTTCGAGTCAAAGTTTGCATGAACATAGGAGGCTTTCCACTGCGCTTGAAGAATCAGAAGTAGTTGGTCTGCAAGAAGAGATCAACACTCTGAAGAAGCGGCTGCTCAATTTGGAGCAAAGGCGCTGTGTGATTTCTATAGTCGGTATGGGTGGTTCAGGTAAAACTACTCTTGCCAAAAAAGTTTACAATGATGTTAAAGAGCATTTTGATTGTCATGCATTTATTTACCTATCTCAGCAATATGGAATTAAAGATGTCTTGAAGCGCATTATAAAATCTGCTTATCTAGAGAGGAGATACAGGACTTGGGAGAGGAGGATCACTTGGGGAAGAAGCTTTGTGATCACTTGAAAAAGAAAAGATATCTAGTGGTCATTGATGATATATGGTCTATCAAAGCATGGGACAAGCTAAAACTCATACTACCGGATGGTATGAACAGAAGCAGAGTAATGCTTACTACTCGCAACAAAGTGGTGGCTTTACATGCTGACCCGTTAAGCCATCCCCATGAGATGCGTCTTCTTAATCCCAATGAGGGTTGGATATTGTTCTTGAATAAAATTTTTCTAGAAGGAAATACCTTATCAGCTTGCCCTTCAGAGTTGGAGAAAATAGGGAGAAAGATCCTTGCGAAATGTGGAGGTCTGCCGCTGGCTATTTTGGTCATAGGAGGTCTCTTAGCAAGAAAAGATAAGACGTTCAGTGCATGGTCCAAAGTTCTTGAGAGTGTAACTGAAAGCTCTGAACAATGCAGGGAAATATTGGCTTTGAGTTACTGGGATTTGCCTCATTACCTGAAACCATGCTTTTTATATTTAGGTCTTTTCCCAGAGGATTATGAAATAGGCTCAGGGAGACTAATCAGGTTGTGGATTGCCGAAGGCTTCATTCAGCAAAAAGATAACAAGATAATGGAAGATGTTGCAGAAGACTACTTAGAGGAGCTGGCTGGCAGGAGCATGATTCAAGTAGCAAGCAAGAAGTCCAATGGCTCAATTCGTAAATGCTGCATTCATGATCTTTTACGTGACCTCTCTATAGTTGAAGCTATGCAAAATAATTTCTTTACAATCTATAAGGATAATGGCAGTAGTTCATCTTCAACTAGTGTGAGGCGACTGGCAGTCTATCACAGCATTAACGAGTATGAAACTATAAATCACTCAACTGCAACCCTTCGTTCCATATTGTTCTTCCCAGGTTCTAAAGTTTATTGGACAAATTCACTCAACATATGTGGCAAACTACTAAGAGTGTTGGATGCAGATGGTGTACAAATTTCAAACGATATGTTGCTTGAGGAAGTCGGAGAATTTGTCCTTCTAAAGTATTTGGTCCTTAGAGAGAGTGCGATCCAAAGCCTTCCATCATCCATTGGCAACCTCTCTTACCTACGGACTCTAAGATTAACACACTCTTGCAACTTACCTTATGGAATTTCGAATTTGGTGGAATTAAGGCATCTAAAAGCTTATAATATTGCTTATGGGTTTCTAAATCTCAACAACTTGAGAAACCTCCAGACATTATGCTTACCAGCTGGCAGTTGGATAGATTGCGGCATAGACAAGTTGACCAATCTTAGAAAATTGAGAATAGAAGGTAATCTAAGGTCACACTACGTTGGACTGTCTGACTCCATCGAGAAATTATGCAACCTCAGGTCGCTTAAACTGATTGGGAACTCAATCCCACCGTTTACGCCCTTTACAAATCATTTGCATCTCTATAAGATGTTTTTGGATGGACGAATAGATACACCAATCGAATTTCCACCGAACCTTGTGGAGCTGACTTTGGAGAATTCTGAATTAAAACAAGATGCCATTTCTACACTGGAGAGATTGCCATACCTTAAGATTCTCAGATTGAGGTCCGCAGCATATGTTAGTAAGAAAATGGTCTGCTCTTCGCGAGGATTTCCTCGGTTGGAATTGTTGGAATTCCGTACCTGGTTTTTACGGGAATGGATAGTTGAAGAAGGTGCAATGCCATCTCTCAAAACCGTTGAACTCATCACTAATTTGGAAACTCTTCCTGAGAAAGTGCGTCTTCTTTTAGAGACCAACTCAACGAAAAAGAGAAGCAGAGCCTAACCGGAGTTTGGGAGAAGTCCAGGTAATGAATATTTTCAATTTTATTTATATTTCTACTCAGAGAATGACTAGATTGTGCAAAATTTTATCAAATGAAAATACAGTAGCAACCATTGCAAAGTAAACATTTGATACTGTAAAATTAGAAAAACTAGATATTTTAGTCATTTTGCCGATATACAGACTGATGAAGGACAGCTGAATAAAATTTTCTTTTTTTAACGGCATTTCACACTCCAAGGAATACTCTTGATTAATTCTTTAATTTTTTTATTCTCTATTTATATCTTTTACATATTATTTGTCTGCTATACCCCCATTTATACCTTTTCCTCTGTTTTTTTTAAATTTGAGATGATTTTTATAAGTATTTTGCTTTAAAAAATGAAATACGTAACTTGTCACTCAACTTAACTATTGCCTATCCACTGATAACTCGGCGGTGAGGCACCTCCATTCCACAAAAACAATTAGGGATTGTAGTGTTCATGGTGAGGGACTTAGATGAGTGTGTGTGGGTATTTGTTGTTGTGCCTAATTCTCGTGAATATGTATCCTCTGAGGTTTTAACCTAAAGAAATCATGAGTTAAAAAAGGAGTGAAACACCACATTGGAGCCTACTTACTGGAATCCAAACCATTCAAAAACTAATGCCCTAGGTATATGGGTATTCACAAATTTTATGTAAATCTGACTTTGTTCCATAAAATGGCATTAACACAATCTTATGCATATTCATTATCACGTTCTTCATCAAATAGTAAAGCAAAGAGGATACCGCATATACATGGAGGGATTTTATTCTAAATGGTTTGGATTATGAGATATATATATATATATATATATGGGCTCCACTGTATAGTTTTACTTCTTTGACTCAGGATTTCTCTATCGAAGTTTTTCTCCTTTCTGCTTTTCTCATAATTGAAAATGGGCACAAAAAGATGAGAAAAGGTGGAGAAAACTGTTGGTATATCATACTTTGACGGTGTAAAAATATCTCCACTTGGTTTTGCTAAATTTCTTAACTCAAAGTGGAGAGATTATTAACTTTTCTCCCCAACCTATCCTATCAAAACCTTGAGGTGTTAGAAGAGGCCACTGAAATACTTTTCAACGCTCCCGTTTGGGTGGAACCTGATTGACACATATTTTGAGCCCTTTTTTGTGGCTTTCATGTGCAGACATTCGAAGAAAAGACCAGGCTAATTGATTTAGGGTTGGAAGTGTGGATAAACCATAGTTTGCTTAATCTGTTTATGGCCTTTTGCACTGCCACCAATTCCAAATGCTTCAAAAAATAAGCTGCTACTGGGTCAGCTGCAATGTATCTTACATAAGCAATTTGAGTTAGCATGCCGCTTTTGTGTTTCTTTTAGATTAGGGTTTGGGAAGTTGGGATTCTGATTAGTCAAAGCTTTTGGATGAATATGGATTTCTTGTAGATCCATTGGCCTAATGAACATTTGGTTGAATCTGGTGTCATATATTGGATTCGTTTATGCCAGCTCTTGTTTCACTAAATTGGTTGCTATATTTGGGTGAATCTTGGTTTTTTTAGGAATATAGATCTATCTCCCCACTTTGATGTTCCGTAATTTATTATGACTCTAATTTGTGTTTCCCTGAACTGCGGGGTTTTCAATGATTATATTTTACTTTTAATCTTCTACTGTCTTTGGCTCGTGTTTAGTTGGTAGGATTTTGGAAAAATCTTGGATTTTAGATGGATAAGGTTTTGTTGGGTGAAAATGCATAGTTATCATAAATTATTAGCAGTTTGTAACACCCCGATCCTTCCTCACCGTGTTCAGTGTCTAATTAATTGGTAATTAGATGCCTAATTGTTGTTTTGGATGTGCATGTGCTTGGTTAGGTAGATTAGGAATTTCTGAAAGTTGTCCACTTAAGCCACCCAAGCTAATGACCACCATCTCATTTCTTCATCTTGCATGTAGCTGGAACTCCTTGATCTTCCTCTCTTCTCTACACTTCCATTTCTCTCAAATCTGGATTTAAGAGTCTTGCATGTGAGATTTCTCAAGGGATTACTTCATCTTCTTCCTCAAACCATCTTCATCAAGCTCTCATTCATCTCCTTCATCTCTCTACGCATCTTTTTGGTAAGCATTTCCTTCCATTTTCTTTTATTTGCTTCTACTCTGTTGTAGGAAGCCATTTTCGTTGCATTTATTTCCAACCCATTCCACTCATTTATCATTGTAGGACTTCTTCTAAGTTTAGCATTTGGGGTTTTTGAGTTTGAGTCTTGGGGAGGTGCTATAGCTTGATTTTGGTGGGTGATTTGAGTCAAGCACCATAAGAGGCAAGGAAAACACTTATAGTCTCAGCATGTTATGCTTATTTGATTCTCGATTTTGATTCATGCTTAGTTACCCTAATTTGAGCTCAATGTGTGGTTTCTTTTGTTTTAAATTGATGAATGGTGGATGGGTTTAATGATTAATTTGATGGGAATGAAATGGAGTTTTGGGGAGCATGGAGGCTCACTTTTATGAAGGGGAAAGCCTTTGGAAAGGCTTGAGGTGAAGGGGATTTGAAACCCACCGGAATAAAGCATGTTCAAACTCAATTCGTGCTCAATCTAGCAGTTGGGTCGACCTAGGGGAGCTACTGTCTTGCGACTGCCAGACAACCAAGCTTCTCGACCGAGCTGAACTGCGAGCCAACTGAAAAGCCTAGGTCTCTTACGTGGTTTTAGGCCTAGTTTTGGACTTTAGTAATGGATCCCTTGGACCTTAAATCATGCCTAATTGACATGTTTTGGATTCTTAGGTGGTTTTGGGACTACTTTTGGACTTTCGTAATGGATCCCTTGGACCTTAAATCATGCCTAATGGACTTGTAACTCATGTGGGTGATGCTTGAGCTACCATACACTCACAAGGAAGCCCGTATTCAGGTATTCATGTATTCCAAACCGAAGGTGTTGGTCTAATGCATCTGATGTCCCTAATTTAGTGTAACGCCATGGGTCATATAGTCCAAAGATGTAAGAGGCCTTAGAACTATACATTGTTGGATGGTGAAGCTAATGGGAATTCCCAAACCTTAGGATAGGCTAGTTATTCAGATTGACTCATCATAAGATTTTTATGCATGCATTTGCATTCTGTTTTCTAGTACTCTTGCACGATTTGCTTCATGCTTCTATAATTGTCTTGTTTATCTTATGCACCATGTTATGTGTCATGCTATATGTTCCCTTTTATCCTTACATACGCCAATTATGTCATTTGTGCTATGTGTTCAGGTTTGTGTTTATATCCATGCCTTATGTTCATACTTATGCTCATTTCTATTCCATGTTTTGTACTTGTACCGTGCTATTTTACCTATTTACTCTATTTATTGAGTCGGCACTGCTTAGCTTCGATCATATCTCAGTTGGACCAGGCTAAAGTGTGGATTTAGTATTTTCTATCGACCAGCTGCATTTTGGGTTACGTTATGGGGGTTGACTGACACCCCACGTCCACGATGGAGTTTCCGGGCCCTATGCCTCCTAGTGTTACCTCATGTCCTGCTGTTTTTATATTTATGCCCTCACTTAATTCATGGTTTATGTTTACTTGGGAGAATATATCTTATGTGGTTGTGCCAACTAATTAAGTCATGATTTCCACATGTCATTTATAATTCCTTAGTTTCATGCTTAATTACTCATGCACTAATCATGCCTAGTCTACGTTTATTGTCCTCATATGATCTATCATGTCTTTGCTGCTCATTTGATTTACATGCCATATTTTATATTTATTTATCTTGCTTAGCTTTGCCTAATATTGCTACACTTGGAGTTACAGGTGAAGAACCTGATGCTATTGCTTCGGAAATCGAAGAGGATGAGGAGGAGACTCCTCAACAATTCGCTGAGTGGACTCCAAATGATGTCTTTTTGACATCGGTATACTGAGTTTTCTTGGACGATACTTACCCCTTGACCTATGGCGTGGATTGCCATAATTATTAGTTGTTTAAGACTTGTGTTCTTTTGGGATTGTAACATCAAACTAATACTTTACCCCCGTTACTTCTTCTTTTTGCTTCCCCTAACTTTAAACTTGAACTTTAATATTCACTTTATGGACTGGTTTATGCTCTTATCGTTTATGGACAAGTGCTATTGTTGATGAATGAATGATGGCTACCGAGTTAGTTAAATATACATGATATGTTATATAGGTACACAGGTGAATCGGAATATATCCCAATTTGTGTTGGTTCTCAAGACCTCACACGTGAAATACCGTGGGAAATCCGTTCATGGGGTGAAATGTTTTACAATTTTGACTCGAAACCCCACGTGGACATGTGTCGCACCTCGGGAGTCGTGTACTCTTGGAGTTGGGGCGTGACACCAATGTACTTGAAGACACCTCCTTTTGGCATCCTATGAAGAGATAGGACCTTTATTACCTGTATTGGTGCCCCTGTATTATACATTTTAGACTATCTCTTTTTTTTTAAGTCTCAAACCCAAGCACGACGACTCACTTATGTCCCAACCTCTGCAGATATATAGCTTGGGAGAGAACATTTTAGAAGATCATTGAAGTGATAATTACTTAATAAAACCTAAAATCAGGGTTCCCAACTGAACCAATTCAAAACCATCAAAACTTCATGGCTTGCTATAAAGAGGAGGAATCTTGGTTATATGCAAAATTGAACCCCCAACATTACTGCCTTTCGGCTGAGGAGGAATTTTGGTTGATTATGTGCTTGAAAAGGTAGATTAAAGGAAAAAACGTTTGCTGATACTAATAATTGTGAACCATAATTACCTTATTCAGCCCCTTCATATGGTTTCCTTGCTACAGATGGGTTATGGCCAGAAGCATCTGTTCATAATTGGAATGACAGATCCTAATCTTCGGTAAGTGGCATGCAAATAGTCTCTGATGTGAACTTAAAAAATCCAGAAGAATTTTAAGGATCTTGCTAACTGGGAGATTCTGATGATTAGTGCTTGTGGTAGGTACTGGACATGGGCTTTACTAGTTTTTCTGGGATATATAAACTAAGCTAGGAGTTTCATGGGAATTAGGAGTCAAATTGAGCTATTTGGTTTTGAAATCCTTGGCTGGATACTCTTTCCTTTTTCTTCTCCTTATTAGAAGTGGTGTCTCTTTTCAGGATATATGAACTAACCTGGTTTCGCTTCTTTATTCTAGTAGAAGGATTTAAACTCAAACACTCTCGAGGGTGTTCTATAGTTGCCAATAGTAGTGATACTTTAAATCTAAAGACCTACTAATTAATTTGTGAGCATGTGTTATATAGAAGTGTCGACGCCACTCAACCAAAAATTCATGGGCTCATTGATTCATTTGTTATAGTTATTATTTTCTCTGCTCTTTCATCTAGGCCTTTGTTATTGTCATCGTTTTTGGCAGTTGTGCCGGCCCGCCGTGTTGTTTTTATGCCTTCTCTTTGTTAAGCATTGTTGGGACTTTGGCTGGTAGTGCCGGCTTGTTTCTTTCGGTTTAAATTATGCTGTTCCTTCTGTCATGGTCGTAGTCTTTTTTTGGCTGGTTGGTTGGTTTTGGGCAAGAAGACGAGTAAGTAAGAAGTATGTTTTTATGTTTAGTAGGATGGCATTTATTTAGAGGAGTGTGTATGGAATCATAATCTGGCTGTAGTCAAATTAGGAGCCTCAAATTATTTTCATCTGATTTCATTTCAATCAATGCGATGCTTTCGTCAAATTAAAAGGACTCTTTTTTCTTTATTTTGATATGTTTTGCCTTAGGTTACTCGGCACTTTGTTTTATAATCTAGAAAAATCTCCATCTAATTAGCTAGACTTTAGCCCAATAGAAGATTATCGAACTCCGGTTTTCCTTGATGGAGGGAATTACTCATGTTTGAAATGAAAATTTCCTTGATAGTAGAACGACGTGTGATAGTGACATTGATCAGTTTGGAGGTGAGCGTCACCGTTGGATCTATTGCTATGGATTAGACAATCTCTTGTTCTGCAAATCACGACTCAGGCTTCATATTTGTGATGTAGCAATTTTAAGTTATGTTGCCATGGGTTTGTTGGGATGAATGGTTGGGCTGTTCATTTGTATAATGAGGTACGACCAGATTTTGCAGTGTCTTGTCACTCTTGTGCTTGGCCTTTCTGTGAATGGATGAGATACTCCATTTAGGTCTAGTTGGCATGTTTGAATAAATGAGTTTTTACATAAAAATAAAAAATTCGTAAAGTTAAAAAAAAAGATGGAGGGCGCAAACACTTCATAACAATAGTAAATAACTTCTATTCCATGACATTATGGAATAATATGACATTTCATGAAATTATGAAGTAACCTACATGCAGATTTTATGAAAAAAGGGACATTTGATGATATCATTGAATAGTCCAACATTTCGTGATATGGAATTTATTCATTTGCATGTTAGATTATTTCTTAATATTATGGAATGTCAGTTAATGATATCATCGAATATAGATCATCTGTTGTCATTATAAAGTGTTTGGGCCTCTATCGTATTTCTCATCTTTAAGAGGATTTTTTTTTTTTTTATAAAAACCAATTGAATAATTTACAAGAAAAACTGATGTAAATTAAATATCATACTAGTGGAAAAAGTAATGCTTGTGAAAACGGAAAACTATACTTTATGATAAAATAAAATGTGTATGTCTTAATGAGGTAAAGTAATTTGAAGTGGGATGGGATGTCAATAAATGGTACAGTAACTAATTTACTTATGTTTTATGAAGTGAATTTTTTCTTGATGACCGGCAAAATCACAATTTAACTTTTTATGGTCAAAACTTTACCAATAGATATGGTTAAAGTAAAAAAGTTTATCGTTGGGATTGCTTTCCCATAAACTTTACTTTACCTCTTAAAATTCTTTCATTTATTCTCTTCCCATGTCACCCTTCCCCTCGGCAAGGAGCGGAACAAGAAGGGGGCTTGGCTGGTAAATAGATCCTGTAAGTTAAGGAAAATTTTGTAACTTTTTAACATGCAAAACATACCCCCTTGTTCTGTGCCTGCCCTTGAGAGGTATAACAATGATATTCTTCATTTCAAGAGGAGTCTGAATTCCCTGTTTTGTTAAAATTATAAACTCACTTCATTTTAGTTAAAATAACTTATACCACAGTGTTACCAATAATTATAATCCATGCTTGATCCAATATGAAGAGAAGTTAATTGATTACAATGAATTTGGTGTTCATTGTCCTTATCAGATGGGCTCCACCATAATTAGGGTGATGAAACCATCCACATAGGGCACAATTTTTATCAAATGTCCGGATCGTCAGACATTGACACCAACATTATACAAACATGTGGGGCATCAGTGCCTAACAACTGTTTTACACGGGACTAGAGGTAAGTAGGAACAAGTCAAGTTTTAAAATTCAAAATCATATTCTTATTAAAAACATCTGCCAAACAATATTCATTTGTTGGACCTCAGATCAGGACATATTCCTAATCCAAACATTTGAATAGGGGTCCACACCCTCAGGGTCTTCCTGTACGAAGAATACTTAAATTTTAAAAGTTTGAACTTGTCTTTATTTGAACCTTCGATCGAGACTTTTTCATTTTATACTTAGATTATTTTTAAATAAAAAACCCTTTCATTCACCAAACAAAGCATAACTTGTTGGGGGTGGGTGGTGGGGTGTGGAATAGAGAGGAAAATGGAGGGAAAGTGAAAATTGATGGTGTTTAGAAAGTGGAGAGGGAAAGTGGGGGGAGGGAAAATGGGGGTAAAATTCTTGTGGGGCCCACTTTAAAATTTTTCCTTAAAAAATGAGGGGAAAGTATGAGGGAAAGAGGGGAGGGGAGTGAATTTTACTAAACTGCCCTTATCACTTTTTCAGAAAGGGTAAATTGGTAATTTTCTCTCTACCTCACCAACAAACAAAACCCTACTTTTTCACTTTTCTTTCCCCTACTTTTTTACTATCCAAACAAGAGGAGGTAAAATTAATTTTCCCTCCCCACCCCTCCACTCCCCTCCATTTTCCTTCCCCCTCAAATTTTCCCTCCCCTCTCCTCCCCCCTTCCCAAACATAGGGTAAGAGAAGCACGTGTGAAGAGAGCAGACTATTCGGTTGTAGCATTGGGAAAGGGTAAAAAACCAGAAAAGAAACAAGGGCACTTCAGTAATTTTATAACAATTCCTCTCTTTGCCTCATATTTTCCCCTCAGTTTTGAGGGGAAAACTTTTTAGTGAGCCCCACATGAATTTCCCCCCACATTCTCCTTCCCCCTTCCCAAACACCCTTATTGAGGGCATTCCCTCCATTTTCCCCTATATTTTTTCCTACCTCTCAATTTACCCTCTTCCCAAACAGGGGGTACATATATAGACTCCATAAAAAGAAAAAAAGAAGCAACCCCACAAACAACACCACATTTAGCCGTTTACCCCTAGGAACAAACGCACCTTTTCCAGGTCTATATTCTGACTATAAGAATAGCAAGACTTAGCCAATGAGTGGGATGCAGTGTTAAAAACTCCAAGAGTTAGAAGTGCCTCTCACCTATAAGGTTTTCTAGCCATTAGGGGTGTATATGGATCGAATTGGTCCGGATTAGGCCAAATCCGTCACCTACAGATTGATGAATTTGAAATTCATCACCAATCCGTGGTTGTTAAAAATTGATCTGATCTGATCCGTGGAGGACCGGATTGGATCGGTTCAATCCATTGAATCTAATGTTAAAGAAAGAGATCAAATATGTTGTAAAGAGTTTCAACATCCAAGCTAACAATCCACAAAAAAAATACAAATTACAAATATATTTTCTTATCCCGGAAGCTACTTAATTGATCAATACAAAGAGCTATTTTATCTACATTTCAACCAAAAGAGCTCTAATCAACAAATAAAGCCAAACATGTTGTTAAATTCATAAAAAACACCCTCTATCTATTGAAACCTTGAACTCTTATATATAAAAGTGAATTACATTTTGACCCCTGAATTTTTTTCTTCTTTTATATTTAGACCTCTTAACTTATATGTAGACCCCTTAAGTTTTTTTTATTTATATTTAATGTTAACGGATCGGATCGGATTGAATCCACGGGTTGAGGGTGAAATCCGTCACCGATCCATTGCTAACAAGATTTTTAATCCGTCACCAATCCATTTACCTTCGGTTTGGGTGAAAATCCGCAGATCGGATTGGTTTCACGGATTGACGGATTTTTTATGCACCCCTAGGTAAGAGCACTCACACAAGTTGGAAAACGGGCCGTACAAGTAGAATGAAAGGCCAGACAAGTGAGAAGGGAATGTGGAAGCCTGCAGACCCGACAAGGTAGCCCACCCAATTAGAAAAGGACAACATACCTAATAAGCCTTGAGCAACTGAACGGGACATGAGGATACTAACAACGGCTTCCCTCTGGCCGGGAGGGATTAGTCTAACCCAAAGGATTGAGAATCCTCCAATAGCAAAAAATTAAAATAAAAATGAAAAAGCTTCTCTAATTCACTTGATCATGTTCTTAATACAAACACACCTACATTAGCTTGCTAGCAAATAGGGATGTCAAATGGGCTGGGCCGTGCATAACCAGTCAACTGCCCGTGGCTTGGCACGACCCGGTCAACGGCACACCCAACAGGGTACGGCCCGTGTGGGCCTAGGGTCTTGGGCCCATTTGGTACGACCCGCCAGGCACGTGGGTTGAACCCTGTGGCTAGCCCAAAAATGACTTTTTTTTTCAAAAAAATATCCATTTTACCCCCAACTATCATAAAACGGTCATATAAGGGGTATTTTGTGTCCTTTTCAATTTTACAAAGTCTATAAATACTTGAACCCTCCCATTCTTCTCAGTGGAGTAGGTCGAGTTTGACCGAACCACTTAAATATCTTTACTTACAATGGGTTATATTTATATGCTTTACTGATCAAGATTCTTCATGACTTTGCGCGTGCATGTTTCAGAATTATGGTGCTTTTGTTTAAAGTGCTATTAATGGATTAACCATGGTAGGCAAACTTGTGTGGACTTTAGGGGTCATTCATATCTCAGTTCCTAGACTTAGTCTCCAGTTTGTGGATTGCACTGCATAATCTTAGAGCATGGTGCAGCTTTCTAAGAACATTACTAATAGGTTCCTCTGCTAAAACGAGGTTAACAAATGTCACCTTTTTCCACATTATCCTCATGCATGTGTAGGGGGTGAATCCAGGAAAGAGCAGAAGATTTGAAAAACCCACCCAAGTCATTAGCCACTCTGGTGGATGTAAATGGGGATTCAGGCAGGGGCAAACCTAATATGGATCCTCATTGCACATGTACAGACTCCTTTAGTTACAAGAATTTATAGGATTCATTTCTGGTGGGCATCTATGAATTTCAAATGCTGGATTTTTGAATTGTCTAAAATATAAATCATGCGAGAGATTCTCATTAAAAAACCTAGGCACATTGAGTTTCATAAATCCCAAGTCTATAAATACCTGAACCCTCTCATTCTTCTTAGTGGAGTAGGTCAAGTTTGACCGAACCACTTAAATATCTTTGTCATTTTTCGTGCTTGTGTTCTAATTTTTTATTTTAATACTAAAAAGTTAAAAAAAAAACAATAATTAGAAAAAAAAAGAAGGCGGCACGTCGGGCATGGAGGCAAGGCACGGCCCATGGCTAGGCTATTTTCCTGGGCATGCCACGGGCTGGGCCTCAATTGGGGCAGCACAGCCCGCTTGACATGCCTACTAGCAGAGAGGTGGTGGGATTGTTTTGATTATAGGACTGGACCACAAACAAAGAAATAATGCTGGCCACATGATGCTTGGCGTGTCATTTTTATCACATGACTCATCTACCCTGCGTCAGCTCATGTGCTCCACGACTACGGCAGCACCCGCGCCCCCACGTACCCGACCAATCCAATTAAACAAAATATATATCCTCTTTGTTCCAGTGACAACTATTCTCCCAGAGTCACTATGAGGGCCCAACTGTGGGTCCCAGCCAGGGGTAGGGGATAGGACCGGGGATTGAAAGATTTATATCGGACCAGTTAAAGTAACAAGTTTGACTCCAATCTCATGCCCCCTAATCCTATTATACAAGTTTAATGGCTTTATATTCAAAATAAATTCAAACCTCTATCCAATAATCGAGTCAATTCCGATGAGTGCACCATCAGGAGGGTCTCTGTTTATGCTTGGATGGATTGCTAGGGAGGGGCGACAGAGACAGGAGAGGGAGTAAGGGAAGATGAGGAGAAATGGAAGAGGGCAAGAGATTTTGGGTGGGAGACGTTCTCAATCAATTCATAACGTGGGGCCAATGAAAATGAAAGATTCATTTCCTAGATATTTGCTCCTACAGGGATATGGAGAAGGAAGAGATCTTTCATTTTTTAGTAGAGAGTCACACGAATAGATTCTGAATTAGCAGAACACCTACTTTTTAAGTAAGTAGATTATATCATAATCTAACATAGAATATCCCATAATCTTTTAAAATATCTCAAAAGTGGTGCTTCAAACGAACATGGTAATGACTCATGAGTGTTACATTTGTAAATTTTACTGTAAACACCATTTTCATATCCTATGTATAAAAGACAAATATACTCTCATAAAGTTTTTAAGATTTGTAAATAAGTCTCAGTTCGGGTATTTGCGAATTGTAAATAAATCACATCGGATTTATTGATTCACAATGCCTCTCCTCTCTCTATATACCGGGCCTCTCCTTACGCTTCTCTCCTTTTCCCTCTCCTCATTTCTTTTCCTCCCTCTCCTAAACCCTCTTTTCCTTTCTTCCTTTACTTCATCTTCATCATCATTTTCTTTCTCTTTTTTCCTCTCCAGTTCCCAACCCTCTGGTTGTTGCAGCTCATGAGGTTGATTTTTATTAAAATAAAAAAAACTGGTGATTAAGTTGAGAAACTCGATTGCATTAGGGCCTGATTATTCCCATGGAATTAAACTTCTAGAAGGTCATAGTAAAATGGGTATTTAATTTCATATGATTACGGAAGAGATGAATGGTTTGGATTATAAACATAAAATCTTCATTTATTTAAAAACCTTGGACGATATAAAGCATGAACTGAATATTTTGATTTTAATAGGTCATTAAAGAATTTAAGTGGTTCGGATTAAAAGTTTGTAACCTAAAAGTTGGAAAAAATAAAAGGCTAAACATGGGGTTTGATAGGATGACTTGTCCTGCCTAGGCCATTTGAGGAGGAATGGAAATATGTGAAAAACTTTACGATATGAATCCAAAAATAAGGCAAAAGGCAGATGGGGACGATTGCAATAATGTTCATGCCATTGCAATTGGATCAGAATGCTACAAAATACCTGGATTGCTTTTCAAAAGCATGTGGATGCATCTCAATCACGGACGACAAACAAATATCACACTAACCAACCAGTTTAACTTTTAAACTATACTTCTAGGGCATCAAAATTGCAATAATTAAATATTCTGAACAATTGATAACCATTAGATTGGTATAAAATTTGGTTGCATGCCAAAACGCACGTGTTGGAGGGTTTAGATTGATAATCAACGGGCTCTTTTATCTGCATTTAGTGGTCGTTTTTAAAATAAAGAAGTTTCTATCAATTCTTTTTCTTTATTTTTTTACCTCAAATTAATTATTAGTCAATCTGACTCCAACATTATGTGGGGACAAGGCTTTGATGATAATTACGACCACTATTTATTAGTCAGCTTAGTTTGGACCATCAGTAAAAGTGGTATTTGTTTGCATTGAATTGAATTTCTACGGAGTCTAAAAATTATTTCATTCAAAGTGGTTGAAATTGTAGAAACAAAGGTGAAGACCACATGCTGGGGCCATAAATCAAAAGAGCCAATGATTTGCAAGACATCAAAACTGGGCCCGGACATCGTGGAGGTCAGAGGTTCCTACAAATAGAGCGCTTCTGCCATGGAGGTTGCAAATATGAAAGTATCGATGGGATGCATATGTGGCCTGGTTCTGTATATGGTTCGGAGTTGAACCAATTGCATGCCTCTTATCATGATATTTTGCCTACAATCACCCTAGAACAATTGTCCCACAGGTTTGAAGCTTTCTCTTTTTCTTTTTCTTTTCTTTAAAATTAACATAAACAAAATTTAATTAAAAGTGATGATATGTGCAAAAGAGATGTGTTATTAATTAAGGAAATAGTTAAAATTCAAAATCAAAATGTTTAAATACATATTACAATGGTATACATTTACCTTACCTTGTCACTCTTTTAGCAGAACGATCCACTTAATCATTCCCAACATAGTTGGGACATGACTTTGATAATGATGATCCGATTCTTCATTCAAATCTCTCGGATTATAAATTACAAAACAGGACTTAAGCTTTTTGCAGATTTCAAAATAGGACTAAATTAAAATGTAATTTCAAAATAGGCTTTAAGTTTTCTAAAAGTATTTCAATTGAGGACATCCGGCGATTTTTAATGATATTCCGGCCGTTCTTCCCTATTATTTTTCAAAACCGCGAAAATGCCCTTAGGCTTAAGTTGATATGCCTGATATGCCTCTTGCCACTCATAATTCTTCCATTTGCTGGTCATAGTGGATGGTTGTTCGATCCACGCAGGATATTTTCTATATAGTGATTCAGAGTGTTCGTTGCAGGCATGCGATCTTGTTTGGGAGCTTCGTGTTCTGGGGTTGGATGTGAATTATGGTGCGGAGTTTGTACACAGTGATATGAATGAGAGTTGCTGCCATGAAGATGAAGATTTGAGTTGGTTTCTTCTATTTATCTAGAAACTAAAAAGGGAAAGTTCATGTTTTTTTTTTTCTTGGACCATTCCTTGTGTTCTTTTTGGGCGTTGAATTTTATTTCTTTAGAGTGAATTGCTGTTGGTTTTGTGATATCTTTATTGACTGGTATGTTTATGGGGTAGAAAGGGAAAGGGTTGTGTTACTGTTACTTCCCTGTAAATTTTATGTGTACATTGAATTGTCTTATGTGATATTCCCTGTCATATTAATGTCTTGTGCATTTGTTCATCATAATTAGTAATTTGTTGCAGGCGACATCTATTTCTGTCAGTGAAAGGTCTCTCCTTAGTTGACCCCATTTTGGTGAGAGGCGTCAGCTCTTCAGGTGAAGGGAGCTGGTAATCCCTGCGGGAGAACCATTTCGCATGGTCCGCTTCCTCCCTCATCTCCTGCTCCTCCTTCTCCTTCTCCTTCCCCTCTTTCTGCTGCTGCTTCTCCTGTTCTTCTGGCGAACCCATCTGGAAAATGACGAGAGTGGTGGTGAGGAGGAACCGGCGGCAACCCATCTGGAAAATGAGGAATTCTCTCTGACTTAAGCCCTAAGGGCATTTAGGGGTTTTGAAAAATAATAGGGCAGAAACGGCCGGAATATTATCAAAATCGTCGGATGTCCTCAATTGAAATGATTTTGGAAAACTTAAAGCCTATTTTGAAATCACATTTCAATTTTATCCTGTTTTGAAATCTGCAAGAAACTTAAGCCCTGTTTTGTAATTTTTCCTTTATTATTATTATTATTAAAGATTTCTAACCATTGAGTACTTGGATGCCATGGGGTTGTTGTAATTTTTCTCCTTTTATTTTTGTTTTTAAAAACTCAAGAAAATAAAGTATTTTTTTTTCACATATTATTTGTCCCCTATTCATACTTTTTTCGTCTATATAATTTTGAAATAGTTCTTTACAGATATCTTGCATGAAGAATCATCAAATGTCTAACGTATCACAAATTGAGTGCAGCACCTGATTTGGCACTAGTGTTACGCTAGGCCCCACAACAGACAACCCAACTCTTCTGCTCTTTTGCTGGACCACATTTCATTCAAACGTGGTCGACAATTTCGACTTCCACTTTGCTGTGTGTTATTGCATGGGCCTCGCACATCTTCCACTGCTCCACCACCTTGCCAGTGTGATTTTTCATAAAAATAAAAAGACTCTGTCAACAACTTTTATTTAAAATAAGAAAAGCTAGGCATGATGTCAGGGGTGAACCAGGGAATATAACTTGAGTTGGAGGCCATTTTAAAAAAAAAAAAAAAAATCTTGGAGGGAAAGGAAAATATACTGAAAATATTATTAATAATAGGGGGTTTTATGAAATTAAGGGGGGCCATGGCCACCCCTAGGCGTGCCCCTGCATGATGTGGTGATAACTCGCCCTTTGATATTTGCAAATGCTATATTTGTTAGCTAAGATTTTAAATTCCAACCACTGGTGTTTGTGTGGCAGACTTTGCCGTCGAAAGAGGAGGAGACTAGGCTCCAGATTGCTAGAGTCGTTTGACGCACCGACGAAGGGCTTGGTACTTTTGTGGAAATTCTGGCAGGAATTCACCATGTCCAAGAATTCTTGGACATAATGTGACATGTTTTCTTTTGAAATTTCTGAATTCCATATTTTTTTCACTAGCATTTCTGGATTCTTACTACATGAAGGGTCTCTTATGATGTTTTAGAATCGAGGAATTCTACAATGTTTGGGAATTCAGAAATTTCCAAGACAGGAATTCCTGGAATTCCAGCTTAGAAACTGGCCCGAAATGACCTCAATTTTTTCATCCATTTGCACTTGAGTTCTGTGATAGTGAGGATATGCGCTTCCTATCTAGGTTCATTGGAAATCGATTATGTGAAAGGGGGAAAATGACGGTTTCTTTTTCTGCGGAAGTTGCCAAACATACCCTTTACTTTTGGAATTCTTGGAATTCCAACCTCCTTAGCATTTGCCGATATATACCCCCTCCCCCCCCCCCCCCCCCCCCCCCCCTCCCCCAGAAAGAGGATTTAGGAATACCACTCTGGGGTAGCTTTTGGAGAATTCAAGAGAAGTACTTGTTTTTCCTTTGTCAAAAATTTACACAGTTGAGAATTTCTAGCTTCAAGCCAAAAGCAATCTCCTTGGAATTCTTGTTTGTGGCATTCCTTTGGCAAGAGTTCTCAAACCCAACCCTCGGAAAGGTCTACTTTAGCCTTTAGGATTCTTGGTTAGAGTTCTTCTATTGCTTCTGTTTCCATGTGACCCTTCCCCTCAGTAGTCATCTTGTCCATCTCAAAACTGATGCACTCCTCAGCCCTCACTCATTTCAATTAAGATAACTTACACAATACTGTGACCGATGACATTAATAATCCTTGCTTGCTCCAACTTGAAGCGGAATTCAACCCTAAGGGGTTGGCTGAGTGGTCAAGACTACGGTTCCTCCTTCTTCCGGAGCTAGAGGTCTTGGTATCGATAACTGGTTCCCCCATCTTTAGGAACCAAAGGTTAAGTCCACTTGTGCTACCACCTGGCAAGCACAGGGGTTTTATCCACCTTCTCTTTAGGCCGGAAGGATTAGTCAAGTTCAGAGAGTTGGGAACCCTCTGTTAGAGGAAAAAACAAAACCCTGAAGAAGAATCGTCCATTGTGATGAATTAAGGTTTTCATTGTCCCAGTCGGATGGGTCGACCATAATTGGGCTGATGAAATCTTTCGTCATCTTTAGATGACCCTCATGAACCTGTAAATCAAATCCTAGAAATAATGGGTAGAAATGTTTTATTTATCAGAACCCAAGGGTGGAATGAAAGGCGAAATAATTGAAGATGGTTACTGTTTTCTACAACCACGTAGGCACACGTTTTATCAAATGTATGGATCATCTGATCAGCCCAAGACACCTCCTGGAATAAAAACTCAAAAATTATTTGATATGGGATTAGGTGAGTCGGAGCATAACTCAATTTTTCCTTTAACTCAAAATCACAATCATATTAAAAACTTCTGCCAATCAATATTCTTCAGTGGCTGGACCCAGATGACGAGATATTCCTAATCTGAGCATTTGATTTTACTAATATGAAATATATGATTGCTTGAACCCTCGACTGAGAATTGTTTTTTTAATTTTTACTTAAAGGGGCCTTTGTACAGCTCCTCCGTGACTTTCCAAATCCTCTCTTGGAGCTGATTTTTCGGCTAAAGTGTGGAATCTCAGCCCAAATCGTTGCTGCATCCAAATATCAGCCGAAGGCGCCGAATTGTCTCTGGCGGTCCCCGTGGAAATGAGCGTTGCACAAACGCACTCTTGAAGTCTGGAAATCCAGTTTACCTGCTTGCAAATAAAATTTGAGAGATGCTAATGCCACACCCAAAAAATCTATTTCCACATTCATTTTCCTTGTACACACCACTTAAGTAAAAAAAATGACAAAATTTCTCTATACACGACACTTTTTTACTAAACTGCCCTATCCTGTCTCCCTCGCCTTCGTTCTACACTCTCCTTCTTCCCCTTGACCTCTCACCGTCCCACTCTCCTTGCCATTCTCACTGTCTTTCTCCCCTCCTCTCCCCCTCTCTCCCTATCCCTACATGCCATCGGCCGACGCCCTCTCTCCCTCTCCCTCTCCCTCTCCCTCCCTTTTCCCTCTCCTTGCCACCCACTCTGTCCTCTCCCTCTCTCTCTCCCTCGGGATGTAAATGGGTCGGTTTCCATAGACCTGGACCTAAAACCGTTTCAGGGCCAGTTTCTTGCTTCCAGACCCAGAACTAAAACCATATATGGGGTGGGTCTGTGTACGGGTCCGAGTCTAGGTGGAGAGAATGGCGGGGGGAAATATAATTTTAAGGAAAAATTCTTCAAAATTAAGATAATGTGTCAGGTCTTGGGTCCGATTCAATGTGTAACCGGAACTAGACTTATTTAGGTCAAGGGTCAAAAAAAAAAATGACTCAAACCCATTTAGTTAGTGGAGCCTAAATAAGGACCGAAATCTGATTTTTAACGGGTAGGAACCTCCAGATAATAGGAGAATCGGGGACCCATTTACATCCCTATCTCTTCCCCTCCGGCTGCGCGGCTGTGGTGGGGGTAAAAGTGGGTGAGTGTAAAGAGAAACTAGGTGAGGTATGAAATTATAAACGTCGTCCCTTTTTATAATTTCACACGGAGACATATTGGTCTTAAAATATTGGAATTTGGAAAATAAAGTATTGGGTGTCGCATTACCAGCTGTCTAAAATCTTGTCCGAGCAGTGGTTTGGCCAGTATGCCGTATGAAAAGACTAAAATACCCAAGGGTATTTCAAACTCTTTCACTTTTTATTTTATTTCCTTGCTTTGATTCTTTGTTATAATGATTGTGCTTATAATTAATTTATAGCCTACTTTTAGTATTTTTAAAGATTCTTTTATCTTTTTATTATTACTTTTAGCTTATTCTCAATTTATATGTTTTTTTTTTCAGATTATTTATCTCTTGTTTATACTTTGTTCGTCTATTTTTTCAATTTTTTTAAATAATACTTATAAAACAGTTGCCACTTGAGTGATGCACCTGTTTTGGCACTAGAATAGTATTAAGGTGGGTCCCCTCACCGACCACACCAGTCTTGTCGTGGCCTCCTGGGATCTCTGGGAGTCGTCGACTGAAAACCAAGCACTATTCCTCTTTAATTTCTCACCAATCAATGGCAAAGTTTTGAGTTCTTCTCCATAGCAGAAGAGACCGATGGCTTCAGCTGTCGTTACCCCTGTTGCAAAAAAGCTGGGTGATCTTCTCATGCAAGAAGCACTATTCCTCTATGGAGTAGATGACGATGTCCAGTGGATTCGGACAGAATTGACGCGGATGCAATGTTTTCTTAAAGATGCGGACTCTAGATCAGTGAAGAAAGATGAGAGAGTGAAGAACTGGGTGGCAGAAATCATAGATGTTTCTTATTGTGCCGAAGATGTTATTGAAACCTTCATCTGTAGTCAATTTGAACAAAGGAAGAGGCGTGGATCTGCAGAGTGGGTCGAAAGGTGTGTCTGCATCATTTGCGAGCTGATAACTCGCCACAACATCGGTAAGCAGATTGAGCGGATAAAGCTGAAGATCAATGACATCTCAGAAAGTAGGCAAAGATATGGCTTAAGGAATATCAATGAAGGAAGACAAGAGCCAAGTTCTTCGACCTCAAATTTGCAAGGACGTAGGCGGTTTTCAAACGAGCTCGAAGAAACGCATGTAATTGGTCTGCAAGTAGAAAAGAATGCCGTGAGGGTGCAGTTGATCGAAGGGGAGCAAAGGCGTTGCGTGATTTCTATAGTCGGCATGGGCGGTTAAGGTAAAACCAGTCTCGCCAAAAAAATTTATGATGATGTTAAAAAGGACTTTGCTTGTCATGCATTTATCTACCTATCTCAACAATATGAAATTAAAGAAATCCTGATGAATATTCTTTTAGAATGCGACGAGAGCCTATCTCCGGAGGAGATAGAGAAGATAGAGAAAATGAATGTGAATGAATTGGGGAGGATGCTTCGTGATCATTTGAGAGAGAAAGAAGTATTTGGTGGTCGTTGATGATATATGGTCCATAGAAGCATGGGATAGGCTAAAACCCATATTTCCAGAAGGTGCAAGCCGAAGCAGAGTAATGCTTGCTACTCGCAACAAAGAGGTGGCTTTACATGCCGACCCATCAAGCTGCCCCCATAACATGCGCCTTCTTAACGACGATGAGGGCTGGGAGTTGTTTATGAAGAAAATCTTTCCAGGTGGAGATCCCTCAACAGCTTGCCCTACAAATTTGGAGAAGACAGGGAGAAAGATCCTTGCAAAATGTGGAGGTCTACCGCTAGCTATTTTGACCTTAGGAAGTCTCTTAGCAAGAAAAGATAAGACGCCGAGTGCATGGTCCAGAGTTCTTGAGAGTGTAAATTGGTATCTCAATGAAAGCTCTGAAAAATGTATGGAAATATTAGCATTGAGTTATTGGGATTTGCCTCTTTATTTGAAACCATGTTTCTTATATCTCGGCCTTCTTCCAGAGGATTATGAAATCAGTTCAGGGAGACTGATCAGGTTGTGGATCGCTGAAGGTTTTATTCAACCAAGAAATAACAAGATATTGGAAGACATTGCAGAAGATTACTTGAATGAGCTAGTTGGCAGGAGCATGATTCAAGTAGCCAACAGAAAGTCTAATGGATCAGTAGGCAAATGCTGCATCCATGATCTTCTGCGCGATCTCTCTATATCTGAAGCTAGACAAAACAATTTCTTCACAATCCACAATGATGGAGGCACTAGTTCATCTTCAGCTAGTGTGAGACGATTGGCACTCCATTGCGACATTGGTGGGTATGAAAATAGAAATCGCTCAACTGTGACACTTCGTTCCATATTGAGCTTCCTCGGCCATGAAGTTGATTAGGAAAAATTACATAACTCATGTGGAAAACTACTAAGAGTGGTGGACGCACTTGATGTACAAATCGGTGGGGATAAATTTCCTAAAGAAGTAAGAGAATTTGTTCTCTTAAGGTATTTGGAACTTGGATTTTATACAAAGGTAAGTCTTCCATCATCAATTGGCAGCCTCTATAATCTAGAAACTCTAAGATTATCAGGCTGTGACACCTTACCGAATGAAATTTGTAATTTGAAGCAGTTGAGGCATCTGTGTACTTATGGTTTTAATATTGACGAGCATCCGCAGCTCAACAATTTAAGAAACCTCCAAACATTATGCTTAATGGCTGGTCATTGGATAAATGACGGGTTTGGCGAGCTGACCAATCAGAAAATTGGGAATAGATGGAGACCTCAGTGCATACCACAAAGTACTTTCCAACTCCATTTATAAATTGTGCAACCTCCAATCACTTAAACTATTTAGTGGGCGCTCAATCCCACCGTTTATGCCCTTTACACATCATTTGCATCTCTATAAGATGTATTTAGATGGAAGTATGGAGAAACCACCTGAAATCCCACTGAATCTTGCCAAGCTGAGTTTGGTGGGACATGAATCAGAACAAGATGTCATTTCTGTACTGGAGAAACCGATTAAGGTTGTTGTCATTCCACCTTCTCTTGTGCCGCGGTATTGCCACCTGGGGAGGGATCAAAAGCAGCGGGTGAAACAGAAACAGCAGCGGCAGCGGATAAAGGTAAATTTGTTGGTTCAAGCATTCCAGCTATTTGAGCAGTCCCACCTTATAGAAGCAGGCAAAAGCTCTCCGAATTGACGGCATCCACCTCCTCATCGTGTTCTTTCCAAGTAAAACTAGTTCCAGGAAGAAGAAAGCGGGCCATATACGGAATCAAGGAAAAACCAGGTAATGCAAATTTTTAATTTCATCTCATGAATGTGTTGAAGAATCATTGTTATAAAAGGATCCGAATCCTCCACAGTTTAAACAATAGATAGCTCTATACCATTTTTCGAAGTTCGAAATGTGACAAAGGTTTTCGGTTCCAAGTGTCCTATATTATACAAAAGTACTCTGGAATCTAACTGTAGGCGGTAAAAACGACATTTACTTAGATTGAGATGAGATCGGGGTAGACTTCTTAGGACGGGGAATGCTGAACACCAAGAACCTGAAAAGAAAGGAGAAAGGCTATAGTCAGAGCCCCTGGCTGCCATGAGCTGAAGGCACTCCGATGCCTGAGTTAGCTCTGAGAAAACTAAACAGGAGGAGGAAGATGGGAAAGAGACGATGTGGAGTATTGTGAGTTGTGTATTGCGTACCCCTCATGGGACTGATCCCATGTGCATATATAAGTGAGCGTTCCTCGTTCATTCTCTCTGAGTGGGGGTAGGTGAGGTGAGGTCCCATCGATCCTTACCCTGACTGGCAGCAGTAGGTAAAATGGGCAACACCCCCACCCTCTCTTTCCACGCCTTCAGTCAGTGGGCGTACAGGACTGATAAAGCAAACCTTTTATCGCCATAAATGAACGATCCTATCGTCATAAATGAATGCTCATATCTGTCTGAGCGCGCCATATTTCCAGGAAGGTGGCGGCCCACTCTGACTCTAGCATTCTAGTCTGAGTCCAAGGATGGCTTGGCCGTGGTGTGTCTATGTACTGAGCTGGTACCTATGCCGAGCTGCCAGAACCGCGGTGCCGCGCTAGCACTATTCGACCGAGCTGCCGAGCTGACGGGCCATGACGGCAGAATCCGAGGCGATTGGCGAGTCTAGCCGTAATCCTTGCTTAACTTCGTCATTACGGTGTTTTACCCACACACTAACCATCGTGAAAAATATTTTGAGGGCATTAATGGTTGTCAGTTTTTTTTTCAAGGGCCATTGGGAACATCCAGTGAAGTTAGTTTTATATCCCAAACATGTTATACACTTAGGCCAATGAGCCCCCAAAACCCTTCACATGTTCTATAGTTTAAAGGAAATCTGAGAGCTTCTTTCTGTAAAAGCTGTAGAGGATCTGAATCCTGTGATCCGCTGATTCCTTTGTTACAAGTGATTATGGTGAGACCAGGATGGGTCCGCGGATTCCTTCTATGTAAGTGGGTCCAGGATGGGGCACATCTATAGATGAGGTAAACCTAAAACATTTGTCTTTATTTATATATCCTTGCCATTAAATTTTTTCTTGGCACTTTTTGTCACTTACAGTTACACATGAATGTCAGTGTACTGGTCCTTGCTACCACCATGCATGATGGGATAAACTTATTTGATCCCAAACTGATGTAAAACAAGTTGCCCAAGAATTTCTGGAATAAATAGATAGTAAGATGTCAAGCCGAAATGTTAAATCCATAGTGTGACTTTAAATGTCCAAAACTTTTAATCTGGGTTCATCACAGGGCCTATTACCATGTGTTTTGAAGCTATTGACGGGGAACATGACCAAAGGCGGTTGGAGTCATCAGAGATCAAATTAAACCCCCACGAGAAGAAGATGAGACCCCACCATTGTTGAACAAGTCTGAAGCTGAAACTAATTTAAGACAGAGTCAAAAGCACAGTTGCTAGTCTCCTGTACAGTTGCTATTCTCATGTATTGTTACGATTATCTTGGGATACTTCTCTTTGTAATTGTATTCGAAACACACTTATAAAAGCATTACAATAATAAAATTAACAACTCACAGAAGAAGACAGTGAGATATTCAAATCATATTCTTTAAACTCTTTTAGATATATGCAAAAGAGATGTGTTATTTAGGAAATAGTTGAAATTCAAAATCATAATGTTCAAATACATATTACAATGGTAATACATTTCCATTACCATGTGACTCTTTTAGCCAATCGATCCCCATCTTCATTCTCCAATATAGTTGGGAAAAGGCTTTGATAATGATGATCCACTTCTTCTTTCAAACCTCTTGAAATATGACATTCAACAGAGCCTCCATTTCCCCGTTAATGATTTCTAACCATTGAATAGTGGGGATGGCATGGGATTGTTGTAATTTTGCCCCATTTATTTTTATTTAAAAAAAAAATGGATCGTTTACTTCAGCACCAGAAAATAAAGTGTTTTTTTTTTTTCATATATTATTGTCCCCTATTCATACTTTTTTGGTCTATATAATTTTGAAATAGTTCTTTATAAATATCCTGCATGAAGAATCAAATATCTAACATATCACAATTCGAGTGATACACCTGATTTAACCCCAAGGGGTTGGTCGAGTGGTCAGGACCACTGTTCCTTCCTTTTTCGGAGCTAAAGGTCTTGGTATCAACCCCGATTCCTCCTCTTCAGGAATCGAAAATTGAGTCCACTAGTGTTACCCTGTGGGGACCATAAGGGTTTTTACCTGGCTTTCATCTTGGCTTGGAGGGATTAGTCCAGTCCAAAAGGTTGGGAACCCTCCGACGGTTTAAGAAAAAAAGTGTTACACCTGATTTGGTACTAGTGTTACGCTGGTCCCCCACAACAGACCACACATCTCTTTTGCTGGACCACATTTCATTTCAAACGTTGTCCACAATTTTACTTCCACTTAGATCACATGGGCCTCCCACATGTCCAGTGTGATTTTTAATAAAAAGATTCTGTCAACAACTTGTATTTAAAATAAGAAAAGGATAAGCATGATGTGATTACTCATGTCTTGATATTTGCAAATATTATATTTCTGCGATAAAGTTTTAAATTCCAGCCCAGTAAAAAGTTCTTCAATGACTCTTGGAATTTTCACAATTCCAGCTTCCTTAACATTTGGAGAATTTAAGAATCCTCCTTGCTTGAGTTTCCTAAATATTTAAAAAAAATCCTTGCTAAGAATGTAAACCATTGAGAGTTTCTGGCCAGCCAAAAGTAGTCCCCTTGGAATTCCTGGATATGGTGTTCCTCTGGCAGAGCACTGAGAATTTCTGGCCAACCAAAAGCAATCCCCTTGGAATTCCTGAATATAGTGTTGCTTTCACACACACACGCACACCACCCACCACCCCCAACCACAAATTTAACACTTTGGAATTCCTAGTTCTTCTGAGTTCTTCAATTGCTTCTCTTACCATGTCACCCTTCCCCAAGGGCAATGACAGTCATTTGGTCCATCTCGAAACTAATTAATTTATAGCTTACTTTTAGTTTTTTTTTTTTTTTTTTTTTTTCCTTTTGGCATATTATTTCTCTCCTATTTATACTTTTTTTTTTTTTTGTCTATTTTCTCAATTGTTAAATAATACTTATAAAACAAGTGCCGCTTGAGTGATATACCTGTTTTGGCACTAGACTAGTATTAAGGTGTGCCCTACCGCCCACACTTATCTTGACGTGGTCTTCTTGATCTCCATTATTGGGGAGTACTCGTCAGCTGAAAAACAAGCAGAGTCTTGTCTAATTTCTTACCTCTGCAGGGCAAAGTTGAGTTCTTCTTCTCCATAGCAGAAGAGAACGATGGCTTCAGCTGTCGTTGCCTATGTTACGAAAAGGCTGGGTGATCTTCTCATTCAAGAAGCACTATTCCTCTATGGAGTAGATGACGATGTCGAATGGATTCGAACAGAATTGACGCGGATGCAATGTTTTCTCAAAGATGCCGACTCTAGAGAGAAGAAGGATGAGAGAGTGAAAAATTGGGTGGCAGAAATCATAGATGCTTCTTATCGTGCCGAAGATGTTATTGAAACCTTCATCTGCAATCAATCTCTACTTACCAAGAGGCGTGGATTTTCAGAGTGGGTCAAAAGGTGTGTCTGCATCATTGGCGAGCTAATTTCTCGCCGCAACGTGGGTAAGGAAATTGAGCGAATAAAGCTGAAGATCGAGGAAATCTCAAAAAGTAGGCAAACATTTGGAATAAGGGATATCAATGAAGGAAGACAAGAGGCAAGCTCTTCGACCCGTTTGCAAGAACGTAGGCGGTTTTCCACCGAGCTCGAAGAAACGCAAGTGATTGGTTTGCAAGAAGAAATGAATGCCGTGAGGGTGCAGTTGATGAACGGAGAGCAAAGGCGTTGCGTGATATCTATAGTCGGCATGGGCGGTTCAGGTAAAACCACTCTCGCCAAAAAAGTTTATGATGATGTGAAAGACAATTTTGATTGTCATGCATTTGTTTACCTATCTGAACAATATGAAATTAAAGAAGTCCTGGTGAACATTATAGAGTATGTAAAGAGCCCATCTCCGGAGGAGATAGAGAAGATAAAGAAAATGAATGTGCGTGAATTGGGGAGGATGCTTCGTGATCATTTGAGAGCGAAGAAATATTTGGTGGTCATTGATGATATATGGTCCATAGAAGCATGGGATGCGCTAAAACTCATATTTCAATATGGTACGAGCAAAAGCCGAGTATTGCTTACCACTCGCAACAAAGAGGTTGCTTTACATGCTGACCCGTCAAGCCATCCTCATGAGATGCGCCTTCTTAACCGCCATGAGGGCTAGGAATTGTTTATGAAGAAAATCTTCTCAGGTGAAAATCCCTCAACAGCTTGCCCTTCAAATTTGAAGGTAACTGAGAGAAAGATCCTTGCAAAATGTGGAGGTCTACCACTAGCCATTTTGGTCTTAGGTGGTCTCTTAGCAAGAAAAAATAAAACGTTGAGTGCATGGTCCAGAGTTCTTGAGAGTGTAAATTGGCATCTCAATGAAAGCTCTGGACAATGTAGAGAAATATTAGCTCTGAGTTTTTGGGATTTGCCTCTCCACTTGAAACCATGCTTTTTATATCTCGGCCTTCTTCCAGAGGATCACAAAATTAGCTCAAGGAAATTAATCAGGCTGTGGATTGCTGAAGGTTTCATTCAACAAAGAGGTAATGAGATATTGGAAGACACTGCAGAAGACTACTTAGAGGAGCTAGTTGGCAGGAACATGATTCAAGTAGCAAGCAGAAAGTCGAATGGATCACTTGGCAAGTGCTGCATCCATGATCTTTTACGCGACCTCTGTATAACTGAAGCAAGACAAAACAACTTCTTCACAATCCACAATAATAAATGCACTAGTTCATCTTCAACTAGTGTGAGGCGACTGGCTCTTCATTACAGCAGTAACGGGAATGGAAATAAAAATCGCTCATCTGCGACAATTCGTTCCATATTGAGCTTCCATGGCCATCAAGTTGATTGGGAAGAGTTACTAAACAGATGTGGAAAATTACTAAGAGTGTTGGATGCATGTGATGGATATATTACAAGGGATAAATTTCCTAAAGAAGTAAGCAAATTTGTGCTTTTAAGGTATTTGGAACTTCGGTATGATACAAAAGTATGCCTTCCATCATCAATTGGCAACCTCTATAACCTGGAAACTCTAAGATTAACTGGCTATGGCACCTTACCAAATGCAATTTGTAGTTTGGAGCAGTTGATATTGGCGGGAATCCACAACTCAACAACTTAAAAAACCTCCAGACATTATGCTTACGGGCTGGTAATTGGATAAATGATGGTTTAGGGGAGCTAACCAATCTTAGAAAATTGGGAATACTTGGAAACCTAAGTTCATACCACAATGCACTGTCCAACTCCATTGATAAATTGTGCAACCTCCAGTCACTTAAACTATTAAGTGGGCGCTCAATCCCACCGTTTATGCCCTTTACTCATCATTTGCATCTTTATGAGATGATTTTAGAAGGACAGATGGAGAAACCACCTGAGATACCACCGAATCTTGTCCAGCTGACTCTGGAGGGATCTGGATTGAATCAAGATGACATTTCTGCACTGGAGAAACTGACAAAGGTCCGGGTCCGGGGCAGATTAGGAAGAAGATATTCAGAGACATACAGAGAAATTGGAGCATAAACGGAATCAGGGGAAAACTAGGTAACGCAAATTTTTAATTTCATTGCATGCGTTGGAGATTCATTGTTATAAGGAGCCAAATCCTCCAGTCTCCACAGTTTAAACAATATATAGCTCTATCCCAATTTCCAAAGTCGGACATGTGAAAAATGTTTTCCGAGCCAACTGGCCTACATTATACAAAAGGCCTTTGGAGACTCTTTGGAATGTAGCTAGCTTGAAAAACCTTTCAAAGGGCATTAAATGTTGTCAACTGTTTTTTCAAAGGCCATTGGGAACCTCCAGTGAAGTTAAGTTTATATCCCAAAAATGTTGTATACTTAATAGGCCAATGAGCCCCCAAAAACCCTTCACATGTTCTATTTTAAAAGAAATCTGGGAGCTTCTTACTGTAAAAGCTGTAGAGGATCTGAATCCAGTGTGTTTTTTTTTTTTTTTTGGGTAAAGGATCCGATTCCTTTGTTAGAAGTGATCATGGTGAGATGCCGCCCTGGCCCTGGATGGAGCACATCTAAAGATGAGGTAAATGTAAAACATTTATCTTGATTTATATGTCCTTGCCATTCAGTTTTTTTCTTTATACTAGAAACATGATTGCCACATATAGCTTGGATCATTGAATTTTGTGGCATTCACAATCCTCTTTAGGAGCCATTTGTGCAATGACGTTGGCGGAGAAAGGGATAGAAATGGTGCCAGATTTTCCAGTGCCTTTAGTTGGTGTAGTGACACATCCGTGGATCTGGAAAAACTGGCGCCGTGTTGAGCCTTTGTTTTTGTCAACGAAGGAGATGCAGGTTTCCCACCTCCCCTGTTTGGAGATCAAACACCGCAGGCTGGGAACACAAAAGTTTTGTGATTATCCGTTGATCCATTGATTTTTCAGAAATTTAAATCGCTCCTTTATTATTTCGTTTCTAAGGGATGAATGAAAGAAAGAAACTAATGTTTCTATTTATTGTTACTGGGGAAGGGGTGGGGGAGAGAAAACTTGTTGCTTATTTTTCTTGGCACCTTTTGTCACTTACACAAGAATGATAGTGTGATGATCCCTGCTACCTCCATGCAGCATGGGATATAATTATTTGATCCCAAACAATTCAAACTTTAAGCACTTTTCAGATGGGCATGGTGCAATCACATCTATTCGATGATCATATTCCACAGAGGCCACTGTGGTAATCATTTAGTCATCCATAATTTTCTTGACCGTGTGATCTACCCATTATGTTAAAGCGATCCAATCTTATTGGATCCTAGTCATCAAGGATAAGGGACGTTGCCTCACTCCAGCACAGTAACACTCGTCCAAGTTTGACTCAAATCCTATTATTTTGGATTGCTTAACAGCCAAAACATTTGTAGGCAAGGGAATGTGTTCTGTAATCACCCGGACCCCGGTCACTAAGAAATGATGTGCATTTGTGTGAGATATAGTGGACCAAGTGGGGTGAGATGGGCGTCCTACCCGTCCTACCCCAGTGGTAATATGTGGCTCCCTGTTGCATTGCATATGCCAGTTAGTCCTTGAATGGGTGAGTTCCCATTATCTTATATGTGTGAGCTCCTATTCCCTCACATGTACAAGTCTCTTAGGGACCCAACCCCTTACCTGTGCTGGGATGATCCTTTTGCACCACATTATATGAATGTATTTCCAAAGGGCAAAGATAAATTTGATGGGGTGTTTGTAAATCTTCATTTCAGTCTTATATCTGCAAATGTTGATGGGTTGTTTGTAAATCTTCATTTCAGTCTTATATCTTCGAATGTTTCTCATTCAATAGTCTTTCCTATTTCAAAGGATCTATTTCTAGGGAAGATGAGAAACAAATATACCCGAACCCTGTCCCATAAATTTCTACATTTAAATTATTTTAAAATAATAGTCTTAATCTTTTTTTTTTTTTTTTGGAAAAAGATAAGTGAATAGTTTTAATCTTGTTCCTAAAGAATAGTTGGCCCAGTTGCAGAATCCTAGCACTTGAAACTGAGAGAGAAACATAAAATATGTTATAAAAAAAAAATAAGGTGAGGTTGCTGAAAATGGGCGGTATGATGTCATCTCAACGCTTATTGATTTGTTTCTACGATTTATATTATTTGACCAATCTTACAAAAAGGAACAAATAATCCTCTCACACAAGGTTGCCGTGTGGGATTTTTGGCCTCCACATTTAATTTAGGCTGTTTTGCTTTTGTGAATGGCGGGGATTTAAGATCCTTCTCTGTCCAATAAGACGCCCACAGGTGAAACGAGCACCTTGCCAGCGTATTCGTTTCAGTTTGCAAAAATCTCAAACATTGAAAACTAGTCTCTTTTGATTATTTGTATTGATTCAGAAGTCTAGATTTTGTTTCATTGTCAGCTTGTACTAACAAACCTTACTTGCACTCTCATGTCTTACAGGAGATATTTCAAGAACATGCGACAACCAGTGCTTTGGCAACATTGTGGCTTCTTTTTTATTTTTCTTCATCCTCTCATTCTATAAGTTGTTCTTGAAGTATGTGAAAATTGTTAGGCATGTGATTCTAGAAATTGGTTTGCACTGTTAACTATGGATTCATCAATGTATTGTTAACTTGTTATGTTCCTTGCTTGATTTCATCTATATAGTGCGATGTTGTCCTTTACTTTATCCTTTCTGGGGTGGTCAACGTCCTTTTCCTGCTCTGCTCAATTAGGCAAAGGCTGAAGCTCAGCTTATGTAAAAGTCAGTTTGAGCTCAAAGGGGCTCAATTAGCTCATCAGTCAAACTTGCTTTGGAGCCTATGTTGCTCAGCTCGGCTTAAACTCGGCCATTTAGGTGGTTGGTTCAGTTCTTTATATTTTTAGAATATATATTATAAAAGATAAAATAAGGATTTTCTTTATTGGCAAAAAGTTTGTATTAAAACAGAGTGTTGAAGTCAACGTCGACTCTCGCTCCTGAGCGGTAATAATTGTGGTCTAGCCCGAGCTCTCACCATAAAACTATTGTTGTGTCATTTCCTATCACCAATTGGTTTTGAGATAAGTGATATTTCATTAAGTGTGCCATTGAGGGAGAGGGATTGTTGATGTCAACATCTACCCTCGCTTCTGAGCTGTCATAATTGTAGTCGAGTCCGAGCCCTCTATCTCAATGGGGTGTAAGATCCTATATTGGGTAAGAACGCCCCAAAAGAATACGAACACCTCAAAGGGTGCGCTAATCAAAATAGCCACCAAGCCTACAGGAGGCAAAACAGAATACAAAATATCATAAAAAATGAGGAGATGAAAAATTGCACAGCGGATTTGTCCTTGATAAGTCTTTTTAGGGAGATTTTAAAAAGGTATCAAACTTTTGGCTCACTTTAAAAAAAGTACATAAAGATTTGAGTATTTCAAAAAAGTATAAAAGTTTTCCACAATTCTTTTAATCAAGTCCTCTCCAAAAAGCAATTTTGAAAAATAACAAAAATACCCTTATGCCATTTTTCGAATTTTCCCCTTTTATAAATTATTTAAGAGTTCAATCGTCCAACCCAAATGACCTAGTGGGGCCCATGTACTTTAACCACCTTTTTACATGGTTAATAAAAAGGAAATCCAAATGACTAAAAAACTAGATCACTAAATGGTTATGATTATCAAATCGAAATATCAGTTTTAAGGGGAAAAGAGTTTAAAAAAAGACAAAAACCTGTCATAAATGATGAGTATTTTTATCATTTGTCAAAAAAAATATGGAGATGACTTGATTAAAAGAATTATAAAAAACTTTTGTACTATTTTGAACTAGTCAAAGCCACATGTTCTTGTTTTTTGAAAATAAGCTAAAAGTTTTATACTTTCTTAAAAAAAAATCATCTTTTTTAACCCTGCAACGACCAAAAGAGATCTTCCTTGGCAGGACTAATTGAGCATTTTGTTCTATGGAACGATAGAAGAAGTAGTAAAAAGTGAAACTTGCTCATCTTAACTTAATTACACATAACACTAGTTCAGATGGATTCATCGCGGATGTAATTCAACAACAGTGTGCGATTCAAGCGGCTATGGTCAGGGTGGTCTCTTGACTCTTAAAATAATCTTCTTGTTTAATCGCACCATGTTCTCCCCATCCAACAATGAATTGGACTTTCGACATCAAGATTTACATCAGTTGGATCATGTCCGAACTCTATCACTAGAGAAGATCAAATGCATGGTGCCTCACACATCCTGATGTAGTGGAAGCGTCTACGAGGAAAATTCATACAGACGATTGGAGAATAACCTTCTATTAATCTGTTGAATCAGCCAGGAATACCAGTTAATTGGCATCAAAATTCGTTGATTCAATTGAATACCGAAAATTGGAAGGAACAAATGAGAAAAACTCCTCTGAAAGTTTATTCAATATCTGTTCTGACCGCCATCAAGCTTATAATGGATATATATATATATATTTATATATATCTAACCCTAAAACGAAAAAGAAGCCCTAAAACGAAAAAATTACAAAATAACACAAAAATTATTCAATTTTCCCAAAAAGGACAAAATTGAGAAAAAGACACAACTGGAAACTATTAATCACAACTAATTCAACGTAAAAAAGAGAAACTTATTTTGACATTTCTACTTAAAATTATTACCCAAACAAATCTTACCAAAAATAGAAAAAAGCGCGTTTTTAGAAGTTTAACAATGGAATTTCCACTTAAAAAATCATATAATTTCTCTAAAAACGGACACTATAAATAGTTTTCCATAAAACTAAATCTATGCTTTATTTGACCCTACGTCGGTCCCACCTTGCCATGAAATCAAAACCTTTCTGCGCACTGCATCACATCCACAATTTATCAGGGATATTGGTGAGTGTGTTGATAGTACTTTGAGTTCAAGTCACCTTCTACCAAAGAAGAACAAGAAGTACCCTCACACGTGACATGAAGAGCCACTGGCCGTCAAACAAAAACCAACAAAAAAAAAAAGTAATAAAATCTGAAAAAGAAGAGAGAAGACCAAATGCTAGAGAGAAGAAGGGGCGAAAAAAGGGAGGGGTCTTAATTGAAGTTAAAATCAAACAATCATCTGTTGGTTATTAACGGTTGTGAACTTTTTTAAAGTTTGGTGTCCTTGTAGTTTTTCTTTTTTTTTTTTTTTTCCGAGCTTGAGATTGAATTGTGGTGAGAAATTGATTCTTCAGTAGATATTACAGAGAGGTAACAAGTACTTGTTGCAGAGATGAGTGATGTTGATAAGAAGAGCCTCTATCTTTTGGCAGAGATGAGTGATGTTGATAAGCAGAGCCTCTATCTTTTGGCAGAGATGAGTGACGTTGCCAACTATTTTTGGCCGACGGCTTCTTACTTTTTCTTCATGCCTTTTTCACTTTGGTCCTGCTTTTATGTTTTCCTAGCAAAACAAGATGAAGAGAGCAAATATAAAATATCAACCTTAGATTATTAAGTATGTGGGGGCAACCCCCACAGAAGCGCTGGTGCAGCACGAGCTATGAGGCCCATTTTGACAACCCCAATAATTTACAGTGTGGTTTTTCACATAATTCTGTTAACGACTTCCCTTCAAAATCAGAAAAATAAATGAGAAAAGGCTGTGGCTTTCAAATACTTGAAATCCCTTTCTTTCTTACCAATCACTGGAGCAAATTTGTGTTTCTCTTCTCCAGAGCAAGAGCAGAAGCGACAGATGGCTTCTGAGGCCGTCGTTAGCTTTGTTGTAGGAAAGCTGGGTGATCTTCTCATTCAAGAAGCACAACTCCTCCATGGAGTGCATGACGATTTCAAATGGGTTCAAACAGAATCGAAGCGGATGAGATGCTTTCTGAAAGACGCCGATGCAAGACAGAAGGAAGATGCTGGAGTGCAGAATTGGGTAGCAGAAATCAGAGAGGTTTCTTATGATACCGGAGATGTTATTGACCCCTTCATCTACAATCGAACTGTTCGAAGGAGGAAGCATGGATTTGTGCAGTTGGTCGGTAGGTTCATGAAAGAGTGTTTGCAAGAATGGATATTAGTTCGAATTAACCAAACCACTGCACAGCGGATGTAAACAACCAAATAAGAAAGAACTAGCTAATCAATCTACCAATCACAGACCACAAGAAGCCAGACACAATATTTAGTGTGGAAATCATTTCCGGGGAGGAAAATCCCGATCCAGAAATAAAAAAACTCACGAACAGTTACAATATATACTCACAGCTCATTTACCTCAGTCGGTACCTCGACCTAAGGACTGTAGTGTTTCTTGCACAACTTCCATTGCCACAACTTTCCCGTTGTACATCATTCCCCTTAATCTCCTCTTATATTGTCAACCAAAATGTTCAATCTTCTATAAGAGAATAGAAGCAACAAAACCTTCTATAGCCACCCTTCAGAACAATCTCTTAATTGGGAGAAATAAAGAAATCTCTCTTAGGATATTCTAACATCAGATCAAGAGAAACAATTAACTTCTTGTCTTGTGTCTTAGGGTTAAGAGCAACACCTTATAGATAGAGTACAAGTAGGACTTAAAGTAAGAAATAAAGTCTCAAAAAGAAACAAACTCATATAGAAAATAGAAGACTTTCTTGTTTTTCCCGCCATCCAATCAATCGGACAGTAGCTCCAATCGATCAGACCACCAAAATAACCGGCGCATGTCTGCCCTCCGATCGATCACATAGAGGCTCTGATCGATTGGTCCTCGTGGGTTCACCTGTTTTTTTCTCTTTTCTTCGCTTTAGTCCGCGACACGACCACAATTCATTCTAAAATAAATTAGAAAATACGACTCGGTGGACTCAGAGTTTTGTCCAACCCATGAATTAGCCAACATAAAAATACTAACAGTTCGTCTGCATTGTTGGCGAGCTGAGAACATGTCATATCGCTAGGGAGATTGAGCGAATAAAGGTGAAGATCAATGACATCTCAAGGAGCAGGGAGACTTATGGCATAAGGGATATCAATGAAGGAAGACACAAGGCTAGCTCTTGGAGCTAAAGTTTGCAACAACATAGGTGGCTTTCCACCGCGCTCGAAGATTCAAAAAAGGTGGTTGGTCTGGAAGAAGAAATCAAGACGGTGAAGGAGCAGTTGATGAGTGAGGAGTTAAGGCGTTGTGTTATCTCTATAGTTGGCATAGGCGGTTTGGGTAAAACTACTCACGCCAAAAAGATTTATCATGATGTTAAAGATGATTTTGATTGTCATGCATTTATTTTCCTATCTCGGCAGTATGGAACTAAAGACATTCTCATGCGGATTATAAAATGCGTAATGAACCAACCTCCAACAGAGACTAAGAAATGGAATGAGGACTTGAAAGAGAGGAGATATCTGGCGGTCATTGATGACATATGGTCTATAGAAGCATGGGACACTCTAAATCTCATGCTACCACATGCTATGATTAGAAGTAGAGTAATGCTTACCGCTCGCAACAAAGATATAGCTTTACATGCTGACCCCTCAAGCCATCCTCATGAGATGCACATTCTTAATAAGCATGAGATCTACCACTAGCTATTTTGGACATAGGAGGTCTCTTAGCAAGAAAAGATAAGACGTTCAGTGCATAGTTCAAGGTTATTGAGAGGGTGAGTGAAAGCTCTAAAAAATGTAGAGAAATAGTAGCATTGATTGACTTGGGATTTGCCTCATTACCTAAAACCATGCTTCTTATATTTTGGACTTTTCCCGGCAGATTATGAAATTAGATCGGGGAGACTAATCAGGTTGTAGATTGCTGAAGGTTTCATTGAGCAGAAAGATAACGAGACTATGGAAGACGTTGCAGAAGACTACATAGAGGAGCTGACTGGGGGGAGTTTGATTCAAGTAGTAAGCAAGAAGTCTAATGGATCAGTTAGAAAATGCAGTATCCATGATCTTTTACATGACCTCTGTATATCTGAAGGTACACAAAACAATTTCTTCATGATCCATAATGATAGTGGCACTAGTTCATCTTCCACTAATGTGAGGCGACTGGCACTCTATCATAGCATTGACAGGGATGAAACTATCAACCACTCAAGTGCAACCCTTCATTCCATATTGTACTTCCCCAACTCTGAAGTTCCTTTGTCAAAATATTGAATGCAAATTGCAAATCACTAAGAGTGTTGGATGCAGAGAAAGCAGGATTTTCAAGAGGGACATTGCCTAGGGAAGTTGGAGAATTTGTTCATTTAAGGTACTTGGAAATTAGATATCGTAGAGTCCAAAGTCTTCCATCATCAATTGGCAACCTATCTAACCTACAATCTCAAAAATTATCATGCTTGGGAACCTTGCCTAATGCAATTTGGAATTTGGAGCAACAAAGGCATCTATCCGCTTATAATTATGATGTTGATGGGCATTGACGACTCAACAATTTAAGAAATCTCCAAACAATATGTTTAGAGGTTGGCAGCTGGATAGATGATGGCTTTGGCAAATTGACCAATCTTAGAAAATTGGGAATAAATGGAGATATAAGCTCATACCACAACTCACTGTCCGAATCCATTGATATGTTGTGCAACCTTCGATCGCTTAAACTAGCCAATGCGTGGTCAATCCCACCATGTATACCATTTACACATCATTTGAATCTCTATAAGATATCTTTGGAGGGAACAATAAAGAAACTACATGGGTGTGTTAAACTGTTATTAACATGAATTCTAAGATCGTGAACAACATGATAATCACATGTAGGATTTAATCTTAAATAAATTAAAGAATACCTCCAGACATCCTGAAGCAGAGAGCTTTCCGATCCTGCAGTCTGGTGCTGTTACTGATTGATGCCGTGATCCGTCGAGGAAGAGACTGGGTGAATGGTTTCGGTTTCTCTCTTCTTGCCTATAAACCCTAATGTGTTGAGTTTCGTGAGAGAGTATTAGTGATGGACGAAATACTCTATTTTATAGGTGAAGAGAGGACCGAATTTCCAATTAGGGTTTCCTTGGATTTAATCTCAACCGTCCATCAAGGTAGAGAATATTATGGAATACATCTCATTAAGAAACCGGTTTGAGTAAGTAATAGCATATATCCTATTGAAAACAGAATTCCTATAATGACCACAATTCGGGAAAGGGAAGGACTTGTGGTCCAAGTAATGGACCTAAAAGTAATTTTCTTACAGTCTCCCACTTGGTCGATAGGAAGATCCTTTAGTGTTTTTGTATGTTAGGAATCATAAGGCGCGCATTATAGGCTAAACACTTCTTTAGTCGGTTAACATAAGTGTCTTGGCTATTTCGGTGGTCAAGAGGAGTCATGGCGTGCACACATTATTTTGCAACATGCTTACTTCCATGTACTACGTCATTGACAACCTTCATAACTAGACCATAATAGGAGATTTACGTAATGGTCTCATAATGTCGTTGTTTAAAGACTGTTTCTGTTTATCATTCATCCAAACATAAATATGTACACAATGGAAAAGAACAGAAATAGCAGATGTAGAGTTGCATTAAGAGCTCAATAAATGTCAAATACAAGTACAGAAATAAAAGGCAGAAAATGATAATTAAGAACTATCGGCAAGACCCATGCTTTCAGTGTGTCCCTGAAAGGTCTTTGGAGGTAGTCCTTTCGTGAATATGTCTGCGACCATGAAATCTGTACGTATAGACTCAATGACAAATTTCTTTAATCTAACATCTTGCTTCAGTGATAGATATTTAAGGTCCATGTGTTTGGCTCCCTTAGATATCCTGTCATGCTTGGAGAAGAAGGTTGCAGCGTCATTGTCACAGTAAATAGTTAAGGGCTTAGAGATGAAATTCAAAGCTCCAAACTGAGAGATAAAATTACGCAACCATGTGCCCTGAATTGCAGCCTCATAACATGCCACATATTCAGCCATCATGGTGGAATCGTAAATCAACTCGGATTTCTGGCTTTTCCATGATATGGCACCTCCACATAAGAGATACAAATAGCCAAGAGTGCAAAGTCTGGTGTCAGGACAACCAGCAAAATCTGAATCTGAATAACCAGTCACCTGTAGGTGACTTGATTTTCTGTATGTGAGCATATAATTCCTTGTTCCCTTGAGGTATCTCAGTACTTTCTTTGCAGCTTTCCAATGAGCGATTCCTGGGTTACTTTGAAATCTACCCAGCATGCCAACAGCATGACTAATGTCAGGTCTCGTACAAACCTGTGCATACATCAAACTCCCAACGAGAGAAGCATAAGGATATTTTTCCATTTCGTTACGTTCCAATTCGTTCTGTGGACACTGCGTAAGATCAAGCTTATCTCCTTTATGCAGTGGAACAGGACTAGAGGAACATGTCATCATGCCAAATCTCTCTAGAACTTTGTCAATATATACTTTCTGAGACAATCCCAAAACACCAAGTGACCGGTCACGGAATATTTCTATTCCTATCACATAGGAAGCCTCACCCATATCTGTCATTTCAAAGTTCTTAAAGAGATAATCCTTTGTTGCATGTAATAAACCAAGGTCATTACTAGCCAGTAATATGTCATCAACATACAGAACCAAAAATATGAACTTACTCCCACTGATCTTGAGGTATATGCAAGGGTCAACTATGTTTTCTTTGAAATCGAAGTGAGTAATGATTTCATGAAACTTTAGGTACCATTGCCTCGAAGCTTGTTTCAGTCCATATATTGATTTCTTAAGTTTGCAGACCATGTCTGCCTGACCTTCAATTATGAAGCCTTCAGGTTGACTCATGTAGACTTCCTCTTCCAAGTCTCCATTAAGAAAGGCAGTTTTCACATCCATTTGATGTAACTCGAGGTCATAGTGAGCTACTAATGCCATGATAATTCTAAGAGAATCCTTCCTAGACACAGGGGAAAAAGTCTCAGTATAATCAATGCCTTCTTTCTGATTAAAACCTTTGGCAACAAGTCGGGCTTTATGTCGTTCAATATTGCCTTTGCAGTCGCGTTTGGTCTTGAAGACCCATTTACAGCCAACTGATTTGTGTCCTAGTGGCAATTGAACAACTTCCCATACTTGATTTTCATCCATAGATTTCAATTCATCCTTCATGGCATCAATCCATTTGCTAGAATTAACATCCTTAATGGCTTGTGAATAAGAAACCGGGTCTTTAATTGTCCATTCTTCAGATTCTATTTGGTAAAGCATGTAATCATCGGAAATGGCGGATCTCCTTTGTCTTTGAGACCTTCTTAATGCCGGTTCCTCTGGTGCATTATCTATATGTTCATTGGCGATAATCTCATTATGGAGTTGTTGATCATTTATTGGGTTTTCCTCATTGTTAAATGGTTCAACAACAGGAGGATTTCCAACATCTTTCGGAATAGAGGGTAAAAGGACAGGTACCCTAATTTCCTGAATGATCACATCTTGAGGTGTATTACTCCCACTGATTTCGCCTTTCTCAAAGAATCTAGCATTACCGGTTTCAACAATTCTCGTACTATGGTTAGGGCAGTAAAACCTAAATCCTTTGGACTTTTCTGGGTAACCTATAAAGTAACCACTGATCGTTTTAAGATCCAATTTCTTTTCATGTGGATTGTAGACTCTAGCCTCAGCTGGGCAACCCCAGATTTGGAGATGTCGTAAACTAGGTTTCCATCTTTTCCATAGTTCAAAAGGTGTCTTTGGAACTGCCTTACTGGGAACTCTGTTCAAGATATAAACAGCTGTGCGTAGAGCATCCATCCACAAGGATATAGGTAAGTTAGCATGACTCATCATGGATCTAACCATTTCCATATATGTACGATTTCGCCTTTCAGCTACACCATTCTGCCATGGAGAACCAGGCGTTGTGTATTGGGCAACAATTCCAAGCTTTTGGAGAAGTTTTGCAAAAGGTCCAGGGTGTTGTCCTGTTTCGTCATACCTTCCATAAAATTCACCACCTCTATCTGACCTTATGATTTTCACTTTTCTATCTAGTTGCCTTTCGACTTCAGTAATGAATACTTGTACAGCATCCACAGACTGAGATTTGTCATGCAACAGATATAAATAACAATAACGTGAGTAATCATCAATAAAGGTAATGAAGTACTTTTCTCCTCCAAAGGTTGGAACATCAAAGGGTCCGCAAATGTCTGTATGAATTATTTCAAGAAGCTGGGTACTTCTTGTAGCTCCTTTCTTTGTGTGTTTTGTTGTTTTGCCTTTAATACAATCCACACATTCGTTAATATTAGTAAAATCTAGATCCGGAAGGACACCATCTTTTACTAATCTTTTGACTCTTTCACTGGATATGTGACCCAGTCTTTTATGCCACAAGAAATAAGAGTCGTTTTTAGATGACAGTCGTTTTGTTTCCTTAGAATGCAGGGCAAGATGGGTTTCAGCAAGTTGACTATCAAGATGAAACTTGTATAGCCCATCAATCAAAATTCCAGAACCAATACGACTAGAATTTTTAAATAAACTGAATTTACCATTTCCTAATTCAAACGAGTAACCAACTTTATCAAGTGCGCTTACAGAAACCAAATTACGGGAAATAGACGGAACATAAAGAGTTTGACATAAGTCTAACTGATAACCGCTATCTAAAACAAGACGAAAAGTGCCAATAGCTTCAACTGGAGCTTTGTCTTTGTTTCCCATGAAAAGGAAGTTCTCACTTGGGTTTATGGTTTGGATCGTAAGGAATCCCTGCATTGAATTGGAAACATGAACATTAGCACCAGTGTCAATCCACCAAGTGTCAGAAGAAACATAAGTAAGATTTGATTCAAAATAACTTACGAAACCCATAGGGTTACCTTTCTTTTCGAACCATTCTTTACGTTTAATGCAGTCTGCCTGAAAATGTCCAGGTTTCTTGCAAAATTTGCATACGTTTTCCTTCTTTTTCTTCTTGGGGTTCTGACTAACCTCATTAGATTTGGGTGGTGTCCTTTTCTGGCCTGAATTTTGCTTTCTCCCAGCTTTATGTCCAGCTCCTTGAACGAGATGAGCTACTTTAATACCTTGTTGATTCAGCCTGGCCTCCTCTTGAACCAGTTTGTTAGCCAATTCATTCACTGTCCACTTATCCGTAATAGTGTTGTAGTGAATTTGGAAAGGCCCATACTGAGGAGGTAAACTATTTAGGATAAATTGGACAAGAAATGCCTCATCCACTGATAGTCCCAAATTCTTTAATTTAGCTGCAAGGTTGGTCATCTCAATGACATGCTCATGCATTGAGCGAGTGCCGTCAAACTTCATGGTTGTAAGATCTGCCATTAGTTTCCCAGCAAGGGATTTGTCTGCAGTCTTAAACCTATCTGTAATGGCCTTCATATAGTCCTTAGCATTCTCAGGTGTAGGAAGGGATGTTTTGATGTTGGCGGCAATAGTCATTCGCAAAAACATAGTGCTTAGTCTGTCAGACCTCTCCCAAGCATTAAAGAGGGTCTTTTCCTCAGGGGTACTTGTTTCAGTGAGTGAAGCTGGCTTATCTTTAAGAAGAGCCATATCCAGTTCAAGTACCCCCAAGGTGAACTCAACTTGCTCTTTCCATTCTGAGAAGTTGGTTCCATTGAGCTTAGTGACAGAGGTAGCATGCGAAGTCAGATTAGTGGGTGCAATAACTGCAATAGAGATATAATAATAAGATTTCAATAAAATTAAGACAACACATGCATAATATATGAATATATATGACATAAAATTGAGGTGCTCCTGTGGGTAGTCACCATAATTTCTATACATTATACCATCGAAGGTCGTCATATTCAAGGTGGTGTAAATGAGTGATGTTACTCTTAATTAGGACAGGTAAGATATCTGTGGATATCTTTTGTCTACATATAAACAAACACTCCGTAATTATTGTTCAATCGCATGAATAGAATCCACCTGTGGGGGATAAAAAGCTTTATGCGCTTGAACAATATGTAATGTAAACATCATGATGGTACGATTAGGGCCAAAATTCAGTGTTAAATTGTTAGGGTCACTGTGGTGAGACCTAACCCTAAGCATACAACTTTGGTAATTAAAATTAGCTTAATATGACTAGAAACATTATATATCGCATGCATTCATGATAGATCATTCGTTATATGAAAAGTACTGATAAAGAAGGCCGAGCCCCGGAGGGCATTCCTCCGGCTCATTGGGGCTGAAAGCCCCATGCCGGAGGATTGCCCGACGTGGGCTGGCCCTTAAGGGTCGCCCACCATAAAGGCGGGGTTCGGGGCGGCAGCCCCGAAAAATTTTTTTTTTTTTTTTCTTTTTTTTAGGCATTATATCATCGATTATAAAGAAATATACTAATGATAATCAGCATAATATGGAATGATTATGAAAATATGATCCAACCATATGGCCTATTTTCTGTCCTTCTTTTTGATCATCTGTCTTTATCTTCGACTGCTTCAAAACGCCATCTTCAGTCTCGAAACAGCCACCACTCCCAGACACGACGTTCTAGTTACAGATCTATTTAACTATTACATTGAATTTGTACTCACGCAGGAGTTTATACATAATTGAAAATTCAAAAAAAAAAAACTTTAAATAAATCACGATCAAACAGTCGTGCCCAAATTAAAATTGCGGAATAACATAAATATAAACCATTCATGCAGGCCATAATAGTTGGATTGATACATTGCTGCAAAACAGAGTTAGAACGGATCTATATTCGCCGATTATGGCGATGCAAAGTTATCCTAATTAATGGACGATCATGTGTTCTAAAACGTGGCTCTGATACCACATGTTAAACTGTTATTAACATGAATTCTAAGATCGTGAACAACATGATAATCACATGTAGGATTTAATCTTAAATAAATTAAAGAATACCTCCAGACATCCTGAAGCAGAGAGCTTTCCGATCCTGCAGTCTGGTGCTGTTACTGATTGATGCCGTGATCCGTCGAGGAAGAGACTAGGTGAATGGTTTCGGTTTCTCTCTTCTTGCCTATAAACCCTAATGTGTTGAGTTTCGTGAGAGAGTATTAGTGATGGACGAAATACTCTATTTTATAGGTGAAGAGAGGACCGAATTTCCAATTAGGGTTTCCTTGGATTTAATCTCAACCGTCCATCAAGGTAGAGAATATTATGGAATACATCTCATTAAGAAACCGGTTTGAGTAAGTAATAGCATATATCCTATTGAAAACAGAATTCCTATAATGACCACAATTCGGGAAAGGGAAGGACTTGTGGTCCAAGTAATGGACCTAAAAGTAATTTTCTTACAGGGTGGCCATCAAACCTTGCTGAGCTGAATTTGTCCCATTCTAAATTAGAAATGGATACCATTTCTATGTTGGAGAGATTGTCACAACTTAAGATTCTTAGATTATTGCATGGATTGTATAATAGTGAAAAAATGATTTGCTTGTCAAGAGGATTTCCTCGGTTGGAATTGCTCATCAAGAGGATTTCCTCGGTTGGAATTGCTAGAGCTCAATGCGTTGGCTCTAGAGGAGTGGATAATTGAGGAAGGAGCAATGTTATCTCTCAAAAGTGTAGAACTCCTCATTATGACATGTTTGAAGACTCTTAACTATTCCTAAGCAAGTCAGCGCTCTCTTGAAGTGGACCTAGTTCAAGGATGAAGTGAAGCTTAGCATAAATGGATTTGGCAGAAAACCAGGTATTTATATTTTCAATTTCATTCTATGAGTTTACGATTTATGCTTATAAATGATTCAAATCCTCTGTTTCAATTATAGGTAGCTTTATCCTACTTTTGAAGTAGGACATACGAAAATTTGCCAAGCCTACTGACCTACATGATACAAAATAGATTCTGGAACTAGCTAACAAAAAGAAAAGAAAAGAAAAGAAAAAGATGATCTTACCCTCCAATTCTTTGTACTTTGTATATCTATTACTTTGGAAATACAATTACTTATCTTTCCAAAAAAATAGGTGCTTTGAATGTTGTCAACTGTTTCTTCTTAAGCCATAGATGGAAGCTTCGTAGTGGCCTTAGATCATAGACACAAGAACTTCCGGTGAAGTTAGTGAAGTTAGTGTTTTTCTTAAAACCACCATTCTCTTTCTATGTTTTTCTTTTCCCTTTTTATTCTCTTTTATTCTATCTATTCTCTTTTCAACGTTCATTTTCTCTCATTCTATTCTTTGCAGAGGTTAACTATGATAACATAGAGAACTTTCTCTGTTTACTTGCAACTCAGTATCTAAAACTTACTCGAAGATGATATCTCTGTACCAAATCCAACAAAACTAGAAAATGTGAGAATGAATGAGCATCCTAGAGAACACTAAATAACTGTATTACAATTGCAGAATTTATCTCAATAGGAATGCATTCATAAAAGTCCCGAGTAGGCTTGTGGAGCTGAACAACACATGAAGTATGCGGATAGGGGAACATTTCCCTATATTTATCTAGTGAGAGAAATTACTAGCTGAGTTGTCTCGGGCATGTTTATTTGCATTCAGAGGACTAGAGTAAAACAAAAGGTCAAGTCAAGAGGAAAGGCAAAAAGATTGGCAGATAATAAATGCACAACATCACAAATAGTTACTGGGGAGTAATTTAAAGAGGGTAAAAGTTGCTTGGAGAGGACTAGAGTAAAACAAAAGGTCAAGTCAAGAGGAAAGGCAAAAAAATTGGCAGATAATAAATGCACAACATCACAAATAGTTATTGGGGAGTAATTTAAAGAGGGTAAAAGTTGCTTGGAGAGGAAACTTTTTTTATCACATCATACTCATCTCCAAATTAGAGTAGAGTGGGAGGAGGAACTTCTATGTTTATATCACATGAGTGGCTTTGCTCTACTCCTTTTGGCATTCAAAATAAGGTTAATTGTTTCTTTTTTTTAAGGTAAGTATTCACACCCTCACACACACTCAGACATGTCCCTCACCCCTCATTGATTATTCTCATTCATGGAACCTTTTAAGGGCCTCTTCTTTTTTCTTTTTTTTTTCCAAACCAGAGTTAAATTTATAGGATATTTAGGAAATGCCCAAAAGTCTCTAAAAGTCTGTCTTCAAGTCGAATTTGTGCCTTATCGAATTTAAAAAGTGGTGTGTACCACTCACTATTCCGTCAATGCACTGTCAAAATGGCAAAATTGATGATTCTGATTTAACTTGGTGGGCCATCGACTGACTTTGAATGCCATATTTTTGTGTCACTTCACCTGCCCCCAGAAACAAATCACACCCTTTTTCATCTAAGATGCACTGTTTTTTTACTCACCTTCATGACCGCTCTCTAATAATTGATGATTTAAACCTTCCAACAGGCCTAACTGGTTGTCCCAGACCCAAATTTAACTGCTGAATCCCTTATAAGGCTGGACTAACTCATTGGTCTTTAGGCCCTGATATAATTTCATTCAATAAGTTGGCAATTTATGCTTATAAAGGATCCAAATCCTCTGTTTCAACTGTAGGTAGCTTTATCCTACTTTTTGAAGTAGGACACGTACAAAAATTTGCCAAGCCAACTGACCTACACGATACAAAATAGATTCCCGAACTAGCTAACAAAAAAGAAAAAGAAACCTACTTTTTGAAGTAGGACACGTACAAAAATTTGCCAAGCCAACTGACGTACACGATACAAAATAGATTCCCGAACTAGCTAACAAAAAAGAAAAAGAAAAAGATGATCTTAGCCTCCAATTCTTTGTCCTCTGTATCTAATACTTTGGAAATACAATTACTTATCTTTCCCAAAAAAAAAAAAAAAAAAAAATAGGTGTTTCGAATGTGTCAACTGTTTCTTCAAAGGCCATAGCTGGAAGCTTCGTAGTGGCCTTAGATCAGACATGAGAACATCCGGTGAAGTTGATGTTTTTCTTATACTTAAAACCACCATTCTCTTTCTATGATTTGATTTATTTTCCCTTTTTCTATTCCCCCGGCTGCCCTTCTTCTCTTTTATTCTGTCTACTCTCTTTTCAACATTCATTTTCTCTCATTCTATTCTCTTTTATTCTGTATATTTTAGCTTTTTATATACATTAGAGTAAATTTTGTTTTCTGTTGCAGAGCCCTGATCGATGGGATTCTGGCTTAGTGACGATGATAGAACTCAAAGGTCATGTTTTATGCTGTAGTGGAAATGAAAGGATTTTTTCTTTTATTCTTTTCTTCCTTTTTTTTCATTTTTTAATGTGAAGGGTGACCGAGTATATATGCATCCCTTCTTTTAGGATGTAATCTCATATTGTCATCATGCAGATCAGTTTTTTGATTGTAAGATAATCTTATTGTTTTCAATGAATTCTGAAGGATAGAGATTCTAAGCACTAATGTTCATTGATGCATTTCAGGTTTGGTGTTTCAATTATTGGTACAATGGAGTTGCACCATGGAGAAAGCTTTTAGGAAAATCACTAAGATGAATATGGGTGCACATAATTGAGGAATCAATGTGAAGGGCCAACCTGTTGAAGCTTTGAAACTAGTTTGTATCTGGACCTCTCAACGTACTCTGATTCTAGTCACAACTACTGATTGGAGAAAGGATTGCTTTTGTTGGATGATATTTTTACCTTGCTTGAATTTTGGGGTTTGGATGTTGTTTTTGGCAGATGGGTGTTGATGAATTTTCTATCAATTGTTTACGATATTGAATTTTAATGTTTCTTTGATCGTTAATATTAAAAATGGTCAAGTGACTTTTTCCCATATTTTGAGAGAGAGATGGGTCCTAACTTAAGTTCTACATTGAATCTCGCAAACTCAGAAGTACAGAGTTCTGAAATGATCTTCTTATGTAATTTTATTGAATGCAAAATTTTGCTGAATTTGACTTCATTTCTCCCTCCATTTGCTAAATGATTCTCAAGAAAGTGTAAATTGCTCGGTCAATGTTGAGCACAGAGCAATTGTTATGATCAAAAGTTTTCTATGCTGTTGGATTATGAACTCTGATGGTTTTATTATGTTGAGCTCGGACTTCATTCCAAGATTCACTTCAGAGTAATATGAACTGTTGGATTATGTAACATGTGGAATGTAGCTATGTTTTCAACATAACCAATCCAACATGTTCTGCATAGTAACTTAGTTGCCTTCAGCACCATATCACATATAGTAGCAGAATGGGATCATTCTTGTTAGGTATGAAGGAAAATTACATGCAGGGGATGTTTTGTGATCCAAACGGAGCCCTATATAAAGCTTATCCTAGAAAGGATGGGACGACTGACTGTAATTTCTATAGCTGATCCAAACAGGGCTTGTACATAGGGCATCCACAGGGCATATATATACATAGTTGATCCAAACAAGATCAATGTGTTTTTAGTTAATTTAACAGAAATGGCGGACTTCAATTTTTTTGAGTAAAAAAACTGCATTATAAAACTGCATGTGCATGCAGAGGTTAACTATGATAACATAGAGAACCTTCTCTCTTTACATGCAACTCAGTAGCTAAACCTTACTCGAAGATGATATCTCTGTACCAAATCCAACAAAACTAGAAAATGTGAGAATGAATGAGCATCCTAGAGATCACTAAACAACTGTATTACAATCGCAGAATTTATCTCAATAGGAATGCATTCACAAAAGTCCCAAGTAGGCTTGTGAAGCTGAACTACATATGCAGTATGCGGATAGGGGAACTGTTAGATTTTAGGTTGGCTAATTCATTGGGTAATGGACAAAACCGGGACTCTTAATTATGTAATTTTGTTTAGAAGCCTAAGTTTGTCAATGAAGAAGTATAGTTCGTTTTGGAACTGATAGTGGTCGCACGAGCTATCCCTTATTCGCTCGAGCGAACCCACACAGAAGCTTCTTCGCTCAAGCTACTCTTTCAGTTCGCTCAACCCATCTCTCAGCGCCAAAGGCAGAATGCATTTTGCTCGAGCGATAATAAATTCGCTCAAGCGAACCCAAGACAAAATGTTCTTCGCTCAACCCATCCTTCAATGAAGAATACAGAGTGCTCATCGCTCGAGCGAAGTTCAAGCCGCTCTAGTGAAACCCAAACAGAATGTTTTCGCTCAAGCTATCCTTTTAGTTCGATCGAGCCAATAAACTAAAGTTCAAATTTTCGAAGACAGAGGTATGGTCACTCAAGCAGACTTCTTGGTCGCTCGAGCGAACATAGATGTAAATATAGAAGCTTGCCCAGAATTTCTTTCCTGATTTGTCTCAAGTTGCCATGCTGATTTCTAATGAAACTAGAACACTTGAGGCATAAATCTAGGCCTATATAAATCATTTTTCTCTCTATTCAACCTTACCTCTCTATCAAGATAAAACCCTAGAGAGAACTTGAGAGATCCATCTTCCCCCAAGGCTATCATCTACTGTGCTGAAGATCCAAGCTTTGGTTATGCTCTATTCTACTCCTCTGAAGTAGAGACTCCTTGAAGACGGCTTCGAGGTGTTCGGTTCAAGTACGGTGAAGGTGCACGGCGAGTAGTCGGCAAGATCGCGCAGTCCCTAGGTTGAGTTTCGACTGGAAAGGGTTGCGAGTTACTTGCAACTTTCTTTTCATAGTGCTTGATTGTCTGTTGGCCTAGACGATAAGGCCAGTGATTTTTTTCCCAAGTAGGGTTTTCCACGTATAAATCATGTGTCATTCTCTTTGTGTGGATTGCTTACTTTTAATCGAATTTAGGATAAATATTAGTTTAAACACTAGTTAATTGAAATCTAGTAAAGATCTATTTGTCGGGACCCGAGCATGTGTTAAGGCTAAATTTTTCATGAAGATTTTCCTATATTTATGTAGTCAGATAAATTACTGGCTAAGTTGTCTCAGGCATGTTTATTTGCATAAAGAGGACTAGAGTAAAATAAAAGATCAAGTCAAGAGGAAAGTAAAGAAGATTGATAGATAATAAATGCACTACATCACAAATAGTTATTGGGGAGTAATTTGAAGAGGGTAAAAGTTGCGTGGAGAGGAAACTTTTTTTATCACATCATACTCATCACCAAATTACACCTAGGGCTTGTTTTAATAAATGATGAATGGAGTAAAATGAAGTGGATTTCACATGTGGTGTGGAGTGGAGTGGAAGAGAAGTATGTTGAAGTTAAAGTAGAGTACTTCACTTCACCCCGTTTGGATGCTTTTTTTAAAGTTAAAGTTTGGAGTATAATCCACTTTTACTCAAGGAAATGGAAGTAATTAGAGTTGAAGTGAAATGGAGTACATGTGGCTCACAACATTACTTCATCTATCAGGCCAGACTCATCCAAACAGGATAGAGTTAAATTTTAGACTGTTATGGCCCATTTAACTTACCATACTCTATTCTTTTCCTAAAGTAAAGTGGAGAGGAACATTTATGTTTATATCACATGTGGTTTTGCTCTACTCCTTTTGGCATTCAAAATAAGGTTAATTGTTCTTTTTTTTCTTTTTCTTTTTTTTTTTTTTTTTTTTCAGGTAAGTACTTACACACACTCCCTTTTGGCATTCAAAATAAGGTTAATTGTTTTTTTTTTTTCTTTTTAGGTAAGTACTTACACACACTCACACAAGTCCCTCACCATGAGCGTTACAACTGGAGGTTTCCATGGAAGGGAGGTGCCTCACCAACTGACCTACAAGTGGATTGACTTCCCTCTACTTCTATTCTTAAGATCCAAACATCATGAAGTTACTTGGCCAATCACATTTTCAACCCTATTTTAATCTTCTTCAAAGCTCTATTTAAATTCTCCTCCAATGGCCTGTTTGCATTCATTGAACTTAAAAGAATTGTAACACAAAAACCTGGGCCTGTTTGGTAACTTCACTAGTAAAGTAAAATGAGGTGAATGGTCAAATTGAGTGATCAGAAAAAAAAGAGGAGTCAATTCAAAAGTTGATGATTTTTTATCATTTAGTGAAATGAGAATGCCAATCTAGTTTATGTATTGTCTTTGCATTTTCTTTTCTCAAATGGAAACTGTTTTGAAAAATAAAATGGAAACGCTTTGAAATTGCTACACAAGGATTCTTTCTGGTTTGGGATTTTCTACTGAAGAAGCAGCAGTAGCACAGCAGAGCGGGTCAAATGGGTTAAAGGGATGAACACTAACCTGAACCCGTTTTCTTGCGGGTCAGCTTTACCTGACCCATGGCCGACCCGTATATGATGTGGTTCGGTTTGTGCAGGTCAAATACAGGTCAGACACAGATCAGGTCGGCAGGTCGGTTCAGATTTTGCCGGCCCTACTTAGGACCAGCCATTGGGCATGAGTTTCTGCTTCGTTCAAAAATGGCCTTTTCCGATTAAATATGCCCGGTCCGTTATGCGATCTGTTTGGGCCTTTAGGTGAGAATTTTTTTCTTGGCCCATCCGATCCTCAGCATGGGCAAAAACAATAATGATCAGTAAAAAACAAAGTGAACTGGTGTGCATAGCCTACTTGAAATGCTGGTTTTTGAGCTATGTGACGCCATAGTCAAGACCACCACTATTGGCACCACGAAGGGCCGTCAATAGGCCCGAATTCATCCTAGTACCAAAAACAGTCTTTGAAAGAATTTGGAGTACTTAAATGGGTGGACCTAGAACTTGGGCCTTGTGAACATTAAGCTCTTAAAGGTCCGGGTGCTAAATGATTGCTCTCTCTCTCTTTTTTTAACTACTACGAATTCATTGATTATTCTCATTCATGGAACCTTCAGGGCCTCTTTTTTTTTTTTTTTCCAAACCAGTATTAAATTTATAGGATATTTAGGAAATGCCCAAAAGTCTCTAAAAGTCAGTCTTCAAGTCGAATTTGTGCCTGACCGAATTTAGAAAGTGGTGTGTGCCCCTCACTATTCCATCAATGCACTGTCAAAATGGCAAAATTGATGATTCTGATTTGACTTTGGGGGCCATCGACTGACTTTGAATGCTATATTTTTGTGTCACTTCACCTGCCCCCAGAAACAAATCACACCTTTTTTCATCTAAGATGCACTGTTATTTTTCTCACCTTCATGACCCCTCTCTAGTAATTGATGATTTAAAACTTCCCAACAGGCCTAACTGGTTTTCCCAGACCCAAATTTAACTGCTGAATCCCTTATGAGGCTGGACTAACTCATTGGTCTTTGGGCCCTGATATAATTTTAAAAAAGGTTTATTTGAATGGTATAAAGAGAGCTCTTTGACTAAAAATGGGCCTTGTACAGGCTCAGGCCTTTAATGTGCGGGCATGGGCCTCTTATATATCTCAGCAGGCAGGCTAGAACTGGGAGAGAGATCTACCAGGTGAAGATCCTGATGTAGATTGCATAAAAAAAGTCCAAGTAGAAGATTAATTTAAGTGAGATCTAACATTGCAACGGTCAGATCATTGGATATCTGGTAAATAAATCCTACTAGACAATCAAGAAACAATTTGCTTCTTGTTGGATGTTAGGATCTATAAGAAACTCACTGTTGAAATCTCATAGTTGCAACCGAGCTTAACAATCCTTTGCCCATGGTCATCAGTGTTCAATCGACAAGACCTTAAATCAGAAGACCAATTTCATGTTTTGGGTAAGATCTGACCGTTCATCAACAAAGAGATTTGAATCAACATAAGGGTTAAGAAATCCAACAAGGATTAGTTAAATGGAGCGAGGAATTATAAATCTGAAGGAACAACTATGGATCATTGGTTTTGTGAGAGAACAGTTTCATATTATCCTAGAAGGTCGTTTTTTAATTGGCTTAAATAAAGTTGGTTAGGACGCTTAGAAATGGAAGGTGGTCTCACATCTTTAGGATTTAGTTTCTATCATTAGCAGTTTAGCTCAATTAGAAAATTTAGAGCTTTCGTCGTAAGATAAAAAAATGCATTTGAATTCAGTTGAGTTAGAGATAGCATCTCAATGAAAACAGTTACATTACACCTACCCAACTTGAGAGGCTCTACATAAAGAAAAAAATGGATAGAGACCTACTAATGTACTTGTTTCACTACAAATTAAATTCTTTGTCCACCACATCTGAGATGTGTCTTGAGCATTCACCACCACAACCTGTTCATGAAGTCTATGCATAAACTAAACAAAAATATTTCCATTCACTCAAGGTCCATTCCTGTCAACATAAAATCTCCTTCTATACTCCATTAACTACACCCTCCTAAATACTTGACAATAATTGGTGCATCACGTTTCATTGCATGTTCCAAGCTCTCCGTTCCCAGTGAGGATCACCAAATCAATGAAAAGAAAAATTGCTTAAATGTAATTCTTCTTTTGGGTAAAAAGCCCCCTACTAAAATCCAATGTTTTTCTCTAACTCCTATGATTGACTTCCTTTTGTTAGGGGCTCGGGCTCGTACTCGGGACAGCTATACATCACGATTCATCCACTCAAAATAAGCTATATCAATCACGGCAGAGGATCCGTTCTCAATTTGGCACAACTGTTACAGTGGGCCCCACAACTGATCGTAGCATCCTATATGTCTTTTCAGTTATTGTCGACCACTGAGCTCAGTTATTGGCGAGTGGGCCGTCGTAGGATTCCTTCTCTCATCTCTTTTCTAAAATCTCCATTCAGTCGCTAGACAATAAAGGCTTTTCTCTTGCATGGGTTGAATTTTACTTTAATTGGAGTTCATCTCGGTATAAGATTGATCACATATAAAATTCAAGAATAAAGTATCAAAGTATCCATGTGCATTGTAATATTATCACTCATATCAATAAAATAAAGGGCTTGATGTATATAATTAATAATGCATGAAATTGTGCTATTCACTATATCAATTATCTGATCAATGTTATTATGGAAACGATTTTTATTAAAGTGAAATTCGAGGATGTCATTGGAGGGGATGACATTCATTATGGACACGGTTTCGATTATTGATTGGTAGACTTCACGGTAGGGGTCCATACGTCCCACTTATGGAAAGCAAGTGGGAGACAGACGAGGAAATCCACACTCATGTTCATCAGTAGAGAAAAGGATAACCATTAGCACATGTATAGTAATACCCCACTCAACCATCCGTGCATTGGCAGTCCCCCAAACAATTATTTGATATAGGAATCCAATGACAACTTTAAGAGAAAGCCATTCAAAGTCACGTAAATCAGGTGAGTGAAAGCAAGTCAAGTCTAAGATTTTAACAAAAAGTCATAACCATGTAAAAATGTTTTCCCTATCAATATTCACTTGTGGCCGTGGGTCCTCAAATGAGGGAGTCTTCGAGCAGTGTATGTGCGGAGATTACTTGATTCGACTTATCTGTAATCCATATTTGCTCGAGCTTTCTATTGAATCTCTAATGCCCTTCATGTGCCTAAAAAATTTCTCCTACCATGCTGCCTACGATCAGTGCCTCATGAGAAAATGGAAAGATTAACAGAACTAAAAGAAAAAATTACAATACCACATTTGCAATATCATGTTTTTCTGTACAAAATTATCAATCATGTTTTTCTCTACAAAATTATCAATCTGTCGTCATTCTCTCTATATTGTTGGACGACTGTGTGGCCAGACTACCATGGGTCCCATGCTAGATACAGTTCATCCGCATGCCGTGGTTAAACTCCCATAAGTCTTGATTGGATACAGTCCTTGTTGGAATACCTCTTGATAGAAAAGTTCGAATCAGCATTAGACTCACGATTTGATCAAACTCCCCACTAGTCAAGTGAAGTGATTTAGGAGTAGAGTTCTACCACAAAGTGCGCGAATACCATGATGGTGTGCTGATTTAAGCCACAAAATAGGCTAAGGTCCCTTTGTATCAGCATCTCTATTAGATTTCAATCCAATTAATTAACTAGCCAATGAACCTAAATTGGAAAAAAAGCACGGGTTTTACCATTTAGGCCAAGAGACGAAAACCAAGCACTATAAATCGAAAGTTACAAATACTTTATCTAGCCCAATTACAACTTATCCTAAGGACTGCTTTAATCTTGCTAACTACTCACCGTTCGCCGTTCGCCTTCACCGTACTGGAGCTAACTACCTTAAATGCCTCTTCAGGATGAATCTACTCCAAGAGAGTAGACATACGAATCTTCGAAGCTTCCATCTTCAGCACCATGGAAAAATAGCTCTGAAGCACCAATGAATCTCTTTAAGAATTCTAGGATTTAGATGTGTCCCTAGAATAGAGAGATGGCTTTAAATAAAATGAATTTCATGCCTGGAGAAGCCCATGGAGTTTGACATGAAGGAGGTCTTCCAATTTGTGCAAAACTCCAAAAATCCCAAAAAAATTCAAAGTGAAATAACCTGCACTGCGTGCACGTGCAGGTGCCAGCCACACCATGTGCATGTGCGGGTGCTAGCCACACCTTGCGCAGTTTGAGTCCAGCTGGGGCGTTATTTGCTACGTTTTGTCACTTTTTGAGCATGTTTGGTAGCAAGTAAGGAATCCATAGATCTAATGATTTTTCACTACCAGTAGAACAAAGATTCATTGCTAGAGATTTGTATAGTTGAGGATTTCACATTAATATTGGTGTGTATCATTGTCTATATTTAAAAAAAAATAGGGTCAGGTGTGCAAATCCACTGAAGTAAGGATTTTCAAATCTTATGAGTGGTCAAATTTGAAAATCATAACAAATAAAGATTTTCATTCTTCCAAATCCTCAGGAATTTATAATTGTCAAATATGGATTTACCACAACATGAGAGAAACCGAAAATCTTTTCCCTAAGGATTTGGTTGCCAAACATGACCTTTGAGTACTTTAAAAGCCTGAGATTTTTGGGTTTGAATATGGTTCGAATTGGAGACTTTGAGTCTTAATAGAATACATCCAATATCTTCCAGTCACAATGGAATATGTCTTGCAATCTTCTTGGGCAGTCCAACTAGAAATACAAGAGAAATAGAAATCCCAGGTTTTGTCCAACAATAAAATTTCCAACACAATTTCATTACGATTACAATCCTTACAATCTCCCCTATTAACAATTTATGGACAAAACCCCCAAATATATAAAGATTTCTACCCAAAAAATAAAACCCGAAACACAAAAAGGAGATTTTTGAAATTTTAAATTTCTTTTCCACATTTAACTTGATGATGACATGTGTCATAATTTTATAGGCTTAGAAAATGTGCTTTTCTTTTCTTTTTTATAAAAAGCGTCTAAGGAGTTTTGTAGTGCTCCTTACACACACACACACACACACACACACACATATATATATGGGGAATGTTCATATGTATCTTTCCCTACCATAGGGTGAGGGATACTTCCATTTTTAGGTTTTTTCAAGTACAAAAGTAACTTCTCAAGTATAAAAGTAACTTTTCAAGTACATGGGGAGAGCTTTTTTATGCTTGAAAAGACCCAAAAATGAAAGTATCCCTCACCCTATGGTGAGGGAAAGATGGATATGATCATTTCCCTCTAAATATATATATATATGGGACGTGCTCCTATAAGAGGCACTCTTACCAAGTTAGTGAAAGATGGGTGGAGGTCCTTACTTGCATATCTACCCTCACCAACTTAAATGCAAGGACCCCCAACTTAAAAGATAGGCCCGCACCCATCTCTCACCAACTTGGTGAGAGTGTCTTTCACATGAGCACCTCCCTATATATATATATATATATATAAGGGAGGCAGTCCTGTAAGGACCGTCCTTACGGAATGCCCATTGTGGCCCACTTTATGACCCATTCAAATTGACCACTCATTCATAACTCCCTTATAAGCACTGAATCCCATGAATTTGCATGGATTCAGATGAACTAGACCGTTGGATTGAGGGTCAATGTTTTTTTCTTTGATATAAAGCTATTAAACTTGTGAACCTTGGATGAAGGGGTTAGAGGTATTAGATTGACTTCAAATTTGATATGTAAGTTGGCCCCACTTGGATATTTCAATCCCCCTTGTCCCATGACCAGTGAGATCTCATGGTGGGCCCCAATAGGCGGTCCGCACAGTAAACCATAAGGACGATCCTTACAAGACCGTCTTCCACTATCTTAAAAGGACGTATGAGGTCCTTTCTTTCCTACCACTATCTCACAAAATTATCTACAATCTTAGTGTTTATATATATATATATATATATACGTATATATATTTATATATATTTATAGGAAAATGATCATATACATCTTTCCCTCACCATAAAGTGAGGGATACTTCAATTTTTGGGTTTTTTCAAGTATAGAAGTGACTTTTCAAGTACATGGGGTGAGCTTTTTTGTTTTTCAAGTACATGAGGTAAGCCAACAGTAACAGGCTAATTATTACCCAAGCATATTCAAGTTATAATTTAACAAGTGTATTATTTACAATCCCAAGTGAAAATACTAACAAAAGCCTTATAAAATAACAAGCTAAGAACAAAATACTACTCAGGTGTGTAACGAATCTCCGGAGTCAAGCTCGACATCTATATGACATCATTAACCACAACAATCTTGCAAAACTCGTGGCTTTACAGCCATCTGCACACGTATTAGCTCAAGATCGGAACCTGCTACCTAAAGCATCAAAAATAGTATATCAGACACGACGGTTTGGCAGGTGATCAATTTAGGCATAAGCATAAACAAATTTAAGTCTAGAAGAAGCCATGTTTAAAACAATTTTACTGAATTTAAAACAGATTTACAGAGTTTAAAACAATATATGAACAATACACTTGCCAAACAAAGGAAAGTCCATGAACGATATACAAAACGAGATTAGCATGAATAGTAAATCCATTTTTCAATACCAAAGCACATTTGAAAGTCTTAGAGAAATCATGTCAAGCTTGCAAGATAAGAACATTGAAATCGATGTACAAGATAGAAACTACTTGTGATAAAACTGACTGAGCGGATGGCAACCACATGAAGCTATATTCTCTGTCACACGAGGTAACGAGAGCACACACGATAACAATTCTCCGTCACACAAGGTGAAGGGAGCACACACAATCATGACCTAGTATAACTGGGCATCACTCACGAGTCCCGCCGCAGAACGGGCTGAATAAACACGCACGATATTCCAAACTACAGTTGGCACGAAGTATTTAAGGACCCAAGACGGTTTATCAAACAAACAAGATCGTCCAAGCTAAGTGGTGCCGACAAGAAAACAAATACACACTAACTTTCAAAATCAATGCTTGATACACAAGAATTCGGTAACTACCCACATAATATCATGGGCACGCACATTTGTTCACTAGAATTCACGAATTAGTAGTCCCGACACGATGTAATGAAAACACGATTTACGCGATGATTCCCAAAAAATGGGGTTTTTAAATAAAACTTTGGAAACATCATTTTCAAGACAACATGAAAATTCATGCAAAGCTTTACACATTCAGATTATTGTAAATTAATGCCCTTTCAAGTCAAAACATTTACAAATCCACATTATTGCAAACCAATGCCTTTCACATCAACCCTAAGGTTTTCAAATCAAACTTTTCAAGTATATTCTAAGGCCCATCATTTGATCCTTATGTAATTGAAGCTATAATGTTGGATTTCCTAATCATAAATTGGTGCCCCAGGAGGTAGACGACATTCCAAGTTCCAAGTACACATAATTAAGTTGACTGCTCTTAGAATATTTTGGTTTTTCACTCGTATCAAAATCCCCCCTGAAACGGTTTAATCTTGCAATTTCGGTCAGCTCTCAGTTACCTGTCGGCTAGCTGAGGTAGTGCATATCGGTTAGCCGCCAGCTAACTGATGGCCGACCCCTACTCACAAATAGGGAAATGCAGGCTTCTGGAAATGGGACCGAACTGTAGTTCGTTTGGCTGTCGGTTAACCGAGATGAGTTTGTCAGCTGACCGACGACTCTCTTGATATGATACAAGCTTCTGGAACATGGACCGACAGATTTCGGTTGGTCGTCGGTTAACCAAAATGGGGTTGTCGGCTGACCGACATATGACCGAAGGCAGACCGACCCTCTGCAAATTGATTCAGTTCAATCATTTCTCCTTCAATCTCCTTCCCATTTCACTTTCTACCATTTCTTGCCAAAAACCCTGCAAATTCCAGAGCCTACATGCTCTCCCAACTCTGTCATCTCACATCATTCCATCGAAACTCTTATATTCATCACCCATCTCCACATTTCTTTCAACACCATGATCATCCATTAACAACTTATTCAAAACAAATCCTTTGACAAAACTCAAACACAAAAATAAAGAGAGATTTTCCAAAGCAAAGCAAATAAGCAAATATGTAATTTAACAATAAACATCATGAACTAAACTTATTAAAACACATTCAAGTGAATAAATTAAGATAACCTCATATATTTGAAAAATAAAAAATATGTAAATACTTTGCATGCACAACACATCTGAGAAGATCACTTGCCTTTGCCCCAAATGTCAATCCAAAACCTTCCTCAAGATCACTCTCAAGAACTGAACCGAAATCTACAAAAAGCCCCAAAAAAAATACTAAAAAATGGCTCAAAATTAGAAAACTAACAAAGGTATGGAATTTGATCGTGCATGTTGGAATTCGTGGCTCATTTATGACCTAAATCGACATGTGGAAAGATGGGAGCAAGAGGCTTACTCTAAGGTAGCCCTACAACAACTCTAATGGCTGTTGGAGAGATCATTGGTGACGAAACAATGAGAAAATGACGCCAATAGGAAGCTCTCAATGTATGGAGTAGAGTGGTAGTGATCAATCTTCGATTTGGTAGAGTTTGGTGGGGATTTAGGAGAGAAAAGAAGCAAGGAAGGAGAAGGGTGTAGCTCAGCTGAGGTTCTGCAACTCCATTCTCGTTTAGGCAGAAAATAAAGAAGAAAGAAAAAAGGTGGGTCTCTCTTATAGGCATGTAATGGTGGGGCCCACAACTAATAGAATTTCATGGGCTTGGAACTGGGCTTTCTGGGCCTCAGATGGACTTGACGAAGAAGACAAAATTGTTCCTCATAAAATCTAGTTTTCAAAAAGTATATTTTTGACATGGTTCTGAAATTTCAAAATTTGATCTCAGATTTAAATGTAAAAAGACTGTTTTGCCCCTCAGTTTGAAAAACTGATTTTCTGAATTTCGAATGGGATTAGTCTAACCAAAAGTTGTTAGGGCTAATTTGACCTATAAAAAGAAATCAAAATTGAAATTTTTCAAAAATCGAGAACAATCCCCCATGCTGACACGTACAGCCCAAAGCATCCCCAGGTTGTTAGACTGGGTCCAATCGCTCTAAAAGATTTTCCAAAGTCATAGAAAACCATTCTAAACCACAAACTAACTCGATTACACTCAAATCTCAATTAGAAAACTAACCTATAGCTAAAAACACACGCGAAAATTAGGGGTCGGGGTCTTACACTAGTTATGATGGGATCGATTTCTATTAAAGTAAAATTCGAGGATGTCATGAGAGGGGATGATATTCATTGTGGACTGCCTAGATTATCGATTGGTAGACTCCTTAGATGGTAGAGATCCACACGTACCACTTATGGGAATCATGTGGGAGACTGCTTAGGGAATCCAGACTCATGTACATTAGTAGAGACATCAAAAATATTTTTAATATTCTCTCATTAGTGGGGCCAACTCCTCAACATTCCCTCTCAGGAGTAACTCCTTGGGCGTGCACTTTTAGAGCATATTTTTTGTGCCGAGTCGTTTTTTTTAGAATTAAAATTCACAACATGATTGTTTTGATATCATATTAAATTTTCTTTAAATAACCATTATTTTTAATTCTCTCCTATGGTGGAGCTCACTCATCGACAATGACACGGCATCAACCAAACATGCTGCACCGTGACACAATGATAACTTATTATTATTATTTTTTACTAGATTGGCCTATTAGCCCGGAATAGTACGAACAATATGAAGATGCAAGGGTCTATCCAGGGAATGTATGTAATACCCTCGTGCCAACACCACTCAACTTCAGCTGCGTTGGTGGTCCCCACCAATTATTTGATACCGGAATCCATGAATCCGGTGAGTTAAAGCGATGCACTCACATGAATCCGGTTCAGTCAAATATTTTGCCTGACAATATTCAATTGTGGTCGTGGGGCCTCAAATGAGGCGACCTGAGCATTGTAATTTAAGATAAGGTCAGGCTCAAGTCAAGTCTTCCTGAGTAGTGTATGTACGGATATTACTTGATTCGATGTATCTATAATCCATCTTTGCTTGAGCTTTCAAATTTCAATTGAATCTCAACTGCCCTTCCTCTGCTTAAAAAAAAATCTCCAACAAATGGGCATTTAATTTAGGGTCTGGTTATTCCCATGTAATTAAACTTCCAGGAGGTCATAGTGAAATGGGTATTTAATTTCATATGATTATTGAATGGTTTGAATTATAAATGTAAAATCTTCATTTATTTCAAAAACTTGGAAGATATAAAGCATGAACTGAATATTTTGATTTTAACAGCTAGGTCATTAAAGAATTTAAGTGGTTCAGATTAACAGTTTGTAGCCTACAAGTTGGAAAATATAAAAGGCTAAACATGGGGTTTGATATGATGACTTGTCCTGGGCGGAATTGTACCTTGGCCTTTTGAGGAGGAATGGAAATATGTGAAAATCTTCACCATGTGAATCCAAAAATAAGGCAAAAAGGCAGATGGGGACGATTGCAATAATGTTCATGCCATTGCAATTGGATCAGAATGCTACAAAATACCTGGATTGCTTTTGAAAAGCATGTGGATGCATCTCAATCACGGAGGACAAACAAATATCACTCTAACCAACCAGTTAAACTTTTAAACTATACTTCTAGGGCATCAAAGTTGCAACAATTACATATTCTGAACAGTTGATAACCATTAGATTGGTGTCAAATTTGGTTGCATGCCAAGAGGCACATGTTGGAGGGTTTAGATTGATAATCAACGGGCTCTTTTATCTGCATTTAGTGATCGTTTCTCAAACAAAGGAAGTTTCTATCAATTCTTTTTCTTTATTTTTTTACCTCAAATTAATTATTAGTCAATCCGACTCCAACATTTACGTTGGGACAAGGCTTGGATGATAATTACGACCACTATTTATTAGTCAGCTTATTTTGAACCATAAGTAAAAGTGGTGTTTGTTTGCATTGAACTGAATTTCTACAAAGTCTAACAATTATGTCATTCAGGGTGGCTGAAATTGTAGAAACAAAGGTGAAGACCACATGCTGGACACATAAATCAAAAGAGTCAATGACTCTCAAGGCATCAAAACTGGGCCCGGACGTCGTGGAGGTTAGAGGGTCCTACAAATAGAGCACTTCTGCCTAGGAGGTTGCAAATATGAAAGTATCGATGGGATGCTTATGTGGCCCGGTTCTGTATATGGTTCGGAGTAGAACCAATTGGATGCCTCTTATCATGATATTTTGCCTACAAACACCCTAGAATAATTGTCCCACAGGTTTGAAGCTTTCTCTTTTTCTTTTTCTTTTTCTTTTCTTTAAAGTTAACATAAACAAAAATTTAAGTAAGAGTGATGATATGTACAAAAGAGATGTGTTCTTAATTAAGGAAATAGTTAAAATTCAAAATCAAAATGTTTAAATACATATTACAATGGTATACATTTACATTATCTTGAGACTCTTTTAGCTAAACCATCCACTTCATTCCTAACATAGTTAAGACATGACTTTGATAATAATGATCCGTTTCTTCATTCAATTGTCTCAGAATGTATATGACATTCAACTGAGCCTCCATTTATTATTATTATTATTATTAAAGATTTATAACCATTGAGTAGGGGGATGGCATGGGTTGTTGTAATTTTGCTCCATTTATTTTTGTTTTTAAAAACTGGATCGTTTACACATATTATTTGTCCCCTATTCATACTTTTTTCGTCTACATAATTTTGAAATAGTTCTTTACAGATATCTTGCATGCAACTTGCAGTGCTGCACCTGATTTGGCACTAGTGTTACGGTGGCCCCACAACAGACAACCCAACTCTTTTGGCCAAACTATCCACTTCCTACCACCTCATATTTTATTATTGTTTATATTTCTTCTCTCTACAGGTCTCGGATTCTGCAGCTTGCAAGTACCCATACTATAGGGTGGGTGCATTTAGTAAATAGGCTCGGTGTATTTAAAAAGACCCTTCATTCAAACGTTGTCGACAATTTTGACTTCCACTTTGCTGTGTATCATCACATGGGCATCGCACATCTCCCGCTGCTCCACCACCTTGCCAGTGTGATTTTTCATAAAAATAGATAAATTCTGTCAACAACTTGTATTTTAAATAAGAAAAGCTAGGCATGATGTCAACGGGCGAACAGGAAATATAACTTTAGTTGGAGGCCACTTTTGAAAAAAAAGAAAAAAACCTTGGAGGGGCTGAAAGGAAAATATATTGAAAATATTATTAATAATAGGGGGTTTTATGAAATTAAGGTGGGGCATGGCCATCCCTAGGTGTGCCATGGATGATGTGATGACTCGCCCATTGGTATTTGCAAATGTTATATTTGTTAGTTAAGATTTTAAATTCCAACCCACTTACTATTTGTGCGGCAGACTTTCCCATCGAAAGAGGAGGAGACAAGGCACCAGATTGCTAGAGGCGTTTGATGCACCGACGAAGAGTGTGTTTCTTATGTAGAATTTCTGCCAGGAATTCACTATATCCAAGAATTCATAGACATAATGTGACATGTTGTCTTCTGAAATTTATGAATTTCATATTTCTTCACTAGTAATCGGGATGAACGTCGATTCGATGCTAGACAGAGGAGGGTGGTCTGGCAGGTGATGATGGCTTGGTGGGGCGTGATGAAACCCAGGCGACAGAGAAAGTAGAGGGTGGTGCGGAGCTGGGAGGAGACGTTGGATACGATGAGGCGGGGACAGCAAACGATGGATTTATGAATGTCAGGGAAGGGGATAGTGGCGTCATCAAGGTGGAAATGGAAGATAGGGTAGAGGAGGTGGTGGGGGTTGCAGGTGAGAAGATGAAGGTGCATTCCGAAGATTCGAGCAATAACAGATATGCTTCTTCCGTTAAAAACACTTCTACATCTCATGAGAAATGAGTAGTGATGCTAGCATCGTCCATTCAGAACAAGAGACGCTAGCGTCGCTCCTCGTTGCCTGGTAACAGGAAAAAAAAAAAAAAAGAAAGAAAAGGAAAAAGCCCTTTCTCAAGGCCCCAACATCGGAGTAGTTTTTAGTGCAGCTGCTACTTAGCGGGAATTTTCTCGTAACATCCTCTTTTAAATAATACTTAGAAAACAGGCGCGACTTGAGTGATGGACCTGTTTTGGCCCTGTTTTTGGCCCTAGACTAGTATTAAGGTGGCCCCTTCACCGAACACACCTTATCTTTTCTTGGTCTTCTGGATCTCAATTTTTGGGGAGTCGTCACCTCTAAAACTACACCGTCTTCTTCAATTTCTCACCCATCCATGGCAAAGTTTTGAGGTCTCCTTCTCCAGAGCAGAAGACACCGATGGCTTCGGTTGTCGTTACCTCTGTTTCGGGAAAGCTGGGTAATCTTCTCATTCAAGAAGCAAAACTCCTCTATGAAGTGGATGACGATGTCAAATGGATTCAAACACAATTGACGCGGATGCAATGTTTTCTCAAAGATGCCGATTCTAGACAGAATAAAGAGGAGAGAGTGAAGAATTGGGTGAAAGAAATCATACAAGTTTCTTATGATGCCGAAGATATTGTTGAAACCTTCATCTACAGTCAAAATGCACTAAGGAGGAGGCGTGGATTTGCAGAGTGGATCGCAAGGTGCGTCTGCATCGTCGGCGAGCTAGTAAGCAAGCTAATAACTCAGTACATGGTTAGCAAGAAAATTAAGAAGATAAGGCAGAAGATCAATGACATCTCAGAAAGCAGGAAAACTTTTGGCATAAGGGATATCAATGAAGATAGACAAGAGGAAAGCTCTTCGATCTCAAGTTCGCTGGAGCACTGGCAGTTTTATGCCGATGTCAAAGAAGAAGACGTCGTTGGTCAGAAAAATGAAATAAGCACTCTGAGGGAGCAGTTGATCAGTGAGGAGCCAAGCCGTTGTCTGATTTCCATAGTAGGCATGCCCGGTTCAGGTAAAACTACCCTTGCTAAAAAGGTTTATCATGTTGTTAAAGATGGTTTTCCTTGTCATGCTTTTGTTACCCTTTCTCAACAATATAAAATTAAAAACATCTTGATGGACATGCTAAAATGCGTGATGGGCTTACCTCGAGAGGAGATGGAGAAATTGACTGAGAAGGAGCTAGGGGAGAAACTCCGTGATTATTTCAAGAAGGCGAGATATCTGGTGGTCATTGATGATATATGGTCTAAAGAAGCATGGGATGATATGCTAGAACCAATATTACCGGATGTTAAGAACAAAAGTAGAGTAATACTTACCACTCGCTATGAAAAGGTGATTCCAGATGACCCTACCCTGAGGATGCGCTTCCTTAATGATGTTGAGGGTTGGGAATTGTTCATGAAGAAAATCTTTCCAAAAGAGAAAAACCCCTCAAAAGCTTGCCCTGCAAAGTTGGAGGGAATAGGGAAAAAGATCCTTGCAAAATGCGGAGGTCTACCACTAGCTATTTTGGTTTCAGGAGGTCTTTTAGTAGGAGAACCTCAGACGCCCAAAGTATGGTCGGACGTTCTTGAAAGTGTAGATCGCCACCATTATCTCACTGAAAGCACCAATAAATGTGGGAGAATATTAGATTCGGGTTACTGGCAGTTGCCTTATTACCTGAAACCATGTTTTTTATATATGGGCCTTTTTCCAGAGCGTCACACAATCAGCTCGAACAAACTAATGGGGTTGTGGATTGCAGAAGGTTTCATTGAAAAAAAAGGCAGCATGATGTTGGAAGACATTGCAGAGGAATACTTAAAAGAGCTAGTTGGCAGGAGCATGATTCAAGTAGTAACGAGAAAGTCCAATGGATCAATTGGACAATGCCGCATCCATGATCTTTTGCGTGACCTCTGTATATCTGCAGCTAGACAAAATAATTTCTTTACAATCCACAATGATAAAGGCACTAGTTCATCTTCAACTAATGTGAGACGACTGGCACTCCACTGCAGCATTGATGTGTATGAAAATGAAAATCGCTCCACTGCGGCACTTCGTTCCATATTGCACACCCATGAAGTTGATTTTGAAAAATTGCGTAACACTCGTGGAAAATTACTAAGAGTGTTGGATGCAGGTGGTAGACATATTTCAATGAATGAATTTCCTAAAGAAGTAAGCAAATCTGTTCTTTTAAGGTATTTGGAACTTGGACATTATGCAGAAGAAAGTCTTCCATCATCAATTGGCAACCTCTCTAACCTAGAAACTCTAAGACTATGGGGCTCTGGCACCTTACCAAATGAAATTTGTAATTTGGAGCACTTGAGGCATCTATACACTCATGATTTTGATATTGATGGGCATCCGCAACTCAACAATTTAAGAAATCTCCAAACATTATGCTTAAGGGCTGGTAATTGGATAAATGATGGCTTAGGCGAGCTGACATCTCTTAGAAAATTGGGAATAGAAGGAGACCTAAGTTCATACGACAAAGCACTATCCAAGTCCATTGATAAATTGTTCAACCTCCGATCGCTTAAACTATTAAGTGGGTGCGCAATCCCACCGTTTATGTCCTTTGAATATCATTTGCATCTCTATAAAATGATATTGGAAGGACGAATGACGAAACCACCAGAAATTCCACCGAATCTTGTCATGCTAACTCTGGTGGGATCTTGCTTAAAACAAGATGACATTTCTGCACTGAAGAAATTGACAAATGTTGTTGTGATACCGACTCTACGGCGTCGTGCTTTAAAGCAGCGAAAGCTAAAAATCTTCGTTGGTATCTCTCAGTGAAAAGGCATCCACCTCTCCAGTTACGTGTTCTTTCCAAGTAAACCTAGTTCAAGGAAGAAGAGAGCAGAGCATAAATGGGATCGGAGAAGATTAGGTAATGCATACTTTTAATTTCATTTCATTTCTTGTGTTGAAGCAGCATTGTTATAAAGGATCCGAATCCTGATCCACAGTTTAAACAATTGATAGCTCTATCCCAATTTTAAAAGTCGAACATGTGAAAAATATTTTCGGACTCCATTGGCGTACATTATACGAAAGGATTTTGAAATCTAGCCAGCAATTAAATGTTCTCAGCTTTTTTTTCAAAGGCCATTGGGAACATCCACTGGAGCTAATTTTTTACCCCAAACATGTTATACACTTAATAGGCCAATGAGCCCCCAAAAACACTTCACATGTTCTATTTTAAAAAAATCTGGGAGTTTCTTGCTGTAAAAGCTGTAGAGGATCTGAATCCTGTGGATTTTTTTATTTTTTTTTTTGGTAAAAGGCCCACTAATTCCTTTGTTAGAAGTGATTATGGTGAGATTCCACCTCTGTGAGTGGGTCAAGGATGGGGTACATCTATGGATGAGGTAAACCTAAAATAGATGAGGTAAACCTAAAATATTTATCTTGATTTATATATCCTTCCCATTCAATTTTTTCTTATACTACAAACATGGTTACAAGTCATCACCTCTGATGAGCACCTTTTCAACTGACTTACATACCCTACTAATTCAATCTTTGATCTACGATATATATCATGGATCACTAAATTTTGGGGCATTCCCAATCCTCTTTAGGAGCCATTTGTACAACGACACCGCCGGGAAAAGGATAGGAATGGTGCCGAACTTTTCAGTGCCTTTTTTTGGTGCAGTGACAAATCCCCGGATCTGAAAAAACCAGCGCTCAGTTGGGCCTTTATTTTTGTCAACAGAGGAGATGCAGGTTTCCCACCTCCCTGGTTGGAAATCAAGCGCTGCGGACTAAAAAAGATAAGAAACTAATGTTTCTATTTATTTTTACTGGGGGAGGGGGTGGGGGAGGAAACTTGTTTCTTATTTTTCTTGGCACTTTTTATCCCTTACACATGAATGATAGTGTGATGGTCCATGCTACCGCCATGCAGCATGAAATAAAATAATTTGATCACAAACAATACAACTTTTGAGATGGGCATGGGGCAATCACATCTATTCGATGATCATATGTCACAGATGCCACTGGTAATCATTTCACTATCCATAATTTTCTTGACCAAGTGATCTACCCCGTTCTTATTGGATCCTAGTCACCAAGGAGGCTTCACTCCAGCACAGAACACTCGTCCAAGTATGAGAAGATCTCAAATCCTATTATTTTTTATTGTTAACACATTTGCACACATTAATAAGGACTAAGGAGAACGACTCCTTACCCTAGGGCAGTTTGGATAAATGAGGAATGGAGTAATGAAGTGGGTTTCACATGAGGAGTGAAGTGGAGGAGAAGTAGATTGAAGTTAAAGTCGAGTGCTTCACTTCACTACATTTGAATTTAAATGCTTATTGCGAAGCTAAACAATTCAATTTGAAAAAATCCCAAACACATTGAAAACTAGTCTCGTTTCATTACTCGTATTGATTTAGAACTCCAGATTTTGTTTCATTCTCAGCTTGTACTAACAAATCTTACTTGCACTCTCATGTCTTACAGGAGATATTTCAATAACATTCGACAACCAGTGCTTCGGCAACAAAGTGGTTTCTTTTTTATTTTTCTTCATCGTCTCATTCTATAAGTTGTACTTGAAGTATGTGAAAATTGTTAGGCGTTGGATTCTAGAAATTGGGTTGTACTGTTAACTATGGATTCATCAATGTGTTGTTAACTTGTTATGTTCCTTGCTTGATTTCATCTATATAGTGCTATGTTGTCCTTTACTTTCTCCTTTCTGGGGTGGTCAATGAGCTTTTCCTGCTGTGCTCAATTAGGCTAAGGCTGAAGCTTAGCTCATGTAATAGTTAGTTTGAGCTCAAATGGGCTCAATTAGCTTATCAGTCAAACTTGCTTTGGAGCATATGTTGCTTAGATCGGCTTAAACTCGGCCATTTAGGTGGTTGGTTCAGTTCTTTATACTGTTAGGATATATATTATAAAAGATAAAATAAGGATTTTCTAAATGGCAAAAGGGTTGTATTAAAACAGGGTAAGAACACCCCAAAAGAATACAAACACCTCAAAGGGTGCGCAGCATAATCAAAACAGCCAGCAAGCCTACAGGAGGCAAAACAGAATACAAAAGATCAGAAAAATAAAGAGAATGTACAGAAGAGGAAAAAACTAGATTATCAGGAGCTGAAAAACTGCACAACGGATTTGTCCATGATAATTCTTTTTTGGGTGATTTCAAAAAGGTATCAAACTTTTGGCTTATTTTCAAAATAGTACATAAAGATTTGAGTTTTTCAAAAAGTATAAAAGTTTTCCACAATTCTTTCAATCAAGTCCTCTCCATGAAAGAATTTCGAGAAATAACAAAAATACCCTTATGCAATTTTTCAAATATTCCCTTTTTATGAAATTTTTAAGAGAAATGATCAAGTCCAATTGTCCAACCCAAATGACCCAGTGGTGCCCATGTACTTTAACTAACTTTTTACATGGTTAATAAAAAGGAATTCCAAATGACTAAAAAACTAGATTCACTAAATGATTATGATCATCAAAATCAAATATCAGTTTTAGGGAGAAAAGAGTTTAAGAAAAGAAAAAAACATATCATAAATGAAGGGTATTTTTATCATTTCTAAAAAAAATATGGAGAGGACTTGGTTAAAAGAATTATGAAGAACTTTGTATATCTGAGGCTATACAAAACAATTTCTTAAGGATCCATAATGATAATGGCACTATTTCATCTTCAACTAATGCGAGGCAACCGGCACTCTATCATAGCATTGACAGGGATGAAACTATCAACCACTCGAGTGCAACCCTCGTTCCATATTGCACTTTGTCACATCCTGGTCCCGAATCACCCTGGTCTAAGGTAATCCCTGAGGTGAGACACGCGTAATCCCGTATTACTGTACCTGCCTCGAGTCAAATACGGCAACACGAAGGATATGATTTCTCTTTCCACATACCATTCATAATTAAATAGCGGAAGCATAACAATAATAATCACTTGAACCATTGCACAGTCCTAATTAAAACTGAGTGTTGAGTTTATACAAAACATAATTACATATTCAACCCAAGTAGGAATTACAAAAATACCCTACATCCTATTACAAAAGAATCTCCAAATGTCCAAATAGTGTGGCCCACACAAAAAAGGGCTAGCCACACTCTACAGTTTGATTCTCAAAAGAATATTTCGCGGCACTCTCCGTTGACCTAGACTACATAGGTCCATTACTGGCCCACTCTTCTAGTCCTGGAGGAACCTCTTGGGCTTCCTCCTCTCCCTCCTGGGCCTCCTCAAGGCTGGGAGTTGCATCTGCGTCTGTGACACCATAGGTAGCATCATGAATACGACGATTCGACAGGTATAGTCATTAATAATAAATCACATGCTGTATCAAATCGAATAAAAGACAATTGATTAAAAGATGCCAATGTTAAGTAAACAAGGCACTTATGCAATATCGAATAAATAATGCTTTCTGAATCAATGGAATAATAAAACACACTAATTGGCTACCACATTAAGCTCATCCTCTAAAAAAGAGAGCGAATCTAGTTTGGATGTCACCAGCGGCCCGGCTAAAGGCTAGCTGGTTATCTTATTCTGGAGTTTCGGTGCTCCAGACGATCTACTGCAGTGATCTCGAATAACTAAACCAAGTTTAACCCTGTCGGATATCACGTGGTCTAAGCTCAGTAGTGCCAGACCAATCGAATAGAATAAATACACACATGAGTAAGATTATTTTTACTTGAATCGAATCGAATCGAATCATAATATCTAGAATATTTCATACATAACTCACTCATCTCGAATTTCAATTGAATATGTATAACCGTACAAGTATAATGAATAGAAACGAGACAATTTATGCATATAAATCATTATTTAGAATTTGGAAGTCGAACATAAAATAAATCTCAATATGCACATGCATTGATTAAAAAGAATCAAGGGTTATTTACTAGGCTCTCGTCCTTCACATTTTCATACGATGAAGCTTAGAGATCTGGTATATGGCTATCTTTAATTTGGTGCCACTTTGTATAAGTGTAGTATACCGGGTTCTCCGAGCCTCATCCATGATAAGGTGTTAGACGAAAATATAATTTACATAAAATGATCTTAGCCTCAATGATCTCTCACGTGGTTAATTACCATTGGTCCGTTGATCTCGTCAAATGTGCCATTTTCTAAGGTCCCACAAGTATTTCGGAGTCTAAGATCCTAATTGGTTTAGTAATTATATAATATTGGGTATTCATTAACTTTTAATGTACAAAAATAAGCACTTTTGGTAAAAAAATCCGGGCCCACACAGCACCTCACCTCGCTATAGCGAGATTAAATATTGTTATAGCGAGCCCACCCAAAGAGTGGTCTCGCTGTAGCGAGGACCATCCTCTCTGTAGCGAGGACACATTCTGTGTCCATCTTTATTTGTTCCAAGTCGTTCCACCTGCACACCAATATGGACTTCTTCACTTTCCCATTTCATTCCACCTGTACACCCACATGGACTTCTTACACATTACTCTACCAACTTTAAAACTAATTACCAATCATATGTCATCATTCAAACCTCATTTTCAACTCCCACCTGTACATCATCATTCAAACCTCCTTTTCAACTCCCACCTGTACATCATCTTACATCACACCCAGCATAAGATTTTCACATGGATGAATGTGCATACAACATTCACATGTTCTCATGTCCTTTTCACATACACTTCCCACATGTTTCAACATAAATATGCACATTCAAGAAAATCAACCCATATAATAATTATTACCAATTTATAATTAAAGAGGCTAATCATAGTAAAAAGGAAGATAATAGAATTGAAAATCCAATCAAAGAATAAAACCACATGCATTAATCATTAAAGCTCATACTTGCCTCAATTAGCTTTCCAAACCTTTTTCTCTAATCTTTGCTCAAAAGATTCAAAAACCCCCAAATCTCAAACCCTAGTCATAAAATCCACATGAAAATGAATGAATATGCATGTATGATTACAATCGAGTCTTTTTTACTCCTTTCTACACAAAAACACAAAAAGGAGATGGGTTGATTCTTACCTTTATCAAGAAATCCGAAAATGAGTTTTGGAGCAAGAATTGGTTCTTGTCTCAACAGATGAAGAGGATGAAGATGATGGAGTTCTCCACTTTAGCCTCTAAATACACATCCAACAATTTCTAGAAGTTTGAAAAGGAAGGAAGAGAATGGAGAAGAAAGCAACAAGGAAAAGAGAGTCTTCTTTTCTCATACTCATGCACAGTCGACTGGAACGAGTTGGGTTGAGTTTAGGAAAAGATAAATGTGTCTATTTTGCAAACAAGTCCACCTATTTAGTGTATTTCCAATTCAAGTCAAATGAAGGTTCACTTCTTCAACGGTTGGTCAAATGGAGTAGGGTCAAATACGAAAATTGACGTGCTCAACGTGATACACGCGATGATACCAAGATGACGTGCTTGTAATGAAAAGCAAGAAATCTATAATGACAAAAAAAAAAAACCTTGACTCTACCCAATCGAGTCAAATCGGTTTCCACTCACCCAATCGAGACTCCTAATACCTCTAACTCACCTCTATGGGACTAATGAGCATTAATTACTCTAAGCAGCAACTAAGCATAATTAATTTAACAAAACTCAATTAATTAGTACTAATTAGGCTTAATTTGGATCGGAGTGTAACATACTTCCCCAACTCTGAAGTTCCTTTGTCAAAAATATTGAATACAAATTGCAAATCACTAAGAGTGTTGGAAGCAGAGAAAACAGGATTTTCAAGAGGGACATTGCTTAGGGAAGTTGGAGAATTTGTTCAAGGTATTTGGAAATTAGATATCGTAAAGTCCATAGTCTTCCATCATCAATTGGCAACCTATCTAACCTACGATCTCTAAGATTATCATGCTTGGGAACCTTGCCTGATGAAATTTCGAATTTGGAGCAACTAAGGCATCTATCCGCTTATGGTTATGATGTTGATAGGCATCCACGACTCTACAATTTAAGAAATCTCCAAACAATATGTTTAGAGGCTGGCAGCTGGATAGATGATGGCTTAGGCAAAATAACCAATCTTAGAAAATTGGGAATAAATGAAGATATTATAAGTTCATACCACAAGGCACTGTCCGAGTCCATTGATAAGTTGTGCAACCTACGATCGCTTCAACTAGTCAATTGTGTTGTCAATCCCACCATTTATACCATTTACACATCATTTGCATCTCTATAAGATGTCTTTGGAGGGAGTAATAAAGGAACTACCCGAGTGACCATCAAACCTTACTAAGCTGAATTTGTCCCATTCTAAATTAGAACAGGATGCCATTTCTATGTTGGAGAGATTGCCACACCTTAAGATTCTTAGATTATTGCATGGATCGTATGATAGTGAAAAAATGATTTGCTCTTCAAGAGGATTTCCTCAGTTGGAGTTGCTAAAGCTCAATGCATTGCCTCTAGTAGAGTGGATAATTGAAGAAGGAGCAATGTTCTCTCTCAAAAGTGTAGAACTCCTCATTCTGAACATGTTTGAAGACTCTAACTATTCCCAAGAAAGTTCGCGCTCTCTTGAAGTGGACCTAGTTCAAGGAAGAAGTGAAGCTTAGCATAAATGGATTTGGGAGAAAACCAGGTATTTATATTTTCAATTTCATTCTATAAGTTTACGATTTATGCTTATAAAGGATTCAAATCCTCTGTTTCAACTGTATGTAGCTTTATCCTACTTTTGAAGTAGGACATGTACAAAAATTTGCCAAGCCTATTAACCTACATGATACAAAATAGATTCTGGAACTAGCTAACAAAAAAGAAAAAGAAAAAGAAAAAGATGATCTTACCCTCCAATTCTTTTTTCTTTGTATTTATTACTTTGTGAAAGTTTAGGGTACGAGATCTTTAGATTGGTCCACTCAATAAATCAGCCTAATAGTGTGCAAAAAACAATAATCTGGCAAAAATAAAATCACAAGCACACATAACAAGGACACCAGATTTAGCGTGGAAAACCCTAACCGGGTGAAAAACTACAAATCCGAACTAGATCAATAATTAAACACTATGAATTTCGCAATTACAAGAAACTCAAATTTCCTCTCCATATATCCCCTACCTAAGGGAGACCACATTCTGCCTTTGATGCCTCTTCCTTTTTTTTTTTTTTTTGGCACTTTTGGCCTTACACATAGGAAATACAATTACTTATCTTTCCAAAAAAAAAAAAAAAAGGTGCTTTAAATGTTGTCAATTGTTTCTTCTAAGGCCATAGATGGAAGCTTCGTAAGTAGTGGCCTTAGATCATAGACATGAGAACATCCGGTGAAGTTTATGTTTTTCTTATACTTAAAACCACCATTCTCTTTCTATGATTTGATTTATTTTTCCTTTTTCTATTCCCTCAACTACCCTTCTTCTCTTTTATTCTGTCTACTCTCTTTTCAACGTTCATTTTCTCTCATTCTATTCTCTTTTATGCTGTATATTTTAACTTTTTATATACATTAGAGTAAATTTTGTTTTCTGTTGCAGAGCCCTGATCGATGGGATTCTGGCTTAGTGACGATGATAGAACTCAAAGGCCATGTTTTATGCTGCAGTGGAAATGAAAGGATTTTTTCTTTTATTTTTCTCTTCCTTTTTTTTTTTTTTTCATTTTTTAAAGCTAAGTGGTGACCGAGCATATATGCATCCCTTCTTTTAGGATGTAATCTCATATTGTCATCATGCAAATATATTTTTTGATTGTGCGATAATCCTTTTGTTTTCAATGAATTCTGAAGGATAAAGATCCTAAGCACTAACGTTCATTGATGCATTGCAGGTTTGGTGTTTCAATTGAAAGAAATAGTTGGTCCCAAATAGGTGTCGGAACCGAACTCGCCAAGAACCTTGTGCGTTCCGGAGTGAGGTAGACCTGCAAACTCGCTGCGAATGCTCTTAGATCTACTGGAAAATCAAGCAAGGGTTCCCATCTCCCTTATATAGAGCAATCCCTAGGAGTCACGACTACTACGGACTCTACCCCTCCTGGAATCCCACATCTCATGACCAGCGTGAGAATTCTGCCAACTGAGAGTCTGAACTTGATCCAAACTCTACGACCAAGAGTTTGATCCTTATCCGACTCAACCAGATCAAGACTTGTTGGGAGTTCATCCGTGACACACTGCCAGGCTCCATTTGGTGTGGGCCCAATAGCAATCAGGCCACACGATTTTCCTAATAATCTCCCACTTGGCATGAATGACATGTAAATCAAACGTGCCAACGAACATCAATATATAATCTAGTCTCTACATACATCTCCAGCCAAGGAAAATGCTTAATGAAAGCAATACACACCAATTCCACCAGTAGGATTGACGAGATTGAGATCTCATCTTTCTTTCCCACATTTTAGATATACTGATATTATAATTCAATATCTTGAGAGATTGTGGAATTGTGGTTCCATTCACCGATGTGATGGCATACTCATAACATTTGCATAGCATCATTGGTTCTTACCAACTTCAAATATCCATGAAGAGATCCAACCTGATGGCCACTTGGTATCCCAGCTTCTGTTCTCAACAGAGCTACCATGTTGGTTTTCTTTATACCAGAAAATCAAGACCTTTGCCAATGGTTTAAAATATAACCAGACATGGACTCCCTCTCGTCCAAGTCACCATCCCAAGAGGTGACCATACAACCATGTAGTTCCAAGACAACAATCGTTCCACAAAAAACGGTGTAGCAAATGTTTTTAATGTACCCAGATCCCATTATTCACTTGCCATAACAGGCATATCCAGATAACTTAGGAATCTGATTATGAGACCAACAGATATCCATTTCCGGTCTCATAAGTCCAGCTTTACAACATCTTATGCACGATGAGGATGTCATGCAATATTGTAAGGTCCGCGACCTTACTGGGTCAGTTGGGCCCAATAGCAGGCCCGTTGGCCCATTTAATTTGGAATTATTATAAATTACTTGTATTGTTAGATAATTAGGTGTGTTTAGATGATGACTGAGTTTTTTTTATTGTTAGAATAGTGTTTGCGAAGTTTCGCGCGATTCTGAGTTCGTTTGATCCTAGCAGGGGGTAGTTTGCAATTTAGGGAAAATTGAGAGTTTTTCCAGAAAATTCCAATCGCTGTGATTTTGGGTTCGTTAGAAAGGTTTCATCGCGTTGATCGTTTTTGTCTCTTGGCTTGTTGCATCCGACAACTAGAAACCCTTTAAGAGGTCCATTTCTTCTCCAGACCCACTTAAGGGCAAATTAGTCTTTTTCCTTTCCCTCTCTTCGTAAACAAGGATTAACCCTAATCGTACCATTCTAATCCTTGCAACGAGGACTCCAACAGCCTCTTTTTCTTCCTCACTTCTCTAAACTCCAGAACTCCCTTCGGAAGAGATCATCTCGAAGATCCGAACCGCACATCTTCTTCCTCTCGATCTCCTCTTTCATTTGATATCAGTTTGGGTAAGCCCTTCACCTCTTCATCTTTTCAATTATCTTCTCTTTTGGTTAGATTTAGGTTGTTCTTGATCTTTTTCTTCCCTTCTCTCTCCTTTGCGTTCTAGGTTACTTTTGAACAAGTTAGATCTATGGACTTCGTGGTAGAGAGTTTCTCCTCGAGTTTACCCATTTCCATCTTCTTCTTGGTTGAGGCAAGTAGATATGCAAATTATAATTTAACATGAATGCTTTGTTTTTATTGATTGATTTTGATCAAATGATAGAATACCCAAATGCCAAGTTATTTTGGATTTTGATTTGGGATTAACATGTTAGATTAGGTTTGAGAATTTACTTAGTTAAATTTGTAATTGGTAAACCTAGAATGTTTTAATGAATGGAATGGATTATGGTTTGTTGGGAGAGCATGGTGGCTCAATTCTATGTAGGTGTAACCATTGAAAGGGGTTTAGAACAAAATGGAATGGTTTGGGACAAGCACTGAACGTTCTGCGTTTGAACGTTTGAACATTTCTTCTTAACATTCGAACATTGGAACCTTAGGGAGAATGACTCGGATGAACATTTGAACGCTCCTCTCAAGCGTTCGAACTTTGGAACCCTTGGGAGAATGGCGTGGGGTGATGAACGTTCGAACTTTGGCACTATCGGGAGAGTAGAGTGTGTGAGGCCCCACCCCTGTGGGCCCTCAGTTTGAATTAAATACTTATTAATATATTAGTTCCTATGTTAATATGCTAATTATTAGGAATTAGTAGTATAGTTTCTAATATTCCTAAGTCTTAGAATGTAGCTTTTATTTAATTTTTAATAGATTTTGATTAAGTTAGGATTTGATTATCATTAGCACTAATAGGAAGGGCTTTGAAAGTTAAAACAATCTAGAATCCCACCTAATGACCCAAATAACCATGGCCCCATTTCATTTTCATTTACAACCAAGTTGTCATTTTGGTAATTAGCCTAAACCCTAAGTTATAAAAGCCTAGCTATTGCAAACATTAGCCTAAACCCTAATTCTCACTCATCTCTCTCAATTACCTTATCTTTTTCCCCAAGCAACCCTAATTCCCCAAAATCCAAGCACAAGGAGGCTAGGAGACCACCCCAATTAGCAATTACAACCCTATTGGATCTCTTCTCTCACTCTAATTTCTCTTTTCTTCTACACAAAAGCAAGTATATTATGCAATTTCACTAGATGCATGCTTTCTTTCCTTGTTTCTGTAATCTCAATTCAATTAGATGATTATGAATAATTAGATCGTCTTTTGAGCTTGTTTTCATAGAAAAATGGCCATTGATGGATGGGTTCTCTCATTTGGAAGATCAATGGCCTAATTTATTGATGGATGGATGGATTATAGAAGTGATTTCTATATTGTATGCTTTTGTGATGAATGAAGGAGGTTTGGGTTGAATTGGATGAGGAATGGATTGAGAAGGAGAAAATCTAGAAATATGGAATTGCAACTCTCTGCGTGTACCTGGTCGACCGACCCTGTCTCGGTCGACCGAGCACACTGAAAAGTCAGGAAACCAAGTCTCAGTTATTTTTCCTGAAAATGTGCACAAACAGTATACCCGATCAACCGGAACCTGTCTCGGTCGACCGAGCATACATGAACCTACAGGAAATAGCTAAGACATGGATTCTTCAGACAGAGCAGAAACTCTGTGTACCCGGTCGACATCACGACCATGATGTCGACCGGATACACAGCGATTCATGCAAGACCCCCCAGCTGCTTGACTCCAATTCCCAGTGGATCCGGTCGACATCACGGCCATGATGTCGACCAGGGACACTGCAGGATGTCGACCTGGGAGGTCAACATCCAGTTCACCCGGTTGACATCCCTGGGTATGATGTCGACCGAGCAAACTGTGAACAGTGAGTTCCCAGATTTCTGTGTTTTTGAAGTGTGATCATTTGTGGGGTCCATTGACCATCCAAATAGGCTTCCATCAAGTATGCTACATACGAATCAATGGCATCGCTCAGCCTTGGCTCGTGGGGTCCACTAATTGAGGTTTTGGGATTCGAATTGTCAATGATTCGACCCTTAATTGTAGATCATGGTGTCCACAACTTAAGGAGCACCAGATTTATCATCTTTGACACCTGAGGCTACAATTAGGGATCCAATCACATGATGAGGCCTGAACCAAGAGTGGACCACTACCTGAGGCTACTTATTGTTGTCTTAAACCAGTTAATTAATGGAAATTGGAGGACCTGAACCTAAGATTACTTAGTAGTGACCCTATGTGGTATTTGGAGTTAAATGACCCGTGTCTGTGGCTAGGCGGGCCCTCATACGGCCTAAGATTAGATATGTGGAACCTTAGAATGGAGAGGTTAGTTCTAATGGATTGTTAGCTCATCGTGTATGAGCATGGGATGATTACTTGTGGAATGGACATGGTATGGTACTTGTGTTGCCTTAGGCCACGGTTGTGAGCCTTGGAGTGGATCCAGTGATGATATTGGACTGTGTTCCATGTTGTTGTACCTTAACCTCTTAGAGACTTGACTTGGTTAGGACCTTGCTCACGCAAGTTAAGCCTAAACAGACACAGACCTGTACTTAGTTCCCGAGTTAGCACTAAACATTCACTCAGTTGTTCTAAGCTCAGCCAGTTGACTGATCATCGCTGGTAGGGGCTATATTGGTTACTTAGAGCTATCATGATGAGTTGTGATTAGACAGGACGGTGTGATACCGGGTCCGGGTTAATCTGATAAAAGAGTGTGATCGGTGTGATAAATGGGTGTGATCGGTGCAATAAAAGGGTGTGATCGGTGTTATATATTGTATGTTATTATTATCAGGGCTGTTATCTCTTGCATGGTTATTACCCTTTCCCCACCGCAAGCTGTTTATGGTATGGGACGTTTACAGTACGGGAGGGCTGCTGCATAATATCCCGCGGTGTATCTAGCTAGTGTGAATGTGCCATTGGTTGTCTGATTAGATTAGATACTTTACTTTCTTATTCTAAACTGTTTATTACTGCTCAATTGCCTAGATCATGTACTTTGTTACTCTTATTATTATATACCTGTCATTACTCTTTTGTTGTATACATCTTGTGTTATCCGCATATGGTGCCTTGTCAGATCCTTGGATCTAACCCATCTTTGGTGCTTAGGTCCTGACCATGATCCTGCGAATGATGCGATCTATGAGACACCTGTAGTAAGTAACTACGGGTGGGGGCCGACCGACCAAGAGGTTGAACAGGAACACGGAGCGCCTGCACAGGGGGAATGAGTGCAGTTATTTGTTTTGGATTTTGAGAGATTTTATAGTGAGTTGGGTGGATAGTATGGTTTTGTATAAACACTTTGATAATTATACTTGAGATTTATATTAGACTTTCGCATTGTTACATTTGATTTATTTACATGATACTATTGCTTGCGCTATCTTTTCATACGCTTCCGCAATACAACTGTTAATTATGATGTTGTTTAAACAGTTTTAAAATTTTGACCTCACTGCGGACTACGATCTTGGAAGTTCTCGGATTTTCCGAGAAGTAGTGCACCAACTTCGGGTACCTTAGCATTATCTTCGGTATTCGGAATTGGGGCGTTACAGAGTGGGACATTGAATGTTCGAACGCCTTTTCTGGATGTTCGAACGTTCAATCCCTCGGGTGATTTGGCCTAGAGCGAGAGTTCGAACTCTCCCTTTGAGAGTTCAAACTCTCGGCATTTGACTGATGATAAGCAGAATTCTAATGGCCATAACTTTTAAACCGTTCATCGGATTTTCATGGGCCGTATATTGTTGGAAAGCTCTTGAAATGTACAATCCAATGGTACAAGTTTTGTGATGATCGGAGATCAAGAAGTGAGGTGATGACTGGGATTAGTAATGTAGGCCATGTTTTGTTGGAAACAAGATTGTTGACCTAGGTTTGGGCCTTAGATGTTAGAAACCGTGATCCTACTCGCATGACCATTAATAGGGTTAACATTGAAGCACGTGGCTTGGTGTGCTTTGATGGGTTGTCTAGGTATTCGTGTATTTCGCTGGGATAACCGAATGCATATGGAATTAAATCAATCGATGCTTAACATGATTATACACTAAGGAATTTCGTTAGAAGCATCGTTGATCTAATTTCCACATGTACTCCTTTAGGACATGTGTGCTACAAGGATGACAACACTTGCCTAAGTCCTTGACTTGTTAATTGTATCCGTTATTATTGCTCCTTGTACACTCTCTTGACATAATACACATAATTAATTATTAAACATTAATCCTTGTATATTTAGGACTTGGACCTGACTTAGAATGTACCTTAGAATCCAGTGTCATGTATTGATGAACATGATTGGCTAGCGTTTAAGGGATTATCATGTCGGCTTGGCTTGTTTCGTATTGCCTTGAATGAGATAATTCCCATAAACATGTCTTGTGTTTTGAGCTAGCCAGACTTGCTCGTTTTGGTTTTCCTTGTGTCAACACCACTTCAGTATTATTTGCATGTCATGGCCAACTGCAGTTTGAGGTTTTATTGATGGGCCGGTTACTCAGACATCGGGGTGGGCAGTCGGCTTTGGACGGCGTCCATGGCTTTGAATAGTTGGTAGCGGGCTTGGACCGTGCTACTATTCCTAGGACCGGGAGCTAGAATCCCCCTGGAGCTGGACTTTGGTAACAGTAGTCTGGATGAGATTGTTATTGGTACCCCATGTGGTGGCTAGGACATCCACGGAGTCTCCCTCTTGATTATTGCATTGCATGGTTAGTGGTGATTGCTAGTTGATGTTAGGCTTCCGTTGATTGTTTCTGATGTTATTTATTCATGCTTTCATGCCTAGCATTGTTTCCTTTCTATTCGTACGATCTTATACTTGTCTTTAATTATATACTTGATGCATGTTATGTTTATTGTACTTTGCTTATCTATTGCTGAACACGTCGTTGACCTTGTTCCTTGGTGTGCAGACTCTTCAGTAGATTACTACGAGGAACAAGCAGGTGAGGAGATCCTAGAGGATCTCCAACTAGCAGAGGAGGAGCGGGAGTGGAGTGCCGATGACGTAGAATAGCGTCATCATATCTGACACTAGAGAGCCTAATTGGGACTTCATTAGATTTTTATTTATTCATTTATTATTCCCCATTGGACCTTTATTCTTCGACTTGATTGGTTTAATGGCCTTAGTAGTTGGGATGGCTATTGTAAATAAATTAACTTCTTTCTTAGCTTTAATTGTTTCTTTGCAACTTTAAATTCTTAATAAGATTATTATTCATTGTTGATATCCATATATGCCTTGAATTGTATGATTTTCCCCAAATTATTGTATTCTTGAGGTTGAAATGCAATATATCCTCACAGCGGACTTACTATCCTTGGGCCTAAAGGACAAAATTTTTAATTAGTCCTAAATTTCACTCCCCGGATCCGGTTTATTTTCTAATCGGGTTCGAGGGACGTGACAAATATGCTCCTCCCACTATCCTCGAGTAAGGCCTGTCTCCGATCATGAGCATGTCCTTATTGCTAATGGGATCCCGATTGTTGGACAATTTTATACACATGCAAATGGGAGTTTCGATTGGCTTGCATATCTCCACATCCAATTGTTTTAATACAGCGACCTACTTGGACCCATGTGACAAAGTTTGTACCAGATTCGGCTTACATGATTGCAGCATATGCCTAGTTCATCATGCTTCAACCCATGTTTTCCATCTTGAATCAAGAGTTTAACACTGTTGTTTGGAGATTGTTTCTAATTCACCACTAACAATCAATATGTCATCAAATGACAAATATATATAATTACTCCCATTGCTTTGACCAAAATGCATATCTTAAATGCCGAAGATAAACTAATTTCACGTAAGGCCTCGTGAAGTTCCAATGTTAAAATAATTTGTACACACTTATCATCATGATCTTTGCAACACCAAATCCGCAGATTGCATGTAAAGCTCTTCCCACTTTTCGCCATTTAGGAACTCATCACTTACATCCACCAGGTGCAATTACACATTCTCATAATGAACCATTGCCCTTAGGATTTACATGGATAGGAATTTACGCCCCAATAGAAAATCTTCACGTAATCATATCCTTCCATTTCAAAATCGTTGTGCGACGAATTGTGCTTATCTACCAATCTGTCATTATCATTTTATTGTCAGGAACCCATAGCCCTTCAATCCTAAGTTGGATCGACTAATTGCCATGTCCAGTTCTTATTTTATATTCACTTGTATACTGTACAGTCAATCATCATTTTGCATAGATTGACAACGAATGACATATTAAGATCCTGCGCGATTTTTACAAAATAACTGCACCAATCATCCAACCACGTCGAATGTTATCAATCCTACAGGACTCTCAATAACCCAGGTTATTCAATGTCAAGCGGGCCTTGGCCAGGACTTACACTTCCAACTCTGCCAACGTTGAGACTCCCACTTTCTGCAACACCCTCCATCCTCAGAGATGTCGTGGTGCATCTCTAGGATTTGTCTGGAATCTACGAGGAAACACACATTCTGATTTATAGTTATAATCCGATATTCATGATTGATCACACGATATCCTTTTGGATGATTCAATTTTCCAACGAAAGATTGATTTTATTCGTTTCCATTTGCAGTTGGTAATATAATTGTGGCCCACAATAGCTTGTGTACAACACATCACTATAGGTTAATTTTTAGGTTTGGCACCAATCCATAACTCATAAATTGATCTTTTGGGCTAAGTTTTAGGAGTTGTTTGACTCAATATACATTGTGCACTCAATAATATCCCCCCCTTACAGCATACAGCAAAAGATACGTGTGGTTAACATGGGTCTATTATATCCAAACATAGAATGACTTAAAGAAAATTCCCAACCACACCATTTTAGCTATGGGGTGTATAGAATCAAATATAAATGTATGATCCTCTCCATGTACAATCAACCTAGTTGTCAATCATGGCCCATGGACCCATTGGGCAATCATTAGTACATGCATGCATCATAGATTAATTTTTATCCAAGATCTAGTAGTTTTATAAAATTTTAAACCACTAACCAGAGATCATGTCTCTTTATGCCGTTGGATTGTGTTTACATACTTTCGATAAAATTCTTGACCCCTTGATCCACATATTAAATGTTTAGGGGATCAATTATTATACCCCTACTGCACAAGGTAATGCTCAATTACCATTAGATGATTCCGTAGTGGTCGTCAAGGTTTTAACAAAAGAAAATACAAGTTGGATCTTATCACAACAAATAAACGCACAATTCCTACATAGGGCACCCATCCGATATCTCCACACGAGTTTGTTCTTCTCGCCAAAGATGTCACTCTCGAGTAGGTCATACAGTGTAGATCTATATAAGACATATCCAACACATAAATAAAAGGAAAAGTCAATATACCAGTGACCATGATTGTCACTCCCCACCCTACACACATGCATGATATTGTCCGCTTTGGCCCACGGGCCTCACGGTTTTGTTTATGATGGGTCAGAACCTATCAAAAGGCCTCATGCAAAGTAAGGGTGTAAGCTCTACATATAAACTCATTCGCTTTCCTCTCTATAGTCGATGTGAGACTCCGGGGCGTCACAATCCACCCCCTTAGGGTTGCACGTCCCTATGCAGTAGCCTGCTAGTCCCTGTAGCCTACCAGCCCTCTTGGCCCACCCACTTGGAAACCCGCCCACTTGCACTAGATCACGGCAGGGGACCCACACTCGAACTAGTCGAGAGTCGGTTCTGATACCATTTGTCACGCCCCACCCTACACACATGCATAATATTGTCTGCTTTGACCCACAGGCCTCATGGTTTTGTTTCTGATGGGTTAGAACCCATTAAAAGGCCTCATACAAGGTAAGGATGTAAGCTCTACATATAAACCATTCACTTTCCTCTCTATAGTCGATGTGGGACTCCAGGGCGTCACAGTGATAGCTGATCAAGAACCTTTTTAACCGTTGGATCGTCAATCTCTCACTGCCTCTATATAGCTCTCGTTGCCAGAAGTCCGCAGGCGCAAACGGATTGTCCATCGGAGCTCGAATGATCCAAATATCGTACAACAAAGTTCAAACATTAAAGATGACTGCAACAGGTCCAAGAAGATTCTGACCGTTGGATTCCAGATCTATCAATGCTACTGGGTCGTGCTCGTCACCACGAACCCTTAGAAACAAACCGGTCGTCGATCCGAATCTGGATGAAAAAGTTATGGATGGTCAAAGTTGTTGTTTGACCATTGACCGGGCGTGCTTTTCAGTGCCATAGGCTTCTACTGCACGAGTCAGGTTGACCCACTCTAGACTTGGGCTTGACCCGGCCTGACCTGACCCACCTTGGCATGCAACAGCAACAGCACATAGATGGCGCTCGTCCCGAGGCTAGAGTTCCTCTTTCTGACACACCAATCGAGACGAACCAACAACACCATGGTGTCTCTATCCTTCTTTGTTGCACGGTTTTTGAGGCAAAGAAACAACACGCCAACACGAGGCTAGAAACTGAAGCACATAGGGGCAGTTTCTCTTTCTCGATTTTTGTGCGCCCAAAGATGAAAACAAAACTCTTCTCCTTCCTCGCTCTTCTGTTGTGGGGCACATAATAGGAACCGAGAATGAAAAACTCAACGGAGAAACCTTCAGATCTCGTCTCTTCGCAACATTATAGCAAGATCCGAACCATCCAACTCACACTGATCCGTCTTTGATACCAATTGAAAGAACTAGTTGGTCCCAGATGGGTGTCGAAATTGAACTCGTCGAGAGCCTTGTGCGTTTTGGTGTGAGGTAGACCGGCAAACTCGCTGCGAATGCTCTCAGATCTACTGGATAATCAAGGAAGGGTTCCCATCTCCCTTATATAGAGCAATCCCTAGGAGTCACGATTACTACGGACTCTACCCCTCCTGGAATCACACATCTACTGACCAGCGTGGGAATTCTGCCAACCAAGAGTCTGAACTTGATCCAAACTCTACCACCAAGAGTTTGATCCTTATCCGATTCAATCAAATCAAGACTCGTTGGGAGTTCATCCGAGGCACACTGCTGGACTCGATCTGGCGTGGGCCCAATGGCAATCGAGCCACATAATTTTCCTAACATCAATTACTGGTACAATGTTGTTGCACCATGGAAAAAGCTTTTAGGAAAATCACTAAGATGAATATGGGTGTGCGCATAATTGAGGAATCAATGTGAAGGGCCAACCTGTTAAAGCTTTGAAACTAGTTTGTACCTGGACCTCTCAACGTACTCTGATTATAATCACAACTATTGATTGGAGAAAGGATTGCTTTTGTTGGATGATATTTTTACCTTGCTTGAATTTTGGGGTTTGGATGTTGTCTTTGGCAGATGGGTGTTGATGAATTTTCTATCAATTGTTTACGATATTGAATTTTAATGTTTCTTTGATCGTTAATATTAAAAATGTCAAGTGACTTTTTCCCATATTTTGAGAGAGAGATGGGTCCTAACTTAAGTTCTACATTGAATCTCGCAAACTCAGAAGTACAGAGTTCTGAAATGATCTTCTTATGTAATTTTAGTGAATGCAAAAATTTGCTGAATTTGACTTCATTTCTCCCTCCATTTGCTAAATGATTCTCAAGAAAGTGTAAATTGCTCGGTCAATGTTGAGCACAGAGCAATTGTTATGATCAAAAGTTTTCTATGCTGTTGGATTATGAACTCTGATGGTTTTATTATGCTGAGCTCGGACTTCATTCCAAGATTCACTTCAGAGTAATATGAACTGTTGGATTATGTAACATGTGGAATGTAGCTATGTTTTCAACATAACCAATCCAACATGTTCTGCATGGTAACTTAGTTGCCTTCAGCACCATATCACATATAGTAGCAGAATGGGATCATTCTTGTTAGATATGCAGGTAAACTACATGCAGGGGATGTTTTGTGATCCAAACGGAGCCCTATTCAAAGCTTATCCTAGAAAGGATGGGATGACTGACTGTAATTCCTATAGCTGATCCAAACAGGGCTTGTACATAGAACATCCAAATAGGGCCTATATACATAGTTGATCCAAACAAGATCACTGTATTTTTAGCTAATTTAACTGATATGGCGGACTTCAATTTTTTTGAGTAACCTAGCCATCAAATTTCAAGAACTTGAATTTGATGAAGTGCATTATAAAACTGCATGTGCATGCAGAGGTTAACTATGATAGCATAGAGAACCAGTTTAAATTAAGAAATTGTATTTTCTAACATACATTTGCCAAAGGCTATTACACTTATTTAAAGAGAAAACAGTTGCTAATGATAAGAAGTGAATCAGATCCTAGGAGATACGAAAACTAAGTTAGATGAGGATCAGTTGAGTTTGAATTGGCATCCTTATCTTTTAAAGAATGTGCTATGATGTCCTTATCCGTAACAGAACCTTCTCTGTTTACATGCAACTCAGTAGCTAAAACTTACTCGAAGATGATATCTCTCTAGCAAATCCAACAAAACTAGAAAATGTGAGAATGAATGAGCATCCTAGAGATCACTAAATAACTGTATTACAATTGCAGAATTTATCTCAATAGGAATGCATTCACAAAAGTCCCAAGTAGGCTTGTGGAGCTGAACTACATATGCAGTATGCAGATAGGGGGACATTTCCCTATATTTATGTAGTCAGATAAATTACTGGCTGAATAAGAAAGGAATTCTCTAATTTTTGTCTTCATGACATACTTATTTATTGGGAATTATTTATGAGGTGTGGCCCGGTCAAAGTAAGAAAATTTATTCTTTGGTCTCCTCCTATTGGTTTGTTTAAGTTCAATGTTGATGGGGCCGCAAGAGGAAAGCCTGGACTTACGGGATTGGAGGGGTGCTTCGAAATTGCAATGGGGACATTTCATTTATGTTCTCCAAATATGTGGGGGTTTGTAACTCTAATGAAGCTGAGGTTTTAGCTATTCTGGAATCTCTTCGGTGTTTTTCGAGGTACTACCATGCAATCTTATTGTGGAGAGTGATTCTTCTAATGCTGTGAGTTGGGTTTTGAACCGGATGGCTTATCCATGGAAGTTTCAGTTCCTGTTCAATGAAATCCAAGTATTATCCACCACCATTAATGTTAGCTTTCAACATAAGAGTAGGTCATCCAATATGATGGCAGATGCTTTAGCCAAGCAAGGTGTTGAGAGAGTTTCCCCTTGGGGGGTTTTATTATGTAGTTGTGGTGTGAGGGGGTACATTGCTCTTATAGTTCTGTGTTTCTTTCCCCATTTTTTCTTTTATTCTTGTTCTCTATGTTTGTATTCTATTCTCTTATAATGTAAGTTACTGTTACAGATAAAAAAAAATAAAATTTATTGGTTGCATTGTCTCGGGCATCTTTATTTGCATACAAAGGACTGGAGTAAAATAAAAGATCAAGTCAAGAGGAAAGTAAAGAAGATTGGTGGAGAATAAATGCACTGCATCACAAATAGTTATTGGGGAGTAATTTGAAGAGGGTAAAAGTTGCGTGGAGAGGAAACTTTTTTTTATCACATCATACTCATCCCCAAATTACGCTTAGAGGGTAAAAGTAGAGTGGTGAGGAGGAACATTTATGTTTATATCACATATGTGGTTTTGCTCTACTCCTGTTGGCATTAAAAATAGGGATTTTTACCATACGAGATATAAAAGACCATGAATTCCTCAAAATGGTGTTGACCAAAACTATATACCAAATGTGGGTACTATACATGCAACCCCAAATTTCTTTTCCAATTCTACCCATTTTGTGCGATATTGCACAACCTATGCGATATCGAACAAACTGTTCGATCTCCCTCTTATATTTCCCTTCTCTCCTATCTCCTAAAGCACTAAACCTCCTTTTTTTTTTTCTTGCGATATTCCCATTCCTACTACTTTCTTGATCGTTAAAAAGGGTTCCTAAAAAGTGCAGTCTTTCATTCTCTTCACCTAAAGATGATTCATGAGAAGCATTCCCAAAAATGGTACATAGAGCACAAAGCTTTACAGGGTATTGATATTGTGGATCTGTCCCTTGTCCTCAGAGTAAAGTTATCACAACAAGACAATGACCAAACGGAAAAGAAAAATGAAGAAGAGTTGGGGAGAAACCTTGAGAAACTTTTGGATAAATAGAAAAGCAACAGAGAAACCCTATTGAAAACCTTTCTTAATGATGGAGAAAGTAGTAGAAACGAAGAAGAAATGGAGGTTTAGTGCTTTATGAGATGGAGGAAAATCGATTACTTTCACCTTTAGTTTGTGTAATATCGCACAGATTGTACAATATTGCACAAAATGGGTAGAATTGGAAAAAGAATTTGGGCACCCATGTACAATAACCACATTTGGGATATAATTTTGGTCAATACCATTTTGAGGAATTCATGGTCTCTTATATCCCGTATGATCAAAATCCCTTCAAAATAAGGTTAATTATTTTTTTTTAAAGGTAAGTACTCACACACACTCACACGAATCCCTCACCCCTCACCATGAGCGCTACAACCAGAGGTTCCCATGGAAGGGAGGTGCCTCGCCAACCAATCTACAAGTGGATTGACTTCCCTCTACTTCTATTCTTATGATCCAAACATAATGAAGTTACTTTGGTCAATCACATCATCATGTACTTTTTCAACCCTATTTTACTTGAATTCAAAGCTCTATTTAAATCTCCTTCAATGGCCTATTTGCTTTCATTGAATTTAAAAGAATCGTGACAAAAAAACTTGGGCTTGTTTTATAACTTCACTAGTAAAGTGAAATGAGGTGAATGGCTAAGAGATAAGAAAAGAAGATTAGTCAAATCAAAAGTTGATGTTTTTTTGTTATTTAGTGAAATGAGAATGCCAATCTAGTTTATGTATTGACTTTGTATTTTCTTTTCTCAAATGGAAACTGTTTTGAAAAATAAAATGGAAACGCTTTGAAAATGCTACACAAAGATTCTTTCTGGTTTGTGATTTTCTATTGAAGAAGAAGCAGTAGCACAGCATAGCGAGTCAAATGGGTTAAGGGGATAAGCCCTAACCCGACCTGTTTTCTTGCGGGTCAGCTTTACCTGACCCATGGCCCATCCGTATATGGTGTAGATCGGTTTGTTTGGTTTGTGCAGGTCAAATGCGGGTCAGACACGGGTCGGGTTGGCAGGTCGGCTCATATTTTGCCGGCCCTACTTAGGGCCAGCCCTTGGGCATGAGCTTCTTCTTCGTTCAAAAATGGCCTTTTCCAATTAAATATGCCGGGTAGGTCATGCGATCTGTTTGGGCCTTTCTGTGAGAATTTTTTTTCTTGGCCCATCCGATCCTCAGCATGGGCATATGGATCATTCAAAAACTATAATGATCAGTAAAAAACTAAGTGAACTGGTGTGCATAGCCTACTTGAAATGGTAGTTTTTGAGCTATGTGAAGCCATAGTCAAGACCACCACTATTGGCACCACGAAGGGCCGTCAATAGGCCCGAATTCATCCTAGTACCAAAAACAGTCTTTGAGCGAATTTGGAGTACTTAAATGGGTGGACCTAGAACTTGGGCCTTGTGAACATTGAGCTCTTAAAAGGTACGGGTGCTAAATTATTGCTCTCTCTGTTTTTTTTTCTAACTACTACGAATTCATTGATTATTCTCATTCATGGAACATTCAGGGCCTCTTTTTTTTTTTTTTTTTTTTCCAAACCAGTATTAAATTTATAGGATATTTAGGAAATGCCCAAAAGTCTCTAAAAGTCTGTCTTCAAGTCGAATTTGTGCCTGACCGAATTTAAAAAGTGGTGTGTGCCCCTCACTATTCCATCAATGCACTGTCAAAATGGCAAAATTGATGATTCTGATTTGACTTGGGGGGCCATCGACTGACTTTGAATGCTATATTTTTGTGTCACTTCACCTGCCCCCAGAAACAAATCACGCCCTTTCTCAACTAAGATGCACTGTTTTTTTACTCACCTTCATGACCCCACTCTAATAATTGACGATTTAAACCTTCCCAACAGGCCTAACTGGTTGTCCCAGACCCAAATTTAACTGCTGAATCCCTTATGAGGCTGGACTAACTCATTGGTCTTTGGGCCCTGATAGAAATTTAAAAAGGTTTATTTGAATGGTATAAAGAGAGCTCTTTGACTAAAAATGGGCCTTCTACAGGCTCAGGCCTTTAATGTGCGGGCATGGGCCTCCTATATATCTCAGCAGGCAGGCTAGAACTGGGAGAGAGATCTACCAGATGAAGATCCTGATGTAGGTTGCATCAAAAAAGTCCATGTAGAAGATTAGTTCAAGAGAGATTTAACATTGCAACGGTCAGGTCATTGGATATCTGGTAAATAAATCCTACTAGACGATCAAGAAACAATTTGCTTGTTGTTGGATGTTAGGATCTATAAGAAACTCACTGTTGCAATCTCATAGTTGCAACCAAGTTTAACAATCATTTGCGCACGGTCATCAGTGTTCAATCGACAAGACCTTAAATCAGAGGACCAATTTCATGTTTTGGGTAAGATCTGACCGTTCATCAACAAAGATGATTTGAATCAACATAAGGGTTAAGAAATCCATTAAGGATTAGTTATATGGGGCATGAAATTATAAATCTGAAGGAACAACTGTGAGAACTGTGAGAAATGTTCTTAGGGTTCAAACCGTGGGAACTATGGGGTGGGGCCACCTATCACCCAATCCAAACCTTACAATAGACATGGACCCCTTTAATAGTCACACGCCTCATGGTTTGGCACCGATGCGAATGAACTAGACCGTTGGATCGACTATATACCCATACAAATGGATTGGGCTTGTCTGCCATGGATGAAAGGGTTAGAAGCATGAGATTGGGGCCAAACTTGATATTCGTGGGGGTCCCATATAAATCTTTTAATGCCCACCGGTCTCATTCCAAAATGAGGCCCCAAGTGGTCCCCACAAAAAAGTTCTCACGGTGACTTTGTGAGAACAGTTCTCACCGGATCACAATTTTTCTTCTTTTGTGACATTGTTGCTCTTTTGACAGTTTTGCTTTGCAGAAAAGTTGGTAACAACCATCCGTTGTGATCGATTTAATGTTTGATCTGGGCAGGAAAATTAATCTATCCGGGCCATCTTCTTTTGTAATTTTGCGGTTATATTTGGAGCAGTGATACAATCAAGAAAACATCCTGTTACATTAGATTGTTGGACCATTTGTCCCACATCACCATCAAAGACACTACGCCTAGTCCAGGTTTTTTCAAAAAAAAAAAAATTTCTTTTTACAACGGAGGGTGTCCCAGCCATTTGGACTGGACTAATCCCTATGGTCCTAGGGCGAACCGGATAAATCCCCGGTGCAGTTTCGAATCCTCAATCTCCAGGAACAAACCGTGATCCTAGTCCAACTAAGCTACCCTCAAAATTTAGTCGAACTTTAGATCTGTAACATGAGCTATGCAAATGTGAGGTGCAACTAATTATAATGATATAAACCCTGCTAACAAGTTCTGAATTGCTTAGCTAATTAGTTGTTTTCTTAACATTATTGAGCTACAAATATTGGTAAAATGTATCAACTTGCATGAACACCCTTTTGTTGCTGTCTATAGAAGAACATAAATCTTTATCTTTGTATAGAATGCACGTAGTAGGAATTCATGGCCAAATGAGCTGTATCAAAGGATAATTAGAGAGGTGCAACATGAAGGATATACTGTGAGGCCCCACCCCTGGTGGGCCCTCAGTTTGAATTTAATAATAATTAATAAGGTATTTTCTATTTTAAATATACTAATTATTAGGAATTAGTAATATAGTTTTAATGTTCCGAAGTTTTAGAATATAACTTTTATTTAATTTAATAGATTGGATTAGATTAGGTTCTAATTATCATTAGCACTAATGGGAAGGGCTTGAGAATTAGAACATTCTAGAAACCCCACCTAATTACCCAACTACCCATGGCCCCGTTTCATTTCCATTAACAACCAAAATACCCTTTTGGTCATTTGCCTAAAACCCTAAGTTATAAAACCTAAACTATTGCAAACATTGCCCTAAACCCTAATTTCCACTCATCCCTCATCTAACCTATCTTCTTCCTCAAGAAAAGCCTAATTCCCCTAAGTTTAAGCACAAGGAGGCTAGAAGACCCTCCCAATTTGGAACTATCACCCTATTGAATCTCTTCTCTCACTTCAATTTTCCTTTCTTCTTCATTAAAGCTAGTACCCTATGCTAATTTCACTTGATGCATGCTTTCTTTCTTTGTTTCTATAATTTTAATTCAATTGAGTAGAGATGCATGTTTAGATCTTCTTTTTGAGCTTGTTTATGGGAAAATAGCCATTAATGGATGGGTTCTCCCATTTGGAAGATCAATGGTCCGGTTGGATGGTGGATGGAGTTTATTGGAGTGTTTTGTGTTTATTCTTGATTATGTAATGTATGGAGGAGGTTTGGATTGAATTAAATGAAAATTCGGTTGAAAAGGGAAAAATCCCAGAAATATGAAATTTTGTTATCTGCGTGTACCCGGTCGACCGGACCCTGTCTCAATCGACCGGGCACACTAAAATGACTGAAATACAAGTCTCAGTTATTTTTTCTGGAATTGTGCACAGACAGTGTACCCGGTCGACCGGGCACACATGAACCTGCAGGAAATAGCTGAAACCTGGATTTTTAGACAAAGCAGAAATGTTGTGTACCCGGTCGACATCACGACCATGATGTCAACCGGATACACTGGTTTTCCTGCAAAACCCCCCCAGCTGCTTAACACCAAATCTCAGTAGACCCAATCGACATCACGGCCATGATGTCGACCGAGGACACTGCAGGATGTCGACCTGGGAGGTCAACATCCAGTTCACCCCGGTCGACATCCCAGGGTGTGATGTCGATCGAGCAAACTGTGAACAGTGAGATTTACAGACTTTAATATTTTTTATGTTTGATCAATTGTGGGGTTCATTGACCATCCAAATAGCCTTCCATTAAGTGTGCCACATACGAATCAATGGCATGGCTCAGCCTTGACTCGTGGGGTCCACCAATTGAGGTTTTAGGATTCGAATCATCAATGACTCGAACCTTAATTGTAGTCCATGGTGTCCACAACTTCAGGAGCACCAGATTTACCATTTTTGACACCTGAGGCTACAGTTAGGGATACAATCATGTAATGAGGCTTGAACCAAGAGTGGATCACTACCTAGGATTGGTCCTTTGTCTATTTCCATTTGATTCCATGTTTTAAGAATTCTTGTGTTATTCTTCTCTCTTGTCCCTGCTATTGTCTCAACCTATTAATTAATGAAAATTGGAGGACCTAAACCTAGGATACTTAGAGGTGACCCTATGTTGTGTTTGAAGATAATTGACCCGTGTCTGTGTCTAGGCGAACCCTCATACGGCCTAAGATTGGGAATGTGAAACCCTAGATTGGAGAGGTTAGTCTTTAATGGTTTGTTAGCTCATTGGGTATGAGCATGGGATGAATACTCGTGGAATGGACATGGCATGGTACTTGTGTTACCTCAGGCCATGGTTATGAGCCTTGAAGTGGATCCAATGATGTTGGACTTGGACTTAGATATCGAACTGTGTTCCATGTTGTTGTACTATAACTTTTTAGAAACTTGGTTAGGACCTTACTCACACAAGATAAGTCTAGACAGACATTGACCCATACTTGTTTCCCGAGTCGGTATTGAACATTCACTCAGTTGTTCTAAGAATGAAATATCAAAGTATATATGTGCATTGTATATTATCATTCATATGAAGAAAATAAAGGGTTTGATGCACATAATTAATAATGCATAAGTTTGTGCTAATTACAATATCAGTCATATGCTCAATGTTATGATTAGGGATGGCAACGGGGAGGGATTGGTACGGGTTGGGGTAAACCCAAACCCACCATGTCTCAAATTTATCTCATCCGAACCCAACCCGCCCCGTGACAGGTCATTGGGATGTAATACCAAACCCGCCCCATTTAGTTGGATCAGGTCAAATCTAATGTTTACAGACTTTTAAAATAAAAATAAATGAGATTAAGTGGTAGAGATTAAACATGCCACCTTTTCTTCTCATATGCCTTGAGTTAAGGTTAAAAACCACCTACACCATATGAATTTTTGTCTATTATTTTTGTAATAAGTATACATGTAATTTATATTCGGGGCACGGCGGGTTGAGACAATAAAACTCAAACCCGCCCCACACCAAGAAAACTATGACCAAACCTGCCCCTAATAAGAGTGGGTTGGGGCGGGTTGCCATTTATACCCGACCCATTGCCATACCTAGTTATGATGGGATCGATTTCTATTAAAGTAAAATCCGAGGATATCATGGGAGGGGATGACATTCATTGTGGTCTGTCTAGATTATCGATTGGTAGATTCCTTATATGGCAGAGATCTACACGTACCACTTATGGAAATCATGTGGGAGACTGCTTAGGGAATCCAAACTCATGTACATTAGTAGAGACATCAAAAATACTTTTAATATTCTCTCATTAGTGGGGCCAACTCCTCAATATTCCCTCTTAGGAATAACTCCTTGGGCGTGCACTTTTAGAGCATATTTTTCGTGCCGAGTCGTTTCTTTTAGGATTTAAATTCACAACATGATTGTTTTGATATCATATTATCATATTAAATTTTCTTTAATTAACCATTCCTACCAAAGCCTGATTATTTTTAATTCTCTCCTTTGGTAGAGCTCACTCCTCGACAATGACACGGCATCAACCAAACATGCCTTGGTGCACCGCGACACAATACTAATTTATTATTATTATTATTTACTAGATTGGCCTATTAGCCCGGAATAATACGAACAACATAAAGATGCAAGGGTCTATCCAAGGAATGTTTATTAAACGGGTTAGACAAGCCTGACCCGCATCCAACCTGTTTATTAAACGGGTCGGAAACCACTAACCCACACCCACCACGGGTCAACCCAACCTGACCCACTTAAACCCGCATGTCAGGTCGACCTGCATAGTCCACATCCATTTAGTTAATCAATCGACTCAGCCAGGTCATTTTTAAACTCAAATTTGGTCTAATCTCATTTCAACAATCATTTGATGCGCATTACCTTACTTTCCATTAATAAAAAGGGTGAGGTTGAATTGGTTAAGGTCCATTTATTTTTTTTTTAGCCTATACATTAAAACAATCAAATTCAATTTTAGCTTAAATAAGCGGGTTATGCGGGTCAAGCGGGTCATCCCTAACCCGACCCGCTTAATTGCGGGTCATGAATACTTGACCCTTGACCGACCCGCCTATCAAACGGGTCGGGTTAAGCGGGTAATAGGCGGGTCGGGTCGGGTCGATTTGACTAGTCGGGTCATACTTTGCCACCTCTATATGTAATACCCTCGTGCCAACACCACTCAACTTCAGCTGCGTTGGTGGTCCCCACCAATTATTTGATACCGGAATCCGTGAAGCCGGTGAGTTAAAGCGATGCAGTCACATGAATCCGGTTAAGTCAAATATTTTGCCTAACAATATTCAATTGTGGTCGTGGGGCCTCAAATGAGGCGATCTGAGCATTGTAATTTACTATAAGGTCAGGCTCAAGTCAAGTCTTCCGGAGTAGTGTATGTACGGATATTACTTGATTCGGTGTATCTGTAAGCCATCTTGCTTGACCTTTCAGTTGAATCTCAACTGCCCTTCCATCTGCTTAAAAAAAAATCCCCAACAAATGGGTATTTAATTTAGGGTCTGGTTATTCCCATGGAATTAAACTTCCCGGAGGTCATAGTGAAATGGGTATTTAATTTCATATGATTATTGGATGGTTTGGATTATAAACGTAAAATCTTCATTTATTTCAAAAACTTGGAAGATATAAAGCATGAACTAGATATTTTGATTTTAATAGGTCATTAAAGAATTTAAGTGGTTCAGATTAAAAGTCTGTAGCCTACAAGTTGGAAAATATAAAAAGCTAAACATGGGGTTTGATATGATGACTTGTCCTGGGCGGAATTGTACCTGGGCCTTTTGAGGAGGAATGGAAATATGTGAAAAACTTCTTCACCATATGAATCCAAAAATATTAAGGCAAAGGGGCGGATGGGGACGATTGCAATAATGTTCATGCCATTGCAATTGGATCAGAATGCTATATACAAAATACCTGGATTGCTTTTCAAAAGCATGTGGATGCATCTCAATCACGGATGACAAACAAGTATCACTCTAACCAACCAGTTAAAACTTTTAAACTATACTTCTAGGGCATCAAAGTTGCAACAATTACATATTCTGAACAGTTGATAACCATTAGATTGGTATCAAATTTGGTTGCATACTTGCATGCCAAGATGCGCATGTTGGAGGGTTTAGATTGATAATCAACAGGCTCTTTTATCTGCATTTAGTGGTCGTTTTTCAATAAAGGAAGTTTCTATCAATTCTTTTTCTTTATTTTTTTATCTCAAATTAATTATTAGTCAACCCGGCTCCAATATTTATGTTGGGACAAGGCTTTGATGATAATTACGACCACTATTTATTAGTCAGCTTATTTTGGACCATACGTAAAAGTGGTAGTTGTTTGCATTCAATTTAATTTCTACAAAGTCAAAAATTATTTCATTCAGATCGAGTGGATGAAATTGTAGAAACAAAGGTGAACACCACATGCTGGGGACATAAATCAAAAGAGTCGATGACTCTCAAGGCATCAAAACTGGGCCCGGACATCGTGGAGGTCAGAGGGTCCAACAAATAGAGCACTTCTGCCAAGGAGGTTGCAAATATGAAAGTATCGATGGGATGCATATGTGGCCCGGTTCTGTATATGGTTTGGAGTTGAACCAATTTCATGCCTCTTATCATGATATTTTGCCTACAATCACCCTAGAACAATTGTCCCACAGGTTTGAAGCTTTCTCCTTTTCTTTTTCTTTTCTTTAAAGTTAAAATAAACAAAATTTAATTAAGAGTGATGATATGTGCAAAAGAGATGTTTTATTAATTAAGGAAATAGTTAAAATTCAAAATCAAAATGTTTAAATACATATTACAATATTGGTATACATTTACATTACCTTGTGACTCTTTTAGCCAAACAATTCACTTCATTCGCAGCGTAGTTGGGACGTGGCTTTAATAATGATGATCTGTTCTTCATTCAAATGTCTTGGAATATATATGACATTCAACTGAGCCTCCATTTATTATTATTATTATTATTATTATTATTAAAGATTTATAACCATTGAGTAGTGGGATGTCATGGGGTTGTTGTAATTTTGCTCCATTTATTTTTGTTTTTAAAAACTGGATCGTTTACTTAAGCTCAAGAAAATAATTTTTTTTTTTTTCACATATTATTTGTCCCCTATTCATACCTTTTTCGTCCATATAATTTTGAAATAGTTCTTTACAGAAATCTTGCATGAAGAATCAAACGTTTAACGCATCACAACTTGCAGTGCTAGAACTGATTTGGCGCTAGTGTTACGCTGGGCCCCACAACAGACAACCCAACTCTTTTGCTGGACCACATTTCATTCAAAAGTTGTCGACAATTTTGACTTCCACTTTGCCGTGTCTTATCAAATGGGCCTCGCACATCACCCACTGCTCCACCACCTTGCCAGTGTGTTTTTTCATAGAGGAATTTACCGCTTAAATTCCCGTAGGACTCCATACCACTTTTGAGGTTCGAGAAACATCGTATACATGAATAAGGTCCTCAATGTGCATTTTTTTTTTTTTTTTTTTTGTCGTTTAGCGATTGGTCGATATCAACCATTTTATGGTGGTTGCTCTCAATTTGCAGAGCCCAAATAGAGATTGGTTTTTTTTTTTTTTTTTTATCGTTTAGCGATTGGTCAATATCAACCATTCTTATGGTCGATATCAACTATTTTACGGTGGTTGCTCTCGATTTGCATAACCCAAATAAAAGTTAGGTTTTTTAGGAGGGAGAAGAGGGGAGGGGTGGTGTTGCACCTACAACAAAGCCCTCCTCTTCATCAAATGCTTTGCCGCTGGCATCATCCTCTCCACCTCCCACGTCCACATCCTCCCAGACGCCTTCGACGCCTTCGACGCCCTCGCCGACTGCCAGATCGCCTCCCACCACCCATGGAAAGACTTCTCCTTTTCTGGTTTCATCGCCATGGTGGGAGCCATCATCGCCCTCCTAGTCGACGTCTCGCAGAGCTCGCATGTAGAGGACAGGCCCCAGTAAGCTCCAGTCGGATCGGAGGATGGTGGCGCCGGTGGTGTCGTGGCGGTGAAGAAGGGGGAAGCAGCGGTGGAGGTGGTGGTGGCGACTAGGTGCCATAACACGCACAAGGAGGAATTGGCAAAATTGAAGCAGAGACTGGTGTCTCAGGTTTTGGAGATTGGGATTGTTTTTCTTTCGGTGATTATTAGGGTGACTTTGGGGATGTCCCAGAATCGATGAACGATCAAGTCATTGGTTGCAGATTTGGCTTTTCGTCAAATCTTTGAAGGGATTGGCCCTCTTCTCCCTCGTCCTCCCCTCCCCTCTTCTCCCTCTTGAAAAACTCAATTTCTATTTGGAATTTTCAAATTGAGAGCAATCACCACAGAATGGTCGATATCAACCAATCGCCAAACGACAAAAAGAAAAAAGAGTACAAAAACATACATTGAGGACCTTATCCATATATATGGTGTTTCTGGGACCTTAAGATGGTATGGGGTCCTATGGGGATCTATGTGGTAAATTCCTCTTTTTCATAAAAGGATTCTACCAACAACTTGTATTTAAAATAAGAAAAGCTAGGCATGATGTCAGGGGCGAACCAGGAAATATAACTTGAGTTGGAGGCCACTTTGAAAACAAAAATTTCTTGGAGGGGCCCAAAGGAAAATCTACTGAAAATATTATTAATAATATGGGGTTTTATGAAATCAAGGTGGGCCGTGGCCACCCCCAACCCCCTAGGTGTGTCCATGCATGATGTGATGACTTGTCCCTTGTATTTGCAAATGTTATATTTGTTAGCTAAGATTTTAAATTCCAACCCATTAAAATAGTCTTAAGGAGTTGTTTGTGCGGAAGACATTGTCGTCAAAAGAGGAGGAGAGAAGGCGCCAAATTGCTAGAGGCGTTTGGTGCACCGATGAAACGATCTCCGTTTGCGCTTAAGTTCCATAATGGCGAGGATCCACACTTCCCATCTAGGGTGGTAGGAAATCGATTTCGCAGAATAGGAGAAAAGGATGATTTCCTCTTATGCGATACTTACCAAACATACCCTAAATGACTTTTGAAATTCTCGGAATTCAAACCTCCTTAGCATTTTCCGATATATATTCAGCTTGGAAAGAGGATTTAGGCGCTCTAGGGTAGCTTTTGGAGAATTCAAGAAGAATTTTGATAAGTATTTGTTTTTCCCATGGCCTATTATTTTAGAAGAATCCTTGACAAAAATTTTCACCTTTGAGAGTTTCTAGCATCCAGGCAAAAGCAATCTCCTTTAGAATTCCTATTTACAGTATTCCTTTGACAGAGTTTTCAAACCCAACCCCCGGAAAGGTCTGCTTTTTAGCCTTTGGGATTCTTGGTTAGAATCCTTCTATTGCTTCTCTTTCCATGTGACCCTTCCCCTCAGGGCACATTTGATAATTTTACTGTAAAATAAAATAAAGATAAATTAAAACATCAAATCAAGAGAGAATAAAATATAAGTGGGGTATGATGGTATTTATTTTTATTTGTTTGAAATGAAATTTTTTTTACTTTTTGTATAGAATAACAGAGTTTTTTTTGTCTTTAAGCGGAGAAAGGATGTTACTTTTTTACTTATTTTTAAAAAAAGAACGAGGAAATCTTTTTAAAAAATACTTTTGATGTGACTATGGTTTAAAAAATTGGCTGATATCGGTTCATAATGGCCGATATGAACCGGTATAGATACCAAACCAACATTTTGCTGATAAATCGGTATTGACAAAATATCCCCAAAATCTTGGTCAATATCGGCCAAGATGAAGATCATAACAGTATTACCGATATCTCGGAATATCGGCCGAGATATTGTATGGTTGATAAAAACCCTATTTTTCTTACTTTTCCCCCATCTTCTTCCCCTCTCCTCTCATCTCCTTAGAGTAGCAGCAGCCATCCATACTCCATACTCCATAGCTCATCTCCATCACTATTTTTTGAAGAAAATATTTTATTTGGTAAGAGAAAATCAACTTAACTCCCTTAATTTTACTATTATGTATTGTTTATTTTATTTTTTAGATAAAGCATAGAAATGAATATAAAGATCATTGGGTTTGTCACATATGTTGTGTTCTTTACGTAGAAGTTAGATTTACACACTTTCTTGCTAGATCTACTCATATATATTATATGATTTTTGGTGTAGAAAAATATATATTTTTTAGATCTTGAATTTTACAACTTTTTCACTGATTGAGTTAGTATTAAATGATGATTGATATGTTATATTTATTTTCTTTTATTTTATATTAATAAATTGATCTTGAGCATCAATAATTATTGTATTATATGAAATATTAGAAATGATAGCGAACTGCAAGACAGACATGACTCATAACTTAAGGTGACCAATATTTTGATTTATTGTTGTTACTAATGGAAAAAATATTGTTTTCCAGCATTTTCTAATATTCTGGATTTTTTGGATATTTTTATGAATTTTTTTGGTTTAAAAAAAAAAACTCACACCGCGACAGACCGATAACTTCGACCGATTTCAATATCATTTCGGTTTTTCGGTCGGGTCAATACCACGACCAAAACCTAGATTTTAAACCATGGATGTGACCCTTTATCTAAAAAATGGAGGCCTTACTTAACTTTTACTAAGCTAGTAAAGTGCCAAAAGGGCAGGAATGACAGTCATCTTGTCCATGCTATGAATGATGACATTAATAATCCTTTCTTGATCCAACCTGAAGAGGAATTCCTAGATTGTGATGAATTAAGGTGTTCATTGTCCCAGTCGGATGGGTCGGCCATAATTAGGGCCGATGAAATCTTTCGTTATATTTAGATGAACCTAGCCAGGGGTGGACCCAGGAATTCTTTCTTGGGGGTGGGGGGGGTGGTGGTGGTAGTACGAAGAAAAAAACCTCTTTGGGGTCCCATATATGAAAAACCTAGCACGGCCTAGGCTAGAATGGACTGAACTAGGATGCCGCACACTGACTCGCAAACATACAACAATAGAGAGAGCTCTAATTTTTCCACAGAAGACAATTATAAATCAAACCTGTCTCCATCCATCTCAAAAATTTCAAACTTTGTTTTTCACTAAAACTTTCAGCACCGCACAGTGAATATCTTAAGCAAAACTCTGTTCTTTTCTTTTTTTTTTTCTAGGGTATTGATTTAAAGGTTCATGAGGCCAGGGTCAGGGGCGGACCTAGGGGGGCTGGCAGGGGCCATGGCCCCCCCATAATTTTAAAAAACCCCCTTTTTTCTTAATGAGTTATTAATGAATTTTTACCTATGGCCCCTCCAAGATTTCTGAGAATCCCTTTATTCTTTACAAATTTTTATGGATTTTTACATATGGCTCCTCCACAATTTATGAAAACCCAATTTTTCTTTAGAAGATTTTATAATTTTTAACATATGGCCCCTGAAATTTTCAAAAAAGCTATTACATAGCCATAGTTAAAGGGGTAAAGCTCTACACATGGTCCTGCCTTTTAAAATCCAAACTGCTAAAAATAAATGCTCTCCAAGTAAATGGGATATCCTCATTTAATAGGAATGAGATCTTGTCCTATCATTGGATTGATCATTTGATTAAAATCTTTGTAATGAATGTGCATGAGATTGTGTTAATCACATTTTATATTTGGATTGAAATAAAATATGAGGATACCCTATATATTGATAGAGAGTTTGTTCTGAATGGTCTGGATTTCAAAGAATGGGCCTCATTGTGGAGTTCCAAGTTTCACTCCTTTAACTCAAGGGTTTCTCTAGGATAAAGCCCCAAAATCTGGATTCATTGGCTTTTATAATTACCTTCCGAACCCCCATTGAACCATTCTGTACTCCCAGCCTATCTTTTCTAATTTAGAATTAAAGATTTGCCTACCTACTTTAAAGATAGGGATTTAGTATCGAAAATGCAATATCTTGTTTTCCATTTTCTAACTAAAATAAAATCACTCTAGAAATAAAATATTTTGAAAAAATTTCATGTATGAAAATGCGCTGGGGCTATAAAATTTAGTCTCATTTTCTTACAATTCCAAGCTAAAAACCAAACTTGCTTTGACAATGAGCACATGCCCTTAAAATCTTCCTTACAATTTCTATACATGAGTTCATTCATACCAAAGGGATTTGGAAAGAATGATCTTGGATAGAAAACTATATCAGATGGTCACGTCCAAACATAGCAACTTTTCAAACCACAGATAAATCGTGTTCTAAATGAGATGGACTAACGTAGAATGGCATAATAAAGATAACAAAAAGCGATCTTAGGAGAACAGTTCCTTACTTAAGTGTTAAGGAGCTATAGTTCTTATTGGGAGGTCCATCAACTCACATGTGCAAGACCCTCCAAACGCACAAGTCTTCCATATATGGGACCTATGATTCTGAATGTCCACTGATAGTTCCAAAGTTTAAATTCCTATTTTCCACACGAAGGACAAAAAAAGGAAAAGTTCTCTTATAAAGAAAAAAAAAAAAAAAAAAAAAAAGGTCACACTAAAAAACAACCTGCCTTTGGACTTAAGAGTCTTTCTCTTATAAAGAAAAAAAAAAGAAAAAAATGCCACAATCAAGAATAGCATGCCTCTGGACTTAAGAGTCTTTCTCTTATAAAGATAAAAAAGAAAAAAAATGTCACAATTAAGAACAGCCTGCCTAGACTTAAGAGTCTTTCTCTTATAAAGACAAAAATGAAAAAAAGGTCACAATCAATAACAGCCTACCTCTAGACTTAAGAGATAGGAAATCTTAGTATAATTTGCCATTCCAGAAAAAATAAATAAATAAAACAGAGTTTTGCTTAAGATATTCAGTGTGCGGTGCTGAAAGTTTTAGTGAAAAAGAAAGTTTGGAAAATTTGAGATGGATGGAGACGGGTTTGATTTATAATTGTCTTATGTGGAAAAACTAGAGCTCTCTCTATTGTTGTATGTCCACGAGTCAATGTGCGGCATCCTGATTCAGCCCATTCCAGCTTGGGCTATGTTAGGTTTTTCATATGTGGGACCCCAAAGAGTTTTTATCTTCGTAGTGGCCGCCCCCCACCCCGGCCCCGGGTAATCGAAGAATCAGAGACCCCTTTACATCCCTATCTCTCCCACTCCGACAACCGCATCGAATGGGTGGTGGTGGCTGAGGTGGGTGATGATAGAGAGAACATGGGTGAGGTATAAAATTATGAATGGTGTCCTTGTTGGTAATTTCACACATGGGTATATTGGTCTTATAATGAAGGGATTTCGAAGAAAAAAAGTTTTGGGTGGGGGCATTAGCAGTGGTCTACCCGAGCTGTGCTTTGGTTAATATGCCATATGAAAAGACTAAAATACTGAAGGGCATTTCAAACTCTTTCACCTTTTATTTAACCAAGGCCCCACCTGGTCGATGATCAGGACCACCCATCTGAGTGTGGACCCCTGTGCGACCATGATGGTCCAACACTTTTGTGGAATGGGACATGTGGGGTCCACCATCCCATCTAAGTAAAGGAGAAGAGGCGTGAGTCGAAACATCCTTGGAGAAGACGATACGAGTTAAATGGGCTTTTTGTTCAGCCCATATTTTGTATTTATAAAAAAAAAAAAAAAGAAAAAAAAACCTGCTTTTCTTATTTTCATTTCAAAGAAGCAAGTGAGAAGTCAATGAGTGGCATGTGACTGTTTACACATGGCGCTTTCGGATCGGGCCAAATAGCATTCCTGTTTCGTCCAAACAGGGGATCCGGACTCGGCCTTCTGGGATCTCAATTATTAGGGAATAGGGAGTCGTCGACTGAAAAACAAGCTCTATTCCTCTTTAATTTCTCTCCAGTCCATGGCAAAGTTTTGAGTTCTTCTTCTCCATACTAGAAGAGACCGATGGCTTCAGCTGTCGTTCCCTCTGTTGCAAAAAATATGGGTGATCTTCTCAGTGATCTTCTCATTCAAGAAGCACTATTCCTCTATGGAGTGGATGACGATGTCCAGTGGATTCGAACAGAATTGACGCGGATGCAATGTTTTCTTAAAGATGCGGACTCTAGATCAGAGAAGAAAGATGAGAGAGTGAAGAACTGGGTGGCAGAAATCATAGATGTTTCTTATTGTGCCGAAGACGTTATTGAAACCTTCATCTGTAGTCAATCTGTACTAAGGAAGAGGCGTGGATTTGCAGAGTGGGTCGGAAGGCGTGTCTGCATCTTTTGCGAGCTGATAACTCGCCACAACATCGGTAAGCAGATTGAGCGGATAAAGCTGAAGATCAATGACATCTCAACAAGTAGGCAAACATTTGGCATAAGGGATATCAATGAAGGAAGACTAGAGGCAAGCTCTTCGAGTCAAAGTTTGCAAGAACATAGGAGGCTTTCCACTGCGCTCCAAGAATCAGAAGTAGTTGGTCTGCTAGAAGAAATGAATGCCTTGAGGGTGCAGTTGATCAAAGGGGAGCAAAGGCATTGCGTGGTTTCTATAGTCGGCATGGGCGGTTCAGGTAAAACCACTCTTGCCAAAAAAATTTATCATGATGTTAAAGAGGATTTTGATTGCCGGGCATTTATTTACCTATCTCAACAATATGAAATTAAAGAAATCCTGATGAATATTCTTTTATGCGTCAAGAGCCTGTCTCCGGAGGAGATAGAGAAGATTGAGAAAATGAATGTGTCAGGATTGGGGAGGATGCTTCATAATCATTTGAGAGAGAAAAAGTATTTGGTGGTCATTGATGATATATGGTCCATAGAAGATTGGGATGCGATAAAACTGATATTTCCAAATGGTGCGAGCCAAAGCAGAGTAATGCTTACCACTCGCAACAAAGAGGTGGCTTTACATGCCGACCCATTAAGCCGTCCCCATGACATGCGCCTTCTTAAAGACGACGAGGGCTGGGAGTTGTTTATGAAGAAAATTTTTCCAGGTGGAGATCCATCAACAGCTTGCCCTTCACATTTGGAGAAAACAGGGAGAAAGATCCTTGCAAAATGTGGAGGTTTACCGCTAGCTATTTTGGTCTTAGGAGGTCTTTTAGCAAGAAAAGATAAGACGTTCAATGCATGGTCCAGAGTTCTTGAGCGTGTAAATTGGCATCTCAATGAAAGCTCTGAAAAATGTATGGAAATATTAGCTTTGAGTTATTGGGATTTGCCTCTTTATTTGAAACCATGCTTTTTATATCTCGGCCTTTTTCCAGAGGATTACAAAATCAGTTCAAGGAGACTAATCAGGCTGTGGATTGCTGAAGGTTTCATTCAATATAGAGATAATGAGATATTGGAAGATACTGCAGAAGACTACTTAGAGGACCTAGTTGGCAGAAGCATGATTCAAGTAGCGAGCAGAAAGTCTAATGGATCAGTTGGCAAATGTTGCATCCATGATCTTTTGCGCGATCTCTCTATATCTGAAGCTAGACAAAACAATTTCTTCACAATCCACAATGATAGAGGCACTAGTTCATCTTCAACTAGTGTAAGAAGATTGGCACTCCATTGCTACATTGATGGGTATGAAAATAGAAATCGCTCTACTGTGACACTTCGTTCCATATTGAGCTTCCTTGGCCATGAAGTTGATTGGGAAAAATTACGTAACACATGTGGAAAACTAAGAGTGGTGGATGCACTTGATGAACAAATCATTAGCGATAAATTTCCTAAAGAAGTAAGAGAATTTGTTCTCTTAAGGTATTTGGAACTTGGATTTTATACAAAGGTAAATCTTCCATCATCAATTGGCAATCTCTATAATCTAGAAACTCTAAGATTATCAGGCTATGGCACCTTACCGAATGCAATTTGTAATTTGAAGCAGCTGAGGCATCTGTGCACTTATGGTTTTGACATTGACGAGCATCCGCAACTCAACAATTTAAGAAGCCTCCAAACATTATGCTTAGCGGCTGGTAATTGGATAAATGATGGCTTAGACGAGCTGACCACTCTTAGAAAATTGGGAATATGTGGAGACCTCAGACCATACCATAAAGCACTATCCAACTCCATTCATAAATTGTGGAACCTCCGATCGCTTAAACTATTTCGTAGGTGCTCAATACCACCGTTTATGCCCTTTACACGTCATCTGCATCTCTATAAGATGTTTTTGGAAGGAAGTATGGAGAAACCACCCGAAATTCCACCGCATCTTGTCGAGCTGACTCTGGTGGGATCTGGATTAAACCAAGATGACATTTCTGTACGGAAGAAACTGATAATTGCTGCGATTGGACGTTCTCTCAAACCGCGGGATTTGCACCAGGGGAGCAATCAGAGCTGGCGGATGGTACAGTTCGTGAAAGCTTGAGGATTGCAAAGAAAGCGGGGCATATACGGAATCAAGGAAAAACTAGGTAATGCAAAATTTTAATTTCATTTCATACATTTGGAATTATATATATATATATTTAATGCCATATATATATTTTTTATTAATTCCATGGTCATTCTTTAATAATGTGCGATTCTTATCATTTAATTGCTTAATACTTATTTAAAAAGATATTTTTTATTATTTAATCACCTAGTTACTCATTTAAAGTGTGAATAATATTTTTGTTATTTGATAGTTTAGATTTTTAAAATGTGGGCCCCATTATTAGTTTTCAAAGACTTACATGGGACCTACCTTTACAAATTAGAACACATGTCTGACCTTTAAGAATTATATAACACATGAGATCCACATTTAAAAATTATTGTATGGGATGCACCTTTGAAAATTACAACTTAAGACCCACTTTTAGGAATTACAACATGGGGGCCATGTTTAGAGGAATTACATCATGGGCCACATTTTGTGCTTCTGAATATGGGTCCCACCATTAAAAATTAAATCATGCATGGATCTGCCTTGAGGAGTTATATGCGTCCTCATATTAATAATTAAAGTATACGGAACCCACCTTTTTATCATACGTAAGTTTGAGAGTTTTTGAAGGCCCGTAATAAAAAGGATTTGGTTAAGAAATTCACAAGGGTAGTTTTGTAAAAAATAGATTTCACAAAGTGATCGTTTTCTTGAAAACAAGCAGAAACAAGACGTTCTTGATTTTATCCCTTGGGCTGATGTGGAGTATCTGATTTGATAAAGAAAGAAGTTGCGTTATACTAGAGGGAAGAGGATCCCCTGTTTGGTCCACACAGGAAAACCCTGTTTGGTTGCCACATGGGGAAAAGATATCCCATCAACGCATCTCATCTCCCCACTGAATTTTTTTTTTCTTCTCCCCATATGGCACCCCCTGATTGGACCAAACAGGGTTTCCCTGTTTGGTCCAAACAGGGGATCCTCTTCCTAGATTAGAGTCATATGCACCGAAGCCCGTGGGCTGATGTGGAGTATTCTGATTTGATAAACAAAATCCTTCACATGTTCTATATTTTAGAGGAAACCCGGGAGCTTCTTTCTGTACAAACTGTAGAGGATCTGAATCCCAATTCCTTCGTTACAACTGATTATGGTGAGACCAGGATGGGTCCGCCGATTCCTTCTATGTTAGTGGGTCCAGGATGGGGCACATCTATAGATGAGGTAAACCTAAAACATTTATCTTGATTTATATATCCTTGCCATTAAATTTTTTCTTTATACTAGAAACATGATTAGAGCTCACCACCTCTGATGAGTACCTTTTCAAATGAGTTACATATATACCCCACCGATTCTGTCTTTGATCTACTATATATCTATCTATCTATCTATCTATCTATATATATATATATCGTGGATCAGTGAATTTTGGGGCATTCACAATCCTCTTTAGGAGCCATTTATGCAACAAAATTGTCAGAGAAAGGGTTAGGAAGTCCGGCGCCTCTATTTGGTGCAATGACAAATCCATGGATCTAGAAAAAACTGGCTTCTTGTTGAGCCTTCATTTTTGTCGACAGAGGAGATGCGGGTTTCTCACCTCCCCCGGATGGAAATCGAACGCTGGGGCTCTGCACAAACTACCCTAGGGAACCCTAAAGTTTTGTGATTATCCGTTGATCAGTTAATTTCTCATGCAATATAAATCTCTCCTTTATTATTTCGTTTATAAGGGATGAATGAAAGATAGAAACTAATGTCTCTCTTTTTTCTTGGCACTCTTTGTCACTCACACATGAATGTCAGTGTACTGGTCCCTGCTACCACCATGCATGATGGGATAAACTTATTTGATCCCAAATTGATGTAAAACAAGTTGTAGAAGAATTTCTGGAACAAATAGATCATAAGATGTCAAGCAGGAAGGTTAAATCTATAATGTGACTTTAAATGTCCAAAACTTTTAATCTGGGTATTATCATCGGGCCTAGTACCATGTGTTTTGAAGCTATCAATGGGGAACACGACCAAAGGCGGTTGGAGTCATCGAAGGCCAAATTAAGCCTTTTTGAATGTCAAAATACAATTTTTTGTGTGCAAAACTTACTATGTATGGTAAGTTGTCATTTTGTGTATTTTAGAGGGTTTTTTAGCCCGTTTTATTGAGTTGGAGTCTTTGTCGAAGGTCTTAGGCCCATTTGGATACCTAAAGAATACAATATTTAAAGATTAAAAAATTTTAAGAATAAAATAGTATAAAATAGATTACTGTAATATTAAAATATTATAATTTTTTTGTTTGGCAATTTATGAAGAATATTACGAATTTTGAATTAAGTTGTTTGGAATGTACTATCATTTTACTATATATATATATATTTAAAAATCCAAAATAACAATAAGTTAATGTTTTTTGTCATAGTAAATTTCAATTTTTTTATTAAATACTTTATTTATAAAAAATCCAAAATAAAAATAAGTTAATGTTGTTGATCATAGTAAATTTCAATGTTTTTTTTATTAAATACTTTATTTATAAAAGAACATATGGCTCACCTTTAAGAATTATATTACTATGTATTGATCAAAAAGTAGTATAGTAAAGTAAAGTTCAGATGCTGATTTCTTTACCATGAGCCACTTTCCTTTATCACATATAACTATGTTAAGTGTAATATAGTAAAGTCAATACAAATGGCAACTACTTTATATATATATATATATATCTCTCTCTCTACTTCACCATAAAATTTATCTTACCTTACTTTACTTCATCTTTTACCATTATTTGACATCAACATTTATTTTACTTTACAACACATATAAACAAACGTGCCTTGACCTAGATGTGACATATTATCCCTTTACTATATTTAGATGAAAAAATAGGGCGGTAAAGTGGAGTATAGCTGCCACTTTTTTTACCATAAACTTTATCACAAGTTCCTTTTTTCTTTACCATATAAAATATAGTAAAAAGTGGTAAGTAAAGTCAAACAAAAAGAAATTACTTTACCACTCTCTCCCACTTTACTTCACCATATTCTTTATTTTACCATATACTTTATCTTACCTTTACTTTACCTCACCTTCACCATGATACGACATTTACTTTTCTTTACTTTACTCTAGTACTTTTTAAACCTCATTTTGAAATATTTTTATATTGTAGAAAATTTTCTGCGTGAGAGAGCTATAGGAAAAAATATTGAGTTTTTTTTTTAAAGAGAATGACATTTTTTAATATTTTTCTTGGTTATCAAACGCACAAAATTTTTGTCTTTAGAAGCTGAAAGATTATATTCCATAAAATATTACTTTCTTGTATTTTCTTGTGCATCCAAACATACCCTTTAAGGAAGTTATTTAGGGATGGTCAAGGGGCTTTGATGTAATTGTTCATTTTTTACGATATTTAGTAATTTTCCTATTTCCGGACTCTATAAAATTAATATAATGCTTCTTTTAAGGAATAATACAATTTTCAGTTTCGTTAAGGGTTTTACTAACTCTTTTTTTTGGAGTCAAGGTGTTGATTTCGGGTTGAAGACCATCTTCTTTCTTGGTCAGTTTCTTTTCGTGCTTCCGCTATGCCACTAACAATTCAAATTTCAAGGACTTTTGAGATAGACCTGGTGCATCACATCTTTTCGACAATCATTTAAAAACGATTTTCTTGACCATGTGATCTACCCCGCTATGTTAAGCAATCCAATCTTATTGGATCCTAGTTGTAGGTGCCAAAAACGACACCCACTTAATTAGGTGAAAGTATAACTCTTCAGGGAAAGACCGAACGCCTGAGACTTGAAAGGGAAGGAGAGAAACGATGGTTAGAGGCTCTGGCTGCTGTCAGCCGAAAACACTTCGATGCTTAAATTAATTCTGTAGCAAAGCAAAGGTAGAGCAGAGAGGAGAAAAGGGTGCGTGTAATGTGTTGTGTATATGCGTACCTCCGCGGGACTACCCCCATGTGTATATATAAGTGGAAGTCTTATCACCCCTTTTGCTGAGTGAAGGTAGAACCTTACCCTGACATTGAGTGATAGGTGAAAAGGGAAAGTCTCATCGGACGGCTTCCCATTCTCCCTAGGATTGCTGACGTGACCATTGACAGAGTCACCTCCTTATCTCTATCACGCGCCACCCTATCTGACGCACTTGTCCGTACTTTTCATAGGAGCATGGCTGTATTAAATGACGCTCCGTACTCGTACCGAGATTAGAGATAGTCATAAGATGGATGCGTCTTGGCACCGCTGCTAATACGCCCATACGGCTGGCACTGTTGCCGAACTGAGAGCAGCGGTACTATTACCGTGCTGAGAGTAGCCTCGCTATCCTACACAATTACAGAAGTACCGAGCTGGCACTCTTACCGAGCTGCCAAACTACCAAGCTGACACTCTTACTGAGCTGACACTGTTGTCGCTTGCAGACCTGCACATAACCGAGATCAAGATAAACGGAGCAGATACTGTTACCCAAGCCCAGTATAATGTCGGTGTTACGGGTTTGCTCCCACGCACTAGTCATCAATTATAAGGGACATTGCCTCACTCCAGGACAGAACGCTCGTCCAACTCTGAGAAGATCTCCGGTCCTATTATTTTGGATTGATTAACACGTTAGTAGAATAGCCAAAACATTTTTGGGCAAGGGAATGTTTTCGGTTATCACCTGGACCCCGGTGATAACCAATTCAAGCCGCTCTATTGGGTTTGCAGATACTAATTAATTTAAAAAATGAAAATGAAAAACATCCCGTCCTAGATCATTTCAAATCAAGTGCAAAGTGGCGTGAGAACGGTGTCTTAGCCCAGTGGTAAGAGGCACACCCGTGGCAGGGTTTAAACTTCAAAACTTAGTCACCCCCTCCATTACATGTGTGCGTTAGTTCTCCTTGAATGTGTGAGTTTCTATTACCTCGTATGTTTAAGTCTCTTTGGGACCCAGTCCCTTAGCTGGAATACCGGAAAAAAAAAAGTGCAATGTGGGATGATTGATACCTGTGCAGGGATGATCCTTTTGCACCAGATTTTATGAATGTGTTTCCGATGGGCAAAGATAAATTTGATGGGTTGCTTGTAAATCTTTATTTCAGTCTTATATCTTCAAATGGGTCTCATTCAATTGCCTTTCCTATTTCAAATGATCTATGTCGAGAGAAGATGAGAAACAAATATAACCAAAATCATGTCCCTGTTGCATAACCCTGGCACTTTAAACTGACAGAGAAACGTGAAATACGTTAAAAAGTAATAATAAGGTGAGGCTGCTGAACATGGGCGGTTTGTAGTTATCAAAACTAGTCTCTTTTGATTACTGGTCTTGATTCAGAACTCTAGCTTTTGTTTCATTCTCAGCTTGTACTAACAAATCGTACCTGCACTCTCATGTCTTACAGGAGATATTTCAATAACACGTGACAATCAGTGGTTTGGCATCAAAGTGGTTTCTTTCTTATTTTTCTCCGTCCTCTTATTCTATAAGTTGTTCTTGTAATATGTGAAAGTTGTTAGGTGTGTGATCCTAGAAATTGGCTTGTACTGTTAACTATGGATTCATCAATGTGCTGTTAACTTGTTATGTTCGTTGCTTGATTTCAACTAGATAGTGCTATGTTGTCCTTGACTTTCTCCTTTCTGGGGTAGTAAATGAGCTTTGCCTGCTCTGCTCAATTAGGTCAAGGCTGAAGCTAAGCTCATGTAATAGTCAGTTTGAGCTCCAATGGCCTCACTTGTCTCATCAGTCAAACTAGCTTTGGAGCATATGTTGCTTAGCTCGGCTTAAACTCGGCCATTTAGGTGGTTGGTTCAGTTCTTTATATTTTTAGCATATATATTATAATATAAAGATAAAATAGGGATTTTTTTAATGGCAAAATGTTGTATTAAAGCAAGGTAAGAACACCCCCAAAAGAATACAAACACCTCAAAGGGTGCAGCATAATCAAAACAGCCAGCAAGCCTACAGGAGGCAAAGTAGAAAAAAATATATCAGAAAAATGAGGAGAACGTACAGAAGAGGAAAGAACTAGAGTATTAGATGGCTGTAACTTATTCCTGAAGCAAATCTTTCCAGGAAGAAACCCTTCAACAGCTTGCCCTTCAGAGTTGAAGGAAACAGGGAGAAAGATCTTTGAAAAATGTAGAGGTCTGCCACTAGCTATTTTGGTCTTAGGGGGTTGTCTTAGCAAGAAGAGATAAGACATTGAGTGCATGGTCTAGAGTTCTTGAGGGTGTAACTTCAAGCTCTGATCAATGTAAGGAAATATTAGCTTTGAGTTACAGGGATTTGCCTCATTACCTCAAACCAGGCTTTTTATATTTCGGCCTTTTCCCAACAGATTATGAAATCCATGCAAGGAGACTAGCCAGGCTGTGGATTGCAGTAGGTTTTATTCAGCAGAGAGAGACTGAGAACATGAAATTGGAAGACATTGCAGGAGGGTACTTGGAAGAGCTAGTGGACAGGAATGTGATTCAAGTGGCGAGAATGAGGTCTAGTGGAACTGTTAGGACATGCCACATCCATGACATTTTCCATGAATTCACTATATCTGAAGCTGGAGAAAATAATTTCTTCATAATCCACAATGATAAAGGCATTGAATCATTTTCAACCAGTGCGAGGCTACTTGCACCCCATTGCAACATGCACATCAAGTATGGAATCCACAATATCAACTTCAACCGTTCGTTCCATATTGCGCTTCCCGGACTCAAGATTTTTTTTTGTTAGAATTACTTAAGGTAAGCGGAAAGTTGCTAAGAGTGGTAGATGCAAATTGGGCAGAATTCGCCTGGGTGACATTAACTAAGGAAGTCGGAGACTTGTTCATCTAAGGTACTTGGAACTTAGACATAGTACAGTAACCGAACCTCCATCATTAAGAAAAATAAAAATAAGATGGTTGAATGTCTTCCATCATCCATTGGTAACCTAAGCAAACTACAAAGGTTAAGCTACGATGGCAACTTGCCTGATACAATTTTAAATTTGGAGCCATTGAGACATCTAAAAGCTGCTGGTGAACTTCCGGGCAGCCAAAACTCTTAACACATAAACAAAACTCCAAACATTAGGCTTACGTGCTGGCAGTTGGGTAGAAGATGGCTTAGCAAAGCGGACCAATCTTAGAAAATTGGGAATATCCGGAGATCTAAGGTCACACCACAAGACACTGTCTGACTCCATTAAGAAGTTTTTCTGCCTCCAATCACTTAAATTAAGAGAGGGGGGCTCTATCCCACTGTTGCCCTTTACATGTCATCATTTGCATCTCCACAAAATGTATCTGGACGGAAGCATAAAGAAACTACTAGAGTGGCCACCGAACCTTGCTGAGCCGACTCTACAGAATTCTAAATAAGAAGAAGATGCCATTTCTGCATTGGAGAAACTGCAAAACCTTAAGATTCTCAGATTATACCCCGAATCATATGATAGCAAGGAAATGATTTGCTCTCTGAGAGGATTTCCGAAGTTGGAAGTGCTGGTACTTGATCAGTTGTCTATAGAGAAGTGGATAGTGAAGGAAAAAGCAATGCCATCTATCAAAAGTGTCCAACTCATCGATATGTCTGATTTGAAAACTCTCCCCGACCAAGTAGGTGTACTCAAGCGGGAGTGGTTTCTGAAGGAGGAGAGAAGCGCAGCATCAGACACTGGGAGAAAACCAGGTAATTATATTTTCAATTCCATTCTAAAAGTTGGGGATTTATTCGTATATATGATCCATATCCTCTGTTGTGTCAACGGGAGTAGATAACTTTATCCTACTTTCTGAAGCTGGACAAGTGGAAAATTTTACAAAGTCCATTATAGATGGAAAGTCCAAAGTCCATAGTGGCCTTAGATCATTGAGCTGGGAACAAACAATGAAGTTGATTTTACATATACAACAACTGTATTCTAAACACATCATATACTTCGTAGGCCAATGAGCCCCAAAACCGCTTTCACCTGTTCTTATATAAAGACTTCTGAAGCTTCTTGCCGCAAAAGCTGTAGAGAATCCCAATCCATTGTTAGAAGCGTTTATGGTGCGATGCATCTCCTGAGTAAGTGGAACCAGCATGGGAACGGGTATGGATAAGGTACACCTAAAACTATGGCTGTCAAATGGGCCGGGACGGGGCACACTTTCTTTTTTCTAATCTAAATTTTCACAATTCAGTTGAGTAATGTACCAATAGACATCCTATAATTTTTTATCTTTTTATCCCAGGAAGGGAATATTTGGATGTTGATGCAGCTAGCGTTGGTGGATGACTCCGGATGCACGATCTTCCACGAAACCTATTGATTATTTTCAAAGAATAATACAAGAAACAATGGGCATCTACTGTTTTGTTGATTCCAACGAATACCAAGACAATAGGGAAAGAGAAAACTCTCTAAAATAAACCATCAATATTATTTTAAAATAGTCATACATTCCTAGCTTACAATCAAATATCTAGGAAATTATCTCTAAATCTCACAGATCACGAAATTTATCAAATATGGTAAATTTACCAAAAATGGTAAAATCCTAAAGAACATAGAAACTACTAATAATGAATGCTGGAGTGAAGGTAGAATCGACGGGATGCGATTCTGACTTCTAAAGCTTGACTTATTCCAAAAAAACAAGAATTTGCCAAAAAGGGTAAAAATGCCTTTTTCGAGGCTTAAACGATGGAATTTGGCCTAAAAACAAGGAGTCCATTGTATAATGGGTTTTAAAGATCTCGCCGTTTCCTTTTCAGAATAGGGCTCCGTTTGCGATTCTGACTCCGGGACCCTAATTTCGCCTAGTACCGTTTGGGCACTGCACGGCGTGCCTTACTTCGATCCAATGCATCAATGTATTCATCTGCTTCGTTCTACACTACATCAGATGTTCTTATGGCATTAGACATCCCGTTCTCTCCCTCCATGCAGAATTCTCTTTCTGTGTGCGTAGGCTCGCTCTCTCCTTAACTCTCATAGGTCCCGAGGCCCTTGGTTATGTACCAATATAAGGAACAGAGTAAAAAAAAAACCCTTGAGAATTCAGAATTGTGAACCATAGGTGCGCATGCACAATTCTGTGGTAGAGAGGAGTGGAAACATCATGGCTTTGTGACCCTTAACCAAACTGTTTTGATCATTCAGTTCTCCATATATGGTGCTGATCTGTTAATTCTATGATGTGAGACCTTTCAATTCCCCCTACCACAATGATTTGCGACCAACATTTCCAGACCATCTAAGTGCAGCCCATATGAGGCTGCCCCTGTATTTTCTCAAGTCAATGGTGCCCATCAACATTCCATGGTTATGTCCAACAAAACTCATTATATTTCTTGTCAATTTATGCAACACTGCTGCCCAGTAAAATCCTTCAACATTCAACAGGCCCCTAGATTTGATGAGAAAGTTGCATTGTAACCATGGCCCATATTTTATATGGTGAATGGTAGGGATTAAAAATGGGCCTGCACCTAGTAATATACCCACAGCTTGACATAGATGCATGAAAAGAAAATTAAAGAGGCACGGCGAGCATGTCCAGCATGGAGGCATGGCACAGCCCGCCTGCCAGGAAAAATCTCTCGCGGGCCATGCCTTGCCGGTGGCCCGTGGCCCGTGCAGGCCGTGATCTGGGCTGGCACAGCCCATTTGCCATGCATACCTAAAACTATCTTGATTTATGTATCCTTGCCACGCTACTTTTTTTTTTATCGGCAAATTTGGAAATGCATTGGAAAATAAAGAGTACATAAAGAAAGAGTACTTTTTCTTATTATTGGTGACATGATTGGAAAACCTCTAATGAGCACCTTTTTGACCAAGTTACAGGCCCTTCTCACTCAATCGGTGACCCGTGATATCCAACTTGGATGAATTTTTGGGCATGCACAATCCTTTTGTAGCCACTACCGTGATTGTCAGTTGCTATTTTAATTTCTCATGAAAACTTAAATCGCTTCTTCATTATTTTGTTTCCTAGAGATGAAACGAAAGCTCATCTATTTTTTGTTAAGAGAGAAGAAAGCTTATTTCTGTTTTTTTTTTCTTGGCATTATTTGACACTTACATGAATGATGGTGTGATGGTCCCTGCTTTCATAGGATCTCAGACCCCACTGAGCTACCACTTATCCCAAAACTTGGTGATGGAAACAGCACAACAATGATTTTATGGTATGTTGGTTGTTGTTAGGAAGGTATTAGAGCATCACTCCACCACGGGTGCACACGGGGTTGTACCAGGACCTAACAATCCCCTCCTCACTGGTACGACCAGAGAGGAGACTCAAACCCCCAACCCTACCGGGCTCTGATACCACTTGTAGGATCTCAAACCACACTGAGCTACCACTTATCCCAAAACCAATTAGTGATGAAAACGGCATAACAATAGTTTTATGTTCTATTGGTTGTGTTAGGAAGGCATTCGAGCATCACTCTACTACGGGTACACACGAGGGTTGTACCAAGACCTAACAAGCATGGATAAAATTATTTAATTTCAAAAACAATTCATATGCTAGGCCCTTTTGAAATGGGCTTGATGCAATCACATTCTACAGAAATGATCACATTCTTCTGTGGCCACAAGCAGTTGTTTAGCCATCCAAAAATCTAATGACCATGTCCTAGCCAGCAGCGCCAGCTCAAGACAATTTGAGTCATTAAAAAAAATCCTAAATAAGGCCTTTGCATTTTTAATATTATTATACATTTTTTTTATTTAAAATCTATTTTTCTCTCTTTTTGTGATGTAAAATTATTAATTACGTTTTTTTTTTTTTTTTTTTTTTTTTGGAATTTGAAAAGATTGCAGTTGCTATTATAGAGCCTTATGTTTTGCTATTAGTAATTAAGTCGCAACTCTTTCAGAAGCTAAAGCTTTAAGCATTGGTCAAACCTTTCTAAAGTGGACAGAGAGAGGCAAAATATATATATAGAGGGGGAGAGAGAGAGAGAGAAAGAGCCCAGAAGATAAGAAATGGAGAAATATTTTTGCGGTGGGTGATATGGAGAACTGGTTAGGCAAGAGGAAATTAAAATCTTTATTGTTTCTTCTCAAGAGAAAGTTATTATGGGACCTTATTTTTAGGAAGAAATAAAAGGATGTCAATTGTTGTTTAGTAATTTAAAAAGATGCCATTTGCTATTACGGGGCCTTATGTTTTGCATTTTTGGTGCTATATTTTTGTGGGCCGAAAGCAAGGGCTTTCCCTGCCTCATGGTAAAGCCGGTCCTGCTTGCCAGTGAGTACACTAGCCAAAACAGTTGTGAAATTCCGGCATGTTCTCACTGGGCCCAACTTTCAAAGAAAACAGTTCTCCAATCTAATATATCTACTAACATTGGTACTAGGATTTTGTATAGTTCTCCAATCTAAAGATCACGTTGCAAACATTTCCATTTAATTATAATTTGTGAAAACACTAACACAATGTTATCCAAGTATTTAAGAACTAGTCTCTTTAGATTACTTGTATTAATTTAAAACTGTAGGATTTTGTACTATTCTTAGGTTTTATTTGTTGACAACCACTTATTCTAAAAGCTTAAGCTGATAGAAAACGGTGTAACAATGTATATCTAGCTTACAACATCATTAACAAATTTTAATTGTTCTCAAATTTTTTACAGTAGTACTTCAATAGCATGTGCGACAACCAGTGCTTTGATGGCTTCAAATGAAGAATGGCGGCATGAAATCTGTTTCTTGTTCTTATTCTTCATCCTCTCATTTTATAAGTTTTTTGTGAAATATGTGAAAACTGTTTCGGTGGGATTGGAGAACTGGTTTGTACTGTTGACTATCAGTGTGCTGTTATTTTCCTTGCTTGATTTCATATTTATAGTGTTATTGGCTCTATATAGTGTTATGTTGTCCTTTACTCTCTCCCTGTTAGGGTGGTCAATGTGCTTAGCTAGCTCAGTGCTGCTCAATTAGCGTGGCCTATACTCTGGCCTACGTTGCTTAGCTTGGGTTAAACTCCATCAGCTGTTTAGGCTGTTGATTCAGCCTATGTGAGGAAGCCTTCGCTATTCAAAGGAGACGACAAGGATCTTAATGTTGGTGCATCAGGATGGTTTTAGGCAGAAATACTGGGGGAGGTGTCCTAAATATGGTAGTTCATGTGGATTTTTTGGGAGTTTTGGGGTTTTACCTGTAGTGGGTGCTTGATTGGGATAGTTTTGGTGGGCTTTGAAGTGGCTGACGATTTCTGTAGTAGCATTTAGTTCATTTTGGGGTGATTTCAAGATAACTCTTTATATGATTTTGGGGTTGCTTACTGCTGGGTTTTGAAATTGGGGTGTTTTGAGGTCATATGTTGCACTTTTGCCTTGAATTTGGACCCGTAATTTTGTCTTGAGATTGGTGGTTGTGGATAGAAGCATTTGGGTGTTTTTGTTTAGCTTGGTGGGTTCTTTTTAATTTTTTTTTTTTAACCCAGCTAAGGGGCTAGGACCCATGCAAACACGAGCATAGGCAGCAAGAACACCCTCTTTACTTGGGGATAGAAGCATTTGGGTGTTTGTGTTTAGCTTGGTGGGTTCTTTTTTAATTTTTTTTAAACCCAGCTAAGGGGCTAGGACCCATGCTAGCACGCACATAGGCAGCAAGAACACCCTCTTTACTTGGGGAGTGGTTGCCCACATACAGGCATGAAGAGAGCATTCTCAGGAGTCAATCATTGGGCTGCTTGGTAAGAGAAGGGGTTGAGTTAAGGCGTTTGGCCTTAGATTTGCTGTTCATGACAGAATCATTAATCTGGTGGGTCATACAAGTCCGTGAAGGACCCCGTAGGGCCTCTCTTGAGTGTGGCACTGGCAGGGAGGAAAGGGAGGGGGAGATAAGGGGAGCCTTAGCCCTTATCATATCATTCTAAACGGTGTGGCGCTTCTGGATGCTTCTGATCAGTAGCACAGGAATAAGAGGATTCAAAAAAGAAAGACCGCCAAAAGTAACGACCACCAAGATCAGGAATCAGGATATACCAGGTTAGTAGTAGTTTGATTGAAAATGCTTGATATTGCTATTATTTAAAATTTTGTTGTTCCTGGAAAATATGTATAATATGTTTTTTTTTTTTTTTTTTTTCATGCATTGAAAACCTTTTTCTGGAGTTCATATCATTCTTAGAGAAAGGTGGAGATAATAGTGTCCTCCATCACCAATTACAAGAAAATTAGAAATGAAAGGAAAATGGGAGGGCCTACTACACCAAAAACGGGAAATTGGAACGGATTTCCGTTCCTGATTCGCCCGTTCCTAATCTGTTAAACCGTTCCAAAACCGTTCCAATTTCCTATTTTTGGAACGGATTAACGGATTAGGAACGGAAAACAGGAAATTGGAACGCATTACCGTTCCTAATCCGTCCGTTCCTAATTCGTTAAACCGTTCCTAAAGCGTTCCAAATTCCCGTTTTTGGTGTAGTGTAGTTGGGCAAAAGCTTATCCAACCCCAATCTGTTTAGTTGTTGAGACTTAGCCAGCCCTTGCGCAGGAGATTCTGGTTCGTTTAAAAAAAAAAAAAAAAGCCCTTTTTCCTATAAAATATGACAGGTAAGGTTATGCGCATCTGTTTGGGCCTTTATATGTGAATGTTTTTCTTGGGCCAATTCATTTATAAAGCTAGATGTTACATCTGATCCTCGTTATGGGCTTAATGATCATCCAAAAACTAAGTGAACTGGTGTGAATAGCCTACACTTTTTTTTTTGAACCCAGGTTCGAACCTTGGTTCCACCACATTTTTCCATGCTTGCGGGCTCTCTTCCCACTTGTGTGGGCTTTCTTCTCACTTGTGTATGCTCCTTTCCCACTTGTGTGGGCTGTCTTCCTATTAAATATGACAGGTAGGCTATGCGCATCTGTTTGGGCCTTTATATGTGAATTTTTTTCTTCGCCCAATTCATTTATAAAGCTAACGTTACCTCTGATCCTCGTCATGGGCTTAATGATCATCCAAAAACTAAGTGAACTTGTGTAAATAGCCTACACTTTTTTTTTTAACCCAGGTTCGAACCCTAGTTCCGCCACCTTTTTCCACGTTTGTGAGCTCCCTTCCTACTTGTGTGGGCTTTCTTCTCGGGTGTACAGGCTCCTTTTCCACTTGTGTGGGCTGTCTTCCTGTGCATGTGCGGGCTCTAACTTGGGTCCAAGCCCCCTTGGCTGGATTACCCAAAAAAATAAAATGAATAGCCTACTTGAATTTCTAGTTTTATCTATGTGAAGCCATAGTCAAACACCACCACTATTGGCTCCAAGAAGGGTCGTCAGTAGGCCCGAATTCACCCTATTGACGGGTACATAGGCTCAGTCACCAGAGGGCTTGGGTCCCAGCCCCTATGCTGGGTACCAAAACAAAAGGCCCGAATTCATCCCGTACCCAAACAGTCTTGGAAAGAATTTGGATGTAGCACGCCAAGGTGGTCTAAGTATAGGATTTGTCATAAATGGGTGGGCCTATAACTTGGGCCTTGTGAACATTGGGCTCTTAAAGGTATGGGTGCTAACGTATTGCGCTCTGTTTTTTTTTAAACTACAATGAATTCATTGATTATTCTCATTCAGGGAACCTAGGGTCCCCTTTTCTTTTCAAACCAGTATTAAATTTATAAGATTTTTAGGAAATGCCCAAAGGTCTCGAAAAGTCCGTCTTCAGGTCGAATTTGTGACCTGAACGAATTTAACAAGTGGTGTGTGCCACTCACTATTCCATCAATGCACTGTCAAAATGGCAAAATTGATGATTCTGATTTGACTTGGTGGGCCATCGACTGACTTTGAATGCTATATTTTTGTCACTTCACCTGCCCCCAGAAACAAATCACACCCTTTTTTTATCAAAGATGCACTGTTTTTTTACTCGCCTTCATGACCCCTCTCTAATAATTGATGATTTAAACCTTCCAACAGGCCTAACTGGTTGTCCCAGACCCAAATTTAACTTCTGAATCCCTTTTATGAAGCTGAACTGACTCATTGGTCTATCAGCCCTGACTCTACGTATAGGTTTTAATTGCATGGGTAATGTAGAAATATATGTATCAAGTATATAATATAATTTTAAAGGTTTATTTGAATGGTATAAAGAGAGCTCCTTGACTAAAAATGGGCCTTCTACAGGCCCGAGCCTTTAGTGCAGGCATGGGCCTCCTATTTTCCTCTATATCTCAGCAGGCAGGCTAGAACTGGGACAGAGATCTACCAGATGAAGATCCTGATGTAGATTGCATAAAAAAAGTCCATGTAGAAGATTTATTCAAGAGAGATCTAACACTGCAAACGGTCAGATCATTGGATATCTGGTAAATAAATCCTACTAGAAGAACAAGAAATGATTTGCTTCTTGTTGGATGTTAGGAATTAGGATCTATAATCAACTCACTGTTGCAATCTCATACTTGCAACCAAGTTTAACAATCATTTGTGCATGGACATCAGTGTTCAATCGACAAAGATGACTTGAATCAACATAAGGGTTAAGAAATCCAACAAGTATTAGTTATATGGAGCAAGAAATTAGAAATCTGAAGGAACAACTATGGATCATTGGTTTTGTGAGAACAGTTTAATTTCTTCCCTAGAAGGTCGTTTTAATTGGTTTAAATAAAGTTGATTGGGACGCTTAGAAATGGAAGGTGATCCCACATCTTTGAGGATTTAGTTTCTATCACCAGTAGTTTAGCTGAATTAGAAAATTTAGAACTTTCGTTATAAGATATAAAAATGCAATTGAATTCAGTTGGGATAGAGATTTGAGAACAAGATTTTTCTTCTTTTGTGACATTGTTTCTCTTTCTTTACAGAAAGGTTGGCAACAACCATCGGTTGTGATCGATTTAATGTTTGATCTGGGCGGCAAAATTAATCTATCTGGGCCATCTTCTTTTGTGATTTTGCGGTTATATTTGGAGCAGTGATACAATCAAGAAAATATCCTCTTACATTAGATTGTTGGACCATTTGTCCTACATCACCATCAAAGACACTCTGGTAAGTCCAAGTTTTTTTTTTTTTTTTTTATATATTATTATTTACAAAGGAGGGTGTACCAGCCATTTGGGCCGGACTAATCCCTATGGGCCCAGGGCGAACCGGATAAATCCTCAGTGCAATTTCGAATCATCAATCTTCGGAATAAACCGTGGTCCTAAACCAACTGAACTACCCCTCAAAATTTAGTCGAACTTTAGAACTGTAACATGAGCTATGCAAATGTGAGGTGCAACTAATTATAATTATATAAACCATGCAAACAAGTTCTGAATTGCTCAGCTAATTAGTTGTTTTCTTAACATTATTGAGCTACAAATATTGGTAAAATGTATCAACTTGCATCAACACCTTTTTGTTGATGTCTACATAAGAACATAAATCTGTATCCTTGTATAGAATGCGCGTAGTAGGAATTCAATGCACGTAGTAGGAATTCATAGCCAAATAAGCTTTATCAAAGGATAATTAGAGAGGTGCAACATGAAGGATATACGGTGGTGATATAATGGGACTTTGGCTTTCTTTGAATTTGAATTATTAAGGTGATGAATGGTATTTTGAAAATTCAGCCTTAACACGGGCTCGGGTCCCAATCAACCAATCTCTACTAGATTTCAATAACCGTGATTAAACTAGTAATTAATTCTAGATCCGATTAACAATAAGCAATTCACACAAAGAGAAGGACATAGGATTTATACGTGGAAAACCCTACTCGGGAAAAACCACAGGCCTTATTGTCTAGGCCAACAGACAACCAAGCACTATGTAAAAAAAGTTACAAGAAACTCACAACCATTTCCAATTGAAACTCAACCTAGGGACTGCGTGATCTTGCCACTACTCGCCGTGCACTTTCACCATAGTTGAACCAAACGCCTCGAAGCCGTCTTCAAGGAGTCTCTACTTCAAATGAGTAGAATGGAGCATAACCAAAGCTTGGATCTTCAGCACTTCAGATGATACCCTTGGGGGAAAATGGATCTCTCAAGTTCTCTCCAGGGTTTTATCTTGATAAAGAGGTCAAGTTGAATAGAGAGATAAAGGCTTTATATAGGCTTAGATTCGTGCCTCAAGTGTTGTAGTTTCATTAGGAATCAGCATGGCAACTTGAGACAAAGTAGGAGAGAAATTCTGAGCAAGTTTCTATTTTTGCGCCCATGTTCGCTCGAGTGATCATGAGGTTCGCTCGAGCGACCATGCTTCTGTCTTTGAAATTTCCAGCTTCAGTTGATGGCTCGAGTGTGCATATCACTTGGGTCGAGCGAAGGGAGTTCTGTCTCAGGTTCGCTCAAGCGACCAGGAGGATTCGCTCAAGTGAACTACTTACTGTCTTCAGATAGAAGAATGGCTCAAGCAAAGAATAAGATTGGCTTGAGCGACCAATGTTCTGTGAGCGGTTTGCTCGAGCGACCAGGAGGGTTTGCTCGAGCGAATTGCATTCTGTCTTTGGTGCCGAGAGCTGGGTCGAGCGAACAGAAGGGGAGGCTTGAGCGAAGGATCTTCTATGAATTGTGGATCGCTCGAGCGACCACAGTCAGTTCTTGATTAAACTAGATTTCCTTAAAACAGATCTTGAGCAATCCTTTTCTAATCAAACTTACATTGTAAAGAAATCCGGTTTTGTCTATAACCCAATGAATTAGCCAACCTAAAATCTAACAATCTCCCCCTTCGACAATTTATGGAAAAAATCACTAATTACAATAAAAATCTACCCATGCTCCAAGCCTAACTAAAAATAGTCTGAACGCAGAAGCAAATGTCTGAACCTGAGAAAACTTGTACGCAACCTGTTTCACACTAGATCAAATACAATTATCATCGAATTTAAAGCAAATTTAAAGCAGCAACAGTTATCTAAACGAATAACTAATACTCCCCCTTTTTGTTATGAATTGACAAAGTCAAAAAATCATAGTAGCATTAGTCAAGAATCAAAAGGCAAGGCATCAAAAGCATCAGATATAAGCAAATATGCAGACATAAAAAATATGCAGACATCCAAAATATCAGTCGAAGTAGTAAAGTCATAAGCAAGTTCAAGACAAATAAAAACAGCATATAAAAGATCCAAAAACAATTCATTGATTTCCCAGATGGGATAGGATAGCAGCAAGAGCTTCATCTATCCGGTTGAAACGCCTGTCAAAACCATCCATCCTCCCATTCATGCCATCAAATCTCTCATCCATGTGAGTTCTCAGGCCCTGTACTTCTGCTGCAAGTTGAGCAACCTGATTGGGGGGTCCTTGTTGCTCCCCCTGAACTGGTTTAGCTGGTGCGGTGCTTCCTTAGGAGCTTCATAATCCTGTTGGACATGAGCAGTCGATAGAGCAAGAGTCCGAGAATTGATTGGATTCTGAATCTTCTGGGTTAGGTCACTGCTCTTTTTGGGAACCTCCTTGAATGCAAGAAAGTCAGTGATTAGAACTCCAAAAGGAAGTATCGAATTCTTCTTGGCAAATAAAGTCTTGATCATGGCATTTAGGATGACCTGAGGAATGTTGACTCTTTTTCCTGTCCCGATACAATAGAGCATATACCCATTCTTTTGAGCAATATCAGAAGTATGACCCCAAATTGTGGCAAATGAACCGATTGAGAAATCGGTACTCTACAGTCAGATTCCCATGAGGGATAAGTCCACCGAACCTGCACAATACCACTTGTAGGATCTTACACCCTATTGAGGTACCACTTATCCCAAAACCAATTGGTGATAGGAAACGGCACAACAATAGTTTTATTGTGAGGGCAAGGGCTCGACCACGATTATGACCGCTCAAGAGCAAGGGTGGACGTTAACCTCAACAATCCCTCTCTCAACGGTACACCCGCCGCGACTTCTGCTGCTAACTCGCAAAAAGCATGTCCCCAAACTCGAACACCCGACCTACCAGGCTCTGATACCAATTGAAAATTTTGCCTTAACACAGGCTCGGGTCCCAATTAACCAATCTCTACTAGATTTCAATAACCGTGATTAAACTAGTAGTTAATCATAGATCCGATTAACAATAACAATCCACACAAAGAGAAGGACATAAGATTTATACGTGAAAAGCCCTACTCGGGAAAAAACCACGGCCTTATCGTCTAGGCTAACAAACAACCAAGCACTATGTAAAGAAAGTTACAAGAAACTCACAACCCTTCCCAATTGAAATTCAACCTAGGGATTGTGTGATCTTGCCGACTACTCGCTGTGCACCTTCACCGTACTTGAACCAAACGCCTTGAAGCTGTCCATAAGGAGTCTCTACTTCAAATGAGTAGAATGGAGCATAACCAAAGCTTGGATCTTCAGCACTTCAGATGATACCCTTGGGGGAAGATGAATATCTCAAGTTCTCTCTAGGGTTTTATCTTGATAGAGAGGCCAGGTTGAATAGAGAGATAAAGGCTTTATATAGGCTTAGATTCGAGCCTCAAGTGTTGTAGTTTCATTAGGAATCAGCATGGCAACTTGAGACAAAGTAGGAGATAAACTCTGGGCAAATTTTTATTTTTGCGCCCATGTTTGCTCGAGTGATCACGAGGTTCGCTTGAGTGACCATGCTTCTGTCTTTGAAATTTTCAGCTTCAGTTGATGGCTCGAGCGTGCATATCACTTGGGTCGAGTGAAGAGAGTTCTGTGTCGGGTTCGCTCGAGCGACCAGGAGGGTTCACTCGAGCGAACTACTTGCTGTCTTCAGATAGAAGAATTGCTCGAGCGAAGAATAAGATTGGCTTGAGCGACTAATGTTCTGTGAGCGGTTCGCTCGAGCGACCAGGAGGGTTCGCTCGAGCGAATTGCATTTTGTCTTTAGCACCGAGAGCTGAGTCGAGCGAACATAAGGGGAGGCTTGAGCGAAAGATCTTCTGTGAAGGTTTTGCTCGAGCGAATTGTGGATCGCTCGAGCGACCACAGTCAGTTTCTGATTGAACTAGACTTCTTTAAAACAGATCTTGAGCAGTCCTTTTCTAATCAAACTTACATAATAAAGAAACCCGGTTTTGTCTATAACCCAATGAATTAGCCAATCTAAAATCTAACATCTTTCATTTTTACCTTCCCTTGATTCAATTTCCATCAAAGGGAAGTTTGTTTGATGTCATTTATTTTTTTTACTAATCACCTTTAATTTTTTTTTAATTTTTAACCACTCATATAAATATAAAGTCTTAGAATTCCTAGAAATTTAATTACAGGAAGCAAATGCACCAAATCAAAGTTCATTAAATGGAATTGATGATCTCTATGGCTTCTTCTTTTTTTTTTTTAACAAAAGGTGGTGGTTTATGAATTGATCCGGTGGGTAGAACTCTCAAGTCAAACCATGTGAAACGTGAGATGTCCCTCAACATGACATACTGGTGGTGTTAATAGACACTAGCACAATAACCCATGCTTAGCATGGATATGTCCTAACATCTCAAATTGAACTTCGATTTATTTTAAGGGCACATTTTTTTACATCAACAAAGGAGGAGAACCGTGTCCCCTTCAATGGAAATGCATTTTCTACGGGGAGGAGTCAGACTAATATTTCTGTGCAAGTCCGCAAAATCCGACTAATTTTAAGCAATTTGCCGTGGCAACTTAGGTTGCACCAAAGAGAGACATGTGATAAAAAGAGGAAATAACGTTATGCCTTTTTCGGAAAGGATTATGCACAAACGTGTGCTAAAAATTAAACATTCATAACTGGTTATCCATCGTGAGCCATTAACAATAGGGTCACTTCTAGGAGTGTTAAGTTATGGTCATTGGCTTGAGAACTTGGGGCCACTCAATTAGTTAGCAACCCTATCTCTCACCCAGATACCTAGATTTGATTCATGGGTATGCCACTCTCTTCTCACGTGTGTAGACTTTCACTTCCCATGTTGTTAGGCTCTCTCCCCTTGTGTGTGGGTCCTTTCATAGGTCCCCCCCCCCCCCCCCCCGGGGTACAAAAAGGAAAAAGAAGGTTATGATCGTTGGTTCACTAGTGAAGTGGCTTAATGATTTGCAACTTATGAATAGCCTATTGATGTCAAAGTCTAGATTTACCACACACAGGTACAATCAATAATTCATCCTCACCTCACTAACAAATCTATTGAGATTCAGGATAATAAATTAACAGGATTTTTATGAAAAAACACTTTAAGTTAGAAAAAAGCGAAGGACCCCAAAACTTCATAATGATGGTAGAGATTCACACTTCAATGATATAATGGAATAACCCCACATTCTATGATGTCAATGTCAGGTTATTTTGTGAAATCAGACTTATAGGCAACAATTTAATTGGTTTAAATATAATAGAAAAGATAATCCATAATTTAACAAATTTTGATTCCATCCGACAAACACTTAAACTTCTATTTTTAGATGGAAAACTAAAAAAAAAGAAAGCATTATGAAAACATCTCTTTCCGCAAACAAAGAGGGAGTGGAATAAAAAAAAATAAAAGAAGTGGATTGAGTTAGAAAGGCAATAAAATAATATGAAAAAAATAAAATTAATGCATAAAAAGAAAAATAAAAAAAGCAACAACATATATAATTAGCTTATTGTTAAAAGTCGAGTAAGTGGGAGTCAACGAAATAACTGAAGGAAACTGAAAATTTCATAAAAACTAGATATAAAACATGTGACGTTTAAAGAAAACAGCATAGTCAAAATTCAATTCAGAACCCTCAGAATTTAATATACATCTAACCATTATTTTAACCGATAAAAATGCCATAACTATTGATGATATTTTAGAATATCCCATTATTTTAACCGATAAAAATGCCATAACTTGAGGATCCAATAACCAATCCTATTGATATATTTAATATTATTACCATACAAACAGCAGTCTACCACGACCTTGTTGAATTTTATACAGTTATTAAAGAAAAACAAGACGTCTTTTTTTAAGTATAACTGGAAAAACGACGCGAGACATGTCATCCATCACAAGTGTCATTAATTTCAGCCAAAATATAAAAAAGTAGTGACACGACGCGTTTCGGATATAGTTGCTGGCCGAAACGTTTTTGCACGGAAAACATGGTATCGGCGTTGTGTCTTGGGAGGAAGTTTCCGATGAGCCCTCTCATATCACTTGAGCAACTCAACTCGACTCGACTTAAGACGATCGAAACGGAAGAAACACCAAAAGGTGGAACACAAAAATTCGGGTTTCCATTGGAAACAAAAGGGCGATTGGAAGGGAGAAGAGAGAGAGAGAGGAAAGGGGAAATCCTCAGAGCTAATTATCTTGCGGGAACTGACGTTTGTTGCAGAGCTTTTCAAGGAATTGATAACAGCTGATCTCATCTCTCTGCAAAAGATGACTCTGACGGAGAAGAAGATGCTCAAGAAATGGAAGGTACGAAAGAAAGAAATCTCCCCCAATTTCGCGATCTTTTAGATCCTGTTTGGCGCGAACAGTTTCGATGCATTTCAATTGAGCTTTTGATTGCTTAGCTTTCAAACAGGGAGAAAAAATACTACTTTTTTTTTGTTGTATCTAGTGGGAGAAATGGAAAAAAATCTCTTCTTTTGATCTATGTCTTAGCATGCTCTTTTTGCGGTCACTCAGCTCCTCTACTCTCTGCTAGTGGTTTTTTTTTTTTTTTTTTTTTTGGTTGTCTTTCTTTGAGATTCCTCTTTTCGACTTTAATTCGCATCACAAATCAAGCCAAGTTTTCTCCAGAGATATTGCATGAAAATCAAGTTTCGATCTTGTTTTTTTTTCTTTTTCATGCTCTGATTTGGGTGAGGGATTGTAGAAAGTATGCTGGGTTTTGACAATTTCACAACCCCAATATGAATTCTGGGTAATTACTGTTCGATGATGATGATAATGATGATGGGTTTTGTCATAGTGTATCAGATGTTTGTGATAGTAACGAGAAGATCTCGGATTTCTGTTCGAGAAGCGAAAAAAATGAAGTGCTTTCGCCTAACATCCTTTGGGGTAGTTCCTAAAGTGGGAAAGAGACAAAGACGCGATGGTGCGAAAATTCACAACAAAGTTCATATAGGATTTGTTAATCATTTCTCCACACAATCACGTCTTTACCTTTTCCTCACAATCAAAAAGCCCTTTCAAGAGATGCTCATGTGGAAAATGAAGATGGAATTCTTCAATGGAGAACAATTTCATGTTTTTCCTGTTAGTTTTATGGTCTCAGTCCATTAAGATTGATGTAATAAATTGATTAATTTCTTTATTTATCAATATATTCATGTTATCATTTCATGAGATGAATAATGTTTATTACTTAAATGCACATAACTAATACGAATGACATGATGGTTCATGAAATGAACCGGAGTTCATAAGTATACTAGATGCAATACATGTCTATGGATGAGATCCACATGCGGGAGACACGTATAGCAAATCTTATACTTGAATATCTTCACAACCAGTGATGAGATTGGACATCTCATCTGACAAGGTTGCAATACTTTGATTACTATGAGATAGTGTGATTTGTCTCGATCATCAAAATGTAAGATTCTAGATCATAGTGCCGGTACATTGGATGTATTGAAGGACTATGAGAAGCACCTTAAGAACACTGGCTTTACTTTAAGGTCTGCTCTCATAGTTCCCTAGCAATAGGCTGTCAACCCTAAGACATTTATGAACTCAAGTTTCTATCTATTCATTTGCTTTGAGTCACCAATGAGTAAGGCCAACTGTAGGTCAACACCTTGGTGTCTTGGGTACATGGTAGTAGGATCGTGGGAATAATTAATGGTCAAGATGGAATCTATCTCTATTATCCCCTTGTGCCAATTAATGGATTTATCATTGGTAAGTGTACACCCATCTCAATTAAAAGTTAATTGGATGGTACTGGTGATTACTATAATTAATTGGGTTTCAAGGATAATAAGATATGGGTCAAAATTGGTGGGACAGTTTGTCCAATTGATCTATGGATAATGATAGAGGGGCCCACTTGTAGTAATAGGGAAGTTAAGGGTCTTCATGTAATTTATTCTTAAGACTGGAGTTCAGTTGCATTTATATAGTGGAGCTATTTGCAATTAACTGTGGGCCCGGATTGTACATGAGATGTGGGGTCGCGGTGTCCCAGTTGGAGCCAACTTTCTATGGAATCCCTAGTGGTCCCTACGCTAGCCCAAGATTGGATCTTTACTAATTCTATTTGAACTCAAAAAGGAAAAATACTATTTCTATTTGAAGTGAGACTTATAATAGTGGTAATAGTAGAGCAAAGGGTTACTAAGTGTAATGGAAGTTGGACTTCTAATTATACACTAAGGGAGAATGTTGAAAAGATATAAAAGGAAGAGAATGGAGCACCCTTGGACGTCCATGCACAATTCCTTCTAGGGATTCACGCCCATCCCCCCCCCCCCCCCCAAAGTGCAAGAGTTGCACTACTCTCTTCTAGTTCCCTTCTAATTTCCTTAGTGATTCTAGAAAGACTTTCTCTTGGAGATTCCACCATTTCTCTTGAGGAAAGAGATTTGAAGCGGGTCATAGCGTGGAAGACGATTGGGCATTGGAGATTCTGATCTTAGAAGAGCTCTTCATCAAAGAGTTGAATCAAGTTTCCATTAGAGCACAACCAAGCTCCATAGGTATTTTCTACTCCTTGTATGTTGTGGGATTTCGTAGTTGCATGTTTAGTGTTGTTTCTATCCTTTTGATAGGTTTGTTTGTTGATCATGATGGCTGAATTTGAGGACATGCATCCTGGATTGGGTTTTGATGGCTTTTTGATAGGTGTTCATCACTTCTAGTTGGTGAAAAGTTTTTGAAACCTATCTAAGAGGTCCACCTACTTCCAACATTTCCCATGTTAAATTTTCATGATCTTCATTTCTAGTGGTCAAAGTGTTTTCCACAACTTCCGTAGAAAGTGAATTTGGACACAGAATGTGAAGAACCGCTTTTCTAATGTCTTACACAAGACACAGGGATGTATTTTACTGTGGAAGATTTTAGCGCTGCATCAAACAATACACTATTGAAGTCTTCAATTCCCATTTTCTGCATAAAATGAAATCACTATTGAAACAAAATTGTGTAGAAAAGTGTTCCCACAAACATGCCCTCAAGACTTGTTTGTGCGTTTCCATTGGGGAGAAGAATACTGCATTCCTACTTCTCCCATTGGAAATCAAAATCCTCTCTATCGAGGAAAATTGGTTCATTTGTTTTTTTTCTCCTGCATGGACAAGCAGAACAGTTTTCCTCTCGACGCACCCCTAGGGTTTGTTCATTTTAAGCTTGACATTTGATGATGGTAGTTCACTGAAAAAATACAGAGGAATCCTCTCTGCAGAATCCATTGCTCATGGAGCTCCCCTCATAGGTTCCCAAAGGAAAGTATGAATGTAAAATAATTAACTCTCATAATGTTGTTGAAGAAAAAAAAATTAATTATCTGACCATAGAACGCCGCTACCTCCTTGATTTTCCTCTTTTAGTAGTTATATCGATATTCATGATTTTTCAATTCCTTTATACTTCTTTCTCATCTTGCATCCTCTTCTTTTGAAATGAACTGGAAGCACTTCGTACTATGGTGTGTATGTTTTTTTTAAGACATACCATGATTGACTGGTTGGTTTTTTTACTAGGGTCCACATCATAATATTAGTTGTCTTCTCTTTTTACATGGATGGATTCATTAAAATTCCCAAAAAACCTAAGCATCATCTTTTCTTTCCCGCAACAGTCGGACTCTGCTATTCAGCTTGGGGAATCATGCTGCTCTGACATTCTCTCCGATATTGAAGGGTTTAAGAAACCAGTGGTATGATAATATTTCATTTATTCATTGTCTTTGACATTTTTTTCCAACACAATGCAGTCACCCACTTATAGTTATATTTTACATCAAATTGAATGCTTATGAGTATGAAGGGTTCTGTAAGTAGGATATTGTATTAAGATTTGAACTAATGTCAAACAGAGAATTTCATCTTGTTCAAATGAAAAACCTAATCCCAAGGGAAAATTTTTGCGCTCAGGCAACTTGCTGCTCTAAATCTCTAGGTTTTAAGGCCACCAAAAGGAACACTCCACGTCCTAAAATAAATGCCCTGGAGCTATGATTCTCACTAGCACACATGTCTCATAGTTTTGACGGACAGTTTCCACACAAATAGGGTGTTTTCAGACTTGGGATAAATCTACATTGTTCATGTCAGTAAGGGTTATAGAGATTGTTTGGTAAATGCTTAAACCGTATTCAAGTTAACTCTGTTAAATGGTGATCATCCTCTTAGCAAAAAAAAATGGTGATCATCCAGACCACCATATGTTTAATTGTGTTATATGTAACATTATTTCTTATAGTCCTATAGAGCGATATAACTAATCATTATCTTCTAGATTATCTAGATTCATCATCACCATCACCAAAGTCTTGTCTCAACTATGTTGGGGTCGGCTACATGAATTCTGTTTCTCCATTCCAATCAGTAGATTATCTAAATTAAATTAGATTACTTAAGAGTAATTTCCTTCCTATATATATATATTTATATATTAGAGGAGTGGTTTAACTTGTAATGAAGGAAATTATCCATATTAATCATGTAGAAATATGTGAAAATGTGTAGAGATGTGTATTACAGAATTGTGTGCATGAGTCTAGGAATAGGGTAGAGTTGTTAGAAGATTCTAGATTAGGGTCTAGGTTATCCTCCATTGGATGAGCGACGTGTGGGCTAATCTTAGCCATTGATTTTATAGAGTAGGGCTTTGAATATGTAGCTTTCATTTAGTTGTAACAAGCAAATTTGAAGAAGATTCGATCAATAAAATATAGAAGCTCTTATTTCTCAAGTTTTCTCTCTACTTGGGTGTGAGTGTGCATTGTCTTGGGGTGAGTTTTTGTCTGAGGGTGTCGACAGGTGTCGCACGGGTAAGAATTAAGTGGATTCACTCAGCCTGTGATAGTTGGTATGAAAGCACGGTATCAGAAACCTTGTAATCACAAAACACAATACAAGAGAGTACGGCATGGTTTCACTAGATGAACTGACCCTTTGGTCTTCTAGGGATCTCACTCTCTACAACCCTTGTGGCTTATAGGGGAGCTAACTTCCTCTGTGCTCACGTATTTGTGCATAAAAATAGGAGCACAAGAAGTTGCTTGAAGTAGACTAACGTTCGTCTAACCCAATACAATGGACCATTATATGAGGATCAGCCATTAAGGAACCCTCCCATTTTTGTTTGGAAGTGAAACATGTGAAGCACTCAATTTGTGGAATGAGCAGCACCATTATACCTTGTTGAATAAATAAAAAATATTGTCTTCTAAAAGGCTAGGGCGGATAGTGAACCAGAAAACCAGAAACTTGTTTCCTGATTTTTAAAATGAACTGCCCAAGAAAACGGAATTAACGACTGTGCAACAGTGTCTATTGTTGATTTTTCATTAAATGTGATTTGTTTTCTACAATAGGAACCCGCTTCTCTACGGTTTCGGCCTAATAACCTGGGAAAGGAAAAGAAAGAACACCTGATACTCCAAGTAAGTATTCTTTTGTGAAACAATATTGCTCTCTTGGAGTCATTGATGAGGCTGCTTGTGGATGTCTTGTACACCACCCAAATACTACTGCCTGTGTTCCAGTTCCGATTCAAATGTTTGTACATTAGTTTGAATTCGAAAGAATAGGCTCCCAAAATGTGTGACCTCAACACAATGGAACAGTTTCTGCTAGAATATATCATCCCCAACTTCATACACCTCTAGCAAACAGATTTACCAAATTGTGGAGTTTGGCGGGTGTTAAGAAATCCGGTTTGTTTTGGCTGAAATTTCTGAATAATTTTGGTTCGTTTGCTCTACCAAAACAAACAAAACCTCTGTAATTATTCGTCTCAAAATTCGTTCCAATTTGTCCATTTCAATCCGAATTTTATGATTTCAGCCAATTCGTCCAATTCATCTGATTCGTTCAATTATTTGTCCCATCATGTAGGTCCAATTATTCATCCCAGCATATAGGTTGCCTTTAAATTAGAAAAAATGAAAACTGAAGAGGCTAAACATATGTTTTTAGCTTAAAAGTAAAAATAAAAATACACTTTTTGGCCATTTGGCTTAGAGAATTAAGTGGGCTCCACTATGGAGCTGCCCATCTATTAAAATCTAAATAACTATATGGGCCCTATCGCCCTAATCAAATTTTATTCCAATAAAAAATATTTTATTATAAATAAGCTAGCCAAGTTTCACTCTAATATGAAATAGCCCATCAAATATAGATTGATATATTGCATTGATTTAGTACAATAAATTAAATATATCATATATATTTTTTTCATTTTAATATATATATATATATATAATATTTTTTCCAAAATATTTCACCGAAATTTTCAAATCGGCCAAAACATTTCATTTGGAGGCCAAACCAAAATGGCATCTTAACCGAATTTTGTGAGACTGGACTTTGGCTCCAGAGCATTAAATGACACAAAGGTTAGTGATTTTTGCCCGAAGCCACCAACTACACTTTAGATTGAGGTAGAAATCAGGAATAACTGAACAGTTTGGATCCCTCATGGACTAAGTGAAGGTAACTCAGTTTTACATGTAAATGAGAGTTCATGCGTTTTGAAACCCTATTTTGTTTTGTTATTTGCCAGAACAAATTACAGGTAAATAGATTCACACTGAGTGCAGCGTGAGCAATTCAAACAGGGACTTAAGGCTAATTTGTTTCCATGAGATCCACCTTTGAATACATTTGGACCCACCCCAAGGTTTCCTTTCATTTGATTGAGCCTTGGAAACAGAAGTACCAAAAGGGGTCTATGGATTCCTATTTGGTTGAGTAATCCTCCTTTCTTCATAAAGAGGTGATGATCCTTTGAATTCCATAGACACCATGATTTTATGCAAACAAACAAGTCCTTTGTGTCTGCATTGTAGTCATTTTGTCTGAATGTAATTTCTTCAGGAAAAAAAAAAATGACAAAGCATATGCTACTGCTGCAGATTGAGGCCGATGCCCCACATACGGAAGGAGTAGCTGAACAGAATTCTTGCAGTAATTCTAGGCCTTTGCGTGAATGGTCAGTTACCAGTTATCGTGATATTCTATTTTTTCCATGTTTTCATTTGAACCCTGCTTGGTATATGTGCAGGTGCAATCTGAATAGAATGTTTTCAGTGCAATATGCCATTGTAACACTTTATGCAAGATTTGTCTCATCTATCATGTGGGCCCACTGTGAGCACGTCCTGCTCCAAAAAAGGGGCTGGTTTTACGGAGCATTTGGTTCATTTAAATTATATTTGAATTATTTGTCTAAACCATCTATTTTCTTGTTAATATATGGCCAGCTGATAATTGCAGTTGCCTGAATTTTGGGATCAAGACATGTCACAGTGGGATGCACCTAATACATTTTTCAATCTTTGCAGTCATGTGTCAAGTGCCTTGTGTACTAGTGAACAAGATAATGTCTTTTGCATTTGGCTGTCTTCTTATGACCTTACTTTCTGCCCTTCCACAGTGAATCTGGGAGTGGCATTATGTTCTATGCAGTTCTGGTAAGATTAAACTTGAGTGTAGGCTATATTTTATCCTTATCTGCAGGGTTGAATGTTTTATTAGAAAACTAACATTAGATCTTAAGATACTCCCACCCTTCTGCATTCGGTGAACTTGTATCGAAGCCATGGTTACTGGAATGGAAACAATGAGTGTGGGAGATGCCTTTCCATGAAAGTGTGTTTAAAAAATGAAATAACTCACCCTCCTTGGTGTTGGTTTGTTTGCATGGTGCATCAATTTGCTCCCCACATCGTGTCTTCGACACCCCCTAGATTTACCTTGTGGACATGTGTTGTGGGTCGTGCATGCACCCGGGGGATTAGTCATGTGAGGTCAAATACCATGGGATGATAATAATAATAATAATAATAATTCGATCCAACTGCATTGTAGGTGATGTGCTCAAAATAATTAACCGCAATCACACAAATTTCTATTAAGTAGATAATGGCAAATACAGGTCAATCTACATAGATTTGTAGAAACAAGATCCAAAAATCCTCAATTAGTTTTCACACAGGGTTTTTAAAACCACAATTAATCAAGGAAATAATAACTAAAATGATATCAAAGGAAATCTAAACATAAACTGATTAGAGAAAGAGAGATCAGGGTATTGGATTTCACCAAAATAGATTTAATCATTCCAAAATTACTTCATAGTCTTATCCCAACAAAACTCAATCCAATGTGCGAGCAATTTCCTTGGATTGGAAGATTTAGCTTTGAAAACCCTTTTTCTTAAAAATCCAATTCTCTAATTAGTACTTAAGACTCCCTTCACTTCCATATGTTGAAACTCTAATCACTATTTATCAAGATCAAGCACAAACCATTAAAGGAATTTTACCTAAACATGATATGTCAAGATCAAGCATAAAAAGTAAAAGACATTCCAAATAACCTTTGCAAAACCAAAAGTTGAATAACATTCATGAAGGAGAACCTATTAAATCATTAAGCATAATGAGGGAAAGACATAGAAAAATAATAAGGAACAATCTCACCGGTTTTGGTTTCCTCCTCCACCCTAATCCACGGATTAGCCAAGCATTGTAGAACAAACAATGCTTAGGAAGCAAATCTCCATTATTGAAAGCCTTCAAAGTTGTCTATTACACCATTCAATCTCCACCTTCACTTTCTAACAATGATTAAAGAAAAATAATCTTTTAGAGCAAAAGAGTGCCTCCCCTTAAAAAAAAAAATACAAGCAGGAAAAGAAAGAGAAATCACTCAAATTCGTCATCCCTCATATCCCTCCAATTGACAGCCTGTTTTGATCCCCAAAACATTAGAATTGGGAGATCCTCGTGGTACATGATATTCCTCTCCTTTGAGTCCTCTTTCCAACCGCATCTGACCTTGCTTAATCGGAATCTTAAGTCACAAGTTATGAACAAAATAGTAAAGCTTGCACAAGATGGCTACAATTCCGAAAATCTTCTTTCCTTCATAATTTGATCACTTACTAAACAACAACATTCTTATTGATGTCCAAGAGATTCCTTCCCTTTCTTGTAAAGTTTATTTCTAATTTTTAGCAACCATTAGCAGGCATTAGATATGGTGGGGGCCACCAAATTCGGTCTTAAAAAATAAAAATAAAAATTGATTGTGCCGAGTCTTGAACTCATGACCTCTAACTTGAAATTCCGGCTCTCCTCCAACAAGCCTATATGCTCTTTGTGTATAACTTTTCTCAAATAGGGTTTTAAATTTAAATCTCTCCAAATTAAGCTCAAATATGCTCAGCTCCTTATAATTCCTGCATAATAAGAAAAAGGCTATAATTAGAACATTTATGACAAAATAAACCATTAGCAAATTCAAATAAAAGGTAAGTTATTAATATTATGCCATGCATATCGGTAGGCCTCAATGTCTGCAAAAGGAGACTCAACAATAGGCCCGCAGTTGGACATATAAGAAATGAGAGAGAAAAGGAAGAGAGATTTGATGAGCACTGTGTGTCAATGAGAGAACAAGACCGTTTCCTTCATAGTGGAGTTTACAGAGAGGTACAAATCAAGGCAAACTAGATTTGTTTACAAGTTCAAGGAGACTTTCGTTTGGATCAGTCGAGGGGGCATGATAGCTACCTTCAAAAGCAATCCCACACAACCAATATTGGATGGTTAACTCCAAATGCATCTATCGCTGTTTGTTACACCCCAATCCAATTTAATCGCGTTTAACACTAATTAAGTGTGCTTTATTAAATTTAATCTTGTTTAGTTGTTAGTTAAGTTGTTATGACCTTAGTTAGTATGGATTAGGCTACTGTTTAGACCTTGGGTTTTTAGATTGGTAATTTGGACCCGTCTTGACTCAGTTAGGTAGAGCCAAGGTCTTTTTCGTAACTTTAGATTTTATGAATTGTCATCATATGCATGTCATCTTGGCGTCATCGCGTGTATCTCGATCAATACGTCAATTTTTGTATTTGACACTCTTTCATTAGACAATCCACCAAATGGCTTAAAATGAAAATGTGTGAAACCAATAGGGTTTCTTTATAAACCTGTAGAAATAACCCTCTTAAACAACCATCGTCAAAATCTGATTCGGTCCTTCTTCATTTCAAGAGAAAAGCTCTCTTCTTCTTAAACCTTTCCTTCCATTTCTCTCTCTCTCTCTCTCTCTCTCTCTCTCTCATCTCAATCCCCAAAGAGGTTCCTTGCGTGTGTAATTGGAGGGGAGTTTTGGGCTCTCCATCACCTTCTGTCCTTCTCTACCTCTACATAACATTGGTTTGGAAAGAGCTTCTTCCTCAAATCTTCCATTAGCTTCCTTTTGGTAAGAACCCAACTTCATCTTAGTGATTAATGGAGTCATGAAGACCCATTTCCCTTACATGATTCTTACTAGCATTTCCATATGGATTCACTGTTAGGCCTCATAAATTGGGGATTTCTTGTCATTGAACCAAACAAGAGGAAAGAGGGTTTATAAGCTTCAATCAAAGGCAAGTATAAGTAAATATTGATCTATGCATGAAGTAATTTTGATTGAATAATAAGATTTCTTGAGTTTAATTCTAGTCTCTAGTTAGATTATATGAATGGAATGGGTTTCATTTAGCATGGATTAATGAAAATGAAATGAATAGTTATGCATATTGTTTATCTTTGATTGAATGATGAAATGTATCATGTTGTAAAATCCTAGCTTCTTGTATGATGGTTTCATGGAAACTGTAAGGTGGGTTTTCATTGTGAAAGTTTTTAAATGATGGAATGGTAATGTACAAATGAGATGTGGACTTGTGGGAGCAAGGAGGCTCTGCTGTACAAATCATGGCTTGAAACAAGCTTTAGAGATGAAGGAGGAAGCCTAAAACAGCATACTTGGCTAACAAACAACGGCCCAGCCTGAATCAACGTGTGCAAGGGCACGGACCACATAGTGGCCAGGTGCGGGTTTGAGCCACATTGGGACCCTGTTAATCCTTCCATGATGTTAGTGCCTTCTCTAAGGGTTTGAAATCCATACCTAAGTAGATCTAGGATGATTAGGAGGAATGTTTATTGAATCAATAGGAGCCTTGGATATGGAAAAGACCTTGTGGGCCTGTAGGATGGGACCTTGAACCATTACCATGCCCGCCGGAAACTTATAATCGTGTGAAGGAAAACTTAGGAGGCTGCAATCACTTCACATATATATGTTATCCATTCAGTCCATCATCTTGCCATGGGTGTTGGTTTATGGTGAATCCGGTGTACATCTAAACTACATTGTGACACCAACAGGAATAGAACTGTACATTGAATTTTCCTTAAAGCTATATCGAATGGAATGGTGAGGGACGGTGAATAATGAAATAGTGATGGATAATAAGATAGCTTGATCCATTAGATAAACTGTACCTGCCGCAGGAATAGCTCCAGTAATGATATCACATGTTTGTATATCCTTGCTGCTATGTCTAATTGCATGTTTCTTTTCGTTGTGATATAATGATTACTCAATTATTACTATGTACTAAGTAGAAAGGAAAATTGATCAAGTATATAAGTCAACTGGAAATGATCATAAATGAATGGAATGGAAATAAGAGTAGATTCCTTCTCCGAATGAGAAGATGAGATTCCTTGTATAAGTAAGAAGATGTGATTCCCTTTCCAAGAAAAAGGATGTGATGCCTTCTCTGAATGGGAAGATGAGAATGAGTTAGTATTTGATTTGATTAGTATCTATGATGTTTCTTTATGCATGAGTATTCAATGATGTGTATTATTGTTTAGCCGAGTGCTAATGATTCCCTTATCTTTTATCTATCAATAATGGAACTTCGAGACTGCATGTATTAATTACTAATTGCTTATCCTTGCTGAATGGTCATATTCACAACGTTACCATTGGTGTCACATACTCAAGTGCAACTTCCTCCTGGACTAGAGGAGTGGACGGCCGAGGGGGCCGTATAGTGGTCGTCTCCGGAGAGCGTTATATAATGCACTTTTTGGGTTGTGTTTTGGAAAAGTAACTTAAACTCAATAAGGATAGTGTAAATCATTTTGGAATTGTAAATAACCTTTTGGGAATATTTTGTATGAATCTTGTTAAGTCAGGTAGGGTATGTTTGGTGGTCCCTACTTAATAGTTACTTAATAGTAAGGATGTCATCTTTGTTTAAATATATGTGAATGTAAAGGGACTGATCATGGATTGATACTTATTAATTAGAATTTTGTAGATGCTTCCGCATTAAATGTACATGGACAGGTGTTAGAGAACAAGTCCAATATGTGGAGAAATGGAATTTTATCCCTTGTGAATTCGCACTAGACCCGAGACAGGTGCGGATCTTACGAGAGAATGCATGTCACACCTCAGGGATTACCCCTGGCCAGGGAATCTTGGGACCAGGATGTGACATACGTATAGTATGGTATCAGAGCATGAGAAGTCTTTCTAACAGACTTAGAAACTAGTAGGAACGCGGTGAGGATTACGATAGAATTAATAAGAATGTTAATATCTTGACCTTAGTTGATTGTCTAGTTATTGTTTAAATTAAGGTGGGGGTTAGAGTTGTCAGTTCTAACCTAAAATTGAATTTCTTTTACAGATAGATGGCATTAGGCTCAGGAAGTGGAAACAATGAGTTGAATGACGACAATCCGCCATTCGTTGTGGTAGAACATGATACCCCTCCAAGCATGGATGCTCGTATGATGATGTTGATGGAGCAGATGGCAAAGACCAATGAAAACATAGTTGCGATAATGGCAAGACAAGATCCAGGACAAGGACAGCCAAATTCGTGGACTCAAGTAATCTTCCAATCTAAAGACAAAGACCCAAATGCCTTGTATGAGAAGTTTTGAAAAAGGGGAGCCACGAAATTTTATGGAAATGAAGATGCAATAAAAGCAGATGAAGGGCTCGATCACATTGGTGATGTGTTTGAAATTGTTGTATGTGATAACAAGCAACAAGTAGTACTTACCGCTTCAATGCTTCAAGGTATAGACAATGATTGATGGAAAAGTGTGAGGAACTCTTTCAAAGAAATGCCAAATACTACAATCTGGGTTTCCTTAAAGAAACAACTTTGCAGGAAGTTCATACCTGATCATGTGCGAAGAAAGAAGCAGAATGAATTCCTAATCTTGCAACAAAATCAAATGACGATGGCAGTCTATGTACACACCTTTTTCCAATTGTCCAAGTATGCTAAAGATTTGATCAACACTGAAGAAAAGAAGGTGGACAGGTTTATTGATGGCATGAACCCCACATATGTGGAGCATGTGGTGGCATTTAGAAGGCTGGATACATTTGATGATGCGGTGGATAGGGCATTTTCAGCGGAAGAAGTAGCTTTAAAGAAAAGGGCCATAGATCCAAAACGAAGTTTATCTTCTTACAGCAAGGGGCATCAACAAAAGAAAATGAAGGGTGTGGCTAGTGGCTTTGGACAACCTAAGTGTGACACCTATGGGAAGGGGCATAAGACGGAGACGTGCTGGAAGAACACAGGAGCATGCCTCATTTGTGGTTCTATGGAGCATTTAAATGCATTTTGCCCGAGATCTAGACAGGGTGACAAAGCTCCACAACAACAACCACCATGATAGGCACAAGCAGCGCTCCCATCTCCGCCGCAATGCTTAGCCTTACCATCACCACCAATCCGACAACAACAGCCACAGGGGAGACAGGGACAACAAAGACAGCAACAGCCCAGGCAGCGACCGCAACAAGCAGGAAGGGTCTATGCAATGGACCACGAGCAAGCCGAAGCGGGCGGAAACATAGTTGAAGGTATTATTTCCGTTTGTGATAACGGGGGCTACACATTCATTTGTGGCATCCCAGTTTGCTTGCGATCTTCAGCAACCGCTTGAGTTGCTACCTTACATCTTAGTGGTGACTATCTCCGTTGGTAAGAGAGTAGCGTGTTATAACTACTACCCTCAATGTAGTGTTCAGATCGGTGAGTTGCAGATGCCAGCGGATTTGATCGTCTTTGGAATGCATGATTTTGATATAGTCCTTGGTATGGATTGGCTTACGAAATACCGGGCTTGTGTGGATTATTTCCACAAGACCATCACCTTCAAGGTAGATGAACCCAGTTTGAATGTGATATTCGAGGGCATCCGGAAGCAGAAAACCAGCACATGATTAGTCTCAGCCCTTGATGCTGAAAAGTTACTCAAGAACGGCTGTGAGGGCTATTTTGCCTTTATTTTTGAAAAGAAACCTCCTAAGAAACTAGAAGAGATTCCAGTGGTGTGTGAATCCCCAAACGTATTTCTAGATGTAATTCCAAGATTGCCTCCATCTAGAGAGGTGGACTTTCCTATCGAGCTAGTGCCGGGTACCGCTCCGATATCCAAGGCACCGTATAGAATGGCTCCCACAGAACTCCACAAATTGAAGAAGCAGTTACAAGACTTGCTAGATAAAGGATTCTTATGTCCTAGTGTGTCTCCTTGGGGAGCCTTGGGGGTGTTTGTAAGGAAGAAGGATGGCACCCTTCGGATTTGTATATATTACTGGCAGATTAATCAAGTGACGATAAAGAACAAATATCCATTGCCTCGAATAAATAAATTTTTTGATCAGCTTCAGGGTGCAGCGTTTGTCTCCAAGATTGACCTTAGGTCTGGATATCATCGGTTGAGAGTTCAGGATCAGGACATACAGAAAACAGCCTTTCGGACAAGGTATAGACGTTATGAATTTCTTGTGATGCCTTTTGGCCCAACCAATGCACTTGCTGTGTTTATGGCGTTGATGAATAGGGTATTCGCTCGTTACTTGGATCAATTCATTGTACTCTTCATAGATGATATTTTGATTTACTATAAGTCTATAGAAGAGCATGCAGATCATTTGAGGACCTCACTTCAGTTGTTGAGGATTCATCAATTGTATGCCAAGTTGGAAAAATGTGACTTTTGGCTAGAGCAGATTACATTTTTGGGACACATTATTACCCGTGATGGTTTAGCAGTTGACCCAGCTAGAGTAGAAGCAATTATAAATTGGCAAAGCCCGAAAACAGTGGCGAAGATTAGAAGCTTTTTGGGACTCGCAGGTTATTACTGCTGATTCGTGAAATATTTTTCAAAGATCTCAGCTCCGTTAACTAGGTTGACTCGGAAAGATGTACCCTTTGTGTGGACAGAGGTGTGTGAAATTGATTTTTAGACCCTGAAGGAGAAATTAACCACAGCCCCAATACTGTCCTTACCTAAAGATAGTGGAGGTTTTGTGATATATTCTGATGCATCTAAAGTTGGCTTGGGATGTGTGCTTATGCAGAATGGCAAGGTGATTGCTTACGGATCTAGACAGCTAAAGGAACATGAAAAAAGTTATGCCACACTTGATCTCGAATTAGCAACTATTGTATTTGCTTTGAAGTTATGGAGACATTATCTTTATGTGGAACAATTTCAAGTACATTCAGATCATCGCAGTCTCCAGTTTTTATTCTCACAGCAAGCTATTAACATGAGCGTCAGTGGCTAGAGTTTATTAAAGATTATGACTTTCCAATCAAATATATTCCTGGGAAGGAAATGTAGTAGCCGATGCTTTAAGCAGGAAGTCATATGATTTGGCAGCCTTATATAACGAATGGTTTTCACTGGATGCTTTCAAGGAGTTAGATGTGGAAGTTAAATTGGTGAGTGATAACGTTATGCTTGCAGCCATGTCAGTTGTTGAATCGACACTGATCAAGGAGATCAAGGATAAGCAGTTTGAAGATCCTAATTTGACAAATATACAAGATAATATCACAGACAAACTTGATTTTCAGTTGGTTGACGGAATCTTGTATTTCAAGGATAGATTGTGCGATCCCGCAATAAAGAACATGACGGAAGCAATAATGACCGACGCACATCATGCCAAGTATTCCATGCATCTTGGAAGTACCAAGATGTACAGAAATCTCAAAGGCAGGTTTTGATGGAATAATATGAAGAGAGAAATTGCTAAATTTGTGTCCAAATGCTATACTTGGTTGAGGGTGAAGTATGAACATCGGAAACCTCCATGGTTATTACATCGCCTACATATTCCCTAGTGGAAATGGGAACATATCTCCATGGATTTTGTTTCAGGATTACTGGTGACAAGTAAGAGACACAATGCAATTTGAGTGATTGTTGACCACTTGACAAAGTCAACACATTTTATCCCATTCAAGAAGGGCATGAAGTTCAATGAAATGGCTAAAATCTTCATCAAGGAAGTAACCAGACTGCATGGTACTCCAGTTTCTAAAGTGTCCAACAGAGATAGTAGTAATGTATCTTCATTTTGGCAAGCATTTCAAAAGTCTATGGGCACTCAACTCAGTTTCTACACCGCTTATCATCCTCAGACGGACGGACAATTCGAGCGCACAATTCAAACGTTGGAGGATATGCTTTGTGCCAGTGTTCTTGACTTTGGTGGTGAGTGGGATGAGCACTTGGTGTTGTGTGAGTTTGCGTTCAATAATAGTTACCATTCGGCTATCAATATGGCCCCATTTGAAGCACTCTATAGTTGTCAATGCAGGAGCCCCGTTTGTTAGGAATATGTTGGCACACAGAGTTTTCATGGACCTACAATTATAACATAAACAGCGGAGAAAGTTCATAAGGTGCGAGAAAGGTTAAAGATCGCTCAATCCAAACGAAAGAGTTATGCAAATACTCGCAGAAGGAAGTTGAAATTTCAGATTGGTGATTGGGTATTCTTGAAAACCTCTCCTATGAAGGGCACGATTCAGTTTGGACAAAAAGGCAAACTCTGACTTAGATATGTGGGACCATTTGAAATCAAAAGCCGGATCGGAGATGTAGCTTACCGGTTGAATCTTCCACTAGAATTCTCAGGAGTACACGATGTTTTTCATGTATCTATGCTTCACAAATACGTGAGAGATCCATCACATGTCATTCATTACGATGACGTGCAAATTAGATCTAACGCGACATACTTTGAGCGTCCGCTCTGTATTATTGATGTGAAGGAACAAGTCTTGTGGATTAGGACTATATGATGGGTCAAATTGCTTTGGGATCACCACGGACCGGAGGAAGCGACATGGGAACTTGAGGAGCTAGTGGCTCGTAAATATCTAGAATTATTCACTCAGGTATGTTTTATTCGGAGGACCGAATGATTCCTAAGGTGAGGGGAAATGTTACGCCCTAATCCAATTTAATCGCATTTAACACTACTTAAGTGTGCTTTATTAAATTTAATCTTGTTTAGTTGTTAGTTAAGTTGTTATGACCTTAGTTATTATGGATCAGGCTATTGATTAGACCTTGGGTTTTTAGATTGGTAATTTGGACCCGACTTGGCTCGGTTAGGTAGAGCCAAGGGCTTTTTCATAATTTTAGATTTTACGAATTGTCATCATATGCATGTCATCTTGGCGTCATTGCATGTATCTCGATGAATACGTCAATTTTCGTATTTGACACTCTTTCATTAGACCTAAATTTGGTTAAGCAGTCCACCAAATGGCTTAAAATGAAAATGTGTGAAACCAGTTGGGTGTCTTTATAAACCTGTAGAAAATAACCCTTTTAAACAACCATCCTCAAAATCTGATTCGGTCCTTCTCCATTTCATGAGAAAAGCTCTCTTCTTCTTAAACCTTTCCTTCCATTTCTCCTCTTTCTCTCATCTCAATCCGCAAAAAGATTCCTTAGATGTGTAATTGGAGGGGAGTTTTGGGCTCTCCATCACCTTCTCTACCTCTACATAACATTGGTTTGGAAAGAGCTCTCTTCTTCTTAAACCTTTCCTTCCATTTCTCCTCTCTCTCTCATCTCAATCCACAAAGAGATTCCTTACATGTGTAATTGGAGGGGAGTTCTCCATCACCTTCTCTACCTCTACATAACATTGGTTTGGAAAGAGCTTCTTCCTCAAATCTTCCATTAGCTTCCTTTTGGAAGAACCCAACTTCATCTTAGTGATTGAGTTGTAATGGAGTCATGGAGATCCATTTCCCTTGCATGCATGCATTCTTACTAGCATTTCCATATGGATTCATTGTTAGGGCTCATAAATTGGGGATTTCTTGTCATTGAAGCAAACAAGAGGAAAGAGGGTTTATAAGCTTCAATCAAAGGCAAGTATAAGTAAATATTGATCTATGCATGTAGTAATTTTGATTGAATAATAAGATTTCTCTTGAATTTAATTCTAGTATCAAGTTAGATTATATGAATGGAATGGGTTTCACTTAGCATGGATTAATGGAAATGAAATGAATAGTTATGCATATTGTTTATCTTTGGTTGAACGATGAAATGTATCAAGTTGTAAAATCCTAGCCTCTTGTATGATGATTTCATGAAAACTGTAAAGTGGGTTTTCATTCTGAAAGTTTTTAAATGATGGAATGGTGATGTACAAATGAGATGTGGTCTTGTGGGTGCAAGGAGGCTCTACTGTACAAATCATGGCTGAAACAAGCTTTAGAGATGAAGGAGGAAGCCTAAAACAGGGTACTTGGCTAACAAACAACATCCCAGCCTGAATCAACATGTGCAGGGGCATGGACCACATGGTGGCCAGGCGCGGGTTTGAGCCGCATTGGGACCCTATTAATCCTTCCATGATGTTAGTGCCTTCTATAAGGGTCTGAAATCCATACCTAAGTAGATCTAGGGTGATTAGCAGGAATGTTTATTGAATCAATAGGAGCCTTGGATATGGAAAAGACCTTGTGGGACTGTAGGATGGGACCTTGAACCATTACCATTGCCACCGGAAACTTATAATCGTGTGGGGGAAACCATTGGAGGCTGCAATCTCTTCACATATATATGTTATCCATTCGGTCCATTATCTTGCCATGGGTGTTGGGTTTATGGCGAATCCGATGTACATCTAAACTACATTGTGACACCAACAGGAATGGAACTGCTATACATTGAATTTTCCTTAAAGCTATATCGAATGGGACGTTGAGGGACGGTGAATAATGAAATAGTGATGGATAATAAGATAGCTTGAACCATTAGATAAATTGTACCTGCCACAGGAACAACTCCATTAATGATATCAAATGTTTGTATATCCTTGCTGCTATGTCTAATTGCATGTTTCTTTTCGTTGTGATATAATGATTACTCAATTATTACTATGTACTAAGTAGAAAGGAAAATTGATCAAGTATATAAGTCAACTAGAAATGATAATAAATGAATGGAATCGAAATAAGAGTAGATTCCTTCTCCGAATGAGAAGATGAGATTCCTTATATAAGTAAGAAGATGTAATTCCCTTTCCAAGCGAAAGGATGTGATGCCTTCTCTGAATGGGAAGATGAGAATGAGTTAGTATTTGATTTAATTAGTATCTATGATGTTTCTTTATGCATGAGTATTCAATGATGTGTATTATTGTTTAGCTGAGTGCTAATGATTCCCTTATCTTTTATCTGTCAATAATGGAACTTCGAGACTACATGTATTAATTACTAATTGCTTATCCTTACTGAATGGTCATATTCACAACGTTACCATTGGTGTCACATACTCAGGTGCAACTGTTGGAAAAATGGTTAGAGAACCCATTATTTTGGTCATCTTTGAGGCAAAATAAAAGTGGGACCCACTTATCTTTTTTAAGTGGGAATACATGGGAATGTAATCTACTCCATGAGTAGATTAAGGACATGTATTGGGTTGCTCTAATCCATTAAGGAGTGAATGAGAAATTGCCTCCTAAACACCACTACTTGAACATGTTAAACATGGAAAAAAAAGGAAGTGGTGAACTTGCTTCCCACATTGCTTGGGAGCAAAACATTCTTTGGGTATAAATATGTTTACCTTGGTAGTAAAGGATGAGCTCCAAGGGGCTTTCCACTTTTGTGGATAAGGGAGGACCTAGACCAAGGTGGGGTCACCACCACACACGTGCGCCCCACCCCGCCCCGCCCCGGGCTGGGCCGAGGCTTGGGCTTGGGCTTCACGCGCGAGTTGGGCCTGGCTCGGCCCACTACCCATTTATTAATTTTGGAGAAATTTTATTTAAAATTTCTTTTTGCAAATGGGGTGTGTCCAAATGTGCCCATTCGCATCTGAAAGAGTGTGTCCAAAGAAGAGAAACATCTGTTCAGTGAACAATCACTGTACTGAACAAATGCAACCCCATGAACATTCTTGTAGCATGCTATAAACATGCATCATCTCGTTCATGCTGTTTTGATAATTATATTTTCGCTGCTGCTGCACTTGCATTGGGTCATCATTTAGAGTCAAGAAGAGAGAGTCCTACTGCACTTATTGGTTCGATTGTCACACAGTTTGTTGTGCTGCTACTGTGTGTATGATCATTGTATCCTGGGAGACAGGACACCACTGGAGACTCATTAGCACCATTGTGGGGGCGAATTTTGTCTTAAGGACATAGTGTTAAACACTAGCCTTGATCAACTGCTGATTTCTGAATCTAATAACTTCAACAACAGAGTACTGTTATTCTGCCTTCAAACAGTAAGTGCATTTACTTTACAAGATTATTTCATTGCTGTTGTTCTATTCTTTCTTTGTAAATCTGTTTCCTAAAATATTGAATTACTTCTGTAAGTACTCAGTTTAACAATCTTAAGACAAAATTCTAGTTTTCTGAGTACACTTTGTTATCAGTTTTACTTCAGTATTTTTTTTATTTCGGTTTATGTCAGTTTTACTACTGGTTTCTAATTCTCCTGTTTCGAAAACTAGTATTGTAAAACCAAGTTTCTTCATTATATATAATTGGTTACAGAACTTCAGTTTGTTCTGTAGTTTGCTTTCTATTTGCCTCTGTCTTCAGTAACCTGTAATTGGTTACCATATAGTCTGAGTTTTCTTTTACAGTACTGTTAGTTTATAAGTCTGCAATATACTCTGTGTTTATTTTATTTCTGTTCTGTTAAACAGTAATGGGTATTGAGAAGAATACTCCAGTCACTACCCCTACCCCTGTTATGGTGAACCATGGGGAGAAACCTGAAAAGTTCAACGGTACCGAGTTCAAGAGATGGCAACAGAAAATGTTGTTTTATCTCACTACCCTGAACTTGGCTAGGTTCCTCCATGAAGAAGCTCTTGTTTTGAAAGAAGATGAGACAGATAAGCAAGTAGTTGCTGCTGTAAAAGCTTGAAAGCATGCTGACTTCCTCTGTCGTAATTACATTATCAATGGACTAGACAACATATTATATAATGTGTACTGTTCATTGAAGACTGCTAAGGAATTATGTGATTCACTTGATAAAAAGTACAAGACTGAATATGCCGGAATGAAGAAATTAGTTGTTGGCAGATTCCTTGACTACAAGATGATCGATTCCAAGGCAGTAATCAATCAAGTTCAGGAACTTCAAGTAATTCTCCATAAAATTCATGCAGAAGGAATGTCTCTTAGTGAGTCTTTCCAAGTGGCAGCAATCATTGAAAAATTGCCACCACTTTGGAAGGATTTTAAGAACTACCTTAAGCATAAGCGAAAGGAGATGAAACTTGAAGACTTGATTGTCAGATTGAGGATAGAGGAAGACAATTGTGCATCTGAAAAGAAAGCATGAAAAACATTCACCGAAGCTAAGGTAAATGTGGTGGAACATGGGCAAAATCCCAAAAAGAGGAAGAACAGTCCCAATGGTCCAAAACAAGGTCCCAATGACAACAAGAAGTTCAAAGGGAAATGCTATGTGTGCGACAAACCGGGCCACCATGCTAAGGACTATCGTAAGTGAAAGGACCAAGGCAATGCAAGTAAGAAACCAACGCAGGCCAACATGACAGAATTGGACACTCTCTCCATTGATGTTTCAGACATCAATCTTTCTGCTGTGGTTTCAGAAGTCGATCTGGTTAGCAATACTAGAGAATGGTGGGTGGACACTGGGGTCACTTGACATGTCTGCTCCAACAAAGAGATGTTCTCAACTTATCATGCTTCTAACGGAGAACAACTCTTCATGGGCAACTCTGCCACCTCTAAGGTTGAATGCCAAGGACAGGTGGTTCTAAAAATGACTTCTGAAAAGGAACTCACCCTCAACAATGTGCTGCATGTACCTGACATTCGTAAGAATTTGGTATCAGGCTCATTACTGAGTAAGAAGGGCTTCAAACTTGTATTTGAGTATGACAAATTTGTTCTCACTAAGTCTGGCATGTACGTGGGAAAGGGATACATGAGCAATGGGCTCTTCAAAATGAATGTAATGACAATTGTACTTAATAAGAAAAATTCTTCTGCTTATATGCTTGAGTCTTCTAATGTGTGGCATGGTAGATTAGGCCATGTTAATTATGATGCATTGCGTAGATTAGTTAACATGGAATGTTTGCCTAAATGTAGTTTTGATTCAAATATCAAATGTGAAACATGTGTAGAAGCTAAACTCACTAGAACTTCTTTTCAATCTATTGAAAGAACTTTTGAACCTCTTCAATTAATTCATTTTGATATTTGTGACCTAAAGTTTGTTCAAACTAAAGGTGGTAAGAAATATTTTCTTACATTCATTGATGACTGCACAAGATACTGTTATGTTTACTTACTGAGAAGTAAATATGAGACCTTGGAAATTCTCAAACATTACAAGAATGAGGTTGAGAATCAACTTGATAAGAAAATTAAGGTGATAAGAAGCGATAGAGGTGGTGAATATGAATCACCTTTTGGTGAATTCTGTTCACAGCATGGTATTATACACCAAACTACTACTCCTTATTCACCTAAGCAAAATGGTGTTGCTGAAAGGAAAAGCAGAACTTTAAAAGAAATGATGAATGCTATGTTAATAAGTTATGGATTACCTCAGAACTTGTGGGGGGATGCTATACTTTCCGCAAATTATATTCTCAACCGAATACCTCAAAAGAAAAATAATAAGACCCCCTACAAATTGTGGAAAGGCAGAATGCCTACTTACAAATACTTAGAAGTGTGGGGGTGTTTGGCTAAAGTGGCGGTTTCTACACCTAAAAAGGTTAAAATAGGACAAAAAATAGTTGACTGTGTATTCATTGGGTATGCTCATAATAGCAGTGCGTATCGGTTTCTAATTCACAAGTCTGAGATTCCCGATATGCATTCTAACACTATTATTGAGTCAAGGAATGCATCGTTCTTTGAACATGTATTTCCTTATAAACCCTCGCAGGAATCGAGTTCTCCTAAAAGAACTCATGATACTGCTAGTAACAGTAATCAAAACCAATAAGAGATTGATGAACCTAGACGGAGTAAGAGGGCTAGAACATCAAAAACATTTGGTTCAGATTTTTTAACATTTATGTTAGAAGATGAGCCTCAAAGCTTTAAAGCAGCGGTGTCCAATCCCGAGGCACCATATTGGAAAGAGGCAATAAATAGTGAAATAGAATCCATTTTGCAAAACTATACATGGGAACTAGTGGATCTTCCACAAGGTTGCAAAACTCTTGGATGCAAGTGGATATTCAAGAGAAAGATGAAAGCAGATGGATCAATCGAAAAGTACAAAGCCAGGCTTGTTGTTAAATGGTACAAACAAAAGGAAGGCTTGGATATTTCGACAGTTATTCACCAGTTACGAGGATAACATCCATTCGAATGTTAATTGCAATTGCTGCTATACACAATTTCGAGATACATCAAATGGATGTAAAGACAGCTTTCTTAAATGGTGAATTAGATGAGGAAATATATATGGAACAACCAGAAGGGTTTAATGTTCCAGGTCAAACTAAGAAAGTTTGTCGGCTGGTCAAATCTCTATATGGATTAAAACAAGCACCAAAGCAGTGGTATGAGAAATTTGACAGTTTGATGATGTCAAATGGGTTTAAGATCAATGACTGTGACAAATGTGTATATGTCAAGAACACTAACAATGGCTGTATCATTATTTGCCTATATGTTGATGATTTGCTGATTATGGGTAGTAATGATGATATCATTCAAGCTACCAAAAGAATGTTGAACAATAAGTTTGATGTGAAAGATTTAGGTGTTGCCGATGTCATACTAGGAATAAAGATCTCTAAATCATCGGATGGACTGATATTATCTCAATCACACTATATTGAGAAAATACTCAAGGAATATAATCAAGATAATAGCAGTCCAGCGAGAACACCCATAGATATTAGTATCCATTTATCTAAGAATAATGGAAAAGGCATATCACAACGAGAATACGGACAAATAATTGGCAGCCTAATGTATGTGATGAATTGTACTCATCCTGACATTGCATATGCTATTAGTAAATTGAGTAGATACACAAGTAACCCAGGATTAGACCACTGGAAGGCCATAGTTAGAGTTTTAAAATATTTAAAATACACCCAAAACTATGGATTGCATTACTCTAGATATCCAGCAGTACTTGAAGGATACTGTGACGCCAACTGGATATCAGATACCAATTATTCAAAGTCCACAAGTGGATATCTATTTACACTTGGGGGTGCAGCGATGTCATGGAAATCTTCTAAACAAACCTGCATTGCTAAATCCACTATGGAATCTGAGTTTATTACATTGGATAAAGCTGGCGAAGAAGCTGAATGGCTTCGTCAATTTCTAGAAGATATTCCAATGTGGTCAAAACCTGTGCCTCCTATTTGCATTCATTGCGATAGCCAATCAGCAATTGGAAGGGCACGGAGTAAAATATATAACGGTGAGTCTCAACATATTCGTCGGAGGCATAATACTGTGAGACAACTGCTCTCTAATGGAATTATGATAATTGAGTACATAAAGTCCATAGATAACATTGCAGACCCCTTTACCAAAGGTTTAGCAAGAGAGCAAGTAAACCGTTCATCAAGAGGAATGGGTTTAAAGCCTATGAATGAAAAGTCGCCATAATGGCAACCCAACCTAGTTGACTGGAGATCCCAAGATCTAGGTTCAAAGGGACAACCGAATTGTGTGTGACTTAAAGATATCACTACGGAGATAAAATTTCCTGCTCATTCCTATGATACTAATAGTGATACCTACAGTGATAACTAGGGTAAGCAAAGCTTTTAATGATTCTTATATCTTGACTTATTAGATGCGGTATAGTAGGATACTCTTAATAAGAATCACCTATGTGAGTGTGAACTGGGCCGATTCTATGAGAATAATAAGGCTAAATTCTCTAAAGCACTCATGAAACCAAGCATAGTTCAGGGCCAAAATGAACACAATCATGAGAACCAAATGTGTCTGGAAAGATTTTGTGTGAACTCTAATGTCTCGATTTACACAAAAGGCTGAGCAGTTCAAGACATCATGTTCACTGTTCAACCAGTAAATCCAATAGTATTTCATAAGGGAAGGTTTAAGGCCACAAGCTACCTTTCTCTATACAGAGAACTTCCAAATTGTACTCTCTCTCTCTCTGTGTCTGCATACATTTCATTGCTTTCGGTCAATTTCATTCATGTAGGGGATTGTTTGAAAAATGGTTAGAGAACCCATTATTTTGGTCATCTTTGAGCCAAAATAAAAGTGGGACCCACTTATCTTTTTAGGTGGGAATACATGGGAATGTAATCTACTCCATGAGTAGATTAAGAACATGTATTGGGTTGCTCTAATCCATTAAGGAGTGAATGAGAAATTGCCTTCTAAACACCCCTACTTGAACATGTTAAACATGGAAACAAAAGGAAGTGGTGAACTTGCTTCCCACATTGCTTGGGAGCAAAACATTTTTTGGGTATAAATATGTTTACCTTGGTAGTATAGAATGAGCCCCAAGGGGCATTCCACTTTTGTGGATGAGGGAAGACCTAAACCAAGGTGGGGTCACCACCACACACGCACACGCTCGCCCAGCCCTACCGGGCCAGACTGGGGCCTGGGCCTAGGCTTCACGCTCGAGTTGGGCCTAGCTCGGCCCACTACCCATCTATTATTTTTGGAGAAATTTTATTTAAAATTTCTTTTTGCAAATGGGGTATGTCCAAATGTGCCCATTCGCATCTGAAAGAGTGTGTCCAAAGAAGAAAAACATCTTTTCAATGAACAATCACTGTACTGAACAGATGCAACCCCATGAACAGACCTGTAGCATGCTATAAAGATGCATCATCTCGTTCATGCTGTTTTGATAATTACATTTTCGCTGCTACTGCACTTGCATTGAGTCATCATTCAGAGTCAAGAAGAGAGAGTCCTGCTGCACTTATTAGTTCGATTGTCACATAGTTTGTTGTGCTGCTACTGTGTGTATGATCATTGTATCCTGGGAGACAGAACGCCACTGGAGACTCATTAGCACCATTGTGGGGGCGAATTTTGTCTTAAGGACATAGTGTTAAACACTAGCCTTGATCAACTGCTGATTTCTGAATCTAATAACTTCAACAACAGAGTACTGTTATTCTGCCTTCAAACAGTAAGTGCATTTACTTTACAAGATTATTTCATTGCTGTTGTTCTATTCTTTCTTTGTAAATCTGTTTCCTAAAAAACTGAATTACTTCTGTAAGTACTCAGTTTAACAGCAACTTCCGGCCCTGGGAAGGCCCCGTAGAGCGAGGAGGAGACCGAGGCAGTTCCTCCTGGACTAGAGGAGTGGACGACTGAGGGGGCCGTATGGTGGTAGTCTCAGGAGAGCGTTATATAATGCACCTTTTGGGTTGTGTTTTGGAAAAGTAACTTAAACTCAATAAGGATAAAGTAAATCATTTTGGAATTGTAAACAACCTTTTGGGAATATTTTGTATGAATCCTGTTAAGTCAGGTAGGGTATGTTTGGTGGTCCCTACTTAATAGTTACTTAATAGTAAGGATGTCATCTTTGTTTAAATATATGCGAATGTAAAGGGACTGATCATGGATTGATACTTATTAATTAGAATGTTATAGATGCTTCCGCATTAAATGTACATGGACAGGTGTTAGAGAACAAGTCCAATATGTGGAGAAATGGAATTTTATCCCTTGTGAATTCGCACTTGACCCGAGACAGGTGTAGATCTTACCGGAGTACGCGTCACACCTCGGGGATTACCTCTGACCAGGGAATCTCAGGACCGGGATGTGACACTATTCCCAGTTGGAGACATTCTCTTTGGTACCTTGATGCAACGACACCAATATTTTGTTGGAGACAGACTCATGGGCCACATGTGGGGTCTAAGGGGGTCTAGAGATTTTCCTATTTTATTCATTGTTATTAGTTTTTAATTTTAATTGAAGAGTTGTAATTAGGGTAGTTTCTAAGTTACTTAAGTTTCCTAGCTTAATTAGTTTTCTTAGGGCCAAAGTTTCTTTTACTATTTATATGGCATTGTAGAGATCGTAATTTCGGAGTTTTGAGTTAATAGAATTTTTTCCTTATGTGGAATTTTATCATGGAGAGTTTTCTTCATCTTGAGATTGTTTCTGCAGAAACCCATCATTGTGCCATGGCACCTACGATCCAAATCCTAACCCCTAGGCGGTTATGGGTTCTTAGCATCATTGTGCCTTCTTCATGTCCTCTTCTCCTAGGTGGTTATGGGTTCTTAGCAGGCTAAGATATTGGAGATAGCCAAATTTATCCTTAAATGTCAATTATGTGTGTGTGTGAGCCTTGGTTAGTGTATGATTCAATGCCTCTCCTTTCATTTTTGGGGAAAAAACTTTCTTCCTTTCATTTTGGGGGAAAGAAATTTCTTCTTCTCTATGATTCTTGGTTTCTTCTTGGCCTTTTGGCATTTCTCTTCCCATCGGTGCAGGTGTTTTACTCTCCATGCTTTAGAGTGTGTGTGTGTGTGCGCGCGCGCGCGCGCGTGTACTAGACGTCTGGCTACTACCATTCTTGGTGGTGCGATTCTTTTTCCTTGATTTTAAATCTTTGTCTGGGTTGGTGTTGTTTTTCTCAGACTACCTGGGCAAAAGTTCACTCCTTGGATTTGTGGTTTTTTGGCCTTTGAAGGTGGTGCAGTGGGTTTCCTTCTTTCTTGTTTCAACCTTTTGGTAGAGTATCTGTTCATCCTTTGATTATTTAATTCTTCATCATCATCTTCATCATCATCAAAGCCTTGTCACAACTATGTTGGGGTCAGCTACATCAATTTTACTTCTCCATTCTAATATATCCAGAGTCAAATTCTCATATAAGTTGCACTTCTTCATATCTATTTTTACCACCTCCATCCTTACTAATTATCAAGCCAAATTAATGAAAAGAATCTCCATGTGGCATCTCATGGGTTTCAATTCTGACAGGAAAATTAATTTATTTAATTCACTAACTTAATTAAATATTATTTTTTATAATATTTGGGGTTGGTCCCTCACAATATCAAGCTTCTCATGATGCTTCTTCTTGATCCATCAACCTGTTACAATCCACCTTGTGTCCCATATCAATAATGCAGTCTTCAACTATTGATGTTCCTCAATCTACTCATCTTAATCCTGAAGCCTTAGAATGGATCATTCAGTTCAGGCTTTACCTGCAATATGATATTTTTGAGTAATGTTTCTCCTTTATATGATATTTTTGAGCAATGTTTCTCCTTTCTTGCCAACATTGTACCTCAGTTCTGGTGGGTCCAACCACATAACTGGAGTGAAGTATAATCGATTTCACAATATTCCATATATTGAATCAATAAGAATTTACTCCAAGCAAATGAAAAGATGTTCATTTTATCATTTGGTTTTCTAACAAATAATGGTTTATCTTTGTGGCATAGGAAATTAAGGACATCCAAACATTTGCACATTATACTTATGTTAAATTCTGGTTCATTTGGAAATAAAAGATTTACTTTTTCACAATTTTCTTGCTCGTTGTCACATGGGGAATTGGAAAAAACTCTTACATTTCCTATTAGCACAAGTACAATATCACTATGTTTTGATTTAGTTCTCACAGATTTTCGGACATCACTTGTCTATCTAGAGTGGGTACAAATATTTTGTTATATTTGTGGACGATTATATCCCATATTTCAGCAAGCTATTAACATGATTGAAAACTAGGATTCTATGTTCGTCAAAACATTACTTCAGCGGGAGTATATATGTCAAAGGATTTTCAGTCCTTGGTGCATAAAGGTGTTTCTTCAAAAGGCTTCTGTCCTCGTACCTCCTAGCAAAACGGGCTTAACAATTTAACATAAACATCAACACATCTTCCGAGTTGTTCACACTATTGATTGATTCAAATAGCCTCACATCCTTCTGGGTAGAAGCATGAGCAATATTGTTTACATTCTCAATCGTCAATTTCATTAGAACTTGTCCAACCAATCTACATATACCATTCTTCCTCACCATCATCCCAGCTATAGTTTACTTTGTTCTTTTGGATTTTTATGTCTTGTCATTCTACCTCCAGATGAGCAGGCTAAACTTGCTGCACAATCCATTCAGTGTTCATTTCTTGGTTATGGGGTTAGACGAAAAAAAATAAAATTGTTTGTTTTAATCCTAACACAAATTGATCATGGGTATCTTGAAATGTTGTCTTTCTAGATAGTGTTCCTTTCTTCCCTTCACTCCAGTGGCTGACCCAGGATTTTCGTTTGGGTGGGGTGGGTGATGGTCAATTAAAAACCTCAATCTTCATGTGCTTAATCGAGCAGTTGGTCCCACTCAATTGAGAAGCTTTTCAGGAATTTCTTATGGTCGGCCAGTTCTTCCCAAACCAAGAGGAACCTCAATTACCTCATCAATTGGAAAACTATTTGCTTGCCTAAAGATGAAGGTGGCCTTGGTTTAAGACGTGTCAGAGATGAATGAAGCTTGCTTGCTCAAACTTGGTTGGTTGGCCATGACATCTTCATCTATATGGGCAATTTGGTTTAGAGACAGGTACTTCAAGAATCACTCAATCTGAAACCCGAAGAACCCCAAAGCAGGCTCTTGTATATGGAAAAGCATTAGGAGGCTAGCTCCTTCATTTCAGAAAAGTTTTTCTTGGCCGGTTTGTGATGGGAAACTCATTAGTACCTGGTATGATAATTGGCTTCACAATTTTCCAATTGCTATGAGCTTTCCACAACTCAGATTATCTCAGTTCGAAACCCTCTTTGCTCTCATATTTGACCAAAATTGGGTCATTCCAAACTACATGCCAGCTCCAATTAGAGAACACTTGATAGCCGCTACTCTTCCATCTCTTCCTTAGCTACCAAGCAGAGACTCGCTCATATGGAATGGAAGCTACTCTAGCAATTTTACTATCTCGGTCGCCTGGAATCTGATTAGAACCAGAGCATCTAAAGTCCCATGGTCTAATTTCACTTGGAATAGGCTAGTTAGGCCAAGAATTTCCTGTTTGATCTGGAGGCTTCTTCACTGGAAAACGCCAACCCAAAATTGGGCAAAGATTGTTGGAGTAAGTCTTGCATCAAGGTTGCATCAAGGTGTGCTTTATGTGGGAGACACGAAGAAGGGGGTTATCTCCTCTTCTTCACTTGCTCTTTTCCCTCAAGTCTATGGAATTGGCTTCTTTCAGCTATCTCTTCCACAATATCCCATCCATTTTCAGCTTCATACATTTGGACCACTCTGGCTAAGGGAAGGAATGCATCTTCCAGGCAATGGGCAGCTCTGGTCTTCTATCATTTCATCCTTACAATTTGGAATTGTGGAAATGAGACAATATACAATGATAAGTCTTGTCTCTTTGAGCTGGGCCAAGAAACTCATATGTGAACACCTTTTAGATTCCCTATTGTCTCTCTGGAATGATGTTAGGAGGTCGTCTCTTGATCCATTGCTGATTTTTTTGGGAGTCTAGACTTTTCTAGTTGTTAAGCTCCTCTCAGTTGTCATTCTCTCCCTTTTTTTGTGTTTGTTTAGCTGGCTGTTTCCTCTTGGGGGCTAAATTTGCCCGTGTATCTTTCCTCCTTTTCTAATACATCTACCTTTTAGCAAAAAATAAAAAATAAAAAAATCCATCAAGGTTATGGGATTATCTTGAACAGTCCAGATTATCTAAGTGGGGGATGGAGTCACCGGCCAATTCATTCGTTCCTAACATGGAGTTAATCATATTTCCATCATGCACTCAATCAAATGGTAGGACCCACCTCTACTGAAATGAAATTCATGTCCTTGGAGGGGATGGCATTCATTTTAAACAATTCGAATTATCATTTTGTAGGCCTCACGATAGATTCCCGGAGACCCGTAAGTTCACATATAACTAAACTCATCCTCATCACCACCTAATCAAAAACCCAGTTCTCTCATCACTCTCATTGTCTCCTCTCCCAGTATCACTTCTTCCTCTCACTCGTCTCATCTAGCATCATAATTACCACATGCACATGACAAAACCCCAAACCCACCTCCCTCTTTCTGAAAATATTTGAGATCCCCTTTTTTCATTTTTTTTTCTCTCCTTTCTCCTTTCTTCTCCTCCTTCCTTTTTCTTTCTTCCTCTCACTCTTTCCTCTCGGTCTTCTCATTTCTTCTTCTTCTCTTTTCTATCCTTCTTCTTCTGCCTATTCTCTCTCCTTTCTCTCGCTCTTTTTCTCTCCTTTTCTCTTTCTCTCTTCCTCAAGGGTGGGGCAGAATTAATTTTGTAGTGGGACATGGGCCATACGGTCAATAGCTCATCATGGGAGTTTTCCAGATCCAGTCACACCCACATGTCATAACCTAGGTCCGCCCTTGATTCACTCGATCTAAGTTTGTCTTATCACTATCCTTTGTGCGGTCTTTTCTGACTCTTACAGCTTCCTCTTGATCACCTGCTGATTCTTCATCTACTAATTCATCTTCACCCAGTCGCTCTAAGGCTGTGGTTTATCAAAGAGATAGCCTAGATGATCAGTTAGCTCCTCATGGCCCTTCCTCTCTGGATTTCTAAGGGGTGCCTGCCAATCTTCCATGTTATAATTGTTTCATACCTTTTCATTGTTCATCTTGTATTTTAAGACCGCCTAACTGCTGTGAATTTTTTGTCCACCTCTCTCTTTTCTTCTTTAAATACTGTTTCTATTCCTTGCTCTTTTAAGCAAGCAATTGTGCAACTACTATGAATGAGGAGTGACAAGCTCTTCAGGACAATTACATGTGGGGGATCTTCTTTTCTATCCTCCTGATGGTCGACCCATTGGTTGTAAATGGGTTTATACTTTTAAAGATCAAAACAGATGAGTCTTGATAGACAAAATGCACATCTAGTTTCTTTGGGCTATTGACCAAAGTATGGCATTGATTATGATGATAGATACGTTCCCATTGAAAAGACAACGATAGTTTTGAGCTATTCTGAAAATTGTTGCTTCCAGCTGATGGTTCATTTTGAAAATGTACTAATCGGTTCTTGCATGGTGATCTTAAGGGAAAAATGTGTTCGTCCTCTACATTTTAACATTCCTAACTCCTCACTCATGTTTCTTTGGGCTTGTTTCCCTCTCCTCATAAATATTCACTAAACTCATTAAGTTAGATCATTTATCAAATTCAAGTTAGTTGATACACCAATTAAACTCTCAATGTTATGGCAAAAAAGTGGCAACCCTGTTTTTGATCCATCCCTCCTAAGTGAAATTACTTGGTAGTCTTGTCTCTTTCAGGCCATCTCTACTTAATGTTTCCCATGGAATTTATTTTTCGGCCAATTTATATTTGATCCATGCCATCTTCATTGGACTTATATTTTTTTTGGATAATTTGTTATTTACATGGTTCTCGAGGACGTGGGATTCTATTTCCTAAGGATGTCCCCAGACTCGTCAATCAATAACTGGATGCTGCATTTTTCTAAGGAATTCTCTAATTTTCTGAAGTGAAAGAAGTAAGATCGGTGTGGCTAAATCTTTTTCAGAAGTAGAATGTCAATCTGCCTTCTGCATGTTCAAAGATTGTCTGGGTTAGATGCTTTCTTCGAGAGCTTGGTGTTTCTATTTTGGCTTGTCCTCCTCTCTCTATGTGAACTACTCTAGTATCCTCCTAATCAAGGCAAACCCAGAATATCACTAACAAACCAAGCATTTTGAAGTGGATTGCCTTTCCATATGCAGATACTTCCAAGCAGAACTATTAGACTTTACACGTCTTTTCCAAACTCCCAACCCATCGACGTCTTTACCAGAGCAATGTCTCATGACAATCATGATTCCTTGGGTTGTAAATTGGTTATGCGGGGAGAGTGTGGAGCAAGTACCAAATTTAGATACAAATATTTTGGTTCCTCCACGAGATTAAGACTTTATCTTAAAAGTTGAGAACTTATCATCTTTACATGTTGATAAATGGTGGGCTTTTTTTGCCTGATTTCCCTTGTACTTGCATGACTCTTTAAAAGAGGTACATTTATAACTTCATATAAAGGTGACAATCATCACATAAGAAGGTGGTCTCCCACTAAGAGGGAAACTAAATTTCCCTTCTCAAACTGTCACCTTTATTAGATTTCCTGTTTCACATCTCGCATACATTTTCAAGACCCTATTTCCTGCTTCACTTTTCAAATCCGCTCCATGGTAACTAAGATCTATGCTTACCCCCTTATTGATGCTGTTGGTAAGGAACCTTATTTGATTTTCTTGTATTTCTGGTGCAGATCATCCTGGTGGTAGCTGAAGTCATCCTTCTCTTGCATCTCGTGTTTTTTTGAATTATATTAATAAAGGGTTCCATATGGTCATCAGGAGAAAGGTTAGCATTCTCTCTTCAGAAAGCACCACATTTTGCACTGTATGATATTGCTTTTATAAAAGCATGACTATAAAAGCATGAAATGGCTACGCAGGAAAGAAGGGAGCCAAAAGCATTGATGATTGCATTGATGGTATCTATTATCGCATCAAACTTCTCATTTGTTTTCTTTTAACTATTATACTTTTTTTATTTGTCGAATACCTTTTTAATTCGTTGTAAACAAACTTAAAACTGGGCTGCACGAACTTGATCCTGGGACCTCTGGCGTGATCCGACTATTACTACTCTTTTGATTTTCTTTATACCTGTAATACCTCATTGCAGATTTATTTTTTTTCCATTTGAATCACAGATTTATACTTCACGGTGAATTGCTGTTTGGATTGGAATGAGTAATCAATGCACCAATTATGGTGGTTGAACCCAACTCAATTCTAAGCATTGATAATAATCTAGAATGTGAATGATCTTTCAAGTCTATTCCAAAAACAGCGGCAAAAGCATGAATTTTGCGACCTCAAGTTATTGAGGATCCTGATTGCTTACTGAATCAAGTTGACTCAGGAAACATGGGAAGGGACCTTTTCCTGGTCACCAGTTACTAAAAGGGCCTACGGTTGGGACAGGGTCCAATATGGTCTTTAGACCCAAATACACATTTTGAGTTTAATATGTTAATACATTTCATAAAAATCTTTCACCCATTTAGCTGAGTAAATTGGGACCAACTCATAATAATGACCAATTATGTATGTATAACATGCGATATAGACGCTTAATAATCTTCAGCTAAGGGTGTACCGGAGTTTCATACACCTCTCATGTGGGACCTACTTATCATTAACCCAATCCCCAGCCAATTTGTCATGCGTTAGAGAGAGAGGGTTTTACGGTTTAGGCTCCTGATATTTGCACGCATTAAAGCAAGTTAGTGTAGCCGGTTTTCTCCGGAAGAGTTGGAGATTTTGAGAGGACAAGAATTTGAAATTCCAAGTGTATAAAATCCTTTAAAACATTCCTCCAAAATTCTAGATGTTTGGGTTTTTGCGAGGTGATAGTATTTGTAAATCCCATGTTTTTTGCTAAACATTTAAAATTTTCAGCCACATGAAAGGTCCTAAATAACCTTTGGAAATTTTGGAATTTCACCCTCTTTGTATTTCGATGCTATTCATAGATGCTCAAATCCAAGGAAGCATCTAGGAATTTTGCTATGGTTGGGAATTCTGAAATTTTCCAGAGAGGGATTCATTGAATTCTAAAGAAGAGTTAATCCCTAAGGGACCTTTTCGTGTAGCGCCGGTTTCAACGAAAACTAGCAAGAAATCCAGTGCGATGCACAAGTTCAATAGCATGCAAATTAATTATCAACTTATAAAAGGGATAATGTTTGTGGGATCTATTTGATTTTTTGGTTTTTTTAATCCATATTTTTTATGAGACCAAGATCTTAATTTTTGGTTTTTTATATTCGGTGAAGTATGATTTCTTACTATTTAGTAGGTTTTGATTTCTTTATTTTATTTTTTATTTTTTTGAGATATGAAAATCTCTTCTTTTTTTTTTTTTTATCATTTTTTTTTTTTTCAATCTTTTGTTTTTTCCTAGGAGTATCTCATTTTGTTATATCCCACAAACATTATCCCTTTTATAAGTTGATAACTAATTTAAATATTAATTAAATATTTACTTTGCATGACACAGACACTTCAAATGATTGTCAAATTCTTTCTCTTGAAAGCTGAAAAATAGTTAGAGAAGAAATAGAATCATTTTGTAAAAGTAAAATGGGTCTCTGTAAAACGTCAGTTGCTACAACTCAACCAATAGGATTACATTAAAAGAAAACGTCTCTTCCTCACTCAGAGAAAACATCTCTTCCTCTTTTGGAACACTCAATGAGTCCCACGCATCTTAGATTTCAATGGATCTTCCCCTTAACTCTTCTCATTTGAAAGCCCCAAAATGGATAAATCCTGGTTTTTGCCCTTCAAACCCGCCAAAAAATACAAACTACAAATCTTAGAAATTGAAAAAAGCAAAAAAGAAAAAGAAACCAAATTCAAGAAAAATCACACACTCGAGTCGACAGGCATTGTCGCGAGAGAGACCATCAGCCGCTTCAAAACTTTAATATATTGATCTGAGATTGATAAGGCCTATTGACACTTCAAAAACACAAAATAAAATATCACAAAATCGAAAAGCCCATACCTTGATAGGTGAGGGAGATAATACAGATTCGAAATTGAAGTGCTAGGGAAGGAGATAAGAAACTGATTGGAGAGAGTAGACGAGAAAGTGAGAGTGAGAAAGAGGTATTCGTGGGATTTATCTATTTTGGGGCTTTCAAATGAGAGGGGTTAAGGGGAAGATCCATTGAAATCTGAGATGCGTGAGACTCATTGAGTGTTCCAAAAGAGAGAGAGACGTTTGCTTGAGTAAGAAAGACACGTTTTCTTTCAATGTAATTCTATTGGTTGAGTTGTAGCAACCGACTTTTTACGTAGACCCATTTTACTTTTGCTGGTGTGGCTGAAGGAGGCGGCCATATGACTCTATTTCTTCCCTAAATGTTTTCCACCTTTCGAGAGAAAGAATGGCCAGGTGACAAGGAGAAGAAAAATCCGGCATAGGTAATTGGAGCAGCGATGAAAGTCATGAAACGGATGGAGAATTTTTTTTTTTTTTTTTTTGGGCGCTTGATTTCTGTATGACAAAGGACCCGAACCTTGCTGGGGTGAGGAGAGTGGCATCGGCATTTCCGATTCAGCAGGCGTCACCAAACGCACCTTAAATTGGCGTGTATGACGATTGAGTTCTATACCATTATACCATACCATGTCTTCTCAGCGGACAGCAAAATTCTTCATGGATTCATCCTCTCACGTTCCGTCTTGTGTCCATCAAACCTTTGTTTCAAGAAATAATTGTTTCAGGGCCTACAATGTCCCCTGAGTTCAGAGCTTCATTGACCATTTTCTCATCGTTGTCTTCTAATTGGCCCACGGAAGTGTTTGAAGTGACGGCACAAAGAAAGAATGTGCACACGGACAATATGGCATTCTGGTAATCATTTTCCAAGTCTATCTATCGACCCACATGAGTGCCTTTTCTGAAGTGATAGCTGTCAAATCTATGTAAAGCTGTTTGCAACTGCTTTGTTTGGGTGATTGCTTTTTCCTAAAAATGAAAAGAAAAGTAAGATCTTTTCTAAAAAACACAAACAATTTTTCATCGCCAACACACATACTGATCCGTGAGCCAGCCATGTTGGCAAATTCAGTAGCACGCAAATGCCCACGGTGTTTGTTCTTGGGTTCTCTAGTTTAAAGTATCAGGCCTGATCACTGGACTAATTTACCAAAAATAACAATGAATCTTCTTTCATTCATTCAGGAGGTATTTGTCCGGCATCAACTTTTTTCTCTTCCACCAGCAACAAAATCTCGGCCCTAGAGGTTAGACCACAAAATCCTCTCCACCATGTGAAACCATAAACTAAATCTTCAAAGAGAAGATTTTCTGTTTTCATAACGTTGTGGTAAATCTATGTTTGTCAATTGTAAATTCTTGAAAATTTAGGTGAATGAAAATCTTTATTTGTTAGGATTTTCAGATCCGACCACCTCCCGTAATATTAGAAAATCATCACTTAAGTATATTTGCACACTTATCAATGTGAAGTCATCAACTATACAAATTCCAAGTGAGAAATTCTTGTTCCAACGATAGTGAAGAATCATGAGATCTATCGATTCCTCACCTATTACGGAACATTCTTAAAGATTTGCAAAATCCTCCCGCACCAAACAAATTGAAAAACTCGGCTCCTTTTTCATCCTGTTTCCATGGCAATGTCCCTACACAAAAGCACCTTAATGAGCATTTTTCATAGAAGGTAGTTCAGTTTTTTTGTGGTTACATAGAAAAGTGTTTCACGACCCGGCAAGCCTATATTATTTCTTCAATTTCCTCACTTGTAGTAGTGGTAGACTTTATCCATGATTTTAGGCATGTCAAACGGCCCAGCATGGCCCGCCCCAATCTCAGCCCGCCAGATGAAACGAGCTGTGCCTACCCGGCCCACCAGATGAAACGGGCCGTGCCGGTCTAGCCTGCCAGATGGAGCGGGCTAGGTCGTGCCGGCCTTTCGTGCTTGCCGTGCTCGGTGTGCCTCTTTTATTTATTTTTTTCAATTAATTTTTTTTCTCATTTAAGGTATTAAAATTATAACTTGGCTTGAAATTTAGCTTGACAATGGAGCTTATTATATATTTTGAGAAATTTTTACAAAACTTTATCACACTTCTCCGCTTTCCAAGGAGATTAGATCTTTCCCACTTTCACTAATTGGGCCTATACAAAGGATCTGGACTCACCCAAAGTCTTCTCTTTATAAAATGATAACCATTTTTGTATTACAAAAAAAAGAATGAAGAGAAGTTATATTTTAAGGCTTTCAGAAATGAAATTAATACAAATTCAAAATGTGAGTTTTACTTTGACTTTTTTTTTCCAATGTTACTGTTGGCCAATGCTTAATAAATCAACCAAATTTGTTGAACCAAATCACAACATACAATAGTTCTAATTCAATCGAAGCAATTCACAACAGCGGATCAAATTCAATCTTTAAAACATTTACTAGTACCAAGGCCCATTGTGTAGTCCGATTGATAAGTGCACCTTCTATAGCCAACTCAGCTCCAAAGTAGTTTAAAGAAATGAACCCCTTATATAACATTATTTTGTTAGCAGGATTTTGGTGGGATTTGAACTCAAGGGTTCAAGTATTTATAGTCTTTATAAAATTGAAAAGGACACAAAATACACTTATATGACTGTTTTATGGCTGTTGGGGGGGTTAAATGGATAATTTTTAAAAAAATAGTCATTTTTAGTGGGCCAGGCGGGCCTAGCGGGCTATAGGGTTCAGCCCATGTGCCTGGCGGGCCAAACAGGCTTGACGTGCCCGGTACCCTCAGCCCGGCACGGCCCATGGCACGGGCCATGCCTGGTGGGTCGTGCTGTTGACCGTGCCGGGCCGGGCCGGGCCGCAAGCCGTTGACTTTCGACCCAGCCCGGCCCGGCCCATTTGACATCTAATACATGATTTTACCCGTCATGACCCTATTCATATATTCTGTTTCCCATTTGTCTCGTCCCCACACCGTCTTGGTGTTTGAGGATAGTGTGTTGACGGTCGTGTTCCAGTTGTTGGAGGCGTCAGATTCATTAGCTTGTATCATGTTGATCATACCCATCCATGACTAATCACTTTGTTCTTCCAATGTCAACCAACATTTATTTATTTTAAGGAATTTTTATGAAAAAATTAGTTATAAACTCTAATTTCACAAATTAATTAAGAAAGGCCCTAAAATATCTAATTAGGGTGTTATAAGCGACCAAAAGACTAATTTGCCCCAGAACAATATCGTTGGAGCTCATTTAAAAAAAGAAAAAATCTTTATTAGTGTCTTCTTCTCCACAAACCTTAGGCCTTGTTTACAAATCCTTAAACTATTTCTACATAAACCTAAAATTCCCTTTAAGCTTCATTTTCCCCATTCTCCTCCTTCACCTCTCTTCTCAGCTTTCTACTACTCCTTCTCCATCACTACGCTCAAGCTATCCAAGGATTCCCAAGCTCTTTCTCAAGGATTTCCAAGCCCTCAAGGCCTTCTCCGCCATCTTCTTCATCATCTCCTTCCCCATTTTCATTTCTAGATAAGCTACCAATTTTCTACTTTCATGTAGTTTGTTTCTATTCATGCATGCTATAACCATGCATTTATGTCTTAGATATGTTTTTTTTTTTTTTTTTTTCTATTTTCTTGTTTGGTATGTAGGTGGTGTGCTCTTAGCTTGAATTGGAGTGGGTTGTGGTGGAGAGCAAGATCTAAAACCGTAGCTACTAAGAATAAAGGGTATTTTGTGCAATTAGGCCAAGGCAAGTGTAATAACATGCTTAGAGCATCTCCAAGAGATACTTTAAATTTGGATATGCCTTTTAAAAAATGAAGGCTGATGTTGCATATGTAATTTGACATATGTAACTTGGCAAGTCCAAGAGAGATGTCAAATGCAAATGCAAATGCAAGTGGGCCCATGATCATTATTTTACTTAAAAGAAAGATTTGCAACCAAAAATTCAAATGCAAGTGAGCATTTACCATTATTTTATTCAAAAGATAATTTTGAAGTATGCTTTATATATGCCAAATTTGGCATGCCATCACACACCTCAAATGTCATGTAGGATGTAAAGTATATGTTGGAGACAATCTCATATGTCAATTAGAGTTGTTAGAGACTGACGTGGCCATTTGAAGTGTCTTTTGGAGTTGCTCTTATATTTAATTCTAACCATTTATTGAGGGGAACAACCCACGTTCAAAGTGGGCGGACCACAAAATTTTAATGCCAATGCGTCGTCCTCTTTCCTATGACTTTTATAAAAAGAAAACATCATCATCCATTGTTCTTGCAGAGGAGACCAAAGTTACACTGAAATGGCCTAAAGGCGTTTTCCAAGCTTTAAAGCAAAATAATACATTTTCATCCGGTAACGAAGTAACATGTATCGTACATGTTTCTTCATTTTTTACATAAGGACTACAATTTATACAAATCAGGAACAAAGAGACACCTCACCATGGTGGTTGTAAGGAATCCATACGGGCAAAAGGTCAAAAAAAAGTTGTCTACTTGAAAATAGATTTTCTTGAACTATTGGGAAGGCAACAGGGCAGCCGTTAATTAACAGTATTAGATGTCCTGTTACCAATTTTAGAAGTAACATTTGGTGAAATTGACAATTTGGGGTGTTGGTTTCAGATGTTACAATCCTAGTTTACAATTACATTGGCTTTGGTTGTGATGCAGTGCAGAAAGGCTTTGATTTTATGGCAAGGTGGGACCGACGTAGCGTCAAATAAAGCATATGTTTGGTTTTTAGGAGAACTTTTCACAGGGTCCGTTTTTGGAGAAATTACATGGTTTTTTGAGTGGCAACGAGCCAATGAACACAACTCAAAGGCTTCGCCGTTGATGCACATCCTTTTTCGGGAAAATTCCATTGTTAGGCCTCTGAAAACGCGTTTTTTTCTATTTTTAGTAAAATTCGTTTGGGTAATAACTTCAGGTAGGAAGGTCGAAATAAGTTTTCGTTTTTTGCGTTGGATTGATTGTGATTAGTAGTTTCCAGTTGTGTCCTTATCTCAAATTTATCCTTTTTGGGAAAATTGAGTAATTTCCGTATTATTTTGTAATTTTTTCATTTTAGAGCTTCTTTTTCGTTTTAGGGTTATATATATTCATTGTAAGCCTAATGGCGGTCAGAACATATATTGAATAAGTTTTCAGAGGAGTTTCCCCCTTTGTTTCTTCCAATTTTCGGTATTCAATTGAATCAACGAATTTTGATGCCTATTAACTGGTATTCCTAACCGAATCAACAGATTAATAGAATGTTGTTTTCCAATCGCCCGTGTGTATCTTCCTCGTAGACACTTCCGCTACATCAGATTGTTTGCCATGAAATAAAATAAAATATAGTGAAATGGAATCTAACAGTTGAAGAAAATTTGAAGGCTTTATATCATGAATACTCCCAGAAGGCCTAAAGTATAAATAGATTAAAAAAAGGGATCAATTTCCGTTAAGACATGCACATGTAGGATGCGTGAGACACCTTCCTGAGATATTATTAAAAGCCTTTTTTTAATAAAATGTTGTGAGGCCCACTAGACTGAGTAATTGACAGAGTCTTCCAATTGTAGAAGCTAATTAATTTCAAAATCCACATTTAATTTTGAAATGCCAAAATTTTGCTTTTGAAGTGAATCAGAAATGGTTGGGAAGCATTTACATCTGCGTTGTTGTGTGCACAAGGCCAAAAAAAAAAAAAAAACCTGGTACACAGCAGAGTCCACCTTTGATACAGACCTGTCCAACTGTTTCTCAAGTGCTCTTATTACCAATTCCAAATTTCCAATAGAATGCTAAATGTTTTTTAGATATTTTAAAATCACTCCTGAACCATTCCGAATCTGATAAAAACATAGAAAAAGTTATAGAGGAAAAGGAGACAGGAATAACCAAAGGAAATCTGAATGCTACTAATGTACTTCAACCGCTGAGAAGAAGAGGAGTCATGAAGAGATGAAATGATGTACTTGGCAACTTGGCATAGAAAAAGTTAGAGAGGAAAAGGAGACAAGAGAATAACCAAAGGCAATATTGCTGTTGGGTGGGAGAAAACCAGAGTCAATCAAGCTCCAATGGTCCATCCTTCTCATCATCGCTCAGAATTTCTTTGTTAGTGTTGTCGCTCTTTGAGAGAAGAATAAGGAGAAGCAAGGACACGACTACATGCACCAATATACCAAGATGATTTGACAACTTAAAATTTGAATGGATGGGTTGACATAAGATAGTTTATAGATTTGATTGGTTCGGAAATTGATTGAGTTATCTACTGCATGAGATTGATGTATCACGTTTCATTGTTAAACCTTGGGAGAATACCCCGCACATTGCTTTTCCATGAATGGCCCTACATATTACGGTGAGAGAATGATGCACATGAATGCCATCTTATATATGTGTGAAATATTCATATGTATCCATTCCTCACCATAATATGGTAAAGGAGAACATAGTGACGCTGACTTTATGATACATTTAAATCATTTACACATATGAGACCATTCTAAGTATATTATATCCATCAAATTTTCATCTATCTAAATGGATTTGATCATCGAATTAAAAGTCGATTTTTTTCTCTAATATAAAATTGTTAAATTTGTAAGCCACGGATAAAAGGTTCAAAGGCATGAGAATTTCCCTAAACTTAATATATCGGTACATTTAAGATGTCTCTTTCCATCCCTCAAATCCAATGATCCATGGGCCCATTCACATGAATGCCCTCCATCTTCAATCAATCATATGAGTTCTGCCGATCATAATTTCCTTTATTCTTCTGGTTTTTTTTTTAATGGTCAGAACTGAAAAATGGGCCATATACATTATCTTATCAGTTTCCACATTTTTGTCTTTTTGTACCCAAGAACAACACACACCACGAAAGCTTGTTGACCTTTTTTTCGATTGAATTGGATTCTGCTGCTGCTGCGGCTCGAGATTTTCTTTCGCTTCGACTTACGAAGCTTCTTCCCACTCTTTCTTCTACAAATGGAGTGTTGTAGAATAGCGACGTCTGGAAAGAAACCGACTTGTCCTCGTCATCGATGCCGATCTCGTAACGCTCTTCGATCTAGCGATTTTATCTGGCGACTACCTTCTCTTGTTGTGGATCTCATCACACTCCAGGGCGATGATGGCTTCAGATCTCAACGAATCGAAGGTTTGCGTGAATCTCCCCTTTCTCGGAATCGAATCTCATCCTTCTTCAGACTGATCTTTCTCCTTTCTCCTGTGTCTTCATTCTTCTCATTAATGCCTCTTGTAATTCCCAAGTGGATGATAGAAAGCAGTGGTGAGTAAACAGAGTATTGAAAAGCTAACCGAATTGATGACTTTGTAACAGCGGTTGTGGTTGACTTTTGTTGAATGTGGTTTGTTTTCCGCAGGCAGAACACAATTCTCTTAAAAAAGTTTCAGCAGAATACTTTGGGGAGGAGAAGAACGAATTTGTTTCTATCCAGTAAGTATTCTTATGCAAAACAGTATCTCTCGTATGGTCATTTCTCCTTCTTCTATCATGTCTTTTTTTTTTTTTTTTCTAAAAACATTGGTCTCATCTAGTCATTGATGAGGCTGCATTTGGATGTCCTCATTTTCTGTTGAATTCCACCCAAATGAATACTGCCTGTGTTCCAGACCCAGTTTCAACTTCAAATATTTGCACGTTAATTTGAATTTGAAAATAGGCTTTGGACACATGTGACCTCAACACAATTTAACAAATTGCGCCGGAATAGTTGTCTACACTTGTGGGGGTACAAACAACAACTTAGCAAACAGCAGTGTCAGATTGTGGGTCAAGTTTGGTCCCAAAGCATTAAGTAATATAAAGGTCACTAATTTCTGTCCCAAGCCACCTATTGCACTTGAGATTTTTAGGTAGAAACCAAGAATCACTTTGGTTGTGGTTAAATCTAAAAATGCCCTTGGGGGCTCTTTTGGATCTTCATAAAAGTTCAGGTAACCCGGTTTAAGTGTAAATGAGGGTTCATGTGTTTGGACACCCTAGTTACTTGAAGTGAGAATTGTTTTGTTCTTTGGCATTAAAATTTACACGTATAGATTTACATTCAGTGTAGGGTAAGCATGTGACCCAAACAAGGCCTCAAGGGTTGTTTGTTTGCATAGAATCCACTTTGGAATTCTTACACTGGGATCCCCAGGTTTTCTTACATTTGATTAGACTTTGAAAACAGGATTTCCAAAAAGAAAAAAAACTAGGAACAGGGATGGATCCAACCTCTTCCCCATTATATGCAGATTCAGTGAAACCCAGAGAGACTGCATTTCAAGCTTGAGCTCAATTCATGCACATTCTTTCTCATTCGAATTAAAGAAAAAAAATCGCAAAGAGTTATTGGTTTCAATTATGCGTTACTTTTAGCCATAGGGGAGAAAATGTACATTCCATCCTCTTTGATGTTTCAGTTATGAGTGCAACGGTCATGCAGAATCCATTCATCATCATCATCATCAAAGCATTTCCCAATTATGCTGGGGTCAGCTACAAAATCCATCCTGTGTCGGGTTATAATGACATCTTTAGACTCATTTGTTGGATGTATGAAGCACCCTGGAAGCAAATCTTCGCCATAGAAAACCGTTCATTAAAGAGCATATAGTTAACCAGTGATCGTTTGGTTCAGATGAGACTTCAGTGCAGGGAAATACTATTCTGAGTTATCTGTCTGTGGGAGATCAAAGTGTCAACTGGAAGCCCTATGGCCTGTGGAAAATTGAATCATCTGATCTGTAGAGAAATAAAAGTGGACAACGAATATGGAAACTCAAATTTCATTTTTTAACTTTTTTTGGAACGTATCTCAATTCTCTCTTTTTTTTTCTTTTTTTTTTTTGGTAAAAAAAAACCCAAATTTTGTAGAGAGAGAACAATCTCAAAAGAAATGAAAGAACACAAAGGGCTTGTTTCTGTAACTCCATGGAAGAGGTAACACGGGTTCTATCTTCCGCAAAAATGCAAACTCTGATAGGGGAGGTCAAACTTGTATTTCTCATCTCATGCAAAAAATATGCCCCAAAAATAGGGCCTTTGCGCATGAATTCTATCAAAATGCATTCTTCGGTCATGCACAGGGGATACAAACATCATGTAATTTGAGTTCTTAACATAGCAACCAGAGTTATAGACCGCATTGTCCGGATTGTGATTCCAACAAGGAAATCTCTATTTCCATTTTCATTCCCATTTCTATCTACTACTCGGCAATATTCGATAGATAGCCCAATAAAAGTTTAAAAAACTTGGTTTTTAGTTAGATATGGCTCTAATCCTACATGTGATTCAGGCTGCATCACACAGTAATATAACTTACTATATTTTAGGAGTATCTGTCCAATGACTTCAAAACGCAATCACGATGCAATTGTTTTTCCGTAGGTTTCATTGATGCCATAAACAACTTAATAAAACATGATGCTTACTCTTTCCTCATTTTTTGTTTCCTTCGCATTGAAGTTAAACCGAGTAGGAAAGATCGAAAATGTTGTTTGCTGCTTTTAGTTGTCCTCTAAATGTGTACCTCTAGACAAACATAATTTTGCTAAAGTAAACAATGTCTCATCACCATCACCATCTCAGCCCAATGACATGAAAAACCCTGCCTGCGGCGTAAATAATATAGGCCGAAACCAGATAAGGCAGGCCTTGGTATTGAAAGTAAATGATAATTTTACATTGGGCTTCGGCCAAATGTTAAAGCAGAAATATTGAAAGATCTATCGTGAATGTTGATGTTGGCTGTTTACTGCAATGCTTGAATATTCAGAATCCAAACATTATGGCTGAATTATTACCTTTTCAAATTCATGGTGTGTGTGTGGGAAAAATACCGAAATGACGAGATTAAGCGAGGATCACAGTAATCCACCGACTTTCACCTCGGTCTCGGTTAGCATAGCCCGGCAGTTCGGCGACCCGGTGAGGAGCGCCGGCTCAAGAGGCTCCACGCTGCAGCTCGGCAGCTCGGCTAGGAGTGCCAGCTCAGCGACCCAGCTCGGCAGCTCGGCTCAGAGCGCCAGCTCGTCGATTCAGCTCGGCAGCTTGGCTAGGAGTGCCAGATCAGAGACCCAGCTCGGCGATCCAGCTCAGCAGATCGGCTAGGAGCGCCAGCTCGTTGATTCAGCTCGGCAGGTCAGCTCGGCAACTCGGCATGTGTGCCAGTAGGGTGCCAGCTCAGCCAGGCCATTTCTGGTCCTGGCAAGAGTACGAAGGCAAAGAGTGGGGCATCACACCTACCAAAAGCACAGGCATGCCCTGACAGTTATGGGCGCTCATTTATGGCGATAAGAAGTCGGCTTCAACATCCCCTCACGTCAACTGACCAAAAGTTACTGATGGGATGCGCCCTTTTTACCTACCGCCGAATGTCAGGGTAAGGCTGATGGGACCTTACCCCACCTACCCCCACTCGCAGAGAATGCACAAACAATTTTCCTTCATAGACACATGGGATCAGCCCCATGAAGGGACGCGAGACGCAACTGGCAATAATCCATACTCTCTCTCATTCTCTTATTCCTCCTCCTCCTGTTTAGTTTTCTCAGAACTAACTCAGGCATCGGAGCGCCTTCGGCTCACGGCAGCCAGGGGCTCTGACCCAAGTCTTTTTCCTTCCCTTTTCAGGTCTTTCGGCCCCGCGGAGGCTCCCAGCGTTCGGTCTTCCCTGATCTAAGAGGTTCATCTCCTCAATCTAAGTATGTGTCGTTTTTCCCGCCTACAGTGTGTTATTTGACAATTCGACCAACTTAAATTTTAGTAATGGAATCTTCACAAACTAAGCAGTATTGGTTATAAAATTTTAAGACCATTTCGTACACTTTGTCTGAAGACATAGAAGACCAATATGAGTTCTTTATGATATCTTCTTTGCCTTCTCTTTTAGCTGATAGTAAGTTGTTTTTAATTATTTAAAAAAGCGGGATGTTGTTATTTGTTATGTTATTAGGTCTGTTTTTTTTATCTTTTTGATGATTAAAAGAAGGACAAGAATCTTCTGTTAGACGATCTTTTAAATGATTAATGGTAAATAAATAATTAACATTAGCTTGATCTTTTTGATAATTATGTTTGCAGCCATTGCAAGTTTCTCAAGAACCCAGACTTCTAGCTCTAAATTCTTAACAAGACCAACGCTTGGTAGCGCCGTTGGTTGGGGCACTTCGTAACCACCCGGAGGTCTCGGCATCGAAGCCCGCCAATGAGTTAGGACTCAGGCTATTATATAGCCCGACTAACCCGGTGAGTAGAAACATGGGGAGGCCATCACCTCGGGAGACTAGTCAAGTGCTTAAAAAGGCTTTAGACACCCCCAGTCAGCCAAAAAAAAATTTTTTGTTCTTAACAAGAGGTTCTATGAACTGACTTGTGAGTGTCAACAATTCACTTACTGCAGCAACATATTGACTTGTGAGTGTTAAACAGAACCCAGGTGACTTTTTTTATTTATCAATTTGCTCGTCCAGATTTAGTGAAACGGACTTGACCCTGGCTTCTAATGAAAACTAACAGAGAAATTTTTTTTATCTAAGTTCTAATGGACTGGACTCAATTGACATGTACCGGGAAAAAACCCAACTGATATAAATCAACAGTTTTTGGGTAAGGCTCAATGGAACTTATCAAAATCTATTGAAATTTGTTGGCAAAAGAGAAAACTCGCCAAAGTAGATTGTTCCTTCGTTTGATTTTAAGGAAATGCACCCAACCCAACTGAATGGTTGAATGATGTACATGTAGGTGGAATGGCACAAATTGAATTGAATTCTACAAGAAATTTACAGCCACACCGGACAACATTAGCATGGATTAATCAAGGTAAATAAATTTACACCAAACAGAAGTTTTAATTTTTGCCAAACTTGTTTCCTATGGTATCCATTTAAAATAAACTTTGCTAACGTGGCAATTTTCACAATTCCTGAAGGGACCTGTGGTACACGGATGTTTTCTTTTTGGATTCTCCCGTTATCGATCACGAAAATGGCGTGATGATGACATAAGAAGCACGAGTGCCGTCATCCCTTTAACACATGTTTGATAATATAAAAATGCACGGAATCAATTAATATATAATATTGAGCTAATCAAGTTATCAATAATGTGGGACCAAATTCTATGGATTAAAATTTAAGGGAACTTACTTTGAGGACATTCTATTTTAATGCTTCAGATCATCCCGCTGAGTTGCACACATCCCACTTACATAAACATGTAATATAATGATATAACACTGAGGGAATCCCAATTCCGAACACAGAGATGGTAACTCTCTCTTGTAGAAATGAAACTCCACAAAGAGCGAATTTCTTTTGATAGATAAACACACTTTAGCCTTTTGAATTTTCAAAATTCTCCGGGTATTATACCCCCAAGTGTTATTTTCTAAGTGGAGTTCTAAATGTAGACATTCAGTCTAGCATTTAGAAAAGGTGGAGTTAGGTTCAAATCAGCTGAGCCTAACTGAAGGTCAAAGCCAAGCTGAGGTGTCTCGACTCTGAGCTCTGCATGTAGCTTATTGAGCTCAACTTCGATGCAGATGAATTGAGCTCAAGTCTAAGCCGCAGTCGAGCCGAGCTGAGGTCGTTTACAAACGAAGAAAACAAACGTGGCTTCTTAGTTTGAAAACGAACCTGTTCTTTTTTCTTTTAAACAAGGCCCCCATGACACATCATCTACCATGCATACTTACATCATGCAATCATATAAAAGGAAATAAGCAATGATTATCTATCCAAGCCCAATCCTAAAAGAACCAATAGGTCTGTCAGCACATATTAATTAATCGACAATCAACACATCCTTAATCAGATATACACAACATAAATACAGATTTGAACAACACAAAACAAAAATGCATATCTATCTCTATAATTAACGGTTAATCTCTATGAATCCCTCAATCAATTGACTATCTTTTGATTGATAATGTACTATAATCCTCTAATGCTTCTTTTTGTATGATATTGATTGGCGATCGAAGAGCCGTAAGTTGTGAGTTTTAATCAGATTATATTTTAGTTTTAAGATCACCAATTTTCTTAATTTACCTAGAATTCTTTTTTAAGAGAGCTTTCACGGGACTTCTTCGTGAGCTTGTGTGCGCACGTTAGCCCATTTTAGCTTCCTTGCGCTGCGTGCGCTGTATCAACTGCCATAAAGTAGCGTCAGCTTTCATGGAAACCAAACGCATCTGGACTCACGTATCATCAGAGAGCAAGCAGAGACATGATGTCGTCGCCGTCGACTCCTCCCCACATTTCCTCCTCATGGTCATGGCTGTCTCCGCGTCGTCCTCGTCACGATGAGGAGCAGGGAAGCTTCGCAGAGTTATCTGACGAGAACGACGCCATCGCCATCGCCATCCCCATCCCACTCCCGACTGAGGTACCCCAAATCAAATGGATGTTAAATTTTAATCTATCCAACTGCTGTGAACTCTGCTACGCATGTACACCAGGGTTCTGTTTCTGTTTTTCTTCTCTTCTTCTCTTCTTCTTTTTTTCATTTTTTTTTTCTTTTTTAATAATTGGGTTAGTTTGGCTTTTGCTCTTGATTGAGATTGGTTTGATGTTTAGCTTTTGTTGTCGATGGTTTGTTTGTTTGTTTGCTTGTTCTCGTAGTTTGATGTTAGTTTGGCTTTAATTTGTTAGCGATTTCGATGTTGAGATGTAGCTTGGTTTGTGTTTGTTTGACTCAATTTCCTTTCTCAGTTAGTTTCCCATGGTATGATCCCGAGAATTCTGCTGTAGTTTAGTCCTCTCTTTTTCTTCTTGTTATATGGTGTAGATCTGAAATTCGAGAGCTCTTATTTCTAGTTTCTCTCCATCTTAATAAGAGTAATAGCAGGGGATTTTTAAGCATTTGCTAGGGCCAGTTAGTGGACAGTGTCTTCTGGTCTTCCCCATCTAGAGTGTATTTGAAACTTGGCTTTATTGGGCTATCAACATATTGGGCATCTATTTACCGAAAAAGAGAAACAAATTACTGTATGTATTTTTATGGCTTACAAAGTACACATGAGTCTGATGATTGTAATCTCGAGGGAGGATGTCAATTTCTGTGACCGTTTGTTGTATTTAGATTTAAACTACACTGTTGATTTATTTTTTATGTGACTACTAATTGATATGTACTTAAGTAATTAATGCCAATGGATGTCGCCATTCTTTAATTATATTTTTAGTTGTGGTGCTGCTTATCAGTAATGTCACCAAGAATATTTTCAATTTTTAGTTCATATTCAGTGAAATAGTCAATCATTTTATTGCCTTTACTAATTCTCAGTAATCAGTGTTTTTGTTTATGCAACATGCAATGTTTGTGTTAAATGCTAATCATTGGTTTTGGTCTAATCATTGGTTTTGGTACACTTTGGACTTGAGAAAGGAGAAAGATAATGAAGAATTTAGAGGGCAAAATTATGTTGCATGCTCAAGTCAGTCGAATAATATTTTTTAATCTAATAAATATGAGTTTCATATATAGATATTTTTTGTTTCCCTTGTACTTTTAACTCGGTCTTCCTGAATCAGGATCTAGGAAAGAAAAAGTGCCATGGCACTAACCATCTTCAAATCATGTTCTGTCATTGAGTTTTAACTGGAATGCAACCATGCTATCATTTCCTTAGTCAATAATGAATGATGATATTGTTGTATCACTAGCCACGTTTTGGTTTTATTTCTGTGAGAAATTTTTCATTCTCTAACGTTAGATTGCACCAAGGCAGTGGAAGAAGGGAGGCACCCTTCAGATGAGATATATTTGATATTGGTGCTTCATACTTTCCAATTTCCACTGGCATCTGAACTGGACCACGTGAACACTGAGATAGTTGGAGAAAGACGTGGAGTAGTAGTCTCTAGACCACCTGAAGGGACATTGGATCTAATTGATGAGCATATTATTTGATTTACATCCACGACATCATTAGCATATTATTTGATTTCCATTCCAAGCATTGGGGTCTTCTTCCAGGGTTCTTTATCCTTCCCATAAATATACCCAAATTTCTATCTGCCTCCTAGAAATCTCTCTACTGTTCTCGACCGTTGATAAAAATTTGTGGTCACAAGTCCGATTAATGACTAAATTAGGGATTCTCATTATGAGAAACTTCGAGTAGAAACATGATCAATAGGAGTAACAATTGATGAAGACAAATCAGCTCCAATAGAAGATATATCATTGATCTATAATTTGAGAAATAGAAGCAGGATTTTTCTTTACACCACACACATGATAAATATTATTCATTAGAATAGTTATAGCTAATGAAGGTGTCACAATTAAACCACCACACTATCAACATGAGAAATAATATATTTGTCTGCAAAAATTCTAGTTTTCATTAAGATTTTGCAAGACAGTGAACACATCTGACCCGTCCAGTGATGAGAACATCCATAGTTAAGCCTTAATTATCCAATCATTATCATAGTCAACACCCATCACATGAGAAGCTGTAGAAACACATTCATGATCAACATCAACAAAATAGTATGAGAGCCCAACCCTCACCCTTTTGAAGATGTATAATTTCATACAGTCCTCAGTGTACCATAATCTCTAGTGTATCATCTTTGTTTGACCTTCCTTCATGTACCATACTTTTTCTTAGACTCTAGTAGTTAGTCAAACCTCATTGTTTTAACAGAGATAAGATTGTTGCTGATAGTGTATATGAGACTCCATTATAAATAGAGTGGTTGGAGCATCAAGTCATCAACCCAATACAACAACTTCTCCTAATATCTTGTTATCATTAAGAGGTCATTTCGCTTTTGCACATGTGATAGGAAAATTAGTTTTACATATGTAAATGCTACATATGCAAATGTCACACATGTGAAACACATTACCATGTTTGTCAAAATCACCATTTTCACATTATAAATGAGTACGTCCAACGGTTTTAGATTTATATGCAAGTTTTTTAAAATTTCTCAAAATCCATGAAGAATTAAGATTTGAAACTAAGCCGATGTTTATTTTTTCATTAATACATGAATACTGAACGGTTCGAATCATGACCTGGAGGCCTACGGAAGTTGAAAAAACTATATCTATAGGGTGAGACTTTTTCACAAATTACTCAAAATCTATGATGATTTAAGATAACAGCTTCAATATCTTGGGGATTATTAGTTCAATAAATAAAGCAAACGGTTTGGATTACAAATATGGGGCCCATAGGAAAGAGAAAAAATAAAGGTGGCTGATGGGCCGGACAAGAATTAAGAAGTGTACTGGCACAATTTCTTCAAGAGGGCTGTGAATCACTTTCACACCTGATTTGGTGTGTAAATGGCCTCATTTACACCCCATTTTTTCTTTTTTGTATGGTAACGAATTTTATTTATACACCATTTTCACACCTCATTTATGCATCCACGAGCATAGGCAAATATGTTCATGCATAATCCTTGAGCATGTGAATTATTTACATAGAGATTACAAACAAATGACCCCCTAATTCGTTTAAAGGTATTAGAGTCAAGGCTCTTGACCTTGTCTAATCTAGGAGCAACCTTGTCTAATCCAAGTGATCTTGGATTCTGTTTGAGTAGTTGGGCCATCATTTCTGAGTTATGTCTTTTAATCTTCTTTCAGCTGCTGTGGGGTCCGTCTATACGTTTTTATCTGTACTTTGATGCACTGATCATTGAGAAGAGATCAATAGCTTCTGTTGGTCGACCGGACTGAATGTCTAGGATAGGTACCCTGTTTCTTGCACTTCATTTCTGCCATTCTGCACTATTTTGATTCTGCTGAGTACTTCTCCATGTAGATTGCATCTTTTTCTATTCTATTTGAACAATCTTGTCTCATATGGCTTTCAATCACACTCAAGTCATCTCTCTTTGCTTGATCTGATAACCTTTACCTATTGGGCATTTGGACTCATCTAATGACCAATTTTTTGTTTAAAGAAAGAAGACTTTGGGAATGTGATTCCACTAAAATAGAGAAACAGGTAGATCCCACTGCCGAAGAAGAATGGAGTCTGACATCGACAAAATCAACTCCTGGCTAGCCGACTTCATGGATCCCACCCTTAGTTTTCAACTTACAACAGTGGTCATCCCAAGGGGGCTTGGGATTATTTAGCTAGACTTTATGCTCAAGTCAGCTGTACCAAAAGATATCAGTTGGAATGGGAGATTCAGAATGGTCACCAAGGTGATGACTTGATTCATACATGTAAAAATGACAAAACTATGAGACCGCTTGTCATTTACGGAGCTATAGTTCACATGTGCCACTTACAACCCCAATCCTCTCTCATTTATCTGAATTACTATCAAAAGAGAAAACTCAATCCTCTCTTGCTACCAAAAGGACCATGGATGCAGATCATGTTCTTGCATCTATGTCTCCTGCTCTCTAACCTAGACTACTTGCTCCTCCTCATCAAAAGGCTGTTCAGCTAACATATACAACTATTGCAAGCATCAAGGACATTAGAAAGGAAACTGTCCTCTCTGCCCGAAGGGACAAGTTGTACACCTTCTCATCAACAGATGGGTGATTAGTATTGGAGATCCACCTATCATCAGCATTGTCACTAGACTGGAAATAAACATGCAGCTCTGCCTACAGCTACAGATCATTCTTCTTCTACTGATCTCACCCCATAAATTCAGCCTAATATTCTCTCCTCAAGCTTAATCTTCTACTCCTGCATCCTCCTAAGCTTTGCAGCCATTGCCCCCTCTTCTACCCCAGGTAACACAACTGGCCCCTAGATCTTTGATTCAGGTGCCTTTAGTCATATGACCTCATACAACTCTTCACCCTTATCTCCATGATTCATTTACACTGCTAGTGGCTCTCATCTATCTGTCACCAAAATAGGAACCATGAATCAAGTTTGCTTTCTATATCATCTGTTCTATTTGTTCCAGACTTTTTTGGAAATCATTTATCTGCTCGATAACTTGCTTAAGACAGGGTAATAAATAAAAGGTGTGCTTAAAACAATGGCGGGTTTGAAAGGGGAAAGGGCAATAACATTTAAGCATAAAGTGATTGAGGGGGAAAGAGTTGTTTTGAGAATCAAAAGAGAAAAAAGACTGATAAAGAAACCTGGTAGTGAAGTGTAGAGGTTCAAGAAGCTGTCATGAGAAAAGACATTGCTATAAAGTTTGGTAGGGGACTAGGAATATGGAAAATTCTGAAATATATAAAAAGGCAAAGAAAGAAGTCATGAAAGTAGTAAGTTATGCGAAGTCCAAATCATATGATGATGTATATAAGAAATTGGGAACAAGAGAAGGAGAAAGATATTTCAAGCTTGCAAAATTTTTTGAAAGAAAAAGTAGGACTTAGATCATATCAGATATATAAGAGTAACCAAAAGGTTTTAATAAAGGACAGTGATATTAATGAGGAGGTTCCTTGGTGCTTATTGTTTGTAGATAATATAGTGTGGTGGATGAATTGAGAGATGGCGTAAATGTGAAAATGAGAAATCATGGGAGACTTTAGAATCCAAATGATTTAAAAGAAGTCATGCAAAGACAAGATGCATGAATTGCAATTTCAATAGATACGTGCAAAGAGCTGAAACTCCTATAAGAATTGAAGCTTAAGAGATGCCATAAAGAAACTCATTTTGATGGTTTGGCTTGATAGGCTGTAAGGATAGAGAGATTAAGGAAGACATTGAGCATGGAAGCGAGATGGATGAACCAGAGACTTGCTTATGGAGATTGGAGTGCATTGTGATCAGCTCACACAACCAAGACTGAAAGGAAAGTTTTAACAATACAATGATTAGACAAGCTATGTCCAATGGAGCATAATGTTAATAAAAAAGCAGCACGTGCACAAAATGAGTGAATCGGAGATGAGAATGTTGAGATGAATATGTCATATATGTTAAAACTAGGAAAGATATAATCAAAATGAGTGCTTTCAATAGGTTATATATTAAGAGATAGTAATTAGAGATGGTTTGGACATGTCCAACGCAAGCCAGCAACAACGTCGTTGACGAAAAGCTTTTCAATGCAGGTTGATGGCCCACCAAAGAAAAGGGACAGGTCGAAAAGGACACGGACGGAAGTAGTAAGGATAGATATGAAGAAGTGTAACCTTTCCCAGGATTTGAGTCAGGATGGATTGGAATGGATAAATAGAAGCATGTGGCCAACCCCAACATAGTTGGGACAGCTTCGATAATGATGATATACACCCCAAGAAAAAGAAGCACCATTAATTTCTTAATGCAAGATAAAAGAAACTAGTTCTCTTACTTTTTCCCTCACAAATAGGTGGAACTCACCATTTTCTAGGTCTTCTCTCACTCTCTTCACTCGGATAGGTCCTAGTAACGACAAATTAGGAGCCCAAGAAGTCACTTGCACTTTCTTTTTTTTTTTAACTAACAACCCAACTAAACCCAATAAAGGGTGCCACCCATGAAGAAAATCCTTAGAACCCATTAAAAGAAACCATCTCATTTTGTTTGGGAAGTTGACACTGACGCACTCTCTTTGTGGAATGAGCGGTGCCAATGTACCTTGTTATAAGAGAAGAAAATCATGTGCCTTCTGAAAAGGTGAACAAACAGGACACTGAAAGTTTTTTTTTTTTTTTATTAGAGTAATTTTATTCCAAAGAACACTGAAACCATCTCATTTTGTTTGGGAAGTTGACACTGAAGCACTCTCTTTGTGGAATGAGTGGTGCCAATGTACCTTGTTATAAGAGAAGAAAATCATGTGCCTTCTAAAAAGGTGAACAACTAGAACACTGAAAGTTTTTTTTTTATAAGAGTAATTTTATTCCAAAAAACACTGAAAGGTTTTGTACTTAATAGGAAAATGAAATGCCTTCAAAACAGAATTGACGACTGTGTAACAGTGGCTGTTGGTGATTTCCATCAAAAGTGATTTGTTTTCCACCGGTCCCATGCCCTTCTCTACAGTTTCAGCATAATAATTTTGGGAGGGAATGGGACGAATTTGTAACACCCTGTGAAGCATTCCTATGTGAAACAATTTCTCTCATATAGTCATCGTTGAAGCTGCATTTGGATGTCCTCGCTTTCTGTTTTATTCCCACCCCCTCCCAAAGGAATTCTGCCTGGGTTCCAGTTCTGACTTAAATGTTTGCACAGTCATTTGAATTTGAAACGATAGGGTCTCAAAAATGTGAGATCAAAACAAGGGAACAAGTTCTGCCAGAATATATCATCTCCATTTAATGGTGTACATCCAAATACACCCTTAGCACGACAGCATTATCAAATTGTGGGTCAAGTTTAGCCCTAAGCATTAAATAACATAGGAAAGTAAAACTCAATAATATATCAAATTGCGGGTCAGTGATTTCTGTCCAAAGCCACCTGTTGCACTTGGGATTAAGGCAAACAGGGCCTTAAGACTTGTTTGTTTGCATGGAATCCCCCTTAGAATTTCTTGTTTTCTTACATTTGGTTGAGCCGTGAAAGCGTAGTTGCCAAAAGGGTCTGTGAATTCCTATTTAATACCTTGTGGAATCCTCCTGTTATCATAAACTGTTGATCATCCGTTGGACTTCCACAGACGCCTTGGTTCCATTTAAACAAACAAGTCCTTTCTGACTGCATTGTAATCATTCTTTCTCAATGGAAGTCCTTTGGGTAGGAAAAATAGAAGATAAAGGAAAAATGAAAAATCATATGCTTCTGTGCAGATTGAGCAACCACATGCCCCACAAATGCAAGGTGGAGCACCACAGAATTCTTGGAATAATTCTATGCCTTTGAATGAAAGGTTGGTCACCAGTTGTAGTTATATTCATCATGATTTTGAGCCTACTTGGTATATGTGCAGGAGCAGTCTTAATGGAATGTTTGCAACACAATATCCTATTGTAGCACTTATTGCAAGATTTGTCTCATTCATCATGTCAGCCCACTTTGAACACACCCTGGCCCAAAAAAGGATCTGGTTACACTCAGCAATTTTTTCATGTACATCATATTTGGGCTACATGTTAGTCATCAATAAATAAATAAATAAACGGACTGCATGTCTAAGAATCAAATTTTCTCATACTGGCCAGCTGATGAGTGCACTGGCCTGAATTTTTGGGTCAAGACATGTCACAGCGGGATGCACCTGATACATGCTCCAAAACTTGCACTGATGTGCCAATTGCCTTGTGTACTAGCGAACACCTTCAAATTGTTCGAATAATATCTTTGGTATTTGGCTCTCTTTCCATGACACTGTTTACTGTGTTTCTGCAGTGAACCTGGGAGCGACATTATGTCCTACGCAGTCCCGGTGAGACTCAACTTTTATGCTTATCTTAGTTTTTAAAATACTCCCATCCTCCTATTTAGAAAGAAGGGATTGACAGGTAATCTTCTCTTGGGAAGGAAAGGAAATCCTCAATAAATTCTCTTGTATATCTCTGATCTATGCCTTCAATGAAAATCTCTCTTCTCATTATTGTGAATACATTCAGCTAGTGTTTTCCCTTGTGTGAAGACTCATTGAGTTCCCAATGGTGATCACTCATTAGGTTCCATGGTGAAATGTATGGAGACTTCATCCATCCTTGGGTCCCATTATATTCGATATCAATGCAAGTTAGATCCTTTGATTTGTCTTTTTTGAACTAATTATCTTAGATTATGTTTTCATTTGATTTCATTCAAATGTTCTCTGAAGTCAAAAATCCAAAAAATTTCATCCAATAATTTAGAAAGAAAAAATTCTTATAGATTTTGTTTCCTGCAATTTATTGTACTGCTTTTCGTAATTGTAAAACTACTTGTGTTGCTGTTGTTATACTCAAAAGCTTGGGATTTGCTATTTCCGAAACCAAAGTAGGCCCATCTCACCTTTCTTACACTTATTCATTCACCACATATATTCAAGAACCATCAAATTTTACTGGAAACGGGATCCAAATATCTTCAATTGGATTAATGCAACTCAAGGTTACTTCGAGCTACATAACACGACAGTTCATGATCAAGTTTGCTTTGTGATGGGAAAGCTTAAAGGAGTTGGTCTAATATGGTGAGACAATGTAGAAGATTGCTTGGAATGACTCATTCATCGCCTCCTATGTTAGAATGAGAGGATATGAAGTTGGTATTGGTTGACAAGTATTTGCATGATAATTATCTGTATTAAAGTGCTTACCAATTTGAGGGGGAGTGTGGAGCAAGTACCAATTTAGATACACTCATAGAATGTGGTACCAATTTACTAGGAGGTGCTCCCACTAAGAGGGGAACTCTAGTTTCCCTGCTCCAACTGTTGCCTTTTTTGCTGAATTATCAGCTTCAAATCTCAATATATTTTTTCAAGACACCATTTCACACTTCACTCCTCATATCTGTTTCTATCCTGGATGTTATGATCTAAGCTTACCCTGTACTGATGCTATTGGTGAGGAACCTTATTTAATTTGCTAATATTTCTGGTTCAGATTATCCTGGGGGTTGCTCAACTCCTCATTGGCTTGCATTTGTTTGGAGTATTTTAATGGGGAGCCCCATCCAGTCCAGGCTGGAAAGGTGAGTATCCTCTCAAACAAACTTCTAGTGGACGTCACAAACTTGATCCTAGGAAGTCTTGCGTTGTCTGGAGTATGATTTTGCATTGGATTTTCTTTATACTTTTATAAGTAATGGTTGACTTTTTTAATTTTTCATTTGAATCACATATATGGGTGAATTGCAGTTTGGATTGGATGAGTCATCCATGGCACCAATTATGGTTGAACCCAATTTAATTGTATGCATTGATAAAAACCTAAAATATGAATGGTCTTAAAAAGTTATTCCCAAAACTAATGACAAGAAAATCATTAATTGTGGGGCTTCTAAGATAGGGATGGAAACAGGTTTGTAAGGCTCTATAACCCTTTGAGTAGCATCCTGATTGCTTACACAGGGACTCAACTAAAGAAATTTGGGGATGGTTGCTTCTTTGGCCCCCAATTAAGAATAAGGCCTACGTTTGGGTTATGGTCCAATATATATGATCTGAAACCCAAATACCCTTTTAGCTGAAAATAATGTGCAACATCCTTTTTTTTTTTTTAATCTTTTGCCTTATGTACCTGTTATGATTTTGACGTTTGGGACCCACCTATGATAAATGTAATCATTCCTGTGCATGTAAAATGCTATTTGAACAATAATTTTCTGCAAAGGGCTACCTCTCTGGGAGTTTATGTACACTTTTTTTGAACAATAATCTTTTTCTTTTTTTTTTTTACCCCACTTAACTTAACCTATGATCGAATTGTCTCCCTCGCAAACACAAACAACCCCCTGGAAAATGAATTAGTACATGTCCAAATTTGACCTCACCCAATTGTACTCATCGTTGGATTGAGAAAAGAAAATGATGCCTCCAAAAACCATTAAATCTGAGGGTCACAGATCAAGTGGTTTGGTTGATCCAATGAGGATGATATTTTACATACCCCTATGTCTGTTTGAGCTGTTTCCATCTCTCATCTTCCCCGTGATCGGCATGGCCTTAGGTAGGCACCACGGAATGGTTCTCACCGGAACAAAGTGTACATAAACGTTCAGACCAATAGATGATTTCTCCACTTCTACGGGCCCCACTTGCATAATCAGAACCGTTTAGCCTCTTCAACTGGCCAAGAAGGGCAAGGTGGTCAAATTTGGGAGCTTGATTCCACATGGATTGTGAGGAAATTGTGAAAAAAAATCCAAAACCGTTGATCTGTCATACTGCCAAAAGGGAACATCAAGGCAGTCCCTTTTTTTTTTTTTTTTTTTTCATTTTATGGTTCCTATAGGCCCCACAAACACGATATGAACAGTTTAGAATCTGAAAAGGGTCAAAAAGGGTAATGGGGCCAAATTTCAGCCCAAGATTCTTTATGGATTTTGAGATTTTTGTGAAAAGTCCAGCCCATAGAAACTATTCTTTTTTTAATTTCTGTGGGGCCCATTTGCAATCCTAACCGTTGAGAATATCAAGAATACCACAAAGGATTAGGGGGTTAAATTTTAGGGCTGCATTCATTATGGATTGTGATAAATGAGTGAAAAATGTGTGACAATTGGATATAGTTTAATGTAGTTGGTAGGAATCTTGGATGTATACCAAACGTGAAATGCAATGATTCTTCCCTTTGAGAATCCTCAATAGGAATAGTATGTTTCTAGGAGATCGAACGAATCCTTTAGATAAAGGATTCCTCTCTCCACAAAGGACCGTTGCCAAACGTGCCCTAAATGTAGAAAGAATCGGCGGGTGACAAGGAGAAAAAAAATCCGGCATAGGTAATTGGCGCGGCGATGAAATGTCTGGAGATTTTTTTTTTTTTCTTTTTTGCTTGATTTCTGTATGACAGAGGACCCGATCCTTGCTGGGGTGTGAGGAGAGTGGCCGATTCAGCAGGCGTTACCAAACGCACCCTAAATTGAGCGTGGTATGACGATTGTGTTCTATACCATACCACGTCTTTTCTGCGGACAGCAAAATTCTTCATGGATCCTCACACGTTCTTTCTTGTGTTCATCAAACCTTTGTTTCAAGAAATAATTGTTTCAGGCCATACAATGTCCCCTGAGTTCAGAGCTTCATGCACCATTTTCTCATCATTGTCTTCAAAATTGGCCCATGGAAGTGCTTGAAGTGGCAGCAGAAAGGAAGAATGTGCACAGGAACAATCTAATATTCTGGTAATCATTTTCCAAGTCTATCTATCGACCCATATGAGTGCCTTTTCTGAAGTGATAGCTGTCAAATCTCCTAAAAACGAAAAGAAAAGTAAGATCTTTTCTCAAAAACACATACAATTTTTCATTGCCAACACACACACTCATCCGTGAGCCAGCCGCGCTGGCAAATTCAGCAGCACGCAAATGCCCACTGTGTTTGTTCTTGGGTTCTCTAGTTTAAACTATAAGGCCTTATCACTAGACTAATTTAACAAAAATAAAAATAAATCTTCTTTCATTCATTTAGGAGGTATTCGTCCAGCATCCACTTTTTTCTTTTTTCTCTTTCACCAGCAACAAAATCTCGGCCCTAGAGGTCAGTCCACAAAATCCTCTCGCCCATGTAAAACCATAAACTAAACTTTTGGGGAAAAAATTTTCAGTTTTTCTAAAATTACGGTAAATCCATATTAGGCAATCGTAAATTCTTGGGAATTTGGACGAATGAAAATCTTCATTTGTTAGGATTTTCAGATCCGACCACCCCTCGTAAGAGATATTAGAAAATCTTTACTTAAGTGGATTTGCACACAGAACCTTATTTTTCTCAACTATATGTATCGATGCACACTAATATCAATGTGAAATCATCAACTATACAAATCCCCAATGAGAAATTATTATTCTAGCGATAGTGAAGAATCATCAAATCAAAACATGCTAAAAGATTTGAAAAATCCTCGCTGCCCCAAACAAATTGAAAAACCTGGCTCCTTTTTAATCTTGTTTCCACAACAATGCCCCTACACAAAAGCACCTTAATGAGCGCTTTTCATAGGAGGCAATTCAATTGTTTTTTGGTTACACAGAAAAGTGTTTCGTGACCCGGCAAGCCTATATTGTTTCTCCAATTTCCTCGCTCGTAGTAGTGGAAGAGTTTATCCATGATTTGACCCGTCGTGACCTTATTCTTATATTTCGTTTCCCGTTTGTCTCAGCCCCCACCATTGTGGTGTTTGAGGATAGTGTGCTGACGTCGGTCGTGTTCCAGTTGTTGGAGGCATCAGATTCATTAGCTTGTATCATGTTGATCACCCATCCCTGACTAATCACTTTGCTCTTCCAATGTCAACCAACATTTATCTTCTAATTACACAAATTGATTGAGAAAGACCCTAAAATATCTAATTATGGTGTTTTAAGCGGCCAAAAGACTAATTTGGCCCAGAACAATATCGTTAGAGCTCATTTAAAAAAAGAAAAAAATCTTTATCTATGTCTTCTTCTCCACAAACCTTAGGCCTTATTTGCAAATCCTTATACTATCTCTAGAGAAACCTAAAACTCCCTTTTAGCCTCATTTTCCCCATTCTCCACCTTCACCTCTCTTCTCTACTTTCTACTTCTCCTTCTCCATCACTAAGCTCAAGCTGTCCAAGGATTCCCAAGCTCTTTCTCAATGATTTCCAAGCCCTCAAGGCCTTCTCCACCATCTTCTTCATCATCTCCTTCCCCATTTTCATTTCTAGATAATCTACCAATTTTCAATTTTCATATAGTTTGTTTCTATTCATGCATGCTATACCCATGCATTCATGTCTGAGATATGTTTTTTCATTTTTATTTTCTCGTTTGGCATGTAGGTGGTGTGCTCTTGGCTTGAATTAGAGTGGGTTGTGGCGGAGAGCAAGATCTGAAAACCTTAGCCACTAAGAATAAAGGGTTTTTTGTGCAATTAGGCCAAAGCAAGTGAATAAAAGTATAATAACATGCGTAGACCATTTCCAAGAGATACTTTAAATTTGGACATGCCTTTTAAAAAATGAAGGCTGATGTGGCATACATAATTTGACATATGTAACTTGGCAAGTCCAAGAGAGACGTCAAATGCAAATGCAAGTGGGCCCATGATCATTATTTTATTTAAAAGAAAGATTTACAGCCAAAAATTCAAATGCAAGTGGGCCCTCACCATTATTTTATTCAAAAGAAAATTTTGAAGTATGCTTTATGGTATGCCAAATTTGGCGTACCATCACACACTTTAAATGCCATATAAGACATGAAGTATATGTTGGAAACAATCTCATATGCCAATTAGAGCAGTTGGAGACTGACATGACCATGGCCATTTGAAGTGCATGGTGGAGTTGCTCTTTTGTTTGATGTCAACCATTTATCCACGAGAACAACCATGTTTCATAACTGGTGTGGACGAAAGTTAACCAAAGTGGCCCCCACACTACGGACCACAAATGACAAATTGTGGTTTGTAAGCAGAGACAAACTTTGAATGCCAAGGCGTCGTCCTCTTTCCCCTGACTACTATAAAAAGAAAACATCATCTTCCATTGTTCTTGCAGAGGAGACCAAAGTTACCCTGAAATGTCCGAAGGCCTAAACGCGTTTTCCAAGTTTTAAAACAAAATAATACATTTCATCTGGTAACGATGTCACATGTATCGTACATGTTTCTTCATTTTTAACATAAGGACTGCAATGTATACAAATCAGGACCAAAGCGACACCTCACCATGGTGGTTGTAAGGAATTCATACTGGCAAAAGGCAGAAAAAAAAAAAAAGTTGTCTATTTGAAAATAGAGTTTTTGGAACTATTGGAAAGGCAATAGGGCAGGCGTTAATTAACAGTATGAGATATCCTGTTACCAAGTTTAGAAGTAACATTCGGTAAAATTGTCAATTTGGGTTGTTCGTTTCAGATGTTACAATCCTAGCTTACAATTACATTGGGTTTGGTTGTTTGCCATGAAATAAAACAAAATATAGTAAAATGAAATCTAACGGTTGCATTTTCATGAAGAAAACTTAAAGGCTTTATATTATTAACACTCCTAGAAGACCTGAAGTATAAATAGATTAAAAAAAAAAAAAAAGGATCAATTTCCGTTTTGGACATGCGCATGTAGGATGAGTAAGACTCCTTCCTGAGATATTATTAAAAGCCTTTTTTTAATAAAATGTTGTGGGCCCACTGGACCAAGTAATAGACAGAGTCTTCCAATTATGAAAACTAATTGATTTCAAAATCTACATTTAATTTTGAAAAACCAAAATCTTGCTTTTGAATTGAACTAGAAATGGATCGAAAGCATTTACATCTGTGTTGTTGTGTGCACAAGCCAAAAGAACTAAAAAAAAAAAAAAAACAGAGAACCCTGTTATGCAGCAGAGTCCACCTTTGATACAGACCTGTCTAACTGTTTCTCAAGTGTTCTTATTAGCTATTCCAAATTTCCAATAGAATGCTTAATATTTTTCAGATATTTTACTTCTCAATCACTCCTCGACCATTCCGAACGTGATAAAAACACAGAAAAAGTCATAAAGGAAAAGGAGACCGGAATAACCAAAGGCAATCTGAATGCTACTAATGTACTTCAACTGCTGAGAAGAGGAGTGATGAAGGGATGAAATGATGTACTTGGCATAGAAAAAGTTAGAGAGGAAAAGGAGACACAAGAATAACCAAAGGCAATATTGCTGTTGGGGAGGAGAAAACCACAGTCAAGCTCCAATGGTAGATTCTTCTCATCAATGCTCAGAATTTCTTTGTTAGTGTTGTTTACCTCTGAACATGGTTTAAAATCTCGGCCGATATTAGTTCATATCGGTCGATATGAACCGGTATCGGCCCATACCGCAACGATATTTTGCCGCAATACCGAGTCATGCCGATATGGTCAAAATATCCCCAAAATATCGGTTCATCTCGGCTGATATAGTCTAAATATCGGTTTTACCGATATCTCGCCGATTTCTCGGCCAATATTTTCAAAAGATCGGCCGAGATGGATTGCGATGGAGTAATAGTTAAAAACACTAATTTTTTGTAACTTTTTTCCTATTCTCCAATTTTCTTCTCCTCTCCCCTCATCTCCTTAAAGCAACCATGTCTCCATAGTTCATTCTCTTATATTTTCCAAATTTCAAAACTATTTCTTGAAGAAATCATTTTATTTAATAAAAGAAAATCAACTTAACTCCCTTATCTTTACTATTATATGTTTTTTATTTTTTATTTTTAGATAAAGCATAAAAATGAATGAAAAGATCATTTGCATGTCATTTTTTGGTTTGTGCTGCATTCTTCATTTATATCTACACACTTTCATGCTAGATCTACTTATAAATATGATTTTGGGTGCAGAAAAATTGTGCTTTTTAAATCTTCTACTTTTAAAAAAAAATTGTTGGAGTATTTATGCTACTAAATAGTAAATACTAATAGCCTATTAATAGTGTATAGATAATTGTTATGTTATCTTTGTTTTCTTATATTTTACACTAACAAATTGACTATGAGCCAAAATAATAATTGCATTGTATGAAATACTGGAAAAGACAGCGAACTGCGACACAGACTGGACTCATGACTTAAGGTGACTGATATTTTGATTCATTGTTGTTACTAACAGTAAAAAATATTGTTTTCTAGAATTTTCTAATATTATGAATTTTTTGGATTTTTTGTGAATCTTTTTGGATTAAAAGAAAAATTCATACCACGACGACCGCGACGTACCGATAACCGCGACCGATACTAATATCATATCGGTTTTTTGTCCCAACCGATACTGTGACAGATACCGCGATTTTAAACCATGCCTCTGAGAGAAGAATAATGGAGAAGCAAGGACATGACGGGATGCACCAATATACCGAGATGATTTGATAAGTTAAAATTTGAATGAACGTGTTGACATAAGATAGTTTATCAATTTGATTGGTTCGGAAATTAAGTGAGTTATCTAACTGCATGAGATGGATGTATCACATGTCCTTGCTAAACCTTGGAAGAAAACCCTGCACATTGCTTTCCCGTGAATGCCCTCTATATATCATGGTGAGAGAAGGATGCACATGAATGCCACCCTCTATATGTGTGAAATATTCATATGCATCCATTCCTCACCATAAATATGGTGAAAGGGAACATAGTGGTGCCGACTTTATGATATATCTGAACCATCTACACATACAAGACCACCTTAGTATACTTTATCAATCAAATTTTCACTTATTCAAATGAATTTGACTGTTGAATCAAAAGTTAATTTTTTTCTCTAATATAAAATTGTTAAATTTGTGGGCCATGGATGAAGGGCTTAGAGGGATGAGAATTACCCTAAATTGATATATCGGCACACCTAAGATATTTCTTTCCATCCTCCAAAGTCCCATGATCAGGAGGCCCAATTCACATGAATGCCCCCTATCTTCAATCAATCATATGAGTTCTACCCATCATAATTTCCTTTATTCTTCTGTTTTTGTTTTTATTTTTATTATTTATTTATTTTTTATGGTCAGAACTGAAAAATGGGCCATATACATTATCCTTTCAGTTTCCACATTTTTGTCTTTTTGTACCCAGGAACAACATACACCATGGAAGCTTATTGACCTTTTTTTCGATTGAATTGGATTCTGCTGCTGCTTCTTCTTCCTTGGCGCGAGATTTTCTTTCGCTTCGACTTACGAAGCTTCTTCCCACTCTTTCTTCTATAAAAGGAGTGTTGTAGAATAGCGATGTCTGGAAAGAAACCGACTTGTCCTCGTCATCGATGCCAATCTCGTAACGCTCCTCGATCGAGCGATTTTATCTGGCGACTACCTTCGATTGTTGTGGATCTCATCACTCCAGGGCGATGATGGCTTAGAACCTCAACTAATGGAAGGTATGCGTGAATCTTCCCTTTCTCGGAATCGAATCTCATCCTTCTTCAGACTGATCTTTCTCCTTTCTCCTGTGTCTTCATTCTTCTCATTTAATGCCTCTTGTAATTCCCAAGTGGATACTAGAGAGGAGTGGTGAGTAAGCAGAGTATTGAAAAGCTAACCGAATTGATGACTTTGTAAGAGCGGTTGTGGTTGACTTTTGGTAATTGCGGTTTGTTTTCCGCAGGCAGAAGACAATTCTCTTAAAAAAGTTTCAGCAGAATACTTTGGGGGGAGTAAAAGAATGACTTTGTTTCTATCCAGTAAGTATTCTTATGCAGAACAATATCTCTCATATGGTCATTTTTTATTCTCCTTCTTTCATGTCTTCTTTTTTCCTAAAAAAATTGGTCTCATATAGTCATTGATGAGGCTGCGTTTGGGTATCCTCATTTTCTGTTGAATTCCACCCAAATGGATACTGCCTGTGTTCCAGACCCAGTTCCAACTTCAAATGTTTGCACGTTAATTTGAATTTGAAAATAGGCTTTGGAAACGTGTGACCTCAACACAATCTAACAGATTGTGCCGGAATATTTGTCTACACTTGTGGGGTACAAACAACGAACTTAGCAAACAGCAGTGTCAAATTGTAGGTCAAGTTTAGTCCCAAAGCATTAAGTAATATAAACGTCACTAATTTCTGTCCCAAGCCACCTATTGCACTTGAGATTTAGGTAGAAACCAAGAATCACTGTGGTTGTGGGTAAATCTAAAAATGCCCTTGGGGGCCCTTCTAAGTGCAGGTAACTCGGTTTACGTGCAAATGAGTGTTCATGTGTTTGGACACCCTAGTTACTTGAAGTGAGAATTGTTTTGTTCTTTGGCATTAAAACTTACAAGCATAGATTTACATAGAGTGCAGGGTAAGCATGTGACCCAAACAAGGCCTCAAGGGTTGTTTGTTTGCATAGAATCCACTTTGGAATTCTTACACTGGGATCCCCAGGTTTTCTTACATTTGATTAGACCTTGAAAACCGAATTTCCAAAAAGAAAAAAAACTGCCAACAGGGATGGATCCACATATACCTCTTCCCCATTATATGCAAATTCAGTGAAACCCAGAGAGACACTGCATTTCAAGCTTGAGGTCAACTCACGCTCATTCTTTCTCATTCAAATTAAAGAAAAAAAAATCACAAAGAGATATTAGTTTCAATTATGCTTAACGTTTAGCCTTAGGGGAGAAAATGCACATTCCATCCTCTTTGATGTTTCAGTTATAAGTGCAACAGTCATACAGAATCCATTGATCATCATCAAAGCATTTCCCAATTATGCTGGGTCGGCTACAAAATCCATCCTGTGTCGGGTTATAATGACATCTTTAGACTCATTTGTTGGATGTATGAAGCACCCTGGCAGCAAATCTTCGCCATAGATAACTGTTCATTAAAAGGCATATAGTTAACCAGTGATCGTTTGGTTCAGATGAGACTTCAGTGCAGGGATATACTATTCTGAGTTATCTGTCTGTGGGAGATCAAAGTGTCAACTGGAAGCCCTATGGCCTGTGGAAAATTGAATCATCTGATCTGTAGAGAAATAAAAGTGGACAACGAATATGAAAACTCAAATTTCATTTTTTTAAGTTTTTTTGAACTCATCTCAATCCTCCCTCTTTTTTTCTTTTTTCTTTTTTTCTTTTTTCTTTTTTTGTTTTTGTAAGAAATAAACCCAAATTTTGTAGAGAGAGAGAACAATCTCAAAAAAAATGAAAGAACACTAGGGGCTTGTTTCTGTAACTCCGTGGAAGAGGTAACACGGGTTCTATCTTCCGCAAAAAAGCAAACTCTGTTAGGGGAGGTCAAACTTGTATTTCTTATCTCACTCAAAAAATATCCCCCAAAAATAGGGCTTTTGTGCATGAATTCCATCAAAATACACTCTTAGGTCATGCAAAGGGGATACAAACATCATGTAATTTGAGTTCTTTACATGGCAACTAGAGTTATAAACCGCATTTGTCACGACCCGAGCCCCAGATCAGATAATTCTGAGCCGTAATCCCATACTTACTCCCGTAAATTCTGAATTATCCGAAGTTAAAACAGAATCCACAAGGGATAACATTCATACATACCTGTCAATTATACGATTTTGCGGAAACATATACATTGACAATACCAATTAAAATTGTACGAGTAGTAAAGTTCAATATACACATCTCATACCACTATCTAAGTCAACCATTGCATATTCAAAACACAATGCTTGTGACAACTGATTACATTTCAAAATGAATATACGAAATTACTTCTCAAAATATTTTCCAAAATGTTCTACTCATTCTCGCACTCAGATACCCATATCAAACAGTATCCCGTCCATTCTATTTTATTAATCCTCTTGGAGGAACCGAAGCGGTCTTCTCCGCTGCTGCTGGGGTCGCTGCTAGACCAGCATTGGCAATCGGGCTTGTAATGCCATCAATAACACCAGTAAACACGACAGTTCAACAATATATAAACAGTTCTTGTGATAGTATATGATACCATCTACTAATACATATAATAAATTTGTGCGATATAGCAATTTACAGCTCTTCAATCGATATCCAATTCTAAACCATTGTACAGTGATAGTACACAGACATTTAGAGTCAAGTAATAGACATTACAAACTGGCAACTCCCATAACATTCATTTCATTTAATTCTCATTCATTTCATTTCATTTAATTTACCATCTTCCCTCAAAGAAAGGATTCATCTTTCAAATGGAATGCATCAATCACCATCTTCCCTCAAAGGAATGATTCATCTTCCTAATGAGAGGCATCAATCAGTATCCATAGATACGATCCGAATTATGGGACTTCAGCGTCCGAGCCAAGGACAACTGGCATCACCAGGGAGTTCCAAAACGCCCCCAAATCCATCTACTACAGTAGGAATAGTTATTTATTTATTTATTAATTCATTTAGCTCATTTAGAGCTTTAATACAAGAGCTAGGTAGTGCCAGACTCAACAGTCAATACAATTCAATAATCAATCCATTTCTGGATCCAATTCAATTCAATAATTATATTCTTAATAGATGAAAGGAATAATTGTAACATCAATCTCATTAAATTGGAACACAACGATATAGAATACAATACAATGAGAGAATTACTAATCATTTAATTCTACTCATTTCTATCTCAGTTCTAAACAACCACTTAGGTGTAACCTTTGGTTATCCAATGCACGTGTTATTCTCGATGGACATCACATTTATATATAATGTGTACATTGGAGTCTCCATAATCATCGCCTATGGAAATTTAGTTCATAATCAATTAACTATTAGAACAATGGTTTAATCACAAAATTCTCCTTCTATTGTTCTTAATTCTTAACAATCTCAAATCACCCCATAATTAGTCTTAAAACTAATTTAGGGAGTACCTGTACTTATAAGCAACACTCCTAAACCAAACAAAAGTCCAAAATTTCGCCTCAATTAATGCACTGTCCGATCAATCGGACAGAAAAACTGTCCCAGGTAACTCTATGTCCGATCGATCGGACATTCAGTCTCGATCGATCGGACCTGCTCCGAAACCCAGTTTCAATTCAGAAACCGGGTTCTTCTTCCTCCTATCTTACTCCAAATCATCCACAACATGTACAAAACTTGGACCTCCTGTCCACTCCTCAGTTCTCATCTCATTCATACATTAATAATTCCTTCATTCATCTCATCAATCCACAAAACAATTCCATTCTAAACATTTATGGAAATGGTACAAAATTCAAATCAATGTAACATCTATAGAAATTAGCATTAATTATAAGTAAATGTTTATACTTGCCTCTCTTGGAGTTATTTAGCAAAAGCCCTCTTTACTTAACTTGATTTGAGACAAATCTCTCTTAAACTCAAACCCTAATCCATGAAAACATGTAAAACGAACTCTATGAGCAATCTATGCTAGAAATCTCTCCAAACCAACCAATAGAACTTAAAAGTTCTATAAAAACACTCAGCTACTTACTTGTGTTGTAAAGGAAAGAATTTTGAGATCTTTCTCAAGCTCTACACACTTCAACAATGGAGGATGCTCAATGGAGAAGATGAAGTAGTTCTCTTCTTCACTTAGATCACTCTAATCTCAACCTTGATGAAGAAGAATGGAAGAAAAAAGAAGAGAAAGATGCCTAGGGTTTGCTTTTAGATGGAGATGAGTGAGTGAACTCAGTGAGTTCTTCTCATTTATTATAACAAGATTTTTGCACTTAAACCCCAACCTATCTCCCTATTTACAATCTAAGTCAAATGAGGAGTCACTTGACCCACCTCAAGTCAAATAAAATCACATACATTATGAAAGTTAATGTACTCTTCGAGATACACACGTTAGTATCAAGAATTTTCATTATGCTTAATACAATCATTTGAGACTAATCCATCTCATTTTAGTCTTTAACCATTATTATTCAATTAACCATGCTTAATTAGCATTAATCTCAATTTAATTAGCCTTAATCATGATTAGTTCGGGTTGGGGTGTAACAGTATTATCCGGATTTTGCTTCCACAAGGAAATCTTTATTTCCATTTTCATTCCCATTTCTATGTACTACTCGGCAATATTTGATAGATAGCCCAATAATAGTTTAAAAAACTTGGTCTTTTAGTTAGATATGGCTATAAGCCTACAAGTGATTCAGACTGCATCACACAGTAATAGGGGTGTACAAAAAATCCGTCAATCCGTTGATCCGATCCGATCTGATCCGATCTACGGATTTTGATCCGATCCGAAGGCCAACGGATTGGAAATTGTGTAATCCGTTAGCAACGGATCGGTGGCGGATTTCACCCTTAATCCGCGGATTCAATCCGATCCGATCCGTTGTCATTAAATATAAATTAAAAAATAAATATATATGTATATATATAAAATAAGAAAAAAAATGTAAGGAGTCACTAACCTTATAAATATAATAGGCATACATCTCTCAACTCATGCCCCTTTAATTCAGTAGCTTCAAAATTTATGGATTTTTTCTTATTCTTTTTCCATGTAATGCACAGTAACGGATTGGACGGATTAATCCGATCCGATCCGATCCGTATAGTAAAGGATTGAACGGATAAATCCGATCCGATCCGCTCCTCCACGGATCGGATCGGATCGGATTTCAATAGTAACGGATTGGTGACGGATTACAGATCCGTCAATCTGTAGGCAACGGATTGGTGACGGATTTGGCCCAATCCGCACCAATCCGATCCGTGTACACCCCTACACAGTAATATAACTTGCTACATTTTAGGAGTATCTGTCCAATGACTTCAAACTGCATTGAGATGCAATTGTTTTTCCGTGGGTTACATTGATGCCATAAACAACTTAATAAAACATGATGCTCACTCTTTCCTCATTTTTTATTTTCTTCGCATTGAAGTAAAACCGATGAGGAAAGATAAAGAAAATGCTGTTTGCTGCTTTTAATTGTCCTCTAAATGTGTGTGTACCTCTAGACAAACATTATTTTGCTACTATTTGAATTTGGAACATAATTTTCTCAACGATGTCGGGGAGGCAAACAATATCTCGTCATCACCACCATCTCCGCCCTGTAAGATAAAAAAAACCTGCCTTCGGCCTATAACCAGATAGGTCCTTGGTATTAAAAGTAAATGATAATGTTATATTGGGCTTCGGTTGATGTTTGCTGTTGACTGCAATGCTGGAATGTTCAGAATCCAAAACATTATGGCTGAATTATTACCTTTTCAAATTCGTGTTGTGTTATTTGACAATGCTACCAACTGAGATTTTATTAATGGAATCTTCACCTAAATGTGCATACTAAGCAGTATTTGGTTATAAAGTTTTAAGACCATTTCGTACACTTTGTCTGAAGACAGAGAAGACGAATATGAGTTCTTTATGATATCTTATTCTCCTTCCCTTTTAGCTGATAGTAAGTTTTTTTTTAATTATTTAAAAAAGAGGGATGCTGTTATTTGTTATGTTCTTTGGTCGTTTTTTTTTTTTTTTTTCCTTTTGAAGTGATTGTTAGTGGGATTATTAGAATAATATTTTACAGTTGAATTTACTTTTAAGCTACCGTCCACCTGACATCTAAAGACTTTCGAGAATCACTTTTTTCCTATAATTTTACCGTGACTTTCATTAAATGAAAATGTTACATTTATAAGCAAATACTAACTAATCTTATCACGAGGAGAAGGATAACCTACTAATATCAATAACATCCTAACAAACTCAAAAAACTCTGCAATCAAAAGAAATAGAATCTTAATTGCTTGATTAAAAACAGGACAAGAATCTTGTGCTAGACAATCTTTTAAATGATTAATGGTAAATAATTAAGTAACATCAACTTGATCTTTTTGATAATTATGTTTGCATCTATTGCAAGTTTCTCAAGAACCCAAACTTCCATCTCTAAATTTTGACCAAAAGGTTCCATGAACTGACTTGTGAGTGTCAACAATTCACGTATTGCCGCAACATATTGACTTGTGAGTGTTAACAGAACCCAGATGATTTTTATTTTTATCAATTTGCTTGTCAAGATTCAGTGAAACGGACTTGACCCAGTTGATTTCCAACGAAAAATAACAGAAATAAGATAAGACTTATATGAGTTCTAATGAACTGGAGTCAATCCAACTGAAATAAATCAACATTTTTTTAGGTGAAATTGGATGGAATTTATCAAAACCTATTGAAATTTGTCAGCAAAAAGGAAAACTCACCAAAGCATATTGTTCCCTCATTTGATTTCAAGGATCTACACCCACCCAACTGAATGGTTGAATGACGTACATGTAGGTTGTATGGCATAAATTAATTTGAATTCCACTAAAAATTCACAGCCGCACCAAACAACATTAGCCATGATTCATTTAGGTAAAGAAATTTACACCAAGCATGTATCTTTACTCACAGGGAACTTCTTCTCCATGCTATCCATTTATTATTAACTTCGGTAACATGGCACAGGGAACTTCTTCTCCATGCTATCCATTTATTATTAACTTCGGTAACATGGCAATTTTCTCATTTCCTGGAAAGGGCCTTTACACGAATGTGTCCTTTTTTTATTCTCCCGTTATTGATCATGGAAATGGATGATGATGACATTGCAATCATGAGTACCGTTATCCCTTCAACACATGTTTGATAATATAAAAATGCACAGAACCAATTAATAAATGATATTGAGCTAATCAAGTTATCAATCATGTGGGGCCAAATTCCATGTATTAAAATTTAATGGAACTTACTTTGAGGACATCCTTCTAGAAGGGACGACATTCAATTTTAATGGTTCAAATCATCCCACAGAATTACACACATCCCACTTACATAAGCAAGTAATATAATGATATTACACCGAAGAAAACAAACATGATGTGATTTTGCTTCAGATGTCAATGATGGGATAGCAATAGCACTAAAAGTGTAGAAAAGTATATGTTTATGATTTTTTAATATATAACATAAGAGCAAAAAAGTTATGAATCAGATTTTGATCCGGCTTGGATGTCATTTGGGCCAGTGAAGTTTCCAGGGTGCTTCTTAGTTTCAAAACGAACCTGCTCTTCCTTTTTTTTTTTTTTTTAAACAAGCCCCCCATGACACAGCACCTACTATGCATACATCATGCAATCATATAAAAGGAAATAAGCAATGATTATCTATCCAAGCCCAATCCTAGAAGAACGAATAGGTCTGTTAGCACATATTAATCTACAATCATTAGGTCTGTGAGATATACGCAATATAAATATAGATTTGAACAACACAACAAAAATAATTGTAACAAAAATACATCTCTGTGTCTATAATCAACGGTTAATATCTATGAATCCCTCAACCAAATGACTATCTTTTGATTGAAAATTTACTATAATCCTCTAATGCTTCTTTTTGTATCATATTGACTAGCGAAAAGTCCCCGTGCACGGGTAGCGCGATTCTTAATATTAAATATTAAAAATATATATTATAAGATTTAAATTATACCATTGTGCAGGAAACTGATTACACGTAATGTCGAAATTATACCATTGTGCAGGAAACTGATTACACGTAAGGTCAAGATTAGAGAACAGTCAAAATTGATTTCAAATTGAAAATTGGAAGCAATTGAATTCTGTTCGCTTCATATATAATAATTAGCAATCAAAGTATGGATTCATAGAAGAGCCGTAAGTTGGAACCCCTACAACCTTTAACTTGCAGCAGCCAAGTCACGTGAGTATATGATCATTGAGCTATACTTACATCCAATTACTCTATGGCGGCATGTTTCTTAGCTAGAAATTTCCGACAAGAATTTAGGGCTTTGAGATTTTTTTGGATATCACATGGCATTTTAAAGCTTCATAATTTTTTTTTTGAGAACTCCAAATTTCCAGCCACTGAAAAACTCTCAAATGTCGTTTTGAAATTTTTGAAATTCTAAAATCTTTTTTTTTTTTTTTTTTTTATCTTTTGGAATTCCAAATGTTGATATAAGTTATGTTGTTAACTAACGGCTAACTAACGGCTTGAGATTTTAGTGTTTCTGGTTATTAACATAATATCAAAGGTCATTTGATGGGGGCTTTAAATTCTCTAATGTCACGCGAGTAACAAGGAAGTTTTTTTGTTTCGTTTTGTTTTTTTTTTTTTTTCCATTTTTGGCTTTCTGTTTTGCGGGATAGAGTAAGTAAAATGAAGTAGAATTTCAAATTGAGAAAAAGAGATAGCGATGGGAGTTGGTTGGAAAAGCAAGAAAGTATCAAATAGCAACTTTTAATTACACAAAATGACAAAGAAATTTCTAAAAAGGCACAAAATTACAAAAAATATGTATACATAAAAAAAATACAAAATGACAAAAAAAAAAAAAAGGGTGCTTTTGCGCACAACTCTCTCCACTTTTTTTCTTCTAGATTTACACTCAATTTTATTTTATTTTATTTTACTCTACCCCAGCTACAGGAAAGCTGGCAACGAGTCTTGACCTGTGAGTTGAGTTGTAAACGAGTCACTGATTCCTGCGTTCAATCGACTATTATGGGTAACAAAAAAACACTTCATACGCATTTCATTTCTCTTCATTCGCATCAACGCAGAGATATGAGCTCGTTACCAACTACTTCCCACGGTGCCTCCTCCCGGTCATGGCCGTCTCCGCGTCGTCGTCGTCTCGATGAGGAGGAGCAGGGAAGCTTCCGAGAGTTCTCTGACGAGGACGACACCATCGCCATCGCCATCCCACTCTCGATCGAGGTACCCCAGATCAAATGGATGGAAAATTTTAATCTGTCTAACTCCTGTGAATTCTGCTACTCATTTACACTAGGGTTCTGTTTCTGTTTTTTCGTTTTTTAAACGATTGGGCTCGTAACTTCTGCTCTTTATTGATTGTGTTTTGGATGTTTAGCTTTTGTATTGGATCGTTTTTTTTTTTTTTTTCTCGTAGTTCGATGTTTACTTGTTATCTGGTGTAGATCTGAAATTCGAGAGGTCTTATTTCTGGTTTCTCTTCATCTTAATAAGAGTAATAGCAGGGGATTTTTAAGTGTAATTGGTTCTCAGATTTTAACTGGTCGGCCTCGAAATTCATGTCTGACAGTGAACACATCTGACCCGTCAAGTGATGAGAACATCCATAGTCAAGCCTCAACTATCCAATCATTATCATAGTCAACACCCTTCACATGAGAAGCTTCAGAAACACATTCATGATCAACATCAACAAAATAGTATGAGAGCCCAACCCTCACCCTTTTGAAGATGTATAATTTCATACAGTCCTCAGTGTACCATAATCTCTAGTGTATCATCTTTGTTTGACATTCCTTCATGTACCATACATTTTCTTAGACTCTAGTAGTGAGTCAAACCTCATTTTGTTTTAACAGATATAAGATTGTTGCTGATAATGAATATGAGACTCCATTATAAATAGAGTAGTTGGAGCATCAACCCAATACAACAACTTCTCCCAATGTCTTGTTATCATTAAGAGGTCATTTTGCTTTTACACATGTGATAGGAAAATTAGATTTACATATGTAAATGCTACATATGCAAATGTTACACATGTGAAATACATTATCATGTTTGTCAAAATCACCATTTTCACGTCATAAATAAGTACGTCCAACGGTTTTAGATTTATATGGAAGTTTTTTAAAATTTCTCAAAATCCATGAAGAATTAAGATTTGAAACTAAGCCAATGTTTATTTTATCATTAATACATGAATATTGAACGGTTCAAATCATGGACTGGAGGCCTACGAAAGTTGAAAAAACTATATCTATAGGTAGGGATTTTTTTACAAATTACTTAAAATCTATGAAGATTTAAAATAACAGCTTCAATATCTTGGGGATTATTAGTTCAATAAATAAAGCAAACGGTTTGGTTTACAAATATGGGGCCCATAGGAATGAGAAAAAATAAGAATGAGAAAAAATAAGGTGGTTGATGGGCCGGACAAGAATGAAGAGACTGTGTAAGAAGTGTACTGGCACAATTTCTTCAAGAGGGCTGTGAATCACTTTCACACCTGATTTGGTGCGTAACTTGCCTCATTTACATACCAATTTTTTTTCTTTTGAATGGTAACGAATTTTATTTATACACCATTTTCACCTCATTTATGCATCCACGAGCATAGGCAAACATGTTCATGCATAATCCTTGAGCATGTCAATTATTTACAAAGAGACTACAAACAAATGACCCCCTAAGTTGTTTAAAGGTATTAGAGTCAAGGCTCTTGACCTTGTCTAATCCAGGAGCAACCTTGTCTAATCCAACAAGTTATCTTGGATTCTGTTTGAGTAGTTGGGCCATCATTTCTGAGTTATGTCTTTTAATCTTCTTTCAGCTGCTGTGGGGTCCATCTATACGTTTTTATCTGTACTTTGATGCACTGATCATTGAGAAGAGATCAATAGCATCTGTTGGTCGACCGGACTGAATGTCTAGGATAGGTACCCTGTTTCTTGCACTTCATTTCTGCCATTCTGCACAATTTTGATTCTGCTGAATACTTCTCCATGTAGATTGCATCTTTTTCTATTCTATTTGAGCAATCTTGTCTCATATGGCTTTCAATCATGCTCAAGTCATCTCTCTTTGCTTGATCTGATAACCTTTACCTATGGCCATTTGGGCTCATCTAATGACCATTTTTTTTTTTTAAAGAAAGGAGACTCTGGGAATGTGAGTCCACTAAAATAGAGAAACCGGTAGATCCCACTGCCGAAGAAGAATGGAATCTGACATTGACAAAATCAACTCCTAGCTAGCCAACTTCGTGGATCCCACCCTTAGTTTTCAACTTACAACATCGGTCATCCCAAGGGGTTTGGGATTATTTAGCTGGACTTTATGCTCAAGTCTGCTATACCAAAAGATATCAGTTGGAATGGGAGATTCAGAATGCTCACCATGGTGATGACTTGATTCATACAAGTAAAATTGACAAAACTATGAGACCGCTTGTCATTTACGGAGCTATAGTTCACATGTGCACCTTACAACCCCAATCCTCTCTCATTTATCTGAATTACTATCAAAAGAGAAAACTCAATTCTCTCTTGCTACCAAAAGGACCATGGAAGCAGATCATGCTCTTGTATCTATGTCTCCTGCTCCCTAACCTGGACTACTTGCTCCTCCTCATCAAAAGGCTGTTCATCTAACATCTATAACTATTGCAAGCACCGAGGACATTAGAAAGGCAACTTTCCTCTCTGCGTGAAGGGACAAGTTGTACACCTTCTCATCAACAGATGGGTGATTAGTATTGGGGATCTACCCATCTTCAGCATTGTCACTAGACGGGCAATAAACATCCAGCTCTGCCTACAGCTACGGATCATTCTTCATCTACTGATCTCACCCCATAAATTCAGCCCATTATTCTCTCCTCAAGCTTAATCTTCTACTCCTGCATCCTCCTAAGCTTTGCAGCCATTGCCCCCTCTTCCACCCCAGGTAACACAACTGGCCCCTAGATCTTTGATTCAGGTGCCTTTAGTCATATGACCTCATACAACTCTTCACCCTTATCTCCATGATTCATTTACACTGCTAGTGGCTCTCATCTATCTGTCACCAAAATAGGCACCATGAATCAAGCTTGCTTTCTATATCATCTGTTCTATTAGTTCCAAACTTTTTTTGTAAATCATTTATCTGCTAGATAACTTGCTTAAGACAGGGTAATATAAATAAAAGGTGTGCTTAAAACAATGGCGGGTCTGAAAGGGGAAAGGGCAATAACATTTAAGCATAAAGTGATTGAGGGGGGAAGAGTTGTTTGGAGGACCAAAAGAGAAAAGAGACTATGATAAAGAAACCTGGTAGTGGAGTGTAGAGGTTCAAGAAGCTGTCATGAGAAAAGACATTGCTATCAAGTTTGGTAGGGGAGTAGGAATATGGAAAATTCTGAAATATGCATGTAAAAAGGCAAAGAAAGAAGTTATGAAAGTGGTCAGGTATGCAAAGTCTAAATCATATGATGATGTATATAAGAAATTGGGAACAAGAGAAGGAGAAAGATATTTCAAGCTTGCAAAAGTTTTTGAAAGAAAAAGTAGGACTTAGATCATGTCAGATATATAAGAGTGACCAAAAGGTTTTAATAAAGGACAGTGATATTAATGAGAAGGTTCCTTGGTCCCTATTGTTTGTACATAATATAGTGTTGGTGGATGAATCGAGAGATAGCGTAAATGTGAAAATTAGAAATCATGGGAGGCTTTAGAATCCAAATGATTTAAAAGAAGTCATACAAAGACAATATGTATGAATTGCAATTTCAATAGATATGTGCAAAGAGCTGAAATTCCTATGAGAATTGAAGCTTAAGAGATGCCATAAAGAAACTCATTTTGATGGTTTGGCTTGATAGTTTGTAAGGATAGAGAGATTAAGGAAGACATTGAGCATGGGAGCAAGATGGATGAACCAGAGACTTGCTTCTGGAGATTGGAGTGCATTGTGATCAGCACACACAACCAAGACTAAAAGGAAAGTTTTAACAATACAATGATTGGACAAGCTATGTCCAATGGAGCATAATGTTAATAAAAAAGCAGCACATGCACAAAATGAGTGAATCGGAGATGAGAATGTTGAGATGAATATGTCATGTGTAAACTAGGAAAGATATAATAAAAATGAGTGCTTTCAATAGGTGATATATTAAGAGAGAGTAATTAGAGATGGTTTGGACATGTCCAACACAAGCCAGCAATGACATCTTTGACGAAAAACTTTTAAATGCAGGTTGGTGGCCCACCAAAGAAAATGGACAGGTCAAGAGGAGATGGACGGAAGTAATAGGGATAGATATGAAGAAATGCAACCTTTCCAAGGATTTGAGTCAAGATAGATTGGAATGGATAAATAGAAGCATGTGGCCAACCCCAATATAGTAGGGACAGCTTCGATAATGATGATATACACCCTAGGAAAAAGAAGCACCTTTAATTTCTTAATGCAAGATAGAAGAAAACTAGTTCTCTTACTTCTTCCCTCACAAATAGGTGGAACTCACCATTTTCTAGGTCTTCTCTCACTCTCTTCACTCGGATAGGTCCTAGTAATGACAAGTTAGGAGCCCAAGAAGTCACTCGCACCTTTTTTTTTATAATTAACAGCCCATCTAAACCCAATAAAGGGTGCCACCACATGAAGAAAGTCCTTAGTATCCATTAAAAGAAACCATCTCATTTTGTTTGGGAAGTTGACACTGAAGCACTCTCTTTGTGGAATGAGTGGTGCCAATGTACCTTGTTATAAGAGAAGAAAATCACATGCCTCCTGAAAAGGTGAACAAACAGAGCACTGAAAGTTTTTTTTTTTTTATTAGAGTAATTTTATTCCACAGAACACTGAAAGGTTTTGTACTTATAGGAAAATGAAATGCCTTCAAAACAGAATTGACGACTGTGTAACAGCGGCAGTTGGTGATTTCCATCAAAAGTGATTTGTTTTCCACAGGTCCCATGCCGTTCTCTACAGTTTCAGCATAATAATTTTGGGAGGGAATAGGATGAATTTGTAACACCCTGTGAAGCATTCCTACGTGAAACAATTTCTCTCATATAGTCATCGTTGAAGCTGCATTTGGATTTCCTCGCTTTCTGTTTTATTCCCACCCAAAGGAATACTGCCTGGGTTCCAGTTCTGACTTAAATGTTTGCACAGTAATTTGAATTTGAAACGAGAGGGTCTCAAAAATGTGAGATCAAAACAAGGGAACAAGTTCTGCCAGAATATATCATCTCCATATAACGGTGTACATCCAAATACACCCTTAGCAAAACAGCGTTATCAAATTGTGTGTCAAGTTTAGCCCTAAGCATTAAATAACATAGGAAGGTAAAACTTAAGTATATATCAAATTGTGGGTCAGTGATTTCTGTCCAAAGCCACCTGTTGCACTTGGGATTAAGGCAAACAGGGCCTTAAGACTTGTTTGTTTGCATGGAATCCCCCTTATAATTTCTTGTTTTCTTACATTTGGTTGATCCTTGAAAACGTAATTTCCAAAAGGCTCTGTGAATTTCTATTTAATACCTTGTGGAATCCTTGTCACGACTCGGGTCCGAAATACGATAATCCCAAGCCGTGATCCTATACTTACTCCCGTAAACTCCAAATTAACTGAAGTTAATTTGGAATCCACAAGGGATAAACATTCACAATTTTACGGAAATATTTACAATTGACATCATCAATTTACGATGTTACATGCTTACAAAAGAAAGTTCTCTATACATGTATCATCTTATCATTTTCTTATCAACCTTATATATTCAAATACAATACAGGTTGACAGCTTCACATGTTCTCAAAATATTACATTAAAAAAAAATCGTTTCCAAAAGAATTTCCCAAAAAGAGATCTCCGATTTACTTCGCACTCGGATAATTATTTCAATGATTATCCCGTCCGTTCCATTCCATCAGTCCTCCTGGAGGAACTGGAGCGGTCTCCTCCCCTGCCTCTGGGGCCGCTGCCTGATCGGCATTGGCAATTGGGCTTGTAATGCCATGAATAACACTAATGAACACGACAGTTCAACAATGTATAAACAGATCTTGTGATGACACATGTTAATGCATATAATAAATCTATGCAATATATCAATTTACAATTCTACAATTGATATCCAATTCTAAACCATTGTACAATGACAATATAAGGACATTTGTAGTCAAGCAATGACATTACAATTGGCAATTACCATAGCATTCATTTCATTTAATTCCATTTCATTTTATCTTCCCAAAAAGGGAGAAATCATTCATTGGCTCAAGGCGGAAGGACGCACCATTCATGACCCAAGCTTCGATATTTTCCTCTTTGGCTCAGAGCGAAAGGGCGCACCATTCATGACCCAAGCCTAAGAAGGAATCATTCAGTACCTATCAATACAATAAGAAATGTGGAGTCTACCAGTATCCGCGCCAGGGACAACTAGCATCACCACGGAGCTCCGGAACGCTCCCAAGTCCATCAACTGCAGTAGGATTAGTCATTCATTCATTTATTAATTCATTGTAGCTCCATATGAGCCTTAATAGACAGCTATATAGTGCCAGATTCAAAAGTCAATATAGTTCATAAGGAGTCCATTTCTGAACTCAATACAATTCAGTAATTCCATTCTTAATGAATAAAAGGAATAACATTAACATCAATTAATATTAACATCGATCTCATTAGATCGGAATATAATACCATGATAGAATTAGGCTATAAGCATTCCCACTCGTTTCTTTCTTAGTTTAAACCAACCATTGAAGTGTAACCATTGGTTATCGAATGCACGTGTTATTCTCGATGGATATCACATTTATATGTATAATATGTACATTAAAGTCCCCGTAATTACACCTCTAGAGGTTTTGTCCATAATCAATCAACTATTAGTACAATGGTTTCTAATGGTTTAATAAAAAATTCTCCTTTTATTGTTCTTAATTCTCAATAATCTCAATCACCGCATAATTAGTATTAAAACTAATTTAGGGAGTACTTGGATTCATAGAAAGCACTCTCAAGCCCAATAAAAACCCAAAATTCACTGGACTCAAACCTAACAAAAACCCACAATTTCGTCCCAGTTAACACCTTGTCTGATTGATTGGACAGAAAACTGTCCTCGGTTAAATCTCTGTCCGATCGATCAGACCTGCATCGAAAATCCAGTTTCAATGCAAAAACCGATTTTTCTTTTCCTCATTTTTCCTTCTTTCCATTCTAAACCTGCATAAAACTTAGACCTCATGTCCACTCCTCATTTAACATCTCATTCATACATTAACAACTCCATTATTCCATCAATCCACAAAAACAAATCCATTCAAAAATTCAATGGAAATGCACAAAAATCCAAATCAATGGGATTTCTATAAACTTCTACAATAGTTAACACCCATCACAAGAAAATGCTTATACTTGCCTCTTTTAGAGTTACTTAGTCAAAAGCCCTCTTTGCTTAACTTGATTTGGGACAAATCTTCCCCAAACTCAAACCCTAAACCAAGCAAACATGAAAAAGGGTGTCCCATGAGTCAACCATGCTAGAAATCCCTCCAAACCAACCAATAGAAATTAGAGGTTCTATAAAAACACTTAACTACTTACTTGTGGTCCAAAGGAGAGACTTTTGAGATCTTTCTCAAGCTCTACACACCTCAACAATAGAGGATGCTCAATGGAGAAGATGAAGTTGCTCTCTTCTTCACATGGATCACTCCAATCTCAATCTTGATGAAGAAGAATGGGAGAAAGAAGAAGAAAGAGCCTATGGTTTCTCTTGAGGTGAAATGAGTGAATGAGCTCTTGAGCTCATCTCATTCTAATATAAGGAACTTTCACACTAAAATCCCCTTTTATTAAGTCTAATTACATTTTGAGTCAAACGAAGGCGCATTTGGTCAAACTTAGGTTAAATGGAATCAAGTATATTATGAAAGTTGACGTACTTTTCGAGATACACACGTTGGTATCAAGAATTTCCGTATTTGATGAAATACGTGAAAACCCGTATTTATGAAAAAGTCATTGTTCTCCCTTGTTTGAGCTTAAACTCAATTTAATTAAACTAGTTTCATGTAAACCCATTCCATTACGCTTAATGCATCTTTTGAGACTAATTTGTCTTCCTTTGGTCATTAACCATCATTAATTCAATTAACCATGCTTAATTTACATTAATCTCAATTAATTAGCCTTAATCATGATTAGTTCGGGTCGGGGTGTAACAATCCTCCTGTTATCGTAAAGTGGTGATCATCCGTTGGAATTCCATAGACGCCTTGGTTCCATTTAAACAAACAAGTCCTTACTAACTGCATTGTAATCATTATGTCTCAATGGAAGTCCTTTGAGTACGAAAAATAGAAGAAAAAGGAAAAATGACAAATCATATGCTTCTGTGCAGATTGAGCAACAGGATGCCCCTCAAATACAAGGTGCAGCACCACAGAATTCTTGGAATAATTCTATGCCTTTGAATGAAAGGTTGGTCACCAGTTGTAGTTATATTCATCATGATTTTGTGCGAGAGCAGTCTTAATGGAATGTTTGCAACATAATAGCCCATTGTTGTACTCATTGCAAGATTTGTCTCATTCATCATGTCAGCCCACTTTGAACACACCCTGGCCCAAAGAAGGATCTGGTTACACTCAGCAATTTGTGCATGTACATCATATTTGGGCTACATGCTAGTTATCAAAAAATAAATAAATAAATGGACTGCATGTCTAACAATCAATTTTTCTCAGACTTGGCCAGCTGATGAGTTCACTGGCCTGAGTTTTTGGGTCAAGACATGTCACAGCGGGATGCACCTGATACATGCTCCAAAACTTGCACTGATGTGCCAATTGCCTTGTGTACCAGTGAACACCTTCAAATTGTTTGTATAATATCTTTGGTATTTGGCTCTCTTTGCATGACATTGTTTATTGCGTTTCCACAGTGAACTTGGGAGCAACATTATGTCCTATGCGGTCCCGGTGAGACTCAACTTTTATGTTTATCTGCAGAGTTGAATGTTTAAAAGTTTAATATTTGTCCGAAACCAACATTATATCTTAAAATACCCCCATCCTCATGTCTTGCACTTTGCAGCCACAGATTGGAAATTGTGAAAATATTGTTCTTTCCAAAAACTTTTGCATTAGTTAAATATTATATCGAGGCCATAGTTAATCGAAGAGGGTGGGAGAAGCATTTCTACGAAAGTGAGGTTCAAAAATGAAATAATTTAATCCAAGGCATCATGGGCCTCAGAGTGTGCTGGAATCCCAAGAAAAGGCCCGCAGTTTGCCAGCCAACCATGCCTAACCTATAGTAGGGCAGCCCATTGGGCCAGCGATATCTACTTTCCTAGTATGACATGCAGTTTTGAATAAATTTTCCTAGACCCACATTCCTAGTTTAACAAATATTCATGAAATTTTAGATATGCTCTTTTAGTTTAAGAAATCCAAAAGACAGTCTTCCAGAGCTAGCAAGATAACTAATCAGCATATAATCAATAAGCGAGGGGGAGGGAAGTCCTATTTAGAAAGAAGGGATTGACAAGTAATCATCTCTTGGGAATGGACGGAAATCCTCAATAAATTCTCTTGTATTTCTCTGATTTATGCCTTCAATGATAATCTCTCTTCTCATTATTGTGAATACATTCAGCTAGTGTTTTCCCTTGTGTGAAGACTCAGTGAGTTCCCAATGGTGATCACTCATTAGGTTCCATGGTGAATGTATGGAGACTTCATCCATCCTTGGGTCCCATTATATTTGATATCAGTGCAAGTTAGATCCTCTGATTTTGTCTTGTTTTGAACTAATTATTTTAGATTATGTTTTCATTTGATTTCATTCAATTCTTCCCTGAAGACAAGAATCCAAAAAATCTCAAAAATCTCATCCAAAAACTTAGAAAGAAAAAATGCTTATAGATTTTGTTTCCTGCAATTTATTGTACTGCTTTTCATAATTGTAAGCCTACTTGTGTTGCTGTTGTTATTCTCAAAAGCTTGGGATTTGCTATTTCCGACACCAAAGTAGGCTCATCTCACCTTTATTACATTTATTCATTCACCACATATATTCAAGAACCATCAAATTTTACTGGTAACGGGGATCCAAATATCTTCAATTGGATTAATGCAACTGAAGGTTACTTGGAGCTACATAACACGACAGTTCATGATCAAGTTTGCTTTGTGAAGGGAAAGCTTAAAGGAGTTGGTCTAATATGGTGAGACAATGTAGAAGATTGCTTGGAATGACTCATTCATCGCCTCCTATGTTAGAATGAGAGGATATGAAGTCGGTATTGGTTGACAAGTATTTGCATGATAATTATCTGTATTAAAGTGCTTACCAATTTGAGGGGGAGTGTGGAGCAAGTACCAATTTAGACGCACTCATAGAATGTGGTACCAATTTACTAGGAGGTGCTCCCACTAAGAGGGGAACTCAAGTTTCCATTCTCAAACTGTTGCCTTTATTACTGAATTATCAGCTTCAAATCTCAATATATTTTTCCAAGACGCCATTTCACACTTCACTTCTCATATCTGTTTCTATCCTGGTCGTTATGATCTAAGCTTACCCTGTACTGATGCTATTGGTGAGGAACCTTATTTAATTTGCTAATATTTCTGGTGCAGATTATCCTGGGGGTTGCTCAACTCCTCATTGGCTTGCATTTGTTTGGAGTATTTTAATGGGGCGTTTGGCGGAAGGTCCCTCATCATTGCATTTTATAGCCTAAGGTCCAAGATAGTTTCTCATAGAGGCGGCAGTCCTCTTTTAAAACTGACTCAGTCAAAAAGACGAAAATACCCTCTCTATACGTTAGCAAACATGTTCCACTTAAAATGAGTTTATCTGTATCTTGATTTTATTTGAGTTGTCTTAGTCTCGTATGATCAGCAACCTAAGCAATTATCTAAGTTTGCTCTGAATTTATCTAAACTTGCTGTGAATTTATCTAAGCTTGTTCTCATGTTTTCTTAGTCTGATATCAATTAAAAAGGACTTTAAATGAGTTTATCTGTATATTACATGATTTTATCTGAGTTTGGTTTGTAATTAACTGCGTTTGTTATCAATTAAATAGGGTTCCAAGTAAAATTATCTAACTATAACACGATTTTATCTGATTTTCTTCTGAATATGAGATTCTTATAAAATAATGAGTTTGGTATGAAATTAAATGGATTTCGCATAATTTGATTTGACTTTGAAATGTATTCAATTTTGTTTTAAATGAGTTTTTTGAGTTTGCTGTGAATGTATTTGAATTTTGTATTAGTTATTAGACTTTGGCATAAAGTTATCTGACTTCAGATTAAACTTATTTCTGTTTTGTATGAAATTATATAAGTTTGATATGAATTCATCTGTGTTTGATGTGAATTAATGTGAATGTGATATGAATTAAACTAGATTGAGGTGAATTTATTTGATTTTGAAATTAATTTATCTATGTTTACTGTGCATTTATATTAATTTGATATAAGTTTATATGAATTTATATGTGTTCGAAATCATAACCAATTCACAAAAAAGTTATGTCCCATCAATATGAATTTATCTGTATTTGATATAAAATTGTCTTACTATATAAGATTTGGTTTGACTAGATTTGGTTTAAATTTATCTGAATATGATATAAAATTATATGTGTCTGAAGTGAATTTAAATGAGTTTATTTATGATTTTATCTGACTTTGTTATGGTTCTATCTAACTTTGCTTTTGGACTGAGATGGGTTTGATATCATTTTAACTGAGTTGTATATGGTTTTGTGGAAAACTCATCTTACTACATTTAATCAGGGAAAGACGATGAGTTAGAGCTAAAAACTAGGATTAAATTGAATGACACATATTCAAACAGTTAGAAGGGCAAATAAGTCATAAAAAAATCTGATGTGGCATGCGCCCGAATTAATCTCATGCGCAAGGGATTTTAAGCCTTAAATAGTAATGTTGTGTACTGGAGGCCTAACAAGACCAATCTGAGGGACTTTTGGCTAATTTACCCTATTTTAATGGGGAGCCCCATTCAGTCCGAGCTAGAAAGGTGAGTATGCTATCCTTGAGAGAAGACACCACCTTTTGCACCTCATTATCCTGTTTATTTGAAAACCTGAAATGAATTCAGGAGACTAATGTTTATATGAAAAGCATGGACATGGCATTGTTGCAAGAAACTACATAGATTTTTTTTTTCATGGGAAACAAACTTCAAGTGGACGTCACAAACTTTATCCTAGGGAGTCTTTCATTGTCTGGAGTATGACTTTGCATTGGATTTTCTTTATACTTCTATAAGCAAAGGTAGTTTTTTTTTTTTAATTTTTCATTTGAATCACATATATGGGTGAATTGCAGTTTGGATTGGATGAGTCATCCATGGCACCAATTATGGTTGAACACAATTTAATTGTATGCATTGATAATAACCTAAAATATGAATGGTCTTCAAAAGTTATTCCCAAAAATAATGACAAGAAAATCATGAAATGCGGGACCTCTAAGTTAGGGATGGCAACAGGTTTGTAAGGCTATATAACCTTTTGAGTAGTATCCTGATTGCTTACACAAGGGATTCAACTGAAGAAATTTGGGGATGGTTGCTTTTTTTGGCCCCCAATTAAGAATCAGGCCTAGTTTGGGTAATGGTCCAATATATATGGTCTGAAACCCAAATACCCTTTTAGCTGAAAATAATGTGCAACAACTTTTTTTTTTTTTTTTTTGAATCTTTTGCCTGATGTACCTGTTATGATTTTGACGTTTGGGACCCACCTATGATAAATGTAATCATTCCTGTGCATGTAAAATCCCATTTGAACAATAATTTTCTGCAAAAGGGCTACCTCTCTGGGAATTTTATGTACACTTTTTTTGAACAATAACCTTTTTCTTTTCTTTTTTTTTTTTTTTGCACTTGGCCCACCTATGATCAAATTGCCTCCTTCACAAATACTATTTGACCTTCACCCAATTGTACTCATCATTGGATTGAAAAAAGAAAATGATGCCTCCAAAAATCATTTAATATGAGGGTCATAGATCAAGTGGTTTGGTTGGTCCAATGAGGATGATATTTTACATACCCCTATGTTTGTTCGAGCTGTTTCCATCTCTCATCATCCCCTGATTGGCATGGCCTTAGGCAGGCACCGCCGAACGGCTCTTACCCGAACAAAGTGTATGTAAATGTTTTATTTGTTTTAATGCTTAGCTCAGTTTTTTCCCCTAATGAATTCATATTTGTGCTAAAGACTCCGATAAAAGGGCAGGCTGAGATTGGCCCATTTTCGAGTGGATTATACACAAATCCATGCATACCCTTGGGTTCGAAAAATCGAAAATAGGCTCCGCCCTCGACAGAGGTAAGTGCAGCCTGAATCTAGCCCTATTGACAATCCTGGTCATTAGGCGAGCCTTCCTAGAGCCATAATGAGCCAAAAACGTATACAGCATACTACAAACAGATGTTAAGGGTGTCAACGGGCCAAATTCACCCGGTTGAGCCCATTTGCAGCTAGCAAAATAAGTTTGGCCAACCCAACATGATCGGGACAAAGCTACGATGACGATGACATTCTCAATATAAATTATATAGAGAGGGGAGAGTTTTTGAAGAAATCTAAAATATGATGTTTCCTATTAGGTGCAGATCTGATGGTGAGTTCGTCAGGTTCCAAAAGGGTATGGGTTTCTAGACTTCGACCTAAATCGACTTGGGTGCAGATGAGAGTTTTTGTTTACTCCACTCACTTAACTTCATCAAAAGTTATTAGCATGGGTGGTAATAAGTAATGCATACCAATAATGAAGCATTCCATAAATTAAGGGTGGCATGGCCAAAGAAACTTCCACTTGGGTCAAATTCGAGTCGGCCTAAACACTAACCTGACCTGAGCTATTGCCATCTGGTAAAAACAAATTGAAGTCTGTTACAATTAAAATCCCAAATCAAACTCTTTCATTAAAGCCGTATTCCAAATGCATAAATATATTTGATAAAATAGATTTCCCTTTCCATATGGTTTTTATGCTTTTTATACATTCCGATGAGGAACGATCAAAGACTAAGGGGCCCACTTGCTCCACCATTATTAATTTTAGCCCTTCACAAGCACTGTCCCTTCTTAATTATGCGACCTCAAGTTATGAGTCGATGCTGATTGCTTACAAATCGATTCAATCGAGGAATTTGGAAAAAGGATCATTTCCTGGTCCCCAATTAATAAAAACAGGGCTACATTTGGGCCAGGGCCAGGGTCCAATATGGTCTAATTGGTCTTAGAACCGTATACACATTTTTTGAGTATAACATATAATGCTATGTTTCATTATAGCGTTTTACCCATTTGGCTGAAGAACAGTTTCAACTTCATTGGGGACCTACGTATGATCAATCTAATCATTTATGCAATTGTGATCCTATGCGTGTCGTGCACATGGGATCACCGTGCGTACCTCACTGTGGGACCCACCTGAGGATGGGACGGAATGGGAAGATATGAGTGGGCCCTACTGGTATACAGAATTGGAGGCTCATATGATCATCCGTTCAGCAATCTGAACCCATCATCCTCTTTAGTTAGAAGGTACAAAAGGGTAATGGGATCAAATTTCATGTCTTGATTTAATATAGATCTTAAGAAATTTATGAAATCCTACAAATCAGTGGATGTATCTAGTGTAAAATGACATTATTTTCATTTTCCTTTTGCCCGGTCCCTGTTTTTTCAATTTTTCTTCCGATGAGCTTCTAGATCATGATCAAAACCCTTCATCCTCTTTAGAATTGTGAAAAAACAATCTAAGAGATCCAAATCTTCGTCCAACATGAATTTTGGAATATTTGCTAAAATGCCTAAACCATTAAGTTTGTCATTCCGTTAGGATCCAAGCCATTCATCCTCTTTAAAAAATTAAAAATATTTAAGTGCTCAAATCTCATCTCTTAATACATCATTGATTTTAAGAAATTTAGGGGGGGGGGGGGGGGGGGGTGTGATTCTGCAAAATCGAAACACAGAATCACTGGATTTACTTTTAGACTCACATGTAAAAATCATGATTTTGGAAAACATGAGATTTTGCTTCACACACACACACGTATCATTTGAATGCTTAAACGTTTCATATGCGTCATTTACACACGCAACATTCACATGTGGAAATGCCGAACCCTCGCTTATAAAGAAATAATTATTTCAGGTCCTTCCATGTCCAATAGATGAGTTCAAAGCCTCATGGATCATTTTCTCATTGTTGTCTCGCCCGCATAAATGTATTTTTTTTTTTTCTAAGTGATGATGATAGCAGATTTTCTTTCTGGTCATCAAAAGTCTAGTCCAACCAGGTAAGTCCTTTCTCTCGTTGACAGCTGTAGCTCTAAAATCTCTGTAAAGTTATGCATACTGCTTTTTGTTTGGTGAATTTCCAAAATTGAGATTCAAATAATTTCTTCTTTTGATTCTATTTATCTAAAAATAATTTTATTATATATTTGATTTTAAAAATTAAATTTTTATTTTTATTTTTAACTACGCTATATATTTAATTTTTATGTTTTCTAACACAAACAAACAAACCCTAAGTGAATTTCAATTACCAACTGGACTGCCTAATGACTCAATCAACTTATAAGTGAAGTTCACCGCCCAAACACTAGTGCAAGCTTGCGTAGCCTCATTTCTGTAGAAGAATGGAAAAGCATGAGATTTTCCATGCCGTTTTCACTTCTAGTGAAGATTTTCTGCAATGTTTTTTCTTCCTACATTTAGTGCCACAGAAAGCAACGGTCTATCTTTCCTGCTAGACAACAGGAGTTTAAAACACTCGATACGAGAAGCATTTCCGCTCAACTTTTTTCTTCCATAGCATTACACAAATTTGCCTTTATTGCTGGTTAATGCTTTTGATATAATCTCCTTTCTGATGGGTAAAAAACATCTTTGGGTACCAGTACTGGTCTCTTTGAGCCAATCTTTCATATCTAAATGAGAGGAATTCCTTCCTACGAGTGGATTGCATATTACTTATGCGCCGTTCAATTTGTAGAGCCCATTTAAATGCATGCCTAAAGTGAGACGTAAAGGACTTATTATATATACTGGTCAGGTAAATGTTCAACTCCATCAAATTATTGCAAGTAGTAGTAATCATTAGTTTAATAGCTTCAAAGTCTAATGACCTTTTTACTCTAGTTTTTTCGTTTCTTTTCTTTCCTTTCATAATGGTCTAATGCATGTCAAATTAGGTTTGCAACCATTCGCAGTGCTGGTGTGTGTGAACACAGGTGAAGGCGACCCAAGTGGGCCCCACAAAGAGAAGCATATGGTTGTTTAGACCGTCTGGTCTACGTTCAAAGATAATTTTTCATCCACTCCCACCGTGTCTTAATGAGAGGGTGACAAGCAAATATTTTGGAGGGTGCTACTGTCCTCTATCAAATTTACAATTTGCAAAGGAATGAAAGGCAAATGGTAACATAGTACTTTAGTGGGCACATTTGGTTTCATCCCAAAGGAAGTGCTTTACCAAAAAAAAAAAAAAAAAGGAGAAAAAAAAAAAAAACCACAGAAGAAAGTGCCTTGATAAGCAATCTATGCTTAGCAAATTTGATTGAGAGAATGAAGGAACTCTATAAGTATGGGGTGCGAGCCTAAAAAATTCAATTTGGGGGCTCTATGGAAAAGATATATTTGGGGAAAGGTCAAAAGTAAAAGAAGGAAGATATATTATATTGGGAGTTTCAAAATATTTAAACTTTTCTCATATATGAGCGGGGACTACACATCCAGGTACAAGGGTACTCGCCTGGAAGTATGGGTGCGAGACAATTAGAAAAACTCAATTAAACACTCTAAAACAAAAAGCTTATTTCATGTTATAGAACCTATTTACATTTTTGGATATTTAGTAAAAAGAGTTCTAGCTTTAATTAGAGGCAAAGAAGAAGTCATTAAATGTAAGAGTAGTTTCCACGTTTCTTTTCCAATAGGAGGTTATTCCTATGAAGTACTGAGAGGCAATTTATTTTACTTAATTGAGTTTCTAGGATTCCTATATATATATTTATATATAATTATAATTTTACGATTTCATTCTCATGATGCCTTCATAACTATTAAACTCAAAGACTAAGAATCAAGTGGTTGGGATGATCACGCGTGGCTGATATTCTGCATATCCCTGGGACTATTTGAGATTTCTCCTCTCTTTTTTCTTCTATTTTTGAAAAATTATATATTAAAAAAAAAAAACCCTGTTTATTCTTCCTTCCCTTCGCAGAGAGAGAACACAGAGAGAGAGACAGAGAGAGAACACAGAGAGAGAGAGAGAGAGAGAGGAAAACTTGGGTCCGAAAACTTCTTATAGCTGTTGTTCATCGAAATCACTCGCTCCGTAACGGTGTTTCTTGCAAATTCATGGGAACGAACGTCGGATCTCACTTCTGGGCGACGATGAAGATATTCAAGAAACGGAAGGTATGTGAAAAAAAAAAAAGAAAAAGAAAAAATATCTGTCAATTATCGCAGTCTAAGCTCCTGCTTGGATGCATTTCAATTGAGCTTTTTGATGGCTTAAAAAAGATTAGTTCTTGATCGTTTTTAATGGGAGAATGGAAGAAATCTCCTCTTTCATCTCATCTTTTAGCAATTAGCACGCTCTTAAAAAAGACTAGTTCTTGGTCCTCTGCTCTTTGCTACTGGCTTCTTCTTCTTCTTCCTGTTATCTTCTTTGGGTTCCTTTTTTCGACGACTTTTCTGGGAAATTCAAGCGAATTTCTCTTCGACCCTGTTCTACTTTCCATGGAAATATTCCATAAAAAACCAAGTCTTTTTCTTTCTTTTTTTTTTTTTTTTTTTTCATGCTTTGATTTGGGTGAGGAGCTAAAGTTAGTGGGTTTTGTTTTGTCATATCACAATTTGATGTCTGTGAGAATGATGGGAAAATCTCGGATACCCATCTGCAAATCATCAGAGATAAGACCCACCACCCATGAAATCAAAGTCAAATCGAAGAGCTCCAATTCATATTCACATGGATATTCCAGCTTCCTCTTCCTCAGGCAAATCCCGAGTGGCCCATCATGCGACATGTGGGTTCGCTCTCTCTCTCTCTCTCTCTCTTTCTCTTTCATCTATCTTGATCAAAATGGCGAGGATGTATTGGCTTTTATCCACATGATCAAACCGATTTGATGGAGAAGGATGAAGCTGTGAAACTGTGAAGGAAGAAGAACAGGAGGAAGTGGAAAGAGTACTGCTACCTAAACTGCAAAAGGCTCTCCACATACTGTATTTTCAAAAAAAAAAAAAAAAAAGACAAGAAAAACCCTAAACTACCCCTCTCCCTCTCCTTCCCTCTCTCTCTCCCTCTCCCTGCTCCGGCAACCCCAACCGCCAGCCGCAGCCCTGACCGACCCATCTCCATTCCCATCCCACCCTCATCCCCATCCCCAGCCCGTCCTGACCGACCCATCTCCATCCCATCTCGCCCTGACTGACCCACCGGCCCTCATCCCCATCCCGATCCCGCCCGCCGCCGCCCTCCCTCTCCCTCCCTCTCCCCGCCCACGCTCAGACCTCTTCCTCTCCCTGCCCTCAGCCAGCCCAGTTTCCCTCTCTCCCACCCGCCCGCCCCCCCGCCCAGTTTCCCTCCCTCCCACTCTTTCTCTCCCACTCTCCGCCTCTCGCCCGCCGCCGCCCGCCCTCTCCCTCCCTCTCCCCACCCGCCCTCAGATTTCTCCCTCTCCTCTATCTGCTTCCCTCCTCTCCATGTTCTAATTGCTTCACGGCCACCTTCTTCTTCTTCTTCGATCTTCTCTCGCTCTTCGAGGAGAGAAAGTGAGAAAGACAGCTCCTTTCGTTGGATCTAGGGTTTGTGAGCCGAAGAAGAAAGCAGAGATGGAGTCGCAGCAGAAGAGCGTGGGGATGTGGGTGGGTGATGGGGAGAGGGATGGGGTTGCCGGAAAAGGGGAGATGGGAAGAGGGCGGGGAGATGGGTGGCGAAGGGAGGAGGTGAACGAAGCAGAGAGAGGGGAGGAGAGAGAGATGGGTAGTTTAGGAATTTTTTTTTTTTTTTTTAAATATAGTGTGTGTGGAGAGACTTTTGCAGTGTGCAGGAAGATGCTCTCAAGTGGAAATGGGACAGAATTTACGAAATTGCCATTGAGCATATGAACAAGTAAATAAAGAAGAGAGTTTGTGCACGTGTGCCAACACTCACTTCATTGCTCCCCTGCAAAGACTTAAAAATTTTGATGGGTCATTCAGGTCAGTCAAGCCACGCTTGGCCAAACAATAACCTAACCCACATCCAGGTCCATTGAAAGCCTACTTTTCTTTTTCTTTTTACTTTTTATTTTACTTTTTTAATTATTTATTATTACTTTTGTGAGGTTTCAGCATCATTCTGGGGTTTGATTCATGCAAGTATGATTATTGGTATGAAACTCTTCCTTTTATATTATTTTATTTATTTGGATATGTCTTTTGGAGATGTTCTATTGGATCTCGTGAAGAGCAATATTGGAGACATCATTCTAAAGAAGCATTACTTTTTTATTAGTTTTTATTTCATTTAGACAATTGTAAGAAAGCCCTTGAATTGGCCAACGATTCTACATAGTTGGTTTAAGTTCATATTTTGATATAGATGTTCAAAGTTTATTAATGAATTAGGTTATGATACTTGTGCTCTTATTAGTTATGAATGTCTGATATTTGATGTTGATGTTTGAAAAAGATTCTACTGCAAGTTTTGATTTGACCTAATCTTGTAAATGCAGCGAAATTATATTTGTGGCGCGAAAACAGATTTCTTTAGAAATTCGGATTTCAACTCGTGACAATAGGGCTTATAAAAGATTTCTTTACGCTCACATATGTGCCCATAGTGATCAAATGGGAACCCAACAAGTCACATGCTCCATATTTGACTAACAAACAATCTTACTTAAGAAACTGGATCACCATATGAGGATAGGCCATAAAAGCCAACAAAAGAAACCCTCCCATTTTCTTTGAAAGTGAAACACATTCGAAGCGCTCTATGTATGGAATGAGTGTACAATTGCACCTAGTTAAATTGAAAAAAAAAAAAAAAAAAGGAAAAAAAGTCTCCTCTAGAAGGCTGGAATGGAATAGTGAACAACCAGAATACTGAAAAGTTTTTTCCCAATCAGTAAAATGAACTGCCCACAAAATGGAATTGACAACTGTATAACAGTGGCATTTGTTCATTTTCATTAAATGTGATTAATGTGACTTGTTTTCCACAGGTGGAAGGCGCTTCTCTGCAGCTTCAGCATAATAATTTGGGGAGGGAAAAGGAAGAACATGCGACAATCCAAGTAAAAATTCTTTTGCGAAACAATATTCCTCTTGCAGAGTCATTGTTGAGGCTGTATTTCCATGTGTGTTCACTCTATGTTGTATCCCACCCAAATGAATAGGCCTGTTTTTCAGTTCCGACTTCAAATGTTTGCTAAATTTGAACTCGAGAGGATAGGCTCACAAGATGTGTGACTTAAACACAACGGAACAGTTTCTGCCAGAATAATACATCCTCTCCACTTGCGGGGTGTGATTTCTATCCAAAACCACCTGTTGCACTTAAGGTTCAGGTAGAAATCAAGAATCCCTGAGGTTGTTGGTGAATCTCAACATGCCCTTGCGGCCTGTTTGTACCTTCATTAACTGAGTGCAGGTAACTTGGTTTGTGTGCATGAGGGTTCTAAACAGGGTTCATGTGTATAGCATACATAGATTCCTGTAAGTGAGTTCTTTGCCTTAAGCAATTACAGGTAAATAGATATATACTGAGTGCAGGGCAAGAGAGCAATCCAAACAGGGCCTTAAATCTTTTTCGCCTGCATGGAATCATCCTTTGAATACATGAGGATCCAAATTTGCATAGATTTGATTGAGCCTTGAAAACAGAATTTCCAAAATGGGTCTATGAATTCAACTTGATACCTTGTTGAGGAATAATCCTGTCTTCATAAAGAGGTAACAGTTCTTCAGAATTCCATACTCCAGCGACACCATGATTCCATCAAACAAACAGTCCTTACTGTCTGTATTGTACTGATTGTGTCTGAATCCAGATGCTAGGAAAAAATGACAGCATATGCTACTGCTATTGCAGGTTGAGCCGGATCCCACACAAATGCAAGGAGTAGCAGAACAGAGTTCTTGCAGTATTTCTAGGTCTATGGATGAAAGGTTTCTCACCAGTTATACTGATGTTCTATTAAAGCATGATTTCATATGAATCCTGCAGCAATCCTCAATGGAATGTTTGCAACACTATACTATTAGAGCCCTTATTGCAAGATTTGTCTCATTCATCATGTAGACCCTCTGTGAACACACCCTGGCCCAAAAAAGTGTCTGGTTTCACTCAGCAATTTGTTCGTGTACAATCAATTTCTCATACATACATGTCCAGCTGATCAGTGCGCTGACCTGAATTTTTTGGTCCAGACATGTCACAGCTGGATGCACCTGATACATGCTATAAAGCTTGCACTCATTTGCCAATTTCCTCATGTACTAGCGAACACGTTCAAGTTTTTTGTATAATATCTTATGTGTTTGGCTCTCATTGTATGACATTGCTTATTGGGTTTTCACAGTGAATCTGGGAGCAGCATTATGTTCTACACTGTCCCAGTGAGTCTTAATTCCTAGTGTAGGCCATATTTTATGCTTGCATGCAGAGTTGAATGCTTTATCTGCCATGGGATTCTTTAGTAATGTTTCTCTTTTCTCATCCATGTGGCACATCAATTCTGATGCATCCACCCACATGATTTGAGTGAAGCATAATCTATCTCACATTAAACAATTACTAAACAAACACAAATTTACACCAAGCAACTTGGAAGCTGGTTGGGAAATGGCATAGGTGCAAAATATTATTTGTTTGAGTTTGATTCTGTACCATTTATTTTTCATTTCATCGTTTGGTTCTTTTAACAATAACAATTTATCTTTGCAGCATAGGAAATTAAGACATTCAAACATTAGAAAATTATACTTGTGTTGAATTCTGGTTCATTTGAAGATAGAAGATTTGCTTCTTCACAATTCTCTTACTCTAGTTGTCACAACTTGCATGGGAAAGGGAAAAAATATTCCATTTCCTATTATCATGCATACATCATCACCATTTTTATTTTGTTCACAAAGATTTTTGGATAGCACCTATCTATCTAGAGTGGGTAAAAAAAAAAAAAAATTTTGCGGATGATTAGTCATGGTACATGAGTATATTTTCTACACTCAAAATCGAACGTTTATCCCATATTTCAACAAGTTATTGTTCATCACAATCCTTTGGGTAGAAGCATAAGCAATGGTGTTTACATTTTCAATCATCAATTTTATCTGAACTTGTCCGACTAATCTCCATCTATCCTTCTTTCTCAACATCATCGCAACTATAGTTTTCTTCGTTCTTTTGGATGTGCATGTCTTGTCCTGCTGCCTCCGAAGGAGCAAACTAAATTTACTACACAACCCATTCAGTGTGCAGTTCTTGGTTATGGGGATTGACAAAGGGATTTTGATCTTTATGATCCTAACGCAAACTGATCATGGGTGTCTCAAAATGTTGTCTTTCTAGACAGTGTTCCTTTATTCCCTTCACCTCCAACAAAGTCTACCTTATCACAATCCTCTGTGCCATCTTATCTAACTCTCTTGCAGCTTCCTCATCATCTTCTGATTCTTCATCTTCTAATTTATCATTAGTCATCCGCTTTATGGGCATAGTTTTTCAAAGAAACAGTCGAGATGGCCCTTCCTCATTTGTTGCATCCTCCATGTGATATTTCTCTTATACCTTTTCAGCACTCATCTTTTATTTTAAGACCACTTAACTGCTATGGGTTCCTTTCCATTTCTCTCTTTGCTTCTTTAAATATAGTCTCCATTCGTAACTCTTCTTAAGTAAGCAGTTGAGCAACTACAATCAATGTGGTGTTACAAGCTCACTAAGACCATCACATGTGAGATATTGTTTCCTTTCCTCCTAATGTTCCACCAATTGGTTGCAAATGGGTTTAAACTGTCAAAGATCAAACCAAATGGGAGTCTTTGAAAAATATAAAGCATTTCTAGTTTCTATTGTGCTTTTTCCAGCATGACGTTAATCATGAAGAAACACTTTGTTTCCCGTCCAAAGGTGACGATAGCGTTGAACAATTCTGACAATTGTTGCTTTTTAATGCTGGTCCATTTTTCAAATGGAAGTTTAAAATACATTCTTGTGCAGTGATCTTAAGGAATCTATCATATTCTTGCATGGTGATCTTTAAGGAAACTATATATAAAGCCCGTCTAAATTTTACCATTCCTAATTTCTCAAGCATGCTTCTGTGGGCCTGGTTTTTCTAATAAGCATAAATATACACTAGATCTCATGAAGTTAGATCATTTATCAGATGTCAAGCTAGTTGATACACCACTTGAAATCATGTTATATATGCTAAAAGTAGTGACACAATCCCTTGGATTTGAATTTGAGGGAGAGAGGTTTGAAATTGGGTCCCATCTTTCTAAGAGACATCTCTTTTTATAATTCATGAAGGCAGATTACAGTTATTGATTTCCATTGATTGGGATATCATGATCAATTACAGCGAAGACTTGTATCTTATAGATTTCTATACAGAATGTTACACTTTATTCTTCATGATAAGCACGGTCGTTCCGAATCTGAGGACATTCTTGCAATTAGAAATTATGTGTCTTGCTACTTTACAAGCCTTATATCTCGGGGACGGGGTACTCCTTGAGTTACATATGCAATATTAAATGTGCTTGGGTGATCATCCTCAATATGGAGAATTCAGTCAAATTTCTTTATTCTTCATGCAACAATTCACTAAGCAAACTGATTCATATTTGTACCATAGTTTCATCGAGATTTGGTCCTGTAGGCCACTTCATGAACCCTTGCTACGGCTGGTAAGGATTCATCGAGGATAGTGGCATATAGGGTTACAAATGGGTATCCATAGTATCCAAGTATCCGAAGTCTCCAATTCCGAACAAAGTAGGTTAGGAGCCTAATTTTGGATCTGGGGAAATTTGGATGTGGATCTGGAGACAAGCATATCGTATTCATAACATTCAGATCCAGATCTGGATCCTTTTATGTTCTGACCCAAGGATCCAAATTCAGGACAAGTTGATAAATCGTAAGTTATTGTTTTCCCAATTCACTCTTGTACTTTTATATAAAAATGAGAATAATAGTCGTTTTAGGAGGTGCTCTCCCCACAAAATGGAAACTAAAGTTTCCTTTATCAAAGCCGTCACCTTCATCCCACAATTCCCTGCTTCATATTTCACATATTTTCAAGACCCCATTTCCTACGGCACTTCTCGAATCTGCTTTCCACCCTAGTAATTGATATAAGGTTACTCTCTATTACTGATGCTATTGGTGACTGTTGATGAACCTTATTGGATGTTCTGTTATTTTTGGTGCAGATCATTCTGTTGGTAGCTGGAATCCTCCTCGGCTTGCGTTTGTTTAAAGTAATTTAATGGCGGGTCCCATTTAGTCATCACGATGGTGAGCATTCTCTCCTACAGAAACCACCACATTTTGCACTGTATTATATACTGCTTATGTGAAAGCCAGAAATGAATGCAGGAGAAAGACGTTCAAATAAAAGCATGGAATGGATGCAAGAGAAATAGGTGAAAAGCATTGATACCTGCAAGAAACAACTTTACTGATTACAACAAACTTTTCATTGGTTTCGTTTGATTATTATCTTCTTTGTTATTTGTTGGACACTTTTTTATTCGTCTCTTCAGTCATCAGATAGAATATGAACACTTTTTTTCATTAATTGGATTACTTTTTTCTTTTATTCATTGGAAGAAACTTAAAAAGTGGACCTCATGAACTTAATCCTGGAACCTCAATCTCCATGCTCGGAGTATGACTTTGGATTGGATTTTCTTTATACATGTAATAACTAATTGTAGCTTTTGTTTTTCTCTTCCATTTGAAGGATATACAGTTATACATGTAAGCTCCTTGATGGTGAATTGCATTTAAACCAATTTAATTCAAAGCACTGATATTAACCTAAAGTACGAATGATCTTTCAAAGTTATTCCCACAAACAATAGCAAAAGCATGAATTGTGCGACCTATGCTATGTGTAGATACGGCATGGATATGGCAGGACACAACAAGAACAATGATTTTACACTTAAAAAGTAAAGTATCAGAAGCATACCACACCATTTGTTACCCATTTTGAAGTAATTGTGCATTATAGGCTATGAGTAGGATGCAGAGTCCCTACTGCTTACCCAATGGACTCATGTAGGGAAATTTACGAAGGGACCATTTCCTGGTCCCCATTTATAATATAAAGGATCTTCAACTTAGTTTGGCCTATAATCAATGCAATCGTTTCTGTAAATATGACATGCTATGTTTACAGCAGCGACTTTCTGCTGAGGGTATCCCACTATCCCTCACAACACTTATGTGGGTCCCACCTGTTATTAACCCAATACTTTCAGACTCACCCTTCCCCAAGAATTGGCGCCGAATCCAATTTGTTACTCCCTATATACAAGGTACATCAAGCACCTACTGCACCGGCCAATGAGGAGCAGTGAAAGACTATGGGATCCACTTGATGCACCATCATTTTTAAAGCCCTTCACAAGCACTTCCCCTTCTGTCTAGCCATCCTCCAAGTTTAATGCTTCCAAAATTTTTAGGCCAAGTTTGATGCTTCCAAAAAAATTTTGGTCACTCATTTGAACATGTAGAAATTGATATTTTCTTCACTTTATCAAGGATTGGACAACAATGATATCCTACGAACACTACAGCTTCTCATCGAATAGTTTCATTTTTTTTTATACTAATTGTGTCTGTGAAGCAAATTCGTTGTTTTCTGATAATGTTTAGTTTGCTACATAAACATCTTGCGGCGAGACATTCTCATTAGTAATACAATCAATGGCCTAAACTCGGGTTGAGCTCATCAACTTGTAGGCCACCAATCATTGGTAGTTTAGTGGCGAGGCACTTTCCCTATATAAAAACAATTAGGGATCAATTACTGGCTGTAGTGCTTTTGTTGAAGGACAAGTATTTACCTGAGGGAAAACGAAGAATAATGAGTTGGTGTGACATGAACCAAAGAGCTTGAATCCAACTCTGCCCCTCATTATCGGCACAGCCAAAGTCCGTCTGTTTAAACCATGTCAATGTATTTAAAATTGGGGTTTGCTAAGTAAATCACTTTAACAGGGCATGTAAAACAGTAGAAGTATCCTAATGACGCAACAGAAATAAAACCCTATTGTAAAAATGTAGCTTTTCTAAAGTTCTCTTAGAACTAATAAACTCTAGGATGTGAAGTCTTATGTCACATAAACTCGTGGTTTTTGAAAAATCTGTGAATGACACGAGAACAACCTAATTCTTTTTTCCTAAATTTACAGCACTCTTATGGCCTCCAGGCTCCAATTCACGATCTAAGCGTTCAACATTCTTATATGACTGACATTCAATGGCATGAAGTTTCACTACTTAGACCTTCATAGGTTTTGATAAAGGGGGACTTTTTTAACTTCAGTGTGTTTGGATGAAAAAGTCAAGTGGAGATGTAAATTTTGATTCCACTTGCACTGTTACTCCTTCCCTTGGCCACTTTTTTTTATTAAAAGAGAGTGTCATAAAATGTAGTGCATTGAACTTTAAAAAATAAAAATAAAATACTTTTTACATTAACCCCTCTATTTTTTACTTTTTTTCATGAAAAGACTTCTAACTTTAAGAAAATTTTCAAATAAGGCTTTGAGTTTTTGCCTTATTTCAAAAAATTACACAAGTTATAAATAATTTCAAATTAGCCCCTAAGTTTTTTAGAAAGTTTTCAATTAAGGATATTCATCCATTTAAAGCTATTTTTATACAAGTTTTCCCCTCAATTTTTTAAACTACCGAAACTATTTTTTATTGAAATAAAACTCTCATTCACTTCCTCTGTATTCTCTTTCTTTTCCTCGCTAGCAGCCTCACAGTAATCTGAACCAACTAGTATCTCTATAGCAATCGAGTGAATGTAAAGGCTGTCAGAACTATGTCATGGCTTTAAATGAAAGATACTTTGGATATTTAACAAAATAAGAGAAAATGTAATAACAAATATTATTAAATATTCGGATGTTCTTAATTAAAAATTTATTAAAAAATTTAGAAACTAATTTGAAAAGTTTTAGAACTTAATTACTTTTTCAAAATAAAATAAAAATTTTTAAAGATCTTATTTTAAAACTTCCCTCTACTCTATGTTTCCTCTTCCACGCATGTAAACAAACATGGCAAAGATTGGTAAACTGCATCAACTTGCAACGCCCTTTGTTGCCGGCAGTGCCGTCTAGAGAAAAACTAGGCCTACAAAAGAGAATCACTGAAGTTTATTAAATGAGGTTGATGATTGTTTTGTGACTATGAGAGGGAGCAAAAGTACCCAGGAAAGTACCAGATTACTTTTTGACACTCTCTTTCTTATTCTTCAAAATCTGCTTTCACTAACACGTTGGTAGGAGTAAAACTCCAGTGGGCCCACCTGTGAAAATCAAAACTACTCGAATCAATGATGAAAATGATCGTGCATCTATCCGTAGGATCAATTGGATCAGTGGAAGAGAAAAGATAGTAAGGGACCATTGTGTCAATATCCTCTTGATTAGATTAATCAAGATGTCAATCTAGTGGGTCCTTTGATGGAGATGATCCGGCCTCTATCTATCAATTAAATATGTGGCCCTAGAGGGATGGTGAAAGAAGAGAATATGTATGATCAAAACACATAGCTAAGTATTGGCTAAGGGACCGTTGTGTCCATGATCAAAACATATAGATTGGTGGACCGTGTATAGATTAAAAAAATGCATGGTACGAAATGAAAGATATGATTGAAATGAACATTTTTACCATTGTTTCTTACTTCCCTACCAGGATTTTATACCTAGATCTAATGGATAATGGCATGATTAATTTAACCATGCAGCCTACTAGATAAACATCTAGATTAATTTGATGAAAAATACAGACGCACCGGTCACTTGCTTTAATATGTTTTGACTGATTCCTCTTTTTTCTTCCACTGGTCTTTTTCAGCCATACGTGAATGGGTAGGTGGTATCATCAATTCCCTCATAGGGCCCACTGATGGAAATCTAGACTAAGCTGGTCAAGCAAACATAGACACTATTGTCCCTTCAACCTATAATCATTGTCTCTTCTTCCACCAAAAATCTCATAGGCCGTATATCTAATAGATAGTGGTAGGATGGTCTCCACTAGAGGGCCCAGTAGATTGACCTCTAGATTATTCTCTGATGAAGTATATATAGGCACAAATAAACAACGGTACGCTACCTATATGTTCTTACCATTATCTCTTTTCTCTTCTGCCAATCCTTTTAGGCCATTCATCTTATGGAAGAGGGCCTTACACACATGTATGCAGATGAAAATGTTATAAATAAATATAATGATTTTGGAATGCTTAAGAAAAATATAGTCTATTACTATAAGTTAATTTGCATTGAACTTGGAGATTTGGATGACTCTACACACATCATTATATCAGCCATCTGCCACACACATATAAAGTGTGCTCCTGAGAGAGACAGCTTCTCGGGGCCACCTGGGGCCTTGCAAATCATAGAAGAGGTGGGGATCAAAAGGTGTAAGTGGGAGCACCCCACGTATTAAATTTATAATCATTCCAAAATCTTCTTAACCCCTTGATCTGTAACCACAAGTTTAGCATTTTTAACTAAAAAAAATTCACACACCATGAGATCCATGACATATGGTGGTTTGGATAGTCCATTGAGAATGATCATAAGGTGGGCTTGTAGATTCAAGTTCACTTATGTGTGGTTCTTCTTGAAGTTTAAATACATGTGCATGTATCTGGAATATCTCAAGAGTCATGGAGTCCTTATCATGCCAAAGATTAAGGGCACATTTGTGTACACACCTTTTCGCGGAAAGGAGAAATTGTCATGTCGGTAAATTCCATAGAAATGGAAACCTCGGAAAATGATTTCCGTGGAATTTAGAAATTTATGTTTGGTGCAAAAGAAAATTTTCTCGTTAAATTGGTGCTAATGTTGTTGTTTCATGGGGCTGTGGATTCCTTATAGAAAATTAAATTTTTTTTATTTGGTAAAACAATCTTTTGAAGAAAAATAACATAACATGTATATTATTTATTCAACCTCAAATAATAATTTATCTAAAGAAATGAAAAATGAAATAGTTGTAAAGTTTTAAGTTGAAATGGACAAGAGTGGGGAAAAAAGGGTGAAGTTTTCTGAGGAAATATATTTCCCATTTCTTGATAGAAAATCAATTTCCACTATTATCAAAGAAAATGCTGGCGAAGCAAGAAAGCGTTTCCTTAAAATTGTTTCGCACCAAACGCCTGAAAAATAAATTTTCCGCAAAAAAATGTTACACAAACATACCCCAAAAATTTGGGACCACCCAATTTCGGAGCACCGTTGTTAACCTGAGCAGATTTATTTTTAGTTTGGCATCCGCACTGGCATCTCCTTGCTTTATTTTTCTGATTTGGGACCTTCCACAAGTAATTCCACATCTCAGATGCTTAGAATAATGGGAAAGACAAGAAGGTAGGTGACAAATCAACTGAATTTAGAATCCAAGTGACCCTTTTGGGGTTACTTTGAATGCAACTGGCCTTCTCCTTATCATCCTTATTAGGTCCGACATCGGTCCCATCTATATAACCAACTACTCCCTGTCCTTGAACAGGTGTGAACCGACAATCCCACTGAATGTTTTACCTTTGTTTTTCCCAATCAATCAGTTTCACCCATATAATCTCCAATCGAAAAGGACAATCAAGAAAAATTCCAAAAAGAGAAAAAACTTGATATGTCAAAAGAATAGGCTTGTATTGTCAGATTTGATTTCAGATACCTTATCTCCTTATCTCCGAGAATCAGAGAGATCGAACCGTCGATTAGAGAAATAAAAAAAGAAAAAAAATTGGAGCTCCCATAAATAGCAGAAGATGGGTGGGGCAATTTTGAGCGACCCTCCCACGTCTTGATTTGATCACAATAGGTGGGGCCCAAAGTTGATTGGTGAAGAGAGTCGGACACTATAATGACGCCCAGACCAGAACGAAGGGGCAGAAACCTTTCTGGCTCCAATGAATGGACTTGGAGTATGACCTTGTAATTGTTTCTAGCAGTTGATGGCTTCAATTTGAGGGATTACAGAATTTTTTAGTTTTTACTTTAACAAATGCGGAGATCCCATTGATAGAAAGGCATTCTTTAGAATAACTCCTTTAATACATCATACATTACTTAAAAAAATTCCAAAACTCCACAATCCCATATAATACTCAGCGACAGAGCTAAACATAGAACCCCAAATAGGCAAATGCAAATCACACTCTCAAAGCAACAACATAGTTAAAAATAAAATAAAAACCCATAATAGGACAAAAACAAACAGGTACCCAGTCTACAACTGCTGGGTCTGTCTCATGGGGCCCACTCGAATGCTTTCCCATGCTGGGATAAGACTAGGGGTGTACAAAAAAATCCGTTAATCCGTCAATCCGATCTGATCCGATCTGATCTGTGGATTTTGATCCGATCCGAAGGCTAACGGATTGGTGACGGATTGGAAATTGTGTAATCCGTTAGCTACGGATCGGTGGCGGATTTCACCCTTAATTCGCGGATTCAATCCGATCCGATCAGTTGTCATTAAATATAAATAATATATATATATAAAAAATAAGAAAAAAAATATAAGGAGTCACTAACCTTATGAAGAGAATAGGCATATAACTCTCAACTCATGCCCCTTTAATTCAATGGCTTCAAAATTCATAGGTTTTTTCTTCTTTATCTTTCTATGTAATATACAGGAACGGATTGAATGAAGTAATCCAATCCGATCCGTTCCTCCACGGATCAGATCCGATCGAATTTGAATAGTAACGGATTGGTGACAGATTACAAATCCGTCAATCCGTAAGCAACGGATTGGTGACGGATTTGGCCTAATCCGCACCAATCCGATCCGTGTACACTCCTAGATAAGACGGATGGAAACTTCACTTTTAGAAAGACAACCAAAACAACTCGTGCTTATCTTGGGTATGCATGAGGAGACATAATTATTTGTATGTTCGAAAGGGGGAAGATGGAAATCCATAAATATAAGATGTATATTAGTAGAAAGTAGGGCGAGAGTATGTTAGTAGTTATAGAAACCGAAAATAACTTATTAGTAGTTGTAAAACCAAAAATAACTTGTAGTCAAAATTAAAAAGTAAAGTCAAAACTTGATAAAAAAAAAAACTTTCCAGCTTAATGTAGTATAATTTGGGCGGGCGAGGTTTCGAGGATGCTTCATATTTTTAAACTGTTTTTCTTATTTTTAAAGAAGTCGTCGATGAAAGAAAGAGTATTATTCCTTTTTATAAATAGAATCTGAAATTCAAATAATTCTCATGTAGTTTCTAGTTGTATAAGATATTGAGACTAGCAATAAAGGCCCGGGCCCAAAACTGAGAATATATTTAGAATTAAAGTAAGAAAAAGATATTATTTAATTGAAATGAAGAGTATCATATAGACACCAGGGCACAAGTATAGTTGCACACAACAGTCATACCATGATAATGTAACATGAAAGAATCTATAAACTAAAATAAGTTAATGCGAAATAATAATTAATGAATTTAGCTTCAAATACAAAGTTAAATAATAATGAATTTAAAGTCTAGAAGAATAAGAAAATTGGATAATTTATGCTCCCTTGATCTACGTGTGAACAGTGAAGATCCTATGCACCAATAGAATGGAAATGGCCTTCAGTCAAAAGGTTCATAACAACTTGATTAAGGCGCTACAGCAATTAGAAAATAGAATTGGTTATCAAACATGAATATAAAAGAGTTACTTAAAGCAATTAAAAACGGCATCCTAGTTTACTTCCCTATGACAACAGATGGCCTAGTTTGCAAAAGCAAGCAACATACATCACAACACAAAAATTTCTCCATTGACACCTTTCTTGGCTAAAGAAAAACTCCAACATATATTTTTTTTCTCCATTGACATCTCAAACAATTCCTAACCAATCATGCGGAGAAGAGATTTCTTTACCTACGAATCAGCTACCATACCCTTACAGCAGAACATGCTTCCGAATCCCAAAGGTGCAATTCGTCAATGACGGGCCTACAATTACACCTCAAATTTCTAGGAATCGAGTTCCAGTTGCGCTTTCCTTTCCTAATTCACTTCCCACAATGAAACTCAAAACCATAATAAAATCAAAATGTCATTTCTAGGACCATGTCAGATTGCTAAAAGCCTCCTTGTTGGGGCATTTGTGCAGCCAGCCTTCCTAACAACGTATGTGTACATTGACGTATCAACTAATAACTAAGCAAAATATAGGTTACCATACACATAAAAATAGCCAAAAACATAGAAAATATTGACCAATATCAGGAAAAAAGTAACCCCCCACATCACAGAATCACTCAAACTGCCCAAAATCATGGAACTAAAATCCACGTGACAAAATCTCTAACACCATCCAAAATTCACCACGAATCTAATTTACCAGAAATTGTGGAGATATTAAAAACTTAAGACAATCAAAGCAGAACTCTGAAACATAAAGCCAGCGAAGGAGTACATCTCATGAACACTACACTTAACACCATTTACACACTCTACAAATAATGTCCACAACTTGTATTTAAATCAGGGTCATGTTCAGCAAAAACTTCCCCAATATCATAACAGTGTTTAAAGAAACAGAGCAATTTTCAGCTGAATATGCACTCCTCTTTATTTTTTGTTTTGCTAATCGACCCGTATCGAATCTCTTCACCCAATGAGAGCACGCCTCATATCAGTTTCTTCCTACTTTCAAGTTGATTATCAGAGGTTCCAACATGCATAGGTAAACATTTTATCAACTAACAACCTTGATGTTTTAAAATAAAATAACAATAACCAACAAACTACTATATTGTTTCCGGAAATTAGGAGAACAAATAGACACAACTTAACTGTACATAAAAAGAAGTTCACAAATTTTATATAATAAAATTGCTTATTATTCAGACTTAAAGAGACATGGAACAACCTCAAAATCAAATCACTCAGAGGGCTCAAAATAGGAAAGAAGAAAAAACGAAAAGTCCATTTGTATAGTATGTGGAAACTTTTAGGATACCAATGTAGTGTTTGCCTCTTTAACCAAATTGGAACCAAATTGGGTGTAAATCTGTTTGTAGGCTCTTCTTAGTAGCTTGGTTGTTGGTAGTATAACTATAAAAGTCTTTTATGCCTGCCTTTTCTTCTTTCATTTTACATGTTCATTGTTTCCTCCTTCCTTTTAATAAAATATTTTTATTATTGATAAACAAAAAATGAAAAGTGCAATCATCAAACCATTCAGCATGTAAGAGGAGAAAATATTAACTGAAAAATAACATGAAGGAAACCCATGTCACAAAATACCATGACCCGGGCCCGAGTTACGATAATCCAGGGTCGCAATCCATATTTACTCCCATAAACTCTGAATTAACCGAAGTTAAAACAGAATCAACAAGAGATAACATTCATTCATACCTGTCAATTGTACATATTACGGAAATATACATTGACAAAAATAATTAAGATTTTACATGTATACAAAATAAAGTTCTTTATACATGTATCATTTCTTTACTTTCTTTCATCAATCACTGCATATTCAAACACTATGCAGATTGATGACCACTCAAGTTCTCAAAATATTACATTTCAAAATAAATTCCAACTATTTCAAAAAAAGAATTCTCAAAAGAATCTCCGATCCACTACGCAATACGGATAATCATTCAAAAGTTATCCCGCCCGTTTCATTCTATTAATCCTCCTCGAGGAACCGCAACGATCTCCTCCGATGCCGCTGGGGCCGCCACCGGACCGGCATGTGTAATTGGGCCTCTAATGCCATCAATAACACTAATGAACACGACAGTTCAACAATGTATAAACAGAACTTATGATCGCATATGTTAGTACATATACCAAACTCATACAATCAGTTTAGTAAATAATTCCAATTCTAGACAAGTCTAGATAATTCTTAAAATGATAATGGTTGAGCACAATAAATCAATCAATAGACATGTACAAGATGGCAACTAGCATAGCATTCATTTAATTTCATTTACCATCTTCCCTCAAAGGAATGATTCATCTTCCAAATGGAATGCATCAATCAGTACCCATAGATACGATCGGAATTTGTGGGACTTACTAGTGTCCAGGTCTAGCATCACCATAGAGCTCCAGAATGCCCCAAATCCATCTACTGCAGTAGGAATAGTCATTTAACTCAGGGCGGAAGGGCGCACCATGTATGACCCCGGCCTCATGAAAAGAATCATCTGTTCAATTATTAATTAATTTGGAACTTAATACAATACCTAAGTCGTGCCAGACTCAAGAGTCAATACATTTCATTAATCAGTCCATTTCTGGATTCAATTCTATACAGTAATTCCATTCTTAACAATGGAAAAGGAATAAACAGTAACATCAGTCTTATGAGATTGGGATGCAGTGATACAGAAAACAATACAATGAGAGAATTACTAATTCCACAATTCTACTAATTTCTATTTCAGTTCCAACCAACCATTTAGGTGTAACAATTGGTTATCCAATGTACGTGTTATTCTCGATGGACATCACATTTATATATAATAAGTACATTAGAGTCCGTGTAATCATCACCTATGGAGGATAGTCCATAATCAACTAAGTATAAGAACCATGGCTTCTAATGGTCTAATTACAATTCCTCCTTTTATTGTTCTCAATTCTTAACAATCCTAAACCGCCCCATAATTAATCTTAAAACTAATTTAGGGAGTGCTCATACTCATTAGAAGCACTCCTAAACCAATTAAAAATCCAAAATCTACTGGACTCAAATTAAGTCCCCCTATCGATCGGACCGATTGGCCAAAATCTCGTCACAATTGACACCATGTCCGATCGATCGGACAAAAAACAGTCCTTAGTTAAATATCTGTCCGATCGATTGGACTTGCACCGAAAACCCAGCTTCAGTGCAGAAACCGATTTCTCTCTTCTTCATTTCCCCTTCTTTCCATTCTAAACCTGCATAAAACTTGGACCTCCTATCCACTCCTCATCTAACATCTCATTCATACATTAACAACTCCATTATTCCATCAATCAACCAACAAAATAATTCCATTTTAATAACAATAAAAATGATTCAAAACCCAAATCAATGGAATACTATAAATCTTCTACAATAATCAACACCAATCACAAGTAATTGCTTATACTTGCCTCTATTAAAGCTTCTTAGACAAAAGCCCTGTTCGTTTGGCTTGGTTTGACACAATCTTTCCCCAAACTCAAACCCTAATACATGAAAACATGCCAAATGGCTTCTTATGAGCTATTCATGCTAGTAATCACCTCTAATCACTAAATGGAACTTCAAAATCCTATAAAAACACTAACTACTTACTTGTGGTTCAAAGGAAGGAAGCTTGGGTTCTCTTTCAAGCTCCAACTCTTCAACAATGGGGGAAGTTCAATGGAGAAGATGAAGTAGATGAAGCCTCCACCCAAACCACTTGAAATGCTTCCCAATCTCCACACTTGATGTAGAAAATGGAAGATAAAGGAAGAAAGAGTGCCTAGGGTTTGCTAAAATGGGGAATGAACTCATCTCTTAGCTTATATAAGTGGACTTTTCCACTTAAACCCTCTTTCACTTCTTTTATTTACATTTTGAGGCAAATGAAGGCCCATTTGATCAATCTTAGGTCAAATGGAATCAAGTGTATTATGAAAGTTGACGTACTCTTTGAGATATACACGTTGGTATCAAGAATTTCCGCATTTGACGAAATACGTGAAAACCCGTATTTACAAAATGGTCCTTAGTTCACCTTATTTGAGTCTAAACTCATTCTAATTAAACTATTCTCATGTAACTCATTCCATTATGCTTAAGGCATCTTTTGAGACTAATTTGTCTCTCTTTGGTCATTAACCATTATTAATCCAATTAACCATGCTTAATTAGTACTAATCTCCATTAATTAACATTAATTATGATTAGTTCGGGTCGGAGTCTAACGCAAAATCAGCAAATTAGCTCAAAAACATTGAAAACAGCAAAACCCAAGTTGTAAAAAAACCCACAGTGCAATAGAATTCCATTTGCTCAAAACTAAGACAAGTGTAGGCTCCACATCACAGAATCTGCAAATTTGCTCAAAAACAACAAAAGCAGAAAAACCCAACTCATAAGGTAATCGCATTGCAATGACACTCACAATATGAAAGGGAACAAAGACATAGTCCGATTCACCCCTTGCTTAGGTAGCCCATTGGCAATGAAGTAGCTTCCGAAAACACATGAGAAAAAAAAAAAAAAAAAACTGCACTATTTGAAAGATAAAACTTTGATCTGATGAAGAAGGAAATGGAACTTCCAAAGGCCAGCTTTTCAGTCTGAAACCCAATGAACAACATTAGGCGGAATCACCTTCTACTATCAACCTCCCCATAAACAATAATACCTTCAAGATTTCTACAACTTCACATTCTCAGAGAACATATAGATGCCTTTCCCTTTAGCCGTTCCCCATTTTTCTCTAGTGGCACTATAAACTTATATAGAGGACACCAATAAATTGATTTTTTTCACATTAGAAGAACTTGCAGCTGAGCTGTCCCTTATTTGTCAAAAATTGCAGGTTAAAAGAGTTTGTGCAAAAATTGCAGAATGAAGGAGTTGGGGTTTAATACCTTTGGTGCAAATAAGAGGGAAAGGAAAAAACTTGCAGACTGAAGGAGTTAGGGTTTAATACCTTTGGTGCAGATAAAAGGAAAAGGAAAAACCTATACTCCAAGATCAAAGTGTGAAGGTGCTTACAGACAATCTTGTTGCTGGAGATTGTATGATTGGTGAATTGAGCAAAATGGTAAGGAACGACAAAGAAGATGATGAAGATTCTAGGGTTGAGAAACCTGGCAAGGATGAAGTTTCGTTTATGGAAGGCATTGACGTGGACTGAAGGGATTAAGTATCCAAATTTCAAAAAACAGATTCAACGTTCTGTTTCTGTTTAAAACGATTTGTTTGAGAGGATCCAAGTTTGAGAGTATCCAAACTGGAGATTCTTCAAAATGGAGAGGGCCATGTGTGAGATGGAAATCCGACCCTCCATCAAATCGCCAAAGCCAAACCATCTCACCGTTCGTCAAAGCCAAACCATCTCATGTTTTCTTTTGTATTTATATGAAATGAGAGATTTTTCAGGGCTGAGGTGGCACCCTCCACAGCCCACCTCCCCCTTTACTTTAATATATATATATATAGGGGTCTTCTTATGCATCTATCCCTCACCATTTTTTTGAGGGACACTCCTTTTATGGGAGCTTTCAAGTACAAAGTTGTCAAGTACATTTTGTACTTGAAAGTTCCCATAAAGGGAGTGTCCCTCACCAAAATGGTGAGGGATAGATGCATTAGAAGACACGCCCCCCCCCCGCCCCCCCAATATATATATATATATATATATAATGGCTTTGATTGAGTCTATTTAGGAAGTCTTGGAGCCTTGGACATGTATTTGCATCTGATAGATGAAAACCAAAGTTTGTGATTAGTAAAAAAACAATACTAATCTTAACGGACATATATGTTAAGACTTTATAATGTTTTTTAATAAATTTTTCACTTGGTCTTGAATCCTACCTAGGTCGTCTAACTGAACTTACATGTGTGAAACAAACAAACCAGGATTTGCCTATTTTCCGAAGGTGGGCTTAGGACCTATTTGTTTGAACGTATTTTTTATTTTATAAGAGTTGCAGGAGAGGGAATTTCTAACCCTGCGTCGATCATGTCCTGAGCATTGAGCTGTATTTCAGTTTTTACCCAACTTTAAAATTTCCAATTATAGCATAATTAGACCTGGACAAAGATGAGTCCAATCCAAACCAAGGCTATTACCAGGCTTACTAATACACATCTCTACCAGGAATATACGAAGTCACACTTTTGAGGCGTTGATGGGCATTTTCTATAAAAATAATAATAATAATAATAACTTTATTTGATAACAAGCATGTTGCTATTAGTTGCCAACACACACAGTGGAGTGGTCTTGACACCTTAGTATGACAAAATACATAGGGAACAATCCCTAGTCCTCCAGTTCAAGTATTACTCCCATAGCAACAGCCTTACCTAGCAAGAAAAGAAAAATAAATAAAAAGGAAGAAAAACAATACATGTTGTTTATCGAAGGACGTATTTAGAATTAGTTTTGAATAATAGAGGACTATTTTAAGAATACTTTTTCTAAGGGTACTTCTAAAATAAAATTAAATATAAATGAGTTTTAAGCAAAAGAAATTTCTTCTCAGTTTGCCAAGACAAGCTCCATCGATCCCTATGCGAGGGGGAAAACAATTTCTAGTTTATTTATTTATTTATTATAGACTGCTGAGTTCATGAATTTGCATATTTATACATCATTTTAGAATAAATTAGGGGTTCTATTTGGTGAATTGCATCATTATTCATTTAATTCTATCATTTCATACATTTTCACCTAGAAACCTGAACTTTCATCTTTTTCATATATTTTCTGCATTAACTTAGAATATTATGAATTTTTTCTCCGAAGAGTCCCAGTTGGAGTAAAACCCTATCCGGATGGGTCCCACTTCAATATGGGCTCTTCAGTGTTTGATGTGTTGAATTAGAATGTGTAGAAAATGAGAATTGCAAGCCTCTGTTACGGAACCACTTTCAAGCATACATAGTCATCCTGAGCCCTACATTACTAAATTGAAACTTGAAAAGAAGTAAATTGAAGAATTCACCATGTGGACCCCACATACAAGTCATGTGCAAATCAATGAAATGAGGGGTCCACTCATTATGTCAATTGAAGAGTCCTAACTACAGTAGAAGACTTCTCATAGGGGCCCATTGTTCAAGCAGATAAAATGTCTCACATGGCAGGATCTGCAGTAGTTGCAGATTTGAAACTATTAATAGATAATTCAAAGAGTAAAAGTTTGATTGGAATAAAAGAAGAAGAGTTTGAATCAGCCACATCTAATATCCGTTCAAAAATGAAAGTTGTGCAAAGATAGAGTTCATTGCAAATCAAATTTTAAAAGTTAATCTCATTTTTCTCATGATAACTCATCTTCAAATGGCCATAACTTTCAATCCGACCGTCGGATCGATACGATTTAACTACCGTTGGAAAGCTTATTCAGAGTAGATATCCGTGGAGCCTAAAATTGTGAAACTCGGAGCTAAATTAATAAAGTTATGGGCCAAGAGATTTTCATGTTCATTTTTAAACGGGATTGCAATAAAATCCACACCGTTGATAATTCATGCTGTATATCTCTTGTGGAACTCCATCTGAAAATTAGCCAAGCCATCCAGAGGTTTCCAGAAGCTTCCATCTCATTCAAATTAAAAAAGGATAAACAAATATACCTTATTAATGAAGATAAATGAAATCTGCAGAGAATATATCCAGATTCAATGTATCTGTAAGATAACCAAGAATTATAAAAGAAAACAAAAGGAAGCATATGGGACAATACTCCCTCCCTTGGACGTCCACTACATTCTCTCTCTCCTCTTTCTCTTCTTTTCCTAATTAATAAAATTAGAGTTATTTTTGGGTATTCTGGAGCCCTGTTCCAGAACTAAGTTAGAAGAGTGTAAGAGAAAATTGTAATTGCTATGAAGTTCTCAATGAAAATCACATCTTTTGCAATGGAGGAGTAGATCTCTGGATCAGAGTATCAGATGAAGTTAAGTGTTTCTTATCATTAATCTATGTGATATTTTTGTCTCTTGCATGTTGATTATAATAATAAATTTGCCTTCTATCATTGACAACCTATGTTATTTAATTTTTTTATTTGAACAATGCTTTAATCATGTATGTTTTCGTAATAGATTATTCTTAGATTGAAATTATTTGATAATCTATCTTTGATTAATATGTGATATTTAGTTAAGTTCATAATTTCATTAGGTGAAGGAGATTTTTGCCTTAAATAAATTGTGGAAAATTGTGCTCTTTGATAGATAAATTATCCGAATCAGAAACATTGATTTGTTTCTGATTTGAATGATTTTTGGGAAAAATTTATTTTATCAATTGCATAGAATGATGGTGGGACTACTTAATGGATTCATGATATTCTGATCTGCTTTTTATCATATCTTATTTCTTCACTTTAGATCTAGAATTTTCTCCATTTTATTATTGTTTCTTATTATCTCTCTTGTCATTATCATTGATAAAAAAAAAATCAGATTTTAAATTTTAGCTTAGTCTAAGTAGTGTCCTCTGTGGGATCGACCTGTAATTGCCACTGTCTCAACAAGACAACTGTGCACGTATAGTATTAAAGGATTGAATTTAAAATCACACCATAGACTTTGATTACATCTAATCAAACATTGGCAATATTTGGAAATGCCATGAAATGGTCATATCATGGGTTTTTTTTTAAAATATTACTAAAATTGGAGATATCATGAGAAAATATTGAAAAATATGAGAATAAAGATTGGAAGCAAATCAGGAAGATCCTAAAATTTTACTTTTCAGAAAATTTTATATTAATCTCTACTTTGTTGTTTTCATGACATTTTCCTTGATACCATCCCAAGGAAAACACAGAATTGAAGACGTCTCAACATTTTTTTTAGGCCATAATTTCCAGAGAACCATATTTGTGGCAAAGAGCTGGTGCCATCCAGGTCAAAGCCCTCGATGAGTCCACGGTACTTTGTTCCCAAAATAGGGTTAAATGCTCTGGGTTTGGATATATACCTATGTTTCTGGACTTATAGAAGAAGAAAGCAGCCTTGAACTTGAATTGTCTATAGGCATGTCACTTTCTTTCACGGCCATTGGAGGACATTTGAGACTTAGCGGTAGAGAGTGACACAGGAGCTGGGATTGGGGACGCCATGTCCAAACCTTTGTTAAGCTTATTTTGACCAAAATAATCAATCTCAACAAAGCCTTCAAATTCTGGTGACTAAATTCTAATTCAAGTTTCTAAAAAAGGAAGATGTAGTATAAAAATTTCCAAAATTTCTAGTCATTGTACACTTCTAATTCTTGAAGTTTTATAAGATAAGAAAAGGATCTTATATTTTTAATTTTTAACTTCCATCACACAATCCCCCATGGTTATCAGGCATCTAATTGGGTGCTAAAGGGGCTTATATTTTTCCTTCATGTAGGAATTATAAGAGGTGCCTCTCAGCATGCATTAGGAAATCATACAAGGGTAATTTGTCACCTCGCAAATGCGAACCCCCTGGATATATTCCATCGTGGGGGTATAGTGTAATGGAAAGGTATCATCATGGATATAAGGGCTTAGGACTTTGTATCTCAATTATATCATTACAACCATTGATTTAGGGGAGACTTACAGTTTAACATTTTCGTAAATTACATTTTTAGGAAAATCTATATAACAGTAAGTGTAATTCCAATAATTGTAGGGTGAGTGTGCCAATTCGTCGGGGTTAGTGACTATGAGGGCATTGATTGCCAATTCATGGTGTTAAAATTGTTACCTCTCACAATTGGCATGAGACGTAAAATTATCAGCCTTCGTCTATGGCAGAATCTGAAAATTTAACTTGGGGGGCTACTATGTAAAAAGTAAAATATGGAGCCGGAGGGCAGGCTTATGAAGAGTCTAAAGCTGGCAAATGTGGACCGGACAGTTAGAGAAAATCGTACCTTTTTGAAAAATGGCACTGGGACTTGGGAGGCTGAGAAAAAAGAGTAAATTACATTAGATACTAAGGCCATGTTTGACATCTCTACTATTTTTCTGATAAATAATTTAAAATAAAGCCATTTAAAAAAGAGCTATAAAAAAAAGAAGGCATTTCAATTTTAGAGGATTTGTCTCTACGTTTTTTAAAGTCTATGCCTCTATTTTTCACATGCCCAGAAAGTGGGCATTTCAATTTAGAGGATTTGCCTCTACTCCTCTAAAATAGTAAGCTGATAAAGTCATCTACCAAACGCTCTAATTTTTCAAACCTCTGTCCGATTTAGACAAATAGATAAATAAATGTGAAAAATAGAGATACCAAACATGCACTAAGTTACTTAATTAATAAATTAGAAATTATTTTTTCCTGTCTTCAAGCTTTGATCCTGACCTTGACCCTCAAGGGTAGAGTAAAGGCCTAGATAATATGGGCGCATTGACCGCTTTGGCTCACCTTCGGCTAAACGTTGAAGCGGGCAAGGACAGTCGGCGCATGGCCGGCCCTTAACAATCAAAGCACGTTTCGGGTAACGTCAGCACCCAGCACCATTAAAGTTTTAAAACAGTTTGATGGGTTGAATGAAATAAGAATAGTTTAATAGAATCTACACACCTAAAAATCATATTTTTGGATAACTTAAAAGGTATCCTACAATATCTCACTTTTTTGCAAAAACCTTTATATTATAATATTCAAGTATAAGCTGTATAAAACAATATTTCATTAAGACAACTAACCAAAATGAGGGTCTGACCCACAACACCTTTTTTTTTTTTTTTTTTTTTTTTTAATATGGATGGTTTCTATAGGAATCATACTATGGCTCAATATTAACTGGGCCCTTTAGTGTTTACAAATTTTATGTGGGTCTCATAGCCCTGTTATAATTACATAGTTTCTTTATTGATTACTAATATTAGGTGGGTCTTATAAATATCGCATTAGGTAATTTCTACCAATATTACCAATATTAAGTGGGTCATATACTACCAACATCAGATGGGTCTCGTACTAGTTATCAATATTGGGCTGTGGGACTACTTAGTAGTTTTCCATCATTAAATGAGTCATATTGTTTAATGGCTCCCTAGTGATTACTATAATTAGTTTTGTTAATGTGATTATTAACTGGGTCTCGAATTTACTTTTCATAGATGAATCCATCAATGAAGTTTAACACTCATAGGGCTCTATGTTATAATCACCATTGGATGTTTTACATTATGGTTATTAATATTTAGTGGACCCACATTGATTAAACAATATTACTTTTAATTTTTCACATTTAGTCTAATGATTTTCTAATTAAACGGGCCCTACTATAGTTACCAATATTAAATCACTCTAATGTGACTAGGGGTTGGAGGGTTCCCTTCGTGTCAATGATTATCTTTTACTCTATTCATTTATTGTGTCAGTACATCATATGGTGAAAATATTATAAATTGTCATATATTAAAATTTATAGAAATTTTCAAACACCATAAATGATACAATTTTATAATATGATACTATTTTATTATATGATAATGACATCTTTCAATATTTAAATTTAATAATATTATATTTTTGCCTTTATCCTAACAACCCCATTTAAATATTTCAAATGGGTAATTTACACCTGGAGCATTCACATATGTAAATGCCGAAGGACCGCTCAACGAAATAACTCGTTCAGGTCATTCCATGCCCAATGAGTTCAAACTTCGAGGCCTCACGGCCATTTTCTAATCATTGTCTCCTAAATGCGCCACGTAAGTGTTTGTTTGAAGTGAGAGCAGGTAGATAAAGATGCTAATTTTCTGGGCGCCTAGTCGACCCACGTGACAGCTGTCAAATCGGCTGGTCCATCAGCTTTCTTTGCGAAATTGGTTTTTCGGGAAAAGCCTTTGAATATGAAAAGAATCTCTATTAGAAGACCTGATTTCAGGTCTAGAAAGTCCTTCGAATAGTTCATAGAGACATTGTTGTGGATGTGGTAGATTAAGGGCTCGTCGATGCTGCACCATAGTATAACTACTTTTCAATGACTGACTGCCATGTCATTGTTGAAAACACGAAATTGAAGAGGCTTTCCCGGTATCTTCCTTCACATATTTTTATGCTTTTTTCCAAAACTACCCTAGTCAATTTTCGAACAAATCACTTTCCAACAATATCCTTTACAAACTCACAAGTCTAATCCGGTATAGAAAATCCTTCCCACATCTAATGCCTAATACATCAATCTATAATTCTACTCGCTAAACTCCATTACATTTAAAGTGGGGCCTACCAGCTACATTGCTCTCATTTGCAGTCTACCTCATTGAGTTAGATTCACCCCATCATGGACTCATTACGTAACTCATGTTCATAATTTCATTAAAAATTTCACCCAATTAGAGCTGGTCCCACTTAGAATTTTCACATAATCTATCATTACTCTTACAAGCTCATGGCAGTTCTCAATGGGTCCCACTTCTAAAAGATACAAGTAAATCACACTACATTTTATGAGACTCAATTTGAATAGGACCCACCAAGAATCCCCACCATAGATGAAAAATTCAATGCTCTCCTCAATAGAACCCACTTATGGACACATTTTTAATAGGGCCATGCAAAACCCCATATAAGTTTTTTAATCAAAATCAAAATTAATTGCAATTCACAATTTAAGCACGTCGCATGAAAATTTATTTGTGCTTCTTCAAGCTTAGAACTACCCACTTTAAGCTAGCCTATTATCATATTTACTGACTAGTCCATAGTTTCAACACTCGAAGATATTAAAATTTTAGATCCTTATGAGCATTAGATATGAAAAGATTTTAATTAAATTTTAGAAGATATTTGGGTTTAGCTATTTCATAGGCTCATGCCTAGGCCCCTTTGTGAACAAAAGCAACCATTGTACATATGCTGCAATCTGGCATTGGTCATTTAACTATTGATTTTGCAAATTTTGTTAGATGAGCTATAAAGGGGGAAAAAAAAAAGAATAGTAGCAACGATCTAATCAAAGGTTACATAAGTGGGTGGATTATTCTTTTTTTTTTTTTTTCAAATGAGATTAAAGGAAATATTTAAGTGAAAACTAGTTCTCACTGTACTTCGGTGAGCACTATTGTTGCGGCCCACCTAGCAACCAATCCAAATTGCACATAAATAGGGACCCTCCAGTAGTTAAGGGTTTTGAGTTTTGGCACCCATTCAAATGAATTGGACCGCTAGGCGAATGATTGGATTTTTTTTTTTTCTAATATGACGCCATTAGACTCGTGGGCCACACATGAACGGGTTATTGGAATGGAGTTGATGTCAAACTGGGTACTTGGTGTGTTCTTACAAAAATCTTTTCATACCCTCTTATCCCATTTCTAAATGGGACCACAAATGGGCTCAATACAAGTGATCGGATGTGGTGCAAACTGATTGGATAGAAAAAGAAGTTGCATCGTATTAACATGCAGCGGCCCTGCATGGAAGACTGGCCCGGTAGGTTAAAGGACAAAACCGGGTTCCTTTCAAACATATACGGATCCAATCACCAATGGGCCCCGCCTTCGAAATATATTATTCATTTCAAACTCGATGGTAGTTGGAGGAAAAACAGGCCTCATTTTTGTTTCTTTATAAACGTCAACGTAAGATGACGTAGGTTGTTGGATCCCATGAAACGACTCCTCCTTAATCTTTGTCTGTTTGGACCAATAAGGGAGTGACACATGGGAGGAGGTGCATTTTTGGTTCCCCTATTCTGTTGAAACATGGGAGTACTCTTTCACCCAATAAAAACCTGCCACATGGACAACCAAGAGGAAGTCATTGGGAGGTTACTTTTCCAAGAACAACTCAATATAGATTTTCACATCCTTCCAAGTCTACCCTTGCCTCCTCACGTGTCATATCTATAGCTCTTTTTTCTTAGTTTCCCTCTTTACCCCCAATTGAATGTCCCACCCAATTATGTAATTGTAGGTGTAGGCGGTGAAAACACGACACCCACTTAGATTAAGATGAACTTTGTAGATTAGGGAAGACCGAACGCTGAGAACCTGAAATGGGAAGGAAAATGACTAGAGTCAGAGCCCCTGGCTGTAGTGTGACTCTAGTGAGCCAAAGGCGCTCCGATGCCTGAGTTAATTCTGAGAAAACTAAACAGAAGGACGAAGAAGAGAATAAGATTGGGCTGTGAATTTGCGTATTCCGTACCTCCATGGGGCTGATTTCATGTGTATTTGTATTCTTTGTTCATTCTCTCTGTGAGTGGGGGTAGGTGGGGTGAGGTCCCATCGAGCCTTATTCTGACATTCGGCGGTAGGTAAAAATGGCGCATCCCATCAGTAACTTCCATGCTTTTGGTCAGCTGATGTGAATGGATGATAAAGCCAACTTCTTATCGCCATAAATGAGCGCCCCTATCTGTCAGGGCTCGCCCGTACTTTTCGTTGGAGTGTGATTGCCCACTCTTTACCCTCGTACTTTTACCGGGACCATGAACGGTCTGGCTGGGCTGGCACTTAGCTGGCACACATGCCGAGCTGTCTCTTGTCGAGCTGGCACTCTGAACAGAGCTACCAAGCTGCCGAGTTGATACACTGAGCTGGCACTCTTTAACCGAGCTACTGAACTCCCGTGCGGGGGAGCCTCATGAGCCGACGCATCTTACCGAGCCGCCGAACTACTGGGCTGTGATTACCGAGACCAAGGCGATGGGCAAGTGCATCACCGTAGCTCTCACTTAATCTCGTCATTACGGTATTTTTCCCACACAGTAGGCACACCTGCCTTTGATGGAATAATAGTAGTGCCATTTAAATAAAAAAAAATATCATACAATTTCGTAATTATGTAATGATGAGTACTGGACACCATAAATAAAGCTCATGTATGTATACGTGGGACCTTAGATTTATTAGATCAAATCAATCTATCCGTTTACATAGGACCCACTAAATAAAATATTTACTATTGAACAATCAATTAGGTCCTATGCACAAGGGCCGATAAGTAAAATATGATGGATTCCACGTAGATAAGAAGAAAAAATGAAACATGAACATATGATGGAGTGAAATATGATGGTTTGGCTCATGCATATAATTTAAACTCAGTTGAAGATGTGAGTCCGGTAAGGCAGACCCAAATTGGGTTAAGGTATAGGTTTCCATTACCAATCCAGGTTTGGGTCCCGTACACCATCCATCCTACATGACTGGACCTATTTCCATCCTTTTGAAGAACACAGCATTAGGCTAATAGGGTTAAGTTTAGGGCTCGTTTGCATAATTCACTTGTAAAGTGAATTCCGGTGAAGGATTATTTAAATAGACCAGAAAAGAAGATAGTCTTATCAAAAATTTAAATTTTCAAAAACAGTGCAGCTTAACTCATAGTATATTGTCCAAATAGATTAGATCTGAACTCCCCCACTAGTTAATGAACTTTTTTTTTGTCAAAACTACATCCATTTCATTAGAGACCCAAAGATATACCATGTAAGAAATTTTGTTGGTATCACACTAAATGGATCTTGGAATTCTTCTTGCAGGGGTTGGGCCCTACTGTTTAAATGTCATCAATGCGACGAATGATTATTTCATTCAAATGATGGGACCAATATTATTCTATCAAAGTGGTGTGGCCTACTATAGTTACTTCGTTAAGGTTGTTGGGGCCCACTACCATACCATGATAAGTGGGCAATCAAGATTGAAAAAAACAACACAGAGAGAAACGATTGAGTCCATGGCAGCAATATATGGGTGGTGTTGTGAGCCACGAAAGGACCACTCCATTCTCCTCTTTGCCTCTACCCCTCCAGAAGGCCTATGATCCACCATTTTGATGGGACATGATTGACTGATAGATGGTTAAATATTTCATTTGGTGAGTCTTATGTAGATGGATAAATTGATTTTATCTAATAAATTTCAGGTCTCACAGATATTTAGATAGGCTTTATTTGTAGTGTCCACCCATCATTACATAATTACATAATCCTATGATATATTATTTTATTAAAATGGGTTTGCTCATAGTCCATCGAAGGCAGCTGGCCCTACAATTATATAATTGGGTGGGACTAGGGGTGTACGCAGATCGGATTGGTGCGGATTTTGTCAAATCCGTCACTAATCCGTTACCTACGGATTGAAAGATTCCAAATCCGTCACCAATCCGATCATGTTAAAATCCAATCCGATCCGGTCCGTGGAGGACCGGATCGGATCGGATTAATTCGTTCAATCCGTGCCTATACATTACTTATTAAAAAAAAAAAAAAAGAATTCAAATTGTGAAATACCAAATCGTGATCAGATGTTGGGCATGATCTGGCCTTTAAACATGGTGTGGACCATCTTAACCCACTGAAAAATAGAGACTCCACTTGGCTTTTAATGAAATCATACAATCAGTGAATATTTAACATGCAGGTGACAGGTCCCTGTGAACAAACCATTATAATACATTCCATTAAAACAAATTCAATCCTTCATGATCGCTTTCATAAAAATTTAAAGCTTGTCTTAGTTTGGTTCAAAAGGCCTAGATAATTCCCACTGCAACCTATTTAAAGTGTCTTTTAATCTCATGAACAAGATAAAAGGTTAAGGAATGCATCTGAGTAGACCGGGCATGTGCAGCTAAGACCAAGACTTTTGAGTGGAGTGTATCTGAGGAAAATCTGCCCATAGACCAAAAAACTAATGTTTTTTGTACAAGAGAGTGGGCTGAATGTATGCGCCGGTCACTTTTGTGTAATTTGAGCTGTTTCTAAAATGCGGCAAGTCTGAAGAAGTTGTATCTATGCATCATCTAGAACAGAAATGAAGAAATCAGAGGCTCATTTATGAATCTCCTTGTAATTCCAATTACAAACCACACCTTGTTCAGATTCAGAACAACCAAGCAGTAAATGGAAAAACAAGAAATTCTCACAAAGAAAAAGAAGAACAAAAAACTAAACTAAGAAAGATAAAAGTTCTCAAAAAGTATGCCATGAGCAATGAAGTTAGTGAGTGGTAGAGATTCTACCAAAAACAAAGTGGTAGAGATGGTGACTTCTGTTGGTTTAGCAAACAGGGCATAGGGTCAACCTTCAAGTTTGCAAGGGCTAAGAGCTGGTCGAGTCCTTTTGGCAAGAAGAAAATTCCTTTCCACAAACAGTCCTCAGGGGCCATCATCGATTTACCATGCTATGATTACTATCTTTGGGAGGGAGCACCATTCATCATTACCATGCTTATGGAAAGCTAGGAGATCTCATTAGGGCAGAGAGAGTTCTAAAGTATGTGAACAAACATGGTTATCCACAGCCCTCATGGAAGCATATGGGGCGGCAGGATGCAATCATCTGGTCCTGAACCCACACATAGGGCAAATAAGCTCTGTATTACAACAAAAATTGCTAGAGAGAGAGACAAAATATGTTCATCTTTACATCTATTTCTCTATAACGAGATTTCTCAATAAACGAAACCAACACAGAGAAACAAATCTTGTTACTGTTTCAAACAAAACCAACATCAAAAGAAAAAAATTTCGCCAGAGGAATTCAGACCCAAGCAGAAAAGCACAAAACACGGCAAGTTTCACCTCAAAAGGCACGGTTTCTCCTTCTCTTCTTCTTTTCCTTCTTCTTGTTGTTGCCTCTTTGAGGGAAGGGTTTTCTACGCTGCTAGGGTTTTTCTCGGACGCAGAAAACAGTGTGTGTGTGTGTGTGAGTGAGAGAGAGAGAGAGAGAGAGAGAGAGAGAGAGAGCGGTCTACTGGTGGCCTGCTGAGGGGTGTCGGAGATGGAGGTCTACTGCTGCAGTGCTGGGACTGGTTTGTGCAAGCGGAGATGAAAGTCTTGGTGACGGTGGGGGTAGGGCTTTGGCCTTTTGGGGATAAAAGGTACGTAGGGATGTTAACATTTTGAATTACATTTTGACACCTCATATTTTTTCTTTTTTTATATTTAGACATCTTAATTTATATTTAGATCTCTTATATTTTTATTTATTTATATTTATTGTCAACGGATCGGATCGAATTGAATCCGCAGATTAATGGTGAGATCCGCCACCGATCCTTTGCTAACGGATTACACAATTTTCAATCCGTCACAAATCCATTGGCCTTTGGATAGGATCAAAATCGGCGGATCGGATCGGATTCACGGATTGGCGGATTTTTTGTACACCTCTTGGGGGACAATCAATTGGGGGTAGAGAGAGAAACTGAAAAAATTTTGATTGATGAGACACGTGAGAGGGCAAGGGTAGCTTTGGGAGGACGTGAGAAATTGTACTCGTTTGTACTTGGGAAAGTATTGCCTTTATGTCCCCTTGATTGTCCCTGTGGCAGGTTTTTATTGGTTGAAACAATATTCTCCTCCTTCAATGAAACAGGGGATCTGGACTCTTTTTTATTGAGATGAGTCAGGTGGATGTCACGTGTCACTCCCCATTGGTCCAGACAGGACTTCCATGTATCACTCTTCAATGGTCCAAATAGGGCTTTCCTATTTAGTCCAAACAGGGGACCCGGACTCCATTGCCCTTTCTTCTTCTGACGCTTCTCATCAATGTTCTGATCACGACTGAAGAAGTCAGCGAGAATAAATTAAAGAACTCTTGCACGCACTTCTGTCTTATTAGTCGTTATTTAATCTTAAAACTAAACTAAGCTTCTGCGAGACTATGACAGAGACGATAGAAAATCATGACATGGGCATTGATTTCTGTTTTCAAAAGTGCTCCACTCCGAGAATGGTCGGATTTAATTTTCGCCAGAAGCGTTCCCATACCATTTCCTAATTGTATCCACACCAAACCGCATCGAGCACCTCCGGTCCGTCAAGTTTCATGTAGGAGGATATTGAGTCGGGCGCTAAGAAGACCAGACCAAATTGATTTTTTAGTGATAAAATGCTACCAAAAAAAAAAAGGGCCCCTCTACTGGGGGCTATGTCACCTAATGCAATCTATGCCACGCTAATGGGCCTGTCTGAGTAAGCTTTAGTAAGAGTAAACCAACCTAATATATAAATATATATATATATATATATAGGGAGAAAGAAATGTTCATTTGCATCCATCCCTTGTTATAAGGTGAAAGACACTTACATAATTGAAAATATTCATGTGCAAAAGAGGAAAAACCATATATATTCATATACAGAAGAAAAAATATACCCATATGAAAATAGGGAAAGCTATATAAGTATCCCCCATCCTATGGTAAGGGATATGAATGCAAATGAACATTACTCATCACTCATCAGATCATATACTATGCATTTTCAAATGTTTTGATCATGAATATACCAACCCGCGCGGGAAGTCACTTTTAAAGTTCCGAATGTAGAACTAAGTGTTAGCATTGAGGGATTTCACTTAGGCGACAACATTTGGAGAGTTTCCAATTCTCCAAGGCGACGGTTCTTAAGAGTTCTTACAAATAAACAAGCCCATTTCAGTTTTCACCCAATTTTGAGATTTTCAATTCTAACATATGTGGACCTGGACAAAAATGAGTCCAGTTCAAATCAAGGCTATTAATAGGCTTACTAATATACATCTCTACCTGGAATATATGAAGGTCACACATTTGAGGTGTTGATGGGCCTTTTCTTTTAGAAAAATAATAACTTTAATTGATGACAAGGATGTTATGCTATTAGTTGCTGACAAGCATGGTTGAGTGGTATTGGCACCTTAATATGGCAAAATACATAGGGAACGATTGCTAGTCCTCAAGTTAAAGTATTACTCCTAGAGCAACAGCCTTACCTAGTTAGAAAAGATAAAAAGAAAATGAAGAAAAACAATAGATGTTGTTCTTGGTCGATGGACTTATTTAGAATTAGTTTTGAGTAATAAAAGACTATTTTAAAAATACTTTTTCTTAGGGTATTCCTAAAGTTAAAATAAATATAAATGAGTTTTAAGCAAAATAAATTTCTTCTCAGTTTGCCAAGACATGCTCCATCGCTCCCTATGTGAGGGGGAAAACGATTTCTAGTTTATATATATATATATATATCTTCTTTGATTGCACCTAATCAAACATTGGCAATATTTGGAAATGCCATGATATGGTCATATCATAACATTTTTTTTTAATATTTCTAAAATTGGAGATATCATGACAAAATATTGATAAATATCGGAATAAAAATTGGGAGCAAATCTGGAAAACCCTAAAATTTTACTTTTCAGAGAATTTTATATTAATCTCTTCTTTGTTATTTTCTTGACATTTTTTTTTGATACCATCCCAAGGAAAACACAGAATTGAAGATGTCTCAACATTTTTTTAGGCCATAATTTCCTAAGAACAATATTTGTGGCAAAGAACTGGGGCTATCTCGGCCAAAGCCCTGGATAAGTGCTGGGATTGGGGACGCCATGTTCTAACATTTGTTAAGCTTATTTTAACCAAAGGAACCAATCTCAAAAGAACCTTCAGATTCTAGTGACTAAACTCTAATTCAAGGTTCTCAAAAAAAAAAAAAAAAAAAAAAAACTACAAAGCCAAATTAGACTAAAAAGGAAGATGTAGAATAAAAATCCCCAAAATATCTAGTCATGGTTAAGTTTTTAATTTTTGAAGTTTATTAAGCTAAAAAAAGGATCTTATATTTTTTATTTTTAGTTTCCATTATACACCATCCCCCATGGTTATCAGGCATCTAATTGGGTGGAGGGGCTTATATTTTTTCTTGCCTCTCAGCATTAGGAAATCATATAAGGGTAATTTGTCACCTTACAAGAGCATATCTCGCAACTTTTGTGAGATGTAAAAGTCTAAGACCTTATCGATGCCCTTGGATGCACTGGTGTGGTACAATGTAATCGAAAGGTATCATTGGTGTACAACAATTGATTTAGGGGAGCCTTAAAGTTTAACATTTTCTTAAATTATATTTTTAGGAAACTCTATATAACAGTAAGTGTAATTCCAATAATTATCGGGTGAGTGTGCCAACTCGTCAGGGTTAGTGACTATGAGGGCATTGAGTGGCAATTCACGCTGTTAAAATTATTACCTCTCACTATTGGCATGAGACGTAAAAATATCAGCCTTGTCTATGGCAGAATCTGAAAATTTACCTTGGGGGGGGGGGGGGGGGGGGGGGGGGGTGGGCTACTATGTAAAAAGTAATATATGGGGCCGGAGGGCAGCCTTAGGAAGAGTCCAAAGCTGGCAAATGTGGACCAGACAGTTAGAGAAAATCGTGCCTTTTTGTAATTAGAAATTACATTAGATACTAAGTTGCTTAATTAATAAATTATAAATTATTTTTCTTGTTTTCAAGCCCTGGACCCGACCTTGACCCTCAAGGGTAGAGTAAAGGCCTAGATAATAGGGGCGCATTGACTGCTTTGGCTCACCTTCGGCCAAATGTTGAGGTGGGCAAGGACAGCCGGCGCATGGCCGGCCCTTAACAATCAAAGCTCTTTTCGGGTAACGTCAGCACCCAGCACCATTAAAATTTTAAAACAGCTTGATGGGTTGAATGAAATAAGAATATTTTAATAGACTACACACCTAAAAATCATATTTTTGGATAACTTAAAAGGTATCCTATAATATTTCACTTTTTTGCAAAAACCTTCATATTATAATATTCAAGTATAAGCTGTATAAAACAATATTTCATTAAGACAACTAACCAAAATGAGGGTCTGACCCACAACACCTTTTTTTTTTTATTTATTTTTTTTTTTTTTAATATGGATGGTTTCTATAGGAATCATACTATGTCTCAATATTAACTGGGCCCTTTAGTGTTTATAAATTTTATGTGGGTCTCATAGCCCTGTTATAATTACATAGTTTCTTTATTGATTACTAATATTAGGTGGGTCTTATAAATATCGCATTAGGTAATTTCTACCAATATTACCAATATTAAGTGGGTCATATACTACCAACATCAGATGGGTCTCGTACTACTTATCAATATTGGGTTGTGGGACTACTTAGTAGTTTTCCATCATTAAATGAGTCATATTGTTTAATGACTCCTTAGTGATTACTATAATTAACTTAGTTAATGTAATTATTAACCGGGTCTCGAAATTATTTTTCATAGATAAACCCATCAATGCTGTTTAACACTCATAGGGCTCTATGTTATAATTACCATTGGATGTATTACATTATGGTTATTAATATTTAGTGTACCCATATTGATTAAACAATATTGCTTGTGATTTTTCACATTTAGTCTAATGATTTTATGATAAAATGGGCCCTACTATGGTTGCCAATATTAAATCACTCTAATGTGACTAGTAGTTGGTGGGTTTCCTTGGTGTCAATTATCCTCTTTTTTTTCCTATTCATTTATTGTTTTAGTACAGCATATAGTGAAATTATTATAAATTGTCATATATTGGAATTTATAGAAATTTCCAAACTCCATAAATGATATAATTTTATAATATGACACTATTTTATTATGTAATAATAAAAGTTTTCAATATTTAAATTTAATAATATTATGTTTTTGCCCTTATCCAAACCACCCAGCCCCACTAAATATTTCAAATGGGTGATTTACACCTGTAGCAGTCACATATGTAAATGCCGAAGGACCGCCCGACGAAATAACTCTTTGGGGTCATTCCATGTCCAATAAGTTCAAACTTCAAGGCCTCACGGCCATTTTTTAATCATTGTCTCATAAATGCGTCACGTAAGTGTGTGTTCGAAGTGAGAGCAGATAGATGCTAATAAAGGGAGCAATCTAAGTTCCGTTTGGCAAATCTGATCCGTTTGAAATTGATTTGGCGTAAATAGATAGTGTGAAATAGATATATTTCAAATAAATTCATTTACAAATAAACCGTTTGGTAACACATATAGTATTTCTACTTCAAATAGAGCTATTTGATAAACATATAAAGAAGAGCTTATTACAAGGGTATTGCTTATCTTTTTAGAAAAAAGTCAATTTATGATAGAAATTAAATATGAAATCTATTATAAACTATTTGAAAATTCAAACAGGTCAGGTAAGGTGTCAAAAGATGATGCCGCCGGACTATAACGTTTCAACTTACATATTAGCCCATCAAAAAACTAAACTATAGAAGTTTTTAGATCCACCAATCGCTTCTAAACAGTTTGTATTTGTCAACTTTGAGAACAAGCCAACTTCACAATAGTTCTCAAATTGAAGTCCCGCATGGATTCACAAGGATATGAAATGTCAAAAATCCATACAACTATGGGCCAGGAAATGCCAGACCTTCAATTATTACTCCCAAGTTTTCACCATTGGAATGCCTTTCCCCATGAATCTCTGTCCAAAAAAAGATATGGAAGAGGACCATGACGAATTGCATCTTAGTAGTTTAGCTGTGTTCCTGTATCAGTCTTTTAAACAGAAGAGCTTAGTCAAAATTTAACACAAATACAATGTACACAGTTGCCACACCCAGTATACAAGCCCGAGAAAACCAATCATAAATGCAAATCTAAGAGTAGCAGCACTACATGATGAAATGGAACAAACACTTCCATGAAACCACTGTTAACGCATTTGTCGATATTGCGTACACATTAACATGGTTGGCAATCCTCTAGACACATGAAAAAAAAACCCTCCAAACCTAATAACACAAATGAAGAGAGGAATAAAGAGAGATAACAAGAAAATCACATAGACAAAAAGCACACATTAGGAGAGAAGTACCTTTTCGATCTTAATAGAGGATTGGAGAAGAGGTGGAGGAAGAAAGAAGACACGCTAATAGGGTTTTTCGCAAATGGATCGAGAGCTTGAAGAAGACAAGCTGCTAGTGGTTTTTGCAAATGGATCGAGATCCCTCTTTGTTGCAAAAGACAAATGTAGGTAAACTTGTAAATCCCAGAAAAATAAGAGGGCAAACTTGTCCCAAAAACATAAAAAATGGCTATCAGATATATTTTTCTGTCCAAAAAAGCATGATTTTTGAGCCTTAATGAGATAGACAAAAAATGTCTATTTTCTTATTTAAACAGATATGTGAATTGGCACGTCCAAACAATCTAACAACGTAAAATATCTTTTTCCTACCCGGAAATTTGACCTAACAAAGGGGCCCTAATTTTCTAGTTGCCAAAGCCTGGTCGACCCACGTGACAGCTGTCAAATCGGCTGGTCCAACAGCTTTGTTTGCGTAATTGCTTTTTCGGGAAAAGCCTTGGAATATGAAAAGAATCTTATTAGAAGGCCCGATTTTAGGACTAGAATGTCCTTCGAAGAGAAAGTGTTAGTAGATTAAGGACTCGTCTAGGGTGCACCATAGTATTAAGTAATGCTGCTCGACTACTTTTCGATGACTTAATGCCATGTCATTGTTTGTTGAAAACAGGAAACTCAAGAGGCTTTCTGGGTATCTTCCTTCACATCCTCTCACACAGTTATTTTTTGTTTTTCCCAAAACTATCCTCATCAATTTTCAAACAAATCACTTTCCAATAATATCCTTAATAAACTCGCAAGTCTAACCCAATAATAGTAAATCCTTCCCACATCTAATATCTAATACATCTATATACAATTCTATACGCTAAATTCCATTACATTTAAAGTGGGGCCAAGCATCTACAGTGCTCTCATTTGTAGTCTAACTCTTTGAGTTAGGTTCACCCCATCATGGACTCATTACATAACACATATCCATAATTTCATTAAAAACTTCACTCAATTAGAGTTGGACCCACTTAAAATTTTCACATAATCTAACATTAGTCTTATAAGTTCATGGCAGTTTTCAATGCAGCCCACTTCTAAAAGATTCCAATAAATCACACTACATTTTATGAGACTCAATTTGAATAGGACCCACCAAGAATCCCTACAGTAATGAAAAATTCATTGCTCTCCTCAAAAGAACCCACTTATGGACACATTTTTTTATAGGGCCTTGCAAAACCCCATAGAAGTTTTTTAGTCAAAATCAAAATTAATTGCAGTTCACAATTTAAGCAAGTCGCATGAATATTCGTCTAATAATTTATTTGTGCTTCTTCAAGCTTAGAACTACCCACTCTAATCTAACCTATTATCATGTTCACTGACTAGTCCATAGTTTCAACACTTGAATATATTAAGATTTTAGATCCTTATTAGCATTAGATATGAAAAGATATTGATTAAATTTTAGAAGATATCTGGGCTTAGGTATTTCATAGGCTCATGCCTAGGCTCCTTTGTGAACAAAAGCAACCATTTTACATGTGCTGGCATGTGGCATGGGTCATTTGACTATTGATTTTGCAAATTTTGTTAGATGAGCTATATAGAGAAAAAAAAAAAAAAAAAAGAATAGTAGCAACGATCTAGTCAAAGGTTACAAAAATGGGTGGATTCTGCACAGTTTTTTTTTTCCAATGAAATAAAAGGAAATATTCAAGTGAGAACTAGTTCTCACTGTGCTTCCATGAGAACTATTGTTGGGGCCCACCTAGCAACCAATCCAAACTGGACATAAATACTGACCCCCCTAATAGTTAGGGGTCTCGAGTTTTGGCACCAATCAAAATGGATTGGACACTTGGATAGATGGTTGGATTTTTTTATTTTTTAATATGAAGCCATTAAACTCGTGGGGCCACACACGAAGGGGTTCGATGTATGGGATTGAGGTCAAACTTGGTACTTTGAGTGTTCCCACAAAAATCTTTTCATCCTCTCTGGTCCCATTCCAATATGGGACCCACAAAATGGGCTCAATAAAAAGTTCTCATGGTGACTCCGTGAAAACAGGGTCACCAGAACAAAGCCCTTCTTTACAAAAACCAAACATGACCTACGCTTAGGATTTGAAACATGGCCCTACTTTAGGATTTGTCATATGCAAGGCCCATCTTTAGAAATTATAGTGTGGGATGCACATTTAGAAATTAAAAGAGGAAACTCATCTTTAGGAATGGTGATATAAGGTCCACATTTATAGGAATTACAATGTTTAACACCTAGTGTGAAGTAAAACAATAAAAATTATAACATAGCCCATATTTAAAATTTATAATTTGGGCTTAGCTTTTAGGAATTTTGTACAATGGACCCGCGGACCATTGATAGTTTAGGAGTTTTCAAGGGCAATATTGTAAATGGTGTTGCTATGAGATTAGCAATAGCAAGGGCAGTTTTGGAATAAGTATTGTTAATTGAGCTTTCTCGTTTTTCATTTCACGCGTAAGAGGGGATGTATCATCATGTGGCGTAAAGTGATTGGATAGAAAACCAAGTTGCATGCAAACATGTAGCGCCTGACCCGGTCAGTTAACGGGCAAGCCTTCAAAATATATTCTTTATTCCAAGCTGGATGGTAGTTGGAGGAAAACAATTAAACTAGGCCACATTTTTGTTTCTTGATCAACGTCAACGCAAGATGACGTAAGATGTTTGATCGAATGAAACGACTCCTCTTTAATCTTGGAACACATATACAAAAGAAACTTTCCTTGCAAGCCTTCTCATTCTCCGCAATGTTCTAACAAATGCCTCATAGAATAAAACGAGTCTTTTCTCTTTAAACACATACAAATACATGCCCCTTTCTTCTTCTGAAGCTTCTCATCAATGTTCTGATGGCGACTGCCTCCATTTTAAATGTTAAAAACAAAATGAATAACTAAGAAGTGAGCGAGAATAAATTAAAGAACTCTTACACGCACTGCTGTCTTATTACTCGTTTCTTAATCTTAAGCCTCTGCCAGACTGTGACAGAGACGATAGAAAATCATGACATGGGCGTTGATTTCTGTTTTCAAAAGTGCTCCACTCCGAGGATGGACGGTCGGATTTAATTTTCTCCAAAAGCGTCCCCATACCATTTCCAAATAGGATCCGCACCAAACCGCATCAAGCACCTCCGGTCCGTCAAGTTTCACGTAAGAGTAGATTGAGTCGGGTGCTTAGAAGACTTAGACCAAGTTGATTTTTTAGTGATAAAAGGCTACCCAAAAAATTAAAAGGCCCCTCTACTAGGGACTATGTCACCTAATGCCATCTATGCCATGCTAATGGGCCTCTCTGGAGTAAATTTAGTCTGAGTAAACCAACCTGGCATATATATAGAGAGGGAAGAAGGGATGTTCATTTACATCCATCCCTCGCTGTAAGGTGAGGGACACTTACATAATTGAAAATATTCATGTGCAAAAGAGGAAAAGCCATGTATATTCATAAACAGAAGAAAAAATACCCATATGAAAATAAGGAAACCTACATAAGTATTCCCCATCCTATGGTATGGGATATGAATGCACATGAACATTACTCATCAGATCGTGAATGTACCAACCCGCATGGGAAGTCACTTTTAACTTTCCGAATGTAGAACTGAACGTGAGCATTGAGGGATTTCACTTAGGCAATAACATTTGGAGAGTTTCAAATTCTCCAAGGCAACAGTTCTTAAGAGTTCTTACAAATAAACAGGCACATTTCAATTTTCACCCAATTTTGAGATTTTTAATTCTAACATGCGTGGACTGGGACAAAAATGAGTCCACTTCAAATCAAGGCTATTAATAGGCTTACTAATATACGTCTCTACCTGGAATATATGAAGGTCACACTTTTGAGGCGTTGATGGGTATTTTCTTTTAAAAAAATAATAGCTTTAATTGATGATAGGGACGTTTTGCTATTAGTAGCTGACACACAAGGTTGAGTGGTGTTGGCACCTTACTATGACAAAATTCATAGGAAACGATTCCTAGTTCTCAAGTTAAAGTATTACTCCCAGAGCAACAGCCTTACCTAGTTAGAAAAGAAAAAAAATAAATAAAAATGAAGGAAGACAAACAATAGATGTTGTTCTTGGTCGACGGAATTTTTTAGAATTAGTCCATGGCATGAGACGTAAAAACCTCAGCCTTCGTCTATGGCAGACTCTGAAGCAGCAAGGGGAATTAAAGAAAGCCGATGAAAAGCTCCCTTCAAAACATTTTTATTTCATCTAAATCCACCGTGATATTTTAATATGGCCCTGAGGAAAGAGAATTTTATTAGTTGGTCAAATTTGAGAAGACATTCTTTTTTTCATAAAATCCTTCCTCATTTTTATAATTTTAAGAAACACCCTTAGGGGTGTCATCTCTGCTGCATAAATACATGTCCAGGCCGGACTAAATAGAGACTTAGATCCATCCAATCCACCACTTCAAAATGTTATATATATATATATATATATATATTTGCATCTGCATTAGAATTAGTTCAAATTTGAGTTCATCAGTGGTTGCTTTAAAATAAGAGAAAAGCACAGGCGTCGTTCGTTTAAAAAAAAACAGAAAGGGGCAGGGGCAGGGTCAGGGATTTGTCAAGCTTTATGTGACTTATTTGAAAAATAATAAAAAGAGGAACCTTCCTAGTTCCTCCCGGCTCCCTCACACAGACACCACGTCCCCATCTCCGCAGCTCCAACGTGCAAAACTTAATCTTTAGTCCAAGCCAGCTGTCCACAACCCCTTCCTCCCACAACATAAATACCTTAACTTATGAATCCTTCCCCACACCACCTCTCCCAACTCTCTCCTTTACCCACAATATAGATACTTTAAGCACAGCGCCTCCTCGTCGTCGACACATTTCCTACTCAGTCACGGAAGCTCCGGCTAATTATCTGAAGAAGAGGATAACACCGTCACCATGACCACAATGATCGAACAGCACGAGAAATGGATGATGGTATGTGCCGGAATCTCTGATTGTGTTACACTTTCTTTGTTTTTTTCGGGTGGGGAGTTTCTGAGTCCGATACCGAAACACGAGGAATCGGAAACGGAACCCCGACCAGAACCGGAATTACGAACCTGCACTGTCGTAAAGTGATCTGGATCGAACCGGAAACGGAACGAGAACGTTATCGTGAAGTGATCTGAATCGGAATCATCAAATAGGTTCTGCGTTGGTCGGGAACCTCAATATGCGGAATCGGAATCGGAAGGGTATCGCGAAGTCATTGGTATCGGAACCATCAAATAGGTTGTGAGTCCGAACCGGATCCGGCGGTTCCGATCCGGATACGAATGATTCTATTTCAAACCCGACCCGTTTTGCAACCCGTGATCTGTGGGTGTCCATAACAGATGGATATCGGCACGTGGGGGGATCTGTGGGTGTCGATAACAGATGGATATCGGCACGTGCAAATGGGGGCGGGTGAATGGGTGATGGGTGTTAATGGGCCAGCCTGCGCCAGGCCGAGAAATATTCAGGCCCGGCCGACTTAGAAATACGAGCCCAGGCCCGGACAAACCCAAAACGGTCATAAAAGTCAAGCTTGAGCCCGCCCATTTAGTCAACTGGGCTGGGCTGAACAAGGATTTTGATCAATTTTGTGGGTTTTCTAGCAAATCTTTGGTCTAATTAATTTAGATTACGTTCGCTCCTTATATGGGCCAAGTTGGGCCTGAATTTAGGCTCACTTTTACGTAATCCAAGACTGGCTCAATTATTTAGAGCCCTGAATTACATATCCAAGTCCCACCTAAAGCGGTCTGGGCCAGGATTGGACTCGGGCTGGCCTGGCCCATGAACACCCTAAAAGGGTGTCCTCTAAATGGCTAGGAGGGAATGATGAACAAACAGTATTCTGGAAAGTTCTTTCCCTATGTGAAAAATGAACCTGCCCACAAAATGAATTGAAGACTGTATCAACAGTGGCGTTTGTTGATTTTCATTAAATGTGATTCGTTTTCCACAGGAAGAAGGCACTCCCCTGCAGTTTCAGCACAACAATTTGGCGAGTAAAAAGGAGGAATATGTGACAATTCAGGGGAGGAAAGAGGAAGAATATGTGACAATCCAGGTAAACATTCTTTTGCAGAACAATCTTGCAAAAGCCTCATCCACACAAACCAAGTTGCCTGGACTAAGTTTATGAAGATACAAACAGGCCATAAGAGCATGGTGAAACTTACCCATAGCCTCAGGGATTCTTGATTTCTACCTGGATCGGAAGTGCAGCTGGTGGCTTTGGACAGAAATCACTGACCTTTGTATTAGTATTACTAGCGCTTTGGGGCCAAACTTGACCCAAAATCTGATAATGCTGTCCTCTTAACGGTGTATTTGGATGTACCCCACAAGTGGAGAGGACATAATATTCGGGTAGCAACTGTTTTGAGGTCGCGCATTTTGAGAGGCTATCCTCTCGAATTTTATCATGCAAAAATTCCAAGTTGGATTTGAAACACAGGCTATGTCTTAACATTTTTTGTCAGGCCATAATTTCCTGAGAACCATATTAGAAAAAAAAAAAAAAAAAAAACCAGGTCCTTACTGGCTCTGCATTGTAGTCATTCTGTCTGTATGCAAATGCTTTAGAAAAGAGAAAAAAACGACATCATAAGCTACTGCTATTTCAGGTGGAGCCAGATGCCCCACAAATGCAAGGAGTAGCATCACAGAGTTCTTTCAATCATTCTGGGCCTATGGCTGATAGGTTAGTCACCGGTTATATTTATGTTCTAACTATAATTTCCTTAGAGCCCTGCTCATAGCAATCTCAATGGAATTTTTGCAACATAATGGTATATAATAGCACTTATTGCAAGATTTGTCTCATCATCATGTGGACCCACTGTGAACACACCCTGTGGCCCAGAAAGAGTTTGATTTCACTAAGCAATTTTGTTCATTTACATATCACATCAGGACTACTAGTCTGACATTGCTTACTTGGTTTTGCAGTGAATCTAGCATTATGTCCTACGCTGTCCTGGTGAGACTCAATTCTTATTTAACACCTTCAAATTGACATTCTTGTTTCCTGCAATTTGTCGTGCTGCTTTTCGTAATTTTTTATTACTACTTGTACTGCATATAAGGATAAAACTAAGTAGAATTCATCTGTTTGTGTCAATCGCTGTGATGCCCTGATCCAGAAAGAGACATGCCATTGATATGTTAGGGACAGAATTTACAAAAAAAAAAAAAAAAAGGAAGTATCAGAGACTATACAACACGATATCTTGTGTATTTTGAAGTATCCAAATACCATAGATCATTCTCACGTAGTGTGTATAGTGTCATTCTCACAACTCTAAACCACACAGAACGTCTGAGATTTCTTGATCAATTGATTATATTGTATTGAATGAATTCTCTTAGAGAATGAGCGCTAATATATAGGAATACACATGCCTTAATCAAGGCTTTTACAAAGGAAACTAGCTAATCACTAATCTAAAATAGGAAAACAATCAAAACAGAATATGTACAACTATCTAATTGTTGACCAAATCAAATCCCACGTGAGATATGGCTAGCTGGACAGGATTGATGGGCCTTGGGTCCCTTGATGGGCCAATGTATCATATGAGCCAACTTAACACCCCCCCTCAAATTGATGCGGGAGAATCAATGAGCATCAATTTGAGAACCAAGAACTGATGCCGTGGTCGAGGAAGACCTTTAGTAAGAATATCAGCAACCTGAAGCTCAATGGAGACATGCGGAAGACTGATGACATCACGTTTAAGCTCATCCCGGATGAAATGACAATCAACCTCGATGTGTTTAGTGCGTTCATGAAAAATCGGATTTTCAGTAATCCGAATTGCACTAGTATTGTCAGCATAGAGGGGGGGTAGCGCCTTCTGCGGGAAAGCCAATGTCAGAGAGGAGGCCTCGGAGCCAAAGAATTTCAGAGCACGCAGCAGACATAGCGCGGTATTCAGCCTCAGTAGACGATTTTGAAACTTTGTCATGTTTCTTGCATTTCCAGGAAATCAGACTGTTTCCTAAAAACATGCACCATCCTGTCGTCGAGCGGCGAGTATCTGGACAACCAGCCCAATCAGCATCTGAATAAGCTGTGAGAGATAGAGAATTGTTGGATGGAAAAAACAGCCTGCGAGTCGGAGTGCGAATAAGGTACCGAATGATGCGTCGCACAGCAGCCAGATGAAGATGACGAGGAGCAGTCATGAACTGACTCATGAGGTTAACCGCAAAGGAGATATCAGGACGAGTGATGGTGAGATAGATCAAGCTACCGACTAACTGGCGATAGGCGGTAGGATCGGGAAGAAGATCACCCTCCTCTTTACTGAGTTTGACATTTACTTCGAGTGGTGTATCAACCGGAGCAGAGTCAGTAAGGCCAGCCAAGTCAATGAGGTCAACCGTGTATTTGTGCTGATTGAGAACGATCCCAGTAGTGGATTGATGAACTTCAAGACCGAGGAAATAGTGCAAGGGGCCAAGATCCTTCATTTGAAATGTCTGATGAAGTGAAGCTTGAAGGTCATGAATCATTTGTGCATTTGGTCCTGTAATGACAATGTCATCAACGTAGACCAGTAGAACAGTAATGCCGGAGGAAGCATGATGTAAGAACATAGAAGGATCATACTGGCTCGGATGAAAATTCAAGTGAAGAAGAGCCTCTTGAAATTTCTCAAACCATGCGCGAGGAGCTTGTTTCAGACCATAAAGAGAGCGACGGAGCTTAGCAACCATGCCGGGGCCAGAGGAGGACCCAGGAAGCAGACGCATATAGACGTCTTCTTTGAGATCACCATGAAGAAACGCATTTTTTACATCCATTTGATAGAGAGGCCAGGATTGAGATGCCGCAACAGCAAGGATTGTGCGGACAGTGGTCATCTTCGCGACAGGAGCAAATTTTTCATCATAATCAATGCCATATTCCTGCCGATTTCCGAGAGCAACGAGGCGCGCCTTATACCGACCGAGAGTGCCATCTGGTTTTAACTTGAGAGAAAAAATCCACTTGCAGCCAATCGGTTTGACACCCAAAGGAGAGGGGACAATATCCCAGGTATGATTTTTCTCTAAAGCTTCCAACTCATCGTGCATAGCCTGGGTCCAACATTTGTCCTGCACAGCCTGAGAGTAGGAGCGGGGAATGGAGGAAGAGGACAAAGTGGCCATTAAAGAAGTATGGGAAAAACCATAGCGGTCAGGGGGTACCGAAATGCGGGAGGAGCGACGCAAGGTAGGAAGCCCAGAAGAATCAACTGCCGGAGGTGGACCAGATGCTGGAGGAAGATTAGGAGGGGGGTCCCGGGAAGGCGCATCTGTATGCCGTCTGTGGTACACATAGTGAGGATGGAAACGAACAACGGAAGTGGTGTCAGAAAAACCAGGTAAAGATACTAAAGAAGAGTCAGGAGGGTCAAGGTGTTGTTGAAAAAAATACTGATTTTCAAAAAAAACAACATTCCTAGAGGTCCGGAAGCGACGAATGTGAGGGTCGTAGCAAAGGTACCCTTTCTGGAAGGGGGCATACCCTAAAAAGACACACTTAGCGGATTGTGCAGTTAATTTGGTCCGTTCAGAAGGAGGCAAGTGCACAAAACAAACAGAGCCGAAAACATGAAGAGCATCATAAGATGGAGAGGTCTGGTATAAGCGAAAATATGGGCTTTGATTGTGAAGTGAGGCAGAAGGCAGACGATTTATGAGATGTGCTGCAGTAGCCAGTGCCTCAACCCAAAAACGGGTAGGAACCGATGATTCAAGCAGAAGGGAGCGAGTGACATCAAGTAGATGTCCATTTTTCCGTTCAGCAACTCCATTCTGCTGGGGAGTATAAGGACAAGTACGCTGAGAAATTATGCCTTTGTGTTGTAAAAACTTTTGAAAATCAGAGGAGACATATTCTCCACCCGAATCAGAGCGCAATATTTTGATGCATGTGGATAATTGATTCTCAACATAAGCTAAGAAAATTTTAAAAACAGGGAAAACATCAGATTTGGAATGTAGAAAGTAAATCCATGTGAACCGACTGAAATCATCAATAAAAGTGACAAAATATTTGTAGCGAGCATGAGAAAGAGCGGGAGCAATGCCCCATACATCGCTATGAACTAAATCAAAACACCTAGTGCTGTGTGAAGTGGAGATAGGAAAAGGAAGAGTTTTGCTTTTTCCCATTTTACAAGTAGCACAATCAAGAGGCACACAAGAAGAGAAGCCATTAGATTTGAATAAACCAGAATTTAACAAGTGGGACAAAGCCTTGGAATTAGGGTGTCCGAGTCTTTTGTGCCACAATTGGCAATTATCTCTAACAGAAAAACAAAACATATCATTGGCAACTCTAGTCTTAGGAATATGAGAAAAATCCAACGGAAACAGGCGTCCACACTTAGGTCCCCTCGCGATCTCCTGCCCGGACATCTGGTCCTGCACAACACAACCAGAAGAAGAAAAAGATATGTTACAGTTATTTTCAACAAGCTGCCCAACTGACAATAGATTGGAAGTTAAATTGGGACAAAGGAAGACATTTTTCAAGGGGATGGGACCAGGCATGTCTCCAAGGGCAGTAATGGGAACAGTACCTCCATTGGCAGTTTGTATTTGAAGATTTCCAGTGTAGTTTTTCTCATTGGAGAGAGGGTTCCGGGAATATGTCATATGATTAGAGGCACCGGAATCAAGAAATCAAGTAGAAGATGGAGGGGATGTACCTGAGAGACCTAATGCAGAAAGGGCAGTGACAATCATTTGCTGAACTAATTCAGGAGTCAGAGAAGAGGAGGGTCCAGGCTGTGAGGATGCAGATGGTGGAACAGGCAGTTCTGAAGAAGCAACATAAGCATGCGGAGTCGGAGACTGAGTCTGATAGAGCGGAGCCTGATGCTGTGGAGTCGGACGTTGTGGGCGGCGACGACACTCAGAGATAATATGTCCCGGCTTTTTACAGTAACTACAGACCTTCTGTTTGCATTGAGATGCAAGATGCCCAAATTTGTGACAGCTGTAGCATTGAGTTTTGCTCAAGTCGCGAGAGGAAGGCTGAGGAGCCTTATTGGCCGAAAAAGCGACTGAGTAAGTCTCAGTGGTTTGTTGAGCCAGATGTGCTGAGGTAGACAGGCGCTGTTCCTCTCGCAAGAGCTCATTGAGACAGACATCCAAGGATGGTAAAGGCATCCGATTCATTAGGGAAGAGCGAATACTGTCAAATTCATGCCGTAATTTCATCAAAAATTGATCCCTCTGACTAGAGGCCTGAAGATCGCGGATAACGATCAGAATATCGGCAGCCACATCCGCATACTTAATACTATCATATTCGGACCAAAGATTTTGGAATCCGGAATAGTAGTCTTGGATTGATAAGTTCCCCTGTGCATATTCAGCAATCGCACATTCAAGATGGAATTGACGTGCTGAGTTATCTTGATGGTACACTTGCTTCAGATACCTCCACATCTCTTTAGAAGTAGAATAGGGTTTAAGGTTCATTATTAGATGGGGCTCCACTGAACCCAGTATCCAAGATTTGATTTTGGCATCTTTAGTAAGCCAAGTGGATATCTTTTTCTCATCTTCAGTGGGTTTAGGGTCAGATCCAGAAATATAGCCCCACAATTCCTTGGCTTCAAGATAGATCTGGAACTGAAATGCCCAAGCAGGGTAATTTTTTCCTGTGAATCTGACTAAAGTAACCTCAGATTTCTCCATTTATAATAAAGATTTGTCAAACACACTGAGTGAAACAGCAAAAATAGGAACAGGTCCAGCAAAGAGAGGAAGTCTTAAAGATTGTGAACAATCTGATGATCAATCAGTACCACGATCGACCAGCCAATGATGACAGAACAGTAAATCAGCACAAAAAAGACCCCAAACGACCAGAAAAATTGTTGTTGATCCTTGATGTGGGCCCCACTGGAAGATCTGAACAATGATCAGATTACTGATCTGAGGATGCACAATATCCTGGTTTCTAACGGAAGAAGAACTGTCCAAATCCACCACAGATCCAAGATTTTGGACGGTCTAGATGAAATCAATATTAAAATCTGGAAAATCTCTAGAATGAGTAAAACACCAACCTGGAAGCTTTGAAAAAAAACTGAAAAAATCTCCAATAGTCTTAGAAAATCCAGACGACCAAGACTGGACAGATTTTGGATGGAGATTTGATGATCAGTGGTGGGCCACCATGCAAATCACACTGTTGCAACGTCTGGGTTCCTTGAAGTCACGATCTGATCTGACGATCTTCACAAGAGAGAACAATTTCTCTTTCTCCTTAATGAGTTAATGCTTTCTAAGATCACAAGACAAGATTTCTCTGGACAAGGCTCTGATACCATGTCATTCTCACAACTCTAAACCACACAGAACGTCTGAGATTTCTTGATCAATTGATTGTATTGTATTGAATGAATTCTCTTAGAGAATGAGCACTAATATATAGGAATACACATGCCTTAATCAAGGCTTTTACAAAGGAAACTAGCTAATCACTAATCTAAAATAGGAAAACAATCAAAACAGAATATGTACAGCTATCTAATTGTTGACCAAATCAAATCCCACGTGAGATATGGCTAGCTGGACAGGATTGATGGGCCTTGGGTCCCTTGATGGGCCAATGTATCATATGAGCCAACTTAACATATAGAAGGCCAAAACCAATATATAAAAAAAGGCATCTGCTATACAGCAGAGCCCACCTTATCCTTATGATACACATGAGTGTTTCTCAAGTGTTCATGGTTTCTCACTTGCCTCTCAAATGCCTCATGCATTTAATAACGCACTTCACCAATGATGTCTCAAAAAACCTTTTGCGAAGCTACTACCGAGATACACCCATAGAGCGTGGCTCCACCACAAGATTAAGACCGTATTCCAACTTTTCTCTGTGAGCGACTGTGGCCAGGATCTTAGCATGATGGCTGATAAAAGTGAGATTCTTCCATAAAACCTGATGGAATCAATTATTTTATTTGGGATTTCGATTTTTGAAATTTTGTAGAAGGGAAGTATTAAGGGACTTCATTGATGGGTCAATTATAGTACCTATTTATTCTAAAAAAACAGCAACATGGAGAGCAAATAATACTGAAGTCATCAGTTGGATCCTTAGCTCAGTTGAGCCCCATATTCTGACTATTCACCCCTACATGACAGCTCCAGATATGTGTTCCCTTTTATGTAAAGTATATCTTCAGGAGAATGATGTCTGAAGATTTCAAATTGAGTTCAAAATGGGAGAATATAAACAAGGAGATAAATCAGTTCAGGATTATTGGTATATGGATTTATGGCTCTTTGATATAGCTCTCTAGTTCAGTCCATAGTTCCGGCCATTTCTCCCCCCCATAGAAACACTAATTCCTTAGAAAAGTTAGGAAACAATATAAACTTGTTTAGGAAACAATATAAATGTGTTTGTGCTGGTTTAATGAACCAGGTTTCTACTCCCACATTGGATATTTGTCTTCAAGAACTTCTTAAGGAATAAACTATAAAGGTGTTGTCCACAAGTCTTAATGGATGAACAAAAGCACTCATCATTTGTTAGCTCTTCTGGAGTTCCTGATACAGCTTTCTACACATCTGATACTGAGAAATAGGTGGAATGTGATATGAGTACAATGCTACAACTGCAAGGAATTCAGTCACTTTGCCAACAGATGTAAGAAGCACAAATTTTCAAACTTCTATAAGAAGTCTGAACATCTGATAGCTAATTGTGGAAGACATCCCCAAAATCAAACTTCATGCATATCTAATGCTTCTTCTAAATACATTGACCCATTACAAGCCGCTTTGGAGTCCCATCTCCTCCCACCTCAATCATCCAGTTTGCAACCATTACTGTTCCTCAATCTGCTCTTTACCCTAAAGTTTTACATCAGATCATACAGGCTTTATCTTCCATGGGATTCTTCAGTAATGTTTCTCCTTTCTCATCCATGTGGTACCTCAATTCTGGTGCATCCAACACGACTGGAGTGTAGCATAATCTATCCCAGATTGAACCATATATCAAAATCAACACAAATTTACACCAAGCAATTTAGAAGCTGATTGGGAAATGGCATAAGAGTGAATTATTTTTTGTTTGAATTTGATTCTTCACCCTTCATTCTTATTCATTTCTCTGTTTGGTTATTCTAACAATAAGGATTCATCTTTGTTTGTGGCGTAGGAAATTAGGACATTCAGATATCACAAAATTATACTTACATTAAATTCTAGTTCATTTGAAAATAAAAGACTTACTTCTTCACAATTCTCTTACTCTAGTTATCACATGGTAAATGGAAAAACTCATCCATTTCCTAGTGTCATCCATACATCGTCACCATTTATATTTAATTCACAGATTTTTGGAAATCACCTGTCTATATATCTAGAGTGGGGTACAAATATTTTGTCATATTTGATAGTCAATACACATGAGTATATTTTCTAAATTCAAAATTGGACATCTATCCCATATTTCAGCAAGTTATTAATATGATTGAAAACTAGTTTCCAGTGTTTGTCATAATGTTAAACTTAGACTCGGGAGAATATTAATTTAAGAATTTTCAGTCGTTCCTGATATGTAAAGTTATTTCTTCAAAATACTCATGTCCTCATGCCTCTCAACAAAATAGGGTAGCCAAGCATAAACATCAATGCATCTTGCAAACTGTTCATATTATATTGATTGATTCAATTGTTCCCACGTTCTTTCGATAGAAGCATAAGCAATGTTCTATACATTCTCAATTGTCAACCTTATTTGAACTTGTCTAACCAATCTCCATAAATCCTTTTTTCTCTCTATCATCCCAATTATAGTTTACTTCATTCTATTGGATGTATATGTTTTGTCCTGCTACCTCCAAAGGAGTGAACCAAATTTATTACACAAAATTTGGTTCGGTGTGCATTTCTTGGTAATGAGGATAGACAAAAGAATTTTGTTTGTTATTATCCTAACACAAATCTATCATGGGTGTCTCAAAATGTTGTCTTTCTAGAGATTGTTTATTTCTTCCCTTTACCTCCATTTAAGTCAGTCTTATCACAATCCTTTGTGCCATCTTTTCTAGCTTTCTTACAGCTTCATCGTCTACTTATTCTTCATCTGCTAATTTATCTTCACTCAGCTGGTTTAAGGGTGTGGTTTAGCAAAGAGAGTCAAGATGATCAACTGGCTCCTCATGGCCCTTCCTTGGAGGTTGCATCCCCCATGTCATAATCCTCTCAAACCTTTTCGGCACTCATCTTATTTTTTAAATCAAATGGGAGCCTTGATAGATATAAAGCACATCTAGTTTCTTTAGGGTATCGACAAGAGAATGACATTAATTATGATGAAACATCCGTTCCCATTCCAAAGATGACAATAGTTTCGGAATTCTGACAATTGTTTCTTCCTAATGATGGTCCATTTTTCAAATGGACTTGTAAAATACGTTCTTGCATCTTAAGGAAGTTTTATACGAGTCCTCCAGCTTTTACCATTCCTAATTACTGATGCATGCTTCTTTGGGCCTGTTTTTATCTTAGCATAAACATACCCTAGATCTCACTAAGTAAGCTGGTTTATTTAATGTCATGATAATTGATACGCCAGTTGAACTATATGTTAGATAGAGCAAAAAATAGTGGAGACACTGCTTCTAATCTACCCCTCTAAAGAAAATTAGTTGATGGTATCATCTATCTCGCAAAAACTCAACTATTGATGGTATCATCTATCTCACAAATCAATGATCCGATGGAGTATTTTTTTTCTAGGGAATTCTCTAATTTCTTCAAAGTGTAAGCAATAAGACTTGGTTGCTAAAAATCTTTTGTAGAAGTAGAGTATCAATCTATTGTCTTCTGCATGTTAAAAATTTGTTTGCATTTATCAAGGCGAACCCAGAATATCACAAATAAACTAAGCACTTTGAAGTGGATTTTCATTCCATACACAGATACCTCAAGACAGAACTATTAGTCTCTAGCGTCTACGTATATTTTCCAAACTCCAACTAAACTGACATCCTTAACAATGCAATGTCTCATGACATTCATAATTTCCTGGGTTGCAAATTTGTACTCTTTCACAAACTATACCAATTTGGTGGGGTGTTAAGCGAGTACCAATTCAAATACACTCTACCTCCACAAGATTAAGACCTTATCTTAAGAGGCAAGAACTTATCATTCCATCCCCATCGTACTTGCAAGGCTCTTTAAAGAGGTACGTGTATGTATAATTTATATAAAGATGAAAATCTTAGTATAAGGAGGTGACAGTCCTGATTTGAGTGACACAATCGGATTGTCAAATAAACCAAAACCCAGTGACAATAGAAATTGCAGAGAACCAACTGAAAATTCAGAATAGAAAATATGCAAAGAACCAATGTAAATCAGCCCAAATAACTGACCTTAGAAGCCTTCCTCAACTCTAAAACATCACACAATCAGAAAGAGGAGAAAAGGGCTTCTCTATCCAAGGCACACACTCGGCCAATGGAGAGAACACCAATAACATATATGAAAAGCACTATTATAATATTATGACTGCTGAACATGGACTGCCGTGACTGTCTACCATTGCTATCTACATGTAAAGCAAAAAAGAACCTCAAAACCCTAGGAAAACTCTAGCAATTGCTTGCCCAATACAATGGCCTAATCCTTCCTGGATTCCCATGAATTCCTGTCCGGCCAACAAAGTGAAATTCCTGAATCCTTCTTTGTACTAGAACATTCAGATACTCCACCAAAGAACACAAAAGGTTGGAATTTTAGGAAATTTAAAAGGTCATTTGACCTTTTAGATAACTAAAACTATGGAATTCCTACAAAGAAACGTGGCATTCACAAATGTCAGGGGATAACTGATAAGCCCATATCCAAAAAACCTCATCATACCAAATTCTTGATGATGAAACACCGCCAAGAATTGGAAGACCACTCTTGGCACTCTTGGGTGACACTATTGGTGCTAGAATTGAGTGGAGTTAGTCTAGCACGGCCCGCCAATCAAGCCTCCAAAGTTGCTGCACCTATGGCTCTTTCACGAGCTTCAGAACTTCTGGAAATCCCAAAAAGGACCCTGTATTTTTTGTTTTATTCAAAAAAACCCTGTAGTCATATTTTTAACACATGGGCTTGTTTGAGGCCCACTTATTCCTTTGGCCCACTTACAAGTATGGCTGTGTCCCATAGGCGTGATCACAAGCTTCTAAAGGTAATCTAAAGTTTTCCACTCTCAAACGATCATCTTTGCTTGATTCCATGTTTCACATCTCACATATATTTTGAAGACCCCATTTCCCGCTTCACTTCTGGAATATGCTTGCACTGGCAACTAATGATCTAAGCTTACCTTTATTGATGCATGTGTGAGGAACCTTATTTGATTTTCACATTTCTGGTGCAGATCATCCTGGTGGTAGTGGAAGTCATCCTTGGCTTGGATCTCTTTGGAGTAATTTAGGGTGTGTTTGGCATCATTTTAATTTTTCTGAGCACTTTTTTTACTGAGTTGGCCTAGTGGCCAGGACAAGAAAGTGGAAACCATCCTACCATGGGATCGATCCCTCGCAGGGGCTATGGGAGCGGGATTTGCTATTCACAGCAACTCCCTATCATTCCCATTCTTCTGAACTTCTGTTGAGATTGGATTGTATTGAGATTGCCATGCTAATTATGTGTTGTGCTAAAAGATACTTTCATAATTTTCTCAAATTTTATTATAAACTCGTAGTGAAGTCTAGATCCAATTCTGAATGTATTGACATCATTTGAACAAGAAGATTTGGGCTTTCCCGATTAACAGAAGTGTTGATGTTGCTAAAACAATGTATACATGAATCTGTTCCGCGGGATTGCTGGAAATTTTAGGATAGGGGGAGCATTTAAAGTACACTTTCTTTAGGTCCCTCTTAAATATTCTCAAATAAGGGATTTTTATAGGAAAACCCACCTTAAATCCTTGTAGAACGGCGGGGTGAGATAGTGCTTGAGAAGTGCTAAAGTTGATCGTGATAGTTTCTACCAAAAAAGAGCTAATCATGGTACGAGTAATCATAAAATAGTCTTGGATTGCCCCCAATCAGAAGATGTAAGATACATATGCCATATAGAAAGGGATGTCTACAATTTTCTCAGGTATTCTTAATATGAAAACACCGCTATTCTGCCTCCATTATTTTAGGCCAGGGAGCCCTCTATGAGCCAATCTAGTCCTTTTAAATATACAATACTCCCATGAATTGACACAAGTCCAAAGTTGATCCTCATCCAACTTTTATATACCATTGGATTGAAAGCCTAAGGGCCCATTTGATAATTTTCTCGGAAAGGCCCATTTGATAATTTTCTCGGAAAATAAAGGTAAAGGAAAGCAACAAATCAAGAAAGAATAAAACATAAGTTAGTTTATGATTGTATGTTATATTTAGTTGCTTGGTAGGGAATCCTTTTGACTTTCTGTGTAATAAGTGGGTGTCTTTTTTTTCTTTTTTTTTTTTTGTCATTTAGTGGAGAAAAGAGTTTGCTTTTTTTTTACCCTTTTTTTTTTTATAAAAGGGGGGCATTTTAAAGATGTGTACTTTTAATGTGACCTCTTTTTGAAAAAATTGAGGCTTTACATTACTTTTATTTTAGAGAAAACTACCAAAAAAATGACCATAGATGGTCACTAACAGAAAAACGCGACACTAGTCAATATGGAGCGGAAGTGCTTCCCTGTGACCACTTCCGTTTTTTTTTATTAAAGATTTAAGCATGTGACAGGGCGGTGGCATCGCATCCAAACCCATACAAATCGCCCAAAACTCCATTTTCCCCTTCTTCCTCCCATCATTTTCCCTCTTTCTTTGGTGGTTTCCTTTCCTCCTTCCTCAAAAGATCCTTACATTGATGATTTAGCCACCCAAAAATAATCATACAATAAAGATAATGAAATGAATAAGCTATATATCAAAACCTTAATTAACTTTTCTCGAAAAGTAAACATGAAACTCAGGCTCTATGGTAGATAACGCATGAAAGAATATCAAACTGTGCTATGCCTACCTCGTTAATGGAGACTAACAACATCTACAAGGAATATTTAATGTTGGGGGAGAGTTCTGTTCTACTTCATTTTGGTACAAAAAACCAACAATCGCAGAGCTAAAAGTCAGAGAAGAGGCATATTTGACGAATTAGCGACGATGTCGACACTAACTCTCGATATTAAGCAACGTCGTCGTCGCTTGTTGAAAAAAGCAAAAAAAAAAAAGAAGAAAAAAATGAATATTCTGGCGGAAGTACCAATTCCATTATATCAAAACTATGGGTATCTCTTTTGGTTAGTGGACCTTTAAGGTGCTTTTTCGGGTAAAATTTTCTTTATTCTGTATTCATTTATGGCTTCATACCACTTCACCAAACAAGTATTTTTACCAAAAGATCCATTGAGGCCTCTAAAACCATTGAACTATAAGGCCAGCTCAAGGGGTCATGATGATCTAATGGGATTGAAATTTTGTACGAAGGTAGGTCGCATCGGATCTTCCCATCCAATGACATTCCATGGTCGTCACGCATCAAAGTGGATCCCATTCCATTTTCTAACTTTGTGAGTCTGGCCCCCTCTTCTCATTCCCCTTGTTTTTCCTTGGGCTACTTTCTCCTTCCTCTGGATGCTGGCAGGAAGGCGAAAGCTCCTTTTTGTTTTCTTCATAATTATTCTATAGATATAATAGGATCGTTTGCTAGACTTATTTTGGCCAAAAGAATCTGCAACTTCCAGTGTCTAATTCAATGTCTCAAAGAACTACAAGTCCGGAAACCAAAATATCTGATGACTTTGGGACTTTTCAATTTTGAGCAGCAGGAAAAGAAACCATCCGATGTAAACATGCTGATGCATATTTCCTCTAAACACAGAAAAAGGTAAAAAAACTTACTCAGCAGGTCTATCTTCTTAAGTCCAAAGCAAACTCATTCCCTTTTCTAGCACTTGGTAGCTCCAAACATGTGATTACAACACAATCTACAAAGGCAAATTATATGTTTTTAACTGATTAGTTTGTTGGTACTAAAATATGTTCAATTCTAAAACAAGGGAAGAAAGTATATTTTGAGAAGCTGAGTGAAATTCTGGTTTCTTGTTAGAGAATTCTATGACACTTGACATCAGAGGATTGACATAAAATAAGCATCAATAAGGAGTAGATTACTTAGTACGTTACCCTTTCCAATTGCATTGAGATAGGAGGAGGCAGAGAAACGGGATACGCCATGCTACCACTCTCCAAAAAGCTGATTCAAAGAACAGATCCCAAGTTGAGAATCTGACGGAAGAACATTTCACAAATCTGTCCTCTTATTATCAAGTGGGTTATGTACTTACGGTGTAGATTGCAAGTCAACAGTCAATGGTCCCTCTGATAGAAAAGTTGTTCATCTGGGCCCCACTATGTAGACTAAAGCTGGGAAAAAATGAAAAGTCAGCACGAGCGTTGGACCCACTTCATGATTTGACGATTTACTTGACTAGTGCCTAGTTAGAGGTGAAAATTCCTGGCCCGGCCGTCAACCTGACCCCGTACCTGACCCAGAAATACAAGGGTCAGGTTTACATTTCTCACCAGATTAATAAATGTATTGGGTTTGATTTGAGCCCATTCTTTCTATTTCACTCATCCACCGAAACTGACCCAACTAATTGCATCTATGGGTGGCAATTGGGCGCATTGGAGAACCACAAGTAACTTGTGTAGGCTTCGAGGCACCTCTCTTTGAAACAAAATATATATATATATATATCATAACCATTGATTTAGGAGAGCTGTAAAGTTTACGACTTTCTTAAGTTACACCTTTTTTTTTTTTTTAATTAGACTCTATCCAATGACAAGCATAATTCAGAATATTATGCTAACTAGTGAGTATAAGCTTGTTGTATTGCTCAGAGTGTTAGAATTGGTGAACTTTTATGGCTTGCAAAAGATGACATGAAATTCTTAGCCCTTGCAGGACCCACTTGGATGCATGATCTTCATGAAGGGATGGTGTGGTGGAAAAATGCAAACGAGCGTATTGAAGCCCAAGTTTAAGTTCTTAGACATTTGTTCGGCTATTAAGGACTTTAAGTTTAGCATTTCTAAGTCTAGAACATGATTCGAGTTCAACCCATTGGCCTCACATGAATGTCCATGCTAGCCTATTGAAAAATTTTCATAGGACCTTCTCACTCAAGATTACTGAGGGAGTGAGACAAGTAAAATTAGTAATTACACGGTGAGGACCCTCCGTTAAAAATCTAAATCCCTCAAAATGAACCCACTCTCCTTATAGTGGATTTAACAATATTTTACTTTGAACAAAACTGGCCCATAAAAAATTTGGGCATATAACAGATCATATATAAAACTCATAAATTTAACTACTTTAAGGGGGTTATTAGGTGCACTAGGTGTGTAAAAGGAGCTTCCATGTGCACCTCAATGTGGGGGTAATCGAAAGATGTGATTGGAGCCTACTCATGGACAAAATATGGAGTCTACCTAATCATCCTAACCAGTTGTTCATTGACCCACAAATTTCACTGTTAAAAATGGGTGCACAATCATTTAATGGTCCAGTCCATTCAAATGGGTATAAACCTGAGAGTCCAATGGCTATTGGGGGGAGGAGTTATACGTGTGTGATTCATTTTGATGGACCATCAGACAAGCTCCACTATAAAATGTGCATGGTTGTGAAAAATGATGGTGTGCGGTGGTACTTACCCAACTGCTTTATATAAATAAATGACTGATTTAGATTTAAAATTGGGAAGCTTCACTATACAATTCAGCTTCTCTGTACATCTCATGGATGCCGAAAGATTCACCTTCAGACATTCTTGAGTTTAATTAATAGGATAATCAAGGATGCATGAGTCCGGATGAGGAAGTCAATCAGGCTCCGCCACATCATTGTGGGAAGCCTCCCATCCACGAGTCCAAATCCCTTGTTTCATACTGTTTCGCCCTATTAAATTATGCCAATTGTGTACCTACTAATGCACCCCCTTTGAAATGAAAAAAAGAAAAAACAAAAGATCTTGTACAGTTTGGAGTGTTTTTACAGGGCCAGACAGTGTCTCCCGTTTTGCCCCTAAATTTATTGATGTCAACGAAAATCTAATAACTCAAATCCTTTGTCCAAACTAATTGAAAAAAAAAAAAAAAAAGGAAGAGAGAGTCGATCCGCGAAGGAACCTTCCCCCTCTTTGCCGGTTCAGTTCGTCGCCTCCTCAACCCTTCTTAATCATTATGTCCGTCTATGCAATGACTCCTCTGCTTCGTTTGCAACCACGGCCGAAGTCTTATTTTCTCTTCACTACCCTTCCACTTGGTTTCTATTTTTTTCCACCTCATTTGAAGCTACTGTAGCAATCTATTACAATCCTCTCAGTTCTCATCACTCCTGCCATTTCCACTCTCCCTCTTTCGGTTCTCATCAGGTTTTTCATTTTTCATTTTGACCACCTATGCACGCATTGCAACTTGGAACACATCAGAACGGTCTTTTTTTTTTCTCCTTCTTTTTATAGATTCCATGTTGTAGATTTTTATAAGTTTCTCATCACTCATCTTGTTGCAATTTTGATGTATGAGTCTCTCTACCTTTGTTAGTTTTTTTAATATGAATTTTTTATTTATTTAAATAAGAAAAGGTGAAAAAGGGTTTGTATTGGTGGCTCTTTGAAATGATAAAAAGTGAATGTGTATTGCCTTCCATGTGCTCATTGAAATGCTTGAGTGAGATTTCCTTGAACTTTTTCCTGTATAGAGTACCTTTCTTTTTTATTGGTGTCTAGAGTTAAAAGTGGATGTAAGATGAATTGAGTTTTCTTCTGAAGTTGATCACAAGCCCTGTGATGGATAAAATGGGTGTGTAGACTTTGTAGAGTATTGATAATGCAATGAAGGCTCCAAAGATGATAACGAAGAATACTTATGAGAACCACAAGAACATGACAAGTCTAGCAAGTGGTGTATTTTGTAATTTTATATTGCTAGCTCATTTTGTGACCTTTTAATGGTCATTTTATAAGCTTAAACAAGTCAATTGTACTCTCGAAATGGATAATTTATAAACTTGTAAAGGCCGTGTGATTTATAGGCTGTTCATATTAATGGTATTCTTGTCAATGTTTTATGTGGATGATGGAAGTAAATGAATTGTTTGTGGTACAGGTCTTTTATTAAATGTCGATGTGGGTGATTATTGATTTGAAAACGAAACATAATGTTGATGTGGATGGATGCTGATCATTTGAGTGAAAAAGAGGTTGTTAATGTGGATGGATGTAGATTTTGATGAGGAAGATGATGTTATTTAAATTACACTAAGTTTTAAATGAGGGAGAGGTTCTAAATGTGAACGGGTTATTGATATAAATAATGAACATGTTGTTAATGTGGAGCATATTGTTGCTTATTTTGAATGTGGAATAGGCTGTTCTTATTAATGGTATCCTCGAAAACTGTTTGTGTGAATATTTTATATGGATGGTGGATGTAAATGATGGATGTGGTTAATTGGTGTTGTTTTGAAAGTGAAACATGTCCGTATATATCACTGAAACAGGTTGCAGATGATGCTAAGTTTTGAATTATGAAGAGTGTCTAAATGTAGATGGCTCATGTCAATGCAGAAGATGTTGTTACCGTGGAATATATTCATGTAGAATAAAATTTTCAATGCAGGTTCATGAAGACTGGTGTTTAAGCATTAACTTGTGATAAATTAATTTATGACATGGTTTATGTGAATGGTTGGTTGTCATTTTGAAAGTGAAATATATCATTAATTTGATGAACATGTCGTTGATGATGCTAAGTTAGTTAGGATGAAGAGGTTGTAAATGTGGATTTTTCATATTTATGAGGAGCAGTTTGTTACTATGGAACATGTTTATATAGAATTTAATTTTCAATGTTGTTTGATATCGACGAATTGTTTGTCGACATTGATGAAGACTGTATTTTACTCTGTGGACTAAAAATTGATTATCAGTCCATATTCATTGATGTCAATAAATTATATGTTCATATTGATGATTTTTTTGTTGATGCCGACAAATCTGTGTTTTACAGTGTGAACTAAAAAGATATCCGTTAATATCGGCAAATTATATGTTGATATTGATGAATTTTTTATCGCTGTCGGTAGATACTCTATCTTAAACCGCGAACTAGAAATTGGCCATCAGTTCATATTGGTCGCTATTGGCAAGTTTTATATTAATTTAGATTATTATTTTTACATTGCGAACTAAGAAAAAGAGATGGCAATATGGAAATGAAAAATAAGACAGAGCTTGAAAATACAGTGGGTTCATGAGATGAAAAGATGGAGATGAATGGGGAAGGTGAAACTAGATGGAAGGAGGGGAAGAGGTGTTGGTTTAACTGTTAAAAAGAAGGATATGAATGGAGGTGATAAAAAGATATAAGAAAACTAGAAGATGCGTGGGTTTTGAGTGATGAGGATGGAGATAAATGAAGAAGATGAGAATAGATGAGAAGATGGGTTAGGGTTGGAGATTATTAGAGGTATGAGTTTGGTAAGTCCATCAGAAAAATCACAAGTTTAGATGGTGGGATGAAGAACGATGAGCTCCAACGTGTCTTCTTCTTCCTCTGCTCTTCTTTTCCTTCTTCTTTTTCTAATTTATCGATTTCGGAAATAACGTTTGTTGACATCAACGAATTAAGGGCAGAATGGGAAAAAAAAAAGGGATTTGGGCAGGAAGTCCTCCTTTGATATTGAAAACATTTGAGGTCCTTGATTGTGTATTCCATCTTTAGTTGGATTTTTTTCGTCTCTATTTTTTTTTTTATAGATAAATGATCTCTGTTACTCAAAACTAATTCTAAATAAGTCCTTCAATCAACTGCAACATGGTTGCCATCAAATAAAATCATTATTTCTATATTTCTAACAGAGATATATACTAGTAAGCCTGCTACTAGCCTTGATCTGGATTGGACTCACCCTTGTCCAGGCCCAAGTATGTTAGAATTGAAAAATTAAAATGAGTGAGAATCGAAATGTTCCTTAAAGACCCTTTTTTAAGATTTTTGAGAATTCTTGTATTGGAGAATTTTTGTTTGAGAGAATTTGGAATTCTCTAAATGCTCTCTCCTTAAAATGCATGCCTATGTAATCGGTTTTTTTTGTGGGGAAAGTGAAAAAAGTTTTTTTTGTGCTACAGCAAACTTCATATTTGGTGGGGCGCTTTTTCTTGAGGAAAGTAAATGAATAAATGATTTCTTTGTGAATCCATAGAAAATCCTTTTCTGTCGAGGGTAGGAGTCAAAGTAACAATTTTCCCACATAAAAAGAAAAGTCCCCCAAAACCGCTTTCCCACATGTACACAAACGTGCCATTAGTGACATTCGAAGATGCTCATGCCCAATTTAACATTCATAAAGCGAAAAGTAGGTTTTTATTTTTTTTAGGTGAGTTGGTATTCAAAGTCCTAGCAATAAAACACACATTTGAAAGTATTTAAGGACATAATTTGACCCCAATGTAAGAAATCCCTGCTCTTCCAATTCTCATAAGAAGTACCTTAGGACAAATAGTCCCATAAACCTTTTTATGCTCAATGTAATAAATCTCTGTCTAGGAAAATAAAAAAAGGTCCCAATTTCACCTTTGGAAAATAAGCAAATCCAAGTTCACTTGTTTCACGTGCGTCAATACAATTAGTTTTTAATTATCGTTAAATCCCATACTAAGAGAAATGTTTTGTGACTCCTAATAAAAAACCGTGGCTCCACCACTTGATACAAAGAATCCTTTGTTATTGGTAAAACCAAAAAAAAAAAAAAAAAAAATACCAGCCTTTCATGCCAATATGCCATTTCGCATCTATGAAGTATTACTAAGGGTAGAAGTGTCATACCAAATTATATATATAATGATAGCTAGTTGGGATCCCCTGTTTTTATGAAACAAAGAAATACTATATTGTCTGGTCAAAATGAGCCAACTGTGTAAAATCTCTTCCTTGATTTCTAATTCCAAGGAAGCAATTAAGAGGGTGATGAGATTTTACACAGTTGGCTAGCTAATTTTGATTGGACAAAACATTATCTCATTATTTCGTAGAAACAGGAGATCCGGTCTCAATGATAGTAGCCCTTTCCATGAGAGATCGACAAATGGAATACAATAGAGTGTTCTTCAAATGCCACGTAGTAGTTGCACTCAATGAAAATATTCCTTTTTTATGTAATCATCTTTTGAATTTTTTTGAAATCTCTCAATGGGATACGTTTCCTATTTAATGTCTCAAATGAAAATCTTTATAACTTTTGTCTCTCATTTTAATTCTTTTTACCAACGATATAGCATCAGTATTCATTTTTCTAGACTACATTGACCATCTACCTTCAATGGGCCCTACAGATTTTTAAACTAACAAAAAAAAAAAAAAAAAAGGAGCAAAGACCATTTGGCTTTGTGAAAAATATAGAGATCAAGTTGGCTATGATTTTAATGATAAGTGGCAATGTATGTATTAGATTTTGTTGCATATTAATTTGTAGGACCCTCATGTCAAATCCAAAATGTAAAAATTTGTGGCCTACTTATAGATCATAGTCAGCCTTTTCTTTGTTGCTTTAATTAATTTGTGGTTCCCATTGTGAAAGTCAATTTTTTTCTTTTTCTTTTTTGTTCCAAGTTCGAACAATCTATGGGTCTCATTGTGAAAGTCATATTCTTTTTCTTTCCAAACTCACAATTTATAGGGGCCACTTTCATAAGTTTTAGTTTGCTACTTCTTTCTCCTTATTTTCTTTTCAATATCCAATAGAGATAATCTGTAGGTCTATTGCGGAAGTTAGTTAATTTCAGAATCCACTTTAAATTTTGAAATTGAAGCTCAATTTATGCCTAAGAACAATATAATCAAATTAAGGTCCTAAAGTCTCTACTATTTACTTGCCCTTCCCTTAAAATCTAGTCCTAACTCCCTAAAATTCCTCTCACGAGCATTCATCTTTTTTATAAATTTTCACTAGCTTTTACATTTACTAATTTGACAAAATAAATATGTGGGGTCCCATTGTGAAAGTAAGAGTTTTGTTCTTTCCAAACTTACAATTTGCGGTGGCCACTTTTATAAGTTGTGTTTTGCTACTTTTGTTTCTCCTTATTTTCCTTTCATATTCAATAAGATTAATCGTGGGTCCCATTGTGGAAGCCAATTGATTTAAAATCTGTATTTAATTTTGAAATTGATACTTAGTTTATGCCTAAGTACAAATATAATAAATTCAAGATCCTAAAATAGCTACCGTTTACTTGATCTTGGCCAAAGATCACCCATATCCCTAAAACTTCGCTCACGAGTTTCCATTTTTATCACATATTTTCTTATTATCATTTACATTTATTAATTTAACTACATACTAAATATGGAGAATCTAAGAAATAATAAAATACGACAAATCAAGAAGTTGAACCAAGTAATGGATAGTCTTTCAAGCATGAACAATTTTTATAAATTAATTCACTCTTCATTCCATCAACAAGTCAAACCGATTATTCTTTTATATATTTTCTTCTTCATCATATATTATGTTATTCATAATTACTCTTCAACCTTTTCATTTTCTTTAACCCGCTATTACATGTATTAGATTATTTTACTTATTTTGTTTAAAAGCTTTGGTTTTTGAAGTTCAATTTTAATTGTGTTTGTATTAAGAATTACATGTTAATATTTATTTGTAATTTATTTAAATATTTTTAAATAAAACTTTATTTATCTTTTATCTGGCATGTGTTGGGTGCTGGCCTGCTGCACTAGTTTTATATATATATATATATTTAAATCCAACATTTTGATACTTCTTCTTTGCATCTTCATCCCTTGTCCTGCCTTTTTCATGCTAAAACTAAAAAAATAAACAACCTACGAAGCTTTAACCTTGAGATATGATGAGTTAAAAGCGGTTGAACTCCAAAGTGGAGACCACATATGAAAATTTGAACGGTCCAAAATCAAGTGCCTCAACTTATGTGGGGTATTCACAAGGTGTACCTCAATCACACTTTTTTTTTCCATCATTGAATGGACTTTTTTCCACTATTGGATTGATTGTTTGATAAAAAAAAAATTTATTAACTAAATTATTGCACATTCATTATCACATTTTTAGTTAAAAGTTAACGTTAGAAAGAAACTCGAATGGAAGTAGTATTAGGGACATCTTACATCCCTACAGCACACTTGAATGGTTCATATTTTAATAGGTAGCTTCAGTGTAGAGTTTCACAAACTTCTCCACGTAAAAGCCACAGAGGATAATTCGTTGTATAAGGCAAGAAGAAGTGTTTAGAGAGAGAGAGAGAGAGAGAGGCTTTGGCGGAAAGCCAAGAGGAAGTGTTTTGGAGAGAGGAAAACCTCTCTAGAGTCTAGAAAACCATTGATCTTCATTGAAATTGCTCTTTAAGAAGTTTTACCTGGTGAAACGAGCATTTGCCGCAAAGCTAGGGGAATTAACGACGGGTCTTTGAAAAAAGGTTGGCCTAGGAATTTTTTTCTCGTAGATCCAGTGGCAATTGCTTGGGACCGCACCACGCATGTGATCCAACAAACCCCCACCACCCATTACGAAATTTAGGGATCGCAATAGGGCGGGTCAGGTCTGGATTTTCCTACTGTACCATATTCGTCCCATAGCAGCTACGACCCGTGACCTTCAAAAAAATCGCCCAGCCTCATAGTCATTACACTGCTGAGCTCTCAAATAAAATAAAATGCACTTGGCAACATATGAAGTAAAGATACACCCCACCTTGAACCCGACTCAGATTAATGTATGAAAAATCATACATAATTCGAACCCTGTGCCAACACACTACCCAACCCACCCCTAATAGGATGGGTCAGTGCGGTCCCCATTTAAATCTGACCCATTGCCACCCCAAGTTAGATTATAACGCAAGGTCCAATTTCACACTCATCCTACTTTACTCACCGTGGATTGGAATCTAAGGAAACATCTGTGTACATCCTCGGAAACCTCACTCTCCAAAGAAGTTGTCCGCCCTCCCTGAAAATGATTTTCTACACAGGCATGGAAAACAGTTACTTTTCCAAGTTTTACTGTAGCAAGGGAAGGGTTTATGCCTCCTATGCCCATGCAATCACGCGGTCCTCAGAAGAAATTTAGGCATTGCCAAATCGAGTGTGATCGAAATCGAATTCATTGTCCTAGTGAGTGTACGAAAGGTCAGCAAAGTGGCCCCCACACATGTGGTTTGTGTGTGTAACTCTCTGTGTATATATATATATATATATATATATTTATATACACTGATACAGTTTTTTCTTATTCCAAGGTCTCTTTCCCTTGACCATTAAAAAAAAAGGAATTAATGTCCTCTTCCTCTTCCATCGTTCTGGCAGATGACATCCAAGACCCAGTCAGCGTAAAATGTCCGCGAAGGCCTAAAAGCGTTTTGAAGTCACTATCGTACATGTTTCTTTACCTGTTACAAAACGACTATAATATACTGCAATGTATATTCTCACTTGATCTTAGACTCCATTTTATTTCACTTCATCCTACGGATAGTTTTACCAAACAGGAGGATTTGATATTTGGAAAAGTAGGTCTCACAGTTGTATTTACATCCATATTCTATACCAGAAAAAAAAAATCATCTATTTGAAAATAGATTTTCTTGAACTATTCGAAAGGCACTAAGGCTACTAACTGTTAATTAATTGTAAGGGCCTGTTTGGATAAATGAGGAGTGGAATAAAATGAAGTGAATTTCACATGTAGAGTGGAGTGATGAGAAGTAGGTTGAAGTTAAAGTAGAGTACTTCATTTCACTTCATTTGGATATTTATTTTGAAGTTAAGGTTTAGAGTAAAATCCACTTTTACTCAAAAAAATGGAAGTATTTAAAGTTGAAGTGAAGTGGAGTACATGTGGCGTACAACATTACTTTATCTATTGGCCCAGACAAATCCAAACGGGGTAAAGTTGAAGTTTTAGACCGTTAAGGCCAATTTAATTTCACTCTACTTTATTTTTTGCCTACCCAAATAGGCCCTAAGGATTCGGATGTCTCGTGACCAATTTTAGAAGTTGCATTCGGTGAGTTTGTCGATTTGCGCAGTCGGGTTTGGATGTTACATTTCTGGCTTACAACATTTACATTTTGAGGATTGAAAGGTGCTACACTTTGACTAGCTATTTCTGTAGTTCTTTTTTGCTCAATGCTGATTTTCTATTTCTGGGCTTACTTGGCTCATTACTTGAATTGTCGCATGTCCAAATCCTCCACTTTTTATACTTTTAAAAGCAATATGAAAATCTTTGGTGTGGAAGTGTAGAGGATTCGAACTTGTGACATACAGCGAATGACATGCTTATATGGCATTCTACCAATATAAAGAATTAAAAAGTAAATATAAAAAAAAAAAAAAAAAATAGATAGTTGGATCTAGGTGTGCACTTGGGCCGGGCTGCCCAAGTCCGGCACAGGCCAACATATCGGTCAACGTGTAGTGGCTCGGCCCAGCATGCTAGTGGCTGGGCCATGCTGGGCCGGGTGCCCTGGGCCGTGGCACGGGATGGACCAGCATAACATGACATAAGTCATGCCATAGGCCGTACTGGGCGCGCCTAGGCCAGCCAATCAACGAGCCGATCCATGCACCCACTAGATGGGTATTTTAATGAAGAAAATCTGAAGGGTTTATATCATTAAATTAACACTTCCAGGAGGCCTGAAGTCCAAATATTTATCAGGGAAGCATGAAGGATGGGACTGTATCTTTAAATAAATCACTTCGATTCTATTAACTTACCTTAAGTTTCATTAAAATCAGGTAAATATGGTCATTCAAATCAGGTAAGCCACACCACATCCACGTCCATTGAAAGCCTACTTGCCATTTTTTAGTTTTTTATTTTCAGCTTTCAGCTCATATGTACTTCCATTTGTGCAAGTATGATTAGTGGTACGAAACTCTTTTATATTATCTTATTTGGATATATTGATACAGCTTAGAAGATGTTATATTGGATCTCGTGAAGAATGATTTCTTTTGCCTAGGAGTTTTCTTCTCGCCCATTGCTAAATTTAGGGCGGGCAAAATTGAACCCAACCCGCATAGTCCGACCCACAAGCCACAACATTGGAGTTATCACCAGTGAGGACCTAACCTGCCTTTAAACGGATCGAGTTAGGGTCAATCTTCTCAACCTACATAACTCGCCTAATCTATTTAAATGTGTTGCGTTATAATCTACATACACATTTGCAACAAAGGAAACATTAAAAGTAACAAAAGAAAAACAACGTAAATTGCTTCATATGTGGAAACCTGGTTGGTCACTTCAGTGTGAATTGTCCAAATAAAACTAAAAATAAAGAGATATGGTGTTTTGGTTTCTTTTGTTACGTTCTCTTCCCATTTATGATATGATGTTAGGACCATAGTTTTGTTTTTCCTTATGAGTGTGTTCAAATTATGATGGGATACTGCCTGTAATTTTTATGTATATGGGCATGGGTTCTCTCTTACTATGTTCAGGCAGGAGGGTACCCACATATAAGGATCTGGCCACCACACTTAGGTATGCCTCTAAATTTTGCATGAAAGTTTTGTGCCTATCTCCAAAACCTGTATAAAAATTTCGGATTTGCCCTTAATATCCACATGAAAATCCTAATTAAGTAATCCAGATATCCAACTATCTATTTAAATCTGTCACTAACTCCCTCTTTCCATTTATAATATGATTTACTATTGTAATCTTATTCTTCCTTACTATGGTCTTAGATATTACTTGTATGGGGTATGTATGTGGCTATGGCCTATGGGGTCTCTCTTTGAGTGCCGCTAGATGATAAAGTGATGTAGTTTCTTTGTCTTATTGCATTTGGACTCGGATAATCATCTCTCACTTTGGTGATCTCTTGAATGTAATTAGTGGATTTATAGCTTTAGCGTGTTGCTTAGATTGTGAGAACTAGACTGTTAGAGAAATCTGTGCTCTTCCAGGTGGCATCGTTCCATTAATTTTTTTTTCCCTTGAAGATGTAAGAAAAATGCGGCATTTCATAAGGAAAAATCTAGGCATGGCCCATCCTTTGACAGCCCATGGTGGCAGACTCACATAGAGACAACAGACAAGTGTAAGTCGGTTTTCCTATTGCATAGAAGGGTGTAGACGTGTAGTGCCGTTTGGAAGAAAGATATTTCTCTCCTCTTCCATATTTATTTTATAAGTTCAAGCAAGACCCTTAATAAAAAAGTATCCTTAAAAAGAGTCACCTAACTAATTATACAATATTAAAGTAATGGGTTTTCAAGCTAATTTAGACCATAACTTCTAATTTTTACCCGAATTTATATCAATACCCACATAATTTTTACTTACCACGTTCTCCCCCTGCTTACAATACATAACCACTCAACTATTCTTCTCGCTTTTCATTCTTTTGCAAAAACTTCATTTCTATCTTAAATCTTAGACACCTTTTCAACTTCTGCTTTTACTACTTTTTGTATCCCATTTCTCCTCCATGTACTCTATTACTGAGAAAAAAGGTAATGTGATAAACTCATAATCTTCTCTTCTTTTATTCTTAATTTTCTTAAAATTTTATACTACAGCTGGTAATTGTTTAAGATGTTTTTTTACGTGAGCTAAATTTCTTTTTAATGGATTTAATATAACTTTGTAGTTATTGGCAAACATCTCTCTGCTTATTGTGCTAATTCAAATTAAGTCAAAGGAGACATCCGAAGTAGTTTTCCCAATTGGATAAGAAGCGTGGTCTTACTCTTGTCAAATGGAGAAGGTATTTATTTTTTTAAAGGGGTCTTTCTTAAAATTAAAAAAATATGGAACAACACTCTTCTTCTTAACATTCTTCCATGTTTTTTTATCTAATTTTAAGGAAGAACCTTATGGCTTCATCTGTGGGACGCAAATCCATGTCCAAGCTGGCATATATATATAGAGATTTAGATCCAGAGATGGCCATTTCAAAATATTATACATATTGGATCTACATTTAGAATTAGTTCAAATCTGAGATCTATTTATTAGGAATACTCTTTCATCCGCGACTTGTTTAAAAATAAGAGAAAAGCCTATCGTTTCTAATGCAAAGAAAATCCTCTTTCATAGTTGTAGGCAGTAAAATCACGAAGCCCACTTAAATTGAGATGAACTTTGTAGATCAGGGAAGATTGAACGCCGAGAACCTCAAAAGGAAAGGAAAAAGGCTTGGGTCAGAGCTCCTGGCTGCCGTGAGCCGAAGGCACTCCAATGCCTGAGTTAGTTCTGAGAAAACTAAGCAGGAGGAGGAAGAAGAGAATAAGAGATCCTATGTTGTGTATTTTGTGTTGCGTGTCACCTTTCTCCATGGGGCTGATCCCATGTGTATATGAAGGGGATTCCTCGTTCATTCTCTGTGAGTGGGGGTAGGTGGGGTAAGGTCCCATCGACCTTACCCTGACATTCGGAGGTAGGTAAAAAGGGCGCATCCCATCAATAACTTTCCATGCTTTCTGTCAGTTGATGTGAAGGGATGATAAAGTCGACTTCTTATCGCCATAAATGAGAGCCCCTATCTGTCAGGGCTCGCCCGTGCTTTTGGTAGGTGTGACGGCCCACTCTTTGCCTTCGTACTTTTACCGGGACCAGGAACGGTCTGGCTGGGCTGGCACTCTGCTGGCACACATGCCGAGCTGCCCCCTGTCGAGCTGGCAATCTGAACAGAGCGGCCAAGCTGCCCCCCGTCGAGCTGGCACTCCGAACAGAGCTGCCCCCCGTCGAGCTAGCACTCCGAACAGCGCTGCCAAGCTGCCGAGTTGATACACTGAGCTGGCACTCTTTAACTGAGCTGGCGAACTGCCGAGCCTCTTGAGTTGACGCTTCTTATTGAGCCACCGAGCTGCTGGCTCTGATTACCGAGACCGAGGTGAAGGGTAGGTGGATTACCATGGTCCTCACTTAATCTCGTCATTACGGTATTTTACCAACACAATTGCCCCCTAACTTTTGAACTTTGAAAGTCTTCGAACTTGTGGAGGTCGGAAGCTAAGTGACTGCCTAGCTGGTGCCTCTACAGAGCTGGAGAGATGGTTACCGAAGTATGGAAGAGTTTACCGAGACGACGGAGTCCCGGTTCAAAGGAGGGGTCCCTCCTTATCGGTGCCATCACCGAACCCAAGGCGGCTGGCATTTATGCCGAGTTGCACGGGGTCGATCCCTCTTGAAGGATGATCCTTGTGGTGGCAGCCAAGGTTCTCCCGTCCTCGAGCCTTGTCTTCTTCCGCATTGATGAACCGACTCGCCCGGGTCATTAATTCTTTCATTGTGGCCAGGGAGAACATGACCAAATGCGCCCGTGTCTTCAGCTCCGAAGATGCCGAACTGGTCTGGGGCGATACCAGCAGTCTCCATATTTTGCCGGACAGCCTGCTTGATCTGCTTGTCAAGCCACAACTTGAGCTCCTCTTCGTCTTCTGGCATCTGGCGCAGCTTCTTTGGCCCTTCATGCACATGGCTGCTGCTGGAGTCTTCTTCTCTGTGGACCCGATCACGCCCCTTATTATTGAGGACGTGCTTTAGGTCTCGCTCGTGGGTCGGAGCTTGGTCGTGCTTAGGTGGAGGACCCAAAGCACGGCTATGCACAGGAGGCGGGCTCGGAGCCCTTTTATCCCGGAGCTGCCACTTGAGCCTCCGGATGAGCTCTTCTTGCTCCTGGATGAGGAGGTTTTGGGCCAGGACAGCATCCTGGAGAGGATCTTCATGGTCGTCGGGGTTGGCCTGATAATGAGACTTAGCCCGCGCGGACTTCTCACCTGGTTGGGTGACAGATTTGTCACCTTGCTTGGTGTGCTCTTTGTTGTGGCGGGGCTGCTTTGGAGGTGGAGCATTGTGAAAAGAATGCAATATTAGCCCTCTTGACTGCGATACCAACTGGACCGTAAGGGACCTTTCTCCTGACCTCCTCTGTCAAGGGGTGGATTTCGCCCCAGCACAGGCTGCATGGATGGGCCCTTGCCCTTGGAGGGTCCTTCACCATTTCTGGTTTTTGGAGGTATCGCGCTTGAAAGTTTTTTGTTCAGTTCCTCACAGACGGCGCCAAACTGTAGGCGGTAAAATCACGACGCCCACTTAGATTGAGATGAACTTTGTAGATCAGGGAAGACTGAACGCCGAGAACCTGAAAAGAAAAGGAAAAATGCTTAGGTCAGAGCCCCTGACTGCCGTGACCCGAAGGCACTTCGATGCCTGAGTTAGTTCTGAGAAAACTAAGCAGGAGGAAGAAGAAGAGAATAAGAGATCGTATGTTGTGTATTGTGTGTTGCGTGTCACCTTTCTCCATGGGGCTGATCCCATGTGTATATGAAAGGGATTCCCCGTTCATTCTCTGTGAGTGGGTATAGGTGGGGTAAGGTCCCATCGGCCTTACCCTGACATTCGGCGGTAGGTAAAAAGAGCGCATCCCATCAGTAACTTTCTATGCTTTCGGTCAGTTGATGTGAAGGGATGATAAAGCCGACTTCTTATCACCATAAATGAGCGCCCCTATCTATTAGGGCTCGCCCGTGCTTTTGGTAGGTCTGGCTGGGCTGGCACTCTGCTGGCATACATGCCGAGTTACCCCCTATCGAGCTGGCACTCTGAACAGAGCTGCCGAGCTGCCCCCCTTTGAGCTGGCACTTCGAACAGAGCTGCCCCCCGTCGAGCTAGCACTCCGAACAGAGCTGCCGAGCTGATACACTGAGCTGGCACTCTTTAACTGAGCTGCCGAACTGCCGAGCCTCTTGAGCTGACGCTTCTTATTGAGCCGCTGAGCTGCTGGCTCTGATTACCGAGACCAAGGTGAAGGGTAGGTGGATTTTCGTGGTCTTCACTTAATCTCGTCATTACGATATTTTACCCACACAATAGTTGTTGAAGTTCACTAGGTCACTGAGGAGGGGGGGGGGGGGGTGGTGAATCAGTGACAACCAAAATCACCTTTCTAAACAAGGCTAGTGCAGACAATTACAAATACATGTGCATCTACTCCATTTCACATCACATACTTGCATCAAAAACTAAAAATCAAACACCACACAGACACAAGATTTTTTACGTGGTTCACCCAAATTGGCTACGTCCACGATGCACTAAGCACTTCCACTCTCAACCCATAGCACCCACTACAATATAGGAGCACCCACTCCAATATAAGATCCGCACCCACGGATAGAGGCATCAACCCCTATACTCAAGCACCCACTTGACTGATTACAAGGATGTTAAAAAAAATAGCACACAGACAATGCTTTACAAATCAGCCCAACAAATTTCAATGTCATCAAACCACATTTGAGTCAATCAAAGTCTTCAAACCAAATTTCTGCAACAGCTATTCATGCTACTGTTGATAAAGTTTTGCAGCACTTCACCAAAACACAATTCCTAAGCTTATATACCCAGCACCATTCAACAAATTGCAGCCCATTCAATCACTGTCCAGCCTTTACACATCTCCCATGTAGATGATTCATGCATGTCTCAGCTTGGAAGCAGCAACTATGCAGGAAACAGAGAAGACCAGCTGAAGCAGAGTAATGAAGAAACAGTAGCACCTGTGCAACAGTGAGAGGAGCAGCAACTGTGCAACAATTTCAGAATTGAAAGAGAGGCCCAGCCATGTATCAGCAGCAATGAAGATGCAGGGGCAGCAGCTCAATGAAGATACAGGGGAATGAAGAAGTAGCAGCAGCCGTCTTGGAGCTCCAGCCAAAAGGATAGAATGATTTTTCTAGGGCTTCAACTTCATCTTTTTCTTCTTTGGGATTTATATATGAGTACACTTGGGCCGGAATCCGAGTTGGGCCTGAACCTCAGTTGGATCTAAACCAATAACGTTCAACAACAAATGCCAACAACAAGTGCCTGAGTGTTGGCAATAATTACAAAACTGACACATGGTCACCTTGCTCAACAATAGTGACCAGGCAAGCATCCGGGAAACTTCCCCGCGCAAAAACTCGTCCAAATATGTGGAGAAAGTAGCAAGTAACACATACACCCAAAAAAACAAACGTTTTCATCTTCATTTCCTTCTCCAGCCTCCCTCTACAATTACATTCAAGAGAAAGCAGCTATGAGCCGTTCATCAGAGTATCATCTTGGCGCCTCCTCGTCGTCGCCTCCGCCTTTCCGGCAGTTCGGAGAATTTTCAGAGGAAGAAGAGTGTGATGTCATCGCCAAGAAGAAGAAGAAGGCGACGATCGAGCAGCAGCAGCAGAAAGGGATGGTTTGTGTCGAATCTCTGAATGCTCCTTCACAATCACATAATCATTTTGGGATTTTAATTTGTTCGCAGATTGGAACATATTGAATTTATCCGGATGGCTGCTGGGTTGGATATGTATATATGTATAATACACTTACAGTCAGCCAATGCTCTTCCTCTCTCTCTGGTGGGGCCCACTTGTTCAATGATCTGCAACTGTATCCTGAAGTGATCCGGGATCTGCAACGATCAAATTGGTTCTGATTCTCTGGTGCGAACCAGTTGATCAACGATCTACAATCCCTCACACATCTGGGTTGATTTTGCTGCCTGGGGAATCGGAATCCTGTAGCGACCCGGAACCCGAACCGTCCCACTCGATCAATGATCTGACCTTCAACCCCTCTCACATCACGAGGAATCAGAACCGGAACCTTGTCGTTAAGTGATCCGGATGCAGAACCATCTTCTGATTTCGAACCGGATCGAATCCGGATCTAACGGATGCGATCCGGATGTGTCGATTTCTGTGGAGAGAGAGAGAGAAGAGAGATCAGAGAGAAAAAGGGTAGCAAAGGACAAATAAAATAGTTTTTCTAAACACACAAGCTGTTGGTTGTTTGGATTCTTTTTCTTTCCTTCTCTTGGTGACTGATTGATTTGTTTATTTTTGTGGAGGGGAAGTGCCATACCACTGGGCTACCAATGGTTTAGAGTGTGTGATTTGGTAATTTGCCCATTTGGGGTGTCCATGTTTAGCTTTGTGGTTGATTATTTCATGGGACACTTTATTAGCAACTCACCTGCACCATATGTGACTAACAAACCATCTTATGATGCCATAGAATCCAACAAAAGAAACCCTCTCATTTTGTTTGCAATTGAAGCACATGCCAAGCGCTCTATTTGTGGAATGATTGTACAATTGCACCTTTGGTAAATTGAAAAAAAAAAAAAAGGTGTCAGGCTATAGAATAGAATGAAAATATGAACAACCAGAATCCTGAAGAGTTATTTCCCAATAGGAAAAATGAACGGAATTGACGGCTGTATCAACAGTGGCTTTTGTTGATTTTCATTAAATGTGATTCGTTTTCCACAGGCGGAAGGCACTCTTCTGCAGTTTCAGAATAAGCAGGAGGGGAAGAAAAAGGTAGAAAATGTGACAATCCAGGGGAGAAAAGAGGAGGAATATGTGAAAATCCAGGTAAACATTCTTTTGCAAAACAATCTTGCTCTTATACCTAGCAAAAAAAAAAAAAGAATTACCGAGTCATTGTTGAGGCTGCATTTCAATGTACTCACCCTCTGTTGCATTCCACCCAATTGAATACTGCCTGTGTTCCATCCCAACTTCGAATTCTGGGGGTACGTCCAAACACACCGTTAAGAGAACATCCTTTTCTACTTTTCGGTCAAGTTTGGCCCAAAAGAATGCATGAGGATCGCCTGCAACATCTCTCCATCATCACAACTCACACCCTACTCACCAAACCCGAATTGAACCCAGGCACTACCTTCCACCCATCTTCAATACCCACATGCAGATACATCACCATCCTTAAACACCACCATCTCTCACACAGCGGGCCACCAACCACTCACTACTTCACATCTCTGTCTCATTTTGAAGAACACTCAAAATCCAGCCATATCCAACCAACCCAATACATTGTCGACCCAGACCCTTTCTTTCTTTCCTCCTCTTTTTTTTTTTTTTTCCATCCACACCACCAAAAAGCCCAAGTCCCAAGCCTTCACAAACCCTTGATGCACTCGACCCATTCAACCTGCGCTTCACCTGCACCCAAACACCCTAAAACTGCCCATCACTTACCCAGAACTCAGTACAGTCTGCCTTTCTGGTGAAGGAGAAGAAAGAGGAAAGGAAGTAGAGGAGGGCATTTTTGGTATATAAAAAAAAAGTGGACACGTTTTACTGGGGATGCCCTGATTTAAAATGGATATGGAAAACTCTTTAGCCTGTTTTGAAAACCAAGAGTTTTTTTACATCTTAGATTTGGTATCTGTGCAAAACTTGAGCACTATTTTAAAATTTTCCCTTTTTTTATGCGTTGCAGTGTTTTATTCGTAGATTGGATATTCGATTGTCATGAATTCATGATCGCTGGGTAATATAGGAAGCCGGCACAAGTTTTAACATTTTTTTTTTTTTTTTCATATTCTCTGGTGGGGCCAACTTGATCAATGATCTGCATGGTGGGGCCCACTTGATCAGTGATCGGCAGGATAGACTGATGGACCGAAGAAGCAACAAAAGAAACCTTCTCATTTTGTTTGCCATGCCAGGCGCTCTATTTGTGGAATGAGTGTACAATTTCACCTTTGGTAAATTGAAAAACAAAAGGTGTACACTAAAAGGCTATTGAATAGAATGACATGACGAACAACCAGAATCCTGAAAAGTTCTTTCCCAATAGGAAAAATGTAACTGCCCACAAAATGGAATTGACGACAGTATTAACAGTGCCTTTTATTGATTTTCATTAAATGTGATTCGTTTTCGACAGGAAGAAGGCACTCCTATGCAGTTTCAGCATAATAATTTAGGGAGTAAAAAGGAGGAACATGTGACAATTCAGGGGAGGAAAGAGGAGGAACATGCGACAACCCAGGTAAACATTCCTTTGCAGAACAATCTTGCAAAAGCCTCATCCACACAAACCAAGTTACCTGGACTCAGATTATGAAGATACAAACAGACCATAAGAGCATGGTGAATCCTACTCATAGACTCAGAGATTCTTGATTTCTACCTGAATCTGAAGTGCAGCTGGTGGCTTTGGACAGAAATCACTGACCTTTGTATTAGTATTACTAGCGCTTTGGGGCCGAAGTTGACCCAAAATCTGACAGTGCTGTCCTCTTAATGGTGTATTTGGATGTACCCCACAAGTGGAGAGGACATAATATTCCGGCAGCAACTGTTTTGAGGTTGCGCATTTTGCGAGGCTATCCTCTCGAATTTCATCATGCAAAAATTCCAAATTGGATTTGGAACACAGGCGATGTCTCAACATTTTTTGTCATGCCATAATTTCCTGAGAACCATATTAAAAAAAAACAAGCCCTTACTCTCTCTGCATTGTAGTCATTCTGTCTGTATGCAAATGCTTTAGAATAGAAAAAAATGACAGCATAAGCTACTGCTATTGTAGGTTGCGCCAGATGCCCCACAAATTCAAGGAGTAGCAGCACAGAGTTCTTTCAATCATTCTGGACCTATGGCTGATATGTTAGTCACCGGTTTATTTATGTTCTAACTATAATTTCCTTTGAGCCCTGCTCACAGCAATCTCAATGGAATTTTTGCAAAATAATGGAATATTATAGCAATTATTGCAAGATTTGTCTCATCTTCAGGTGGACAGATTATGAACACACCCTGTGGCCCAAAAAGGGTCTGATTTCACTAAGCAATTTTGTTCATTTACTGTCAGGACTACTAGTCTAACATTGCTTACTGGGTTTTGCAGTGAATCTGGGATTATGCGCTCCACTGTTCTGGTGAGACTCAATTCTTAGTTAACCCCTTCAAATTGACATTCTTGTTTCCTGCATTTTGTTTTGCTGCTTTTCGTAATTTTTTATCACTAATTGTGCTGCATTGTGATTCCCAAATCCCCAGATCTGCCATTTCTGAAACTAAAACAGGTTCTGCTCACCTTTACTTACAGTTATTCATTCACCGTGTTTATCTGAAGTGAGCTGGTGGCTTTGGACAGAAATCACTGGCCTTTGTATTAGTAATTACTTGTGCTTTGGGGCCAAACTTGACCCAAAATTTGATGATGCTGTTCTCTTAACGGTGCATTTGGAAGTACCCCAACAAGTGGAGAGGACAAGTTATTCTGCAGAAACTGCTCCATTGTGTTGAGGTTGCACGTTTTGAGAGGCTCTATCGTCTCAAACTGTAACATGCAAAAATTCTGAGTTGGATTGGAACACAGGCGATGTCTCAACATTTTTTGTGAGGCCATAATTTCCTGAGAGTAACACAAGCAATGTCTCAACATTTTTTGTTAGGCCATAATTTCTTCAGAAAACAAGGCCTTACTCTCTTCATTGTAGTCATTCTGTCCGTATGCAAATGCTTTAGAAAAGAAAAAAAATGACAGCATAAGCTACTGCTATTGCAGGTTGAGCCAGATGCCCCACAAACGCAAGCACAGAGTTCTTTCAATCATTCTGGACCCATGGCTGATAGGTTAGTCACCGGTTATATTTATGTTCTAACTATAATTTCCTTTGAGCCCTGCTTGGTATATATGAAGGATCACAGCAATCTCGATGGAATTTTTGCAACATAATGGTATATAATAACAATGGTTGCAAGATTTGTCTCATCATCATGTAGACACACTGTGAACACACCCTGTGGCCCAAAAGGGTCTGATTTCACAAAGCAATTTTGTTCATTTACATCACATCAGGACTACTAGTCTAACATTGCTTACTGGGTTTTGCAGTGAATTTGGGATTATGTCCTATGCTGTCCTGGTGAGACTCAATTCTTAGTTAACACCTACAAATTGACATTCTTGTTTCCTGCAATTTGTTGTGCTGCTTTTCATAATTTTTTATCCCTACTTGTGCTGCTTTTCATAATTTTTTATCACTACTTGTGCCGCATTGTGATTCCCAAATCCTCAGATCTGCCATTTCTGGAGCTAAAACAGGTTCTGCTCACCTTTACTTACAGTTACTCATTCACCGTGTATATTCGAGACCCAAAATTTTTTTCTAGAAACATGAATTCAAATATCTTGGACTGGATTAATGCGACTGAAGATTACTTTGAGCTGAATAATATGACAGCTCATGATCGAGTATGCTATGTAAAGGGAAAGCTCAAATGAGTTGCCTTAACATGATGACACAACCTAGAATTGGCAAAGAAAATTGCATTGGGTATCATGCAGTTGATTGTCCTAATGAATCAACTTGTCTTAGATGAGACAGAAACGGAATTACATAGCTAAATGTCATATTGAATCAACATTGAAAGAAACTTATCAATTCAAATAGGCATATCTAGTGTGTAATGGAAGCACAAAAGAGGAACAACTGATAAAATAGATGAAGAATGAAGAAAAATGAGAAGTCAGCTAAAAGAGAGAAAGCTTTGGATCCGATGGGCTCTGTCATCTTAGAAGTGCCTAGATCCTTGATTGTGAGCAATTGTGAAAGGATATCCAACCATTCAAACGCCCTGCATTGACTTTGTATTTAGTGATCAACAATGGTTCCCATTAATGAAAGTTGGACGGGCGAACTGTAGAGTCCCACAGATCTGACAGGTAGATCTAAACAATTTGTTGATCTAATGGTTGGTTTGCACCAACGAAATCTATCTACACCATCAAAAAAGCATTGCCTCTCTGTTCTACCAATGGAATCTATCTACCACCACCGAGAAACATTGCCCCTCCATCTAATTTTAGATGTCAAAGTAGACCGTGTGTATCCAACAACAAATACAAACGAATTAGTTGACTAACTGGAAGATGACGTGGCCAATCTTCAGTTCAGGAGGACTCTATCCTAACTTGTCAAAATCAAGCTTTCTTCGGCAGAGGAGAACTAACGAGATCCAAGTGCATCATGGGCATCAAAATCTACAGAAAGGGGCTTAATAATAAGCCGACAGATAGCCAACCCAATTGGCTCAAACATATCTACTTTCTTAGTATAGCAATTTCCAATAAATTTTCCTTGATCTACATTATTAATTTAGGAAACTTTCAAGGATCTTTTCTGGAAATGCATTCTTAGTTTAGAAAATCCTAAACAAGATTTTCCAGCATATCCTAGTAAGAAAAAGGGATTGTTAGAAAAAAGGGCTTGACATGTTACAATCTCAGAAGAGGAAAGGAGATCATATCTAGGATCCCTAATAGGGTCTATTGTCACCCTAGCCTTTACAGATTTATCATTTATGTACTTAATTTAAGTGTTTTCCTTATATGAATGCTCCTTAGGTTGCCACCGGTGATGATTCCAAATGCTCGACCATCCATGGTGAATGTGTGAAGATATACCATCCATCATTGAGTCCCATTATGATAAGGACGTAATTCCTATTTTTTTGTGATCTATTTTGAAATGTATGAGACAAACATGGAAATTTTTATTTTTTTTTAAACGTATGGCGAACAGATGAGAGATGCCAAAATCTTGCATTTGAAATGAGTTGGAGATGGATTCAAAGCTACACGTACATGCACTTGACTATTGTGTCATTTGCACACAGTGTGCATACTTGATACTGCATATAAGGATAAAACTACATAGAATTCATCTGTTTGTGTCATTTGCTGTGATGCCCTGATGCAGAAAGAGATGTGCCATTGATATGGTAGAGACAGAATTTACAAAAAAAAAAAAAAAGATCAGAGACAATACAACACAATATCTTGTGGATTTTGAAGTATCCAATTACCATAGATCATTTTCACGTAGTGTGTATATAAGGCCAATACCAATATATAAAAAAAGGCATCTGCTATACAGCAGAGCCCACCTTATCCTTATGATACACACGAGTGTTTCTCTAGTGTTCATTGTTTCTCTCTAGCCTCTCAAATGCCTCATGCATTTAATAACGCACTTCACCAATCATGTCTCAAAAAACCTTTTGCGAAGCTACTACTGAGATACACCCATAGAGCGTGGCTCCACCACAAGATTAAGACCTTATTCCAACTTTTCTCTGTGCGCGACTGTGGCCAGGATCTTAGCATGATGGCTGATAAAAGTGAGATTCTTCCATAAAACTTGATGGAATGAATTATTTTATTCGGGATTTTGATTTTTGAAATTTTGTAGAAGGGAAAGTATTATGGGACTTCATTGATGGGTCAATTATAGCACCTATTTATTCTCAAAAAGCAGCAACATGGAAAGCAAATAATACTGAAGTCATCAGTTGGATCCTTAGCTCAGTTGAACCCCATATTCCCTGACTATTCACCCCTACATGACAGTTCAAGATATGTGTTCCCTTTTATGTAAAGTATATCTTCAGGAGAATGATTTCTGAAGATTTCAAATTGAGTTCAAAGTGGAAGAATATAAACGAGGAGATAAATCCGGTCAGGATTATTGGTATATGGATTTATGGCTCTTTGATATAACTCTTTAGTTCAGTCCATAGTTCCGGCCATTTCTCCCTCAATAGAAACACTAATTCCTTAGAAAACTTGGGAAAAAGTATAAACTTGTTTAGGAAACAATATAAATGTGTTTGTGCTAGTTTAATGAACCAGGTTTCTCCTCCCACATTGGACACATTTGTCTTCAAGAACTTCTTAAGGAATAAACTATAAAGGTGTCGTTCACAAGTTTTAATGGATGAACAAAAGCACTCATCATTTGTTAGCTCTTCCGGAGTTCCTGATACAGCTTTCTACACATCTGATACTGGGAAATAGGTGGAATGATATGAGTAGAATGCTATAACTGCATGGAATTCAGTCACTTTGCCAACAGAGGTAAGAAGAACAAATTTTCAAACTTCTATAAGAAGTCTGAACATCTGATAGCTAATTGTGGTAGACATCCCCAGAATCAAACTTCATGCATATCTAATGCTTCTTCTAAAAACATTGACCCATTACAAGCCGCTTTGGAGTCCCATCTCCTCCCACCTCAATCATTCAGTTTGCAACCACTAATGTTCCTCAATCTGCTCTTTACCCTAGAGTCTTACAACAGATCATGCAGGCTTTATCTTCCATGGGATTCTTCACTGATGTTTCTCCTTTCTTATCCATGTGGTACCTCAATTCTGGTGCATCCAACATGACTGGAGTGTAGCATAATCTATCCCAGATTGAACCATATATCAAAATCAACACAAATTTACACCAAGCAATTTAGAAGCTGGTTGGGAAATGGCATAGGAGTGAATTATTTTTTTTTTGAATTTGATTCTTCACCCTTCATTCTTATTCATTCTCTGTTTGGTTCTTCTAACAATAAAGATTCATCTTTGTGGCGTAGGAAATTAGGACATTCAGATATCACAAAATTATACTTACATTAAATTCTAGTTCATTTGAAAATAAAAGACTTACTTCTTCACAATTCTCTTACTCTAGTTATCACATGGGAAATGGAAAAACTCATCCATTTCCTACTATCATCCATACATCATCACCATTTATATTTAATTCACAGATTTTTGCAAATCACCTGTCTATCTAGAGTGGGGTACAAATATTGTCATTTTTTATAGTCAATATACATGAGTATATTTTCTAAATTCAAAATCGGACATCTGTCCCATATTTCAACAAGTTATTAATATGATTGAAAACTAGTTTCCTTTGTTTGTCATAATGTTAAACTCAAACTCGGGAGAATATTAATGTAAGAATTCTCGGTCGTTCCTGATATGTAAAGGTATTTCTTCAAAATACCCATGTCCTCATGCCTCTCAACAAAATAGGGTAGCCGAGCATAAACATCAATGCATCTTGCAAACTGTTCATATTCTATTGATTGATTCAATTGTTTCCACGTCCTTTCGATAGAAGCAAAAGCAATGTTCTATACATTCTCAATTGTCAACCTTATTTGAACTTGTCTAACCAATCTCCATAAATCCTTTTTTCTCTCTATCATCCCAATTATAGTTTACTTCATTCTATTGGATGTATATGTTTTGTCCTGCTACCTCCAAAGGAGTGAACCAAATTTATTACACAAAATTTGGTTCGGTGTGCATTTCTTGGTAATGAGGATAGACAAAAGAATTTTGTTTGTTATGATCCTAACACGAATCTATCATGGGTGTCTCAAAATGTTGTCTTTCTAGAGAGTGTTCATTTCTTCCCTTCACCTCCATTTAAGTCTGTCTTATCACAATCCTTTGTGCCATCTTTTCTAGCTTTCTTACAGCTTCCTTTTCATCGTCTACTTATTCTTCATCGGCTAATTTATCTTCACTCAGCTGGTTTAAGGGTGTGGTTTAGCAAAAAGAGTCAAGATGATCAACTGGCTCCTCATGGCCCTTCCTTGGAGGTTGCATCTCCCATGTCATAATCCTCTCATACCTTTTCGGCACTCATCTTATTTTTTTAATCAGATGGGAATCTTGATAGATATAAAGCACATCTAGTTTCTTTAGGGTATTGACAAGAGAATGACATTAATTATGATGAAACATCTGTTCCCATTCCAAAGACAACAATAGTTTTGGAATTCTGACAATACATCAGTTGAACTATATGTTAGATAGAGCAAAAAATAGTGGAGACACTGCTTCTAATCTACCCCTCTGAAGGAAATTAGTTGATGGTATCATCTATCTAGCAAAAACTCAACTAGATGTTTCCTATGCAATTCAAGTTGTCAGTCGATTTATTCTATGCAATTCAAGTTGTCAGTCGCAAAAATTCAACTAGATGTTTCCTATGCAATTCAAGTTGTCAGTCGATTTATCAAGGTGAACCCAGAATATCATAAAGAAACTAAGCACTTTGAAGTGGATTGTCATCCATACACAGATACCTCGAGACAGAACTATTAGTCTCTAGTGTCTATGTATATTTTCCATACTCCAACTAAACCGACATCCTTTTTTTTTTTTTTTTGAAAACGGTAACAAAATTTTCATTAAAAGAGAAGAAAAGAATACATTAAAACTTAGAGAAAAGAGGAGTTGGGCGGTGCAAGAGAGAAGCACCAGCCACAACTCCACTTACAAGATGACACCCACTCAAGGAATTAACCTATCCACCCCTTGCTTTGCTAGCACATCCGCCATTGAGTTGGCCGATCTAATCTCATGACGGAAGGAGACATTAATGCGAGCTGAAATCTCCCTAATTTCATTGAAGAGGAATTGAAATCTCCATGGGTTAGACTTTCGGTTAGATACCCACGCAATCGCATTTGAAGAATCACTTTCTAACACAAGGGCACCACTATATCTTGAGAGAACAATCTAAGACCTTCCAAAATTGCTAGCACCTCCGCTTCATTAGAGCCACACTCACCAACATGCTTGGAGAACATAAGAACGACATCACCCTTACTATTGCGAAGCACTCCTCCAATCCCCGCTGGGCCGGCTTACCCTTAGAAGCACCATCCACATTAAACTTTAAAACTCCATAAGGAAGGGGACTCCAAGGAATAGATCTCCTCTCCTTAAGCGGGCAACATCCCATGCAAGCTCCCCAATTAGAAAGAATATCATCAAAAGAAAAATTGAAGAACTCCTTTCTAATTAAAGCCCATTTCGCAATTCTGAAAGCGATTTTAGATATCAAAACTTCTAATGAGGAAGAAGAGCTCCTGAATATCCTTTTGTTCCTTTCCTTTAACAAAGCAATGTCTCATGACATTCATAATTTCTTGGGTCACAAATTTGTACTCTTTCACAAACGATACCAATTTGAGGGGGTGTTAAGCCAGTACCAATTCAAATACACTCATAGATCGTGGTACCTCCACAAGATTAAGACGTTATCTTAAACGGCAAGAACTTATCATGTAGATAATTGGAGTTGACTCTTTGTTTTCCTGATTTACCCTTCCACTTGCAAGGCTCTTTAAAGAGGTACGTGTATAATTTATATAAAGATGAAAATCATACTATGGGAGGTGGCACGGTCCTGATTTGAGTGACACAATCGGATTGTCAAATAAATCAAAACCCAGTGACAATAGAAATTGCAGAGAACCAACTGAAAATTCAGAATAGAAAATATGCAAAGAACCAATGTAAATCAGCCCAAATAACTGACCTTAGAAGCCTTCCTCAACTCTAAAACATCACACAATCAGAAAGAGGAGCAAAAGGCTTCTCTTTCCAAGGCACACACTCGGACAATGGAGAGAAAACCAATAACATATATGAAAAGCACTATTATTATTATTATTAAAGCAGCAGCCCTTTTCATGGGAGCGCCGCGTGGGGTTTTGCAATGGCGTGGCAAAACCAATCCTTATTAAATCAAATCTCACTTCATAAAAGTGGCCCACTTAAATTTTTTTATAATCCGGCACTTAGACCCCTCATTTATGGGGTCCATGCTAATCCCCGTAAAAAACTTTTAATCAAAATCCAGTGTTTTATGATCTCTCTACCCAAAAAATATATTTTTTTGCCATAAAATACTCATGGGACCCATTTAATAATATGATATTCTTCCATTTTTATGGAACATTGTTCATCTATATATTTTATTTTTATTTTGTATTCTATGTTCCGTTTATTTAAATATTGTCGATACGGGACCACATCCCACCAATTAACTTCTAACACATAAGTTACATGCTTTCATCCTTTTACTTTGCATTTGAATTTAAGTTTTAGTTATTTTGCATTGAGAGAAAAAAAAATTTTGATTTTGAACTTAGCAGATCGACCCTGTGAGCCCGGGTTGGGCCAACATCCCCGAGAGGTTTTTATAGCTTAGCGTTGTTAATTTTCTTTATTCTTGACCACTACCTCGACACTATATCATTATGGGCCCACCTAATTGGTCCAAATATTTTATCTTTCCCTTACTCCTTCCCTCATCTGGCTTCCTCTATAAAACTTTTCTTAACGTTTTTTTTTCCTTTTTTTTTTTTTTCCCAACACGGGCCTCACACTAGTAATATCATATGGCTGCTAAACATGGACTGCCGTGACTGTCTACTATTGCTATCTATGTATAAAGCAAAAAGGAACCTCAAAACCCTAGGAAAACTCTAGCAATTGCTTGCCCACTACAATTAGGGACTGTGGGCCTAATTCTTCCTGGAATTCCATGAATTCCAACCTGGCAAATTTCTGAATTCTCCTACAAATTGGAATTTCTGAATCCTTCTTTATACTAGAGCATCCAGAAACTCCACCAAAGAACCAAAGGTTTGGAATTTTAGGAATTCTAACACAAGATAACCCAACACACCAAATTCTTGTACGGTCTGGTGCAGCCCAGCAATCATGCCTCCAAAGTTGCTGCACCTTGGGCTCTTTCACGAGCTTCAGAACTTCTGGAAATCCCAAAAGGGGCCCTGTATTATTTGTTTTATTAAAAAAAGCCCTGTAGTCATATTTTCTTTAACACATGGGCTTGTTTGAGGCCCACTTACAAGTGTGGCGGTGTCCCATAGGCGTGATCACAAGCTTCTAAAGGTAAACTAAGTTTTCCACTCTCAAACGATCACCTTTATTAGATTCACTGTTTCACATCTCGCACATATTTTGAACACGCCATTTCCAGCTTCACTTCTGGAATATGCTTTCACCATGGCAACTAATGATCTAAGCTTACCTTTATTGATGCAATGGGTGAGCAACCTTATTTGATTTTCGCATTTCTGGTGCAGATCATCGTGGTGGTGGCGGTAGTCATCCTTGGCTTGGGTTTCATTGTAGTATTTTAGGTCCTGTTTGGCATCATTTCATTTTTCTGAACTTTTTTTTTACCGAGTTGGCCCAGTGGCCAGGACAGGAAAGTGGAAGCAGGCAATGGGAGTGGGATTTTCTATTCACAGCAACTCCGTGTGATTCCCATTCTTCTGAACTTTTGTTGAGATTGGATTGTGTTGAGATTGCCATGCTAATAATGTGGTGTGCTAAAAGATACTTTTATAATTTTCGCATATTTTATTATAAACTCGTAGTGAAGTCTAGATCCAATTCTGAATGCATTGACATCATTTGAACAGGAAGATTTGGGCTTTCCCAATTAACAGAAGGGTTGATGTTGCTAAAACAATATATACATGAATCTGTTCCGTGGAATTGCTGGAAATTTGAGAATAGGGGGAGCATTTTAAGTACACTTTCTTTATGCCCCTCTGAAATATTCTCTAATACAGGATTTTTATAGGGAACCCCACCTTAAATCCTTGTAAAATGGCGGGTTGAGATAGTGCTTGAGAAGTGCTAAAGTTGATCATGATAGTTTCTACCAAAAAAGAGCTAATCATGGTAAAAGTAATCATAAAATAGTCTCGGATTGCCCCCTATCAGAAGATGTAAGATACACATGCCATATAGAAAGGGATGTCTATAATTTCCTCAGATATTCTTAATATGAAAACAGCCCTTTCTGCCTCCATTATTTTAGGCCAGGGAGCCCTCTATGAGCCAATCTAGTACTTTCAAATATACAATACTCCCATGAATTGGGACAAGCCCAAATTTGACCCTCATATAACTTTTACCCACAATTGGATTGAAAGCCCGGGCCGTTTGGTAAGTTCCTCATAAAATAAAGATAAAGGAAAGCAACAAATCTAAAGAGAATAAAATATAAGTGGTCTATAATTGTATTTTGTCTTTAGTTACTTGGTAGGGAATCTTTTTTACTTTCTATGTAAAAAGTGAGTTTTTTTTTTTGTTATTTAGTGAAGAAAAGAGTTTGTTTTTTTACTTTTTCTTTATAAAGAGGAGGGATTTTGAAGATGTGTATTTTGATGTGACTCATTGTTTGAAAAATGGGGCATTTACATTACTTTTACTTTAATAGTAAATTCCTCGGATTTGTTTGTTAAAAATACTTGTAGAGTGAAATGAAGTGAAGTAAATATTGAAGAAAGAATAAAATACTAGGGGGTCTAATCATAATATGATGAGAATTTGTTTTTAGTGTGATAAGGAATCTTTTTTCTTTTTTGGGTAAAAAGTAAATGGATTTTTGCCTTTTAGTGATATGAGAATGTTGCTTTTTTACCTTTTTTTTAAATGAATGGAGAAATTTTAAAATTTTATATTTTTAATATGGCCCCTAGTCTTTTCTTAAATTAGGAGGTGGAGTGAAGTAAAGCCTCATTTCATCACCGAATAAGAAAAGACTAGAGATCTTATCGAAAGTATAAAATTTTAAAATTCCCCCCATTCATTAAAAAGAGAGTAAAAAAGCAACATTCTCATGCCACTAAAAGACAAAAACTCATCTACTTTTTATTCAAAAGATCAAAAACATTCCTTCCCAAGCCTCTGAAAATAAATTCTCATCATACTATAATTAGACCCCCTAATATTTTATTATATCTTCATTTAAGGCTTCATTTCATTCACGCTACAAGTATTTTTGCCAAACAAACCCAAGGAAATGAGGCCTCTAAAACCATTGAATTCTAAGGCCAAATCAAGGGATTAGGATGATCTAATAGAATTAAAATTTTGTACAAAGGTAGGTCGTACTTGGATCTTTCCATCCAACAACATTTCATGATTGTCATGCATCAAAGTGGATCCCATTCTATTTTCTAACTTTGTGAGTTTGGCCTCCTGATATCCCAATTTCAGAAACCCCCCTTCTCATTCCCCTTGTTTTTCCTTAGGCTACTTTCTCCTTCCTCTAGCTGATCTCCAAAGACGAGAAAGCTCCTTTTTGTTTTCTTCGTAATGATTCCATAGATATAATAGTATCATTTGTTAGCCTGATTTTGGCCAAAAGAATCTACAAGTTCAAATGACTAGATCAATATGTCTCAAAGAACTACAAGTCCGGAAACCAAAGTAGACAGGCTAATCCATATTTCCCGTAAACACAGACAGAAGAAAGAAAAAAACTTACTCAGCAGGTCCATCTTCTTAAATTCATACCATCCAAAGCAAACTCATTCCCTTTCCTAGCACTTGGTAGCTCCAAACATGTGATTACAACACAATCTACAAAGGCAAATTATATGTTTTTAACTGATTAGTTTGTTGGTACTAAAATATGTTCAATTCTAAAACAAGGGAAGAAAGAGTGTATTTTGAGAAGCTGAGTGAAACTCGGGTATCTTGTTAGAGGATTCTATGACACTTGACATCAAGGATTGACATAAAATAAGCATCAATAAGGAGTAGATTACTTGGTACTTACCCTTTCCAATTGCATTGAGATAGGTAGAGACAGAGACACAGGATACGCCATGCTCGCTCTCTCTCTCTCTCTCTCTCTCTCTCTCTCTCAAATCTGATTCATAGCACAGATCCCGAGTTGAGAACCTGCCGGAAAAACATGCACATTCACAAATCTGTCCTCTTATCATCAAGTGGGGTGTGTATTTACGGTGTAGATTGCAAGTCAGCAAGCAATAGTCCCTCTGATAGAAAAGTCATTCATCTGGGCCCCACGGTGTAGACTAAAGCTGGGAAAGAAAGAAAAGTCAGCAAGTGCGTTGGACCCACTCATGATTTGACGATTGACTTGACTACTGCCCGAGGTGAAAATTCCTGGCCCAACAAGAAATACGAGGGTCATGTTTACATTTCTCACCGGATTAATAAATGTGTTGGATTTAATTTGAGCCCATTCTTTCTATTTCACCCACCCCGGATCAGAACCAACTAATCGCCCGGGTAGGGTGTGTTTGGCAATTAACTAGTTAAGTTAAAGTAAAGTAAATTAAGACAAGAAAATATAAGGGATCATATCAAAAGTATACAATTTTAAAATTTCCTCCGAGTTTTTTTTAAAAAGCAACATCTTTTCTCCATTAAAAGACAAAAAAAATCCACTTTTCTATGCAAAAAGTCAAAAAAATTCCAAACCAAATAACTAAAAACAAAACATCATCATAACACGTTATATTTTATCGTCTCTTGGTTTGATGCTGCACATCGCCACACTTCAATTCACCATATATCCAAACAGGCCAGGGGGTGACGATTGGTCGGGTTGGAGAACCAAGGGTAACTTTTGTAGGCTTAATCTAAACCCGACCCATTTATCAAAGAAGTTGGAAATCTCAACCTAAATTTGACCTGAAAGTCAAAATGGTCAGGCCAAATCCTTCATTAATACGTCGGGTTGGCGGTTCATATTTCATAGTGGGAAAACTAAGTCGGGTCCGGTTTGGATCAGGTTGGCCGGTTTATTAAGAATGAATTGAATTGAAACTCAACATAATTTATTGAATATGGCAATAATGTTAACTTGAACACAGCCCAGCACTAGTATGAGTCAAAACAAACCCTAGATTATTGGATTGGATTCAAAATGGATTGGTAGGTCCTAATGGCACTAGAACCCACCAACGCAACCCAACGTTAACCCTCTGTTTGGGAAGGAGGGAAAGTAGGGGGCAGGAAAAAAAAGAGGGAAAAATGGAAGGAAAGTGGAAATTGATGGTGTTTGGGAAGGGGGGAGGGAAAATGGGTGTAAATTTCTTGTGGGGCCCACCTTAAAATTTTCCCCTCAAAAATGGGGGGAAAGTATGAGGGAAGGAGGGGAGAGGAGGAAATTTTACTAAAATGACCTTATCACTTTTTCACTTTTTCACAAAATAAGGGTAAATTGGTAATTTTCTCTCTAACTCATAAACAAACAAAACCCTACTTTTTTACTATCTAAACAAGATGAGGTAAAATTAATTTTCACTCCCCTCCCCTCCCCTCCCCCCTTCCCAAAGATAGGGTAAGAACTCAATTAATTAATGTGTCAATACAACTTGACCAATTATCAAACCCTAGTGTCATGCGTGAGAAGAAGACCAATTCTCCATATGGTACCCAGCTCTATAAATTCATCCATGGCGCTCAAAAACACTATGGCCTTATGTTCCAGAGCATGGACAAATTTCACACTAGTTGAAGTTGATCCCATGATATTGATCTTATGTTAAAAATACATTCATGCTTTTGTCTTCGAATATGCAAAAGGTCACGGGAGTGAGTTTATTGTCAGAAATAAGAGGTAACCCCACAATTCTTATTAGAGCTGAATATTTTAGTACTCTGGGGGAATCAATCCAGCCCCTTACACTCACTAGCCCATCTTGAATTTCCACTCTTTAAATCGACTTTAATTTGAGTGACTCAATGTTGGATTGAATTTCATAAAAGTTTGTAATTTAAGAAGATGTTAAAACATTAAGGGCCCTAAATTAATGGGCTATGATAATTCAATTGAGATGATCTTCTACGCAAAGTTCTAATCTGCCTAACTTTTCCATCACACTATCCCCATGTTCTAACCTAGTTGGGCAGTACAACCGTACAAGGGGCTTAAAATCTTACCTTCCGTACAGGAATTTTGAGGGGGCCCTGCTCAGCATTAAGAAACTCATGCAAGGGTGATTGTCACCTTAGAGGCACTGCGGGCTTCTTTCCCGCTTGTGCAAGCTATATTCTCGTGTGTGTATGAGCTCTCTCTTGGGTCATATCCCCTTTGGCTGTGAAAGTGTGGGGTACGAGATCTCTAGGTTGGTCCACTCAATTATTCAATCCAAAAAGTGTGCAAAATCAAAAAATATGCAGTGGAAATAAAATCACAAGCACACACCACAAGGACACCTAATTTTTACGTGGAAAACCCTAACCGGGTGAAAAACCACAGATCCAAACTGGATCTAATCAAGTACTGTGAATCTCGCAATTACAAGAAACTCATATTTCCTCCCCAGATATCCCCTACCTAAGGACTGAAGTTACCTTGTGTCGCTTCACGCTTCAACGACTTCACACCGCTGATTACAATAGATCCAATCCAGCACTTGACTCCTCAAATCTTCTCGCAAGAAGTAAATCTTCTACAAATGATGCAGAAGTACTTGGCTCTAGAGAACTTGGCAGCACAACTCCTTAATAAAACTCTAGAGAGGAATTCTCTCAACGAAATCTCTAATTCAGTTTTTGAGAGATGAGGGTCCTTTTAGAATAGCCCTTGAGTCCTTTGTATAGCCTTGGATTCGTGCCTCATGTGTTGTAATGTGATTTGGAATCACCAACACAACTTTGAGACAAATCAAGAAAGGAAACAGAGAAGTTTCTAAAAATTTGCCTAGGTTCGCTCGAGGGACCAGGGAGTTCGCTCGAGCGGATAAGCCACTATCTTCGCATATCAGACTATCGCTCGTGCGGTCATGAAGGTGGATCGAGCGAAACACATTCTGTCTGGCTTTGCTCGAGCGAATGCATTGGTCGCTCGAGCGAATCACATACTGTATGATTCGAAATTTCAGCGATTTTTCTCCCAACTTTCATCTTCTAATTCTCCCAGTCTTCTATCTTCAGAGTCCTTTTCTAAATACGAGATACAATTCAATAGACCCCTAGAGTTCTGTCCAACCCATAAATTAAGCCAACACAAAATACTAACAGGCTGTGTTACGAAAAAAAAATATCATGGGGCAAGGTGCAATGGAACGTCTCATCATAGATATGATCTTAGGAAAAAAAAATATTTCAATCATATCATCTTGACCATTGATTTAGGCGAGCCTTAACAGTTTACAACGTTACAACTTTTTTAATAGAGGTTTTTACTGGAAAATACCCAGTAGTTGGCCGTCAATCCCATGAGTTCCTCGTAACTAACGCCACACAAACGGGGTCCGTTAGACCCCATTTGATTTTTCTTTTCAAATATTAAACGAGCAACACTAGCGTCACTCAGTGTTTTTATTAAATACTCTAGCGTCGCTCTGCGGCATTTCCATAAAACCCTCCCTCCCTTTCGTTTTCGCATTTTTCCTTTCCCCCTCCTTCCTCTGCCCCAGTACGTCGACGCCGCTGTTCCATTTGCGCTCTTCCTTCCTTACTGTGGATCAACCTTGCTCTGATATCGCACATCACCTCTAAGGTATGGGACGTTGATACCATTTGCACATTTGTGTAGCAGTTCAAACACAATGTCCGTTTGGGATTTTTATCAAAGAACTGAAAAATCCAGAATGGTTTATGTTCGCGTTTCACATGTTTTCATGGCTTCATCTATAGTTCATACTCATATATCTCATATTGTATTTGCATATGTGATTTTGTAAGTTATGTTGATGTTCAGCTTGATAATACCATCTCACCTTAAATCTTTAAAGTCCTTCATGTATAACTATCATCAACCAACAAAGAGTGATATACTTAGATGATCTTTTTCAGTGTATGTGAAAATATATATAATGGGTTGGTCGTCTAAAGTGAATTCCGCAATGAAGCTCGCCCTTGTTGGTTATTGCTATACAAAGGGCACGATATTAATTTTCTTTAATAGAAAGGAATACTCTCGATTTCCTATGAGAAAGTGAGAATGAAGAATACTTATCTTTTGTGGAATAAAAATTTGTTTAGCGTAAAATCTTTTTGTGGAGAAATGTTCATGTCTTGTTAGCAAGACCATCTTGTCTCTACTCTTGCCACTTACTTTGATTACACTAGGTTCATCTTTGCTTATGTAATGCTATCACATCACATGCCTCTCTATGCATACGGATCTACAAAAATTCCTTCTCAATCAAAATAGATGTGTTCCTTTTGATTTGATCATGTGAGCAAATGTTAGATGAACATTTTTATGAAAAATGGACATTCCACAATGTCAATGAATAGCCCGAGATTCCCATGTTGTTGTATAGAAGGACAAATTAGTTAGAAAACACTAAAAGAATAGTGGAAAAGCCATCTCTCATCATTATAAAGTATTTTGGTTGTTTTTTCATTGGTGCTTTTCCATAAAAATCCCTATATAATACAATGTACCTATCTGATTATTTGTGTGAAATGATCTAAAATTTATTAGACTTTACTTCTTCTAGATGCAATCTTACTGATAGCAAGTAGACCCCATTAATATGCTCTGTGAAGAAGCCATAATCACCACTTTGGCACCCCTGGCTCAGCTTTTAAAAGCACCAAACCATTGATTAGATAGTATCATCTCTCACTAAAACAGAAGTAAAACATGCTCACAACATAACCATACATTGCAAAGACCAATTAATGTGACCAATTGATTGCAACCAATCAAATCAAATGTAGGGGGCAGGGAACTGAGATCTAAGGCATGTCTGGATCTTTGTAAATTGACTTTCATGTGAGCTTGCAGCTGTTTAAGTTACCTCTAAAAAGATTTTAAATCATGTTTGAAATTTTCAGAATTTCAACCTCTTTGATATTTATAGATCCTCCATCTAATTGGAGAATTCATGAATTCCACACCAAGAAACATAGGCTCACACATGAATGAGCACTTGAAATGATGTACTCATATAGAGGGACCTACTGTTGGTCAGATTGTACAAAAAAACAAAAACAAAAACAATATGCTTAGAAACAGTTACCATATCAACAAGATCAAACTTCCCTCACAAGCTTGACCTTCTCCTCAAAATTAAGGATATTTTCCTAAATGAAGATAGTACTCTAAAGACTGTGTTGATGGTCTTGCATTTTTTATCTTGAATCTTTTGTTATGAAAAAAAAAATGTTGATTGACTTGGGGTTATGTGAGGATCTTTTGTTTCCTTACTCTAATTATTGCTTCACTGTGCACTACCAGCACCTTTGTCAACTTCTTGATATGCACTACCATGATACTTTTCTCTATGTTTTATATATGATCGGTTCTATATTTGCCAAAACTGAACAAATGGCCAAAGGAAGTAAGCTGAAACCAGATAATAAATTGATGTATGAGCAAGATTCACATGTCTCCAAAGCCATATTAAATGGGGTGGAGACAGGGGCATATAGATGCATTAATACAAACCCGGATAAGGACATATGGGAGTTGACAGACAAACAGAAGGAAATTGTTAGGGATGTTGGTTTAGTAAATATTTCTGAAATTGACTATATGAGAATTGACCATGCCCTCATTAGTGGCTTGGTTGAACGATGGAGGCCGGAGACAAACACATTCCATTTGCCTACCGATGAAGCCACGGTAACCTTGGAGGATGTTGCATATATATATATATATGGGCTCCCAATCGACGGTATACCTATAACGGGTAGAGCTTTCCCCAAGTCACTTGTCCTAGAAGTGTACAAGGAGTTACTTGGCATTGCTCCATGTCCTGGCAAAGACACCATTGGCATTACAATTAAATTCAAGTGGCTAGAAGATAACTTCAAGCCCTCTAAGAAGAGGAGAGAGATTTACAAGACGAGAGCATACTTGTTCTTTTTGGTATCTTAACAAATCTTTGCCAATTCTTCCAGTGCGAGAGGGTCAGCTTGGCAGCTAGAGTTGTTTAGGGAATTCAAGTCGTATGCATGGGGTCCGGCCAGCCTCACAAGTCTGTACAAAATGCTAAGAAGAGTTACAATGCTATTAAAAGATGAAGAAGTGAGTAAGGAAACGGAGGAGGGTGAAGACAAACGTGAAACCTCAAAGATGCCCCTTTTGAAGACTTTAATAGGCCCTTACAATTGATGCAGGTGATGCAAACAGCTTTTGAATAGAGTTTCCATCCTTTTTTTGGAATACTGTATCACGTGCGAACTGAGATTACTTTGTTGTGAACATCTGATTTTTTTGTCATGTTGTTGGCTTGCAGATATGAGCATATTCAAGAATGTCGATCGGGAGATGTCCTACCCAGAGTCCTGATTGGAAAAAAGACCTGCAGTATCCATTGTTTAAGACATGGGAATTAAAACTGAGAGATCGGAATCAAGTAACAAACATGAAAGAGATACGGATGCACATCAATGGTCTGAAAGAGGACGGGGTAATGAAATAGACAATACATTCAATGCTTTTCCCATTATAGTTATGTATTTGTTAGTGTTGTGACTAAGTTCTCCCGATTTTGCAGTTCATGTGGCAGCAATATGCTAAGATGCCGAAGAAGCTGTTCCAAACGGTACCAAAGGAAGATAAGGGATTGTTCACTTCTTCTACGGTCCTTCTATATTACTGGATTGTTGAAAGGCACAATCCCGAACGTGTAACAAAACAGTTTGGCATTAAACAAGCTGTCCCCCCACCATTCTATTTGCCTTTCAAAAGGGTTGAGCGCCTGAAAAGGTATGAAAAGAACTACGAAAAGTATGGAGATGAAATTATTGGACTATGGGAGGCAAGGCAAAGGAATATACTCACCGGGCAGAAAAATAAGTCAAAGACTCACAGTCCTGAGTATCATGCTTGGTATTTATCAAATACCATCAAGGAGATTGTATGTGTGGTAGGCGGTCGAGGAAGACAATCACCAGACAAAATGAAGACGGCACTGCCAAAAGTGGAAGTGGAAATTAATAAACAGTCAAAGGCTACGGTTAGCACCCACCATGAAGAGACATCCACCACCGAAAAGTATGTGAGTTTCGTATCAGAACTTCTTTATATTTCCCCTTCATTTGAATACCTCCAACTCATCCTCAATGCATAATAATCTTGACTTAGGTCCATACTTTGTTGGACCACTTGGAACGGTCGTCAAACCGAGCAGTCTGGAAGAAGGTAAAACTCGAAGATTTCGCAGCACGCTTGCGGAATAAGATACAAAAATTTAGAGATGCATTTAATTCGGCGTTTGATAATTTTGGGGGAGAGTCATGTTCCACCTCCCAGTCGGATGATGAGTTGAAGGTAATAAATTGCACACAAGAGTTCATGATATGTAGGCTAACATTTGTATCATGATGACATCTTTTTGTTTCTTTTATTTTCGGTATAGATTGATTCTGTTGCACGGAAGACAGTTGTTCCAAAGGCCAGATTGAGGAAAGGGATATCACCCGCGACCAAGAAGCTGGACTATTCAGATGAGGTGGTAAACGTGGAGGGGGCTACATTATCGCCTTCTTTGGCATCTGGATTTGCCTCTCCATCGGTTCCAGCTGTGGATGGTATCTTCACTACACCGGTTGTTGCACCTCTTGAGACGTCGATTGTTGTACACACTCCGAAGTCAGATATCAACACATTGGTCTGGAGGATAAAGCGGTTGCATTGTGAAAGAAAGATTCTTGGTTGTTTTGAGGACTACGACCATTCTTTGAGTAGATCAGATTATGTGCTTACCGAGGAATAGTTGATCCTATTAAAGGGATTCATCGGCATTTATGCTAAAAAGTATCATCCCTACTTTCTGAAATGCATATATTTTAGACATTCTCAATTCATGTACATTAATACCTTTTAAGCATCCAAAATTAATGTAGTCTAACTTTCTTGGATGTTGCTGTTTTGGTAGACCCGATGAGCTTGATATTTACTGCACACTTGTGTCCGGAAAGGTTTTGAAGAATGTCCTTGATGAGGCTACATGGTTAGACACAAACGTCATGTACTGGTGGTTTCAAGCGATAAAGGATAGATATCCACATGTGATCTTCTATGACCCTAGTGTCTGTGTAAGTTAATTAATTTCATGCATTTTCAGTTTGTTGATTAATAAGAATACTTTTTTCATGAAGACTTGATAAATGGATATGGCATGCTGTCTGTTACCGGAGCTGGTGGCAAAACAATAATATAAAGGCATTGCAAGATAATGTATTTGGTAAGGATGGTGTCAACGTTTGGGTGGCTAAGGAGAAGAGTATATTGGTCTTTGTCCTATGGCACAATGCACACTTCACATTGTTGGTTGGGTACACAAAAGAACGGAGGTGGGAGTTTTACAATAGCATGAAGACCGACAGGACTTCACTTCAGTTCTGCAAAGGATTCGTGAGTTGTTCAGAAATTAACTTGATTTATACATGCATGTTTTGCTATTAGTTTCATTTACATAGTGACTGCTTACACGTATGAATTTCCCTGTTGATCAGATTGATTTCTTGGCCGGACAATTCTGTAACTATGGATGGTATGACACCAATATGTAGACTTTGCTCGTGAAGACGAAAATACCTTACCAGGAGAACGGGAACGATTGTTGTGTCTTTGCATTGGCCTTCCCTGAACATTGTGCTGCGCGTAGAGATATCAAGTTTAAACAATCAGACATAATGTATTATCGCACCAGGATTGTGGTCGACATATATGGATACAGTTGGGAGCTTAACATCGACTGTTTGGACATTGATCCGTTGACTGAATGACTTTTGAGAAATGTCTTGTATTGTCTTTTTGAATGTATAGAAATCCTTTTGAAGTGATGTATATTCATGAACTTTATGGAAATGTTGCATGATTGGTTGCATGCAAATGTTGAATCCATTTCTTCACGGGGTTATTTCGTGTATGATCAGGTGCTGGAATGAGGGTGTTTTGTCATGTCAGCAGGAATGAAACAGTAATATGCATGTGCACCTTGCACGGCTTTAGATTTCATATATTTGGGAAAAAATTCATTGGGAAGAGCAACGCTAGCGTCGCTAAATGCATACAAATAGACGACGCTAGCGGCGTCTAACTGTAATATTTTTTTGCACAGAACGACACTAGCGTCGTCTAATTGTACTTTTTTTTTCACAGAACGACACTAGCGTCGTCTAACTGTAAATTATATTTGCATAGAACGACGTTAGCATCGTCTAACTGTAAATTATATTTGCACAGAACGACGCTAGCGTCGTCTAACTGTAAATTAAATTTGCACAAAACAACGCTAGCGTCGTTTAACTTAACACATTTGTTCACAACTTTGACAATCACAAATTTGCACAGAACGACACTAGCGTCGTTTAACTTAAGACAATCACAACTTTGTTTGTCAACAATAGCTTTGTTCAAAAAATACAATACATCTTTGTGTGTCAATACAGCTTTGTTCAAAAAAGACAATAGAACTTTGTTCAAAAAGGACCATATAACTTTGTGACAATACAACTGTATACATGGAACATCTTCGTTCAAAAAAAGCCAAAAAACTTAATATCGTAAAAGATCTGTATGTTCAAAACAATACAAAAAATACATGGATATTCAAGTATGTACTTTTTTTACAACATGTCACATAAGACATCTAGATGATGTATCTATGTATTTTGCGGCAGGGGCGGATTCTGGCATGAGGCTCGATTGTGACCTCGCTCATGACAGTGAGAGCAAGTGACAATCCTACGCTCTCTATAGCGGTCTTCTGTACGGATCCTCTTTTTCCTCGGTCTTCCGGGTTGTTTTGAAGATAGAGGTGGCAAGACCCTTTCATCTGATATGTGCTCCCACTGTTTGCTATCATGGGTAGCATGGATGTCCTCTTTGTATGTTGACTAGTACTTACTTGCAAGATACCACTCCTCATAGAAATCATATGGATTTTTGTTCCTCAACCTCATACCGGCGATGGCATGTGAGCACGAGATTCCAATAATTTGCCATTTTCGACAAGTGCAAGTCCGACGATTGAGGTGAACAATATCCACAAAGCTGGCAGATTGAACTTGAAACTCTTCTAAACCAGCAACACGCACATGTAACCTACGTGCTTCTTCCGTTTCATGGCTCAACTGTTTCTCAGCATATGGTATCAAACGAGTGTTCACAGCAAAAGATTCGGCATGTCTTTTTTGGAAAAACTCCATCAGTTTGACCCTTATCTCTTCGACCTGTTTCACAATTGGAAGAACTCTGGTATTCTTTAACATATTGTTGGTGCATTCTGCAACGTTGCTTGTAAGCATGTCATATCGTCGGCACTCAACACAAGCATTTGCCAAATGTTGCATGCCAAATGCATGTATATAATTGTATGCCTCAATATTAACAGCCTTAATATCTTCCATAAACGCATCGTGCTTACAAGCCCTGTAAGCCTTTGCAGCGCACTAAAACTTGATGACAATCGCCGAATTACTGAATCTTGACTTGATGTTCTCCGCGAGATGGTGACAACAGTAGCAATGAGTCAAAGTGGGCATGACGTTCGCAAGCGCAGGGACAAGTCCCTTTTGTCGATCAGACACAATGGCAAGATTTGTTGGTTCCCCAAGAGATAGACTCACATTTGCGAGGAACCACTCCCAGCTGTCACGTCGCTCAGCTTCAGCAAATGCAAAAGCTATTGGAAAGAGCTTGTGATTTCCATATAGTGTTACAGCCACCAACAACACACCAGGGTACTTGCCACGAAGATATGATCCATCGACTGCAATCATTAGCCGGAGAGACGATGTGAAAGCACGGATGGATGGACCAAAAGCCCAAAAAAATCTCTTAAATCTATCATCGTCGGACGTCTCGATGTTGGTCACGCTACCTGGGTTCATCAACTTCAGCTCAGCACAATACAGCGGAAGGAGTTTGAAGGAATCTTCGTATGAACCTCGAACTATACGAAGTGTCATTTCTCTAGCGATATGTGCCTTCCTATACGATATAGTAACCCCAAACTCCATTTGATAATCATTCATTATCTCTTTCGGTCTCAAATTATTATTTAGACGGACTTTGTCAAAGATGTACTCCGCAATTAACTCTGATGACGCCTGCCTATGTGCCGTACCCATCATTGGCTTTGAACATTTATGAACAGGGTTGTAGGTTCGAACCTTAAACATTGGTCCACTTTAAATTATAGACGCGTGGATGCGCCATGGACAATCCCGGTCCTTACATTTGGCAGTGACTTTGAACTGACTAGTCTTTAGATGCTGGAGTGTGAAGTTGTTGTATATTGCAAACTTGGCTATAGTCCTCCTGAAATTTTTGCGATCCAAAAATTCGGGCCCTAACCACATCTCCCGAGAAGTATTATGGTACGAGTATGTAGGAAACTCCCCTTGAACCATATTATCTTCAAAAATAACTTCATGCCTGTGGCTTGATAGCTCCCCAATATTTGATTTCGCATCCACGGTCACTCTATTGACTACACGGCCATTGGTCCTACTTCCACGGTCAGACTCCTCTGGAACCACGGTATCTTCAAAAAATAACTTCACGTCTGTGGGATGGTGGCTCCGTAACAGTTGATTTCGCACCCACGGTCGCTCTATTGAGTGCACCGCCATGAGTTCGCCTTGTGGGGTGATCGTCTTCTATGTTGATGGCTTGTACCTCATCATCACTCTCTACTGCATCTAGGTACTTGCGGAAGACGATGTCACTTTCTTGGGCCAATTCATCGGTCGCAATGTTCGGGTTGGAGGAGAAGTGCATATCGTCGTCTTCACTGAGGTTTACAGTAAAACATCTTGTATCTTTTTCTGATGGATCCTTTCGGTTTGCATCATGACTGCCAGCTGTACCATCAGATTTCACATCTCTCACCATACGCATATTCAACCCATGCGACCTGAAGAAAGTACATTATAAATATCAACATTAATATTGAATTAATAATGTATTACACTGCCGTGAACGTGTTGCTTAGGAAAATAATGTCAACTGGCGTACCTTGGTTGTTCTCCAATACCAAGACCAAAACCAACTGGTGTTCTGTTGATATATAAACAAATCCCATTTGTTTCAACTCTTGAGAGTGTCAGCATGCACTTTATTTTGTTATCATCTTCAATGCCAACCAATGAAAACACTTTACCATTGTGATGTATATAGTGTATGCTTATGTCTTCGCAGTTAACCTCCCAATGTGATGCTTCAATAGCAACTTTAACTAACGATTCAAATGTTATATCACTTGGAATAGACATCATCTTTTGCTTTCCACCTGTATATAACGGATGAATCATGTTAAACTGAAGATCCCCTTCATAGTGGAATATCACTATTAATTCATCAACCGACATCCTAATCATTGAAAGAACATATATATCCATTAGAGAGAATTGCAGCAGCAAACTATACACAACATTTCATTAATGTGGAGGAAAATTACACATGTATGTTACATGTGTAATTCCCACATACATAAACATCTTGGAGGAAAGATATGGGTTGACGGATTGTTATCTTTGATTCAAAGGTCATTTACTCCAAGGCATGAAAAAAAGTGTAAAAAATATACAAAAATATGCAGTGACCTCTAAAATGTTAGCCCACAGCCACTAAGATGAGCAATAAAAAGAATATTTGCAGGATTATGTGTATGAAAGGTCTGTTGTACGAAAACGTACAGGTATAAAGAAGATGGGGACAATTATAGATGAGAAAACAGGGGGTTTCGATAGTGGGGAAATAGAAAATGGATGACAAACAACACCAACCTATTTTTAATACTCTGAAAAGCATAAAAAAAATGTACACAAATGTGCACCGACCTCTTAAATGGAAACCAACAACCGCTGGGATGAACAATAGAAACAAGATTTTCAGAATTTTGTATATGGAAGGTCTGTTTGACGATCACGTGCAAGTATAAAGAAGAGGCGGACACTTATTGATGAGAAAAAGAGGGTTTCGACATGGAGCATATAGGAGATGCACGACAAACAGCACCAAGCTTTTGGGTACTCTGAAAAGCATAAAAAATTTGTACAAAAATGTGCACCAACCGCTTAAAGGGAAGCCAACAACCACTTAGATGAGCAATGAAAAGGAGATTTTCAGCATCATGTGAATGGAAGGTCTGTCGGGCGAAAAAGTACAGGCATAAAGAAGATGGGGACACTTATACATGAGAAAAATGGGTTTCAAGAGAGGAAAAATAGAACGAAAAGCGACGATAGCGTCACTTAATTTTTAAATTAAGTGACACTATCGTTGCTTTGGAAAAATATTAAAAAAAAATAAAAAAGTGGCATGAGGAATATTTCCGTAGTGAAAGTGTTCCGAGGAACTCATGGGATTCACCGCAATTTACTGGGTATTTTCCAGTAAAATCCTCTTTTTAATAAGACTTTATCCAATGACAAGTATAATTTAGATTATTATTCTAACTAGTGAGTATGAACTGGTTGTATTGATCACAGTGTTAAAATTGTTTACTTTTATGACTTGCATAAGATATGAAATTCTTAGCCCATATAGGACCCACTTGGATGCATGCTCTTCATGTTGGGATGGTGTGGTGGAAAAATGCAAACGAGCAGAACAGGAGCCGATTTAAGACCTTAGACATTTGTTCGGCAATTAAGGGCTTTAAGTTTAGCATTTCAAAATCTAGAACATTATTCAAGTCCAACCCAGACCTGTCAGTGCCTATCGAAAATCTCTTGGAGGAAGCTCTCACTTGAGATTAGTGGGGGGCTGAGACAAGTGAAATTCTATAGTAAGGGCCCTCCCTTAAAAATCTAAATCCTTTAAAATGAATACACTTCTTCTGGTGGAACTAACAATATTTTACTTTCAAAAGAATTGGCCCCATCAAGAATTTGAGCATATGACTAATAATATATAAAACCCATAAATTTAACTATTTCAAGGGATTATTAGGTATGCTAGGTGTGCAAGGAGCTTCCATGCACACCTCACTGTCGGGTCCACCCCAGGTGGGGCTGAGGGTGACTGAAAGATCTAGTTAGTGCCTACTCATGTCCACCCAATCATCCTAACCCTTTAATCAGTAACCCATAAATCAATGTTCCATTCAGATGGGTGCAAACCCGGGAGTCCAATGACTACTGGGAGAGGGAATATATGTGTGTGGTCCATTTAGATAACCAAAAGACAAGCTCCACTATAAAATGTGCATGGTTTTGGGGAAAAAAGGCATGAGGTGGTATTTACCAACTGCTTCATATTAAAAAAAAATGCCCATCAAAAGACCTGGACACTAACACAGGATGTAGGTTTGAATGCAAAACATGCGGTACTTATCTCACAACTTAGGTTACTTTGGGCATCCAGATCTTTGGTCTTTTAATCTTTAATAAAAAAAAATTCTTAAGTGAGAGTATTCAAACTGTTTTTAATTGTTGGATTTATGTCTTGTATTCTGAATTTACCAAAGTGGTATATTGGGTTAGCTAACGAACAGATAAGGTCACAATGTCCCCTTTAATCCTCTACGACAATGCTGTTCAAAAGTAAACAAAAATAAGGAAAACAAGACATTTGTTTTGCAGATATTGAAATACACATGAGAAGAGAAAGGCCGGCCTCTAATGGGTTCCCTTCGAGGAGACGAGTGGGTGAGGAGAGGGTCTTTTGTTGGAGGAGACGAACGCACGAACAGAGGGTGTTTTTGCTAATGAGATGAGAGTGTGTTTTTTTTTATTATTATTATTAAGTAGGGTTTATGGTTTGAAACAAATTTTTTTTTTCGGTGGAAGAGATGAACGATCAGATGAGAGGTTCTTTTTACAATAGGGTTTATGGCTTGCAACAAAAAAAAATTTCGATGAAAGAGATGAACAATCAAATGAGAGGTTCTTTTTAGTAGGGTTTATGGTTTGAAATAAATTTTTTTATCTGCAAGAATCTTTCTATAATTTTATTTTATTCATTCCATAAGAAAGAAAACATGCTGAAATGAAAAGTTTGCTAAGTGGCGAGTTGAGATTGGCCTCACGAGGGTCTCCAGTTTCGTGGAAACGGGATCCAAATTTCATTATAAAATGTGCATTGACTTAACTGCTTTATATTTAACAGGGGATCCAAAAAGGGCATGCGGTGTCGTTTACCCAACTACTTTATATTTATTTAAAAAATGCCCGACCGACCAAGACACTAAAAGGCAATGACCATGACAGCTTAAGGGAAAACATGCGAGACCATCTCAACTTAGTAGAATCTCTACTTTGGGAATCCGATCTTCTGGTCTTTTAACCTTATAAAAAAAAATAAATTAAGTTTAAGTGTTCTGAACTCTTAAGTGGGGCTTATCTTTTGAAATCCAAACCATTCAATAAAAATGACCTCTATTTATCTGGAGTATCATAAAATTACACAAATATTAAAGTTTTCTTCGTCATTAAATCCACAGTTTGCTATAAAAAATATACTTAATACAATATTTTATATATATATATATATGGAAGTGAGGGCCCCAAGCACCTTCCATATATATATATATATATATATGGCAAAACTACTATGCATGGTAGTATGCTACAATGCCTATGTTAAGAATATGAGTGGGGTCCACCTTTGAAAAATCATAACCTCTTGTTTGCCCTAACACCATTGTAGTGATCAAATATTAGATTATTATTCAAATGAGTGAAATGGCCACCGTTGGATCAACTAAATCTGAAATATGTGATTAATCTTTTCTTACTTTCCTCTTTTTAATTGGCAGAATTGGAAGGAACCTCTTATGTGTGAAATTTAGAGATAAATTCATTAGTTGACCCACAAAAATAGATTTTGAATATTCAAATATTGCATACGCAATTGGTCTTCGGACGGCGGAGCAATTTGGATTTTTCAAAAGTGGGCCCACTCATATTTTTAACATGGGCGCTGTAGCATACCATGCGGCCATATTCTTTAGCACATTTGCCGGTGCCTACCCTGAGTTGTTTAGGTTACAGCATCGACTTTGATTTCCATTTCGGTGACCAATCGCTTACTTTAAGACATACAGCACACCACACTGCATCACAATGAAGGGGATGGTGTTTTTAAACGGGAGAACTCGAAATAATTATCCCCGCATGCATGGAGCCGCTTGGAGCATGGTGTTTTTAAAACTTGATGAGAGGGGATGTCTTTTTTCAATAAAAATTATTCTTAAGATGGTCTCTATTATATTCTTTTTTTAAAGATAAATGGTCTCCATTATTCAAAATTACTTATAAATAAGTCAATCAGCCAACAACATCCATCAAATAAAATCATTATTCCTGTAGAAAATGTCCATCAACACCTCAGCAGTGTGACCTTAATATATTTCTGGCAGAGATGTGTATTAGTAAGCTTTCTAATAGCATTGACTTGGCATGGACTCACCCTTGTCTAGGCCCAAGTACGTTAGAATTGAGAAATTAAAATGAGTGAAAATCAAAATGTACTTGAAGGGCCTTTTTTTTTTTTTTTTTTTTTCTTAAGAATTTTGAAAACTCTTGTATGGGAGAATTTGGAATTCTCCAAATGCTCTCCCCTAAAAGGGGCACCACGCCTATGTAAACAATCATTTTATGGGGAAGTAAAAAAACAAATTCATGCTATAGCAAATTTTATATTTAGTGCGGGCGCTCTTCTAGAGGAAAGCGAAAGAATAAATTAATTTTTTGTAAATTCTGAAAAAAAAAGCCTTTATTGTTGGGAGTGGGAGTTGGAAAAAAGATTTTTCTCATTTAAAAGGAGAAATCAAGCAGGACCCACTTTTCACAGTACACAAACTTGCAATAGTGAAGTTCTAAGATGCTCATACCCAATTCAACATTCATAAACCTAAAAGTAGGTTTTTTTAGGTGAGTTGGTATTCAAAGTCATAGCAATGGAACACACATTTGAAATATATAAGGACATAATTTGACTCAATGATAGAAATCCCTACTCTTCCAATTCTCATAATAAATACGTTCAGATAAATAGGCCATGAAACCTTTTTTATGCTTAGTGTAATAAATCTCTACCTAGGAGAATAAAAAAGGTCCCAAGAGTAGATTCATTATAAAATGCTAGAAAGTCATAAAGTCTACTTTTAATGACATATATCTCTAGACTAATATTATTTTACTAGGCACATATGATACAAACAAACACAGACGCCATTAACAGGCCTAGGAGAATCTAATAGGCTAGTGGGCCTAACCCCAAGCCTAGCTCCTGGGCTTCATCTATCATGTGCAAATACATGTCCCGCAAATACGTGTTTGGCAGATCTTATTTGTATGAAACAGATTTGTTTTAAAAAGAGTAGTTTAAAATAGATGATTTAAAAATAGACTATTTGGTTAGACCAAAAAACTAGGTTCAGTTTGGCATCTCTTATTCTTGCCTCTTATTGGCTCAAAACTGCTTAAAACTGCTTTTAGAGTGTTTGGTTCTATTTTTCGCATGTCTTTCTCAATTGGAGAATAGACATAAAGTGTTTTTTCCAAAAATCAACAAAAATGGCAAGATTTGAAGTAGATATCCGAAGCTGAAGCGAAAAGACATATTGGCTACAGTGCATTTCACGTTGTCACAAGATAGTCCGATTTTTCCTTTTTTTATTTTATTTTTGGGCCCCTCAAGCTCCATCCAAACTGTTGGATAGATTTATAAGATCAAACACGACTATGGATCAAATTTTCAACCATCGCATGTTCATATATTCTGAGACATTTGTAATAAACCCTAGCAGATTAGATCATCATTTCTAACTTTTGTGGGCCCCATACTCAAGATTTGAACTGTTCATCCTATTTGGAAGGATAAACATGGCTACTACCCCAAATTTTGTTGACTAATTCGTTTTAAATCACAATAAATTAGCAAAAAACTATAAATCGTTGATTATTATATACTTACCTGACAAAGTTTTGGACACTGTTCACACAGTTCGATTTTTTTTTGTTTTCTTCAATTGTGGGACCCTAGTCTACAATTTGAACAGTAAAAACTCTTAAGAAGACTAAAAACAGTTATCACACAAATTTTCAATCGTTGATCCTTCACCAATCACTAGATATTTGCAGACAAACGTGAACTACTTGATGTTAGTTTCTAAATATTTTGGGCCCCTATATTAAGATCCACACCGTTGATCCTCTTTGAAAGGCTAAACACGGCCACGAGGTTGAATCTCAGCCTCTGATTCTTTGTAGATCTTGATATATGTGTAAAAAACCTATCAACCATTGATTTTAAAGAGTCTATTTTAAAAAGATTTTGTCTTACCAAACAGACTTTTTATATAGCATCTATTTCAATTTGGGCCAATTGAAATAAATCTATTTCATGCAAATCAGTTTCATATAGATAAGATTTGCCAAACAAGGCCTTGAAACAAATGTTTCAAGAATCCAACCGTATTTTAATATTTACTATTTTTTCTATCTCATGCAACACAGAATCTGGAGTTGAGTCTTGACCATATAGCCATTTTCAGTATTTCAAAGAAGATCAATCCAATCATGATGTGGGGGCCCACAGATGTCCAGAAAATGCACATCTATCATTTTTCTAGTTTTTTAGAAAATGTCTCGAGATTGGAGACAGATCAACGGTTCGGATTTGGGCCCATATTAGTTATTAGGCTTTGAAATCTTTCCAATGGTTTGGATAATAATTTAGTGTCCAATGGATTGGGAAAGGAAGGAAAAAAAAAACCGGATAGATTAATATGCACCTGAAAGTTGCTGGTTTGAACATGAGCAATTTCCAACTGTTCTTGTTTTTCATCATTTTCTCGGTTTCTGCATTGAATCAGTAATTGGGATATGGACCCATTGTGTCTTTCAATATTCTAAAGAGGTTCAACGGTTCCAATCATAATTTGGAGCCCACAAATGTTAAAAAAATATACATTTATGGCTTTGTGGTTTTTGCTGGTATCTCTGGATGGGAGAATGGTTGACGGTTTGAATTTGGGACAAATTCCCCTTTTTGGGATTAGAAGTATTTAAAATGGTTTGATGGGCCAAAGTTTGAGAAAAACGGACAGTTTAATATGCAAAAGTAAGTTGATGTTTAGGACCTCAGCCACATCCAACTGTTCTCCTTTTCCTTTTCTTTTCTATCATTTTTTTTTAGATCTACAGCGAATCAGTGGACGGTTTTGATAATGTTCTGGGGTCCCACAGCTATCCAAAAATGCACATCTACATTTTTTTTTAAAATTTTTCTTTCAAATATCTCTAGATAAGAGACTGATCAACGGTTCAATTTTTAACACATAGCTGTCCTTGTTATTATAAAGTAATTTGGATTCTATTTTTTTCAAAAAAGCACAAAAACCCAATCAACACATGAAGAACGTCTTTTCTTCTGTAGCAGTTCACGTCGAGTGCTTCAGATACTCACGTCTATTTCAAGAGGGAGGATTCCCTGTTTGGCCAAACAGGGAAACTTGTTTGGACCAACTAGGGGGTGACACATGGGGGGGGGGGGGGTCGGTCCAATCAGCCCATTCCATCTCCCATTCCATCTCCCCCTAAAAAAAAAAAATTGCCCCCCACCCCCCACCCTACCCATGTGTCACAAGGGGGTGGGGGGGAGTCCAATCAGCCCATCCCATCTCCCCCTAAAAAAAAAAAAATTTGACGCCCCCACCCCCACCCCCACCCATGTGTCACCCCCGAATTGGTCCAAACAAGGTTTTCTGTTTGGACCAAACGGGATCCTCACTCCTATTTCAAATCTACCAAAAGGTACGTGTTGTCCCCAAAAAAAAGTCATTACCGCTGTATGAGATTTGAAATAGAGTTGAAAAAAAACAGAAGTTGGATAACACCTGTTATAGTCAGTTTTAAGAGAAAAGGTAAGAAACGCGAATTTCAAAATCTCACACAGCTGGAACCTACACGAGAATTGGTTCAATTTGAGATTCTATTAAAAGGAATCCTCTTTCTCCTTCATCAGTAGCTTATTTTGAAAATACGAAAAAGGACAGGGTCATTTTAAAAACAGGAAGCATCCACGAAACTTCCCCTGCGAAAATGGCGTCCATACACTGGTTTGTTGCACTCGTGTCGATTACAAAATCCTGAATCCGCTTCGTCGTTGAAACCGAAGGTTTCCTCGACGCTACCGAAACGTGAATCTGCAAAGCTAATCTCTTCAAGATCCGATTTCATCCAACTCCGATCTGTTACGATACAATCTCAGATCTCCTTTCAAACCCCCTACATTGCTTCGGCGTATCGGTTTTTCTTGTTTGCCAGATCCGATATATCGGCTGGTGTCATCTCTCCTGCCGATTGAGAGCAAGCAAGCGAGCGAGCAAGCAGCCATGAGCCCGTCGTCGAAGCACCGGCACGGCGCCTCGCCGTCGTCGTCGCCTTACCGTCGCCGGCGAGATGAGGAGCAGGACAGCTTTGGAGAAATATCGGAGGAAGAGAACGACACCTTCACGATCCCGCCGAAGAAGGTGACGATCGAGCAGCACAAGAAATGGAGGGTAGGTGTCGGATTCTGAACGAGTCTTCCACATATTTTTTTAAAGTATTTTCAGAGCATACAGATTTATTTCTATTGTGATTCGGGGGGTACCCAGAATCTTCCAGGGGGCCCACTTTCGATAAGACAGCTCTTTTCTCACTCTTATCACCACTTGATGTGGCACCACCCGCAATTTTGCTTTCATCACGCCTTTGCACACTACTGTTGGATTGAATTTCTCGAAAAATGCCCCTTTTGATTGCTAAAAAATATAACAAGCCAATACTACTTCATTGACATTGTAAACCACCATAATCTTTTATTAAGAGAATCTTCTCAATTTATACAAGAGAAGAGGAACCTCAATTGAATAATTTAAAATTCACTACTTGAGTTCTATCTCTAATATATCTCTATCAAGAGGGCTGAAGGTGAAGGATTAAAAATGAAGAAGATGCATAATTGGGCATCAATTGATATCCACATTGTTTAAAAAAAAAAAATGATTTCACACTCATTGTACCACTAAAATTAAATCCTAGAAAAATGGATAGTAAACCAAACGGTCCGGCATGGCAACACCCCACAGCTGGAGTCTTAGTCCTCCAAATTGATAAGAGTAAAAGGAGAACTCTGTTTGATGATGAATAGCGTCTCAATTCTGTTCCTGGATTTCTTTTTGCCATTTAAAAGAAAATGGTGTTCCCTCTCTTGCTAAGATTCCTTTTTTCTTTTTGCCAAGGAGGAAGATTTTGATTAGATAGTAAATAAAATATTAGTACATGCCGGAGCCAAAATCCAGATCGTCCTTTGAATGTTGCTGACAAACCTTCGAGGTGATCTATTTGCGGCCATTCGCATATGTAAATGATTCGCATGCATAATGATTACACATTATCACCTTTTTTTCTTTTCTTTTTTTCTTCTCTTTTTTTGCTCGCGAGGAGTGAGGAGTGAAATGCTGTGTAAATAAGGCCATTCACACCAAATCACTTTCACAGCTCTCTTGCAAAAGAGGCTAGTTCAGTGGCCTTATGAACCCCCTTATTTTTTTTTAAAATTCTTGTGGGCCCCATAGTGAGGCCCACCTAAAGAAAATCAAAGATGTTCAAAATAACTATCCTTCTTTTATGGGCTTTGGAAAAGTCTCACTCTAATAAGAGATCGGTCCACCATCAAATTGATTAGTTGATCAATTTTTAAAGACAAAATCAATTTAAGAATGCTGGATCTCCAATTAAAATGAGGTTTGGGCAAAAGCCATATAAGAGAAGGGTAGTTATTTTGGACAGTTTGTGTAGGTGCACCCACTATGAAGTATGCGGCTCACAAAATTTTCAGGACAACCTTACTCCTTTTTAAAATTGTACCTCATTGATAAGGCCCACTTAATAAAAATCTAAATTACTTTAAAACAAATGCCCCCTTTGAAATCTAAGTTTTTTGCGACTTTTTTTGATGACTATATCATGCAGTTATATATATGAATACGATAATGATTGATGATTCTAATAATGTAACATGTCCAATTCAATTGTGGGAGTAATATATTTTACAAAGCTAATATAAGAGGTGATATTTATTTTGAATGATTTGGATTTTAAATTTGAGCTATAATGGATTTATAAATTATGAGGATAAACTCAAAGATTAAACTTGACATATTTAATAGTAGGAAATCGTGTGGCCCGTATGCCACGGGGCTCACGTCAGATCAAGCAGGGCTTATGCCAATAGAGAATACAATCCCACTTATTGTAAGACTTAATCTGGTCCCACCAATAAGACTCCCAATAGGATTAGTGGATGTGGGTTTCTTGGCAAAGAAGTCTCTAGTAAGTGTGACTCATTTGGGACTTGTGATGCGGAACGGGACACAAGTGGTCACGCCCCGTTATTGATTTTTTATTTTGTTTCCTTTTTTATTTTTCCTAATTTTAGTTAGCACGTTTCTAATTGTAATTAGGGTAGTTTCTATTATTAGTTTAGGATTGCTTAGGCCCTAAGTTTGCTTATCTATTTATATTGCATTGTAGAGATGGAAATCTCAAATTTTGGAATGAATAGAATTGTGGGTTTTTCCCTCGGAGAGAGAGGTGCATCCTCGAGTGTTGAAGTCTCTGTGGAGACAATTTGAAGTGTCTTTGACATGTGCTTCGGCATCTACAGAAGCCCTAACCCTAGGACCCGCATTAGTTGGTATCAGAGCGAAGATACACATCGCTCCGATCCATCTCTGGTCACCGATCGGAGCCTACCCATCGTCCATCACCATCCATCCATCCCGGCCACGCCCTACCGTCATCATCCCTTCCCAATCCCACCACCATCCCACTGTCGCCAACCCTCTAAACCCTATCCATCACTACCATGCTTCATTCAAACCCAAAAATCCCACTCCAGATCTGCTACCCTATTCCATCCTTCTCGTCAGCGCTTTATTGACACCAAACAGCCCAGTGCACAATCGGGCCCTAATCGAACTCCATAGAAACCCATCTTTCCGATATTCCCGAACCCCAAACCCACTTACATCTAGTGACCCAGCAACCCCAACCGAACATTGAAACCTCTTCCTGCCTTCACTGGAACTCCTTCCGCAACACAACCCCATCTCCGCCCTCCCTAGCCCCTTCTTCTCCCAGTCCAGCCCATCAATGCCCTCTTCCAGTACATAACCCCAACCCATAAGAGAAGAAGAAGAAGAAGAAAAAAAGAGAGGAGAGAGAAGAAGGAAATAGAAGCGTACTTTGCACCGCGGAGCCGCTGCCTGTCGCCGCCGTTCGCCACGCGCCAAGGCCTCGCTAGTTGCACGCCATTGCCCTCACTGCACATCACCTAGGGCTCATTGCTCCACTTCGTTGAAGTAGAACCAGCTAAAGGGGAACTTTTGGCTTTTATTTTTTTGCCTGAAAAAAATTCCATGTGATACACTTAACACGTGACTCTATTAGTCAGATTGAGTTAGGTCATTCTTGGGTTAGGTGGACCCGTCTGTAGAGAGGCCCAAAGTTCTGCTAACATCGTCACAACAGCTGGTTCTGGTCAACAGTGTATTTAACTAGATCAATGGCCACAATTTGTTTCTGTGCTTTTGAAGTCATCTGGCATCTGATTTTAGGTCCGTTTTTTTCATCAGACTTGTAGAAGGTAGATCTACCCATCAGGCCAGTCATTATTTTTTTATTGCATTAAAAAAATGGTGGTTCATAAGAAGGTGGAAGTGGAGCCCTCTGTAAGAAACCATGTACTAACCCAAAAGCTTAAGCTCATAAGTAGAAGGCCCAAACAGGTATATATGAAGCCTTGCCAAGGGCATTACTTAGGTGATGTGGGATGTGAGACTTTACTCTACCAACACTCCCCATCACGTGCAAGCCCAGCAGATTTCATGGACGGACTTGTCACGTGGGCTACACGAGAACGGCAGGATCAGAACCCGCTTTGATACCATGTAAAGGATCAATAGATCCTTGTATTGAAGAATAAGAAGAAAAAGAGATAGAGAGGAGGGATTATGGAATCTGTTGTATCCTAATGTTTGATCCTAATTACATGTGTATATAAGTAAGAAAGGAAAGAATATAAAAGTGATTGATATCATACAACTATACAATGTTTGACCAAATCTAAGAGATCCCACACGTGGGTTTTAAGCTTTGGGCCTCTTGGTCATGGGCCTACTTCTTTGTTTGTGTTTCTACACTCCCCCTCAAATTGATGCGGTGGTTTGCCAAGAAGCATCAATTTGGAAAAAGTGGAATCATGACGATCGCGGGGGAAGCCCTTGGTGAACACATTTGCCAGTTGTTTAGATGAAGAGATATAGGGTAGACTAATATCTTCACAGACAAAGTGCTGACGAATAAAGTGATAGTTAATTTCAATGTTCTTAGTGCGCTCATGGAAAACAATATTTTTTGCAATTCGAATAGCACTTGTGTTATCTGCATACAGCGGAGTAAGGTCTTTGGTGAAGATGCTGAATTCTCGAAGAAGACGACGCAACCGTATGATTTTGCCGCAGGCAGAAGACATGGAACGATATTCGGCCTCAGCTATCGATTTGGAAATTGTGACTTGTTTCTTGCTTTTCCATGAGATGAGAGAAGGGCCCAAGAACATGCACCATCCAGTCGTCGAGCAACGGGTATCGGTACATCTAGCCCAATCGGCATCAGCATATGCTGTCAATTGTAATGAAGAGGTGGAATGGTAAAATAAACCACGATCTCAAGTACCCTTTACATATCGGAGAATTCGATAAACAGCTTGAAGATGTGGTTCATGAGGATGGCCTATAAATTGGCTAACAGACTGCACAACATGTGATAAATCGGGCCGCGTCATGGGTAAGTAGAGCAAGCTACCAACCAAACAACGAAATATGGTAGGATCTGGAAGAGGATGCCCATCTTATTTGCTGAGCTTGACATTAAGCTCTATGGGAGTGGCAAATGTTTTAGCATCGTCAAGTCACGCAGAATGAATCAAGTCATCAACATATTTTGATTAAGTGATTTGAATGCCATCTTTGTTCCGTTGAACCTCCAGACCAAAAAGTAGGTTAAGGAACCAAGGTCCTTCATTTTAAAAGTACTCATGAGGTGAGTTTTAAGTTCAGTGATCCCATCATGATCATTCCCACTAATTATCATATCATCAACATAGATCAATAGAATTGTATAGCCACAAGAGGATCTTTGAATGAAGAGAGAGCTGTCGTTGGAGCTTTGATAGAAGCGGGCCTGAAGGATGGTAGATCGAAACTTTTCAAACCAGGCCCGAGGGGCTTGTTTGAGCCCATATAAGGACTTTGTCAATTTGCAGACATGATGTGGAGGACAAGAATACCCTGGTGGCGGATGCATGTACATAACTTCCTTGAGATCCCCATGTAAAAAAGCGTTCTTGACATCCATTTACTAGAGGGGCCAGTTGCGAGACGCGGCAACTGCGAGTAAACACCGATCTGTAGTCATTTTGGCAACCGGGGCAAAGGTTTCCTCATAGTCAATGCCGTACTCTTGCTTATAACCTTGGGCAACTAGGTGGGCCTTGTATCTATCAATGCTGCCATCAGAGCTATGTTTAATGGAATAGACCCATTTGCTTCTGATGATGGTTGTTTTTGCTGGAAGAGGCACTAAGTCCCAAGTTTTGTTGACTTTGAGGGTTAGTAATTCATCTGTCATTGGATCTTGCCAACATGGTATATTAGCAGCCTATTTATAAGAGGTAGGGATAGAAATGGGATCCAAAGAGGTAAGAAGTGTTGAAAATCCATATCTATCAGGTGGAACCGAAGTACGACTAGAGCGCCGTAGATAAGGTCCAAAAGTGTTACCTTTAGTAGTATCATTGCTTGGAGGAACCAGCAGGATAGGTGGATCTGTAGGAGGAGCAGTAGGAGGTAGTTGCCTTGGACGACGAGTATGGACCTGTGTAACTGTACGAGGGGAAGTAGGAGCTAAAAAATGAGGAAGGTAAGATACTTGGATATTAGAAGAACTTGGTGACCGTGAATAAAATGGAACGTGCTCTAAGAAAACAACATTTCAAGAAATCCTTATTTAGCGTTCTTTGGAATCATAGTACTGAAAACCTTTGTTCATCACTGTAGCCAAGAAACATGCATCGAGCTGCTTGCGGTGAAAGTTTTGTACGCTCTAGAGATGGGAGATGAGCAAAACAAAGACATCCAAAAATCCACGAGTGTGAGTAGGAAGGTGGATGACCAAATTAGAACTCAAAAGGGGAAACTGTACCTAGGACAGAGCTAGGTAATCTGTTGATAATGTGAACAGCTGTATGGGCTGCTTCACACCAAAATCGAGGAGGAACAATGGATTCCACAAGGAGAGTTCGGATAGTTTCTAGGAGATGACGATTCTTTCGTTCTGCCACTCCATTTTGTTGTGGTGTGGAGGGTAAGATTTTTGATGAATAATTCCTTTTTCTGCGAGAAAGTTATTGAACTCAGTGGATGTATTCTCTCCCCCTGAATCTGAACGTAGAATCTTGATGGATTTTTGAAATTGAGTATTGACCATTTTATAGAAAATTTGGAACATGGAAAAAACTACAGATTTAGATTTCAAAAAATAGATCCATTTATAACGGCAATGGTCATCTATAAAGGTAACATAATATTTATATCCAAGTCTGCTCAAGTTAGGGGCAATCCCCCAAACATCCGTGTGAACTACATCAAATGTGTCAGCAGTACGTGAATAATGAATAGGGAATGGTAACACATGACTTTTGCTTGAACAATAGGATTCACATTTTGATTTTGAAAAATGAGAAACCATGGAACTAGACATAGATTTATTAAAATATCCAAGTTTAAACAAAGACAACAAATTTGCATTATTCAAATGACCAAGACGTTTATGCCAAGTGGTCCACATATTATTTAAAAGACTACTAGATGAGCTAAGAAATGATTGTTGTCCCATGTCCAAGAGAAACAGCTTGCCATGCTTACTCCCCATCCCGATCACCTTCCTAGTTTGCCGGTCCTGTATGACACAACCAGAAGGAGAAGAATTAATTAGATAACCAGATTCAACAAGTTGGCCAATGGAAATAAGATTTGCAGCTAAATTGGGGACAAAATAAACATTAGGCAAGGTAAAAGTACCAATGGTTATGCTGCCCATGCCAGAAATTGGTAATTGATCACCATTTGCCGGAGTGATAGAGTCATGTCCATGGTAAGGTTTATGGTTGTGCAAATTTTGGGCCACAGATGTCATGTGGCTTGATGCTCCTGAGTCTAAGAACCATGAGGTGGGTGTGACAACAATAAGTGGGGAGGTAGATGAGTGAAATGCAGGCAAAGCAAGAGGATAAGAGGACAGACCATTAATACCCATAGAGGTAAATGCAGAAGCTATAGATGAATTAATCAAGTCTCGAATTTGAGCTGTTGTCAATGTCATGGAACCAATGTCAGAAGTGTTAAAAGATGCTGAGGCAAGTGAAGTTGTATTCTTAGCATGAAGTGCAGTAAAGCTGCGCATTTGAGTCTGATCAGGTTTCTTGTTAGGCCTTCTTGTGCAGTTGGAGATAACATGTCCATTACGTTTGCAATAATTACAAAATAATTTCTGCCGGCAATCTCGTGCAACATGCATGTCCATACCTTTTACATTCAAAACACTGAGGTTTCTGACCACGAGCAGTTAGAAAGGCTGCCTCATCAATCTGAGATGGTTCTGATTGTGCAAGAAAGATCTTTGTTTCCTCTGGAAGGGAACAATGTGAAGAAAGGCGAGTTTCTTCGCGAAGGACCTCATGGAACACATGTATCCAGATCAGGACAGTTCTCTCGATTCATGAGGCCTACTCGTACTGGTTCAAATTCTGCAGGGAGATTCATCTGAAATTGACTGACATGAAGTTCTTCCTGAAGTTTGAGAGCCTGAGGATGAAATGCCACGGAGACGGACTGCAGGAGCATCTGGTCCCTTTCAGTCCATAAGGTTAGAAACCATTGTAGTAGTCATTTTGGCAGTATTTTGCCACTTCTGTGTCAAGATGGAATCTTCGGACGTTATTTTGCTGATGATATATTTTCTTCATGTGAGTCCACATTTCAGAAGCTTTCGTAAAAGCTTGTAGTGCCATTGTAAAGGAGGGATCAACGGAGTTGAGAATCCATGTCACAACCTTAGCATTCTGTTGATTCCAAGAGGCAATTGTTTTGTCTTCTGTGCCATTAGGATCAACAACTGCTTTGATAGTTGTCCCATCTAAATACCCCAACATCCCTTGTCCTTCAATGAAGTTCTTAAGGTGAAATGCCCACGACATATAATTGGTACCATTAAATTTAACAGAAATAACATCAACCTTGTCCATTTGATTTAAGAAGATGATTTCTAAAGAGGGAGTTGGGCAACAACACTTTTTTTAGAAAAAAAAAAAAAGGAAAATGGACCTCTGGTCGTCCAAGAAATTTGAAGTAGGAAAGATGTCTTCTTTTTGTAACAATATCTTTCTTCGATCAGCCTTCCAGGTTATACTGGTAGCCCATTTTTGTAACTTTTGATAAAAAAATGATTGGATTCCAATTGTTGGATCTGAATATCAAGCCTTAAAACAGAAACAGTTTCCATAAACCGGCAAACCAAGGAAGCATGTAAGACTGACCTTTTTAAGATGATAAAAATCTCAGAAAAATGCTTAATATTCCTAGGAATAATGGTCGACCAGTTTGGTGGTGATTTCTGTAGATACCGTAATCTAGAGGTGGGGCCCACTTTGAGATCTGATGGATGGATGATTGTTGACATTAGATAGAGTTGCAGAAAATCTGATTTGCTGCTTTGTTTGATGCTGCTGAGAGCAGAAAATCTGATCTGCTGCTTTGTTTGATGTTGCTGAGAGATCCTTCTTTGTTATGTTGCAAGGATTGAAGAAACAGAGAGATGATTTGTCTATCCTTCTCTGTTGATTGCAAGACGACAGACAGATAGCTCTGATACCATGTAAGAAACTATGTACCAACCCAAAAGCTTAAGTTCATTGGTAGAAGGCCCAAATAAGTATATATGAAGCCTTGCCAAGGGCATTACTTAGGCGAAGTGGGCTATGGGGGCTTTACCAACATCCTCCACAAACGATGAGGATCTGAGGGGCACCATTGCGGAATTGTCGGAGAATGTTAATCAACTATCCGCAACGATGGTTCAAATCCAAGACACTGTTGCAAGGATTGAAACTGGATTAACCAATTTGGAAACTAATTGGCATGAGGATATTCACCGAGATGATGGAGGGCATAATTGGAATCAAAGAGATCCACAAGCAGTTAATGTTGATCGAGACTTAGAAATTAAACTCGTGATTCCTGAATATGTGATGGGAAATTGAAGCCCGATGAATTTATGAACTGGTTAGTGTGTGTTGAAAATATTTTTGTATACAAGCCAATGATGGATGGTCATAAAGTTATATTAGTGGCAACTCAATTTCGCAATTATGCTGCAATTTGGTGGGCCGTGTTGCAAAAGAAGAGAAGAAATCAAAACATTGACCCCGTTGACCAATGGATCGAGATGAGAAATTTGTTAAAGCAAAAATTTCTTCCTATCAATTACTCAAGAGAAGGAGACCAGTCATGTGGGCCCTAAGCGTGAGGTGCACTGATAAGGTCTATTTGCTCCTGTGCACGTCTTGCATGGCCTTTCTATGGAGATAGCACGTGGGGCCCCCACCTTATGATCAATCTGAATGGACTATCGAACGGCCCCCAACTAAAAGAAATCACGGATCCCATGGGGTCTACACCGAGTCAAATGGATTGGATTGTGGGATTGAGTAAGAGTCTTTTCTTTTTTTTTTTTTTTTCTTAAATTGTCAAACTTGTGCCCATAGATCAAGGGGTTAGGGTCATTGGATTGATAGACTATTATCTTTTTTAAGCTTTCCAAAATCAATATTTTTTTAACAGTATCATCCTCATACATGTGTATAAATCAAAACATAGGTCTCAAAATAATTTTATAGCATCATTAATGAGTGATACTGAAAGAAAGCCAATCGGTATCGTCATGAGCGGAGTCTTAAAGTGACAATTTTAGGGGAAGGAATAGGTTGTGCCCACATTCCTTGAAGATTTTGTATGATCTGGACTATGAAGGACAACATTCATATAAAGTTGACGTGGATCTTCAGAACTTGTGTCACAAATCACAATTTGAACCTCATGACTCATGAGTTGGGTTGTTTGTTATAGAAGACTAGGTACAGCAGTTTGCTAGTGTTAGATGGTATAGGGTGATGCGGAGCGGTACACGATATGGGGTGGGAAGGAGAAAAGACAACAGATATAGAGGATAGGTCAGGATTCCACCGGAAGTTTTTCAGGCTTCATGCCCATGGCTTCGCGCCATTGCCTTGTAGGAGAGATGGAGAGATTGCATATAACAAAACTCAAACTTGGTTTTCTTTCAATGATCAACATCTTATGAAGCCAAGAGGCTTTATAATGCTTTAAATAGAGAAACTAAAACCCTAGAGCTCATCTTAACCATCTTACAATCCTACGGCTGAGATTAAAACATCTCAACTTGGATAAATAAAAAGCATGAAACATTAAAAATAACTCTAACTAAGATAAGGATAGGTGGGCTAGGCCCAAGGGGGGGTCGACCCATGGGGACCATGGGTTTGTCTTGCATCATAGGGTCTTCCCATCTAGCGTGAGTTTGACATTTTGCCTTATTGGGCAATACATTGTGTAAAATTGGGAGGCTTGTTTGAGATGTAGAGTTCATCGGATGAGGAAAATGGTGGTTTGGTGGCCTCCCCCTAGAGAGGTTTCGAAGTAAAATGTTTATGGTGCAGCAAGAGGTAAGCCAGGGCCGACGGGCATTGGAGGCGTTCTTAGGGATCACAAAAGGAGATGTGATTCTTAGTTTTTCCAAGAATGTGGTTATCAATGTAAGATACCACATACCAGCCCAAAAGCTTATTAAGCTCATAGGTGGAAGGCCCGAATAGGTATGTATGAAGCCTTGCCAAAGGCATTAGTTTACTTAGGCGATGTGGGATGTGGGGCTTTACCAGCAATCAAGGAGTCAGATGAGTGTGAAGTGTTGGCCATTCCAAAGCTCTTTGCGTGTTTCCCTATTCCTTTCAAGACAGGTCAATAGTTGAGAGTGATTCCTTTAACGGCATCTCTTGGATCTTCCTCCAATCAGGGTCCTTAGTGGTTTCACTTCTTCTTTCTAGAAATTAAGTCTTTGTCCTCACAAGGCCTTGTCCAGTTTAAGCATGTGTGGAGGTCGGCTAATGCCATGGTGGATTCTCTAGCAAAGAAAGGGGTTGATTGGGTTGTTCCTTTGGTTGGTTATTATCATGACCCCAAAATTAGGGTAGGATTAACGGGCTGTGACTGGGGAATTACTGTAGCATAACATTTCATTTTTCCCTAGGATCCGCATTGGTGAGAGCTACAGGGTCCAATCACTATCATGAAACATTTAGCGGAAGCTCGCATTGTGGTACAATCCGAAGTCCGGTGCACATTGGATTCCGTATTGCATCTCTAATGTCTTATTAGTAGAATCATATCGGAAAATACGTTCTCAGACTAGTACATCATACACATAATATAAACAAAGCTAGACAAGTAACAAGGGATTTCATTCCCATAATTCAAGTTATAAATACAAATGATGTATTAATTACATTCCCGAAATAAAAGACCAACAAAGGTCAGTAAAACAGAACTTAAAAACCCTAAACAATACTCCCAGTTATTTCGCATCTCGTGCGCAGGGAACGGAGTCTACCTGACAACCTCTACACAACAGTCACACGTCTCTTGTTGCTTCGCAACTGTTGCCTCGGAAACCGTAACAGGGTATAGGTTGGGGAAAACAAACCCACTGCATCAAGCATAGATCAGACAAAAGCCTGGCAAATATTTAAGATAAAAAGTATAGTTTGCAGGTACTGAGCAGAATATAAATACAGGTGATAAATCAGGAAAACAATAACAAAAGCTAGACAGATAGATGCAAGAAAATATGATTTATCAAATCATAAATATAAATGCAGTGATTATTTTAGAAAATCAATGGAGGCAAACTGAGCAGACTGATGCAAGAAAGTATAATTTTCCAAATCATAAACATAAATTAATTTAAAATAATTTAATATTGGCAACCACTTGGCATGTGCTCAAGGAGGAGGAAGCAACCGCTAGTCCCCAACTGAGTAGAACTGAGAGTATCCAAAAACTCACCCTGGAGTCATGACCATTCAGAAATTGGAGGCCCTGCTACGGGGGACCCAGTGGTCTAACCCAGTTAGGGCAGTCAACCTTCGTATTCAACTCGAATCAATTTGAGACCCTGGACCCCTCAATTGACCATTTCTGTTATAATTGATAGGCTTTGACCTGATAGTTGACTTTTTCCTTGGAACCCGGAATTGAGTAACTCTTGAGTTCAAAATCTAGATCTTGACCAGCCTAACAATTTTCATGTTTAGACCGAACTCACGTGAGGCCTAGAAAGCCCAATTTGACCCCGGACACTTTTCGAGGCAAATACCGCAGTTTGGAAGAATATCAGTTCCTGTCCTCGATCTCAGAAAATTATGATTCTTGGCTCGTTGGAAAGCTCTCCTCTAGACCTACAATTCTTCTTCTTTGACCCGATCCGTCCAAGGTCCCGAAGACCTCCGTTAACTCGCCTCAAGTTCGGCTTTGGTGGTAGTAAACTCACATAGTTAGTCCTTGCAAAATATCCCACCTACCTGTCATTTCTCATTGAATGCTCCCACCTACCCCTACTAACCATTACAACTCATTCCCAGCTCATTTGCAACCGACCACTGTAACAAGAGAGCGTTCTCTCTTCTCTTTTCTTTTCTCTTCTTCTCTCCTTCCATGGCTTGTTGGAGAACATCTTCTTGGAGGCTTTTCTTGCCCGATCCAGCCCAGCCAATCGACTCCCCGTTGTCTTCTTCGTGGCATACTCCATTTTGGTACGAATCCGACAGGGGCAGCCCCCTCATGCAACCACCTCTTCTTCCTTGATCTAGAAAGTGGTAGGCCCTCTTTCTCTTTTGGCTAGAACCCACCTTTTTCTCCTTCAGGCTTCTAATACCCACTTAGAAACCTAACCATAGAATTAACTAGCGGAAATCCTAGGGTTAAGAGGTCGGGTCCTTATAGTTATACCTTATGATATAGCGATAGTCACTTTTTCTGTTGTAGGGTATACCTGTTTTCACTATTGTTGTCGTGTTCGTAATCTCTTGTCTTTAATTTAAAAGTTCCTGTTATATATAGGAAAAGAAAAAAAAACTGACCAAGACCAAATCACCTCCTGAATATATTTTTGTTGACATACAAAGGCACTTCAGATGATTGTGCTTTGAGCATGAGGAAGGATGTCAATTTGCCTAATTTCTTTTTAAAATGATTAGCATTTACTTTTAATGTAATTACTATTGATGCGCACTCAGTGATCCGCATGGATGTAATCATTCTTCGGACACATCTTTTAGTCTTCTGGTGCTGCTTATCAGTAATTTTGCCAAGACTGTTTTCTATTTTCGGTTTATGTTCAGTGAAATAGCCAGTTGTTTTATTACCTTTACTAATGTACAATACATGGCGTCCTGTCTGTGCAGCATGCAACTCTTGTGTTAAATGCTGCTCGTCGGTTTCGGTACACTTTGGACTTGACAAAGGAGGAAGAAAAAGAAGAAATTAAACGGAAAATTAGGATGCATGCTCAAGTCATTCGGGTAATATTTTCTTAATATAATAAATATGAGTCTCATATAAAGGACCTTTTTTTTTTAAAAAAAAAAATTTGTCTTCTTGTATCAGGCTGCATTGCTGTTCAAAGAGGCTGGGGAAAAACAGTTGCATGGTACATTAACCGTTTTCAGATTTATTTACCATCATCGAGTTTTAATTTGAACTGCAAGCATGTTATTATTTATGTAGGTCTATATGAAATGGCGATTTTGTTGTCTCACTAGCCATATTTTGATTTTTGTGACTGTTATTTCAGTGAAAATCTCTTTCTTCTCTAACTAGGTCCAATGGTCTAAGGAGGTTAGTCTAATTGATATATGGATCCAATCGTAGTCCTCAGTCAGTGAACCAACGGTTTCTTTCGCACCAATTTTGATGTGTTCAGATACAACAGATTATTGGTCATCCCGTGATCATTAGCGGAGTCAAAATTAAATAAAAAAAGTTCGTAAAAACATATGTCTCCTGAAAATTTTATTTATGCTTAAATGCTAGAGGGAGAACTCCTTCACTGGAATGTAAGCATCAAATTAGGGGATTTAAGTGGGTGGCTTCTAGGGGCCTGAACCTAGCTTTGAACCCATACTCAACACGGGTCTTATTTGTTTGACCTACCAACTATAAGTCATGCTTAAGGACTTCAGCGTGATTTTGGGTCTGAAACCAGATGTGACTCTGGCTCCGGGCCCATACTGATGCAGGACAAGCCCCTGGTCCCCATGGGTTGGCCCGCCTTTGGGCCCAACCCACCTATCCTTGTCTTATTTGGAGTTATTTTTAATGTTTCATGTCTTTTATTTATCTAAGTTGAGATGTTTTAATCTCAGCTGTAGGAATGTTAGATGTTTGAGATTAGCTCTAGGGTTTTAGTTTCTCTATTTGAAGCATTGTAAAGCCTCTTGGCTTCATTAGATTTGATGAATGAAAGAAAACAAGTTTGAGTTTTGCTGTATGCAATCTCTGCATATCTCATGGAAGGGAATGGTGCGAAGCCATGGGCGTAAAGCCCGAGAAACTTCAGGTGGAATCCCAATCTATCCCCTACATCTGTCATCTTTTCTCCGTCCCACCCCGTATCGTGTACCGCTGCGCATCATTTGGTATCAGAGCCAAACACCGATCCACCCAGATTTGATAATCACGCTCCATCATCACTGTTGAATCAACACCGTCACCGTTCGACAGTCTCAAATCCATCTTCCTTGTCCACATCGCCCACTGTCTTTGAAGTTCTTGTCATCACAATCACTTGTCAACCATCCCTCCCATAGAGGCCAATCATCACCTCAGATCCTTGCCATCAAAACCTAGCCACATCAGGTATCCATCATCATCTTCATTACCCCAAATCCATTTTGGCCGAATGCCCTAGAATCCAAATCTCATCAGTTGACCAACTCCAAATCACAGGGCTGAAATCCCCATCCATCAGATCTGGTCTCCAGCCTCATCACACATAACCCAAACCCATGCCGTCATCAAACACCAACAAACTTCATCCAAGCCCCATCTCATATTACCCAACCCTTTCCCAAACGATTTGATCACAAGTCAATCCCTTCCCCTCACCCAATCTACCGGCTGAACCCAAACTCAGCTACATCCACCTCTGTCAAACACAACAGCCCCTTCACTAGCTAAATGACACCCAAACCAGCCGCCCGCAAACCCCTCAACACCAAAGATTCCCAAAACCCATTTAAAAAAAAAATGAGCAAAAGAAGAAGACCGAGAGAGAGAATCTGAGAGGAAAAAGAAGAAAAGAGAGCAGTAGTGAAAGATGCATACTTGGCACCTGCGGACGTCGACACCTTCATCTCCTAAGAACAAGCCGACCGTATCATCTTCAAGGCAGCAATACCAGCACCACCAGAGCCTAGTACCATCACTGCCACCGCCCATCGGGCTTCTCCAAAACTAGCACCAGCATCTTCATCTTTATATTCGAGCTCACCATCATTGTCGCCGTCTCCAATCAGCTCTATCTCCACCAGCACTTCCCATTTCTTTTGAAGCGGAAAAGAATTGGAGCCCCACCCTGTTATTTTCTATCTTTTCTACACGAAGCATGAGACAGTCATGGCTATAGAAACTTAAGGTCATTACTGATCATGAGCACAACACTTAATACTTTCAACTGGAAAGAATGCAAGATGAGGTTACTTCCTTTGCCACCTTAGTCTTCTTCACCCACATCTGATGTAGCTCCTGCACTTCCCATCTTGACTATGCGGAAGTTTGAACAAGAAAGCAAAGAGCATGGCATCATGTATGCCTTGATTGCTAAGCAGGTTGCAAAGGACACTCCTACCGCATCCATCCCACAAGAAGTAGAGCCACTTTTGAAGAAATTTCCTGATTTAGATCTTGATGAGCCGCCAAAGGAACTACCACCATTACAAGGCATATATCATGTCATTGATCTTGTACCGGGAGCTTCATTACCAAATCTACCTGCATACTGGATTATTCATGTGGAGAAAGACAGAAGCTGGCGTATGCGCATGGACAACCATGCAATCAATAAAATCATAGTAAAGTACCGCTTTCCCAATTCCCATAGTAGATGATATGCTAGGTATGATGATTGGTGCATGCATTTTTTTCTAAAATTGATCTACAAAATGGTTATCATCAAATCCGTATGAGGCAGCAGGTGATGAATGGAAGACTGCATTTAAAATCAAAGATGGTCTTTATGAATGGTTGGTGATGCACTTCGGGTTAACCAATGCACCCAGTACTTTCATGCGTGTCATGACACAATTGTTGCAGATTTATATTGGAAAATTTGTCGTCATTTACTTAGACGATATCTTAAATCTACAACAAAACAAAAGATCGTCTTCAGCATCTTAATAAAATCCGTCAACTCCTTCGCCGGGTGCGTTTCTATATTAATCTCAAGAAATGCACCTTTATGAGTAATTTTGTTATTTTCTTGGGATACATTGTGTCTGCACAAGGAATTAAAATGGACCTTGATAAGGTCAAGGAAATTCTTGATTGACTCATTCCCACTACAATCACTGAAGTTCGACGTTTTCATGGTCTTACAACCTTTTATAAGAGATTCATTCGAAACTTCAGCAGTATCATGGCTCCTGTCACAGAACGCATGAAGAAAGGTGAATTTAAGTGGACCAGTTCAACCACCGGAGCATTTGAGGAAATAAAGCGAAAAATCACAGAGGCACGAGTTATGCAAATTCCAGATTTTGACAAAGTCTTTGAAATAGCTTGTGATGCATCAAATGTAGGCATTGGGGGTGTTCTTAGTCAAGAAATACATCCAATTGCATTTTTAAGTGAGATCTACTGCTAAGCGAAAGTATTCTTCTTATGATTTGGAGTTCTGTGTTGTGGTTCAGATGCTTCATCATTGGAGGCATTATTTGATTGGCAAGGAATTTGTGTTTAATTATGATAATGATGCTTTAAAACATCTACATTCACAGTAGAAGATACGTGCCAACCGTGCTAAATGGAGTGCTTATATACAGGAGTTTAGTTTTTAGCATTTGTCATATGATAGGAAAAGATAACTTGATAGCTGATACACTAAGTCAATGAAAGTATTTGTTGACAACCATGTCAGTTAGTGTACCGGGTTTTGAACAAATCAAGCAAGATTATGCTGAAGGCCAAGACTTTGGCTCCATCTATGTAGAACTCAGCAATGCTGATCTGGTAAGCATCCTCATTACAACATTCATGATGGTTTCTTGTTTAAAGGTACACAACTTTGCCTTCCCGCTACATCCATTCGTGAATATGTTGTCCAAGAGTTGCATTCTTGCGAACATCTGGGACGCAACAAAACACTTACTCTTGTCTGCAACAAACATTATTGGCCCCACATGAAGTCCAATATTATTTGCATTTGTGAAAGATGTCGGACATGCCAGCTAGCCAAAGGCAACAAGAAGGGTAGTGGCTTTTATTAGCCTCTACCTGTTCCTCATACTCCAGGGGAAGACATTAGCATGGATTTTGTGCTAGGTTTGCCCAAGACTCAAAGAAAGGTTGATTCTATTTTTGTTGTTGTTGATCGCTTCTCAAAGATGGCATGTTTTATTCCTTGTACTTGGCTGGTGATGCCTACAAAGTTACGAAGCTCTTTTTCAAAGAAGTTGTTCATCATCTACATGGCCTTACAAAGACTGTTGTTTCTGATGGAGACACAAAGTTCATGAGCTATTTTTGGGGGACCTTATGGATAATGTCCAATACCAAGCTCAAATTCTCCACAGCTTACCACCTTCAAACTGATGGCCAAACAGAATTCTTGGACAATTGCTACGATGCCTTGTTCATGATTACATCACAACTTGGGATCAAGTGTTACCTATGGCTGAGTTTGTATACAATAACTCGGTCAATTGATCTACTGGTACTTCTCCATTTGAAGCCGTGACAAGAGTTCGCCCGAGGCTACTTGTTGATCTTGTCCCTTTGCTTGTAGATGTAAGAATAAGTGCTGATACAGAAAGCTTCTTTCACCACATGCAATAAGTGCACAATGAGGTTTGCCCGCATATATCTGTTAGTAATGACACTTATAAGCAGCAAGCTGACAAGCATCACAGATTTGTTGAATTTGCTGAAGAGGATATCGTCATGGTCCGTTTCCGTCCAGAACGTTTCCCTCCAGGAGGTTATAAAAAGTTGCAGCAACGGAATACAGGTCCATACAAAATTCTCAAAAAAGATTGGCTCCAACGCCTATGCGCTAGATGTACCACCAAACTCAGGCGTCAATTCTACTTTCAATGTAAAAGATCTTACACTCTACTGTGGTCATGACAGTGATGGAAATACTGAAGAGCAGACTATTGTCCTACCTTCTAATCAACTACCCGCTAATGAGATTGTTGATGTGCTTGATGACCAGATTGTTTCCACTCCTCAAGGAGGTTTCCAAAAGTTCTATGTTCGTTGGCGGTATCGTCCTTTCTCTGATGCTGCGTGGATCACCGCAACAGATTTCCAGTGCCTAAATTCAGATCTTTATGAGCGCTGTCAAGCCATTAACTCGCCGGAGTCGAGTTCTTTCAAGCCGGAGAGAGTTGATGCAGCCCGACCCTAGGCCAGGGCTCGCAAGCCCCGATGGACTGGGCCCACATGATTTCTAATTTTGATAGAGATCCCTATCTTTAATTTAGATAGTCTTTAAATTAGTAATGTTGCTTAGTTGCTTAGTAGACTTGCTGTCAAATTTCTATTTTGATTAGGATTAGATATTCCCTTATTGGTTATTTAGAAACAATGCTACTCTATATATCTAGAAAAGCCCTATTGTAATGTTATGCTTTTTCAATTAATTCAAGCATCGTGAGGCTTTTTAAATTCTATTTTTATTAGGATTATATATTCCCTTATTGGTTATTTAGAAACAATGCTACTCTGTATATCTAGAGAAGTCCTATTGTAATGTTATACTTTCTTCAATTAATTCAAGTATTGTGAGTTTCTCTTCTATGTTAGCCCTAGGGCTGGTCTCCTTTGGATTTGATCAATCTCCCCGGAGATTGGACTACGCTTCTGATCGAGGATCCGGGGCTTCGCCAAAAAGAGAACAACAGAAGAATAACAGTAAAACTAGAGTAGTTTTATTGACCACGCTCACTGGCATTGGGGCATAGCACAAGCCGTTTTTCTGATTTATGGAACAAAGTTCCATTTAACAACTAACAAATGGTAAAGGGAATATGGAGATTTTTGAGAGAGAGAGAGAGAGAGAGAGAGAGAGAGAGAGAGAGAGAGAGAGAGAGAGAGAGGACCTGCAGTTAGATAGAGAGGAGACCATAATGATGGGATTGGACAAAGATGATGATTGAAAATCCAACATATTAGTCCTATTGGGTTGAGATTTGGGGAGTTTTATATTCATGGGAGGGCATCTGTTATTAATGCCTTGGGCTTAGAAAGTGGGCCCCACATAAGTCAACTGAAATCTGCATGAAAATCTGTACGGAAATCAGCATGGGATCATTTCACATTGTACTTCCATACTTGTGCGTGTGTGCTTGTTGACAAGAGCCTGTAGCACATTTTGATTCATGTTACTTGTTGAAAAAACAAAAAATTGTGTGTACGTGTTAACTGTCCTCTCAAGGAAAGGTAGATTGTCCAATACCCTTTGTAGTAAATAGTTTATAATAAATCTCGAAACTATGTACCATAATTTTGAACAAAGTTTTATCAGATAATGCCCTCAAATCTATTTCTAAATACCAAAAATACTTCCTAAAAAAATCTTATGATTAATCCAAAGCTTTTTTCAATGCATTTTTATTTTTACTCAGAAAAAAGGTAGATGACATCATTTACCATCTGGAAGGCCACTTTACCCTTTTTTTAGACTACTTATATCTCAAAGATGCCATCATTTACCATCTGGAAGGCCACTTTGCCCTTCTTTCTAGACTACATATATCTCAGAGATGTTGTATGCTTCTTGTTGGAAAGTTAACATTGAGTATTGACACCTTTATACCTGTAAGCCGTTGGGTGTATCATCACACACGCACATATGACACCTTTATACTAATGTATCTCTCTTGCTTGCAAGCGCGACTGGATAAAACTTTTCGTACACTCACTCATGTGGGGTCCACATGGAACCCCACCTGGGGATGGGATCGGGGGGAATCGAAAGATGCCCCCCCTACCTACTTGTGTACGGTGATGAAGGCTTGGATGATCATCCTAACCCCTTGATTAATGGCCGACAAGTTTTCACCGACCAAAATGAGTTGCATAGTCAATCCAATGGTCCAATCCATTCAGATGGGTGGCAATCCTCGGGACCCCTGACTAGAGGGCGGTCCCTATTGTGTGGTCCACTTGGATGGGCCAATGATGGGCCTGACACGTGTGAGTGGATGGGATTGCCCTCATCTGCTTGAGTTAAGTAGAGGCTCTACCTATGGATCATATGCACATGGTGTGCACCGTGATACCTAGTGGGTCCCACCAATCACCCATCAAAGTGGACTACAAAATCAGGACACCCTCGATAGTCACTGGATCCCAGGGTTTGCACGCATCCGAATGGACTGTATTGTTGGATAGATTTCTCATTTTTTTTCTTAATGTAAAGCCATTGAAACGTGTGGGTCATTAAACAAGGGGTTAGGATGATCAGGTGGACCCTCAATTTTGTACATAGGTAGGGCCCACCCTGATCTTCCAATCCCCTTGGCCCCATACCCAGGTGGGCCCCACAGTAAGGTGTGCACTGTAAAACTATGCATTCGGCGCCCTAATATAGGATTAGTGAATGCTATTCTTTGGATGTGTTAGTGCAATTCCATGCTAGGTTATGATTTTCATAAGTTGTATTGTACACCTGAAAGCATGGTTTTACAACTTGGTCGAGTCTGAGTCGACTCAAATCGGCCATGATCGAGTCACGTTTTTACCCAACCCTACTCGGTCGAGTCCTCTTCTTCTTCATCTCATCCCAACTCACTCACCCCCAAATGGCTTCCAAGACCGAGTGGGGTTTGGGATCTATATGGGTGTAGGGTTTTCATTTCATGGCTTCCAAGACCGAGTAGGCTTCCAAGACCGAGCCATTGATTCAATTGTTTCCTTCAATTCTCGTGGAGAGAAGGTTCTTGCAGTCACTATTTCCTACGTGTCCTGTTTCTTTGCCAGAATTCAGAGAATTTCTGAATTTTAGACATAGAGGAATTCCTGAATCTTCCCTTGTACTAGAGCATCTAGAAATTCCACCAAAAAGCAAAGGGGCTGGAATTCCAAACGTCATTTGAGCCTTTTTAGGTGGCTGGAATTTTGTAATTTTGGGAAAGGAACATGGCATTTGCAAATGCTAAGGGCCAAGCCATCACCTCGTTTCATGAATTTCCTAGCACACCACGTTCTTGTCAGAAATTATAGTAAAGAAACATACCCAAAATGTATTATGCAATGACTCCACTGTCCACCATCACCCCCCTCCCATTGTCGTCCTCCTACTCTTCTTCCTTGTTCCTTCCCCTATGCTTATCTTGTTATTCCATCATCTTAAGCTCCTTTGCAGCCCCTTTCGGAAGAATTATCTCCATGAATTCTAGGTATGCCAGTCTAGAATCGGCCTAAAAACGGTCTTCAAACCATCGAATTCTAGGACTAGAATCTCAGATGGTCGAACTACACCGGTGTCTGCATTTAATTGGCTAGTTTGCTTTGGAATAAAAAATCAAAAGATTTAGGAGTATATCTAACTCAGCTGAGTTGCTCCTGACCCGACCTGACCCCTGCCAAGTCAATGGCATAGTCTGAGTTTTAAATCACTGCCTAAAAGCTCAACCATGCACCCATTGTGGTTATTTACCAAATAATATTGGCCAACAAACCATACCGTTAGATCATGTCAAATAAAATGAAAAGGTCTAGTTTGTTCTTTTCTTGTCTTTTTTTTCTCATTTTTAAATGCCATTTGTCGATATGAAGTGGGGTCATTGCTTGGTGCAATGGTAAGAGTCCCAGGTGCCATGCGTGACAAAGCAGGTTTGAGACCTACGAGCAGCCACTTTGTGTAAAATTGCCAAAGGTTAAGTCTGTCTCCAGTCTAGACCCTCTCAGGACCCTGCTTTGGTGGGACCACACTAGGTGATGACCTTTTTTTTTATTTGTCGATATAAAGTGTCTTTGTCTTAGAGTGGTTGACCCATAATCTCTTTTATCCAGAGTGACAGCAGTTTGTTTGGGTACTTAAAAAAATACCTGATTCTTTATAAAGAGTCTGCTAGTGATTAAACATGTATCTCTTCTAATCATGTGGATTTAGCAAGATGGTTCATGAAAAAATGGGCAGACTAGAGAGATGGACTTAACTGGGGTGTTGTCTTTGGTAGCTATTGTAGTTCTCATATGGCTTCTTTTTAACGCTTTTCAAAAATTGTGATTGCATAGTTTCTATGCTCCTGATATGAAGCTAGCAATTACATCTTTGTAGTGTTTCCCCTACTATTGTTGTGCCTCGAAACATTTTATTGATGCTTCATTTCCCCATTTTATCACCAGGTTCTTTTGAAGGATTACCTGTAACACCTAGTGGTGGTTTTGGGATTGGAATAGATCAACTCACAACAATGACTAGGGATCACAACTTTTCTGCCCTACAACAATATGGAGGGGTGAGTGATACATCCATGTTGATTGGTTTGATGCTTTTATATATTATAGTTTCATGCACTTCATTATGTAATTTTTGTCATTACGTCAGGTTAAAGGGCTAGCGTCTTTATTGAAAACAAATTTGGAGAAGGGAATTAGTGGAGACAATGGTGAATTGCTCCATCGTCAAGTTGTCTTTGGAGCGAATAATTACCCTCGGAAAAAAGGGAGGAGTTTCTGGGTATTTTTGGCCACATATTTCAAAATTTCTTTTTACTGATCATTGTATCCAGTGGATGTGATATTATCAAATGGCAATTATGGCTCTGTTCCTTGTAGGTTTTCCTTTGGGAAGCTTGGCAAGACCTGACCCTCGTCATCTTGATGGTAGCTGCTGCGGCATCATTGGCATTGGGCATAACGACAGAGGTAAGCTTAAGCTTGTTTTCATGACAAATCATGAGATTTATCCTGTTAAATTTGCACTATGAGCAACGTATCACGGAAGAACAGCAAGATTCATAAGCTCATTATATCTAATGGTTTTGCTTGATATGCATCCAGAATTGTAGTTTTAATTAACTGGCTATATTGATTTGTATCCTTCTCTCTCTCAATACATACACACATATATATCATATACAATATTACATTATATGAACTAGAGGGATCAATGTTCTCATAAGAGAAGGCTGCATATTGCTAAAATGCAATCCAGCTCTTGGGGCCCACACAGGGACACATATATATCAATCAGACAAGGGCAGATAGAAAGGTCTCTTCATGGGCAAGAGGGAGCCAACAAATCAGCCCCACCCGATTATCCAAGCACTTGATTTAACAGCCTTAAAGTTCACTGGCATCTGAACTGTATTTTTTTTTTTGGGATTCAATCTGATTGTGAGTGCCGACTCCAACAGAGTTGGGACAAGGCTTTGATGATGATGATGATGAATTTGACCGCGAGTGGAGGTTTGGTGAGTAAAATTGGTCATAATTCCAGATCATGGATGGGAAGATATCCAAGTGGCTGCACTGATCAAAGGTGGGCCCTCATGCAGTCTGCTCGTACAAGAATGTTCTCCTGAACTGCAGAGGTTATACTTACATGTTATGTTTGATAACCTAATTTCAAATCTTGAAGGAGAAGTGGTTGATACCGTAGGTTCCCAAGTGCAAGGCCTTCACTTGTAGTTTTACCCGGTGAGTTGGAATCTAATCCACAGGGACTTATGTTTACTTGAACTTGTCCTTATAAAAACTAGAACTAACTAACTAAAACAAAATCTATACAAAAATTGAACTACTAACAAATCTGAAAATAATAATTAAATAACAATCCCAAGTCTGAAATAAACCCTAAACTAATACTAAAACTAGAAACGGCAAAACAATAGAACCATTAGACCACCCATGTGATAAAGATAAATAAATTCAGAATAAATAAAAATAAAAAATAGAAAAGAATATGAGCTTTAGAAATCCAATTTTCAACATTCAAACTCCGTGCTTAGGGCCAAAGAAACAAATCAGAACGACAACATCAAATATGGTCTGTCACCCCAGATAAACACACCGTGTTCATCCAATAAAATCAATTAATGTGACTCACAAATCTTAATTTATTCTTTGCACATCGCTAAGATATCACGAACAAGAATGTGAAAATTGAACTCTAAATAAACTTGCATTCTACTCTAGTCACATGAAACACCAAGTCAAGGGAGCATCCGTCTTGTGAAATACATCATCTCTTGAACATCTCGACCAACATGAACTAGGAGAAGAGAGGGGAATGGAGGAGAGGGAGGATGAGAGAGAGTGTGTGGGACATGTGGGAGAGAGAGGAGATAGAGAGCAGGGACGTCCCCCATGGTGGTGGCCTCCTTTTATAGATTTTTGAAACTCTTCTTTGTGTAGCAACTATTTCCCCACTTGGACTCTTTAGCTTGGCTTGCACTCTATGCTACCTTCCTATCCTTAGCAATAATTTAAAATTTCAAAGATTCTTGGCCTTGGATAAGATCTTGTTAAGCACTTCTTTCTATCTTGGACTTCTCAAAAGATCTTCATGTTTTCCAAAAGATTACCTTCCAAAAAAATTCAAATTTTTGTGAGATGAGAGAGAACTCCATGTGGGACGTCCAAGGGGTGAGTGGGACCCACTAGTGGACATCCACTCCTCTTGGTCTCTTCTCTTGCTTTTCTTCTTTATCTTGAACTTCTTTCCTTCTTGGTCGTTATCTCCTACTTGGATTAGATCTTCTCTTCTATAAGTTTGAAAATTTTCAAACTTCTCTTAAATCTTCTTTCTTACTTGATCACATCTCTTGCTTGAAATTGAATTTGAATTTGAATTCAAATCTTGATGATGAATAGAGTCTCAAATCTTGGACACACAAGGAAGGAGAGATTTCTTGAAAACTTGGAAACTTTGCAGGCAACAAGAAGTGGGGCCCCTCCCTTGGGCGTGCCTAGGGATTCATGGCCAAGGGGGGGGTGTGGTTCCTACGTCTTTATTTTTTTTTTTCCTTCTTTCTTCTCTTTCTCTTCTCAATTGTTTTCCAATGTGAGTTCCCTTTATGTGATAGTCTCCTACAAAACAAAAAGAATACTTCAATTATAATTAAATGTGTGAAACTTTATGAATGTCATGCATTAGACCCAACTCAATTTTCCATTGTGCCTAATTATGTAATGATGCAAGAAATTGATGCATGTTTGAAAATCAAAAGGCCTCATCGGTGAGATGTTTGAGTGGTCCAAAACTCTAATTTCATAAAAGTCATGCAATTCAATGAATTTTGACTCATTTTGACCTAATTTCTAATTTTATGCTCAAATGCATGAAATCATGAAATTTTATGCAATTAGATGTAAATTGACCTAATTAAGTCCACAAATATGCATGAAATGATGACTTAATGACCTAATTTTGTGGGCTTATCAGTTGTCAAGGAGAATTTACTAGCAGAAAGGCAGCAAAAGAATTACCAAAATGGTCTTCAGGAGAGGAAAATGTAATGCTTGGGTTGTAAGTTATTATTATCAATAAATCTCAAGAAAATTCTCAAAACATAGAAAACGATCATTTTTAAATTTTAATTCTCGAAACATGGAAAACAATCATTTTTAAATTTTAATTCAGATTTTCTAGGGGACGAAGTTTACATACTTATAAACCTAATATTTTCTCTTTTATTTTGAATTAAGCTTCTGATCTAAAACAACTTTTGGAATGCTTTTGTGCAGTTATTTATACTTGTAATCTAAGAATTTTTTTACTCCTTCGACTCAAGGTTCAAAATATTGGCATCAGAAGATGTATCGCCGTGTTCATAAAATGATACATATCAGTGATACGTGTTGTTTATAAGTGATACATATTGGTTTTTGGCACTATTTTTTTTTTTAAATACAAATGTCAAAAAAGTGCTAGGACATCACAAAGATATTTTAGGTTTTAATGTTCATCTGCATTCTCAGTAGAGTATGTAGGTATGTGTCGGATATGCTGAAGTGTCATGTAGGTTTGATACTGCAGTATGATTCTATAGGAACTATGCTATTGAATTTACTTAAGGTTTAGTTTTATCAGTCAATCTATTGGCTGAAAATCATATTAATAGAAGTCAAATACATGCAATATGTATGCTACTGGTCGTGTTGCCCAGTTGATAAGACCATTAGTTAATCCATCATTGTCGCCATGTCATCGTCATCATCATCAAAGGCTTGTCTCTTCTATTTTGGTTTGGCCTTGTGAATTCTACTTCTCTACCCAAGCATATTTGCAACCATAGTTTTACTAACTTGACGATTGTTATCACTTCTTCATTTAATGTCTTTACCAGTTAATGCTTGCTTTTCCTTTCTTCTTCAGGAGTAGGAACATATAGAATTAGAAACTGACACATCGATTGCTATTCACTTTCCTTTCTAACATTTTTATGTTGAAAAGCAGAACTAATGGAACTTTATACTATAATGGATTAAGCACGTAGGATATGTATTCATAACAAACATGTATCTCAGCATTATCCAGCACTAGTACTGCTTATTGTGTCCTGTAGATAGAGGCATGGCTAAAAATTGAAGTGGACAACGTGATAGCCATCTGAATCATTAGAGTTATCACCAACCAAATTACATAGATTTGAAATGTATATCTGTATATGCTATATATTTTAGGTTTAACAAATGGAAACATAAAATATCCTGAACAAACGGAAAAAGAAAGTTGAAAAAAAATGAAGTATCGACCGCATTAGTAAATTATTGCCTGATACATCTGATGGTATCCAATTTATGGTATCAGTCGTGACTGATATACAATACATGTTGACTGACCATTCTTTTGACTCAAGTTTTAGTAGATAAAAATATGTTGAGATGAACTACCCTGAAAACCTAAAACTCTGATGAAAGCTATATCAAAATGGGCCATAACTTGCTATGGTGCATTATCTTGGGCTCATTAGAAAGATACTTTATCAAATTTAATATGGCCTTAAATTAAAAAAAAATGAAAATTAGCTTTCATTCCTTACCAATAATGTGGGATCCATCAAAATTTAATATGGCCTTAAATTAAAAAAAAATGAAAATTAGCTTTCATTCCTTACCAATAATGTGGGATCCATCAAGATCTTTCTCATCACCATTTTCCTTTTTTTGTTTGGCAATGGGAATTTTTGATATGGAAAATTACAAAAATCTATATGATATAAGAGCTGTAACAAGAACAAAGTTCTTCATGAAAAGTACAAAAAAAGAGATAAAACTAAGAAAATGGAACTTTCATAACATCTTGTCTATCAATTCCCCATTCAGCCCATGTATTTTCTAACTCATCAATCGATCTTGAAGTGTGTAAGGTCATCAATGGAGACTCAAGTATGAACTTATTTAACTAACTGGATATGCTAGTTTCCAACGCTTGGACTCTCAGTTCTTGCCCAAACCTATCACACTTGAATTTTGAACCTTCAATAAGGAGGCTTCTTGACTCTTGAGTAATGGTTCACAAAGAATTAGACCCTGTTTGAATTGTAAACAACTTTTCCTCATTGGAACCTTTGATTCCCACCTTCGGAGAATTTAAAAGTTACGATGGTTATGTATGAATGCTTAGCACTCCTTTGCGGTTTTTTGGTGCTTCGGTAACACTTCTAATTTGAATCACTACCATTTCGCCTGTTGCACTTCTCTTTTTTCACTTTCGTATTTTCAGAGTGTAGGCTTTGAACTTTGTTTTTAAAAAACGTTTTAGGGCATTCAAGAAGGATGGTATGATGGTGGCAGCATTGCCTTCGCTGTTATTCTTGTTATAGTTGTTACAGGTATGTCTTCAGGGTTTAATCTATTCCATTGTTTTATATTTAAACATGTTTTTTCCTTTATCAAAGAAGTTTGTTTAATGTAAATAAATTAATTCAGAATGTATTACTATGCTCTGTGCAAGCAGAGGAGATTCCTTTCCCTTACCTATCTCTTTTCATTTCATGGTGAGCTTAACTAACTCAATAATATTGATTACAAATTCAGGGGGTCTTTCTCTTAAAAAACCTTGTGAATCTGGAATGAAATGATCAAGCCTGTTGATTTGTGGATTGTGTCCGTGAACTAATCGAGAAAGGATAAAAAAGATTGCTCACAAACTGAACTTTACTGATACTGAGTTGAAATCTAGAAATTAAGGAGTCTGTCTGGGATTCTAGAGCTTTTGCCATAGGAGTAGGCTCATTTTGTAGGTGGTTCCATTGCAGTGCTGAAAGCAACTAGAGGTGAGATTGGTGAATATTTGGTAAACATTCCATGGAAGCTGCAATATATCTTTGATGAGATCAAATCTCTATTGTCATATCTTCAGGTGTCTCCATCATGTGATTCAATGAGCTAATGTGGTTGCAGAAAAGTTGACAAATAATGGGGTCAATAGGACTGCCCTTGTGCTGGTTCTTCATTGTAGTGTGTTGTTTACTTGTGTTTGTGTTGTGTTAGGTATAAGTCTCTTATACCTTTCTGATGCTTGGTTGTAAGTTGTCTCTTGTTCCTTCTTCAATAAGATGCCCTGTTATTTATAAGAAAGAAAAGCAATTGAAGACCATTTCTTATGGGTTGCTAACAATTGCATGGGATGCAGAATTGAGCAAGTCATAGGGCTTTTTGAAAGGAAATGGAGGACTTAAGCAGATCCCCCTAGTAAGCTTCCCTCGATGTTTTCCATCTTTTTTTTTTTGTGACTTTCTTTCAGGAGTCAATCTAAAGGCCTTGAATTTTCTCCATAATTTTGGTTCACTTGAAAAGAGTTTAGAACTTTGCTTTGGAATGATTGTGTGGAATTTGACTTGGGAAGGGATGGTTCCCTCCATTGCGCTAAGTGGGTGTGAAGGTGTGGCTGATCTTTCTTTGTTGGTTATTTTAAATGGATTGTGATTAGGAATGAAACTACTTTGATATAGAAGATAATTATTGGAAATTCTGTGTTAGAATGACAGTCATGATGGCCTATTTATGTTTTCTATTTAGGATATAAAAATGGAATTTACAAATCCTATAGATTGAAATGAGCGCTTTTCGGAGCATTTAGAGGTAGCATCAATACGTGATAAATTAAGAGAGATTCGTATGAGATGGTTTTAATATGTCCAACGCAGGCCAACAACAGCACTATTGAGGAAAAAAATTTCTACGTAGGTTGATGGCCCACCAAGGAAAAGGGGTAGGCTGAAGAGGACTGGATAGAAGTAGTTAGGATTGGTTTGAAAAAGTGCAACCTATTTGAGGATTTGGATCATGGTAGATTGGAATGAAGAAACATAATTCATGTAGCCACCGCCAACAAAGTTGGGACAATGCTTTGATGATGATGAGATGATGACAAATTCTATAGATTGCCATGTAAAGTTCAATCCTTACTCTGCAGATTACAATTGATGGAAAATATATGGTTACAATGAAGGATTGTAAGTCTCTATGGTCGGTATGGTAGTACTAGGCACTAGCATTATCATTTCTTCAACCTATCCACCACCGCCAAGCATGCTCATGATTTAAAAGAGTGATCACTGATAGATTGGCTGTAAAATCTTTGAAATGAGCAATAGTGTGAGGCTTGGTGAAGAAATAAACAATTTCAGCAAATGGAAGGGAACGCAGAACAATGATGGTGCCTTGTCACCACTCAAAAAAAAAGAAAAAAAAGAAAAAGGGATGTTGCTGCACAAAATGATAGTCAATCTCAATATGTTTGGTGCATTCATGAAATATGCAATCATAAGCAATGTGAATGGTTCTTGGTGCTCTTGTTGTCACAATGGAAGGAGGTAGGGCTGTTGAGAAGAATGCCCATATTGAAGTAACAAGAGAAACCAAACAATTTCAGTAGTACAAGAGCAAGAGCACAATAGTGAACATCAACAAATGATATAGAGACCACTATCTTTTCTTGCTTTTACATGAAAAGAAATGATCTAAAAGGATGCAAAACTTGATTGTTTAATGCCGATCGTTGATGATGTTAATATCATCAGCTGAATCGGTTATAGTAAGAGAGCTGAAGAAGGATGAAGTGCTCTGCGTATAATGCATTGAAGATGTTGGAATATCCAAAGCACAACAGCACAATGAATGGTGGTAGGAGCAGACTAATAGTATGCACAAGCACGATGGATGTAATGTTTCCATAAAACTACATACACTTTGCCAATATCGCGCATGGTAAGCAAACATGGCCCCTTAAGTTGCATTTGATAATAACATCACTCCACTAGCTTTTATCCTATTTGTCCATGTGTTGATCCTAGCTCAAATACCCAACTTTAATCCTTTGTTTTGTTCTGAATGTACTCCTTGATGTCCCAATATCATTCTGGTATTGGTGGAGTGCTTTAGAATAGAAAGGGGGAGGTCTTCTTTATGCTCTCCAAGCATGTGGGGGTTTGTGACTCGAATGAATTGGAAGTGTTAGCCATTTTGGAAGCTCTCCGATGTTTTTCGAGTTACTATCATGGTGTTCTTATTATGGAGAGTGATTCTTCTAATGTCATTGCTTGGGTTTCTAATCGGAAAGCTAGTCCTTGGAAGTTCCAGTTCATCTTTAATGAAATCTGGGCTTTATCTACCATTATTAATGTTAGCTTCCACAACCAGCTCAGGTCAGCCAATGCAATGGCGGATGCTTCAGCAAAGTAGAAAGTTGAGAGGGTTTTATCATGTAGTCAGGTGTGAGGGGGGTACAATGCTCTTGTACCTTGGTGTTCCCTTGCTCTAGCTTCTTGTAATCTTTTCTTGTCGTTCATTCCCTCTCTTTGTATCCTTTTATCTTTTTCAATGAACATTTTCGTTAAAAAAAAAGAGAAAAAAAAAAGAAGAGAGTTCTCCTTCCTTGCTCCTAGATCCACTAAAATTGTACTTCATATGTTCCCTTTTTAATTTACTAATTCTTTACCCATTTGGCTAAAAGCTTTTATCCAGAGTTCTATTATATCATTTACTTGTTTTCTTGAATATCTTATCATCCACCAACAACTTACAGTATGGAAGTTTGTCCTGATCACTCAGTTATCCTGTACTCAATGTGGACCCTTGGTGCTGTCTAACTCCATGGGATACTTAATTTCTCAAATATCTTATCATCAACCATCAAAACACAGTATGGAAGTTTGTCCTGATCACAAAGTTATCCTTTTAAGGACTCCATGTGGACCCCTGGTGCTGTCAAACTCCATGGGAACCCAAACTTCTATCCATATATAGTTCTCACATTCATCCCTATTGAATGGAGTATTCAAGTGTGAACCGTGTGGTGGGGCCCACCTATCTCCAATCCAAATTGTGGACCGCACAAGGACCCCCCTATAGTCACCAATCCAGGGGTTTGACACCCGTCCAAATGGACCGGACATTTTGGATGGAGGGTTGAAATTATTTTGAATATGAAGCCATTAAACTTGTGGCCACGGATGAAAAGAAATTATTCTGTGTGGGTTCAAACTTGATAGCTAGGGTGGTCCCACATGGATCTCTACATCCCCTATCCCTTCCCCGATGGGACCCACAGTGGGCCCCATAGCAGGTTTGCTTGGAAGGTTCCCACCTGAACAAGCCCCATTATATATATATATATATATGTATGCTACAAGGTGCCTTTGTGCAATGAGAGCATTCCATGATGGAGAGGATAATTGTTTTGATTTTCCGTGTAGCCCATGTTTCCGTCGTTTGTTACAACTCTCAGTCTTTGCAGAAAAGAAAGAAAAAAAAATTAAAATGATTTTCATCAACAAAGGGAATCTCGGTTTCCTAAGGGTGGGGTAAGAATGAAGGATTCCTCTATCACAAAAATGAATTCTGCTGAGTGCCGAATCCTTTTGTTGCAAAATACACCCTTGATGTCTGCCAAAGTAAATCATGCTTCTTAAATGCACAATTGGCTCTTTGATAACTAAATTGATGATTGAAATCAATCATACAAGTTATTAGCAAGTCATTATTATTAATATTCTTTTGTTATCCACTATCCCTTTCGTTGAATAAGAAATCTACGAAGATTTCTTTTATTAGTTCTATTAAAAAAATCTACACTTGGACTGAATGCCTTTGTACAGTTTGTAGTTTCCGCTATGTATTAGGTTAAACTGGACGTCAAATTTAAAGTGTCAAAGAAAAATCCTCTCTAGTACTTTATTATCTCCGAAATATTGAGTAGACATTTGAGGATTATTTCCTATGCAATGATGGTTCCTTGGAATATCATTTTGTTAGCTATCTCAACTAAGGTGGCAATGGGCCTATATCCAACATGATTTGTTCTGATTATATCTGGTTTGAGCATAAATATGTGCTCAATATACTGGACCAAGGCTTCTTAGTTCCACTTAGCAAGCAGGCCAGACTAAGGCCTACTCCTTACTCCCAAAGGAGTCAAGATCTGTTTGGCCCCTTTATATTTATATTTGTGTATATGCATTTGTCTATATATGGGGGATTTTTCTCCTACAAGTGGACCGCCTCCTCTTTGAATTTCACATGAACCCGGGTTTGGATAGATCTGAATGGACTGGGCCTTTGGATCGACCGCACACCCCATTCGAATGGACTGAACTTGTGGCTTTGGCAGATCTTTAAATCCCCCCAGCCCCATCCCCATCCCCATGTGGGCCCTCAGGTGGGACCCCACAAGCGTGTGCTGACGGGTTCCCCTTTCAGCTTGAGTTCAGGAGAGGAGCCCCCATATATATTTCCTATATATAAAGCTTCAAAATTTATCGGTCCTTTTAACTATGCATATTTTCAGATCAAATTTAACGGGTCGGCAAGTAAAGGTCAGATGAGTGTCAAATATTGCCTGGTTTCAATTCATGGGACATAGCGAGTGAGGGGGGTAGACTGACCAAAGGTGGCCCAAGTGGGGCTCATAGAACTAGACCACATGTGAACAGTATGCAGTCTGTTCTTAGGAGAAAATTTCTGCTTGTGTGTGTGGGTTACATTTGAATGATTTTATACCAGAAATGTTTCTTTTAGCCGACCCCAATATAATTGGGACTAGGCTTTGATGATCATGATAATACCAAAAAAGTTACAAAAGATAATACGGATAGTATGCAGGCCCAAGCCTGACCCCAAACCTCAATATTAGCTAGTTGGTGGGGTTGGGTTACCATTTTGGTTAAATGCGTGGGGTCTGAACCTGGGCTTAAAAAGCCTGGCAGGCTTGAGCCTGGGCATTGCGTCTGGACTCATATGAGCCCTGCCAAGCTGTCCTGTTGCCACCCTATAGTTAACATTCCAAAGTACCAGCCTACCAGGGCAACATAGCTTGCTAGAAATTATGTGTCTTGGAGTGTTACTTGCTAGGGCACTAGTGTTCTAACGGTCTTATTGTTGATACTCTTTCCATTTCCTTTTTCAAGCTGTTAGTGACTACAGACAATCGCTTCAGTTTCAAAACTTGAATGAGGAGAAGCGAAATATGCACTTACAGGTTTGTGCCATTGCAATGTGGGGATTGTTTTGTTGGTTTTTTTTTTTTTTTTTTTTTTTTTTTGTAGCTCTAGTTATATGCGTATTTTGCAGGTTATTAGAGGTGGAAGAACAATTGAGATATCAATATTTGAAATTGTTGTCGGTGATGTTGTCCCTCTTAATATTGGTGATCAAGTAAGCAAACATAATTCAGTTGCAAATTGATTGTTTTGGATGCTCACATTTTCTGTGTTAACATTTCCTGGCTATGCCACAAATCATGTTTAGGTCCCTGCTGATGGTATTTTAATTTTCGGCCACTCCCTTTCCATCGACGAATCCAGTATGACTGGGGAGAGCCAGTTTGTAAGTGGTTTTTCCCCCTAATATTTTAGTAGTAAATATATATTCAAGTATTCTAAATTCTGCATTTTGCTTCAGGTCCATAAGGATCAAAAGGAACCCTTCTTGATGTCTGGATGCAAAGTGGCTGATGGTTATGGTAATATGTTGGTAAGTATTATTAAGTCTGCCTATTTAAATGTGCATAAAATTTGACTTGGATTTGAAGGTCCTGGTCATTCCATTCTTGCTCTTCTTCTGCTTGGTGGTTTCTTTCCCTTCTAGACTGTCTATATCTTTAAAAATAAATTCTTGTTTATGGCAAGATTGCACCTGGTGTTCATGGTTGACTTTGTTTACTCCAGGCTACCAAACTGGAATGAAGCAGTACATTCTATCACATTCTGTAATGAAGATGGTGATGAGAATTTATTTATTTTTTTAAGAAAATTGAACTATAACATAGTAGTAAAAAAAAAAAATTTAATCTATATGTGGACCCATTGGATGACTAGGCAACCAGACACATCGAATGATTGTCTTGGTCCTAGTTTGATATGAAAGATTTTGATATCTTTTAGTATTTCTGGGCACTGATGATTGAAGTCTCTCATTCACAGCATGACGTTTTTTCCCCAGTAAGTCTATGCTTTTGATTTACTTAGTCCATAGTCAATATAGGAGTTTTAGAGTTAAATTATACAATGTGATTGGATGATGGAGAACTGCTTGAGAATCCTTAGCTATACGTGAGCTTCTTTTTTTTCCTTGCAGTAGTAAAATTTGATCTCTGGCAAACAGTAAGTACAGTCAGGAAGAATTTTCACCTGTGGGAGTCCCAGTGTGGAATTTCCAATCCCTGCCATCCAATCAGTGGGACCCCTTGCATAAAGGCAGGGAACGAATCCTGCACAGCCCATAGGAGAAAATCCCTTGATATCAGTCAGTATATGCATGCTTGTCGGCTTGCAGATTAAGAGGCAGCTCGTCACATTTTAAGTTATATCAAGGATTCTCTTGGAAAGAGTATTTTGCATTGGTATCATTGTCATCCAAATATTATCTAGGCTATTCAGATGCTGACTGGATGTGATGGTATTTTTACATCATGATCAATGGTTTACATCAGTTTATTGTGGTTTTTGTTGCATGTAACATGGTTACATGGTGATTCAAAAAGCAGATGGTAATGACAAGATCCATTGCTGTAGTGAAATATCCGACTACAGCCAAAATTTTGGGAACTTTTTTTTTTTTTTGGTTTGGTTTTTCACTGGTAACATGACTTGAACCCACAACCTCAAGGTTGCAATAGCGAGCACCTTTCACTGTGCCATGAGCTAGTCAAAATTTTGTGAATTTGTGTAGCTAATATAATTTATTGAAGAGCCTGGTTTTCAAGTGAAGATTTAATTTGTATGCATTGTGGTAACCAATGAACCATCCATATCTCATGAATCCTGTGTTTCATGAATGGACCATGCATGTTGAAGATGATTGTCTAGTTTCATTATAGGAAAAATTGCTAAGGGATGACAGTAAAAGGAGACATGAAAAGATTGCTTAGTGATTTAGCTTCACATCATTGGAGAAGTCAGAAGAGTCAACTGGCTGTTATATTTCTTACAGTGTTATGATTATCGAAGAATTCCATATTCAGATGTCTATCATCCTGGACAAACCAGACATAGTTAACGGTTTCCAATTTGAGAGGAAGTGTTGGATGCCGATTGCATGGCGCGAACAATGGAACTATTTCTGTTTTTTATTTTGTGCCATGTATTTTTCCCTTTATGTAAATGGGCATTATTTTTATTATGAAATTGTTACTCTTAAACCCATAACCATTTGTTAGAATATTCAATTATCCCAAAAATTCTTGTGTGTTTTGGTAACATTAATAAAAACTATGTACAGGTAACTGGTGTAGGAATGAATACTGAATGGGGATTGCTCATGGCCAGCATCTCAGAGGATACTGGTGAAGAAACACCATTGCAGGTATGGTATTCTAAGATGTCAGTCATTTGCCTTTTATGCATGGGATAGAAAAAATGGGTTTTACATATGTAAATGTTTCATATGCATATGTAACACATGTGAAACACATTACCATGTTTGTGAAAATCACCATTTTCGCATGAATAAATGAGTACATCCAATGGCTTTTGATCTCTTTGGTTTTTTTTGGACTTTTTTCACAGATTTCTCAAAATCCATGAAGATTTAATATGTGAAACTAAACGTCCTGATGCTTATCATTAATATGAGAATTTAAATGGTTCGGATCATGAGCTGGGCCCCTCAGAAGTGCAGAAAATTAGATATATAGGTTGAGATTTTTTGGATATGTTTTCAGAAATTACTTAAAATATATGAAGATTAAAGATGAATGGTCTTGGGGTTTATTAGTTCAATAAACAAATTGAATGATTTGGATTACATATATGAGGCCCGCAGGAATGGAGGAAACAAAAAAAAAAAAAAAACTGGTTAATGGGATTTGATCCCATGGCCAATTGCATAACCAAATGCAATCGCCGTGTGAAGACTTGTACTGGGCCCTTTTGCAAGTGGGAGATATGAAAGTCTCTAAAACCAATTTAAGTGTGAAAATTTTGTGTAAAAATGGCCTTATTTACTCCATTTTTGCACCTCATTTACGCATAGCGTGATGCTGTGTAACCATTACATGTGTGAATCATTTGCAGAAAAAAAAATACCTTAGCAATTCTTGTTTTGCTTTTTTGGCTATTTACGGATGTATTGAATAGGTGCGCTTAAATGGTGTTGCTACTTTCATTGGCATAGTTGGGCTTACAGTAGCTTGTTCTGTTCTAGTTGTCCTTCTTGTCAGGTAAGATGGACTTTAATGTTACATTCTTTTCAGTCCTTTTATTTAAATTAAATTAATTTTTTCACATTTTGAATCTGTTCAGATACTTCACAGGACATACAAAAAATGTGAACGGGGATCCTGAGTTTTCAAGAGGGAAGACAAGTGTTCGTGATGCATTAAATGCAGCAATTAAGATAGTGACAATTGCGGTGTGTATCCTTTCATAGATGAATTTTTATAAGGGGCGTCTACTCAACAATAATTGTCAACCATCTGAATCATGTATGAGCATGATACACCCTAGAGTTTGGGTGGTTCATCACGTAGCCTCAAAGCTGATCATTCCCTGGCTCAAACATCAGGCTTTTCTGCTGTCAGTGTCGCAGTATGTGTACTGCAAAAATTGGTTGGAGCAGAAGTGAGCAACTGTTCCCATGCAAACCGCATGAGTGGCCCACCTGATAAGCAGAACAGCCTATTTTTGGATCAGGTAATGTCTGTGGTGGTGGTTCTACCTGATGGGTAAGCCTGGATCTTGTACAAGTAAACCACATAAACGGTTTCTCAATAGTCTTCAAATTTGTGTCATTTCATATCATTTGGACATTTTATATAATTAAATTTCTGACATAATGGTAACTAATCATGAAAGTTCTATTTAGGTTACCATTGTGGTTGTTGCTGTGCCTGAAGGCCTCCCTCTGGCAGTTACCTTGACGTATGATTTACTAATTTCTTATTTCTATCTGATACTTGAGACTATATGCTTGTTTGAGGAAAAGAAATTTTCTTATTTCTGTATCACCTCATTTTTTTTTTCTTTTTTCCTTTTAAATTCTGACAGCCTTGCATACTCAATGCGGAAGATGATGGCAGATAAGGCCCTGGTATATATTATTCTTTGAATATCTAGTTTCATTTTTTCTGTGATTAATATAAATTATAATGGGTGTAGATGGTGTGCAGGTGCGGAGGCTTTCTGCTTGTGAAACAATGGGCTCTGCTACTACAATTTGTAGTGATAAGACTGGAACTTTAACCTTGAATCAGGTGTGTTTTCAACGTTATATTTCTTTCTTTGCATGTTTAGGCCTTGTTAACTTGTATCTTAACTGGTAAATTTCTATAGTTTATGAAATTTTTTTATGTTTCATTTTTTATATTGATTCACAGTTCGATTTTAAAAGGTTAGTGTTTTATGTTGTTGCAGATGACTGTTGTTGAGGCTACTATTGGTGGAAAAAGAATAGATTCGCCAGATATCAGTCAACTCCTGTCTTCTAATGTAACCTATCTATTATTTGAAGGGATTGCACAAAATACTACAGGCAGTGTTTTTACGCCTGAGGTAATTCTTTTTTATTTTTTTTGGTTCTGTGCACATTCGTACTTGGTTTTGATATAGCTGAGAGACTCAGATGACATGTTATATGAGGCAGAGCAGTTCATGGCCGTTACGAATATTGTGCTATCTGAACTGTTGAGTTATATGTGTTTCACTAGCTAACATCATTTGTATTTCTCTGGAATCTTGATTATTGTGAGGGAAAGATTCACCATATATATCTATTGAGGTCCATGACGACAAGATTCAGCTTCAGGGCCTCAAAACATACCCCTCGAGATATTCTGTCTCTGAGGAGTCCTGTGAAATTGTGTGGCATGCAGCAATCCCATTTGTGATTCAATTCTTTCATTGTGTTTGTGCCTTCGTGGCATACTGACTTATAAGTATCATGCCATGTTAAAATATAGGGAGGTGCTCCTATGAGAGGCACTGTCACCAACTTGGTGAGAGATGGGTGGCGGCCCTCACTTCCATATCCACTCTCACCAACTTAAATGCAAGGACCCCCAACTTAAATGTGAGGGCCCCCACCCATCTCTCACCAAGTTGGTGAGAGTGCCTCTCATAGGAGCACCTCCCTAAAATATATATATTATTGCATCATAGGTACTTGTTTTATGGAACACATTCATGAATTTAGTTATGGATATTTTCTAATCCTGACACTACTATCCTTTCCCTAGTGCAAAAGAGTATCAACCAGTGAGTGCATACTGAAAGGAGACTTTCTTTTGGACTTTGAGATGTGGTTTTGATATCTGCATAACAAGGAGTGTTCATGTGAGGGTGAGACATCTAGGATGTTTAGTTTTCAATGAATACAACAATCCTAAACCAAAAGCAAGACCCCTCGCATTCTCTCAATGGTGGATATGAAGATATTCTAAAATCCCATCTGTTGGAACATTCTGACTCGCAGATCTCTCTCTCTCTCTCTCTCTCTCTCTCTCTCTCTCTCTCTCTCTCTCTCATAAGGTGCAAGAGAGAAAATGCCCTACATCGTCATGGAAGAACAAATGAGATAGTGAAAAACCAAATCTTTTCGGAAGAGTTGCTATACAACATCCCATCCTGAAGTCTAAGGAGGTTGGTAGATGGTTACCACTGGGTATTGGCATCCTAAAGTTTAATATGGATGAGGCAGCTAGAGGTGAACCTGGCCCACCGCTGGGGCTGGCCATTTTGGAACCCCTTCATATCTTTCCGTCTCATTTCCGTGGAGATCTTGTGGTGGGGAATGATTCTTTCAATGCTATTTCATAGGTCTCCAAATCTTTGGCAACTTGGAGGTTTCATTTCTTATTCAATGAGAGGGGAGGGGAGGGGGTTACTTCTTAACAATGATAGGGTTGTTTTGCCCATATTTTCTGAGAACGTTGGTATTGTGGAGACTAATGATGCAGTATTCCTGGCCATTTTGGAAGCTCTTCGTATCTTTAGGTCTCATTTCCATGGAGATATTGTGGTGGAGAGTGATTCTTTCAACACTATTTCATGGGTCTCCTCTTCTTCTTTGGCTCCTTGGAGGTTTCATTTCTTATTCAATGAGATCAAGGCCTTTGTTTCTATGCTTAATGTGGCGTTCAAAGATGTTGGAAGATCAGCTAACTCCCTAGTGGACTCTTTGGCTAAACTAGGGGCGGACAGAACCTCGTCCTTCGTTATATTTTCCTATGTAATTTTTGTTTTCTTTGCTTCTTTTGTATTAGGATTTTATACCTTTGACACCCTTTTTTCATTGGGACGTCCATTGCATTCGCTTCTTTCAATGAATTTTTTGTTACCTATCCAAAAAGAAAAAAGCATCCCATCCTGATGCCTCCATAAGTCTAAAGCAGAAAGTCAAAAAGGCTTGATTGATATCTTACCTCACTAGAGGGCGATGCAATTGTGCCTTCATGTGTCTTTCTATTAGCTCTTGTTGATAATTTTCTAAATATGAAATTGATTTTATCCTGTAAAGCACTATATTTTAATTTATATGCTTATATAAATACATTCATTTTGGTCAGGATGGTGGAGCTAAAGAGGTTACAGGTTCACCAACTGAAAAGGCTATACTTTCTTGGGCTATCAAGGTATCCTAGCATGTTCACTGAGCTTTGCATTTTATTCCATTGGATTCCTTGTGCTTATTTGAACTTATGGTTATTCTTTTTTATAGCTAGGGATGATGTTTGACAATGTAAGATCAAAGAGTAAAATTCTTCATGTCATCCCTTTCAACTCTGAGAAAAAACGTGGGGGTGTTGCAGTACAATCGGTAATGATTTCATTTTATTACTTCAATTGATTTGTTGGTACGTATCTTAATAAACAGAACCGCCCACTAGCTTTAGTTGATGTTGGGGACACTGCAACATATATGGATGTTCATTAGATGTTCAAATCTTGGACCAACCCATGCCCAGCCCTCACCGGGCTGGATTTGAGTGGCACTGCTAGGCCCTGGGGCTGGTCTTGCATTTAATTTCTTGGCTTATTGCCAAATGGGCTGGACTGGGTATATGAACGTTCAGTGGCTCAACTAATGGCTGGTCCTAGATCGACATGTAATGCAGACGAACTTAGTATGCTGCAAATGGGCTGTGCAGACACCTATTGATGTGGATGGCCTTGAAAATCATGTGATTGAACAGGCATTGGGTTTCATGGAAGCACTTGATTAAACCCATGGGGTTCGGACTTCGGACCCATATCTGAAGGGCTTTAATGAAGTTAAGAAAATAAACAGCTGAATTTTACTGAAAATTACAATATATACGGGGCTGGGCTGTTTTCATAATTCTGAGCATGACAAGGAGTTTACTGAAATTCTACAGAAAATCAATTCAATTCAAACATGCAGCTGGAGCAGTGACATGCCCAAATAGGAACCGAAACCAGTTGGGTCCAAGGCCCCTTGGGTTGCCTAGGGATCCTCTTTCACATGGTATGGTCCACCATTTAAATAGGTGGGTCATGTGGGCCTCTAATTTTCTTGTATTAAGACATTGTGAGTTGGCTAGTAGTAAGGGATTTGAGGGTAATATATGTGGTTTTCCCATCTGCCAGGGATACCTAGTGAGCTGATGACAGCTTTATTTTTGAATAAAAGTTGAGAACTTCACTTTTGAATTCTGTGGTGCTTTCTAACATAGATTTCCTCTATTCCTTGAGTGTTATATGGTGTAAAACACTATTTGAGTGCATCATCTACTGCTTAAAGTCTTTCTTTTCTCGATGCAGTGAGTGTCAGTCACAGCACACTGTTAAACATTAGCTTCTTTTTTTTTCTTTTTTTTTACAGTACCAGTATTGTCTTGATTATTTGACTGGGCACCCTACTTCATGTCCGTTGACTGGATCATGGTATTGAATTTACTGAATATTAGGCCTGAACTAAAAAGTTAGAGCTTAGACAAGCTTTGGTCCTTAGCTCATGAATAGCGTTGTGGGGTCTTGATGTACTCCAATCGGACTAACGATCATAGCAAACGACAAATCATGATCGATCGGAAAAACCCCAAAATCAACTTTAGACGGAACAACAAACAGATAGGTAAAACAAGGAGTAAAAGTAGAAGATAGATTATCCCAAATTGCTAATCCACTAGTTGATAGGTCTTCAATCCTTGGAAGAAGCACTCAAACCAATGGAGAAGGGAGAGAATTGCAAAACCACGTGATTTTATTGAATAAAAATGTCAAAGCGTCTCCACATGCTTTGCTTTTATATCCACAAAAGAAACCCTAATCTACTTCTAATCATAGCCATCCATCCTTTCGAACTGATAAAGAAAGATTGCTACAAATAATATCTTTACACAACTAAGCAACAAAAGAAGGAGAAAATTAGAAAGTTTCCAAAAGATTCAAGTTTTGAATTGGATGCCCATGTGGAGTGAGATTTGATCCCAGTTGCTTCTTAGCTTTGCCTCAAATATTTTAGAGAGCTTTCCCACTCTAGGATTTTTCTTTGGAAAATTTCCAATTAACATCTTGTTTGCATAGGAAGTCATTGGGCTTGCCACCTTATATTAGCTGTGGGCCCATGTTTTGTGCTTGTAGAACTAGTCACGTGGTGTGAACATGGGCCAGCTCTCTAAAAGGCAGGTGTATCGACTGAAAGGTGAGCTGAAACTGGTTGGTTAGCCACAGCTTGCATTAGCGCATCCTTCTTCCCCATAGGCTCATGTTCATGGCTTCTGATCTTTACCAAGGGGGGACAAAAGAATTGCAAGAACCACTTTTAGCAATGTTATGAGTCATATCCTACTGCACTTCCTTTATTCACAATAAATTTGCAGGCATCAAATATATGACTACCATTACACGACCATTATTTTTATCTACACAATCGATCAATTGTTGTTCAGATGGATCTATCAGGCTTCCTCCATTCTAATCCCTTCTGCTTTTATTGCCGAGAATGCTTCTAAGAACTTCTTGTCTAGAAATATTCGTGTAGGAAGTTAAACGTCCGTCATGACCTGGTTAGGACTTGGCCATTCTTTTTATCGACACAATTGATCAGTTGTTGTTCAGATAGATCTATCAGGCCTCCTCCATTCTAATCCCTTCTACTGCTGCTATTGCCAAGAATGCTTCTAAGAACCTCCTGTCAAGAAATATTCATGGACGAAGTTAAACGTCCATCATGACCTGATTAGGACTCAATTAGGTTTAGATATATTGTCTAAATGGACTCTTTAAGGGATTGCTTTGGGTCCCCACTCAGTGCAGCATATTTTTTTTCCAATTTGTGATGATACAATGTTAGATTTGAGATGTGAGCCCCCTTTTTTTTATTGGCCCCGATTAAGATGGATCAGAAGGCTATTCGATCAATTAAGCCGTTCCAAATAATCAAAGGCTTCATTACTTGCTAGTCCATCTCATCGGTTGCCTTGTGAAGATCATCCGTGCCATCCAATGGAGCATCAATTGGATCCACCCCATTTAGAAGCTCATCTGCTAGATCTGCGTCATCATTTGGACAGTTGTTGTAGATCAGCAACAAGTCTTCATCCTGCACATCCTCAGCCCATTTATCTGCATCGAAAGACAATATTCCACAAGATACAGTGCTATTCTGTCCATACATGCTCACTTGAGTGGGGAATCCTCCTCGTCCAAGAACAACTTTCAATTTATTGTTGACGAAAGTAAAAATTTTCTTGAATTCACCATGTAGTCTTTATATCACACTCCCATAGTCTTCCCAATAGCATATGACTTGCATCCATCTGCAGAATGTCACACCAAACATAATAATGATACTTGTTTCCAATTAAGAAAGGAACTAAACATCTTCTTGTGACTTTCTGCTTATTCCCTTTCTTAAACCAAGATAGGTTGTAAGAGGTTGGATGTCTCTCAGAAGACAGCTTTAATTTATTCACCACATGACTCGCTGCTACCTCCTCACAACGCCCACTGTCAATAATAAGATGGCACTTGCCATTTTCTGCAGTGCAAGTGGTATGAAAAATGCTTTTGTGGCACCTCCCATCACTTGACGAGACCCATGGGTCTTACGAATGAATAAGTTCTCCATCACCAAAGATCACATCCTCGTCATCTCCTGCATGTTCTCATCAAATGTGGGACCACCATTGTCATCATCATAATCAGTTGCCTAATCGTCTTCACCATTGTTAATGGATTTATTCTTAGTAACATCAACCGTACATCTACAAAAATCTACTGAAACATGCCTCGGTTCTCCATGTTTGGAGAATTTAATTATTTTTTTTCCCTTATCATTACTTGGACCCCCAACCGTAGATTGTCCAACTTCCGATCAATCACGGTTATCCATCCTTTGTTGCACACCATCTATATCATGTTCTCGTCATGAATAAAATCACTGTTGGCTCGATTAGACAGTATACCAACCACTTACTTTCTTTTGATATCTTGCAATGGCCTTTGCACGTTGATAAGCCTCATCCACTTTTAGAGTAGGTAATTGGACAAATCAGTTTCATGGATGGATTCGGACCTCGCAGGTGATGTACAACAAGTTGGTCCTCTGTCTCTAAGATGCCATTCATTGCTACAAGGTTATGAAACTCCTTGGTGTACTCATCCACGGCCCTTTTCCCTTTGTTGGATTGAATGTAATTTCGTTTAAAAAGGTTGGGGGAAATACATGTGGGACCAAGGAATCCCACACACACACAAATATATATATATATATATAATCTTTTTCCAGGAGGCAATTCTTTCTTTTCCCATCCTTTGCCTTATCACTTAATCTTGTGTCTCCATTCTTTCATGGTAACTAATTTGACTTTCTTTAAATCCAAGATTTAAGAAATAGTTTTCTCTAACCATCCCAAAAATTCTTCACCATTCGCATAGTTGTACTATCATTAAAATCAGGAATTTTGATCCTCAAATTGAGATCAGCTTCTCTTTCGTACCTCTTTTCTATGTTCCATTGTTCCAAATTGGAGACTTGTTATGGAAGGGACTATGAAAGCTATTGCACAAATCCTATCCCTGTATCTGATCGCTCACTAGAATGTGATTGGTGGGGATTGAATCATTCCAACTATTGAATCAGATTTTCAACTAGTCGCAATATTTTTATTTTAAGGTCATGCGCAAGGATGAAAATAGCGGTGGCGGCGGGCGTAGCGGCCAGCCGCCAAACCGCTACGAAGCGGGCGATACGTAGCGTAGCGGGGATACGTAGCGGCGTAGCGGTGTGATATGAAATACTCACCAAAAAAATCTGAAAAAATTCCAGAAAATCCAGAAAATTGTAAAATGAAAGAAAATGTGGTTCTTTTGCAAAAGTAAGTAAGAAAAGGGGGTGTAGCGGTGCCCTCAATATATAAAGTCCTGTATCGCTATATAAATAGAAAATAATAGTAATGATTAGTTTTTTCACATGTATTCATGTTCTTTAGTCATGCTAACTTAGAAAGTAATGAAAAGCTCATTAAAAAAAAAAAACTAGAACATGAAATAAAGGCATAAGACTTAAGAGTTAGGTCATTAGTGAACATTGAACAATCAATAGTCAATACTTTAAGCCTCAAGGTTAAAGGTTCAAATTCAATCAAGTGAATGAAGTGGTCAACACTCAACAACTCAACATTCAACACTAATTTAGCAATGAAGTGGTCAACACTCGTCCTCTCAGAAGATGACACATTCGATTAAAAGGAAGACTCCAAGGTCAACACATAAATCAATTACATCTCCTACAAAACAATGATGGAGACCGTGGGAACTTAAGAAGTTCCCTCTCGGGCCTCTCCCACTAAGTTATTTAACAATGAGGGTTCTTTTAAAACAGTTAAATTAAGACCAGTTTAAAATTTAGTAGTAATAGGTAACCATATCTATACTACACACATTCCAAATATAATTAAACATGCTTAATATCATATATTAACAAATAATGATAATAATAGACATCCAAGCACAACAAAGAAAGACAACCAGTAAAAGAGGCCTAGCTATCATGGTCAAGTAGGATCCTTTTGTTTTCATGATTGTCACTTCTTTAAAACATGCGTTTCGCAAAGGGGGTTCGGGGGTATCCCCCGGCAGGGATCGAGCTGCCCGGTCAGCTCGCGGCGGGGATCGGCCGCCACCCGCTATTTTAATCCATGAGTCCTAGATGATGAATCTTCTTTAGATTCCTTAGAATAGTTGAATCTCTTGATTTTGTAGCAACAAATCTTGGCAAAATGGAGTTGGGACCACTAGGGGGACACACAAAGGGTTCACAGCAGTAAAAATGGAGAAAAAAGAGGAAGGAAGATGAAAAAAGTTGAAAAGGTAGAACGAAAAGTCGTCAGGGGGGTTTTATTACCCCCCAGCGCCACGTAGCGGCCGCCACGCTTGCATAGCGGCCGCTACGGGTGCGTTACCCGCTAAATACAATGTAGCGTGGCGGCAGCTGCCGCCACGGCCGATATACCGGCGATATTTTCATCCCTGGTCATGCGGATCTGGTTGATCTCCCCTATTATTCTCTACATCATGCAATTCGGCCACGTCCACGTGCTTTATGGTGCAACATATTGTCAAAGAATGAAAACAAAGAATCAATCTAACATCATCCTTTGGCTCTGATACCAACTGGTGTTCCACAAAACAGACTATCTATTCCAGCAGAAAAACCCCAAAATCAATTATAATCAGATCAACAAGAAAATAAGGGAAACAAGGAATAAAAGTAGAAGATAGCTTTCCACTAGTCTCTGATCCAATACTTGATAGGTCTTCAACCTTGGGAGAAAAACTCAACCCATTGGAGAAGAGAGAGAATTGCAGAACCATCTAATGTTATTGAATGAAAATGTGAAAATGTCCAAGCTAGTTTTGACGTCCCACAAGCTCGCAACCTTTTGCCGTGCTTGTATCTCTTTTTTCTTCTTAACTCATAAAGAAAGTCTGTTAGAAATAGAGTCCTTACATGACTCAACAATTTAAAAAAAGAAAATTAGAAAGTTTATAAGAGATTCAAATTTTGAATTGGATGCCCATGTAGAGTGAGATTTGATCCCACTTACTTATCCTTGCCTCCTATATTTTAGAAAGCTTTCCCCCCCTAGTATCTTTCTTTGAAAAGTTTCCAATAAACATCTTTCTTGCATAGGAAGTCATTGGGCATGCAATCTCTTATGGTTGTGGATCCCATGTTTTATGCATGTAGAACTAGTCACATGGGGGTGAGCATGGCCAGCTCTAGACGTCCGTCAGGGGCCTTGGTAAGTCTCAGTTGGGCCGCTTGGGCTTGATTAGATTGTGTAAATGGATCTTTAATGGATTGATTTGGTCCACATTAAATCCAGCATATTTGTTTTCCAATTTGGGATCCATTTCAAGCCCATCTTGAATATCCAGTGTTAGATTTGAGCCCCTTTTCTTCATTGAGCCTCAATTGAGATGGATCAAAAGGCCATTTGATCGAACAAATCGATCCAAGAAAATAATCAATGGTCTAATCAATCACAGGATCCATAAAATCTAGATCATCCACTACTGCGTCAGGTCTCTCTCTTGATTTATAGTGTGTAAAAAAGTTTACCTCATGCAAATCCGTGAGAGGTGAACATAGCGCTATATATAAAAACAAAAACCTATTCACACTTTGCTTTGTGCCCACCCATGCACAACTTAGAGTGGGACCCACCTGATGGTCCAACCAAGTCCCTTCTCTTCTCTCCCTCTGCTGATGACCCTTTGGTTTGGTTTGCACCTATCCGAATGGATTTGGGTTGGATTCCCCCCACGGGCGTGCGCCCCCCCACCCCCCCAACTCCCCCACCCCACACCCCCCACAAAAAAGAAAAAAGAAAAAGCATTTAACATGGAAAGCTCCATGCACACCTCTCGCATTGGATCTGGACCGTGGGTTGTGTGCTTCAAAATATGTAGTAATTAGTATGCTGCTACTGCAATGAGTTAGTGCTTTCTTTTATAAGTAGGTTTTTTTTCGATCGTTTTGTAAGCAGAATATATCAATAAGTGTATAGGCCTTTTTATTTTTGAATGCTTCCATGTGTATGTTATTTGTCTACGGCACTTTGTCATATCATGCATCACATTCACATGTTGCAGTTGTCCCCCAAACGAACAATTTCAATGAAATCTTTTCTTATCCGTACAGGGGGAGTCTGAAGTTCATATATATTGGAAAGGGGCTGCCGAAATAGTCCTAGCCTCATGTACGAAATGGCTGGACTCAGATGGTTTAGTGCAACTGATGGATCGAAATCAGGTCAAAATGCTCTGCTTCTTTACCCATGTTCCATATAAAATTTGTTTATTTATTGAATCATCATGTGATTACAGATGAATGAATTTAAGGAAGTTATTGAAGAAATGGCATCGCTCAGCTTGCGATGTGTTGCCCTTGCGTACAGATCGGATGCAATGGACAACGTTCCAGATGAAGAAGAGCAACGACAGCAGTGGAAATTGCCTGAGGATGAATTAGTTTTGCTCTCCATCATGGGAATAAAGGTACATAATGTGATGTGAACACACCTGCAAGAGTACTAACCAGACGACATTCAATTGTAAAATTTGCTTGTTCCTACTTGTATATGTGAAGCCAACCTATGATGGGCCTGCTGTAGGTGCAGGGTACTCCAAAAATGTTCTCCCGATCACATGATTCTAACTCCATCATTTTGCATTATACCTTCCCAATGTAGACTGTGGATCACTGGACGACCGTACTTGTCCATTTGCACAGAGTTCAGTCAGCTATACTTAATCCAATAGGAGACTTACTATGAAATGACCCATCCCTGTACATAGATCGAACATCTTATCTTACCTCTCTGATATATCGTATTTCAAGGATTTGTTTTCCCTGTTTATAGTGTACTGAAGTCAGGGTTTCAAAACTCGCCTGGGTTTGATTTGACTCGGACTCAGTCCTAACCAAGTCAAGTTGGAGTCCATTGTTGATTGATGTACAGGACCTGGCTCAGTCCTTCGTGAGTCCCAAATTTTTGCAGTTTGCTTTTGCAAATCATGCCCCCCTCGTCAATCTTTAGGGCTTTTCCCCATCTGGGTCTTTGAGAAATTCAATCTAAAAGTTTCATTCGTCTTTGTCAAGATCTTTCTCGATAAATTGAGCAATGAATATAGTCACATTTTTCTCAAAAAAAAAAAAAAAAAAAAAGAAAGAAAGAAAAAAGAAAAGAAAAGATCTTTCTGGGTAAAGCGGCCTTTGAAACTGCAGAAATTGTCTTCTTTGAGTTTTGGGAGTTGAGGCTTTTTCCTTCATGGAAGTGCCCATCATTTTCCTTCTCACGATGTGCCCCTTTTATGGGAGTCTGATTTTCAAATGCTTGTTGATAATGGGTTGCACAATTGGTAAATTCATTATAAAAAATGAAATTGGTGTCAATGGATGGCTTGCCTTGCTTATGCAGGATCCTTGTAGGCCAGGTGTCAAAGATGCTGTAGAGCTATGCACGCGTGCTGGTGTCAAGGTAGTTCCATTTAGTTTCTCAGTATTTTCAAAAAGGTTGATATTTAGCTTTTCTATTGGGATATTTTTATAATGTAAATTTTAATGCATCTGCATACAGAAAAAGTTGAAACTACTATAAGAATTGAAGACTATGAGTCTATGAGATACCACAGTGATTTTTCCGCTACCTTGCCTTTGTAATTAGTAAGGATGGGGAGATTGATGAAAATGTCGAACATAGGATAAAAGCGGGATGGTTGATATGGAGACTTGCTTCTAGAGTGCTTTGTGATCGACAAATGCCAATAAGATTGAAGGGAACATTTTACGGGCAGTGATTAGACCAGCTATGGCCTATGGAGCAGAATGTTAGACAATCAAGAAGCAACATATGCACAAAATGGATGTAGCAAAAATGAGAATGTTGAGGTGGATGTGTGGTAAAACTAGGAAGGATAAAATTAGAAATGCGCTCTTTCGAGAGCATTTAGGGGTAGAAACTATTGGGAAGTCCCACATCCCACATCGCCTAAGTAATAGGCTTGACATGTCTTAATATATCTGTATGGGCCTTCCACCTATCAGCTTAAGCTTTTGGGTTGGCAAATGGTTTATTACATGGTATCAAAGCGGGTTTCGATCCCGTTGTTCTTGTATAGCCCACGTGACAGGCCTTTCCATGAAATCTATTGGGCTTGCACGTGAGGGGGAGTGTTGGGAAGTCCCACATCCCACATCGCCTAAGTAATAGGGTTGACATATCTTAATATATTTATATGGGCCTTCCACCTATCAGCTTAAGCTTTTGGGTTGGTAGATAGTTTATTACAGCAACAATGGGAGATAAAATTATAGAAACCCGTTTGAGATGGTTTGGGCACGTTCAACGTCGGCCGGTAATGGCGCCGCTAAGGAAAAGTTTGGCCATAAAGGTTGATGGTCCACCAAGGGGAATAGGTAGTACAAAGAAGATGTAGTAAAAATAGAGATGAAGAAGTGTAACTTTTTTGAGAATTTGGCTCAAGATAGATCGGAATGGGAAAACAGAATTCGTGTAGCCGACCCCAACATAGTTAGGACAAGGCTTTGATGATGATGATGAAATTTTAATGCAACTATTCATTATCAAATATAAAATGAAAATATTATTTCAAAGAAAAAATATGGAAAGATACTGCAACTTTCTATTTTATATTCCTTGCATCAGTAATCCACTAATTGCTTTGATTTCTCTCCCATGCTTTGCATCCACCGAAAACTAACTGGTGTCATATATCATTATGTAAGGCTATCAATGGGCATGACTGGCCTTTTAGGCTTCTGGTTTTATAGCACAGTGTAGGATCAACTTAAACCTAGATCATGTGCTTCAGTTCACTCCACAGAACTGAGTGCTGATGCATTCCCCAAGTGCAAGAATTTGGACCTATGATGCATGGATATTTCAAAATGGGCAACGTATCATGTCGTATCGTATTCAATACTTCCCTTTTTATGTGTAAAATCTGTGTCTATGGCGTGTCCTTGCCGTATCCATGCCGTATCTGGGCATCATAGATTTGGACTAAGACTACTGTATGGTCTGAACTCTGAACAACAACTAGTGGGCTGGAACCTTTTGGAAACTCTGTTAGACGGCTTGATGAAGCAAAAAAACTTGGCTTAGATCACCTGTAGAAAGGTGTTTCTAAGGTTCTTGGATGAATAGTGGAAACCCTAGAAAACAAATTTGTACACATCCTGAAGGACTTGGTTTCACTTGGAAAAGTAAATTAATCCAGGAACAACTGCCTGTTAACTGTTTTGCTGCTATTATTTAAGTGATAAACACTGTTCAAAGCCCGAAAACTGATTCACAGTCCGCACCATATATCTAATAAGAAAAAGATTATCCTAGCCACTAGCATACTCCAAAAGGAAAGAAAACAGAAGGAACCTAAATCATTCACACGAAAATTATGCCCAGCTTTATTGGCTGCTCAACATAATACCAAAAGTAAGGATAATTAATTAAGGTATCTTGCAAAGAGGGAATGAGGATGGGACAGTCTTATGCCTGGAGAGTGGAGACTCAACCTATCAGAGTGCTCTTCTTTGTGCATGTCTTGCCTCCCATCTACAGTTCTTGACTGCATCAATCAAGCTTCATGGGTGGGGTTTGGCCATTTGTGTCTTTTAGGGTTGCAAATAAAAGGCCGACCTCATGCAATGTCTTGACACTGTTTTTAAGGAAGCCTCACTTCCACCTGGGAAGTATGCCAATTTTGGGCACTGTCTAAACTGCTGAAACCACCTGGTTCTAAATGGGAGTAGGGGTAGGCTTTGTAGCCATTGTAGGTCTGTTATTTGCTACCTCAGAGAGCTGTGCCATCATTAATGCGGCAACTATATGTTTCAGCGTCACTTTATGATGGTCCCTGTCATGTATTTTACTCTTCATAATCATATCAAATGCTTATTCATAAGTAAAACATCATGAAAGATACCATACAAAAAATGTCATGAATGATGCTATGTACTGTTCTTCATGTTTACTTTCTTTCTGATTAGGTGTTCTTTGAGCCAATAGGTACGCATGGTGACTGGAGATAATATTCAGACAGCAAAGGCAATAGCTTTGGAGTGCGGGATACTTGATTCTGAAGCTGTGGCTGCATATCCTATTCTTGTTGAGGGAAGAACATTCCGGGCCTTGTCTGATGCTCAAAGAGAAGAGGTTGCTGAGAAAATATCTGTACGAGTCAGAACTTAAATCTTCTCTCCAACATTTGTTGTCTAGACCTGTATAGATGGTATTATATCGATGATTAATTGATTATATATGTATTATGTAGCCAGCTACATAGGAGTCTCCTGTGTATCCCTCTCAACCTCTATTATGCCATCTACTTCTTGTCAGTGGCCAAAATGCTACGTAGTGGGCGATACTTAGTAGTTGCAGCGATATGTAGCAGTGTGAATTTTTATGTGGTTAAAATTTTTGAATCTTGTATAACAACCAATATTGTTCTCTTTTAGTTATTTGAAACCATATGAGGGTAGAGGCAACTTTAGGAAAGGCTATTGAGGAGAAGAATGAGGAAAAATAATGTTTAAAATTAAACTGATTGGCTATACTAGGTTTTAAACCGTAGTGCCGGCTGCGCCGCTATTTTGAAAATAGTGTAGTGGCCTTGACCGCTACACAGCCGATATGTAGCGGCCCCTATTTTGAACCATGAGTATGACAATTGGATCCTGAATCCCTCTCAGATCAAAGTGTGATTTTTTATTTTTTTTTATTTTTTTTTCTATTCGTCCCATATGAAGTAACCTGTCATATTTATCTTATCTTGGGCCAACAAAGATCACTTCAATTCAGCAGTGAATGCAAGTCAAATCTATGGGGATCCAATTTGACACTCATCTGGACATGGAGAATCATGTGTTCCTCATGTAGTTATAGCTGAATCTAGCATGCTCTATCTGCACATTTATCCACAAGACGGACAATTTAAAGAGTTACTATGCAGTTTGTTGGATCCCACCTTTTAAAAGGGCAATTACTTGTACTTATTTTTTTAATTTACAATTTTAAATGTTACCGGTAACTCTTACATATTTCTGGTGTCTAATTATTTCCATTTATCATGTTCTGGAAATTCCTGTTTGACCAATGTTTGCATGGGTTAAATATTAAGTGGCCTAAATTCTCAGATACATCTAACTGTTTTAAGGTTTTTTATGTACAGGTTATGGGAAGGTCTTCTCCTAATGACAAGCTTTTACTTGTACAAGCACTGCGAAAGAGGGGCCACGTTGTTGGTGTAACTGGAGATGGAACAAATGATGCTCCTGCACTCCACGAGGTTTCATCCGTCCATCTTTCTTTCATATATATCTGTAATAACTGGGAGTGAGGACATTGCTTATGTTGTATATCATCACTCGTCTAATTCTGTTGTTTTTGTTTTTAGGCAGATGTAGGTCTTGCAATGGGTATTCAAGGAACAGAAGTCGCGAAAGAAAGTTCTGATATCATTATTTTGGATGATAACTTTGCTTCAGTTGTAAAGGTTAGTTACAAATAATGGACAAGCTTGTTTTGTTAATTGTTGGTATTATGATTGTGATGACGACATACTTGGTGACTCTAGGTTGTGAGATGGGGACGTTCTGTTTATGCAAACATTCAAAAATTTATCCAGTTCCAGCTGACGGTCAATGTTGCAGCTCTTATAATAAACGTTGTAGCTGCAGTTTCCTCTGGAAATGTTCCTTTAAATGCAGTGCAGGTTGAGTTTTGTCTTATATCCTTTGCTTCTGAGATTTTTTTAAGGACCTTTTTTGTAGTCTAGTATACCATGGACCCAACCAATCAGAGAGCCGTGAGACCCCTTCATTTTAAAATGCAGGAGCCTTGCTTCCCACCAATATGCTACCTCTGTGATCAAGGACTACCAAGTACCAACATGTTCCTTTTGTACGCTACTCATATTTTCCTCCTGTGTACAGCTGCTTTGGGTTAACCTCATAATGGATACTCTTGGAGCCTTAGCACTGGCAACTGAACCACCCACAGATCACCTTATGCTGAGATCTCCAGTTGGACGAAGGTTAGAACATTAGGATACAGTGGAAAACATAGTCATATATTTAATAAAATTATTATCCATATAAGTAATGCACGTAGAAATATCTTTTCCTATATAGAGACACTTGCATGCACACACAGTTTCCATTCTTTTAACCATTAAGATGAACTCCAGATTGAGGCTTTAGTGGAGTAAAACCCCTCAAACAAGTATTCAATGGAAGAAACATTAAAGTTCAAAAAATGACAACAAGGGTCTTATACCACGAGGCCCTTTTTTTATAATGAAAATACCCATATGTTTGCGATTGCAAGCCATAATCGCAATTATGTTTTATGATCACGACATAATCATGAATATGTAGCATGATCGTTACATGTCTCTTGCAAAACAAGAAAACCCTTCTTCCCTAGACTGTGCTCTCTCTCTCTCTCTTTTTGTACTTTGCCCTCACCTCTTATGCTTTGTAAGCAAGATTATTTACGTCTTCCTTCTATGCATCTCATTATCTTCTTTATATTCATTTGTTCTAGAAACCCACTGAAACTAGTTCTTCAAAAGAAAATCATATAAGTTATTTTCACTCCAGACTCCCAGCAACCCTAATCCCTACTTCTTTGCACTGATTTCTCATATTTCAATAAGTGTTTTTGGGATTTTTTGAACCTGAGCATTTGGATGCAAGTAGAATAGAACTGAGAGAAGAGATGGATTTTCTAGTGTCCACAAGACTAACTTATGGTAGGTTTTCATCCTTTAAATGCATCCAAAGAGAGACTAAGGTTAAGAGTTTCTGAGCATCAGTATGAGCAGCAGATGTTCTTGTATGATTATTTCTTTTGGGGCATCAGACATTTTGCTGTATCCCATCTGCTGATGGTGAGATGAGAAACTGGAAAGGCATAAAAAGTATTTGAGATATTGGGTTTCTTCCATTACCAAGTTGGAAATGGTTGGTTCTAATGGTGGATTGCCAATTCATACCAATAAAAACACAAGTGCATTTGAGTGGAGGTGATGAGTATTTGTCTGTGTCATCAGGGCAACTTTGCTGTGATTTTGATGATGGATTTTCTTGTTCCTTAAGAGGGAGACGTGTCACGATCGCATGCCATATTGGCTATTACAAGGTTGGCTGGACTGATTATGAGGAAGGCTGTGGCTGGGGCCCCAACTAAGGGATAGCCAGTCTGTCTGTTATAACTTGTGTGCAAATAGCTTAGATGCAGACCACAAGCCACCTAAAAGTTTCTCCTATGATCAATCTGAATGGAAATGTCACTGATCCCATGTTTTCCACACCGATCAGAATTGGACTAACCATTGGACGGAAATAATAATAATAAAAAATGAAATTGATGCATTTTAAAACTGTTAAACTTGAGGGTTACAAATCAAGGGGTTAGGATGATCTGATGGATTTGGAAACATCCAAATCTTTTGATCCCCACCTTCCCATGAATTGATGTGGCAGCAGGTGGGCCCCACAAAGCTATGCTTAAATTGCCTACATGAGCGCACGCGCACACACATATATAGGCTATGTTTCATTGTCCAATCTTAATGAATCTGTTAATATGACTTTGCTTTCTGTTTTCCCCGCAGGGAGCCACTTATTACAAATATCATGTGGAGAAACTTACTTGTACAGGCATGTTCTTTCTTTTTACTTGAGTATGTAGGTGACAGCTTTTCTGTTTAGTCTTACTCGTGCCCCAGAGACACTTAGTTTAACTATTATGCAGAGTGGATAGTTTCTGGCTTATCCTAGTGAAAGCCCATCAAATGTTTGCATTTGTTTATTTTTGGGCCATGAACAATTGGAAAAATCATTATTCTTTCTTCCATGGTATTCGTACTGTTAATGTTCCAACATGTGTGTGTTATCATACTTATCTAGTTTTTCTAATCTAATATGTGTGTAATCCTCATTGGGGAAGTACAGGCTCTATATCAAGTGGCTGTCCTCCTTGCTCTCAACTTCAAGGGTACGAGCATTCTACGTTTGAAGCATGAAACCAGTGAACATGCCAACAAAGTGAAGAACACCTTCATATTTAATTCCTTCGTCTTATGCCAAGTATGATCATACTACCATGAATGGAAGTAGTTCTCTGTAGTTTTATTATTTGGCTAATTTCTAATGGAGGTGTGGTTATTTTATTAAAAGTTGGGGCCTCATTCATGCTTTTCTTAGTACCAACGATGTCGTACATTATAGAACCATAGGGTTTTGAGACTAAAAAAAAATATACATCTTGTTGAGGTGCTCAATGCCAAACGTACTATATCACTAGCTCATTTATCTAGAATGTTGAGCTGATGGATCCCAATGTTGGAGGAGATTAGCCCAAAATGTCTCTGGTCAAAATAACACAATTTTTCTTATAAAATATACAAAGGATTGGGGTCCCCTTCTATCTAGTGTGACATTTTTGGGACTTCCTCCATTGGAGATCCAATCAGGGAAAAGTTTGGTGAGATATGCAATTAAACAAATAAAAAGACCTTGGGGTCGTGACGTGTCAAACAGAAATGGGAGACTCAGCCAATCATGCACTTGCTACAGCTGAGATGAAACATAATCCTTACCCATCAAGATTTTGTACTATGTTGCTTCACCAGAAAATTCAACTTTCAACTATTTTTGTGTCAGGTATTCAATGAATTCAATGCTCGAAAGCCTGATGAAATGAATGTCTTTGTTGGCATCACCAAAAACCACCTCTTCATGGGTATTATTGGAATCACTGTCTTACTCCAGGTAACAAAAACTTAAAATGTTTCTGGCCTACAGGTTATCACAGTTCTAATCAACTGACACGCCTCTTTTACATGTAGGTTTTGATCATCGAGTTCCTTGGAAAGTTTGCAAAAACTGTCAGGCTCAATTGGAAGCTGTGGCTTGTTTCCACTGCTATTGGTCTCATAAGGTTTTTTTTTAACAGGGAACACAGATAATGATAAGGGTGTTTTCTTAGCATTATTCATGCAGAAAAATGATTGCGGTGTATTCTTAGCTTTACTCATGCATTCCTTCCTTTCCTCCGGTGGATATAAACAATAGTTCCTTTCTTCTTTTTCCTTCTTCAGCTGGCCCTTGGCTTATGTTGGGAAATTTATACCAGTCCCTGAAACTCCATTGCATGCGTTTTTTGCTCCACTCGGCAGGTGTTTCAGGCATCCATCCAGGCACCCACGCGAATCTTGTGATAATTGTAAGAGCCATTACCTCATATTTGGTTTGTGTTTCATATAAGGAGGAATTATACTATCCCAAAGTGCCGAAGGGCCATGGATTGGTGATCCAAATTCATCTGGACACATCATACCCCACTATCGGCTGCCTCAACACTCAGCCTGGTGGGACAATTGCAACCCTTGGATTTATTGCGTTTGATATCTAGTTTACAAGGAACTATTGAAATAGTCCATTCATACATGATGGCCAGATATATTATAAATGGTTAGGATCAGGAGATCTGTTATTTTGCTATGCAATTTGGGGTCATCAGTCCTACAGTTTGGCTTGCTGAGTCATGGGCGTGCAGCACATGCTAACACAAGGCCCAGAAATGATATGCACGTCCTCAGGTCAAGAATAAGTAGTCTCATTTTTATTGGACTTATTTTACTTGATGAGCAGATTTATCATCAGGCATTGGGAGTGAAATGCAGGAGCGTGGTGCCGGACACTGATATGTTCTTTGGGAAGAATCTTATTGCCAATGCCGTCTGCTGTCGTTGGTCAGTTGTTCCCAGCTATGTTCTCCAGTTGCAAGTAAGGTATGGACCGATAATGCTTACGAATAAGATATGGACGTGGAGACTGGAAATGACGAAATAAATCTGTACTTAATTCAGGATTCGGATACAGATATTGCTGGCCAAAGTTTTCCTTTAGAGCATTCTAAAGTAATGAAATTATCCTTGTTTATATTCATTTTTAACATATTTTATGTTGGGAGATAAGAAAATAAATAAAACTATATGAAATAATAGACTTAATTCAAGTTGAAATCTCTATTTTTTGCCTCTAATTCTCTAAATCTCTAAAGTGGGTAGAAATTCTGAAAATAGAGGTGTTTGGCGGTAATTTTAGCTTTTGCCCGTTGTCGAGAAGTAGAGGCAAAAAAATAAGAGGTGGGTGAACCGTTACTTCAGCCCCACAACACCCCAAGTACGATTTTTAATTTTTAATTTTTTTTTATAAAATCTGAGTGTAGATCAAGATCTAAACCATTGGAATTGTTCACAATTGTTGGATCATCATCAATTTTGAGATATGTGCAAAAAAAATGTGAGCCATTAGATATGATTTTCTGGATTTTGTAGGTTTAGATATAAAATCCAAACTGTTGGATCTCTTTGGAAGGTTGAGCATGGCTCTAGGGTCAATTTTCAAAGCTTGACCTTTTGCTCAATTTTGGATTTAGTCCATAAGCAATCATATTTTATTTTATTTTATTTTATTTTATTTTTTAGGATAGTAAATTACAATCCAAATCGTTGAAATTGTTCCTAAGATCATACTCAGCTATGAGACCAAATTTTAGACATTATATCATTGACAATCTCGAGGTTTGTGTAAAAAAAGTGAGCCATTCGATTTTACTTTTTGGATTATGTGGGCCCTAAACACAAGATCCAAAAAGTTAAATCTCTTTGGAAGCTTGAACACGTCTATGGGGTCAATTTTTAAGGTTTGATACTTCATGGATATTGAGAAATTTGTGAAAAACTTTCAACCATTATTTTAAAAAAGGTTTATTAAAAATAGATCCTTGCATTACCAAATACTGTCTTTTATTCTATCCTTTTTTTTTAATTATTATTACTCATTTTTAAATGGTTCTATCTTGATGGGTTCTATTTTGATGGGTTCATCCAAAAAAAAAAAAAAAGTAGATATACCAAATAAGCAAGATATCCTAAACTTGTACCGTAATAGTATTGGTGTAGTATTGGGTGTAGTATTGGGCACTATGCAAGTGTCGTATCATTTTGACACAAATAAGCTGGTACAAGTATCCAGGTATTATAGGTTTTATGTCTGGAATCCCAAAAATGTCTTCCTTCTTCCAAAGCTTTATTCTTTTTAAGTGCTGGTTTGTTTCTTCTTGTTTTAGTCAAATTTGTGATTTGTATTGTTTTTCTATCTCGACTTGCGAAAGGAATCATGCCTAATCTAATTTATATGGTTTGTGAAACTGTAGGTAGGGAAGTGATCAATGAGTTGACTAAATCCTAACACCGCTCCCACCCCTGCCTTCCCCTTTTTTCTTTTTTTTTCTTTTTTTTTCTTTTTCTTTGTTGTTGTCTCAGAATATGCGTTCCTGAATAACCTCATTTTTCAAGTCATCAGAATCATCAATTAGGCGCATCCCCAACCATATCAATATGTGAAGTTTAGAGTCAGATCAGTCAGCACTAATGTTTCAATGCATGGCATCCATCTTGCAACTGTACCTGCCAAGACAACCCTTCGTCTATGTTCAACAACCTCCTCCTGCTACTGTATGGTCAGTGCAATTTGGTATTCAAGAACCATCCTGACTCTTGGTGGCCTATATTAAAAAGATTTTCAACTTCAAAAAAGAAAAAAAGGAAAAAAAAAAAAAAAAAAAAACCCCATTCAAAAGATTTTCTGCTCAAAATTCTTTTTCAAGTCCTTTGGGCTACTGGTACAGTCACAGTGTGACCCATCTCTTTGAAAATCTCAGCCACTCAAACTGAAATAACGGTTGCAGCGAAATTTCTAAATCTTGATATCTATTTTATATTTATATATTATATTATTCAAAATTTAAATCTGACTCATTTCACCGAAATTACTAATGGGCTTAAATATTTCTGTTTGGTGGTCAAACCAAAAGAGTCCAAAGCAAAACTGACAACTGACTAGGAGAAATTGACAGCTATGTAGAATTCTTGCATGAGAAACTTTGAAAAACTCTTTGGTAGACACACGAACAACTCAACTAGCTCATTGGTTAAGGCATTGTCCCATTACGGTAGGGGTCCAAGGATCGAATCATGTAAGGGCTAGACCAACATTAATCTACAATAGTCACGAGCTTAATCCTTGAACTCTGTTGTCCAATGTGACGTTTTGACTATCTATATATATTATTTATTTTATTATTATTATGTAATTGGTGGTATATTAGTTAAATACGCAATTAGTGTAAGTGGGGACCACGTTAGGCATATGTTTGGTGAGTTAGGCTTGTTGGGTAGGTGTCTTGACCCATAGTTAACCCAGGCCCACTTTAGTAGGTGGAATTCTTCTCTAACTAAAACTCTGGTTCTCTTCCAACCAAAACTCTTATCTATTTAGAAACTTTATTCCTTTTAGTATTTAAGTTAAATTACAATTCATATTCTCATCCTCTATTTATACAACACCACACTCTTTTATTTTCACACACAATTCTCTCTTCCAACTTTTCTTTGAGATATCACTTGGACTTTGGCTATAGGATTTTAAACCGTCTCTCCCAACCGCAAAAATCAGACAAGTACCCAACCATAATTTGGAGATTTAATACTGATCTTCTTTGATTTGCATGTGGATGCATGTAGAAGCCCATTGATGCCCTTTTTATATTATAATGTGGTCATGCGATTTTCATATTATACTGTATTTTTTTATTTGGAAACCAGATCCTGAACAGTGTGGGACAATACCCTGCAATGTTTGTGTTGTTTTGGTCAGTAGTAAGTTTTTTGAAAAATAACTATATGTAACAAGATCGGTATGGGCGTTGAAGATGCTCACCAATATCAAGTGATAGTTGCTAGAAGTGCCTTCTCTTTTCATGGGATGCCCCCATTTGTACTCTTAACAAAAATGCAGTTTTTCAACCCCTATAAATTTTCTTGTGAGTCATTACGTAAGGGCGTAGAAAACCCGAAGGAAATAGAAATATTACATAAAATCTCCTATAAATGTATGGAAAACCTAGACTTTTTTTATTCAAAATGAATTAGAAATAATGGAAATTTTCAATGTAAAAAAATAAGCAGAAATGCTCGAAATGATTCAAAAACTAAGGCATGATAAGAAAAAATCGAAATAAGAATCAAAAGATTAATTAATTAATTGGGTAGAAGTTCTAACAACAAATTCCTTTCTTCTTAAATAATTTTTTTTTTTTTTTTTAATTTTGAATGGTAAAAGCTAAATTCGCATTTACTAGTTGGATTCCCGCATCAGATTACATTTATTTAATTGATACCTTGTTTTGCCAATTCCTTTTTCTTGCTTTCGCTTCTTAAATTCATTTCCAACCATGGCAGCTGCAGTCCAAATTATTCCTAGTCCTCATGGTGAGTGATGTTCCATGATTTTATAGTTGTATGGTGCACTTTATTTATTTATTTATTTGCCTACATTGAGAACTCAAACTCGCTCACTCTCACAACCCATATCCCTCACCAGTTTAGCTACAGCTTGGGGACGGTTCAAAATATTGTATTTGCATGCATGGTTGTTTCAGTTTTGTGATTCCATATAAATGTAAAGGACATGATCATAAATGGGCTAGAAGCCTGAGCACATATTGACATGCAAGCTCGGAGAAATAGTTCATCTCAAAGGCTAGACCGAAATAGGGACTGAAATGAAATTGGACACCTACCTTCATTGGCTACCTCCCTTAGTTTTACCCGGTGTATGTGGATAAGAGGGTTTGCATGTGCCCCAAGAGATTAGTTCGCGGTTGTCCAGAATTGAGTGTCCTTCGGGGCTTAAGGGCAAAGACTCCTGAGCTGGGCCGAGCAAGAGATACGATGGGTTTTAAAAAAAACAAAGAGCAAAGTTTAAGCACACAAGTCTAGTCCAAGCAGGGCCAATGCCACCCTATATCTCAAGGCTGCATCACAACATAATCTCTCACCTTTACAAGCTGTAATAATCAGCAGCAGAAATGAGACAACAAAGTCTTCAGTCAATCATAATTTGTATTTGAACGCTGATTAGGATGATAGTCAGCATCACTGTTAAAGCCTTGTCCTGATCAAATTGAAGGAAGCTACATGAATTTGTTTTTCTATTCTAGTCTATCCTTAAATCCTCCGCTGTGTTGCACTTCTTCGGTTCTATCTTTACTACTTTTATCCCCGACATCTCCGGCCATTTTAGAAGGCAATCAACCTGCATAGAAATATTTTTTGTAGTTGTTGATGGCCTGCATTGTCCATTCCCAAACCATCTCAAATGCTAACCCCCTTAAATGCTCCTAAATGCGCTAATTTCTCATTCTATCTTTTCCTAGTTTTATCATATGTCCATCTCATCATCCCCATCTTTGTTGCACTTATTTATTTTTTTTTTCGTTGTTTACTGGTTGGCCAAGATTCTACCTTACAAGTCATAGCTAGTCTAATCAATGCCCTGTAAAATTCTTTCTCCAATCTTGTCAATATGCATTGATCACGAAAGACTCAAAATGCAAGTCTCCACTTGAACTATCCAATTCTTATCCTATATTTCACATCCTCCACAATCTTTTCATACTAGTTAGTTAGAGAACCAAGGTAGAGAAAGGAATCCTTTATCCAGGCTTGGGATTGATAATTACAAATTGGCGGAGTTGATTAGTGACAGCAGTATCGAACAAAATTCTGCCCCCTCTATATCATATATTTTCCTAGTGAGATTCATCAACCATACCATTTCCTAGGTCTAGATTTCAGATGGGAGCCCTGCTTAAAATAGCAGTGGCTTTTACATAACTAAAACATGCTAACCCTACATAGATGGGATAAGGATTTATTTATTTTAATGGAGATGGGATAAGGATATGAATATATGATGATGACGATGGTGATGATGATGAGCATGAGGATGATGATAACGATGAATTGACTACACCATGAGGAAATATGATGGATAGTTCTTGTATAAGGCTTGATGTGTTGGGTAACGCATTATGTTACACAAAGTTTGGATGCAAATAACAACTGACACCTTGCCTATTTAGATGTGCATATAGCGTGATGGTTGAACTCCATGTTAATGAAGTATTGAATACAAATATGGACACTTTGCTTACTTAGACAACCATCACGCTATATACACAGCTAAATAGGTAATGGGTTACATGTCCCTGCCATATCCTTGAGCACTCTACTTGTATCTATGCTGAGTCCAGATGCACAAATCATATTAAAAATAAAAAAAAATAAAACCCCTCTAGAAAGTGATTCTGGGCAAAAACTTGTATTTTATGTAGCATTAGAACTGCAGAAAAATTTCATCCTGGACAAGTTATAATTCCAGGGCTTCCTAAGTTCTGATACAGAATCCAGAGGCACGTAAGTATGAAATACATTAAGTTTCATCACTTACAGAGCTTAAGCCTCCGGAAAAACAAGGAAACAGCAGATTTGGGGTATGGTTTTGTTGCAAGACATGTTGGGATGTTCTCTGGTTGTTCAATCCATAGCTTGTGTGCAATCCCACCTTCATTTAGCTTCTCAGACAAATTCAAGATCTGCGATTCACCCTTTACCTCAAGTGTTACCTGTAGAAGTAGTAGTATTATCAGAGATCAAAGTTAAACCATAACAGATGTGGGTTTGTATCTGGACTAATTTACATAGATTCTCATCAACGTGATGCATGAATCTGAGAATCTGACTCATTAGATGAAATCTCTCCCCCAGGACTTCACACAGAGCTGAAGTCTCAAAATCTAAAGTCACAATATTCTACTTATTCCATATTTAGAGTCATATTTTGGTTCTGAATCGTGATAAGTCAACTATTTCAACTAGTGATGACTGATCAGAAAGGCAACAACTCCATGGCACAGTTGGGAGGTGCACTTTCTCACCAAAATGAGACTGCATGTTTGAGTCATGTTACCTATTCCAGGAAAACATTGTTCAAGAAAATATTTAGCATTATCATACTAACAAATTATAACCAGTCCTCACCAAACCCATATTGTTAGTATTTGGGATTTAAATGATCTGCCACTACCTTATTCTATTTCCTCAGTTAAAAGGCTTCCAAATGAAAATCATGACAACTACACTGACTTAAAAGCTACGTACTTGAGAGACAAAAAGAATCAGAAGAACAAGAACAATATTAGAAAGAAAACTATTGAGGTGCAGAAGAAAATGGCAAAATGAGAATGGACTCGCCCCGAGGAAGAGAAAGGAAATTCCAAAATTTCAATTATATCATTGTAAATTTTGCGACTGTCTCTAAAACTATATTAAAAGCATCATGACAACCCAAAACCAAGATCATTCATCCCTAAAAACACTTCCAACTCAGCTTACTATGAGAGTAAAGTTTCCTAACAACTATTACCAACCCAGAACAGACTTCCAAGTTAGGGCATCCCCAACATAATAAACATCTAATAACACCAGCGAATTGTGTTCTCTCTCTGGTTCTTTTTTCCTTTTATTGGAAACATGACTCAAACCTTCAACCTTCATGAATTGCACAGCATCTTTTACCATTGATTCTTCCAGTTTGTCATAAAATTCTTTGGATTGCTCAACGCGATATATCCAACTTGTGAGACCAGCATCCCCTATCAAACTTAGGGAACTCTAATCTTGCTAATTGTGCTTGAACAAACTAATTGTTTGCTCTGTGGGCCGAAAACAACTCTGCATTTTTACCATCTAAGAATGAGCTGAACCAACTCCAAAGATCACATCTTTTAAGTGTGACAGTGACTCATCCAAGATCATTCACTGTTTCATCCATATATCTTCCAAAAACACGTAATTCCCTGCTCCACCCTCTTCATTTCACTCCACGTGATGACCATGAACTAAACAATTCCCAATCTACAATCCTACTAACATCTTTATCAATTCAAATCCAAAACCATCTTTACTATACATATCAGCTTTCTAATTAAAGCTTCCCAATCGTTATGATTCTCTAATTTGAACTGCATTTCAAGAAAGAAACAGAGAGAAATTTCAGAGAGAGAGAGAGAGAGAGAGAGGAATGGAGGAGGAGAGATGTTGCCTTGTGCATTGAGTTGAGATTGCGATCGCTGCAGTAACCGAGGGTGAGAGGGTCGTCTCTGTTGGACCAGATGGCGGCCACGGAGGCGTGGCAGCCCTGCGTGACGACGCTGCCGAGAGGCCACGTGTCGATCAGATCCCTTCGGAGGACTACGTACTGAACGAGAACGTCGGTGGATTCCCGATTCTCTTCTCCGTCTCCGGTGCCGGAGTTGGAAGGGGGAGGAGATGGATCTCCGCCCGCTGCTGCGGCGGCTTTGGAGCTGGTGTCGCTGCTTGCGCTACTGCTCATGACGTGTTTGAAGAAATGCTGATGTGAGAAGGTGCTCTTACAGGAGCTCGAAACCCTAACCCTTCTAATAACAGAAGAAGCAGGAAGAGAAGCGGAGGAAAGGATGCAATGGCGAGAAGGAAGCAGACGAAGTGACAGTGTCATCTTAAATAATGGTGATTTTAGAAAGCCCACTTAAATTTCAATGAAAACCTATGTGGGCCCACTAGGGGAGTCATCATAGTGGGTTCCATCAGAGGCAGGCCCAAGTGCATTCACGTGGGGCAGTCCCACCTGTTGGACTTCTGCCCGCTTCTACATCCATAATGAAAATTGTAGCTTAATTTTAAAACTTAGCGTAAAAATCCTCCGTCCGCTCCCAATGTTCCCAAAATCCAATTGATTGTTTAGATCCACAGCCCTCAAACGAGAATCCTAGATACGCCGCGGTCCCATCCTCCACGAGATGAAATAAAGTGGGCCGTTCAATTATTTGATGGTACAATCTTACGGTCATACATTATATCTTTGAATTTAGTAGACCTCTCCAAACGTGACTTTTTTTTTTTAATAGATGTGCGCTCAGAATGGTTGAGATCCAACCTTCAGTTTGGGATCAAATGAACCTTTTTATGTTGGGCCTGTTGGGGCACTTTCATGCATTTTCTATGCAGAATTTTATTTGCCCTGTTAATATCATTTGGTGCAGAAAATGTGATTTATGTGCATGGTGCACTCCTCAGGGGGTGCATTTGTGCAACCTAGGTTACATGAAAAGGCATGAAAAATATGGACATTTTCCCCCCGTAGAAATATTTCATACTTGGTGCAGCCACTTTTCTATAATTCCTCGTGAAGGCTTTCCAATGGGGTTGGGAATGAAAGAGGAAATTTTCCATGGAACTGGTTTTTTGCGGGCGTACATAAACATGGCCTCTCAAGTCTGGTCAAATAACAACCATTTGCAGATGAGTGATTAATACTATCCCCTCTAAATTATCAAAGTCCGAACCCGTGGAAATTGGCCGGTAGTAAGATCGAAGTAAAGAAAACATGTCAGGCAACTTCAAAATGAAGTTTTTATAAATATCGATATCATCATTATGTATCTCAATTACCAACATTTTTTTTTGGTAAGCAAATTACAAACGTTGAAGATCTGTTGTCTGTCCTATGAAAATGAAATGCCGAAGACTTGATGGAGAACAGCTCATGGTGACATTTCTGAATGGAAAAAGAAACATCGAAGACTTGATGGAGAACGGCTCATGTCTCATTGGGAGTATATTCATGATTTACACTTCATTACTCATCTCATGAACATTAATTTGGTTGAAAAGGTATTCACAAGGCAGTGAAGCATTCAGATCCACGTTTGGAAGACGGGACGGAAGCAAGCTTAAGCTGCATTTGTCAGCTGCTCAATTGAAGTAATCCATCTTCACATCTGTTACATCAAGTTGCGAGATCTCTGCTCTACATCCTAGTAATGAACCGATGCTGCACACAGGGAAAAATAAAATAAAATCAAATGGGTCACATAACATTGGATCTGGGTGTCATAATGGTGATGGAAGTCAATAGCAATTGTAATCAAAATCATCCAAATTTGCAGCTAAGCTATGAGAAATACCATCTGCATTTTCCATAATTCACCATTCTAATGAATATTCATGGTGCATTGGATAAACATCAGAATGGCCATGTTCTCCATTAGTCCTCTCCTAAATCTCCATCGTTATAACCTCAATGCTGGAGAAAGTTGGACCCAGATGGGAATTCAGGGTTGGTGTATCCCCACCAATATGCAGGCCTAGTGTTCGTCCCAAAAGAAAAATTATGGGCACTTCGATATCCTTTTCATCAAACTACACAAAGCGGATAAGATGTATGATGAACTTCTACCTCGGATGGGTGCGGCCCAGATCTCCGTGCACAAATTCCTTGATATAGGTCCCAGCCTGTTTTTGGCATTATGTTAGATTTAGATTTATATAATAAATAAATCTGCATGTGGCCTTCTTTTGTTGGCTTTAGGTTACTAAAATTTTGCTTAAACAATAAAAAAAATATATTAAAAAAACAGAGGCCCTGAAGAAGATAGCAAAAATAATCATGATGGCTGGGGGAAAACATCAGCAACACTATCAGTGAAACAATAAATTACTTAATTGCAAGTGCCCATTGTGTATCCATTCAACAGAGAGCAGCAGCAACTTAGTTGCAATTTCCTATAGCCCATCCTTTTCGTCCTTGGACTTTTAAGTTGTGGTATGCATCATTTACTCATTGTTTGTGGATTACTTACTTCTAATATGATTCCACTAAAAAAATACTTTCAAATTTACAAATAAAATTTTGTTGTCAGAATAATTTAACTCGAGAGCATATCAAAACCTTTAACATTCGAATAAAAAAAACTTTAGACAACATTGCTTTGTTATATTTTTTGAAAATAAAAAAATAATTTACCTCTTAAAGAAGTGCCCTTCGAATATGCAGTCATAATCTTAGAAAAGTACATGTATTGTATGAGCAAAATTTTACCCAATGAAGATAGAAGAAACAGAAATACCTGAGTGCATAGATGCAATAGAAAATATTGACAGCTTCCAGCAATTTTTTCAACCGTCATCCTAGCATCAGAAACAGGAGCCAATAAGGTGTTTTCAAGAGACAGATAACAGATTGATAAAGAAATTAATGCTAAATAACTGAGAAACTCCATACCAATGTATTATCCGTTTACGTTCTAATGGACTTCTACGATGAAGCACTCTGATTGGGGTTTTCTGCAAGATATCCTAAGCAAGCAAAAGAACATTTTTTTTAAGATATTAGAATTCAACCCATCTGCAGAACCAAACAAACAGATGATGCATCATTCTTAAAGATGATTTACAACTACATAATTAGGCATCATATTTTGAAGCCTTATCCCATAGCACTTATAACTATAAAAGAAGCTTTTAAAAATTCTTTGATGACAAGTGAAGTGTGAAACTACAAATACCAATAGGAGTAGGACCTCACTGAGCAAGCATATTATAAGGCAACATCAGAAATGCAAATAATACTTGAAGTTTAAGTATAGAAACAATGGATAACTACAGTTCCAGACGGGTTATCCAGCATGACAACAGAATGTAAGATGCCAACCCCAGATCAATGGGACAAAGCTAAGATGATGACGACGACGATGATGAGGAGGACAAAAACATCAGAATGTAAGACTGAGCAGGAGTACCAGATCTCTTCTTACAAGCATCTGTAACAATCAGAAAATAGCTCCAAAACAGAATCCTATTAACTGATCACAAAATAAATTAATTAAAAAAATGCAAGTCTTACCATGTCCTTAAGTGAAGATATGGTCTGCAGATCTTTATCATTGAGAGGACGAGAAATCCACACTAGAGCAGCATATTGCTTCTGCATGAAAAATGCAGTGAACCATAATGCTAAGCCACTGATTAAATATAAATATATAGACAAATGTACATATATATGAACATGGAGGGAATGGAGCTTCTACTTTGGATCATGGGCAATGGAGGTTTGGGTTCGGTCATAATAAAAGGAAGACGGAAATAGGGTTCAGGTAAGAGAGACTGAAAAGGGATGAAGTCTTTCTTTTATTCTTTAGTCCATTGAAGAAAAACACTGGACAGAGTTCGCTAAATGCAATTAGTGAACAGTGCGTCACCAATTTGTGTGTAAGTATCTATATATAGCTAAGCCCTTCTAACTTTTCTTTTCAACATGGCTTTTGTATCTAATGTACACTTGGCATCACGAAAACCATGTTATGAAAGAAATAGTGAATGAGAAATTGGTAAGTTTCTTCAACTATGAACCATAAAGGTAAAACCTGTTTCTCTGCCTCCCCTTCACGCATCAGAGTCCAAGCTTGACTCCCAACTAAATTGAGGTTCCTTACGGTCACCTGAGTAGGAGAAATCAGTTTTAAGCAGGAAAGAATTACAAAGGTGAAGCAACACATTCCTCAAAGGAGTTTGATACTACAGTTTTTTCTATCCTTCAGGTGGATTCACAGTCGTCAAATACTGAAATGATCATGTCATTTTACTTACAAATTTGTCTTTCGAGTTGTTTATCTTATCCACAATTTCTTCAATGTCAGCTGAAGTGGGAATATGACGTGCATTTTGAATTTCAACCAGGAAAGGACGACCAGAGCCTAACATCCGGACCTGATTCAAATTTTGTTCAATAAATTTGAATAAAATTTACTCTATCAATGTTTAAAGAATGAAATAAATACATACATCGATATCTTCTCTACCAGCAGCATGAAACTTGAAGTTGTCACCTTTACATATGGGTAGGACATTGCTACTGATAATCTCCTGCAGAACAAAGCTATACATCTGTAAAATTCATCAGAATGTAAATAAAGCTAGAAAAATGAGTTAGATCCTCACTCAGAAACCCATATAAGCATCTCATTTGGATGAGGACTATAACAAATCGGAAATACCTCAACAGATGCCTCTCCCATTCTTTCATCATCAATTATCCAGCAGGTTTGACTCACATTTCTTGAATACTGCGGTAAAAAGGGAGAAAATGCACAAATCACTGTAAAATTAGACCTATCAAATAAATTAAGTAAAGATAAAGACCGTTTGACCTTAATATTAAATCTCCTCATTTTGGTTTGCTTGGTAACGGTTTGAGCACAGAGTAAATTAATTTTCAATTTACCTTGTTTCTGCATTTCCCCCCTTATTTCATACTCATCCTTTCAAAATTCTACACCTTTAACATTCTATAAATTAAATAATACCAGAACTTTGTTCATCATTGGCACCCTTGAAATCATTTATATAGAACAATAAAAAGGAAAATGAGGGAAGTAAAAAAAGAATGTAAGTTATTAGAACATAAGAACATTTTAATCCTTAGCGTCAGCTAAGATATAAGTGCTAAAAAAACACCTATGGGAATCTGAGAGCACGTACATAAAATCAGATTAGAAATGAACCATCTCCAGAACAACTTAAATGGCAAAATATGTCCATATGTGTCTATAACGGGGTGTCATAAAATCCTGGGTTCAGTTTCTGAGAGTGCACCACAGTTTGTAAGCCACCTGAATGTATGCCGATCACAGGGTAAGGGAGGATGGAGAGGTCTATGTGTGGGACAAATGAACCCCATCAAATCCTTCTAACCACTGATTTAAGAGCATAAAGTTTAACGTTTTTTAACCTTTAGATGAAAACCAATGTATTTTCTCTAAAAGCTGATAATGGGTCTTATTTGAATGAATGCCCGTTCAAAGGGGGCAAGTCATTGTGAGCGGGTTGGATTGATAAGATGGGCTCCACATGGGAGTTCCTATATGCGACTGGTGCTCACTAGAAAAGTGTGCACACATACACAAACATGATCAAGAAAAGAACCGGCCTCAAATTTCAAATTTGAAAACCATTTATTGGAACTGCAAAATGCACTTTTAACTGCAAAATGCACATATGCGGAAAACATGCAGGTGTTTCTTCCTCTTAAAAAATGCCCCCCGCTGTGCGGTCTACCCAGAGCATGGAATTCATGAAGGCAAAGAGGGAAGGATAGGTCTTCACATGGATTACAGGTGGACCATCAGCCCAATCTGTTAATCCTAGGCTTGGTTTTGAAGCTTCAAATTCAACAGCTTCTAAGTATAGTTTTAAGGAGACTTAATCTAAAGGTGAAAAATCACCTGATTGGTATTAAATTGAATTTGTTCTAATCACGGGGAATTTTTTTCACATAAGTGGGCCCCCTATGTGCCTATGTGAAAACAAATCTATCTCTCTATTTTTTTTTTTTATGAGAACGATTCTCACATGAATTCTATGAGAATCAATGTGGGCCCACATAGATCAACCTATGATCAATCTATCACCATCGCACTTACTAATCCCCCATGAGTTGGCACTCGGCTAATTTGACACTTATCCAACTATTGCTTGTTGTTGGATTGAAAATCCCACTTTCATATGTTTTCACCATCAACCTTTACGGCCTCAAAATCCACCTCTCTAATGATCTGATTATGAGGATTTTTGCAGCATACATGGTTCACATTTGGCATGCATCTAGGTAGGCCCCATAAAAAGGTTCTCATGTAGAAAAGTGAGAAGTGTTATCACATGAACAAAGTCCTAAATATCATCTGCATGTGAGAGTGTGAAAGGTGCCCCACATCTATTTTTTATGAACGGCGGTTCTCTACGAAGTACACCATAATAAACTGGCACATTAGTTCACTTTAAAGTTCATAACAATTTGCTATTCATATTACCAATTGAATGATACAAGTTCATTCCATCATATACCTTCAGATATCTCCCACCGATATATATAGGCATTCTATAGCAGCGGAATGTCAAGCTGCATGGTTCATAGACCTAGTAAGATAGCAAAGGCGAGTGAATAAGTTACATCAAGAAATTTACATGATGTTCATTAGTTTGGATACTATGTATTAAAAATTCCAAGTCTAGATGTGATGTGCTGAAAATAGAAAGTCGTAACCTTTTCTGGTGGAAAAATGAAGCGCTCACAGAATTCATGATCTTGCAAACTGTCCAGAGTCCTTCGAATGACTGCATCTGATTCACTACTCGACTCTTCAGTACATTCTGTTCTAGATTGAACGTGTGAATCATCACCATTGTCTAGACTGTCATTAGTGCCTGCTCCAAACTAGTAAAGTCAGTGCCATAGCTGGAAGGCTAACATCATCAACCCAACAAATCATAAAGAACATTAATGCTACAAGGAGGGGAAAGTGTAACCAATTATTTTTATCCGAGCTTAAGCTTAAAGGATAAGCAAATTTACATGTCTAGATCACACCCCCAACATATATTTGACACCATAATATAGAGAGAGAACTATATTTCATTGAGTGCCTTGGAAAGAAGAGAGTACCTCCTTTTAAAATGATAACCTTTAGGGCACGTTTCTGAAGCCACTTTTCCACGGAAAAATCGTGAAAAGTGGAAATGATTTTCTGCAGTGAAAAAAGGCCCACATTTGGTGCGGGCAGAAAAATGAACTAAATTTTCTGCAATTCCGCTGAAAAGCATTTCCCATGGGAGGATGGGAACAGATATTCCACAGAAACAAGAAAAGATTTTCCGTGGAACTGATTTTCTGCAATGGCACACAAACATGCCATTAGTGATTCAGCAAATCCCTTCACATGGTTGATTTTTCTCTTCTTTTTAAATCTTAATTTCAAGGGATTAAGAAAATCCCTTTAATTTGTTGTTGTTTGAGCTGCATCAAACAGCTTTCGGCTAAATCAGCATATCCATCATCCTTTCTGGGTGTGGCAAATATGCCATCCTCTATTCTCCCTGCCTGACCACTGGATACAAAAAATGACTGACAACCTGTTAACTGTTTACCTTGTTTTGAACAACCTGTTTACTCTGCTCCACTGCCTCATATTTAATGCCACATTTAAACACACCCACATTGATTTATCTCTTCAAGGGAAACAATGGTTTTCATTTTTCAGGAATAAAATTGTTTCTTTCCATTTAAATGAATGGGGCCAAAAGGTGAAACTATTCAGATGACATGTTTAAATTAAGTAATTAACCATCTATCTCAAGACTAAACCCAAATGGAATTTTCAATATGTTTGCTTTAAAACCAAAGGCCAGTATCAACTCAAAGGCAAACAAGATTAATTGGAAAATAAACAAGGCAAAACGGTTGAGGCTGCATATATTGTGAAAAACACAATGAAAACAACTACAAAGACAAGGCACCAGTTGGACATAATGTTCACATGCACCATGATAATGACGTAATGAAATCCTGCCACAACAGCTTCTAAATGAAGTAAATAAAAATCGCTATTATGTAGACAAGATTTATCCAAGAATGGAGTGTAGAACACGCCTGCTTTCCTTCTTTTGCAACGATTATCTTTTGGTACTAAACTCTGAAGCTTTGATGATGCTTTAGGATGACAATATGTCAGGCGAATACGGAAAGAGCTAACTCCAGATTTAACACCCTGCACAGCTTCAAAATACCAAAATAGATCAAATATTGTAACTTAATTTCTTTAATGCTAAATACATGAAGGAAATAAATTATTCAATAAGTGAAGATTCACATATAATCTGTTGAACCAATAAACAACAGCACTACATTATATTACCAATAATGTCTCAATTGAGCTTGTTATCGACAATTTCAATGCATCCTTCACCGAAATATGTTCAGCAAGAAACTTCTCTTGGAACCAGCCTTCAGACCCATACTTCTTTTTCAGATATAACCTATCAAGTCAAAAGGGAAAAGGTAACTATAAATTCAAAGTACTGAGAAACTCATAGAAAATTACATCATGCTGTTATGTTTGAACGGAACGGCAAAGCAGACATCTTGAGTCCATACTCTTTGGCAATCACAATAATTAATCCATGATACTGAGTTCCTGTAACACTAGCACCATCAAGTTGCATGAACCATGAATAGAAAAGGAGCATTTTAACATTCTCATCACCGTATGACGTCCGTTACAACTGATCATCAATGCACGTAGTTAAAGATTGTAAATTTTCACTAAACGATCAATTTACAAACGACAATTTGCCGATACGAAGAATTCCGATTTGCATTAAATTATATGAGAATTTAAATAAATACTGTGGCTTCAGCTACATTGGCCATAGCAATTAGGGCTGTCAATGGATCAAAGTAAGATAACAGTACAATTCTACTACCCCAGAATTTTTTTGAATGATCATATTTGTAACAATGTGATGTGTTACCTAATAGCCTTTTCATTCGCCAAAATAATGGGTGGCAGCGAGATTTCAAGAGAAAACCCATCGATCTTATACTCCTCTCGTTTCACCAACTGCAAGATTTCGAGTGCAAAATCGCTAACTAGGGTCTTATTCTCACACTTGTCTTGCTCGCGATTGTAATAAGCAAGTTGCAATACTCCCAAACAGATGCTGCAAAACCCAGCTTCCTGGCCTTGTGATTGTTGAGAAGGATCTAAAGCAGGTGGTTCTTCATCGAGAAGAAGAGAACGGAGAAGTGAAGTAGAGAGCAGTGAATTAGAGTAGGAAGAAGATGCAGGTATTCCAAAGAGACGGAAGATGCATCGACCACATACCTATGAGAAAGAAAAGAGGGGGTTTTTGTTTGTTGTTAGGGTTTTTTGAGGAAGTTGTGATTTGAAAGAAGATAGAGGGAAAGAGAACATACAGCAACGGAGAGCAAGTCGTTGAGAGCGTTGTGAGGAAGAGAGAGTGCAGTGGCTCGGATGGTCATAAGCTCTTCTTCCTCTGCCATCTCTTCCTACTATACTCTACTCGACTTCCACTCCTCTCCTCTCCTCTCCTCTATGAAATTACGGCCTATTTGGATGTTGGGTCTGGCCCGAAAGTAGTCTAAAGAGTCCGGATATCCTGAGCTAAGTAGTGGAATTCTAGGGTGGGGCCCACCTACTGAAATCCGATCCATTCATCCTTCATGTACACATGGTGTGCCAGTTTTATTTCAATCTAGTTTTTAATGAAAAACATGACGTTTTTTATATCCAAGGTTGCAAACAGGTATTCGATTCTCCTATTACTTAAAGTGCCGACCTGTAAAAAATCGAGTCCGTAACCTGCTTTATGTTTCGATTCATAAACAGGTTCGGAACCCAATTTACGTTCCGATTCCCGGGTCCATATAAGTTCCGACTTGAGATCCAGTATATGAGTTTTTGATATGGTAAATTGTACCTCAAAATTAATTTTTTTTTTGGATATTTTTACGTATAATATCGGAAATAATAGACTTGATGCATTGTTATAAGTTGAAGGATATGCTTATTTTATGAAAAATAAAAGAATAAAAAGAAATTAGAATTGATTTTAGAATAAGACTTCAATTTCTCAAGGTGGACCCGGTTCCGGGTCTAAACGTGTTCAGAGTCAATACTAGAACCAAACCGGAACCGTTATTTAGAAATGGACCTGGGTCTGGGTTCACTATGGTTCTGATCCAGAACCGTCCCGTTTGCAACCAATAAACCCCATATTCCTCTATCTTGAACGGTTCTAATTTCATTTGTTGGCCCCACCATAAAATTCCATTACTTTAACTCAGAATTTCTTTGGATTAAAGCATCAGAGGATTTAGATTTTAATCTAAATATTGGGCTACTTAACTAAAATTGGCCCTAGCTAATGAATCTAATCCTTTCATATACTGCTCCTCTTGAACTGGCACAGGCTCAGATTTTAAATTGTTTACCGTTTAATTTTATCACAAAAAGTTTGCATAATGGATACTCTAGAGTAATTGAACCTTGAGAACTTAAAAAAAAAAAAGTAGCGGGATCATTTGATCAGCCTCATTTCTTATGGACCTAAAAATACGTATGTAAGTCATGGAGCTATATGAAAAAAGGAAAACGTATGCAAACTAAAAATTTATGTTGAGAGTGGGATTTGAACCCACGCCCTTTCGGACCAGAACCTTAATCTGGCGCCTTAGACCAACTCGGCCATCTCAACATCTGATAAAAGTTTCCAATAGTAATTATATCTATAATAAACTACACCGGCACTGCTATTCCTCAATACAACTATACAAGGGTGCCATTTGGCCGGGTCAGAGTAGTTCGAAACCTGACCGAGCCCGGTACATTCACATTTTTTGGACGGGTCCAGATCAGCCAACAGATCTGAAAGTTAACATGGGCCCAGCTCAACTCCAGAATGTCATATTGCCTCCCTTTTAAGCTATGTTGCCAGGCTTTTAGCCATGCTCCAGCCCATTTAACAATGGAGTCTAAAATGAGACCTGGAACAGTTAAGTTGGGCTCAGACCTCAGTCTTGCCCAAACCACTAGTTCGAATTCCTCCGAGGATAGTCACTTTCATGAACCTTCCGTTCTAGCAAATATGGTTAGTGCTACGGGGAGGTTGAGAGGACTTCGGAGGATATTATTATGTAATTGTGGTGTGGATGGGGTACAATGTTCTTTGTACCTTTTGTTCTCTCATTCCCCGTTTTGTAATCTCTTTTTTTCTTTTCTTTTTTTTCCGGTTAAAGGATACTCCGTTTTATTAATCTTGGGTAAAAATACATATTACATAAAATGGAAATGATCCACTTAACTACATAATGAGCTATTCTTGGGTTAAATTACATATTACAAAGAATGGGAATGATCCTCTTAACTACATAATGTGCTAAACAAGAACTCATGGCATGGTAGAAGGTGCTCATTAATACAACCATGAGATTTGTGGGTTCAATTCATGTTTTTATTAATGATATAATGAGCTAAAAGGGACTAATGATATTATGACGCACTGAAAATCCACCCGATCTAAACCCCTTGTGGGATCTTAAGGCCACTAATATCAGTAGTGGGGTGGGGTGGCACCTGCAACTGCAAAATTACAGTGTCTCAATCCAAAGGAGAATAGGTGAGTGTCAATTCATGGTGGGGTGGGGTGGCACTGCTAATTATTGAGTGTGCAAAGGGTTTGATTGATTATAGAGAGGCTCAGACAAGAGTGTAGCTCATTTAGTTTATGCGAGAGATATCTTTATGAAAGATATTTCAAAGTCCAGGGCGCGGTGTTGGTTTAGCCCTTTTCTTGTCTCAAGCAAGCCAACCTTCCAGTAAAAAAACAATGCTGATCCGGAGATAACTAACAAAATGGAATTCAAGTTGATTTTTTTTTTCTATGTATTTATCCTCAAATTTTAAGCAAACTTTCACATGCCTATGCATTTATTCCCAAAAGATCCGGAGATAACAACATAGATGTATATGTATTAGAGCTGCCTCTGTACATTGCAGAAACATCTTCTGAAATTTATACATTATAAAAACATCTGCCTCAGCAATTGATCTGCATCTTCCAAACAATTAATTACATCTGTATATGCAGTCCAGGCATCTCTCTTGGCTCTAGGCTTTGATTCATACAACAGGAACGGCTCCGGGCCATATCACTAGTCACTTTGTTATCTATAAAGCACTTCTCTTGCTCAAAATACAAATCATCAGGCTCTTCTCTTCTAATTTGATTGTGTATATGCGACAGACCAGCACAGTTTTCATTTGGGCTTCATATGGGAAAGATGGTGGTAGCTTTCATTATTGAAAAGTGAAGCTTCAGCTTACCAAATGGACGCCAATTGTACTCCAAGGTGATGAATGCATTCTGTCATACAGGTCTTAGGATATCCTTGGATAAAGAACAACTAGACCATTTGTCAGGTTATATCAAAAAATGAAACCTGGAGCCAAAGAATCCTCATGTATTCACATACCTGGCACAGCATTACCTACAAGATAGCAACGAAGAGTCTCATTTTATGCATCATAAGTGTAAGCAATATTAAGTAATTAATAATTTGCATAGTCTTCAGGGGCAAGCATCCTGTACGTTTTGGAAAGTAAAAGTGTATCCAGTTAATGCATTGTAGATATCTAAAGAACATGAGTAATTATTTTTGTTTGAATTATTTGGTGGGAGAAAAATCCCTTTCAATTGCATGATTCACATTTCACAACAGGGATGACTGGTAAAGTCATCCAATCAAAATTGAAATTAAGTGTGAGTCGAGAGGTTGTCTACTTAAAATATTTAATGATGGTGATAAATATCACTGTACTTACAAATGGGTGCATTTTCTCCAGGTGCTCTTTCTTGGTTTTCTTAATGATATTCCTTTATAAAGTAAACATGACCTTTTCAGTGCGACTGTCACGGCTTACATACCAACTTGAGATTAAAAAAATGGGTCAATGCTCTGGTTTTCTTAAAAGCCTCAAGAAACATTGAAAGCCTAGATTTTACATTAACAGGCCAACCATATCTCCAAAAATCGTAAGTGCCAAAAAAATAAATGTATCGCAGTATTAAAGCATAAACATATACATGCACAGGCTCTAACATAAACTATGAGTGAAGAAAGAATGAATCAATTAAGGAATCAAAGATACACACAGAAAGTTCTTCTTCCTGAATATTTTCACAGCTATACAAAATAAACAATAACGAGTCCATTCATCCCTTGCAAATTCTTATGGATTGGTAACTTCTTTTGCTATAACATTTATTTCACATGGTCCCATTGAAGACTACTTCATGTTTTCTATTACATCACCATATGTCCTGTTAAATTAACAGGGTGCTGATTTGAATGACCAAGATCGACATCATCTCATTATCAAAACATGATGTTGTTCGATTCTCCCTACGTCAATTTGAGGGCGAGGGCAGAAGGTTTGGAAGATAATCAGCCCTACAAACTATCGTATAAAAGAAGGGACTGCTATTGTACAATATACTTTCCATTACCATACTCATATTATATCTCAAAGGATTATGATAAGATAATAGAAAGCTAATTAAGGGCAGTGATAAGATTGTAGTGAGAAAATCTAGGATTTTAATTACCCCAATCAAGGGATTTTTGCATTGTAATTCAGTCATCCCTCACAATGAGAGGACAGACGATTTAGCCAACAATACATTAGGCTCTTGATTTGTTGTTGTCTTCTTGAACTTGACATCTCATGCAACTTTGGGACCCTAATTGTTTGCATTGTTATCTAAATGGTTTCACTGCTACTCCTAAAGCATACATTTTTCCCTGTATTCTAAAGCATACACTGAATATCTTTATGCAGTGTTGTGTGCTTCTAAAGTTTGAAGAAATAAAAAGTAGTAGATGCCTAATTGATCACTTTCAGAACCTTGAAAAAACGACAGTAGCCTTGAGTGATTAAAACACCAATTCCTGTTCCCAGCCATAGGATCAGATTCTTGGTTGATGGGACAAAAAAAACAATTAATGGCACAGATGAGAACAGTACCTAACATGGTGTCTAACTGAATCCCTTGTCAACTGTTGAAGCATCAAAGCTCGTGTTTTACCATCAGGTTTAAACCCACTGTTGTGCATAAGCATGTACAACTTCTTTGCCTTATCAGACTGGCCTTGTAAACGCATGCCCTGAAGAAGTGCATTGTAGATAAAACTGAGAGATGCATCAGGTGTGGCCCTCTGCAAAACACAAATAACTTCAAATATATTGGACAGAAGTACATGGTCATCCAAATGTGTGTTCGCATCTACACCTATGCAAATGGTTTTCTAACATATGGAACATAGATTTGAAATAGAAACTATGTACTGAAGATAATATAGCAATACAGGCTTCATCAAACACAACAGTAGATCAAATCAACCATGTTGGGATGTACAAGGGCCACAAATCCTCTGACCCTCAACAGGTACTAAGGACGTACTGTTATTTGGTCCATATCTAATAGGGATATGACAGGTCAAACTCAGTATGGGACCACAATAGATCCAGGCCTGGACCCCATTTATTTTACATAATTGGGCCCAAGCCCAACTCAGGTAGAGTTAGCTGGACCTCGATTGGACACCAGGTCCGACTCAACTACCAAAATAAAACATAAAAATATTTTTTTTTAAAAATGGTCTGCTGGCTGCAGGAATCGAAACAGAGACCCAGGGGCTAGGATTGAAGAATGAAGCAGCTACCACCGCACTGGAAAATCTTGAGAGCTAAATTCTTGCATATAAGATTATTAAATGTTATTTGTTCATATAGTGTCTAAATAAACAGTATATAACATTTATTACATATCACTTACAAGGATATTCTGTATGGAACCAAGTGAAACTGTAATAACCTGGGTCGGGTTAGGCCCAGATTCGTCCGAACCATAAGGTATTGGGTTGGGTTGAGTTGCATTAGTTGTTTCTAGTCTGTTTACAACCCAATAGTAATCCCTTTGTTGTTGTGGGTTGTTAGAACGATACCTCTTTGGGAGGAGGTTTCCATTTGGGTACCCAAGGGGATTTTCCCAATGGATAGAGATATGAGTTTATCCCAAAGTTAACGAACTCTTTTCTCATTTTTGGTTAAAGAGGAGAGGAGAGGAAATGGTGCAGAAGGATTTTACTTGGAAAGCAACAAAGAAGAACCACAGGGGGGAAGAACCCGGAAGACCTAGTGTATGCAATACTCAAGACCTCATATCAACCGTGCTACAATATACTATACTAGGAGGTGAGTAATATTTCTGAATATACAGAGATATGGGTTATGGTCTGTTTTCGTTAATCATTATTATACCCCAAAAGGCCTAAGGGAATGAAAATCTGATTACTGAAAAATCTTGATAATTCCATTCTCTATATAAGGATTTGAGGGGGTTTGACCAAAATCTATAATCCTCATATCAAATTGATAGTAGATAATGAATAATTGCTTGGTTAGATGTGATAATGGAGTCTTTATAATAATCCATAAGAAGAGGAGATAGTCCAATGCAAATACAAGGCAGCAAGATGGACTTTTCTAAATCAGGTCGACAAAAACAAATTCTGTCGACTGGGATAGTGGGATAAGGTTGGCCACTTGATCATAGATCTGATCCAGGGATCTGAAAGTAGACCCTTGGGCGACCATAGTGGTGATGGACCCATTTGTACTGGACCACATATGACCCCCATCTAGAATCTAAAAACCCCCGCATCGGTACTTTTGGGGATTTTTGGGTTTATGGGTAGATTGGGTTGTGGGACCCACTGGTTCACCTGATTAGAGATTAGGACTAGTCATCTGCTTGGTCCCTGATGGGCAACCAAGGTGGACCAGGTCTCAGGTGAGTTGGACCATGGAGGGCCCACCATCTGAGCACCCATCGTCTAGGTATGTGAAACCTGTTACTGGTTTCTATTGACAGTATTGTTTACTGTTACATTTCTGAAATTTCTCTTTTATGATGTAATATGATAGAATTATGAAATCCATGTTGTTGTGGTTAATCCATCACTTGAAACAAGTTGTAGAAAAAGAAAAAGAATAAACAGGGAGAAGACGAATTTGCAGACGGCAGTGGCTTTACATCCCAAAGTTAACAAGACTTGTGGGACCCACTGGTCCACCTGATCAATGATCAGGACCAGCCATCTGCCTAGTCCCTAGTGGGCGACCAGGATGGTCTGGACCCATGTGGATTGGGCCAGTAGGGCCCCACCATCTTCTTTCCCAAAGTGCTGGGCATGAGACCCATTCTATGAGAGTGACGATACTGTGCAAAGCACTGTATCGTCACCCTCTTTTGTTATGAGATGTTGTGTTGATTAATTTCAATATGGACCCTGGCTATTCCCAGAATTTCCAAGGACTTCTTTTATGATTATTATGTACAGAAAGTCCATTTGAACCCTACATTATCTCAGAAATTATAAACTGATTATGTACCATTACAGATTGTGTCTATGGTTCGGAAATTTTAGTATATGCCCTGATTAATTATATAACTTAAGAGTTGAATACTATAGGTATATGTTTATGGAACCTAAACCATGGTTCATGACTTGAAAATAAATATCTAAGTCAACAGGCCCATTCTTTAACTTCCGAAATTCCTTATGAATGATTGGAATTGTAATGAAGACTTAGAGCTTAAAGATATAAGAGTAGCGCCACATAGGTGGGTACCAAAATTTTGAATTAGAGGGGGACATTTATAAACCCGAGTATGTGGAACTAGCCCTGTATCAAAATAATTAGTGTATATATATACTACTATGATAGTTCTACTACATGCATAATAAATATAAAAGAACTAATGAACACTTTCCAAAGAAATTAGAGTATTTTAATATGAATGTTACGCAGGAGAGTGACATTTTATTTGAAACATCAGTGAGGGCACTTACGCTGATTACTGAATGATTAGTGAACCCCTTCTGGGCATGGAGGGATAAGATTGGACAGGGCCTGAATCAATGATTATTGAACCAATCTCCCAAGGGAGAGTTTTGTCTAACTTATGGAAATGACTTCCTTATTGGAAGGGACTGAAACACTGAAACTCGTACGATAGAGTTCTACTGTATTATAAGGACCCATATTTGATAATATTGAACTTGCCAATGCTAAGAGATGAATGTGAAACCTCAAAAGAAAAGTAAGAAATTCTACAAGACATCTTTCCTCATCTTCTATCATTGAATTATGTTGTTAAGTGACTCATGTATTTAGATTATTGCTCAACAGTTTTCTAATAAGTGGTTTGCCCCACTTCAGGTACGGGTCACTTGGGGGAGCTTGGCAACAATGGGGATCAGCCCTTGGATTTCAATCTGCGTGGCTGATGAGAGAGAGTCACAATCGTTTTGAATTTGAGACTTAGAATTTTAGAAATAGATTACTCCTTTCAATAATGATGAACTTGGTTTCTTTCTGAGTTAAAAATTTTTGTTATTGGACTTGCAATCACTTCTCTTCTGGTTTAATTGATCTTTTAAATAAATTAGAGGTATTGCTCAATTCCTTGCAGTAATTTGATTTTTTTGTGGTGATCTTGACCTACTTAAAGTAATGTCCCGGAATTTGATGAGCTCCAGGTTTCGGGGTGTTACAGAACCCAGATCCGATCATCAACTAGGCCTAAAACCCGGTACATACCCACATATTTGGGTCGGATCCTTTGACTAGCTGGATAATTGGAGCTCCACTGAATACGTTTCCTGTTTTAAAGACTCAAATGTATTTTACTAGATTCAAATGGTGAATGAGTATGTCACCTATTCTTTAGTGCCATCAGGATGGCAAGAAAAGGTCATGAGAGACTAATAGCAGTGCCATCAAGACCTGATCATTTCTCCTACAATATTTGCATATAAAATAATAACTTTCAATCTAGCAAAAATTAATAATAATAACTTTGGGCAAGTGAGATGCAGCTAGAAGATAAAATTGAATAGCTAATATGATCAAATAGCAAACACTGAAGAGAAACACAAAAGATAAAGTTGATATAAGTATTGATAAAAACGGATACTCACATCTAAGATTTCCTCTGCTTCGACCCATAGAGATCCCCACACGCAAGCTCTTATTAATGACAAGTAAGTAAATGTGTCTGGGATGCACTTCTTATGAATCATATGTTTGTAGACTTGCAGAGCAACTTTTGGCTTCCTTGCAGCCTCACAAGCACTGATAGCATGATTATATGATACAGTTGATACCGTCAATCCACTCGCTTCCATCTGCCACAGAAGTTGCAAAGATCGATCCCAAAATGAAGGCTTCTGACATGACATTAAAGCCACATTGTACAGGTGAACATTCAATTCAAAACTACTCTCTCTTTTAATATGGTCAAAAAGTTGAAGAGCATCAGGATAATGACTTCCTCTATACAGAGCACCAAGCAATGCATTGCATGTATACGCATCACGCGAAAGACCCGAAGATTTAATGAGATTATAAATCCTAAAAGCAATGTTGACTTTCCCAGCTTTCCCAATACAATTGATAACTTCATTATAAGAAACAGCATTTGGCTTCAACCCACTGTCCAACATACGTTGGAAAACACTAAGAGACAAATCCCATTTCCCCTCCTTTGCACATGCACCAACCACGGCCTTCATAACAACCTCAGTTGGTTTCAATTGATTATGAATCATTTCAATGTAAACATCAATTGCCAGTTCAGTTTGACGTAAGTGTAAGAAATTACAGACCAACAGACTGTGGTAACCGTAGTTCCATTGTGACCATCCTCCTTCAGTCTTCTCCACATTTTCTCCATTTGGACCCAGTCCTTTGCTTTCGCACACACTGATATCATCGTGTTGTAAGCAATCGCATCAAAACATTTCAACTTCCCTTCCTCTTCCAGTTCTGTAAATAATTCCAAAGAGGAATGATAACCCCGAGCAACTGCAGCTGCTTTGAGGATCAAGCTAAATGTGTGGCCTGTAGCAGTGTCCTTCTCGGTCATCATCATAAAGATTCTCAGAGCATCATCGAGAGACCCATTCCGTAAAAGACATGCCATAAGAGAGTTACAAGCATGTGCACTGGGTAATAGGGCCAAGGCCTCCATCGAGATGTACAATTCCAGTGCACTCCTAACCTTGTTGGATCTGCTAAGTCTCAAGATACTTCTCGACAGCATCTCTTCATCCCTTTCCTCTAAAAAATGCAGCTTGGCCTCAGACATGCAAACCCTCCCATCTAAATCAGAAGGCCTGGAATTATTAGCTGTCTCATTATGGTCATCCCCAGTTGTGACATTATGTCATCCCCAGTTGTGACATTATGTCATAATTACTCATGTCAAGCTCTTCTTCTCCTCCTTGAACTGATGGGTCGATTTCTACTTCTTCACAAACCAAAGCAGAATCAAAACCAGAAAGCATGACCGAATCCACACTTCTCACAGACCCGAGATGCCATCTCATTCTTGGCATCCCCTGGTGGGTTCTGATCCAATTATCACCTTCTCCCAAAAAAGATGACTTGTTGAGTTCATATATAATGTCCAGCTTCCTATTCACCTTCTGTTCCATATAACTAATGTCTAAGCTACAATTGCCACATACAACATCATTCCTACTTCTGCAACTGTTCAATTGTTGGCGCGAACCATGGAACCCATGGATTGGGATGAAAGCTACAGAGGAGCTCCTTAATACTTCCAACATGTTACAACCCAAATGTAGAAAAGACCAATCAAAGCTCCACAAGACTTAAAACATGAAGGGAATGCGGTTTATGTTGATTAAGAGAAAGCCCCAGATCAGCAGGATTACTCAAAGTCATTTCTCCATTTCAAAAGGATTGGAAAACTCATTTTGCACCATACTTGTGAGTTGTGAGTTGTGACAGAAAAGAGGGTATGTGACGTAACAAAATAGATTAGCAGAAAGAGGCACCCATAATCTAACTGTTTCAGGGTAAACCCAAGATATATAGTTGTGGTTTATGATATATAGTTTGGAGTCTACCTAAAGATGGACAAGAGGAATACAACCCTTTTCACTAGAATGGGGGTGAAGAGATCCGATTCTCGTTGTTGGTTTACGTTCACAAGCAGTCCTCATCAATTTCTTCGGTTTCATCTTCTGATTCTTCACAATTAGAGCTTGGAGTTCACTGCGGCATTGCGTCGAGCATCTGGTGTGAGTGGGGTAAAGTTGCTCGGGCTTTCCGTCAAATACTCTGCAAGCGACTGGGAACTGAGAAGCGCGACTGGCGTTTTCTCTCTGTTTAAAGGAGCGAAGGAACGAAACGAAAGGAGAGAGTTCATCTCAAAAGACCGATCTTTATGGCAACGGGTCGGGTTAATCGGGTGACCCGCTTCAACCCCTTCAAATATGGGCCGTTCTATGTCGGGCTTGGATTGGATATGAACTTGTGTTTCGAATGTCGCATGATACCTAGATGGCTAGATCAAGATGTGCTACCACACCATAAAGTTTCTAGCGAGTCCGTGCCAAGCAATCCCCCAAAGTGGGCCCCACAACATAATGTCGGAATGTGTCCGTTGCTTATGACTCATGATACGGGTTGCAAATGGGTATTCGATTCTCCAAATTTTGAGCCGAAAATAACCGAGTTTGAAACCTATTTTAGTTTTCGATTTATAAACGAGTTCTGGAATCCAATTTAGATTCCGATTGATAAACGGTTCCGGGTGCGAAACCCAATTTAGATTCCGACCCCATGGACTTGAGACCTAACATATGAGTCTTTAATATTGTAAACTGTATCTCAAAATTAATTTTTTTGATATTTTTATATATAATATTAGAGGTACTATATTTGATGCATTGTTATAAGTTAAATAATATATTTATTAAAAAAAAATAGAGAGAAGTTATAACTAATTTGGAATTAGATTCTAGTCTTATAGGTAGACCTTGATGTGATCAAATCAATCGCAAAATACCGCAAGTGCACGAGTGTCTATATGAGACAGTGGCAAGAACGGGTCAAACTTACAAGGAGCTAATTTAAAAATCTTTTAGATTAAAAAAACTAATTAACTAACAATTAAGGAAAGTTTTGAGTATTTAGAAATAAAAGAAAGAAACTAATTTAGAAATTCGAAATCTATCAATTAATGAAAGTGATTAGAGCATATGAATCCAATAAACATCCGCAAATTATTTATCAAATAACCTTTACTTGTTCCAATTTTTACTTCAAATCAAAGACAAATCAATGTTTTAAATTTGAAAAATCTAACTTTAAAAACCCTTTTTTTTAATTATAAAACTCAAAATCCAAGATTTCCTTCACCTCATAAAAAAATAAAAATAATCTAAGAACTACCCATCAAAAGTAAGCATAAACCATCAAAAGATCTAAATCCTAAGCATGGCCTATCAAACCTAAGAATGAATAGTCAAAAATTAAATTTTGTTTTCAGAAATTAAGAATGGAAGTTTGCCTATGGCACGAAGACAAGTCTACTAATCATTAAAAACACAACATATGGAACTAAATTAGAATAACTAAATAAATAAAAAGCAATCACTTATCTTCATCCATCGCTCTAATCAGAATTAGCGCACCATTGCAAATAAGACTTTTTGATTTGTTATTAAAGATTGCATCTTTACAAGTTCTCCTTCAAGTACTTACTTGGACAAAGCCCAAAGCTACAAAAAAAAAAAAAAAAAAAAAAAAAAAAAAGGAAAACTAGAACTAGAACTAGAACTAGAAGAGGGAAAAGAAGAAGAAAACAGAGAATGGAGTGAGAGAGAATGGCTTGGCCACTTTTTGAAGGAGAATAGGCTTTTTTTTTCCTGCACTAGTGACCTCCTTTCATAGTTTTGCACTCCTCTTTTGGTTAAGAGTTGCTTCCTTTTAAAGATGATTCTTAGCTTAGCTTTCAACCAAAGCTTCTCACTTAGGCAACAATTTGAATGGGAGATGATTTGTTACTAAGTGTGGTCTCTTTGACTCCAAGTCTTGGAAAATTGAACTCATCAAAGATCTCTAATGTTGCCAATTTTGAAACTTTTTGCAATTCCCACATAGAATTATAACAGATAGCTTCTCGAGGTTATATCTCCCTTGATATAGCTCCGATTTATGTAATCTTAAGCTCCACAGATATCTTCTCGAAAAGACATTTCCAACGGTACATGGGTTGCACCAATCCGACACTCAGGTTGAAAGTTATGACAATTTCAATTTGCTGCCCCTGAAAAATTTGGGAATAATTTGCACAGATGGAAGCTTCTATATTTGACATGTTATGGAATGTGTGAGACCCATGTTGGACGACCAAGGCATGCTTGGACTCTTTCTTTTATTGCTTATTTGATTCCCTTTCCATCTTTGTCATACTTCTTTACTTGCAATTTTGACTAATTAACTCCCCTTGCAAAGTTTTTAATTTGCTTTATCTTTCTCATCATCTTTTCAAATCTGAGTTTCTTCTTTCCTCTTTGAGAATTTCCAATCTTTCCAACTCCACAAAAATGTCAAGATATGTAGTCCCATCCATGAAGGGTGTCCTGCCTTTGATCTCTCTCAAATTTCACCAATGCAAATCTCACTCTTGATTTCTCCTACATAAATAAAATTAAATAATGTTAATAATAATCAAGTGTGAGGAAACTAGATGGACCATGTATGGGATCCTACATGCCTACTTAATACACCAAAAACACCCAACTCTCAAAAAATAATACATTGTTTCAAATTTAGGAGGTATGCATTAGTGAAGTCAAAAGAACTAATTTTTAAGTGATGAATGAGATGAAATTCTCTAATTTCACAAAAGTCATGCAATGCAATAAATTTTGACTAAATTTAATTAAGATTCCAACTTTGATGCTTAAATGCATGAAAACATAAAATTAAGTATAATTATATGCAATTAACATAATTAAGTCCACAAATGCATATGAAATGATGAATGAAAGCTACAAATTTGTGGACTTATCAGACCCCGTTTCTAAATTGAATCGGGAATCTTCTATCGGAATCTGATCTGAAACCAACAAAACATGTTTGAGTCAAATCTGGATCCGGAACCGTTATTTAAAAACGGGTCGGGCCTGGGTCGGGTATGTTCTGACCCGGAGCTGGTCACGTTAGCAAATAGCAACCCTAGACTCGTGAGAGATAACTCTTTGCTATATATATATATATATCTATACATATAGGCCACTATTGCAAGTTCCATCTCCAACGATGTCTTCCATCTCCAAGTTCCTCTCATTCCTCTCTTCCATTCCTTTTCAGTTCGATCTCCACAGGGCAAATTCCTTTTCATTCTCTAGCATCGTCCTAATCAGTCGAGAGTTGGGATGAAGTAGCGGATGATCATCCCTACGAGCAGCTGCGGATCGAAGCCTTTGATCTCATCCGGAAAAAAACGTCGAGACAAAGGTTTGCACATTCATCTGTTTAACTTTCATTACCTCAGTTTGTGAATTTAAGGTATATTGTTGCGTAGCAAGATGATTCTTTTTTCCGTAGCAAGTGGCTTCTGCACTTGGCGGACTTCCTTTTCTGCTGCCGCTGGCGGTGGTGGCGGTGGGTGGGGGGATGTGACTCCCTCGCTCCTTCGTGTTTGGATGAACAGTGAATTGAAGTGATTTGAGGTGGAGCATAAAATCTATAGGGAATAAACTATAAAGGGGTTATGAGGTTTTCTGTTTTTAGTTGCTTGACACAGAAACTTTTTTATTTTTGTATAAAGAAAGAAATTTTTTTTGTCATTGGAGAAAGGTGGTTGCTTTTTAATTTTTAATTTTTTTTGAAAGAGGAGGGAATTTTGAGGTTGTATACTTTTGCTATGATCCATGTATATTCTTATATAGATAATAGAGGCTTTACCTTACTTTACTTCAATTCACTGTCCATCCAAACACGATAAAATGAAGTTGAAGTTGAAGATGATGATTGTCTAGGCGTGGAAACGTGTGGCAGCAAATGTACTGCATGGAAAATTGGAGTCTTTTCCTTATCTATGGTGTAACCCTTGCATTGCACAAATGCGTCTTAAAAAGGAACTGATTCTTATCTTCCATTTTAAATGTGAGAGGGTGCTTTCACTTTGCAGAACCCTGCAATGAGCCTGCATACAATAAATCCCACCTGCCCGTAATCTCTCATCCCCATGAATTTGGCACTCATCTAAAATTCACTCCAATTGAAGTACACATGGGAATCGAATTGATCATATCACATCTAAGAGTGTGACTGTTTCCTTTTTATTTATTTATTTATTCTTTTGAAGTCAATTATGAATTGTTGGTTTTATCAATCCAGCGATGATCCACAGTCTGATTGGAGTGACGTTTTTCTTGCCCTGTCTATACATCCATGATTGTGTGATATGAGCTGCTTAGATTAATGAATAGTGGGCCCAATAAAGGGTTTTGAGAGTATCTTTCCACTTTATGCACATCCAAAGTGGAGCAAGCTACATGGACTCTTTTGTAAAATCCATTCCTAAATTGTAGGCTACATATGGACTTGGTAATGTTCTGATAAGATGCTTCTTTGCTTAAATTCTCATGGACAGTGTTATGGTACTTGACGGTAAAACAGGGGATATCAGTTTGTAACTTACATGTGATGCAAAAATAGCTGAGGATTTTTCTGTTCTGCAGAAGTATTCGGTTCTCTTGGCATTTGTGCTTTTCTGGTTTGCAACGATGTGTTGAGCATTATTTTGTTTATTGTTTGAGGGTGTATTGAGGGGGATTAAAACTAATCTCTTTACCAAGATACATCACTGGGTTGCTGAATCTTTTAATGCAATCAAATCTTCTAAAACATTCCATATCTCTGATGTTAAATGCTCATATCCAATCGAGACTGACACGATCTGCAAATAGCTGTTTACGGCATTCATACTTACTTGTGAGCCTCAAATTTATCTATATTATATTTATCTTGTTTGTTAGAACAGGTAATCATTTTTACATTGATAGGTTAATTTGTTGAGCCAAGCTTTGTAGGGAATATTGAATTTGTTGATGATCTCCTGACATTTGGACTCATTTGAAGTCTCATGGCTTCCATGTAGCCAACCTTTCATCAGCAGATCTCATTTTCAGGAATGGGGTTCGTGGTTGTCTAAAAAGTTTATTGAGGCTGTTGATTATGGTTATTGTGGATGCAAGTATATTAATCGTTATACTTATTTATTTGTTGCTCGATTGGAGATTTCTGGTTTACTTGAATGAGATTAAATCCTTATCATCTTCAATTCAAGTGTCGTTTCACCATGTTGGGAGGGCTCGCTTGCAAAGCAAAGGGTGGATAGGTCAATTGATTTGGTAGCTTTCACCATGTAATTTGTTTTCTGTGTTTCTCTTTAGTATAATGCTTTTATACCTTCAGTCCCTTTCTTGTTGTAGGGCTGTTTGTATTTTGGATCTTCTCTTTAATAAAATTCATCCTTACCAATAAAAAAAAACTGTCTTGTACCAAGTAAGGGGAAATGGACTCTTCTACATTTTGACATTTGTCCAGGTTCAGCCTACCTAATCTTATGATAGCCATCTTAACAACCATTGAGCTCTTAAAAAAAGTGCCATGCCTTTACTTCTAGACCAATGATGAAACATTTGGATGTCTAAATCCATAATGATCCTTACAGGAAGTCCTCTGGTTTTCTGATTTCTTATATTTATTCTCAACTACTTATCATCACCATCACCGCCCGGATAATTGTCATTATTTCCAAGACATGATAATCATTCTGGGTGGGCTTGGACAGGATCTTGAGGAGGGTATCAGAGTATCACTGCCCACTTGGCTTTATAATATATTAAAGCCAAGGGTTTTGGCTTTAATTTTGACCGTTAGTTATAATTTTTATTGCAAGTTATCCTTTTTTTTTTTTTCAAAAGTTCCACATTCTCTCCCCACTACTTATCTCATGTGACTACCTTATCTCTTTATCTCATTGAACTACTCACTCCCAGTCTCCATTTTTGAAAGTTATACTTCTTCCTTTCTGCAAAAATCCTCTTTCTACCTCAGCTCTTCTATTTCCTTTCTACACTAATTTTCCTATTCCCATTCTAAACCATTTTTGCTCTTGGATCATAAAACTAGGTACTCTCATAACCTTTTTAATGTATGAATTTTTTATTTGCAATGCATGGAAACGCAAGTGCTAAGCATGGGCTAGTGTGCTAGTTAGTTAACTGTGCAAGCCATGAACTGACTGGGAGGTTATCATCTAGTGTCATGGTGATTAATGCTATTTCAAAAAGAACAATTCTGCATAATCTTGTGTTACTGTTTGAGTCCTTTTTTGTCCACACTATAAAATTTAGCACAACCAAGTTGGAAAAATTTTAAATTCATAGATAAGTCCCTCCAGTTCACAACTCCACCATGCAGTAGATCTTGGAAGTTTTGTTAAAATTTAAGCATTTTTTTTTTTTTTGTTGTATGAAGAATCAAGACTGACTCTCGATTGTTCTTTTTTTTTTTTTTCTTTGGTCTTCATTGAATGCAACAAATTTTGACCAAAAGTCCCTGCAATCTCTACCACATTACTGACTCAATGATTGAATTGTGCCTAAAAACTTTTTGCCTCACGGGACAATCTATCAAATGTTGGATCTTTCTTTTTTGCATCAAGTTTTACTTATTTGAAAAAGATCTACTCTGGCATTTTCTCTGTGCCTCCATGTGTCTTTGAATTCTCAAAGTTTCAAATTATTCTTTTGGCATGGAAATGAACTTTTCTTCATTGACCTTGATACACTTCATAGTGTTGAACTCAATTAGGAACCTCAGTTTCCTAGGCAAAAAAGGCATATTCGTTGAAGATAGTCAGCGTAATTCACTTTGCCTGCTTTTGTCATTTGGTAATGCCTTTCTTAATAATTGCAGTTTTAGTATTTGACATTATTGTTCTATGCCACATATGTTCAGAGAATGACACCTTTTAGTAAGTAGAGAAGACATATTTTCATCTGCATATACACACCCCATTTCTATACACACACACATAATTTATTGTCATATAAGAGTATTCAGATAAATGCTTCTGAAAAAATGCTAGAAATTACTGGCTAACTAATAACATTCTCAAAATAAATAAATAAATAAAAATCACAACTCCGTAAAAGGATTCAAATAAACTCTTGGTGATGCAGGTGGACCTTAGGCCACATGTGTATGGCCCAAATAGATTTAGGATATCTTATTAATTAATTATATATCATTAGTTTCTAATTTTATTTAAAGATTTGTAATTAGGATTAGGTTTCCAATTTATTTGCTTTCCTAGTTTAATTAGGTTTCTTAAGCCCTAAGATTTGTTTTTCTTAAACCCATTGTGCTTTGAGCACTTCCCACGCAAGCCTTTAACCCCTAGGGCCTGCATCACTTAGTGTTAGTTGCAGATGCATGGAGAAAACAAGAGTATTGGAGGAGGAAAAAGTGTCCCCTTAGGGTTGTAACCTTCTCATTATATAGGGATTGATTACCCTATTATTAGTATCCTTATACAAATCAACTTCCTAAGTTATAGCTAACTTTCTACTAATATAATAGCTAACTTTCTAATACAATTAGAGTTCCTAAGTTATAGCTAACTTTCTACTAATACAATTAGAGTTCCTAGATTGACACCCCCCCTCAAATTGATGTGGGGGAGTTATAAAGCAGCAATTTGGAAACCAGAAATTGAAGACGAGGTCGAGGAAGTCCTTTGGTGAAGATGTCAGCAAACTGAAGGTCAGTAGAGACATGAAGTAAAGAAATGACATCACGCTTAAATTCATCCCGAATAAAGTGACAGTCCACCTCAATATGTTTGGTGTGTTCATGAAAGATAGGATTTTTAGTGATCCTGATAGCCCCAATATTATCCGCATGCAAGGATGTAGGAGATGGTTGTGCAAATCTGAGTTCCGAAAGAAGTCCCCGTAGCCACAAGATTTCTGAACATGCGGAAGACGTCGCCCTATATTCTGCCTCTGTAGAAGATCAAAAAACACGTTCTTGTTTCTTGCATTTTCAAGAAATTAAAAAAGAGCCAAGATGCATGCACCAACCCGTAGTAGATCGACGAGTATCCTGACAGCCTGCCCCGTTAGCGTCTGCATAAGCGGTCAACTGAAGAGGATTTTCTTTGGGATAATATAAACCACAAGTGACAGTGCCCAACAAATACTGGATAATGCGCTTAACAATAGTCAAATGAATGTGTCTAGGAGATGTCATGAATTGGGTTACAAGATTGACAGCATAGGAGATATCCGGTCGAGTGATGGTGAGATAAACGATGCTTCCCACCAGGCGCCTGTAGGTATGTGGATTAGGAAGAAGATCATCATCTTTACTCAATTTGAGGTTGACCTCTACAGGTGTATCAACTGGTGAAGATTCATGTAGATCAGCAAGCTCAATAAGATTAGATGTGTATTTGTGTTGATTGAGAAACAGGCATTTGGGAGATTGATGTACTTCTAAGCCCAAAAAATAATGTAAAGGGCCCAAATCCTTCATATGAAAATAATCCTTGAGAGAGGTTTGGATAGACTTGATCATACAATCATAAGTGCCAGTGATAATAATATCGTCAACATACACAAGTACAACAATAACACCATGTTCTTTGTATGAATAGAGAGCGATTGTAAGGGCTCTGAGTAAAGCCAGTTTTGCATAACCGCCCCCTAAAAGTTTCAAACCACGCCCGAGGAGCTTGCTTTAGACCATAAAGAGATTTCCGGAGGCGACGTACAACATTTTTAGATGGAGAGGTGACGCCCTGCGGTATCCTCATGTAGACCTCTTCTTTCAAATCCCTATGGAGAAAGGCATTTTTAACATCCATTTGGTATAATGGCCAAGAATTTGAGTGCGAGCAGATATACATGCTTGATTTCCAAATCCCAACATGTCTTTGTGCCGAAAATTCTATGTAGGAGAAGTGATTCTAAAGGGCTAGATTTTTGGAAACTTTATTGAAGGGAGGTTTCAGGTTTTGGATGAACCAATCATCTAAAATTGTCTTATAAAAAAAAATGCATTGTCCGTTTTCCATAACTTGGAAAAGATCGTTGGGGCTTTTAGAATTAGTAATTTCTAACAAAATGGGAGGGCCTTTACATTAGGGTGTTTGCAAAGTGTTTCCGAGTCATTTATTTTTCTAAATAGCATTCGAAGTTACGTTGTGTCTAAACTCTACCGAAGCCAGTATAGGGTAAAACAGAGTGATATTGCAAGTATATTTTATTGAAAGTCTTTATTAGTGACTAACAGTTTTTTGGTTCACTTGGGATTTTGTTTTAAAATATTCATTTACTTGAAATCATTATTTTTCTTTTTTCTTGATGGATATGCTTCTACATGCTCTTCCGGTGATTTACCATTGATTGGTTTTTAGTGCAAGGGTTTTGGGATGACAAGTCTAGCTTACTATCTGAGGCAATGCTTAACTATGCTTTTGATCTTCGATCTAGGATGAGGTAATAATACTTCATCTCTGACATCCAGTTACTTGTTGCATAAGCAACTTATGTTTGCTTATGATGAAACTATTTTTTTTTTTTTAACTTAAAGAGTATTGCTATTGAATTGATTGGAGCCGCTTTTATTTATCATTAGGGAGAAATTTGCTGAACAGATGAGTGACATATTAGCTCAAGGTCTGTCAAAATTGCAGAGATTGCGAAAGAACTGAAGTTCTGGGTCATGGTGAGTTTTTAGATTTGACCTTTGCTCTTTAATTGTTGATGGCTTGATTCGGCTTTTGAATATGCATGAATTACGTCCTCTTCTTCTTCTTACTGGGATTTGAAGAGCTTCTACGGTATTGGGTGTTCTTTCAGGTGATATAACTTAATAATTAGCCGATGATCAGAGCTTTAAAACTTGGGCTCGAGCCTTGACTTGGCCACGGTTGAGTAAAAATTTTCCTATTTTTTATTCCTTTTTTAACTTTTTTAATCTTTGTGGGCCTCTCCAAAATTGTAAAAGCCATAGATCCACCAAACTGAGCCCTTCATATCATGAAAATATGAATTATTTAATTTTAGGAAGTGGAAGGGGGAGTTGGAAAGTGGAAAGTGTTTGGTCGGGAAGTGGGAGAAAGAGAAGTAGTGTCACGACCCAAAACCCAGATTTCAATAGAATTCCGTCTTTCGTGCCGTGAATGTAATTTTTCCTCATTTGTGAGATTATGTCAACTGGATATGTTTGGACTGATGACAAATGCTTCTCACAGTTTGAGCTTAAGTGCTCTTGATACATTTGGTGGCTAAAGTGCAGCAATTAAAAAGATAGTTGTCAAAAGAAATTAAGGGCTTATGATTTGAGGCCATGAGTAGAACATGTGACCCCACAGCGCATTATGAACAATTTTTAAACCTTAAATTCGATTTTTTATTAGTAACTGAAGGCTCTTGGCTTTTATTAAAAGATGGGGAGATCTACCAGGGCAAAAAGGCAAGTTAAAATGTTAGCATTTCACTTTGATTTTGTTATCTATAATTATATACCTTGACCCTGAACAATCAATGGATTTATGCTTTGCTGATTTTCTAGATGACTCTAATGGAGTACTTTTTGATGATGGTTTCCCATGAGATTAGACTGCGGCTTGAATGTATCTTGACCTTGTTCCTTTGCTTCCAACTCAACAGTTTTTGAAGGAGAATAATAGCGATTGATATGATTATTTGTTAACAAAGAAGCATTTTATGCAACTCATTGTTCTTTAGAATGGCTCTTAGCAGAAATCCTTCTTCTCTATTCTTGAACCTTGTCTTCAAGGCTGACTACCAATTTTGGATTTAGTTTTATGGCATCTAGTACCAGTGGAAAAGTTTTTGCTGTCACTACTCCCTGGAGTTGGCGACAAGTTACGATAAGTTGCATAGGATTTACTGACAATGAAGCTCAGTTCTCGTTGTTGTAGTAAAGAGAATTACCATTTATTTCATTTAAAAGACTCAGCTTGCTATGGTTTTGCTCAATGGCAGACCCAGAATTTTCATTTGGGTGGGGCAAACGATGGTCAATTAAAAAAGTTGCTAGGCTTTCTTTCTCATTAACAATGGCAAAAGAGAAAATATATTGCATTTAAAAAGACACAAAATATTTAATTGCATTAACTAACATACAGTTCTCTCATCTAAAATAAAGTTTTTACAATTACCCTTACGGTTCTCAACTCTATAATAACTTCTACACGTTTTTCTTTAGAAAATGTCAAACTCATGTGAAACTCAACTAAATGCACGACTGTTACTGGAGATAGGGCAATGAAGAGGTTAGGATGTTAATCAAAAGTACCAAAAAGTATCAGATTTATAAAAAATGATTCTAACCTTGATTTTAGATACGCAAACTTACATTATCCTGTTTCAATCAAATTTATGTCATAATCAATGCTAATGGAGATCACTGCAAATTCAAGGTGAGTAGGCATGTGCATGCATAATCAAGGTGAGTAGGTGTGCGAGAAAAAACTTAATACAAGAACATTTTTTATCTGTTGAACGTTTTGCTACAGGAACAATTTATCCTTCAAACTTTTCACTTTTCCCTTTGTATGCCCAACGGACACCCATCCTTTCCCTTTTCACTTTCTCAAAGCCACCAACCTTTGGATGATGGGAATAGAATTCCATCTTTGAATCATAGAGAAGACATGATAATTTAGAACATCAACTACAATATACCTTTCTAAAACTAGTCATTCTTCAATCCGTTCATTTTTCTATTTTCCACAATTAGACCTGCCAAAACAATGCGTAGGATCAATTCGGCAATGCATTTGTAGTGGCTGACAAAGATCCACTAACAAATAACACACCATTGTGGCTGGTATTCAAGAATCAAATTATCCAATTCAATTATGCACAGAAGTGACATAATTCTATTTAGGAAAAAAAAAATGGAGAATATTATAGCATCTGCCCATGAACCTAACAAGTAACAACACAATACCGGGAGTGGGTTTGGTCATCTTTGGATTTGTATATACACTCATATTCGGTTATTTCGCGATTAGGGTTTGGATTAGGATTTGAAGTTTTAAGATTTGGGGATTAAGGTTTTAGATTTAGGTATAGAGTGATTATGATTATACTATATATGGGAAGGGAGAGAGAGCCGGAGTTATTTGGAGTGGGGGAGAGATAGACAGAGTAACCACGCGAGGAGGTTTGGCAGATAAAGAATTGAAGATGCAGTAGTCTGCACACGGACCGGCAACAAAGGAGCTTGATCGGCGTGGTGCAAGGAGGATCTCAGACTCTTGGTCGAAAGAGAGGGAGCGTTTTCTTTTCGTTTGAGGGATCATTTTCTTTTAGGCAAGTAGGGCAACTATTTAGACATACGTGCGGCATGGTCCAGGGCCCCATTTTTTATCTCTGCAAATTTCAAGATCAATCTGGGGCGATCACCCCTGGTTTTTCTTACATCGATGTTCCATTGTGCACATAGTTGTCAATTTCATTTCGGTCTCCATTTCGGTCTGGTGTCTAAAATGAAATATTTTGGCATTTCGGAAATTTGGCAAAATACTTTGAAAAAATATAAAAAATAAATATATAAAAAAGTAAAGTAAATGTGAATAAAATAAATATTCAAATATATAAATAACATAAAAGGTGATGTATTTAACTAATGCTACTAATATAAAAGAAGGGTTTATAGATGGCTCATCTACACGGGGTCCACCATCGAAGCCGCTTAACTTAAATGGGTGTTGATAAGTGGGTTTCTGGGAGAGGGAGTGGGCTAAAATCACAGCCCTAAATATAAAGAGACGCCCAGATTACACCCAGAGGATTGCTTTTGGACTATAACAGATGATCCATGTGAAAAGGGATCCTTGTCTTTCAGTCTAGGTCAGAAGAATTATGCTTTTAAAATAAATATCCATCTTACAGTATAAGGTTCTTGTAATAATCTTTTTAATGATTTCTTTTTCAACAACAAAAAAAAAAGTTTTGCTGTATTTATTCGTTTCACACTTGTAAAATGCCTTTAGGGGTTAGTGGCTCTTTAACTAATCTTTCTGTGGACTAGTTTATGCTTTGAGAAGTTCTTCCCCGTATAATTGAGATCATATAATCCCTCCTTAATCAATATTCCCATTTTGGTTTGTGAATATGTAGCCTTCATTTTGATGATTTGAGATTTGACACCATCATGGTTGTCGGCCTTTGATTCAGTGAGACATGGTGGGAGCATCATTCCTATCCCTTAGATTAACTCCTGCATTTATCACTCATCTTGCTATATGGTCACCTTCCATTGGAATGCATTTCATCATCTTGCTACCTGTTCACCTTCCATTGGAAGGCATTTCACGTTGTATTCTCACATTTTACATTGGGGTGATCCTTTCAAGTTTGTTCTGAATGTCAGCTAATCGTGATTTGCAGGGGGGGGCATTATGGTCCAGCGATCTACCTTACTTGTAAGTGAACGACAAAGTTGATTTTGTTCAGTAGCCCGAAGGCAGGATCTCTTCCTTTTGGGGTTGTTTTCTCTTGGGAAATTTTCTCCTTCTGGATTGTCAAAAGAGCGGGACCCTTGGAATTAGAGGCACCAGCCGTGAGTCCGTAATGTCTGCATGTGGACTTTCTGGTAGGAGAAAATTCCCCATTTCTCTAGGGCCCATTTGCTCGATGTCGAATTCATAAGCAATGCCTTCCTATCAAGGGGGCTAAAATTGATGGCACATGGGCCCATATTTAAAAATTAAGTGCGCAAGAGTTTCACCAATAAGTTACCGGAATACTGAAATTTTAGAATTACCAAATGCTAGATGATTGAGGATTTGGATATGCCTCGTCATAAGCATTTGAAAATTTCAAAAATTTTAAATTCTTAAATTCCTTCTAAATGAATGCGAGCATAGAGAGAACATAGAAGACGAAAGGAAAAGGGGGAAGGGGGGCTTTGCCGGGCTTGTTGGCTGGTCTTCCTCCCAGCCGGTGACTCGAAGGTGGGGAGGGGAGAGGGGGGAAGGGGAGGAGGGATAATTTAGGATTTTTTGTTTTTATTTTTTTTGCTGTGTGTGAAGAGCGATTTCTGGTGTGCCAGAAGAACATCCCTTTTTGAAATTCCATTTATATCTGGAACTCCTATCATTGAGTTTCCTAAAAAGAAAGAAAGAAGCCCCTACCTCAATTCATGTGCCTACGAATGCTAGTTTGAACTCTGTATTTTCGTTGAAAAAAAAAATGTTGTTATTACTTTATTTAAAAAAATAAATAAAATTAAACTCTAATACATACCCAAACTTCACACACATGCACACCCCATCCAAAGTCCCATCTAAGTCCAACTGACATAGAGATCGATACTTCTTTTTTCTGGAGAAAGAGACAGGGGTGTACAAAAAATCCGTTGATTCGATCTGTGGATTTTGATTCGATCCGTGGATTTTGATCCGATTCGAAGGCCAACGGATTGGTGACGGATTGAAAATTGTGTAATCTATTAGTAACGGATCGGTGGTGGATTTCACCATTAATCCGCGGATTTGATCTGATCCGTTGTCATTAAATATAAATAAATATATAAATATATAAAATAAGAAAAAAAAAGGATTTCACCCTTAATCCGTGGATTCGATTTGATCCGTTGTCATTAAATATAAATAAATATATAAATATATAAAATAAGAAAAAAAAAATGTTAGGGGTCAATACGTGACCTTATGAATAGAATCGATCCGAAGGCCAACGGATTGGCGACGGATTGAAAATTATGTAATCCATTAGTAACGGATCGGTGGTGGATTTCACCATTAATCCGCGGATTCGATCTGATCCGTTGTCATTAAATATAAATAAATATATAAATAAAAAGGATTTCACCCTTAATCCGTGGATTCGATCTGATTCATTGTCATTAAATATAAATAAATATATAAATATATAAAATAAGAAAAAAAAAAATGTAAGGGGTCAATATGTAACCTTATGAATAGAATAGAATATGATAGGCATACAGCTATCAACTTATGCCCCTTTAATTCAATGGCTTCAGAATTCATGGGTTTTTTCTTTTTCTTTTTTTCATGTAATGTACAGGGACGAATTGAACGGATCAATCCGATTCGATTCGCTTCTCAACAGATCGGATCAGATCGGATCGGATTTTAATAGCTATAGATTGGTGACGGATTCCAAATTCGTCAATCCGTAGGTAATGGATTGGTGACGGATTTAGCCTAATCCGCATCAGTCCAATCCGTGGACACCCCTAGAAAGAGAGATGGCTTAACAATGGGTTCAATATTGGTTGTTTAATGGAAAGAGAGATGCTTTAACAATGAGCTACCTGTGGATTGGCTTCTTCATTTAAAATATTAAAAGATAATATTTGTCGGTGGTTGAGATTAAAATATAGAACAAAATATTCATTTAAAATATTAAAAGATAATATTTGTCGGTGGTTGAGATTAAAATATAGGACAAAATATAGAACTAGGGTCTTTTATTTTGTCTCAAAGTTTCTTATTAATTTGTTCGGAAGCATGCATTTAAATTAATTCAGAGAGCATGGTCAATGGTGAGATAAATAGATCCGTATGTTTTAGACAAGTTGGAGTAGTGTCCATACTAGGGGCCAAAATAGATCCATACAAAAGAAAGCTATAGAAAAAAAGGTGATTGGTAATGCAAAGGTCTATGCTAAATAGACATTTTTATATCATTGGTTGAGAGTGTTTTATATATTTATTGAGATCCACAAGGTATTAGGCCATGAAAATTGACCCTATAGATGTGCTCGGCCTTCTAAAGAGATCTCACGGTTTGGATCTTGTGTTTGGAGCCACATAATCTATAAAATTATATCTAATGGCTCACTATTTTTTTGCATATATTTATAGATTGGTGATGATCCAACAGGTGAAATTTGGTCTCATAGTCATGTTTAACATTGTGAACATTACTAACGGTTTAAATCTTATTTTACACGCTTCTAAATAATAAAAAAAATTGAAGCAGTCTACTGCTCATGGACAAATGCAATGTTGAGCATAAGACATCAATGATTATTTTTGTTTTGCACATATCTCGAGATACACAAGGTATTATGTGATCAAAATTGACCATATAGTCGGATTGGATGTGGTTATGCACGAAACACTGTTGCTCCGCTTTTTATTTTTGTCCCTCTATTTTTCAAGTACTTCATCAAGGGGGCTGTTGGAAGTAGAGGTATTGCCTCTGCTTCTCTAAAATGGATAGAGGTTGAAAGATGGTGCCAAACAGTCTTTTTACAAATCTCTATAAATTTTAGAGAAATAGATAAATAAAAGGAAAAATTAGACCTCCCAAACATGCACAATTGGCCTTACACTTGTAGAACCACTGCTGTTTTTCTTTTGTGGATGGTTTTAAGTTACGTGTAGTTGTCATATTTGACTTGTTAAAACTTAAGCTTGGCATTGCTGGAAAAAAATAAATAAATAAATAAAAAAATACTATAGCTTGTCGTCTCCCGTCCTTGCAATGGTAGAAGGTGGGCTTCGTGGCAGTAGCAATTTTTTTTTTTTGTTTTTTTTTATAGCTTGTCATCTCCCGTCCTTGCACGGGTTGAAGGTGGGCTTCGAGGCAGTTGCGGAGGCAACGAACGAGCCTAGCCAAGGTGACTTAAAAAATTGTGATATGGGCAAATATTCTACAAAATTTCTTTGATGTTGCAATTTACTACTTTTTTAAGTAGTAGTTGAAAAAATTGTTATACGGGCGAATATTCTACAAAATTTCTTTGAAGTTACAATTCACTACTTTTTTTTAAAGTAGTAGATGAGTGTGGAATTGGATCATCTCGACTTTTTAAATTGGTCTTAATTTAATAATTTGTTTAGAAAATCGATGTTTCCAAATCTACCGACGTAAGGCACAGAGGCTTTCGGTGATTTTAGGTTTGAAATATAGGCGCCAGCAATCAATTAATGGTAATGAACTTCAAGTTTCCTGATTCACAGCCTGCGTGGAAAGTGGAATAGGACTTAAAATATACAGGCAAGTTGAAGCACAAACCAAATACAATAATGATTTGTTGAATTTTCATTTATAAGTTTTCCATGTATTAGGTTGTCAATTTAGATTATTTGTCCTAGTGTACTATAGTATTAGATTTAAAATGAAATGAAATCTAATCATTAGGCAGTTAATTATTAATTCCCTCTCATCTTATCCTGTTTGGGTAATTCACTTGTAAAGTGTCTTGAAGTAAATAATCACTCTAAGAGAAAAGAAAAGAAGGGTCATATCAAAAGGTACAAGATTTTAAAAAAAATCACATTTTTTTTTATAGAAAAACCGGAAAGTTATTCTCACATTGTAAATGACAAAAGGTCTGTTCTTTTTATTTAATAAAAAAGCTAAAAAATTTCTTCTCATTTCATAAAATGACAAAAAGGCAAAATGGCAAATCTTGAAATTGTGTACTTTTTTATGTGATCTATCTTCCTTTTCTTTTCTTTTAAAGTGATTTTTTTAGTTCAATTCACTTTACAAGTGATTTTCCCCAAATAGGCTTGTGTCATAGGATAAAATAATTAAAGTAGCGCTAGCTTCTCTTTTATCATGGTCTAATATTTCTTTTGAATCTTTGTTATGGATTAATGGATTAAGATTTCATTGAAAACTGCGTTAAAAGCTGCAAAAGGGTGACCGCTGTGCAAGTAATTGTACCTAAAAAGAATGAAAGAATAAGACTAAACTGAAAAAGAAGGGAATTTTATGAGAAAATTAGGTTTAAATTTTAATTAAATAGTTTTACGAAGAAAAATTATAAAATGACGAGATAGTCGTTCGTACATTTTTAAAGATGAAATCATCATAGTTGACGATATCGTCAATTGGTTTATGATATCGTCAACCTTCATTCTAGAAAATGATATACGGTTCCATCTTCTTTAATCTAGTAATGAAAAGATTGTGAAAAGGCTCATATGCTAGGCGAGAGATACCCTAGGTGATCAGAAAAAAAAAAAAAAAAAAAAAAGATTATAAAAATCGTTGCCTTTTGTTTTCCATTCAATGGTCTTAGCAATCTTCCTTAGGTGTGCTGATTAGATGCTTAGTTTCTACGTATTTTATGGCCCCCTTCACATGAGTTTTGAGAGTTCAAGTTTAGAGTGCTAGGTGTTTGGTGAAATTTGTAAATGGGGACTTTCTCTTAATTTGGCGGTGGCTTCGAGTGAGGTTGGAGGGGATGAATTTGAGTATGCTTCTGTGAACATTCAAAGTTTGAACTCATTTGTTTAGGAGTAATTTTGTAGGTCTTCGTGTTTGTGAACAACGTGTAGGGGGTATGTTGGGCAATCTTTGAGTATTGAATGTAAGGTTTTCACCTAGGTACTATATTGTTTATACGAGATTTTAGATCTCAAGAGTGTTTTTTATTTTGTTAAACTGGAATTTTTGAACCAACTTTAAGAATGGAGTTGATAGTGGATGGACACATTTCATTATGCTATTTGTGAAAGGCTTGCTGGACCCTTCTTCTTTGTTGCATTAATCACCTCTTTTTTATTTTCCTTCATTTCTTTGAAATTAATTTTCATCTCCCCCCAACTTTCAAAATCATCCCCTCCAAGCACCTAAGACAAATCATGTATGTAAACCATTTAAAAATGACAAGAAAAATTGAAGAAAAAGAAGAAAAGTTGTAAGAGGTTGACGATATCGTCAAATGAGGTGATTTGGTCCAAAAAAAATAAAAAATAAAAAAAATCTATGAACAATTATTTTGTTATTATTTTTATTTTAATAAAATTGTTAATTTAAAATTTAAGCTTAATTTTTTCATAAAAATCCTAAAAAAGAATAAACTAAAAGTAAGTTTTGATAAGGGCATTGGACTCGAGAAGAGATACTGTGAATTTATCTTTAAAAAAATAGGAATAAACTAAAAAGCATAGCTAATAAGATTGATAATTACTAGGGACTTTGTAAAATTTTAAATTATCTTATTTGCGTGTGATGAATGTGATAGCGATGTGCCTACAACTCCTTTGTGGGAAATGCTTTCTCGAAAGAAGCTGGAAGGTGAGAAAAACGTAGGACCAAATAAACGGACGGTACTCTTTTTCCCTTTTTTTTTTTTTTTTCTTTTTATGAGCTCAAATCCTTTCTAAGAATGATAGTGAGTGGGCCCATCATGATGACCCTGATTGGCTCACTCACAGTCGTGATCCCGATTCATTTGGGTTGGATGCACCTGGTTGTCATATTGATCATACTTAAATAAAATAACATAAACATTTACAAAGTCTATTTATTATACTCGTCGGTTCGTCTCACAGCCTAACTGCAGTGCAGCTACCTGAGAGAGATATATATCTATTAATCGTCCATCGAGATCTACTCCATTGCAAACAGACGGAAGAGAGAGATGGAGAAAAAACGGCGAGGCATGAAAGGCAAGGGTATCGACGGCGGAAAAAGGCATATCTACAGGCTTCTTGAAGAAAGTCGAAGCGGGAAAGTAAAATTGGACGATCGAGTAACGGATGAATACATCGCCCTTCTGCACTCGAAAGCTTTGGACGGGGACGTCGATTTCGTGAGAGAGGTCTTAACTCGAAAACCAGAATGGGCCCGTAAATTGAACTCTCGAGGGCAATCTCTATTGCATCCGGCTGCGGAGAGAGGGAACGTAGACGTGGTAAAGGAGATATTGCGTGCAGATGCTGATGCTGATGCTTGTTTGTATCGGGACTTAGATGGAATGATTCCTCTCCATGTTGCAGCAATCAAAGGCAAACTCGAGGTGTTACACGTGTTGGTTAATGCTAATATCAAAACCGCTTTCGTTTCCACAGACAGTGGAGAGCCGATTCTGCACCTGTGCGCAAAAAATAACCAGTTCAAAGCCTTAGAAATGTTGGTTAATCGGGTCATGGACGATGACTTCGTGATGTTGAAAGACTCTGATGACAACAACATCCTCCACCTTCTTGCAGCCAGGAACCAGACCCAGGTATAGTTCTTCCATGCTTCAAAATTATGGTATCGGTCGCGGTATTGGCCGGGGAAAAAAACCGATATGGTATCGGTCACGGTGTGAAATTTTCTTTTAATTAAAATTTTTTTGCAAAAATATCCAAAAAATCCAGAATATTAGAAAATACTGGAAAATAATTTTTTTTTACATTAGTAACAATAATAAATCAAAATATCGGCCATCTTAGGTCATGAGTCATGTCCGTGTCGCTAATTCGCTATCTTCTCCAGTATTTCATATAATGCAACAATTATTTTGACTCACGATTAATTTATTAGTGTAAAATATAAGAAAATAAAGATAATATATCAATTATCATTTATAAGTCACTCAAAAATGATATTTTATAATTCAAATATTAAAAAATCTAAAAATAAAAGAATTAAAAAAAAATCCAAAATCATGTGAATGAGTAGATCTATCATCTACATATTATTAATAAGCCAATTTATTATCATAAATACTCTAACAATTATTTTTTTTAAAAGTAGAAGATTTAAAAAAAAAATCATTTTTCTACACCCAAAATCATATACATATGAGTAGATCTAGTATGAAAGTTTTGATCTAATAGAAGAATACAACCCAAAGCCACAGATGGCATGCCAACGATCTTTTCATCTATTTCTATGCTGTATCTAAAAAAAAAAAAAACACACACACACAAAATAGTAAAATTAAGGGAGTTAAGTTGATTTTCTCTTGCCAAATAAAATTATTTCTTGAAGGATTAAGAGTTAAGAGTGGTTCAAATATGGAAGAGAAGGAGCCAAAGAGGAGGGGCTTCTAAGGAGAGGAGGGGAAAGGAAGAAGATGAGGGAAAGAGGGGAGAAGCAAAAAAATAAATAAATTATGGTTTATGCCACTTGGCCGATATATCGGCTAAACTGATATTTTGGGGATATATTAGTGACTGGTATCATACCAATATATAGGACCGATTCTGGCCGATATCGGTTCATATCGGCCGATATTTACTTAAAAAGTTATTTTTTGATATTGATTTGGCGTGTAAGAAACTCCCTCATCTATATGTGGCTTTTCGGGCCAATTCTTTTTTTTTTTTTTTTGGTGCTAGTTGGCCCAGTGGTGAGGAGAGGTTCACCCAAAGATGGATCCCTGGGTGACCGTGCATATTCCCAAAATAAATTGAAATTCCCCGAGGAAGGGCTTGAGCCTTCGACCTTTTGGTTAACGGGCGCGCGCGCGCACACACACACACAATTTGCCTTGAAATTAATAGACTTCCACAATGGGCTCCACAGATTAATCTTACTGAATATTGAAAGGAAAATAAGGAGAAAAGGCAGCAAAATACAGCCTATGAAAGTTGCCTTTGTAAATTGTGAGTTTGGAAAGAAAAAAAAATGGCTTTCACAACGGGACCCATAGATTTATTCGGTTAAATTAGTAAATGTTAATGTTAAACTTTAGGCAATACAAAAATTTTAGGGGAAGATCAAGTAAATAGTAGAGATTTTAGGACCTTGATTTGATTATACTTGTGCTTAGGCATAAATTGAGTGTTATTTCAAAATTCAATGTGGATTTTAAAATTAATTAGCTTCTGTAATGGGCCCCCATAGATTAATCCTACCAAAATCGAGAGGACAATAAGGAGAAAAAAAATAGCAAAATACTGCCTATAACAGTAGCCATCGTATCATTGAAATCATAGTCAACTTGATCTCTATGTTTTTCATTAGTTTGTAGGGCCCACTATCAAAGCCAAACGGCCTCTTTTTTTTTTTTCCTTTTTGTTAGTTTAATAATCTGTAAGGTTCATTGAAGGTAAATGTTTTAGGAGGGATCAAAGAGGAGGCTTGTTGGAGAGTGTTGGACATTATTGGAAAGTCTTAAAAAGTTCTTAGAGCATGCCACATCACTTTCGCATGAAGAGGCTGTTGTGATTATATATATAATAATAATAATAATAATTGTAGCGAAAAAAGGTTGAAGAGATGAAGTATTAAAGGTGGATTTGAAGATGGAAGCATCGATTTCTTAAAATTTGATCAAGGTAATGGCCAAGCAATCATTTCCTTTTGAAACATTGGGGATTTTTACCCATTCATGATTCAGCTTTACTTGATTCAACTTTAGCCTCTTTAATAGACATATATTTCTTAGAATTCCTCGGAATTCAAGAGATTGCAATCGACATAAACGGAAACGGATTAAATTGATATACACTTAAAGCGCTTGTTTTGTGTTGTAGGTCATGAAGTTTCTGGTCAAAAATACTAAAGTCGACGTTAGTGCTGTGAACAAGAATGGTCTTACGCCCTTGGACGTCCTACTGGAAAATCCTCTTGGAATTGGTAGATTGAAAACACAGTGGCTCTTAGCATGTGCTGGGGCTAAAAGGGCGAGGTCGATATACCACCATACAGAGACGGAAAAGAAGATGGATGGCTGCCATGGACGTTGGTTTATTCAGGCATTGTTGGCGGTGGTGATGGTCATTGTGACCTTTCAAGCCGGACTTTACCCTCCAGGAGGTGTTTGGCAAGACACTGGATACCACAATGCTACATTATTTTCACCATATGCTGTCGAATCTTCTCCTCCTACACTAGTGCATCACTATGCTGGGAAATCGGTGCTGTCGTATGTGGATCCGAAGCGTTACAAATATTTCTCCTTCTTCAACGATGTCGCATTTTATTCATCAGCGCTTGTCATCGTACTGCTGTTAAGAAGGGGCCATCTCCATTCCGGGGCTTTGAAGATTCTCCTAACCATTTCAGTTTTGGCAATGTGTGTCAGCTCTTTTTGTTTAATATCTTTCTCATCACCAGATGGAAGATTTGGAGCCAGATCTTGGACCACTTACACAGGGGTAGTAGCACTACTTTTCCCGGCAGAGGCTCTTGACAAGTTGGTGGTTCGTTTTAAGAAAGATTTGGTCCCTCAAATGATTGGTCACTTCTTGACACCCCCTTAAACTAGGGCTGCACGAAAAATCCGGTATCACCGCAAAACCGGATAGAGCAGACTGAGCCCACTGAGCCGACTAAACGGGAAGGTTCGGATTGGTTTATAGTTGATCGGTTCGGTTAACGGTTTGGATATCATAAATACCGCTTAAACCGAACCGTCCGTGTATATTAATTTAAGTATTGCTTTTTTACTATTTTAGCGTTAGGATTTCGTTCACTACTTTCATAGTTATATTCGACAACTCATTCTTATATGAACTCAATACTACTTCTGTGCTTCATAGTTGATCGGTTCTGTGTCAGTTTTTTCCCCGCTCTATTTTCAGCTTTTGACATTTTCTTTTCTTGATTGGATTGTATAATTTCTATTCTATAATATGATTGTGTGTTTGCGTTTAGTCAAAACTCTCTTTTTGGAGTGGAATTATTTTTTATATGGATTACTGGAATGTTGGAATTTTATGTTTGTACTAAACATTGGCATAAATGCAAAGAATGGGGTTTCATCATTTTGAAAATTTCAATGTCTGATTAAAAAAAAAAAAAAACACAACGGTTTAACCGACCGAACTTAATCGAATCGTTTGGTTCAATTCGGTTTAAGTCCTCTCCATCGGTCGGATTGGATTGATTAATTAAAAAACCAAAAGGTTCGGTTTGGTTATTGGTTTTAGTGTTTAACCGATCCGAACCGGCCATGTGCAGCCTTACCTCAAACGAACCGAGACTTTAAGAAAAACTTGATTTTGTGAGATACTGCAAGCTCTAGCCAGGCTTATAATATGTGTTTTTTTTTTTTTTTTTTTGGGGTAAATCTTAAGAAATCTGTTAGAAATCAATGCCCGGGTGATGAATTATTTGAATTCGAACTCAAACTCTTGTATGTACAGTATAAATCTACAGTATTATCTTTCTGCTGGTAATTTTCTGCATGCTACTCCTATTCTCATCATGGTCATGCCCGAGGCCTGTTTGTTTGCATTACAATCCATTGGATTTGTGATTAAAAATAAAACCAAAGGTGGAGGCCTGTTTGTTTGCATTACAATCCATTGGATTTGTGATTGAAAATAAGACCAAAGGTGGTTTCTTTTTTTTTTTAAATGAGCGTTGAACAAGTTTTTCTTTTATGGAAATAGAATAAAAGCAAGATGGGAAAATGAATATCAAAGGGTGATTGCTGGTTATTCATTTTTTTCTAATTCTATTTCTATAAAATGAAAGGTTATTTGATGCACTATTTTTTTTTCTTATCTTGAATTGACCTATGGTCTTCTTTTTGAACTACATGTGTCACAAATCCTATGCATTCAATTTCTATGTATTATAATGCATACCCCTAATGAATTCTCCTCTTAATATTGTTTCTTGTGACCAATTGTGATAAATGCTTGTAATTAAGTAATATTTATGTTAAGAGTCATCACCATCTCTATCAGATAACTGATCCTTTGAATTAGATATTCTTTAGTCAATAGTTTAAATTATTTTTTATTTTTATTTTTTTTGAAACATGGGAACCCCCTTTCGGTTGATCATTGGTAAACTTATGGATACATAGAACCACCCACTAGCCCTATGTATCGGTTAAGGCCTTAAAGGGATTCGAAGGCAGGACATCCAGGTAAAAAAAAAAAAAAAGTTTAAATTTAAATTGTGCTGATCTACGATAAATTAGGATTAGTTTTATTAAAATTTTATAATTAGAGTATGACCTTGTCTTGTTTAGTGTTATCTAAGATGAACTTGAATTAGTTATGTTTAAGTTCCAATAAGAGTAGGACTTTGTTTTGTATGATTTTCAGTTAGTACAAGAATCACTTTTTTTCTTTTCCCTTTCTTTTTTGCTATAAATAAAACACCTATTTCTAACTTTTATTCATTGTAACAAGCTCTGAATACAGTGCCCCCCGCCCCCCTGCCCACTCCATCCTCTTCATCCGGAGAACTTTTTTCTTCATTTGGTTTGTGTGTTTGTCACAACCCCCAACCCGATTATTATAATGATCGGCGTCTCAGAGCGCGAGATGCAGGAAGGGCGAATAATTAAAAATCTTCCCCGCCTATAGATGATGTTCCCATGGGATTGTACGGTGTGAGACTGTCAAGTTCCTAACAACGGGAGTTTGTGAAACGAGCCATCAACTTGTATAAGTTGCTGGGCTACATTGGATATCTCCAAAGCCATCTTAAAAGGAGTTTTTCTTAATTTATCATCTATCAATATTAATTACATGAGAAGAAGAAGTGGTGGTGATGGTGATGGTGGTGGTGGTGGTGGGGCTAGGCCTGAACAGAAAGCAGTTTTGGTTCTTCAAAAATGCATCTTGGCTTTCTTGAATTTGTTACATGTCTTCTGTATAATAGATGGCATGAGATGAATGATGCTTTGATGAGCCCAGAAGAGAGCCTTTTTTTTTTTGGAACATAATAAAAAAATAATAGAAAAGAAAAAAATGGTAAAACTTCTCAATCTTTTTTTTTTTTTTTTTTTTTCTGGTTGAACGTCTTTTTTCTTTTGTACAGATGCTTTCCCGGCACTTTTCGGGAGTTATTAATACACTTAACTCAATAAACAGAATAAAATCTACTCACGCAGGAGTCCTATGTAACTTTGAGTTTTTTCTAGCCAACTTGAAATTGATTGGTTGACTGCTTTAAAGCTTGGATTCTCAGTCAATTTAATATTCTAGAATGCTTTAAATCTCTTTAGATTGGAGCTATACTCCGTGGAGACTATTCTCCTGGAGCAACGGGATGAAGAAGGTCCTATTTGATCATTCAAAAAGTGAGAACCCCCTCGATTCGCATAAGTGTTTATTTTTAATCCCAGGAGGCTGGCCCCTAGTCATGGGATGAGGGGAGTTGACCTCTGGTGAGATATCACTAGTTGGCGCCCACTGACTTGGATTCATAATCTAGTTGCAGTAGAGTATTTAAGACATCAAAGATATGATACTTTAAATTTTGGAAGCAAAAAAACCCAGCGGCATCCACTAGTGCAGCATTGCTACATTGCATTATATGGGCAATAGATAAATGTATCATCCAGTGGAAACTGCATGTTATTGAATTGGATCTATGCTGATGCATGTACCATCACAAAGTTGCCAGCAAAGAGTAGCCACCTTGGGTCCACTACCAGACCATTTACAAAATGAACTAGTGGCCCGTTGATTTTCTAAATCTTCAAAAATTATTATTAAAGCCAATAGTCCAAGTTATACATCTACTGCAACTACTTTGTAGACCCATCTTGGTGGCTCCAATTGAAATAAGACAACCCAAACATACACATATGTATTAGGCCAAGTACATGAACGACTAAGGGTTGATGGACACGTTACGTGGACTATTAGGAATGTAAAGTGGGATGCGTCTTTCTTGATACTAATTGAGCTCTCGCTGTATGGGCAAGTCATGAAAATATAAAGAATAATAATAAGATCTGTTTGGATAAATGAGGAGTGGAGTAAAATGAAGTGGATTTCACATGAGGAGTGAAGCGGAGGAGGGGTAGGTTGAAGTTAAAGCAGAGTACTTCACTTCATTACATTTGGATGCTTATTATGAAGTTAAGGTTTAGAGTAGCGTAATTGAAGTATTTATAGTTGAAGTGAAATGGAGTACATGTGGCTGACAACATTACTTCATCTATCGGGCCAGACTCATCCAAACAAGTCTACTAGTAGATTACTTAAACTATTAGGGCCCATTAGATTTCACTTTACTCTATTTTTTACCTATCCAAGCAGGACTTCTAGTAGGAAAATCTGCTTTATGAAAGAAGCCTTAAATCCTCTTTAATACAGTCTTGAATTTTAACGCCCAAAAAGGCAACTGGCATGTTGTGACAAGAGAAGTCGGAGCATGCTCTATATTATCTTGCAGCATCACTAGAGTCTGCGCTGCGCTCCCATATCAAAAAGTACAAAATTTTAGAATCCACCTTTTGACCTTTTGTCGTTTTGTGGCTGAGAAGGGACTTTTTTATACTTTTTTTGAATAAAAAGAAGAGGCCTTTTCTCATTTAGTAGAATGAGAGAACAATTTTTTGACTTTTTATAAAGAGAGGAAATTATCCAAAAAATCTCCTCAGATGTCTCATGAATGAAAAAAGCCCCCATAGTTCCTTTGTAACAGTAAAGGCTCTCCTGCCAATTTTCAGTACTTTTGTTGAGCGACAATATTGTTGCTCATATTTCTTCTTCCTCTTCTTTCTTTTTCTTCTCCCTCCTTGTTTTCCATCTCCCGTTCTCAATTTCTTGCCCAACACGCTGCCTCCTCTCTCTCTCTCTCTCTCTCTCTCCCTCTCCCTCTCCCTCTCTCCCCAATAATCTTCCATCTTCCTTTCATCCTCAAAAACCCACACTAGTCCTCCACTTCCATCAAAATCAGCTCTCTTTTCACTCTAAAGACACCATCTTTCTTCCATTATCAGAAAACCCACTTCACAAGCTACCATTTTAAGAAAAAATCACTTGTCATTCACCATCTGAAACTCGTCTTTTTCCCATCTAAAAAACACACATTAGCACTTCATCCAAAAAAAAAAGAAGCTCCATCTCAAAAGTTTCGAGGCACCCATCGCAGGGAAATCAGTTTATCTAAAAAATGACAATGCTGGATTTCTCCAGCGCATTAGCTCATTCTTCTTCATCTACCTCCATATGTGGTGTTCCGGATTTTACCACCTTTGTCAAGGAATTCATGTTTGTGGGGTTTTTTGGATTGACCCAATGAAGCCTAGAATCCATAACATTGAATGGTATTTCTTTTTAGCAGGTTGGGTGAGGAATGGAACGAGGGAGATGGAGAAAACGGAGGGAGACGAGGAAGAAGAAACACGAACAACAGTATTGTCACTCAACTGATGAGTATTGAAAATTGGAGGGATGGTCTTTAATTTTATAGAGGAACTATGAGGGCCATTTGGTGGACCAGACATTTAAGGTGATGTTTCTAATAATTTCCTCTTATAAAACAGATGTATTTTTGAGATTTTTTACTTTTTGATTAAAAAAAAAAGATTATGTTTTTGGTCTCTTAAAGCGACATTCACTTCAATTCACTTTAGCTTAAGACTCTACCCCATTTGGTAATTTTACATCTAAAATAAAGTGCAGTATAGCATCAAATCAAGAGAAAATATAATATAATGAGGTTATGATGATATTTTATTTTTAGTTGTGTGGTATGGAATCTTTTTTACTATTTGTATAAAAAAAGTGGAGTTTTTTTTGTCTTTTAGTGGATAAAGGATGTTGCTTTTTGACTTTTTTTGAAAAAGCTGGTGGGAATTTTGAATTAAAGTGCTATTCGTGTGACCCATTGTCTGTAAAATAGAGGCTTTAGTAAAGTGAGGTAAAGTATCAAATTCATAGAGAATAAAATATATGAGGTTATGATGGTCTTCTGTTTTTAGTTGCTTGATAGGGAATCTTTTTGACTTTTTGTATAAAATGATGATTTTTTTTGTCATTTAGTGGAAAAAATATTTTTCCTTTTTTTATAAAAAGGAGGAGAAAATTTTGACTTTGTGTACTTTTCCATGTCTTTTTTTGTCTGGATAATGAAGGCTTTATTTCACTTTAACTTTACTAGTAAAGTGCGGGCGTATTTGGATGTATGGTGAATTGAAGCAAACTGAGGTAAAGCATCAAATTAAGAGAAAATAAAATAGAAGGGATTATGATGGTCTTTTATTTTTAAAGGCTTAATAGGAAATCTTTTTTATTTTTTGTATAAAAAGATGATGCTTTTTTGCCATTTAGTGGAGAAAGGAGATTGTTTCTTGAAAAAAAAGAAGAAAAATTTAAATTTATGTACTTTTGATATGACCCATTTTCTAATGCTGTCAGGATAACGAAGGCTTTATGTCACTTTATTTCAATTCACCACACATCCAGACACTTAAGATTTCCATGACTCCACATTGGGCAGGATGATTAGCCTCAATTCTCACAGTGACTTGCGCATAGGTTGTCAGAGTGCCTTTTTGTCCACTGCCTCCTTCTTGCAATCCTACTTACCATCATCAGATCTGTTAGCAGATCCATTCGCAAAACCGTTAGTAAGGCAATTTTTTCTAAGAAATGAAATGAGCATGGAAATCGGATGAATTTCATGAAAGTGGCCTTTGGGAGAATGTTGGAGGATATTGGCAGGTGGATTCCTCAGGTTTAACCATCCTAGCACACGGTTTACATTTTCTTAAAATGTAAACATACTTATTTAAATAAGTTTAAACTTCCCATTTAAACTTATTTATTTAACCTAGTGGGAAGTGACTAATTTTGGAGTTGATCTTCACGACGTAAAAGGTGCATTCCACTCTATCTTGGTGCATTCCACTCTATCTTAGAGACGGCCGCCTGATAACCATCTGATTGAAAACGTCTTAAGGAAAGCAATCACACTTCTTGAAGCGTTCATTTCTTCTCTCTGCTCAAGCGATTTTACTTGAAAATTGAGATTGAATTTGACACTCAATTGCTAAATTAAGCTCTCAATCTTTGATCGATTTTGAATTTATCATATGCAAAGATACCTCTTTATCTTTATTGTTTTAAGAGGATTTTACCTGAAAAAACACTTAAGGTTGTCATAGGACTGAATCAGACAAATTAGACAAACTAGCACCAAATAGTGCAATTCGCCCGAAAAACCCTTCTTTTTACCACTTCTCTTTATGGTCGATATTGACCCTCCCCTAAATAGATCAGGGTCGATATTGACCCTCCCCTAAACATGTCAAGCTCGCCCCGGAGTGTCGAATAACAGTATGCGAGGAGGTTGAAAAGCTTTTGGAAGTAGACGCCATATGAGAGGTTCATTACCCAGAATGGTTGTCCAATACGGTGGCTATGGCAAAAAAGGATAAAAAATGGAGGGTATGCGTGGACTTCACCAATCTGAACAAGGCCTGCCCTAAAGATAGCTTTCCGCTCCCGAAAATTGATCAGCTCGTGGACTCCACAGCTGGCCATGAGTGAATGAACTTTCTGGATGCGTACCGAGGATATTAGCAGATTGCAATGGAAAAGTCCGACCAGGAGAAAACAACATTCATAACACCAAAAGGCACCTTTTGTTACAAAAGAATGCCCTTTTGACTTAAGAATGCGTGGGCGACATACTAGAGGCTGCTAACGAAGATATTCCAGGATGAGATCGGGAAGAAGGTAGAAGCCTATATTGATGACATGGTGGTAAAAAGTAAGGCAAAAGTTATGCACGAGGAAGACTTACTATCAGTCTTCAACATCTTGTTACGATATAAGCTGAGGCTGAACGCTTCGAAATGCTTGTTTGGTGTGAGCTTGGGAAAATTCCTCGGACACTTTGTAACTCAAAGATGAATCAAGGCAAACCTCGACCAAATTCAGGCAATACAGAAGGTTGAACGGCCTAGCTTAAGGAAGGAGGTACAAAGGTTGACAGGAATGCTCGCAACTCATAATCGTTTTTTAGCAAGAAGCTTGGATAAATGCCGACCTATGTTCCTCGTCCTCAAGAAGAAGGCAAAGAAAGTATGGGAGGAGCAGCTGATAAAGCTCTTGCGCAGATCAAACAATATCTAAGCCCCCCCGCCCCCCCGTGCTTTCTATTCCTAGTCCAGGGGAAGAGCTAGTACTATACTTGGCAGTTTCTGAACATGCGGTTAGCGTGGCCTTGATGAGCGATCAAGGGAAACAACACTTACCCATCTATTTCATCAGTAAAACATTGCTAAATGCTAAGACAAGGTACCTACCAATGGAAAAGCTCGCCTTGGCATTGGTAAGCGCAGCTCGGAAGCTCAGGCATTACTTCTAGGCCCATACTATTAGGGTCCTAACCGAACATACCTTATGAGCTATTCTACAGAAGGCCGATCTATTAGGGAGGATGGTGAAATGGGCGGTAGAACTCGGTGAGCATGACATAAAGATAGTTTCCAGGAGTGCAACTAAGGGCCAGGTAGTGGCTGATTTCATAGCTGAATTTATGCACAAGGACGAACTGAAGCAAAGCGAGAAGGAACGAAAAGAAAATAGCCTGTATACTGATGAAGAATGGCGGTTATATGTTGATGGTGCATCTAATTCACGAGGCTTGGGCGCTGGCATGGTGTTCATTACACCAGAAGGAATAATGATTGAAAGAGCTGTGACATTAGGCTTCATTGCATCGAATAATGAAGTGGAATACGAGGCTCTACTATCGTGGTTCTGGGCTGCTAAGGAGCTTAGAATCAAACGGTTAACAATCCATTGAGATTCACAATTAGTTGCCAATGAGTTAATTAGAGAATACATAGCACGTGATGATCGAATGATCGCATATATCAGAGAAGCACAACGTTTTATCCAGGAGATCGAAGAAGTTGTGGTAAAACAAGTTGGACGAGAGGAAAATGCACATGTCGACAGTTTAGCCAGCTTGGCCACAACCGTAAAGTTCGAGCTAAGGAGAGAGATCCTCATTGACTTACAACCATTCCCAACCATAGGAGACCAAAGCATCATGTGCGCCAAATAGGATACAGAGGGTCTGAATTGGATGACACCGATTATCGAATACCTGAAAGATGGATCGTTGCCAGAGGACGAGAGAGAGAGATGGAAGGTCAGAAGAAAAGCAATTACATTCTGGTTGTCCCCAGAGGGCAAGCTGTACCGGCGATCGTACTCAAGGCCCTCCTTGCTATGTGTGAGTCCAGCTAAGGTGGGTGACCTGTTATGCGAAATCAATGAGGGGTCATGTGGGGGGCACGTCGGAGGACGGAGCTTAGCTCACCAAGCTATGTCTCAAGGATATTGGTGGCCTTATATGTAGAAGGATGCTCTACAGTTTATGCAAAAATGAAAAAAATGCCAGCGCTTTGGAAAAGAGATTCATTAGCCAGCAAGCAGCTCAACTCAATAATGAGCCCCTGGCCGTTTGACAAGTGGGGATTGACATCATTGGGTCTATGCCAAGGTCGGTGGGGAATTACAAATTCCTGATCGTCGCTACTGATTACTTTACCAAGTGGGTAAAGGTAGAGCCTCTGGCTCACATTTGAGAAGGTGATGCTAGGAGATTCGTATGGAAAAGCATCATCACAAGATTTGGAATACCCTGGGCGTTGATAACTGAAAATGGGAAATAATTTAAAGGCAAGCTGATTCAAGAATGTCTGAAGGTAGCCCAGAGTAGACAGAAGAGCTATGCAGACTCTCACCGAAGAGACTTACAGTTCAATGAAGGAGATAAAGTATTCTTGAAAGTGTCACCTACTAGAGGAACCTTGAGATTCGGGCAGAAAGGCAAGCTATCACGGAGGTACATTGGACCCCATGATATTGTGAGCAAGATTGGTGACGTGGCTTATAGATTAGCCTTACCACCTAAACTTTTTGGCGTACACATTGTATTCCATGTATCTATACTGAAGAAGTACGTTCCCGATCCATTGTATGTACTCCGACATGAAGCATTAGAGAACAGAGAAGATGCCACCTATGTTGAGAAACCTGTTCAAATCATTGATGTAAAGGAACAAGAGCTGAGAACACGGACCATTCACTGGGTGAATTTGCTTTGGGAAAATTACAGACCTGAAAAGGCAACGTGGAAATTACGGGATCAAGTTCAGAAGAAGTATCCGCACCAAATACCCGAGGTTAGTTATTATGTTTCATTTGGAGGACCAAATGCCCTACGGGGTGGAGGATGTAAGACCCCGCCCTAAGAGTTTCCGATTAGTGCTAATTAAGACATGCTTTAGTTATAGGTGAGATTAGTGGAATTTGGTTAAGTTTGGATTAGAATAACTTTTATATAGCTTTGGACTATTTTGGAAACTCTTTTGATTTAGCGGGACCCTTTGGGGGTTCCTTTATTGTGTTTTGAGTGACTTTGGGGTTTATTTAATAATTTTGAAAATCAGTATTTTGCTCCGTTTGATTTATTTTATTATTCCCTACAATTTTTGTGTTTTCACCATTTCCGTTCGAGACATCTAGACCCCACTTTGCTAATGATAGGGGTAAAACAGTCTTTTTACACAAAATCTGGACACTATATTCAGTATCCCCGAAACTCGCGAAATATATACTTTTTGGAAACTAAAAATTTCGTTGAACATTTATTCCTTCTCTGTCGAATTCATCCGAGGCCCGGAAACCCAAGTTTTAAGCCCGACTAACTTGTTAAGTTGTGCGACCCAACTTCATTTCCTATAAAAGGAGAAGCCTCCTTCACTTTCCCCATTTTCTTTGCAACTTTTCATTGAGAAGAGACTTTGACTCTAGCACTCTAGGGTTTCAACCTTGTTCTTGTTCTTCTTGCTTGTTCTTCTCCAACTCACTCCAAAGCTCATGCTAAAAGGAAAATGGAGATCACCATCCTCTGCCTCTCCATGAAAGCTATCCATTGATGCCATTTGTGAAGGAAACCACCCATTGCAAGAATCTCTTTGAACAAACTTTGCCTTTTTGAAGGTCTTCCATGTAAGTGATTCTTTCCATCTCCTAGATTAGTGTTCTTCTTGTCTTTGAGGAGCCCCATCTTCATTATTGGGGGCTTTTTCATTCTATTTCTTGGTTTACCCATTTTAGGGTTGGTAATGAGTGTATTTTGGGGATTTTTGTGTAGATTGTGATTTGAGCTTGAGAGAAGTGTTAAGAACTTGATTAATCATCTTTGGAACTAGGGCAAGTGGATGAATGGATTTGATTTGAATGAGTTCTTGTTTTATTGAAAATGTGATTTTTTCTACTTATCTTTCTCCAATTTCCTATGTTTTATATTGCCCTTTGGAAATGTGCTTATTGATGAAATTTCCTCTTAATTAGTTTTATGAGAATGTATGCATTCATTTATTAGAGCGTGTTTTGCCATTATGGACTTCATAAATAGTGGTTGATCTTGCATTGAATGTGGTTGGTATTGGAGGGTGAATTAATACCTTAATAAAATGGTTGTTGGAGGAAATGAATGGGTGTTGAATGGAAGGGAATAGACCCATTTCATGTCAGGAAATGAATGAAGTGGAAGTAGAATTGTTTGGGGAAAGAAAGTGGACAAATATGCAACTGATGTGTATTTCCTGTAGCCGGGCGGTTAGCTGGCGGTCACCTTGGCGGCTAGCCAACCTAGGCTCAGTTACAATTCCAAAATGCTTAAAATCTTGGGTGAGCACAGGCGGCTAGCCGACCTTGGCTGCGGTTAACCGCCATGTGATCGTCAGGTAGCCAACATGAGCGGTCAGAAACACAGAATGCTGTATTTTAGCAGGGTGAACCACCGTCAGCCCCGCGGTCAGCCAGTGGCTAATCGCCGAACCCCTCGGCGACAAACTGCCAGCGAACCGACAGGTGACCGAATTTCACCTAGAATTCCTGAGTCTTTTCTATTGTTTTCAGAAATGGCATTCTAAGGTTTGGATGAGTTGTTCTGATGCCCTGCCACCTTGAAAAGACTTAGGGGATAGCATAAGGAGATTGACTTAGAAAGAAACCCCACTTCGGAAAGGTATTGGGAATTGTGGATTTATCAAACTGTATAAGGAAACTTGAGATGTCTACCATCCTTCGAGTACCATGCGAAGAGTAATAATAGACATAGAAGATCTTTATACATATTGTGTAAATACGGAAGCCCCAATACATAGTCCGTAACTGTATAAGGATTCATTGTACTGTTTTAATCGGATCATACTTGTCATAACCTGATGTCACTCGATATCATTAGTTTTGTCTCAAACTATGGATTTATGCACCTGACATGTCTTACCAGCCCCGTATATGCATGAAAAGATAATGATGTGAAATGTGTGCCTATGGGCACCATGCCCCGCCTGCCTGAGTGTTTTACACCGATATAGTTTTGTACATGTTTTGATTTTTCATGTAACCTATGAGTCGGCACCACTAAGCTTGGACATCCTTGTTAGTCTGATCAACTGGCTTGGGCCTCCCCCTCGTGCTCCTGCCAGTTGCAACTTGGATCCTGTCCTGCCCTGTTATTCGGTTCCGTAGCTGTGGTCCTGTCTAGCTATATGTATATGTATATATTGTTGGTTCTCGTCACTTCGCGTGCTCGAACCCAACGCACTGAATGTGCTCTCATCACATTAGTGATAGAAAGGATTTAGCTTTAGTGTGGTTGCTGTCTTGCTAGTTCCATATTCTTTGATATCCTGCATGTTTTATCTTATATATGCATTTTGATAAATGATATATCTTGTTTTATGAAAATAAATGTTTGGACAGATTTTAATGTCTTTTCAATTTATCTTTCGATTTCTCTTATTGTGACATTTATTTACCCACCTGCTAGACCATCATGTCTGACCTATTTTTGTGGTACTAAGGTCCAATCCCCGTTATTGCTTTTGAGGAGGAACCAGAGGAGGCGGTTGGTGAACCGCAGCGCTTAGTAGAATGACAAGTTGACAATGTCGTTTAGACATTGGGTCGAGCTAAGAGTTGCGTAACATTTTGGGAGTTTATAGAATGACATTTGATTTACTCTTTTAGTTATACTGGCATTTGTTGGCCATTATTTTTTGGGAATGTTAATTTAACTGATCTTTTCTATTAAACCTTTAACTTGATATTTTGGGAATGCCAACGAGATCATTGCTTACTCTGATGTCATTTCATTTAAATGTATTTATCAGTCTTGTATTATGGAATGAGTTACCGATTTGATTTGCTACACGCTTTCGCAATTTTGAAAGTGAATAACTGGTATGCATGTGTGAGAATTCTCACCGCGGAACCCTGTGGGAAATTAAATGAATGTGTATTCATATGCATATTTATTACTGCTCGCGGGCCTGGATCCTGGTCTGGGGTTGCGACATGGCCTATCAATCCAAACCACAGAAGAAGGCGAAATGGAGAAAACATAAATGGTTGATAGACAAATAAAGCCCTAGATTTACGGAAGAAACGCTCCATGATCTAATAGCTTGCAGTTATTGTGGGGGGGAAATGTAGTTACTAAATGCAAGGAAGATAATGTGCGCTGGGAGTGGACAAAAATCAAGGAAGAGACTGAATAAAAGGAAGAAAGATCTAGAATGAGAGACAGGTAGATTCACTTAAAAAAACAAAAAAACAAAAAAAACAAAAAAAAAAAAAAACACTCTCCAAGTCCATTGCTAACTTGATCGTCGGAGGTACCTCGGTCGGACCATCCGATCAAGCCTTTACTTTATTTTCCTTTGAACAAGAAACCAATCCAGAGATCCTGTGCAAGACGAGAAGAAGACGAAGGGCATTTAATCAATAGTGCCGAGCTGACCAATTTATCTTTGGCTCACTCAAAAATTAATCATACAGGAGCAACCCCTTTGGTCATTCGTGCAATGGTGAAGTCGTTGGTGCTACTTGTTGGAAACTTGGATGAAGCTGGTTCATGCCCTAAGTCGTCGGTACGGGTTAGTTGTCCCAGAGGCGCTGGTTCAATCCTTGGTGGACGTAGCAGGTGGCTGGTCTGGTGGTTGCTGCAGGCAATAGACAGCCTGTGGTGTGCAATGCGTGCGGTGCTTGTAGTGTGTGATGTTGGTGTGGCTCACACAGTGCGTGCGGTTCGTTCATGTAGTAGAATGTGAGCACGTGGGAGCAGATCGACCGACCATGTGCGGTGGCACACAACCAAGACCGACCAGGTGAAGCCTGTGGTGCTTGATAGCAAACGCATGGCAGACGGTACGTGGCAGAATTTGTGCAAGATGGTGCAGAATTGACCAGCTCGGTTCGTTTCCTCAATCTCAGACAGTTATTCCCAGGAGGTGAGGGATCATGGTTGGCAGGAATTTATACTATGCAGGCATTATGGTCTCATGGGCGCCGGAGTTTCACCAAAAGAAATTATCAGAATTCTGAAACTTTAGAATACACAACTGCTAGAGGATGATTTGGATTTGGAAATGCCTCATTGTAAGCATTTGAAGATTTTAGATTTTAGAATTTTGAAATCCTTTAAATTCTACTAAATGAAAGTTGAATCTCGGATAGGACTTTCAAATTTTTGATGACATTCAAGATTCCTGTCATAAATTCCAAAAAAGAGAAAAGAAAAAAGAAAAGTCGTTCCTCAAGTCATGTGGTTTTGAATGCTAGCTTGAACATTGTTTTTTAGTGGAAAAAAATATTGCCATTACTTCGTATCAAATTTTTTTCTTTATTTTTGAACCTAGGTATGTACACGCACATCCACATGCTCTGTTAGGATTTTGTGTGTTGGCTAAATTCATGGGTTGGACAAAACTTTAGGGGGTCCATTGAGTTGTATTTCATATTTAGAAAAGGACTTTGAAGATAGAAGACTGGATGAATTAGAAGAAGAAATCAGAAGTGAAAAATTGCTGAAATTCCGGATCAACAATGGTCCGCTCGAGCGACCAGTGAATTTGTTTAAGCGAACCCCAGACAGAAGCTCTTTTGCTTGACCCACCTTTTGTGATTGCTTGAAGTATGATCTGATATTCAAATACAGTGGCTTATCCGCTCGAGCGAACTCCCAAGTCGCTCGAGCGAACCTGGGCGCAAAATTAGAAACTTGCCCAGTTTTCTCTCCTGATTTGTCTCAAGTTTGTGTTGCTAATTCTTAATCATATTATAACACTTGAGGTATGAATCCAAGGCTATAAAAAGGACTCAAGGGGTATTCTAAACATAGACATCATCTCTCAAGTTCTGATTTAGAGATTTAATTGAGAGAATTCCTCTCTAGAGATTTACTAAGAAGTTGTGCTGCCAAGTTCTCTAGAGTCAGCATCTTCTGCATCCTTTGTAGAAGATTATCTTCTTGCGAGAAGATTTGAGGAGTTAAGCACTGAATTGAGTCTGTTGCAATCAGCGGTGTGAGGTCGTTAAAGCGTGAAGCGACACAAGGTAACTTTAGTCCTTAGGTAGGGGATATCTGGAAAAGAAATCTGAGTTTCTTGTAATTGCAAGACTCATAGTGCTTGATTAAATCCAGTTTGAATCCGTGGTTTTTCACTCGGTTAGGGTTTTTCACGTAAGAATCTAGTGTTCTTGTGGTGTGTGCTTGTGTTTTTATTTTCGCTGCATATTTATTATTTTTGCACACTTTTGGACTGATTTATTGAGTGGACTAATCTAGAGATATCGTACCCTAAACTTTCACTCACGCCAACCAAGACCTCTTGCATCATACGCATGGATCCACCCTGCTTGTTTCCTTGGATGGAGAAGTCTCATCACTTTTTGACCACTGGTGGATTGGCATCTTCATTTCAAATTAAAATAATAAAATAATAAAATTTTTGGTCGACCGTTCATATTATTAAAACTTACGATCATTGTGGTGGAGGTTAGCTTCATTGAAATTGCCTTGCGGATGCAAGGAGCTTGCCGAGTCAGCTTAAGTTAAAAAGACAGAAAATTTGTGACATGATAATCTACAACCTTTTTTGTTTTTGTTATTCCAGCCAAAGGAGGAAGAAGTCCGCTTACGCGGGAAGAGATGGCATACACAGGTGTGAACTCTGGATAGTTAGGTGGAAATCAGCACTCCTTACCACTCGATTAAGAAACCGTTCTCATCTATAACTTTTCTTTGATGTTGTAATTTGCTCCTTTTTTATGAAGTAGGTGAGTCCCTATCATCTTAACTAATTCATTGGTCTTCGACAACTTTGCTTTGATGTTGTAATGTACACCTTTTTTTAAGAAGTGGGTGAGTACCGATCATCTTGACTACTTTCATTGCTATTCTCCGGCTATGCTTTGTTGTTGCAATTTACTCCTTTTTTAAGAAGCAGGTGAGTCAGGGATCATCTTGCCTACTTCACCGGTCTTGATCTACAGTTTGCTTGCTTTGATGTTGTAATTTACTCTTTTTCTAAGAAGTAGGTGGGTCCGGATCATCTTGACTGCTTCATTGGTCTCAATTTAACCGCTTCTTCAGAAAATTGCTTTTGCTCTAAGACTTTGTCAATCAATGTGACGCAATGATCTAATTTGGTGATCATTTGAAATATAGGGGCCCCAGTGATGAATTTAAAGTAATGGAGTAATGGACTTTCGTTCTCTAAGTCATGACCTTATTGGATTAGGACTCAAATAGGTAAATCTAGAGCCTACATCAAATCAAAAAAATTCTTTTTGTCAAATTTGTGTTCATAAAGATTATACTATAAGGGGCCGATCTAAAGCCATGTAATAGGTTGTCAAAATATATTCATTTCCCTTGATCATGGTCTTAGATTTCACCTAAAACAAAATCTGGTCATTAGACCAAGTAATTTAATGTTTCCACTCCAAAAAAACTTCATGTGGCTACATGACGGGCTTAGCTCATGCACTCTTACACATGCCTGTCCCTAAAAACAAGTATGCAACAGTAGGACCAATTAAAATACCAACATATATAGTCTGTAAGTTCCGTTTATATATCGTGAAAAATGTCGAAAAAACCACCTTAAATGTTCGGTGCATGCACCAAAAAAAGACCCTCATAGTAGTTCCGTAACATTAAAGTTCCTTGACCAATTTCCACTTTTTTGTGCTCATTTTAGTTGATGAAGAAGAAAAGACGAGCGGCAATATCATTGCTCAAATAAAAGTGAAAATTAGTGGGAGGGAGAGGAACCATGAGAACCTTTTTGGTACACTACACATCTAAGGTGAGTTTTTCAGAAATTTCCGCTTATATATTTCACGATGACTCAGTCAGTAACGTTGAATTTCATAACTATAAATCTTAACAAAACTTGGGGATTTCTCTTTTTATATATGCCAGGAAAGAGCCGATAATAACACCCTATCACATTCTGAGGGTATCACTGATGTCACGAAGGCAGGTGGCTTTCACAAAATTTGCTTTACAGTGTGAGTTTAGAAGCATTACCATTTCTACAGGATTTTACGGGTAAAGTCCCGAAATTTGGCTATTCCTCGCGAAGGATCATCACAAATTGTCCAGCACAAAAGGGGTCCGTCTGGACCTCTTTCATTTTTTATTTTTTTTCAAATGTTGAGGGGAGAGACGCTAGCGTCACTCATGTCTGACAAAAGCCACGTTGCTCAATTTTTTCTTACTTTCTTTCTGCGGCGAGTTCTAGAGACTTGTTAGTGTGCTACATGGTTCCCATGTAATAGTTGTGACAAAATGACCGGACTCTCCACACCATATAATGTCCCATAATGGGACATCATTAATGTGAAAGTTACATTCATCTAATCCAACAAAACTTTGGCACTTGAGGCTAGGTCACATTAACTTAAATAGGATTGACAGGCTAGTGAAAGATGATATCTTGCCTTCATTGGTGGTAGAACCAATGCCTGTCTACGAGTCTTGTCTGGAAGGCAAAATGACTAGAAGACCCTTTTCATCCAAGGGCAATAAGGCCAAAGATTTATTGGAATTAATGCATACTGATGTGTGTGGACCCATAAATGTTAAAGCGAGAGGAGGATATGAGTACTTCATTACTTTCATAGATGATTGCTCAAGATATTGATACATATACCTTACGCACCGTAAGTCCGAAGTTTTTGAAAAGTTCAAAGAGTTTCGAACGAAAGCAGAAAAACAATTAGATAAAAGTATCAAGACTCTTCGATCAGATCGAGAAGGCGAATATCTCTCTACTGATTTTATGGGATACTTATCAGGGAATGAGATTCTATCCCACTTGTCTGCTCCTGGCATGCTGATGATAATGCAAAATGTCATATTTTTCTCCCTTAATGTTTAGTATTTTATACTTATTTGGTGCCTAAATGCACTCATTATTCTTATATTTTGGTTTAGGATGCATATGGAGGTGTTATGTGCAAAATGAAGCTAATTGGGCGATTTTGGACAGTTTCGACATCGCTTCGTAATCTTGGCATAACTCTCTCATCCGAGCTCCAATTGAGATGATTCTAGATGCTATGGAACGCCAAGAAAAATCTCTACAACTTTCATGTTTTGAGTTTTGAGAGATACCGGCTGTATCAAGGTCGAAATCTGGCTTGAAGTTGCTGCACCTGCATTGCTGACGTTCTGAAACGTTCTGTAGCCTGCAATTTTAATACGCGGATCTGACGCGGTTTATTTTCAAAAGTTTCCAGATATGGTACATGAAAATTCCAGCTGAAAACACCACTTTCCTTGTTATATTTGGACTTTATTTTATTTTTAATATTTTCCTTAGTTAGTCAGATTTGGATATTGTTATTATAGGATAATTTTTAGAATATTTTTAGGAGAATTTTTAGGAGATTTTGTAAGCTTCTAATAGGGAACTAACGTGAAAAGGGGAGGGAGGAAATCATCAGACTATATGCACGTCTCTCTCTCCCCTCTTCTCTAATTTTTCGTTCGAGTTTTCATCATGGCCCTTCGTGGCTAAACTTTTATAATTGGTCGAAGGAAATGAAAGCCTCGAAATCAATAAAACTGTGAGATCTGATTTTTTTTTTTATTGTTCAATTTATGCTTTGAGTATGGGATGTTCTTTTGTGCCTAATTTCATGATTGTCTCGTTTAATTACTAGGAGGCCCACTAGTTTATTATTGGTTGCAATCTACTGTTAGGTTAGATATCAATTCCGTAATTGTTTGATCCCTCTAATTTGTGAAGAAACTAAGATTTAATGATTTGCTGCATCAAAAATTATTAGATCTTAGGAAGAACGCTCGACTAAATTAAATGCACTTGCTTGTGCTTGTGTTGTTTAGCTTCATACATCTCTCTAATTCTTAAGGCTGCTACAAGATTAAACTTTTAGCGTTTGACTTGGGCTGTTTAGTAGTTAGGGTTAATTAGATCGCTTGTTTTCTAATTAACTGAGACTAAGGAGAGATAGGAAACTAGTTCCAACGGTGAATAATGAAAGTGTGAATTGATTTATACTTGCATCGATGATCAGTTATAAAATTCCGATGGTAGATGTTGACTTAAACCAAGGTTTGTTCTTTTGATTGATTTCGATACTTTAATTTGAATTGTCCCTTAGTTGTTTTTCTTAAAATTGTTTTCGCCATACTCAAACCACACCCCCCCTTCCCCCCAATTCTTGTTCACATAGCACAAAACTAGGCTAGATACTCTCCGTGGGAACAATCATTCCTCGCACCACTACATGTATTTTTAGGAGTATAGGTTTTATATTTGGTTGCCTGCGAGAGCACACCACATGCCTCAACAGAATGGAGTAGCAAAAAGAAGGAACCAGACTCTTTTAGATATGATAAGGTCTATGTTGAGTTTCTTAGATCCGTTTTGGGATATGCTTTGGATATTGCAACGTACATACTAAACCCCGTACCATCTAAATCTATATCTAAGACTCCCCAAGAGTTGTGATCCGGGCGAAAGCCTAGTCTACAACATTTACGTATTTGGGGTTGTTCGGCACATGTGCTGAAAGTTAAGACGGATAAGTTGAAATCGAAGTCGGAAGTGTGCACCTTTGTAGGGTATCTTAAAGGAACTAAAGGTTGGTTATTCTATAATCCTAGAGAGCAAAAGGTGCTTGTCAGCACCAATTCGGTTTTTATGGAGGAAGATTATATGATTAACCGAAAAACTTTAGAAAAGGTTTTCCTGGAAGAAATTCGAGAGCAATCAATTCCAAATTAAAAAATAACCGAATTTGAAGAAAATTCGCTCATAACTGACCCAATAGTTACATCATTGCCTCGTCGTAGTGGGAGAATTGTTAGGCCACTTAATAGGTTCTCGTTTCTGGGAGAGTCTTACGAGGCAGTCCCAGAAGAATTGGAACAAGATCCTTGTAACTACGATGAAGCAATCAATGACATAGATTTGGGACGTTAGCAAGAAGCTATGAAAGTCGAGATGGAGTCTATGTACTCTAATCAGGTCTGGACACTTGTGAGCTTGCCTGCCAATATTAGTCATAGTGGGTGTAAGTGGGTCTACAAGAGAAAAAGAGGACCATATGAAAGAGTCGAGACCTTTAAGGCGAGGCTTGTTGCCAAAGGATATACTAAAAAAGAGGGTATCGATTATGAGGAAACCTTCTCGTCGGTAGCCATGCTCAAGTCCATCCAGATACTCTTATCAATTGCAGCTTATCTCGATTACGATATTTGGAAAATGAATGTCAAGACAGTGTTTCTCAATGACCATCTTGAGGAAGACATCTATATGATGCAGCCAGACGGTTTTGTGGCTAAGAACCAAGAGCAAAGAGTTTGCAAGCTGTAGAAGTTCATTTATGGACTGAAGCAGGCGTCCTAGAGCTGGAACATCCATTTTGACTAGACAATCAAGTCTTTTGGCTTCTAGGCGTTCTGGAGCTGGAACATCCATTTTGACTAGGCAATCAAGTCTTTTGGTTTCTGTGAAAATTTGGATGAGTCATGTGTGTGTATGAAAAGTGAAGGAGGCATGGTGGTTTTTCTGGTATTATATGTCAATGACATCTTTCTCCTTGGTAGTGACATAGGAATGTTATCAATAGTAATAGTTTGGTTGGTTAAGACTTTTGATATGAAGGACTTGAGAAAGCTAGCTACATCCTAGGTATTAAGCTTCATCGAGACAGGGAAAATAGGATGATTGGCTTATCCCAAGTTGCGTACATAGATAAGGTACTAGTGTGGTTTGCAATGCAAGATTCAAAGAAGGGTATCACATAATTCAGGCATGGAGTTCACCTTTCTAAGGATCAGTGCCCTAAGACACTTGAGGAAAAGGAGCAGATGAGAAAGGTGCCCTACGCTTCGGCTGTTGTTAGCCTCATGTATGCTATGCATTGTACTAGTCTAGATACCAGTCAAGCAGTGGGCCTAGTCAACATATATCAGTCTAACCCAGGTCCTGATCAATGGACTGCTGTGAAGTGTATTATCAAATACTTGGGGAGTAGAGATTACATGTTGATTTGCGACAGTGATGATTTGATTCCAGTCGGATACTTGGATTCTAACTTCATGTCAGATAAGGATTTCAGGAAATCAACCTCTGGGTATGTGTTTATGCTTAGCGGCGAAGCTATCAACTGGAGGAGTATTAAACAGGAATGTACCACCGATCCCACTTCGGAGGATGAATATGTACTAGCTTGTGAAGCAGCTAAATAAGCAGTATGACTCAAAAGATTCCTTATATAACTTAGAGAAGTACTTTTGGCAAGACAGCCGCTCACAGTTTACTGTGATAGCAGCGGGGGAGTAGCTCAGTCTAAGGAGCTCAGAACCCATAAAAGCCAAAAGCACGTATAGAGGAAGTATCATTTAGTTAGAGAAATTGTATAGAGAGGTGACATTGTCATCACCAAAATAGCATCTGCAGACAATCTCGCAGATCCTTTTATTAACCACCAAAGTGTTTGAGCAGCATGTAGACAGGATGGGCTTGAGATGCAAACCAGACTGACATTGAGTCTAAGTGGGAGATTGTTAGATTATGTGGTCTCGATCTAGTAGATGATATAATAAATTGATGTATTCAATATAATCATTTTTTCTTTTCATGAGATGAATGGTGTTTTATTACATGTTTGCACAGAACCAAATGAATGACATGAAGGTCCATGAAATGAACCGGACCCCATGAGTATATTAGATGTGATATATGTGTGTGGATGAGATCCATATACGAGAGACATGTGTCACAAATTTTATACTTAAATTGTTTCACAACCCTCGATGAGATTGCGCATCTCATCTAACAAGGTTGCAACATTATGATCACCATGAGATAGTGTAATTTGTCTCAATCATCAGAGTGTAAGAATCTGGATCATCATGCTGGTAAGAATCTTGATCATCATACTGGTACATTGGATGTATTGAAGGACCATGAGAAGCACCTTATGAAACACTGTCTTTAATTTAAGGTTTGCTCTCATAATTCCCTAGCAATAGGTTCTTAGTCCTGAGATATTAATGAACTCAAGTTTCTATCTATTCATTTACTTTGAGTTACCAATGAGTGAGGCTAATTATAGGTCAACACCTCAGTGTCTTGGATACGTGGTAGTAGGATTGTGAGAATATTCAATGGTCAAGATGGAGCCTATCATCATTATCATTTTGTGCCAATTAATGGATTCATCATTGGTAAATGCGCACCCATCTCAATTAATAGTTAGTTGGATGGTATTGATGATCACTGTGATTGATTGGGTCTTAAGGATAATAAGATGTGGATCTAAGTTGGTTGGACAGGTTTAATCCAAGTGATCCATGGATATGAATAGAGGGGCCTACTGGTGGTCATAGGGAAGTTTAGGGTCTTCTTGTAATTTATTCCTGAGACTGGAGTGCAGTTACATTTATGTAGTGGAGTTATTTGCAATTAACTGTGGTCCCCACACTAGCGTAATTATTAGATCATTGCTAATTCTACTTGAACTCAAAAGGGAAATGATTAGAGAGTTACTAATTGTTGTGGAAGTGGGATTTCTATTAAAAGAAGAGGAGATTGCCAAAAGCTATAAATAAGGGAGAGAGACCCCTTGGACGACCAATGCATTATTCATCCTTGGGATTCACACCCATCTCTCTTTCCTCTCTTCTAGTTTCTTTTTTGGCTTCCCTTTATAGTTTTAGTTGGTTTTCTTTTGGAGATCCCACCATTCTCCTTGGAAAAAAAAGATCTAAGGCAGGTCATAGTGTGGAAGGCAACCAGGTCTTGGAGATTCTAATTTACTACAAAGAAAAGTTCTTCATTAAGCAAGTTGTCTACTTCTCTTTTGGTGAACACACAAGCTTCCAAGGTATGATCTACTCCTTGTATGTTGTAGATGATTGTGGATGTGCGTTGTTGTTATTTTCTATCTTATAAATAGTGTTTTACTGATCTTGATAATGAGTTTGAGATTTTTGGATCCTGGATGTGGTTTCCGGCCTTATGGGTACTTGATTCCTGAGTCAAGCGGGTCAAAAGTTTTGAAAATCTATCCACGAGGCCCACCTCCTTCCAACAGCTGGTTCATGCCCTAAGTCGTCGATGCGGCTTAGTTGTCCGAGAGGAGTTGGTTCAATACTTGGTGCACGCAGCAGGTGGCTGGTGTGGTGGTTGCTGCAGGCAGCAGACCGCCTGTGGTGTGCAATGCGTGCTGTGCGAGTAGTGTGTGATGCTGGTGTGGGTCGCACAATGCATGCGGTGCATGCAGTAGAATGTGAGCATGCAGGAGCAGATCGAGCGACCATGTGCGGTGGCACACGACCAAGTCAACCAGGTGAAGCGTGTGATGCTTGATAGCAAACACATGGTAGACGGTACGTGGTAGAATTTGTGCACGATGGTCCATACTTTTACTTGCATGATTCGTTTCTTTAATCTCAAAAAGCTATTCCCAAGAGGTGAGGGATCATGGTTGGCAAGGATTTCTACTATGTAGGCAGTATGCCCGGTGACTGGCTCAATGCACTCTTAGTATGCTGTTTGGCCTCAGTACCCCTTGATGGCTGAGAAAATTATGTGGGTGCACTTGTCGGATGTGAATTTTGATCCCCCTAGGGAGGGAGATCGACATTCACCTATATATGTGCTATTTAAATTTGTACATCGAAAATGAGGATTTCGTCTACTTTCAAAGTCTACGGATCACTGTCGCTAGCTACTGAATGACAGTAACACCGTTTTTTTATGAAAGTGGAAGAAATATGGGGAGAATTAATGGGGTAGGATTTTCCTCCCGTCTGATTTGCTGCTGGCAACACACGATGGTCATCCTGACACATTAATATGGGCCTTCGGATATGGGTCAATTATGAGTCAATAAGGTCCGAATTAGGGTTAATCGTCAAATAGCCTAATCATAGTGAATCCAAGTAAAATACAATAATAAGTAAAATAAAGGAAAACGGGGGGAGGGAGGGAAGTGCCAAATATTTTAGAAGCGGTTCGACCCCGTTCCTGAGTACCCTTTTCAAATCCCTTGGCAAAACAAGGTTTAAAGGCTGATTTTTCAAATAAAAAAGTTGATTCATATGAGATTCCGATTGTGATTTATGTGGGTTTTGTGTATGAGAAACAAGGGATAAAGTGAAAGGTCGATGGGCCGGAACTGATTGATAAGGGTGGCCAATGAAATGGCCAATGGGTTGGAGTTTCATTATAGGTGACCGATGGGTCATGATTGTTTAAAATTGTGTGTGAAATCACTCGTCTCATCTCATCATTCTAATTAGTTCAATTTTAGAAATCAGTTCTTCATTTCCTTTTTATCTTTAAATTCAATTAAATATTTGGCACCGGAGGTGGAGGAAGAAATTAAAGGAAAATCTTTTTGGGTTTGATTTGCGGTTTATAGTTTTTATGGATTTTTCATATTGGGTCTATAAGGGCCTAACTAAGGGATTTTTACTTGAATTTATGTGCTTAGTACTTTACTAATGATTATCGGATTAACCATAACCTAAGGCCTTATACTGCCCACATTAGCTTTTCCCGTCCCTTAACAAAATAGGAAAAACGATGGAATGAAGCCTAATACTCTTCACTACCTAATGGAGAGTCCGATTTACTCCTAGGGTGCAAATAGCCTAAGTTCAGTGGTTTATGCGCCTAAACGGCTTGTTGGGTAATGTTTTGTAATTGGTTTGGTTTATTTTAAGTTAAAGTTTTGGTAAAGAGTGACTTAGGGACGTTTTGGGGTTCCGTTTAGTTTGTTTTTAAGTATTTTAAGGTTATGTTATTTTAAATTTGAGCCAGAATTCCAGAAAATAGTCGAAAGCTGCACTTTGGGTCCAAAACAGGGGTAGGCGCTACTCTGTGGGAGCCTATCTAGACTGTTATAGTTTTTCAGCACTTATCATATATTCGACTATAATTTGGAGTTCTAATTGGCTTTGGTTTGATTATGTTATTGTTTTAGGCTCATTTTATATTCTGGATAATTTTAATTTTAGTGAATTGGATCTGAAATTTGAAAAGATGTCGAGATTCTCAAATTGGGACTAAAAGTAGGGATGGGCGCCCAAGGGGTGGTGCCTACGTTGACAGTTATGCTTTTTCTTAATTTTTCAGCCTCTATTCAGAATTCCAGGGGGGCTTAAGTCAAGGTAATTAAGTTTTCAAGGTTGTTCTGTGTTCTGGGAGGTTCTAATTAAGTTAATTTTGAATCGGGGCTCAAAATGTGATAAAAAATCAGAATTTGATGCCTAAGGCAGGGGTAGGCGCCCAGGGGGTGGAGCCTATCCTGACAATATATGTTTTTAAGGCTTTTCAACCTCTTTTGAAAATTTTGGTAGATTTTAATTGGTGAATTTTAATGTCTTGGATTGTTTTAGGCCTCTGGTGTCCAAGTATTGAAGTGATTCGAATCCAGATTTCGAAACAAAGTTGAAAGAACGCGTTTTGGAACAAATGAAGGGATATGCGCCAAGGGGGTGGTGCCCAGCCTGACAATCTATGATTTTTAGGGGATTCGATTGTATTCCGACGTTCCGGATGGGTCTTGGTTATTGGTTTTTGAGTCTGAGGTTTGTTTTAGGTTTTGTTTTTAGTTAATTTGATTTTTAAAATGTTTGATTATTGATTTCTAACTTTAATTGGTGAATTAGGGCCAAATTGCAGGGTAGACGCCACTTTGGTGGAGCCCATGTGGGTGTTTGATAATTTTTAAGGATTTTTGGTATTTTAGGGGTATTTTTAGATCGAATAATTGCGGGACCTGATGTATTTTGATGGGAAATGCTTTACCGTGTTCAATAGGGATTGAATTCGATCTCAATTAAGTATGTTCAATTTTCAAGGGTTTTCAGGGGATAAACTAGCTAGGCGTCCAGGTGGGTTTAACAGGCTAGGCGCCTAGGGCATAGCGCCTAAGTTGGTAGTTTTAGGATTCTTGTGGATTTTAGGGATATCTTGATTATTTTAATCCTCATTGATTAATGTTTTTGGTCTTTTGAGTTAAGGGTGTCTTACTATATTATTTAGGATTAGATTAGGGTCTTAGTTAATCAAATTTAGTTCTTAATTGAAGATTTTTAAGGGACAAGCAGGCTAGGCGCCCAGGGGGCTGAGCCTATCCTGACAATTCGTATTCCTTGATTAATTGTAATGATTTCTTAATTTGATTTCAGTTCAAATCAATTAAGATTTTCTGTGTTATGGTTTTTAATGATTTAATGATTTTTGGTTTATTAATTCTTAATTAATCTTAGGGTTTTCCCTACTTAGGCGTGAAATTCGGAGACTGAGGGTATCTTCCTAATGTTTTTCAATTTTCTGAATATGTTTTAATTTGCTTTTGCTTTCTTCTCTAATTTACTAAAGAGCAAGGAAGGAGAAGAAATGTCTTTTTTATGTTTTATGATTTTTTTTAGGTTTTTATGATTTAATGTTTTCTATTTTTATGATGCATTGTGTGTGACAAAAGTGGCAATTCGAGATGTAGGAACACAACAACCAACCAATTTATCACTACCAATATGATTCCTAAGTGAATACAGTGTAGAAAACTGAACAGCACGCATGGATGTGGAAAAGTCCACCTAGGTGGCGCCTGTCCTTCTCAGTTAGGGTTTTCAACAAATTAAGATAATTATGTGGTGTTTTCAAGGCTTTTAACCCGATTTTTTATATTCAACAACTGATGTGGATGTCCTAATGTAAACTACTAATGATGGGATCAGCAGATCGGAAAGAAAAGGATGCAATAACAGAGATCCGATGTTTAGATCCTTGTTTCAGAGGGGATATGCACCCACAGGGTGGCGCCTAGCCTGGTACTCGCGGGTTCTTCGTGATCTGTAGATCTAAATGACGAGGATGGAGATGCAGATGCAAAATCCACTCTGGTTATACAATCAAAACTATGAAATTAATGAAGATCTACACTACTTGCTTGCACCTAAGCGTGTTCCTAACATAATGACGAATTAATGCTAGATCTACTAGAATGATAACAAATCTAATGTAGATCTATGATATATGCACAATCCTAAGCATGTTTCTAATCAAGGATGATGATGAACAATAACGGAACGGAAGATATCAAGGAATACCGATTAAGTTCTTGTTCTTCAAGTTCCTAGACTGGAGCTTTCGCGGAAAACCATGGCTCTAGATGATCTCTTCCTTCTAGATCTTGAAATCAGAGGGTCTCCTTCTCTTATTCCTCTAAGAGGCTTTATATAGAGGTTTTGGGCGTGCAAGAGGGGTTAAAGTTGCTGTTTACATGAGTTTCTAGAAGCTTCACGCATCACAAGGCGGCTGAATTAGGTTTTGGCAAATTAGGGTTTGGAAACACCCCTGCCGCACGGGTTGAATTGCATAGCTTAGGCACCCACAAGGTGGCACCTAGGTGGGTCTTTGCTTGATTTTGAAGCCGAGTCCCCATTTGGAGTGGTCTCGGATTGAATTGGTGAAATTGGAGGGGTAGGCATCCAACTGTGGGCGCTTGGATGGATTTTGACAGGATGGGCGCCACCCCTAGGTTGTCAATAAGGCTGGGCACCACCCTAGGTGGGTTTTTAATATTTTTTCAGGGCAAACATCGGAAATTCATAACTTTTGATCCGCTTATTGGATTTCGGAAAGGTCTCGAAATGCAGAATTTAATGGTCCATATATCCTAATGATCAGAGGTCAGAAAAAGAAGGATACATTTGGATCAATGGATTTAGCTCCCTAACTTAGGCTAGTCAAATTCTACTTAGTCAAACTAAGTGTAACCTTCATTGGTGTCAACCTCAGTGTGTCTGAAGTGGTCTAAAACATGTCTAACGACTGCCTTGATCTGCTCCTTGTGTGATTAACCACTTAGATTCAAAACCTTGACGCGTTTTGGCTTTTCTCTTACGAATTTCTAAGAAATATCGAACTAAGTCTAAAGTCATCAACAAGTATCTTCACCGTCATTAGTTAATCTGAATTATGCTTTTAATCATTTAATTATGGTTAAAATATGGGCATCTATATATCTAAAGGAATATAGTTGTTCTTCGATTAACTACATGCCTTCAAACTCTCATCTCTTCATTCATTCTCTCTCCTATGTGGCAACCTCATAAAAAATAGGATCCATTCCCACTTCTCGTCTCTTCTTTTTCTAACCGAGTACTTCCTATTCCTTTAAGTGCTGGAGCAGTTACTAAAGGAGAAAGTGAGAAATCCAAAGGAGGAGAGAGAAGCACAAAAATGATTATAAAAAATGATCCCAAAAAATTAACATAAAAAATAGGAAATTATTGAAAACTTAAATGACCGGGGCAAAAAAAAATTAAAAAAAAATAAAAAATTAAGTAAGACAAAAGATTCTAAACTTAAATAGTAAACACAAAAAAGGACTATATTAAAATGATATTTGAAGGTGTCTTTCAAGGCTCTATAACAAAATAATAATAATAATAATATGAAACATTAATGTCAGGTTGTAAGGTCCACAAAAAAAAAATGAAGATAGAAGAATAATAAGAAAAAGAAAGTGATGAAGACATCAATGATCTGGTGAACAAAAACAAATTGAGGATAAAGAAAAAAAGAGAGGGAGAGGACTAAAAAACACCACAATGAATAATAATGTAAAATATAGGGGCCCATCTCCAAAAATGAACATAAAAAAAAAATTCCTAAAATTAATGACCCGAGCCAAAAATTAGGAGAAAAGAAATTAAGCAAGACAAAAAGATTCCAAACTTGAGGAAAAAACACACACACAAAAAAAAAAAACCTACATTAAAATCACATTTGAAGGTATAATTCAAGGGTCTAGAACAAATATATATATATATATATATTAATATGGAACCTTAGTGTCATATTGTTGGATCAACAGAAAAAAAGGAAAAAAAAAAATGAAGAATCTTTATCTCTATTGGAATGTGGTTACCCTTGGGTGAAGCACATTCCTCCAAATTTCAAATACTAAAATTAGAGAGTAGATGATGACAGCTGTCAAAATCTGCATCTAGCCTCCACTCCCCTCTCTCTCCAGTCTCCTAAATCTTCTTTCTCTCCACTACCCTCTTTGGAACTGCTCTCTCTAACTGACTTTGGAACTGTTCTTTCTCAAATCTCCTAATCCAAATACACAGAATAGGAAAAAAAATGTATGAAGAAGTAATAAGACGGCCAGTCCTAAACGGGGCTGTCATTTTCTTTTATTAAAAATGCTTTAATCTTTAACCGTAATAAATAATGTATGAAAAGTCTAAAATGAGAAGTAAAATGAGAATTACAAGGGTTCCATGTGGGATCAATGTTATAAATCTATTAGTATACAGTATTAATCTAAACAACAGAGTCATTGTGCCCCTTAAAATATCTTTAGGATAAATTTAACACCTATGAGAATTATACCCAATTCAGAATGATCACAAATAAAAGATTATAAGAAAATAAAAAAAGTCAAATCACATGATCTAAATGTCACTAATCAACATTTGGTAGACTTGGCTGGAGCAAAATTCAGGCTCATGTATAATAAAGGTAAGACACTTATTTTAGTGGATTGGATTCAAAGGCGGGCCCCACTTATAAATTTTGTAGCACGATAGATGTTAAAGACTTCAAAAGATTTGAGATGATACAAAATCCTAAGGCTCCTAGAAAATTCTGTGCTATTTTTAACTCAAAAGGAGGCCAATCCCAAATGGGGAAACAAAAGTATAATTGATGGATTTGATTGGAATGACCCCATATTAGTATTACCAAATGATCCTAACCATCAATATAAGGCCTATAAAATCATTATTGACAATCACATTAGTGGATTTCATTCAAAGTTGGGACCCACTTATAAATGTTGTAGTCCGATAATAATTATAATTTGCACAGAATAATTTATTTCAAGAGTTATAATCCCTTTAAATTTGATAATTTGTAGTATGATATTATCTGATTAAATTATGTACATCAATTTACTTAAATTTAGCCAATTTAAGTAAAAGAGGACACATGTTTTCAATCATCTTAAATTATTTCCTCAGTTTAAATAAAAAATTCAATAAAGGATATCTGGCCATTTAAAGGTGAGGAAAAAGGTCATCGAGTAAGGCTAGATGCAGATTTTGACAGCTGTCATCATCTACTCTCTAATTTTAGTATTTGAAATTTGGAGGAATGTACTTCACCCAAGGGTAACCACATTCCAATAGAGATAAAGATTCTTCCTTTTTTTTTTTTCCTTTTTTTCTGTTGATCCAACAATATGACACTAAGGTTCCATATTAATATATATATATATATTTTTCTTCTAGACCCTTGAAGTATACCTTCAAATGTGATTTTAATGTAGGTTTTTTTTTTTTTTTTTTGTGTGTGTGTTTTTTCTTCAAGTTTGGAATCTTTTTGTCTTGCTTAATTTCTTTTCTCCTAATTTTTGGCTCGGGTCATTAATTTTAGGAATTTTTTTTTTATGTTCATTTTTGGAGACGGGCCCCTATATTTTACATTATTATTCATTGTGGTGTTTTTTAGTCCTCTCCCTCCCTTTTTTTCTTTATCCTCAATTTGTTTTTGTTCACCAGATCATTGATGTCTTCATCACTTTCTTTTTCTTATTATTCTTCTATCTTCATTTTTTTTTTTTTTTTTTGTGGACCTTACAACCTGACATTAATGTTTCATATTATTATTATTATTATTTTGTTATAGAGCCTTGAAAGACACCTTCAAATGTCATTTTAATATAGTCCTTTTTTGTGTTTACTATTTAAGTTTGGAATCTTTTGTCTTACTTAATTTTTTATTTTTTTTTTAATTTTTTTTTTGCCCCGGTCATTTAAGTTTTCAATAATTTCCTATTTTTTATGTTCATTTTTTGGGATCATTTTTTATAATCATTTTTGTGCTTCTCTCTTCTCTTTTGGATTTCTCACTTTCTCCTTTAGTAACTGTTCCAGCAGTTAAAGGAATAGGAAGTACTCGGTTAGAAAAAGAAGAGATGAGAAGTGGGAATGGATCCTATTTTTTATGAGGCTGCCACATAGGAGAGAGAATGAATGAAGATAGAGGGATGAGATTTTGAAGGCATGTAGTTAATCGAAGAACAACTACATTTCTTTAGATATATAGATAGATTGCTGGGTGTCTTAGTTGGCTCGGAGATGACATGGTAGCCACTTGGATGGGTGGTTTGGGAAGTTTGGTCTGCGGGATGTGTTGCCCATGTGGAGGACTACGTGGACCAACGAATGCATGATAGGTGTCATGCAACTGCTCAAGACAAACTGCCCATGATGGATGGTTATTTACAGCAACGCCTTGACAATTGTTCAGAGGCCGAGGTGGCAAGTAATTAGCGGAGGTGGCACTGTGTGATTGGCCAGAGACTTGCTTAAAGAGACTGCATGGGTGCAGACTCGGGTAGGCAGCCTGAGAGAGAATCTAAGGCGAGGTTTAGAGGGTCAAGACCGAGATCCAGGAGGGAATTTGTATGAGAGTGTTGCTGAGATTTGTGTTATGTAATTCTTTGTAAGGGCTCATCCCATGATTTCGATAAATAAGAGAAGGCTGGTGCCAAATTAATCAAGTGATCTGAGTTGCATTGTGTTGTTTGCAATTGTCTTCTTCCTATTCCTTTGCTGCTGTGGTTTGTGTGTTTTGTTGGTTGGCTAGCTAAGTGGCTGGTGTCCTTAGCGCCTCACGGTGGATTTTCTAGTCGAAAAATTTACCCCATGACACCTAGCCACTATTCACTCTGGCAGGTGTTATATCTATGTCCACCAAGTAGATTGCTAAAAACGTTTTATGCAAAGCAATCGTGCACCATTTCTTCTCTCAATTCCATCAACACCTACACAAAATATGTTTATATGGAAAATTGCCTTAACCACAAATACTTTAAGCTAGAGTATTCAGAAGTAGCCAACACATTGTTTGTTTAATGGTGAAGCACCTCCCTCTTTGTAGAAACGACTATGAGTGGATCCTTGGTTGTAGCATGGATGGTCATGGACTTGGGTAGATGAGTGAGTTCCTGCATTGTACAGGAGCCAAAAAGGGGAAAAACGAGAAGTGTTTAGAAGCACAGAAGGCCAAACTGAGGAGTGCTTTATACCCTTAAAAGGGGTGAATGAATGCACATCTCACCTCCTATGTGGTTCCCAGGGCAAGGCTTCGACACATACATACCCACTGACCCACATAATTACGCTACTCGAGTCCCTATCCAACAGATGGACGGATCACTCCAATTGTTTTTGTGGATAAAGAGATGCCTGAACACCAGGCTACTAGTGGATTGATTAGCTTCTCCATTTCAAATTATAATACTAAAAGGAAATATTTGTTGGCTGACTGTTCCGATCAAAATTTGTAATTTCGGGTCTTTAATTCCGGTGTCAGTGTTTCTGATTAATTTATTCTGCAACATGTATTATTATTATTATTTTGAGTTCTGTGGATTTGGAGAAGTTGTAACAGTGAGAAACTCTCAAGCCACTACAAGACATAAATTCATCTACTTTTTACGTAAATAGTTAAAAAGATTTCTTATCAACTCACTAAAAATAATTTTTTATCGTACTATAATTGAATTCCCTAATATTTTATTCTCTCTTCAATCTTCACATCGCTTTACTCTACGCTATATGTATTTTTACCAAACAAAACCTTTTTAGGAATTTGCATAGAAAGAAGAGAAAAAAGAAAGAAAGAAAAAAAGACAAAAAAAAAAAGCGGGACCCACAACCTTGAGAGCGGAGACATCTCTATTAATCGGCCATCGACAGTCGCCCCATCCATTTATGGTTATTCGCAGCATATGCAGGAGAAAGAGAGAGATGGACGCAAAGCTATTGCAAGCAGTGAAGAGCACGAATCCAGTGGAAAAGTTGCAAAATTTGCTGAAGGATGATCCGTCAATCGTCAAACAACTAAAGGGCAAAGAAACCATAACTGATAAACTTATGTCTGCGATGGTTGTGCATGGCGGGCCCGACAGTTTTAGAGTAATGTTAAATCTAATACCTAAATTTGCCTGGAAGTTGAATTCGCAAGAACAATCTTCACTGCATGTAGCTTCGGAGGGAGGCCATGTTGAAGTTGTAAAGGAGATATTGAGGAAAGATGCTCCTTGTTCCATTCATGACCGATATGGAATGATTCCTCTCCATGTAGCAGCAATCAAAGGCCGACTTGAGGTGTTGAAAGAGTTGGTTCAAGCAGACATCAACACTGCTTTCATATTGACAACTAAAAGAAAGCAGATTCCAGCTAAAGAAGAGCCGATTCTGCACTTATGCGTAAACAATAATCAGTTCGAAGCCTTAGGGAAGCTGGTAGATTTGGTCAATGATGAAAAGTTTGTGAATTTGAAAGACGATGACGACAACAACATCTACCATGCCCTTTTTAAAAACGGGGATCTTAAGGTAAATATTTCATCCTCTAATAGTTCAAATTTTTTTTTTTTTTTTTTTTTTCTGTTTTTCCTCTTTTCGTTGGACCAGGAAAGAAGATTGCTGTTGTGTTCAGTCTTGATGATAAATCCATGGGAGGCCATGATTTTTGGTGATTTAGATTTGAAATGAGTTAATTTAGTCAAGATTTAGTTCAGTCCTGAGCCGATTTCTTCTTATTTGAATAACGAGCAGTACACACTGCAAAACTTTATCTCATACAAAGTGATTATGTGTATTTATTTTTATTTAATTGTAATACATATACGTTCTTTATTTACCTATAACATGTCATGACGTCACTTATATTTTATGAAAGACACGGCATGGACAGTATCTCTTTGAACAATTCATACATTTACATAAAATAAATGTATACAATACATGAGTATAATTTGGGCGTCTAGGGAGGGCCAATATTTTCCTAAGATGTACCCCTCACAGCTTTGCATGAGAGGTAACCCTTTTACCACAACATTAGACACCCAATGACAAATTCAATCCACTCATGCTCACTAACATTTAATGAATTAGCACTCGTCTTAATTTGATACTAATTTGAATAATACGATGTCAAATTAAATCTCATGGGAAATTTAACTTAAAAAATCAGTGAAATTTAATCTTGGTGGGTATTATTTATGTTAATGCCAAATTAGACCGGGTTATAATTCACTGGGGGTTAGTAAGTATAAAGGGGTTAGATTTATCACAAAGTGTCCAATAGGTGGTAAAAAAATGTTACCTCTCACACAAGTACGTGAGAGGTACCTCTTAGCAAGAAATAGTCCTTGTAGGTTGAATGATAAAGGTCATGAATTTAGAACCCCTCAAACTTTAAGCGTGTTTGGATGTATGGTGAAATTAAGTAAGGTAAAGTAAAGCCTCCATTATCCAGACAAGAAAAGACAATGGGTCTTATTAAAAGTACACAATTTGAAAATTTCCTCTATATTTTTCCAAAAAAAAAAAACAACCTTCTTTCTCCACTAAAAGATAAAAAAAGCTCCACTTTTCTATACACAAAGTAAAAAAAAAAATGTCCATACCAAACAACTAAAAATAAAAGGCCATCAAAAGTATGTTTGTCTACTTGTATTGAATTTCTATGATTTCATAGTAAAGTGAATTGTAAGAAAAATCTCTTAAAATCAATAAGAGTGAAGGAAAGGCTATAAGGCGGAGATCTAGATGGAACCCTTGATTTCCTAAAGTTGGTAGAATAACACAACGGCCAAACCACCATTTCCTAGTAAAAGATGAGAATACTCACCTGTTCATGAGTAAAAGATGAGATTGTTGTAAAAGTTATGTAAAATGTCAAAAATTTCCCAACTTATATCTGATTTTTTAGATTGCTACCGGGACCAAATCATGATCGAACCTCTCCAAATCTTATTTTTCCTCCCATAACCAAAACCCATCTTCTCCAAAACTTTTGAATAGTAATTCAAAAATGCGTGTACGAACACCAACACCAATAGGGGGTTGTGGTGTATTTATGTTTTAAATGGGCTAATACATATTTTGGAATACTTTTTTGGTAAAAATCCCTATTTCTTTTTAGATATTCAATACCAAGCAATCCAACGAGGCGTACGTGGATTAAATCAATATTATATTCAAACATATTTTATTATTGTGTGGTAGGGCATAAAGTTTATGCTCGGAAAACAAATCAGAGGACTGGACATTAACGCTGTGAACAAGTCTGGTTGTACCCCCTTGGATGTCTATCTGGGAGCTGCTAAAAATGGATTTGGTTCGTGGAAAACTGAATGGGCCTTAGTCGGTGCTGGGGCTACAACAGCGAAGCCACAACAGATGGATGACGAACTCAGACGTGGGTCCGAGATAAAGATGGCGGTTGGCGGACTGTTGCTCGCGATGGTCTATCATGCTGGTATCGACCCTCCGGGAGGTGTTTATAAAGACAATGGATACCACAATGATCCAGAATCCTCACCTCCGAAACTGGTGCATCACTATGCAGGGCAATCGATCATGTCGTCTGTGGATTCAGAATGTTTTAAATATTACTCCAGGTTTATCCACACCTCATTTTATTCATTACTGGCCCTCGTCACAAAGCTGTTTAGCAGTCGGCATTCTATTTCCCGGCTTTCCAGGATCTTCACAGTCTTTCTCATATACGTTTCGATTGTGACATTTACGGGCTCCTATGTTGTTGGGCACTCTTTCATATCATCAAAAGGAAGATGCTCGACCAGCCTCTCTAAGGTGGGACTTATTGCGACAATAGCATTTTTTTACCTAACTATTCCTGACAAATATTTCCGTGTGGTCTGTTTTGGGATAATTTGGTGGATCCTCCGCCGAGTATCAAGAGGTCGCGAAACTACTCCAGCCGAGATCGAACTTACTGGAAGACCCTCGAACTGTGCAAATTCTAGCCGGCCACAAATAATTGTCTGAGAGGTACTATATTTTATGTCAACTTCATGAAGGATTCAGAATCTTGTTTTTACACAATATTATGTTTCTGCTGGTTATTTTATGGATTCCATTCGTAATATTATCGCTGCCATGCATGCCTATTATATTCTCTTCTTTAGAGTGTTTCAAAAGATGGTTGCTCGTGGCAAATGCTCATAAATATAATGCATTGAAATCAAACTCTTTTTTTTCCATAATTTTATGTATTTATGACTAGTTTATTCTTGTGGACTAACCATTAGATTACAGTTTCTCCCCAGTAAGTGAATATTCTCGTCATTGGGAATTATTATATGTTTAGAATGGACAAAAAAAATTTGAGCACCTTTTTTTTTTTAGCGTTTTCCATTTGTACAATCCAGCAGTCAATATTAATCTGGTTGACATAAGCCCTGAGGCAGATCCAGTTTATAAAGTTAGAATTCACAGTTTGGTTATATGTTATGTAGGCACCAATTCGAATGAATTTAAATTTTATTTATAAATAAGATTAAAATGAATTTAAAATTTATTTATAAATGCGATTAAGATTATTCAAAAACATCCTTTGAGGATCTTCCGAACCAATTGGTAATTGTTGCATTGAATCATCAACTGAAGTAGGTAATACTGGAAGATTTGTGTCATTTGACATGATCATAAGGAGATGAATTTACTAAATAAAGCATAGCGAAAAGACTATAGATGCTAGTTAAAATATTGTTGCCTTGCCACTTTGATCTTTAGAACAATAATCAACCGTGAACAATCAACAGAGTTATGCTTTACTTAATTCTGTGATGAGACTAGTAAAGGACTTTTTGATGATGGTTTCCCATTAGATTACACTGAGACTTGAACTTATCTTGACCTTGTTCCTTGTCTTCCATCCCAACAGTTTCTGAAAGAGAACAATAGAGATTGATATGATGATTTGTTAACTAGCCATTAAAAATGATTATTTGTTAACCGAGATGCATTTTATGCAATATAAGTAAAAGAAATATTTCTATCTAATAATTAGGTCTTCCAAAAGAAGTACTACAAAGTACTTGTTAACTGGGCTTCCAGTTCTCTGTTTCTTCTCTCTTATTGTACTTTTGCATTAAAAAAAGTTGTTTCTGTCATGGGAAGTACAGTAGGTCATAACTGTAATATCATTACGTATGAAATGAATCTTTTGACGAAGTGTACAGCACGTATGGTAAATGAAATTTAATTTGGTTTCAATTTGACATAAATCTGAATGAAGAACCAAATATTTCACTCACATAATTGCAAATGGAATATATATTTTACTTGCCGACACTCAGTGTTGGGTACTTTGCTGCATTAGACGCCTGTTTAACAGACTTTTGCCTAGTTGTGTACTCCATTGGAATCTCAGCATCGCCAAGTCTTGGTTGAAGTTGGAAAATTTGCTGCATTTTGGGTTTCCATGTCTATCTTGTTACAATTACAAGCTGCCTGTGTTATGAATTGTTCTTTTTGGCTATAAAACTATTGTTCTTTAGATAGGCTCTTGGCAGGAGATCATTCTTCCAAAAAATCTTGACCCTTCTCTCAATGTTGACTACAGATTTTAGGACAAGGTTTTTGTCATTGAAAACCATAAGTGGAAGGGATTCTGCTGTGAGTACGTACTCCCTAGAGGAGGTGCATAACTTGTCAAATAACAATTAAGTTACATAAGATTTAATAGCAAGCAAGCTCAGTTCTCATTGTTGCAGTAAAGAGCATTACTGTTGAACTTCATTAAAAGTACTAAGCTTGCGATGGTTTTGCTAAGATAAATGTTCCATTATGCACTTTGCAGCAAACAATTCCAACCTTGCTCGTGTAACTCTGACATGAATATGGGGGTAGACATGTACATCTTTTAAGGAATTACAATCTACATCCAAGTATTTGATTTTCATTTGGCGCTCACTCTCCATAGCTATGTTCTCAATGCAATTCAGAGAAGATTTTCCCCAACTTCTGTTTTTTTGCATCTCATATAAATTTATTCTGAATTTGTAAGCTTACATGATCTTGAATTGTATCCTTAGTCTCTATAGCTTAAGACTATGATGTAGTGCAGATCAAAGCAGATGAATACATGAATGCATTGGATTGAAGTAAGGCACGCCGTGCAGCTCCCAAACGATATTAGGCGAGATTAGGGTCCCATAGTTAAAATTGTGAACGGAGCCCCATTCTGGAAAGGAAACGGCGAGATCTTCAAAATCCATTGCTATGCAATGGGCTCCTTGTTTTTAGGCCAAATTCCATCGTTTAGGCCTCGAAAAAGGCATTTTTGCCATTTTTGGTAAATTCTTTTTTTTTTTTTTTTGGAATAAGTCAAGTTTTAGAAGTCATAATCGCATCCCGTTGATTATGCCTTCACTCTAGCATTCATTATTAGTAGTTTCTATGTTTGGTAGGATTTTGCCATTTTTGGTAAATTTACCATGTTTCATAAATTTCGTAATCTGTGAGATTTAGAGATAATTCCCTATTTATTTGATTGTAAGCAAGGAATGTAGAACAGTTTTTTAATAATATTGAATGTTTATTTTAGAGAGTTTTCTCCTTCCCTATTATCTTGGTATTCTTTGAAATCAACAAAACAGTATATGCCTATTGTTCCTGGTATTATTCTTTGAGAATAATCAATAGGTTTCGTGGAAGATCGTGCACCGGAGTCATCCACCAACGCTAGCTGCATCAAACTATATATATAGATACCCTAAAACCCATGGGTTTGTCTCATCTCTTCATCATATGCATGTATTTCTTTTGTTCATTTTAGTTCCAATTCCAAAATTCTACGACAATCCTTGGCATATTTTTCAGAGCACGATTTTGCGGAGCAGTTATAGAACTCCCAATTACAGGGCTTCTCCGTATGCTGAGCAGAGATGCCCAGATTACATTTAGAGGATTGCTTTTGGACTGCAATTTTTTTTAATAACTGTTGATCAGTGTGAAGAGAAACCCCTTTCTTTCGGTTTAGCTTATAAAAGAACTATGGTGCTAATCAGTATCCATCTTACAGAACCAGCCTCTTTTAATCATCCCGTCATTTTAATTTTCATATAAATATAGCTTTGTTGTATTTATTCCTATCACTTGTACAATGCATTTATGGGGAATGCCATATTGGCTCTTTAACTAATCTTTCTAAGGAAACACATGGGGCTTTGATAAAGTTATTTAACAGATAATTAAGAAGGATTGTATGATCCTTAACCCGAGGTTTTGTACAGTAAATTCAAGTTTTGGGGTTGTGAATATGGAGCCTTCGGGTGATAATTGAGATTTGACACCATCATAGTTGGCGTCCTATGATTCAGTGAGATATGTTGGGAGGATCATGCCTAGGAAATCTCACCCTTTTTTAATCCTTCCCCTCAGATCAACCGCAATTGTCACTCAGGTTGCTACATATTCACCGTCGTTGAAAGTCATTTCACACTGTTCTCTCACATTTTATATTGGGCGATCCTTTCGAATTTGTTATGAATGTCAGCTAATCATGATTTGCAGGGAGGGATTTTGGTCCAGAGATCTACCTTAATAATACGTGGACCATAAAGTTGATTTTGTTCAGTAGTCCCGAAGGCAGCTTAAGGTTCTCACCCTTTTGGGGCTATTTACCCTAGTCTGCATGTGGTCGTACCAATCCGACCGTCCAAAAGGCTAGAGGACCTGTCAAAAGAATGGGAGCCCCTCTAAGCAATGCCTTTGTCAAGGGGCTAAAATTGATGGCGCGTTGGCCTATATTTAAAATTTGAGTGTGCCTAGAGAACTCAACTGTTATTACCACTAGGGTAAGAAGCGACCTTTCTCACCCGGGCCGCCTAGGGATCAATCTTGGAAAGGTCATCTTTTCCTTATCCGAGGACCTCTTCTCTCACCCTAGGGCTCCCTTACATCACCTGAGGGTTCAATGAGTCCGGCCTCTCTTAGTCGGGAACCGAAATACACACACACATATATATATATACGACTTACGCTACAAAACTATGAGGGCGTTTTTCTAAAAAAAAGACCCCTCTTTTGGCCTATAAAAGTGTGACATGTGCCATCAGTGATACACATATCCGGTTCCCTCTCATAAATACTCTCCTACAAAGGTGGATCTCTTAAAATACTAACAAATCAGTGGATATTAAATAGGGGCAGAAACTGCTCTTTTGAGATAGGAGAGTTTTTGAGAATTTTCCTATATATATATATATATATTGTGTGTGCGCCGGAGTTTCAGAATTCTGAAACTTTAGAATTCACAACTGCTAGAGGATGATTTGGATTAGGAAATGCCTCATTGTAAGCATTTGAAATTTTTAAAATTTTGAATCCTTTAAATTCTTCTAAATGAACGGTGAATCTCGGATAGGAATTTCAGAATTTCAAGGACATTTAGAATTCCTATTGTAAACTCCAAAAAAAAGAAAAGAAAAAGAAAATAAAAGCCCCTACCTCAATTCATGTGGCTTTGAATGCGAGCTTGAAATTTGTTTTTTAGTGGAACAAATATTGTTAGTACTTCATTTCAATTTTTTTTTTCTTTCTTTTATACTCAGGTATATACTCACACATCCACATACTCATGTCAACCAAGCCCCCATCCATCAGATCAGACGCATGGATCCATCATGCTTGTTTCCTTGGATGGAGAGGTCTCATCACTTGACCTCTGGTGCATTGGCATCTTTATTTCAAATGAAAAAAAAATGAGATTTGTTGGTCGGCTGTTCATAGTATTAAAACTTGAGACTAGATCATTCTTGTGGTGGAGGTCAGCTTCATTGAAATTGCATTGCGGATGCAAGGAGCTTGCCGAGTCAGCTTACCTTAAAAGGACAAAGAAAAATTGTGACATGAATAATCTACAACTTTTCTTTGAGGGAGTAAATACTGCAACTTTTCTCTGATGTTGTAGTTTACTCCTTTTTTAAGAAGTAGGTGAGTCCGGATCATCTTGATTACTTCATTGGTCTTCTTATACTTTGATTTGTTGTTGTAATTTACTCCTTTTTTAAGAAGTGGGTGCTAGTCCCGATCATCTTGACTGCTCCATCGGTCTTCTACAGCTATGCTTTGATGCTGCGATTTACTCCTTTTATAAGTGGGTGAGTCAGGGATCATCTTGCCTACTTCACCGGTCTTGATCTACAGCTTTGCTTGCTTTGATGTTGTGATTTACTCTTTTTCTAAGAAGTAGGTGGGGTCCGGATCATCTTGACTACTTCATTGGCCTCAATTTAGCCGCTTCTTCAGAAAATTGCTTTTCCTGTAAGACTTGTCAATCAATCTGACGCAATGAACTAATTAGGTGATCATTTGAAATATAGGGGCCCCAGTGATGAATTTAAAGTAATGGACTTTGGTTCTCTAAGTCCTGACCTTATTGGATTAGGACTCAAATAGGTAAAAGCCTAGAGCATAAATCAAATCCAAAAAGTCTTTTTGTCAAATTTGTAGTCATAAAGAATATACTTTAAGGGGCCGATCTAAAGCCATGTCATAGGTTGTCAAAATAGATTCATTTCCCTTGATCATAGTCTTAGATTTCACCTAAAACAAAATCTGGTCATTAGACCGAGTAATTTAATGTCGCCACTCCAGTAAAACTTCTTGTATTGTGGCTATATGACGGGCTTAGCTCATGCACTCTCACACATGCCCGTCCCTAAAAACAAGTAAGCAACAGCAGGACCAATTAAAATTCCAACATAGACCTGTAAGTCTTATTTATATATCGAAAAAAATATAAAAAAAATCACCTTAGATATATGGTGCACCAAAAAAAAGACCCTTATAGTTTCCTGTAATAACAAAGGCCTTCGACCAAATTTCACTTTTGTCTTCTCATTTGAGCTGAGGAAGAAGAAGAGATGAGCGACGATACCATTGGTCAAATAAAAGTGAAAATTACCGGGAGGGCTTTTATTATTACATAGGAACTACGAGGACCTTTTTGAAACAGTACACATCTAAGGTGAATTTTTCAGTAATAGCCTCTTATATATTTCACAATGACTCAGTTTGAGTAACATTGAATTTCATAACTATAAATCTTAACAGAATTTGGGAATTTCTCTTTTCATATTTGCCAGGAAAGATCCGATAATAACGCCCTATCACCTACTGAGGGTATCACTGTTGTCACGAAGGCAGGTGGCTTTCACAGAATTTGCTTTACAGTTTGAATTTAGAAGCATTACGATTTCTATAAGGAGAGATAAAAGTGTGAATCGACAAGGAGTTTTTTTTTACTCTCCTCTCTTTTAATTAGAAGTAGTTGGAATAAAATAGGTTTCATTCGGATCCGCCTGGACAATATATTTTGACTAATTCGGCAGTTGTCTTGTTCCAATTAGACTATTATGATTTCTAAAAAAAAAAAAAAAACTACTATGATTTACTTAGATGTCAATCTCATCAGTATATGTATGTATATATATAACTATATATACAACCTAGCAACGGCAAAAAAAATAAAGATATATTTAATTTGAGGCTATCTTTTGAGATACTAAATGAGAAAAAAAATAAATGTAGAGTAAAAAAGTATATCATTTTTCATTTTTAATTTTATAAATCAAATCTAAATTTATAAATTTTCACTATTTGATTTTCTATGTGACTTTTAAGAACTTAGATGAATATTTTAAATGTCAGTCGCATCTCCTTTTTTTAAGGAGATGCGATTGACATTTAAAATTTGACTCCTAATAAAGGTGCATACAATATATAATGAGGAATGTTTATATGCATCTTTCCATCACCATGGGGTAAATGATACTTCCCTTTTTGCACATGAAGACAAGGAAGTATACTTCACCCTAGTACTTGAAAATGTCTAAAAATGGGAGTGTCCCTCACCCTATGGTGAGGGAAAGATGCATGTGAACATTTCCCATATATAATATATATATATATATATGAAAAAAAAAACCTTACGTGGAAAAATCTAGATTGGTTAACAGCTAGGCTTAGGCTGTTTTGTGCATAACTGAAAAAAAAAGAAGAAAAAAGGTAAAAAAAAGGTAGAAAGAGAAATCTAGGCTCAGTGTAACTAAACCTGGGATAATCCCAAATGGAGTGGTGGACATAGGAATGTGAGATACACTTTTAATCCCTGTATAAACAAAAAAAGCACTATATCAGTCCTACACTAAGCATAAAATGCCATTTGCAATACCATATACATTATAACATGGAAGACACACTCAACAAACATGTAATAACATATTAAAAATGATGCCTACAAAAAAATTGTAATGATCAATGGCCAGGAAAGAGAGAAATTAACATGAAAAAATATACAACATAACCATCTTTTTAACATTCAACAAAAATATAAACCATTCTGAAATGGTGTAACTATTATATATAAAAGAAAGAAAAAGAAATTGAACAGTTAAACTCCCATACATCCAGAACAAAAAGAAAAAATTATGAAACTTAATCGTACACTTTGAAAAGACAAAAGAAAATAAAGATGAATATTAAAATCATCTTCAAATAAATAAAAAAATGAAATGCTCGTGGCAAAGAGATATGCCCTTGAGATGGATGACTTTTATCATACTACCATTATTAGAGAGAGAGAGGGTTGATCACTTTGGACGGTTGATTTGTGATTTCAACCCTTCCATGCCCACCATTGATTCAAATTAGACTTTTCTCATGTCTTTTTGATTGGTCTTTGAACAAATGATGGATGACTCTTCTGACTTAGAGATTTTAGGGGTTTTACGATTGGGTTGGATTGGATAGGGTAGAATTAAATTTTGATTTGTAGAGAATTTTGTGTTTGCTAAAAAATCAAAGGTGGATGGAGAGAAATCAGGATATGATATTGGAGAAAGAATAGGAGACAGAGAAAGATGAGATGACATTGGAAAGGGAGAGAGGATCGAATGGAAGCTTCATGGGATGAAATTAGGTAGAAGAGTTGGTGATTAGATGGACTTGATATTTAGGATATGGATTTGATGGAGAGATTTTAATTGAAATGGAGAGATTTGAGGATGAGATTTGGAGGTTTAGACGTTGTGCATGTCTTTTTTAAGCCTTTTTTTTCCGAAAGGAGAACTCCATAGGTGTTGACGTTACTGGTGTAGAAATGATCCAAGCTTGTAGAGTCCACCTTACTCATTGTGATCAATATAAACCCTTCAGTTAAAACTGTCTCATGGATTGCCACCCATCCAAATTTGACACTCACCTTAATTTTGGAGGTTCGTCAATTGATAGAATAAAGTTTGCTAGTCATTAGTATTTATTTTACATCTAAGGATTGGACAACTTTGAACCAACATATAGGTAAGGAATAAACAAATTTGGGCCCCTAGAAATTCTACTTCTGGTGATTGGATGATTTTTGCTTGCACGACGGTATGGATATACACCCACCTCATCTATGTCATGCTTTTAGGTGAGTTCGACTGGTGAGATTGGTTCCTAAGCTTGGGACCATGTGGCTTTCTCACTTACCTAGTTACGTTACATTAATTTGCAATGCTTGAAAAAATCTAAGTCTAGATCTTAAGGGCCTATTTGATTGTAAACATTTGTGCTAGGAATTCGCCTTGTCTAGGATATAAAATGCAATGGGTGTCCCTCTGATATCTAAAATTTGTTTGATTGAGATTTGGAGGTAAAAGTTTGTTGAGCTGGTGAATGAAAAGTCACTTTTGGCTAGTTGAATTTTCCAAATTTTGAAATTTAGAATGCTCCTAAGCCATTAGCATTCTGGAATTCTACTTCCTAAGAAGCAACATTTTAGGGCACGTTGGTGTAACCACGCTTTCCACAGAAAGAGGAAACTGCCACGTCAGCAAGTTTCATAAAATGGAAACCTTGGAAAGGGATTTCAATGGAATTTAGAAATTCATGTTTGGTGCGATTTTTTTTCCTCACTAAATTGGTGCTAATGTTGTTTGGTGCGGCTATGGACTCCTTATTGAAAATCAGTTAAGCCATCACGGAAATAATACCCATAACAGAAATAATCATCATATATATACTCAACTAATCAAAGAAAACAAAATCATAATGCAATGGTGATGCTTTGGGTTGGAAAAGAGTGAGAAAATGAGATTATATAGGAGGGAGAATTTCTCTGAGGAAATAGAATTCCCATCTCCCTCCCACTCCCCCGGAAATCCATTTCCAGCATTAGCAAGAAAAATGCTGACAAGGTAAGAAAGCATTTCCGTGAAATTGTTCCACACCAAACGCATGAAAAATGAGTTTTCCACAAAAAACCGTCCACTTTTCTGAAGTGTTACACAAATATGCTCTTAATGTTCTACAAATTCTCCAGAGATGTTTAAAAAAAAAAAAAGGAATTCTCCAGAGATGATATTTGGAGATGTCCCTTTTGGAGTATCGAAGATTTTCCAAATGTTGTAATGCCAAAGTGTAACTCCAAAATGCTAATAGCAAAGTAGCATTCAAAAAGAATTCTATTGGCCAAAAGCAACATTTCATACAGCTAGCTCAGCTAATTCTCATGTGTCGAACTCATTCAACGAAATTCAAAATTCTCAAAGGCAATCAATATAATTCTGTCAAATAAATCCATCATAAATGTTTAGAAGCAAATGGGAGCTAAGCATCATGAGAACTCTCTTCACTTTTACACATAACAACTCACTACAGACCTACTCAAAAAGGACAGTTGAGAGACACTACTTACACTCTTTTTTCTCGCACCCACTTCTCATTTCACTCCACACGCAACAAATGAGCTGCAAGAGATATTAGCTGACTTAAGGTATGCCATTAAAGAGTGTCGATTTACATCCAATTGGTAGATTTTTCAACTATGATGAGTTGCAAGAGATATTAGCATTCTTACCATATTGAGTCAGGCATGGCAAAGACTTTTTTATAAACTACGTCATACTTCTGTTTATGACCTTTAGCTACAAGCATTGCCTTGTATCAATTAATTTCTCCATCAACCATGCGATTGATTTGTACACCCATTTAACACGTATAGCTCTATGACATTGAGGAAGTGTAGTTTAGCTCTCATGTATTGTTCTTCTCAATGGCATGAATTTCTTTTTCCATGATATATAATTCTCGAATAGCCTTTTTTAATTGCCTCTTGAAAGGTAAGAGGCTCATGATCAATATAGAGTCAAAAGAGGTTTGTATCTTCAGATTTTTGTTGAAAGGTAAGAGGCTCATGGTTAATATATATGTGCATCCTTTGTGAGGACAAACTTAATGGGGCCCACCTAGGGACCTATTGATCATGGGACTTATGGGCGATAGAAAGAGACATTTAGGATGAGCCTATATATCAAGTTTGGGGTCAATCCCATGCCTCTAATCTCTTCATCTATGGTTCAAAAATTTAATGACTTTATATGAAAGGAAAAAATCTGACTCTTGATCCAATGGTCTAAACCAATCGGATTGGTGAAAATTCAATGGATCTAGTGTACTTAAAGGGGTCCCATGTATGTGGATGGTTCGGATGTATCATAAAGTCAGCCCTACTATGTTGTCCATCATCGTAATGGATGTATGCGCATGAATATTTTCCATATATTTGTAGAGAGAGAGAGAGAGAGAGAGAGAGAGAGAGAGAAATTTTCAAAAACTCCACCATCTCAAAAGGGGAGTTTCCGCCCCTATCTACTAGCCAATGATTTGTTAGTGTTTTAAAAATATCTATAAATGATCCACCTTTATAGAAGAATGTTTAGGAGAGAATGGATAAGTACATCATTGAGGGAGAAATCTGAAAAAAAAATATTATTATTATTTTTTTGAAAGATCACTAATGGACCCATCAAAGAGAGGAAATGGGCCCTCCCAATCCGAAAGTTGGCTCAACGATTTCCGCGAGCCATTGTACGAAAAGGAAAGAACCAAAGTTTCTCCAATTTAAATCCAAAAGAGAGAAATCTGAAAAAAAAAATTTAATTCAAGATTGGATTCACAAAAAAGAGGAAATGGTATTCCAATTCGAACAAAGGCTCAGCGATTTCCGCGAGCACTAAATCTGAAAGAGAAGAAACCAGAATTTATAAAATCTGAACCTAACGATAAAAAAAACTTTTTTTTTTTTTTTTGTTTAAGAAGAGAAAGAATAGAAATAAACTCAAAGACAGAAATTTTCAGAGAATCCCATCTTATGTTTCTTTTTTAAGATGCAAGATGTAACATAGGCCACAAACTAGAAAAGAGCCAAGGAGTCTAAGCATCGTGTTCTCAAATGAACGAGTCCCACCGGGTATGCCAACTTGATGGACCCGGCTCCGTCTCTCCCTCCGCCCCTAGGGGTGGGGGGGGTGAGGAAAAAAGAAAAGAGCAAGCATAAACATTTTTTGTACGGGTATGCTAGATTTTCTCCTTTACTTGGAATTTGAAATGGTGATCTAGAGATTCACCTTCACAAGTAGAAAAGGAAATCAACTTTTTTCTAACTTTCCATTGCACATATATTCTAAAGAAAGAAACAAGATTTTTTAATGCTATGAAAGGCGATTTTCATTTGTTTGCCGTAAAATGCGGTTTTATGCCTAGAAAACGATTTTGCAATGAAAGGCTATTTTTGTCATGAAAGGCAATTTACAAATCTCATCAATAATGAAAGACAAGAATTATGATTTTTTGTCTTTTTGAAAAAAATACAAAATACAATAGAAAAGTAAGAAAATGAATCTGATTTCTTAGGAAATTGTGGGGACTCGTTCAGATCAACGGTCGCGAGTCATGTATGGGCTCCGCCATCGTCCTTCAGATGAGAGCACGTGATGCTTTTGATTCATTTGGCTTGGCTTGGACCTCAAATTTTTAGAGGACAAAGACCAGGGGAAGGTCTTATATCCAATAAAAATTCGGGTAGACGGGCTGAAAAGCCACATCTAGGCCATGTTGCATAGAAAGAGAAGGGACCTTGGGGGGATGGCCCCCCAAGGGACTTCAATCACCTTGTGTTGTCTCTTGCAGTAGAGTTTCTTCAAAGTAGGAGAGCTTCTTTTAGCAAGGATTTCTTATGGATTCTTTTGGTTGTGGTTGCGGTAACGTAGTGTGTAGTGGTCGTTTTTTCTTAGAATGACCCCCTTTTTATTGGCTTTTGATAGCCATGGGTGGGTTTATGGGCATTGACGCTCCATGATGGGAGGAGTTACAAGTATTTAATTCTTGATTTTGTAACTCCTTTTTCTTGGCTTCTGATTGGCCGGTGAAGAATTAAGAGTATTTAATTGCTTTTATTCTCCATTATAGGAGAAGTTTCATGGTTTAAATGCCATGAATTCTTTGACTTGTAACTCTCATTTGCTTGCTTCTGATTGAGCTGTCCAAAATAATGAGTTAATGACAGTAATAAGTTGTCACAAACAAGTCAGTTAACAGCATCAATTGGTCGCCAAGTTGCATGAAGAGTCGCGGGCCGCGCTGTGCCTTTTGGAATTTTTCTGGCGATGATCATCGATGGATTTTCATGTTGATTGACATTGGATGACCATGAAATTTCATACATTGATTGGTACCAATGGGCCAGCAACATCTGTCTAGTCAATTTCACGATCAGTCGGGCAGAAAGTGTATTTTCTTGATCGGCCGGTTGGTAATTTCGGAGTGTCTGATGATGATCTAATGATTTCGGCGGCGGATCCGTGATGTTGATGAAGATCAACGGGTTTCAAGCTCCAAAAATCAGAATTTGAGAAAATCACAGGGTCCATACATCGCGAAATGTAAAAAGGGTCAGAAAAACGGCACTTTCGGCCGAAATCTGGTGACCCGGATTTCCATGGTCGCTGGCGACCATGCACCCATGGTCGCCAGCCACCCTAGGAAGTGGTCGCCGGGGTTCTCTCCCCTTTCGGTCGCCGTTTCTTGGCCTTTTTTGGGATCTTTTGCTTCTTTTTTCTCCTGTTTTTTTTTTTTTTTTTTTTTTTTTTTTTTGACATTTCTCCTCATTTATTGGCTTGATTCCCCTTAAGAGAATCTAACGAGAAGCCATGCAAATCAGAGCACAAAGTTTCCTATTTTTTGAAAAGCCGAACACTTTGCAGTCGATTTTCCGTCAAGAGTCGAAACTAGGTCAAATGATGTCGGAATGATCTGAAATTTGAGGTGAAGCTTCTTGAGCAATAGATAGGACCAAACATGGGCTTCTATTTGCGTTTTGAAGTCGTTTGGGGTCCCGTTGATGCTAGACTTGATTTCATCGCACAGAAGATGTCGAGCTTTGATGTCCGGTCAACCGATGTCCGATTGACTTGAAATTTGATAGGGAGCCTATTGGAGTCATTTTGAGACAATCCATTAGCTCTGATTTGGATGCCATGGTATTGGAGAGCTCCACCGCCGGTAGGCTTGATTTTGCTTCCGAGTGTTAAAGCCGAGTCAAACGTCGTCGGAATGACCTGAAATTTGACATGCAGCCCTTTGGGAGCATGTAGAAGCTACTCATGTGCTTTGTTTGATGAGTGGCGGCATCGGTGGTTCTCGCCGCTGAAATGCTTGATTTCACCGTTCGAGAGTTGATGGAGGGTCAAACAGTGTCGGTTTGACTTGAAATTTGTCGTAGAGCCTTTTGGAGGTATTTTGAGACCATCCATAGGCTCTGATCAAATACTTGATATCCTCGACACCGTTGCTGCTGGGAGCTCCTGCTCAGCCATTAGAGGATTAAAGTTAGGCCAAATGGTGTCAAAATTGTCCGAAACTTCATGTGTACCCTTCTTTTGGCTATTTTGAAGGATCTTGCAGTTTTTGTTTGATTCTGACAACATCTGATACTTGAAGCGGCTTTACCTGTTTTTTGTAAGATGCGGCTCCATGTAGCTTTTGATGTTGAAGAGGCAAAGTGACATTTTTTGTGTTAACAGAGTCAGCTTCTTATCTCCATCACGCGCCACCTTATCTGTCAGAGAATGCCTGTACTTCTCATAGGAGTGCGATGGCCCACTCCTGGCCTTCAGTACTTTTACCGAGACCAGGAGTGGTCTTGCCGAGTTGACACTATTTGCCGGGCTACCAAGGCATGGGTTACCGAGATCAAAGTGAACTAGCTTGTACTGTTACCGAGGTTTAGCTTAATCTTGGTATTATGATATTTTCCCACATAGAGGTCTTTCACTTGTGTAAATCCTGAAATATCCAGAAGGTGGAACAAAATCATATATGCACATGAGACAAGATCGAAAGGCAAGAGAGGGAGAGGGAGAGGGAGAGGCAGGAGGGAATCTTCTGCAAGGGAGGGTTGTTTCGATTTAGCGATGAAAGGGAAAAAAATAAGCGGGCCCTGAATTTCTGTCACACGTGCGGATTCACACGATCCAGCTTATGCCCCCCTAAGCTGCAGCTTAGGGGAGCCTCCCTCATATATATATATATATATATATGTATGTATGTATATACACATCTATATATAAATGTATTTGTATACATGTATACACATATACTTATGTGATGTATATATATAGGGGGTCTTCTTATGTATCTATCCCTCACCATTTTGGTGAGGGACACTTCCATAAAGGGAAGTTTCAAGTACAAGTGTACTTTACCCTATGTATTGAAAAGTGCATTTTGTACTTAAAACTTCCCTTTATGGAAGTGTCCCTCACCAGAATGGTGAGGGATAGATGCATAGGAAGACCCCTATATATATGTACATATGTACATATGTGTGTGTATATATATATGGGGAGATGCTCCTATAAGAGATATCTCTCACCTTACTATGAGAGATAGGGTGGGGGCCCTCACATCAATATCCAATGCCAATAACTTAAATGTTAGGGTCCCACCATATCTCTCATAGTAAGGTGAGATATATCTCTCATAGGAGCATCTCCCATATATATATATATGTGCATATATATATATCTATATATAGATAGATATATAGATAGATAGATAGATATCTATCTACATATATACATATACATATATATATGTATGTGTATATGTATATATGTATGTATGCATACATGTATACGTATACACATACATGTATATATAAATATCTTATGCTTCCAATTTTGATTGGAGTTGTGGATGAGGGAGAGCTTCTTAGTTTTGACAAGTTGGCGAACTACTCGCTATTAGGGATTTTGTGTGTTGCAATTTAATGGATGCATTATCACTTAAGCATCATTCTAATTTTCACATGAGTATTGATTTTGAAAAACTTGAAATCTTAATTTTCTCATGCATGGTTTTATAAATTTTAAATCTTAATTTTTCATGTGTGTTTTGGATTTAAAAACTTGGATGTATATGTAAATTGAGAAATTATTTTAATCATGCTTGCCTATGAATTTATAACTTCAAACTCATCTTTGCGATTGATAGGTTCATGTTTGGAAAACATATTTTTGGATTGATTTAAACATGAAACCAAGCATGATTTCCATGACCAAAGATTTTCTTTTAGAAAATCACGCTCAAGTAAAAAACCTTGGGAATTTTTGGTTAACCAACCCTCAGTTCGGTCACCTCTCGGTCAAAATAACCGGACACAAAAACTGTCAAAATATGCCTGTAGGTTAGCCCTCAGTCAACCGAGAGCTAACCGCAATGTAAAGATTTTCTTTCTGACTATGTTAACACATAAAAAATTAATCTACCCATACATAACATTCATCATGGCAAAATACTCATTTTCATGATGACACCGATGATCGCTGGAATCTGATCGGCTATAGCAAAAGAACTCCCCACTGCCTGCAAGGTCCACTTGCCGTTGCAAATTTCAGTACACTAGCCGCTTAGTGCAATGGAGCAGCCGCTGGTCTCCGTCCAAGAGATGACCGCTGGACATCATTTCACTGGCCCTTGAACTTCTCTGCTCCCAGCCACCTGGCGCCCACGATCTCCCGCGATCTAACCAGTTGCTTCTTTTAATGGCTGTTGAAACCTGCAAAAAGGGAACAACCACGTTCCCATTGAAGACGGTTTCGAAAGTACCTCCACTCCTCCATGATCTCCAAGAGTTATTGCTCCACAAAGGCTATAAAATGAATACTTATGAGAACAAGGCAGCGGTTGGACATTTGCCTCTTTCATTAAACACCATTATACATTGGATCCAGCGCAAAGAAGCCTAGAAACTCTGCCATTTTCAAGACACTCTCATTCTTCATTTGCAAGGTGAGAATCAGGCAAGGATGAACACTTCTCCTTGGACTTGGGCGATAGCCTTTGAAAGTCAGCCTTTGTTCCTCTCACCATGGAGGAAAGGTAGAGATCGTTTCTGCTGTTTTGATGCAGACCTCTCTGATTGATCATCCTTCACAAATAATGGCGATGAACTACAAAGACTGACGAAAAAAGCCAAAGTTGCAGACTTTCGATCATAGCCATGAGTGTAAGGCCGCGATTGTAGTAACAACTAGTGAAACCGGGTCGATTCACAGAGAGTTATTTATCGCAAAACCTGTCCTATTGAAAAACTAGTTCTAGCCTAAAAAACAAACTACACAAATCAAATTTCCTAATTGAATTAAAAATTAATTACAAATCTAAAAAATTAATTACAACCAAAGAAAAAGAAAATTCCTAATCTAGAAATCTAATTTAAATACTACATCCACCATAAAGTTTGTCAGTCCAACCAATTGCAATAATTGTTAAGATGCAAAAAAATGAAAATAAAATCAAATAATAAAAAAATAGATTTTAATTCTAAAATATTGCAATAGTTACTTTGCCTGATGCCATCAAGAAAAATCAAGACCATCGCACCAAGTGCACACTGTCACTACGAAGAAAAATTCAATGTTGACCCATTGGTGAAGTCCAAGACCCTATAAACTTGATTTATTAATGAAAGACCCATTACAAGCAAATAACCATTACAAAAAATTTTGAATCAAAATAAAGAGCATCCAACCTTACCCTAGACACATGAAACACTAAACAGAGGAAAGGAAATCGCGGTCTTGAACTGCGATTCAACCGGCTCTCATTTCGCAATCTGAAATCCAAGCAAGAGAAGTTGATGAAAGGCTGGTCCAATGGTAGAGTGACGATAGTAACGGCGATGGCGCGAATGAGTAAAAATCCAAGTGGTGGTGTGCCTTAGGGAAGGCCTTGGATGAAATATTGATGGAAAAAGAAGAGATGGAGAAAAAATCAATGGAAAAAAAAGGGATTTCGTTGCTGGTCGTCCAATGAAGTGGGGGTGGGGGAGGGGGGGGGGGGGGTGGGATGGTGTTCACGTTCAACCCCTTTTGTGGATCTTTTATGTTTTTTGATAGCTTGGGTTACAAGGTTTTGATTTTGGTAAGGATTAGTAGTGTGGGGTCCAAGTTGGATTAGGATTAGAAGGGTTTTGAGAGAGTTTCTAAGGATCTTCTTGTTGATTGGCTTGCCACCAAAAGTCCTCTCACTATGAACTTCTTTTTGTAACTTGCTTCTCTTGAAAAGGGTCCCACTTACTTGGATAAGAAAAAAATTCAAATATGAAATTTCAGATTTGAAACAAATCTTGAATGCTTGTGGTCCCCCATCATGGACGTGCAATGCTTGTAAATGGAGAGGCTTGGACGTGTGATGCTTCTTTGGAAGAATCTTGAGTTGCAAAATTTCAAAATGTGAGACCTATCTTTTAGGAGTTAATTTCTCGCATCAAATCTCTTTTGTGTGCCCTTCCTTAAAAAGTTGAAACTTCTTTGGTAGCTTCCAATTCCTCCACTTGGCCCCACTTCTCTTCCAAATAAATTTCAAATCTGAAAATCAGATTTGATGTGCAATTTTCGAATGCAGGTGGACCCGACTTGGGGTGTATGATTCTTGAAACATTATGCATGGACGTCCTCTCCTTGGCTTGATTTTCTTTTGAAAATTTCTTTTTTCTTCTTTGTTTGGCTTGAATTGAATCTTATCCATCCATCATGGCATGTAAGCAAAATTTGTTGGAGAGTAGATAGGACACCTCATCATCACATGGCCCGCAAATTTGGAACTTATCTTCAAGTAATTCAATCTGAATTTTTTTTTTTTTTTTGCATATGAAAGCGGACCCTACCATGGCTGCCCCTACCTTAGAATCCACGCCCAAGGAAGGTGGGCCCCATGGTGCATTTGATTCATCAATTCTCTTCCGCGGGCCCTAATTTCTGAAATTCCCTACAAAGATACAAATAGTATAATCAATGATCAAAGAATTATCTATTTATGTAGGCAAAGAATATTGTAAGATGCGGCCCCAATTCACACTAAATAGATGCATAAAATTTCACCATTTTATCAAGTTTTCTTCAATTAAATCAATGGTGCAAAGAAATCCATCATTTCATGTGTGAATAAAAAGTTATGAGCAATTTGTGACTTCTAATGCCAAAAATAGAGAAATTCATGATTTTATGTGAAAATGTAATTTTTGGATGAATTTTGACTCGAATTCAGACGTTGATGCCCACAAACACAAAATCATGATTTTTTTACTAAAATGGTCAATGAGTTGATGATTAAGTCCTTAATTACTTTAAAATGATAAGGGAATTATACATTTTTAAGGACTTATCAACTTCTCTAATTCCGTCTCCAGCAAACTCTCGAAGACAACAAGCATCTGTTCTCTCTTTTTGATCCATTTTCCCCACTGTTTTGATTTGCTAAGCCTGACAAGGGAGTTGTATAAAAAATTGTAAACAATCTGTATTCAGAAGGTGAAGCAACGAAGAACCCATGTAAATAAAAGTGGAAACGACTCTTCCCGCATGATCAAGCATCCATGTGGGATACTTTCACATCTTTCTGTTATGTTCAAATGATGGAATAAAAGAATAGTTTCTTCACTGGACTTTCCTTTCCCTTATTCCCTCTCCTTTTTGGGCAGAACAGACTGGAGGTCAAACTAGCCGTTTTTTTACCGTTGGGAGTTTGATTATTCGAACTGTAAGTCGGTTAACCAACCAGATAGCTGTTGGAGACGTTTTTGCTATATATTTGAGCCTTTTCCTTGGGTTTGGGTGAACAAAAATAAATCTTTTGAGGTGTTTTGAGGCCTAAGGAAGGAGAATGAGTGAAGGAAAGCTAGTAGGTTAGATTTTCACTTTTATATACACCTATTTTAGAGGTATTGTAATTGAGCTTAATTTGTATCTCTTCAAGTGTATTGTAGACACATCTTAGAGACAACCAACCTTAGGGTTAGGTTAGTGCTTAGCCTTAGAAAAGTATAAATGTAAACGTTAGGAGTGAGCCATAAAGCCCAAGAGGCTATTGCTTAGCTTTGGAAAGGATATTGTAAAGGTTATTGCTTAGCCTATTAAAAACCATAGATAATGGAAATCCGATGGGGTATAGGTTTACAAGCTGGTAGTGGATGTAAGCATTGAGGCTGAACCACTATAAATCATTGTGTTATGGTGTATGCTTTGTGGTGATTGTTTTTGTTAACTTCAACACTTTAAATCTATATCATCACTTGTGACTAATTGATTTAAAGACGTTAAAATTTGACATAATTGGTCACTAAGTCTTGCTCGCCCTATTTACCCCCCTTAAGCTTCGGATCCCAGACTTTCACTTGCTAGGGATGTGACTTGTTCTTCTAGACTTCTTTGAATCGACAATGTTGTGCGTGGAGGTATTGAGACATTTTACTGTGAGCCTTCATGATTAGGATTTTGAGGATCTGTATCTTTCTCTCCTTGTCACGCATGTGCCCCCTGCAGAAGGGCGTTGAGTCTAACGAAGGCTTAGTATACAGTGGTGCATAAGTCCCACATCGGAAACATGCTAGTCCTGATCTTGGGTATATATCTGTGTGACCTGGTCTTAACTCCACATTAGACATTTTAAAATCGTGTGGCAAACTCGGGTTGGAATTCCATTAGCCAAAGCGAACAATATCAAGTGGATGGCTGGCCTGCGTCATTACACTTCCATTTCAAGTTATTTTGTTGGACTTCGTCTTCTTCAGTTCATTTCTATGCTTGTTCTTCACTAAAGACTATAGCTCCACTCACCACCTCTATTTTAGCAAGTGAATTGTAGAGTTTATGGGCTTTAGACCCCTCATTGTATCCAATGAGATGCATTTTCCTCACAATCATCGAGCATCTTTCTTTTGACCAGTGGTATTTGAGCATATGCAACACATCCAAAGATTCTTAGGTGTGCCGCACTAGGTTTATGACTACTCCACACCTCTTGAGGTGCCTTGTTCTGAGCACTTTTGGTATGACATTAGTTGAGCAAGTAGGCTATGGCCTTGTTTGGCATCTCTACTCTTTTCCTGACAGACCATTCAAAATAGAGCCATTGAAAAAAGAGCAAAAATAAAAAGGCTAGAATAAAAAAAATTTGTTTGGTAATGAACTGATCTACTTTAAATAGGCCCTTTATTTACCTTGTTTTAGAGGTGTAGTTTCTGTCATTAAGTAAAAAAAGAACTGTCATTATGTGAAAAAAGAACTTATGCATATTTTCCACCTTCATATATTATTCAAGAACACATGCAACATGCGCCCTCAAGTTCACATTCAACATAGACCCATCCAAAAACACATCCATTATCTACATAGATACCATCAATCATAATCTCCTGTCCCATCAAAGTATGGCCTGTAACTTGTAAACAATTTAAAATTTAGAAAATCAAACACCATTATACAACACCTCCATCATTCCATCATCACACACCACCAGACACCATCTCTCAAACAAATTGAAAATCACACCATCACACACCAATGCATTCATCATCACAACCCATTCGATTAATCAGATAGAAACCAACACCATGACATAAGATGATAAAAATCAAGTATCAGAAGAAGCATATCGCCAAGTGGCATATGCAATTGAATTTCTCTTGTCATCCATCTTTGTCCTATCGATGATATCAAATGTATAATTTTTTTTTTCTCCAAGATCTTCCTCAACATTAGTATCACACTTTACTTGGGACTCTTCCCTTGAAAATCGTGAAAATAATTGATCATCCATATCCTCTTTCCTAATGAAATTATGCATCGTCATTGTAGCAACTTCGATGCTCCGTTCTATAGAAAATGCGTAAGGTGTCATGCGCTTGAGGATAGGGAATTGAGATTTCAATAGTCCAAACCATCGCTCAAACACATTCCTCATGGACAAATGTAATCTATTAAAATGCTCCTCCTTAGTACGAGGAATGACAACACCTCGAAAATCTGGAAGCCATATGAAACATCTCGAAATGGAGAAAGAAACCCTCGCATGTTTGTGTAACTAGAATCAACCAAGTAGTATTTAGCTAAAGAGAATTAGATACAAATGTTAAAGAGCATGATAAACATGTTGTAGTAATCATTTGTTGAGATTTTAAGCACGCCAAATACTTTCTTACCAGACGGGGCATGTAGAAACTTTCGCATCTCATCAGAAATGGTATCCAAGAGTATCCGTTGATCATGAACCGTACATTTCCATCCATATACCATATAAATAAAGAGCATGTCAAACAAATATACTGTCATAACTTTTTGCACACATTCCCCCTTTCTACCTCTATAAGGGATTTGTTTCTCTTGTTGGATAATGGCATGCACAAGGGTGTCATCTACAACACCAATACATTCCTATAAAAAAAAAAGATATTAACATTGAGAAAAATTAATGTTATATATAATATAAAAAGAGGTGTCAAGAAAAGAGAACAATAACTTAAAATATGGCTCAAAACGTGGGTTCAAAAGAATTTCCTTAGGCACAATATCCAGTGGAGGTGGTTTTATCATATCTTTCACAAATAGCATCATTGCTATCAATACCTGACGAAAGTATCTATGAATAGTTCCCCCTGAGTGTCGGAATCTATATATCTTAGATCACTCTATTTGTATGGACATGCACAATGACCATCATGAATTTAGCTAACTGCTCCTCCATGAGTATATGTTTGTTGTCTTTCAGTAAATTCTTTTATCTAAAATACATATAGAAAGGCCGAAACACATGTTATTCTATACGTAGTAACTGATGACAAATAATGGGGTTCCCATTCAAAACCAAAATGAACCCCCAAATAACATCTCCTACTGCAAATCTCACCTAATATTTTTTTAAAACTTCATCCATCCAAACAGCCCCCATCATCATCTTTGCCAAATCAGAACCAAACAAAATCCAACCCATCAACCCATCATCTCTTTCCATTTCCAACTCACACAATGGATCTTATCCTCCAGGTAAAAACGAATACGGTACTCTTGCAAACAACCTCCCTCCTTCTTCCAAAGCCGATAGCTACCTGAAAACCTACACCTCCATCACCCACATCAACCTCTTCGATGCCAACCCCACCATTCTCTTTGCCTTTGCCAACACTAACATCTTCGTCGCTGTCATCGTCGCCAACGGCGACATCCCCTCCCTCTCCAAGGTCATGGCCGCCTAATCATGGGTCTCCTCCAACATCTCCCCCTTCCTCCTTGCCACCAAGATCGCCCAAATCACCTTCGAAAACGAAATCATCGCCACTGCCGACAAGAACCTCATCGCTCACCTTGTCCCGACCATGAAATCTGTCCACTCTGCCTTCTGCCTTGCCGAAATCTCCACCGTCGCCGTCACCACCCCACAGTCCCTCGACATCCTCTCCATCTTTGAGTAGCCCTTCGCTGTTCACCCCACCAACCCTTTCCATCGTCATTCAAAAAAAAAAAAAAGACACATCAATTAAATAGACACAATAGAAACCAGGTGTTCTGTATGGAGAAAAAAAAACAAGAAGAGACAAAAGAGAAGAATGCAGTAGATGCTTACCGTTCTCTCCTTCCTCTTCTCCCTTCGATCTTTCGCAAAAATGCACTTTTTGTTCCCCTCTCAAAACGAATAGGGCTTCCGTCCCTCAACGAATGATGCTTTTATTGGAAGGATTTTCGTTGACAATAAAAGACCGTATAGGGGCATTTTTATCTTAAAAAATGGGCTCCGCCTCTACTTTTTCAAGAGATAATGGCTCTGATTTCCACATGACAAATCCTCTACTTCTCTGGAGAAGGCGAAAAGTTATTGCCAAACACCTCTAATTTCAAAACCTCTATCCGCTTTAGAGAAATTGAGGACTAGAGGAAAAAAATAGAGATGCCAAATAAAGGCTATCTATACAACCGCTTCTTCACAAAGTTGTTTCAGCAAGCCTTTTGCTTTAAGCATAGTTCTCATCATATCAAATGTTGTGCATTTTTCCTTTTCCATAATCCCATTCTGTTGTGGCGTTTACGCAGCTTTAACTTGCTGCTTGCTTTAACTTGCTGCTTGATGCCTTGATGTATGCAATTCTCTTTATAATCTTATAATCCCCCAATGCTGACAAAAATGTGGTTGGAAGGCAACATTGGAAGTAAGTTTTTTTAGTCACTACTGGCGGTGGCCATACTAATGGTCACTATGGCCATTCAACCGGACTTAACCCTCAAGGAGGTGTATCCTTGTATGGCAAGACATTGGATACCACAATGCTACCTTATTTTCACTAATAATGCTTCGCAACCCTCATCTCCGATACTAGTGCATCACTTTGCTGGGCAATCTGTCATGTCGTATGTGGATTCAGAGAGTTGCAATGTTTTCTCCCTGTTTAACAACATCCCACTTTCATCATCACGCTCATCATCCAAATTCTCTTAATTCAATTCTTTTCAACCCTTAGATTTTCAACATTGCTGCAATCATCCTTGCATCCATTTCAATCCCAACAATGTCAATGGCGTTAACCCTATCCTTTTTCGCCCTTTTTTATATCATCCAACGGAAGATATTTAGGAACTCGATTGTGGAATTATTTCCATGATGTACATTATACATAGCAATAGGTTTTCAAGTCGCCATATTGGTTATTTTCAGTGTATTTCATCCCTCATAACATTTTTATCACGTCGCAACACCACCTCTGTTGACTCAGGAGTTGATGGAATACCTTGATTTTGTAAGAAAATACAGATTCTAGCCAATCTTTAAATATTTGCTACGGACTTTTCAAGTAGTGCTTGTAGAATGAATAATTATTATGTTTATGCTAGCTACTTTATGCATGCCTTGCCTACTCTTTATCCTCGTCCTGCCTTATATATTCTTTTCTCTATATTGTTTCGTAGAATGATTGATGGGATTTTTACGAAAAAATTAAGTCTAAATCATAATTAAACGGTTTTTTAACCATAAAATGACGACATAATTGATCGTACACATTTTTTGGACAAAATTACCCCAGTTGACGATATCATATTAATTCAGTTGACGATATCATCAACCTCCTTCAACTTTTTTTTTTCTTTTTCTTAGGCTTTTCTTCTTCTTTTTTTTTCAATGGTTTTTATACCTGCTTGTTTTAAGTTTTGAGGGGATGATGCCGAGATTTGGCGGAAGATGAATATCTATTTCAAATAAATGAAGAAAATCAAAAGAATGTAATGAATACATCAAAGAAAAAAAGGGGTTGGCAAGTCTTTCACAAATCACATAATGAAGTGTGTTCAATCCGTCCACTGTCAAATCCATTCTTAAAGCTGGTTCAAAGATTCCGAATTAATGAAAAAAAAAGCACTATTAGGATCTAAAACTCCATACAAACAATATAATACTTAGGAGAAAATCTTAATTCAAAGATTGCCCCCAACATAGCTCCCTACATTTTGCTCATAGACATCAAAACTTATGAAATTCCCCCAAATAAATTGCATCAAACTCTAAATGTTCACAAAAGCATGCCCAAACTCATCCCTTCAAGTCTCACTCGAAGCCACTGCAGAATCGAGAGAAAATCTTCAGTTAGACATTTCATCAAACACCTTACACTCTAAACTCCAACTCTCAAAACTCATATGAAAGGGGGCGAGAAATGTGTATAAACTAAGCATAAGACCCACGCAACTAAGGAGGATTGTCAGAGCTACTTAAAGAAGACTACTAGGACATAAAATACAATGATTTTCATAACGTTTCCATCACTAGGTAGAAGAAGAGGGAGCATAATATCATTTTGTACAATGAAGGTTGATGACAATATCGTCAACTGAATTGATAATATCATCAACTGGGGTGATTTCGTCCAAGAATAGGTACGAATAATTATCTCGTCATTTTATAGGTTTTATTCATAAAACTTTTTAATTGAGATTTAAACTTAATTTTTTCGTAAAAATCCCATGATTGATTATGGTAGATGCTCATAATTAAATAATCTTTTATGTTAGTGTGTACAATGGGCATAATTTAGGAGCTTTGGGGACGTTTCTTAAAGTCTTCATTCTTTCTCTTTCGCTCTATCAACATTTACATTGCAGGAAAAAAAAATCTGAGATAGAAATCACCATATCTCTCATTGAAGAATGATCTCAACTTGATAACAAACTCATTCCACCGTTATTCAAATTCAAACCTATCTATAATCTCTAACTAATCCTATCTATAATCTCTAACCAAGTAGTCGAGTTGCCCTTAGGAGTACGGTTTACTCATGGAGGTTGATGGTTTGACACTGCGCTATCATATTGGGCTATGTATAGGGGATTCACCCAGCCCCCCTGACCCGTGGGGATTAATTCGGCCCAGAGTGTTGGGAAACCCTCTGTTATATATAAAAAACTAAATCCTGACAACTTAATTGTATGTCCTTCTCAGGAAAGAATAAGCAATTGTTATCAAACATTAAAGTACTTCATCTATGAAAATAATATATGGTAAAAGGGATTAGCATGCCTCACTGGTGATCTCTTCATTTTTGGGTTTGTCGTTGCTAGTGGCCCACTAAATCAAAATCTACAATGATCTCTTTGAGAACTTTTTGATCATTGAATGCGAGATCAAGGTTTGCATAATTGGATGGAAAAGAGAGAATGCTTGACTTTTATTAAAAATTGAAAAGGCGAAGGTGATTATTATAGAAGCATAAAAGACAGAAAAAGAAAAAGAAAGAAAGATATCCAACAAGCATGATAACTAGGGCATAAGTAAGAGAGCTGCTAATGCCACAACCAAAACTTCTCTCAGCATATCCCTTCTCCCTACACACCCCAAAGAAGTCAAAAAATTGCCAAAATTTATCTATACACACCCCTCTTTTCCCAAATTACCCTATCCTCTCTCCCTCGCCTTCTCTCTACACTCCTCTTATCCCCCCTCACTCTCATTGTCCCTCTCCCCCTCTCACTGTCCTTCTCTTCCTCCCTCTCCCTCTCTCCCTCACCACTCGCCGCCACCCCCTGCTCTCCCTCACTCTCCCTTTCCCTCTCCCACCATCTTTCTCCCTCTCTGTCCCTCTTCCTCTCCCCCTCCGGCGGTGCGATGGTGGTGGTGGTTGGAGTGGGGGTGGCTGAGTGTAGAGAGAAACTGGGAGAGGTAGGAAACTATGAATATTGTCCTGTTTGGTAATTTCACACATAAGTATATTAGTCTTGAAATAAAGGGATGTGCTAAAAGAAGTTTGTGATGTGCCATTAGCAGAATTCCAACAAAATTGCAAAGGCTTGAAATTGCCCGGTGCTATTCGAACCTCAAAACATATGGGTTGCACAAAAGGCAAAAGCCAAATTGGTCAGAGTGGTCAAGGTTCCCGGGGCAACCTTATATTTTTGTCAAAAAAAATTTTAGGCTAATTTTATTATGTGACACAAGGTTGAAGGCGATGCAGATGAAAAAGAAATGTCGTTGCTTGATTGCACCTTTAAACCAATTGCTAGAGTCCGAACAACCTACCCATGAGAGATCACTCTTTGATTGGTATATATACGATCTATCATTACAAGTTGCTACGGGCAGATGGTATTATTTGGCATGAGATGAGAGTGAGACTCAATGATTCCTTTCCTGCGCCGAAGCTGCACCCCGATCTTTAATCGGGTCCCGGGTCAGAACCCGAACGTGATTTAAGCCGTGGACAGGGCCGTTTTCACACCCGAGCCGTTTCCCGCCATTTCTCGTTATTAAGGGAAAGCGACGAACTTAAAAAGGCAAGCAGACGAAAACCCTAGCCAAAGAGAGAAGAAGATCGTCCATGTCTCCTTCTCCATCTCCCGATTCTCCTCCAATCATCTCTGACAATGCAGAAAACCATCTCCAGGTTCCTCTCATTCATCTCTGCAATTCCTCTACAATCTCTTTTCACTGCTTCCTTACTCACTCTTCTTCTTTTTCACCCTGCAGCCCTTCTTCGTTCTTCACAAGGCAATTCCCAAGAAGCGCGAGAGAAAACAACCGACTCCCGCAAAAACTAGAAGAAAGATCGATCTGTCTCCAGCATCGTCTAAATCAGTCGAGAGCCGTGACGAAGAAGGGGATGATCATCGCTACGAGCAACTGCGGATCGAAGCCTTCGATCTCATCTGGTCGAAGATCGAGGCCGCTATAAAGGTTTGCACTTTGATCAGTTTAACTTTCTTTACCTCAGTCTGTGAATTTAGGGTCATATTGATTCTGCACTTTGTGGATTCCCATTTCTGCTGCGGGCGTGGAATGCTACTCTCTACCTCCCCCAGATTGGAAAGAGAAGTTCAAAAAGATGATTTTTTTTAGGTTTGGAAACTAGTGGTGGCAAATGTACTGCGTGGAAAATTGGAGTCCTGCTGCATTGCACAAATCTGTGTTAAAGGGAACTGATTCTCATCTCACACTTTGAAAGTGGATGGCTTTCACTTTTCAGAATCTTGCAATGGGCCCACATACAATAAATCCCACATGCTCGTAATCCCTCATACCCATGAATTGGCACTCATCTAAAATACACTTCAATTGAACTACACTTGTTGAAGTCAATCATTCATTTTTAGTGTTATCAATCCAGTGATGATCCACTGTCTGCTTGGAGTGACTCTTTTCTTGCTCTGCCTATATGTCCATGATTGCGTGATATGAGCTGCTTAGAATCATGAATAGTGGGCACAATATAAGGTTTTGAGAGGATCTTTCCACTTTATGCACATCCAAAGTGGGAGCAAGCAATATGAACTCTTTTGTAAAATCCATGGTAATGTTCTGATGGGATGCTTCTTTGCTCAAATTTTTATGGACCATGCTATGGTACTTGATGGTAAAAACAGGGGAAATAGTTTATGTGACGCAAAAATAGCAGAGGATTTTTCTGTTCTGCCGAAGTATTGGGTTCTGTTGGTTTTTGTGGTTTCCTGGTTTGCACCGAGTGTTGAGCATTATTTTGTTTACTGTTTCAGGATGTATTGAGGCGGATTAATACCGATCTCTTTAGTGATGTACACCGCTGGGTTGCCGAATCCTTCAATGCAATCAAATCTTCTACGACATTCAACATCTCCGATGTGAAACGGCCGTATCCAATGGAGACTGACAAGATCTCCAAACAGCTGTTTACGGCATTCATACTTACCAGTGAGCCTCAAGTTTATTTATATTTGTTATATATACACACACATTGTTTGTTAGAACAGATAATTGTTGTTACATTGATGGGTTAGTTTGTTGAGCCATGCTTTGTAGGGAATGTTGAATTTGTTGACGATCTCCTAACATTTGGAGAGCTCAGTGCTCATTTGAAGTCTCATGACTTCCATGTGGCCAACCTTTCATCAGCCGATTTCAACGTCAAGAATGGGGTTGGTGGTTGTCTAAGAAGTTTGTTGAGGCAGTTAATTATGGTTACTGTGGATGTAAGTATATTCATCATTATGCTTTTTTCTTTTTGATCAATTGGAATTAGTTTGAATAGTTTTGCAGTGTGAATAAGTTGATTTAGTGAAATTTACTTAGCTTAAAAAAGATCTATTTATATAATTCATTCATAAAAACACTAGCACTGATATGTTACACTGTCAGCTACTCAACACTTAATCACAATAAGCATCGCTATAGTTAGATGGGACACTTGTTAAATAGCTCAATTTTCACTTTTGTATTAGTTTTATATTATTTCCCATTTTTTCATTTTTTTTTTTTTGAATTTTGACTCTTTTTGTAACTGTACATTCAAATTGGTCCGGCACAAGCGGCACAGACCGGCACCGACCCGTCCCAGTCCCAACTTGCACAAAGACCGGCACCGAAATTTAAAACCACACTGCTGAGTCGATGTCTCCACTTACCTTTTCAATTCCTAAGTTCTACATCATTTGTATCTATTAGTATTCTTCTTCATGTATCCTTTGACACATTCACATCTTGGTGGTCTCTTTTGGACAATAAAAATATCAATAACTACCATGGGCAGAACCTTGTGGCTTTGACACCAACTGCTGCTGCAATCTAACCCTATTGACGATGCAGTGACATGACCTTCAGTCAAGTGGAATCTTCACAAGTATTTAGACAAGGCTAAATTTAAGACAGATTTTATTAAATTGTAAATCAAGAGAGAAGTTGCATGTAAATTGTCTGAAGCAGTTGATTCATTCGCCCAATATTCAATGAACTAGTCCTAGAAGTTTAAACCTAAGAATTTCTTGAATAGTTGAATTCACGTCAATGTAGAGAAGATAAAAAAGGTAGGTTTTCTAGCCCTATAATGGTGTATATATAGTTCTAAATATAAATGGATATCTTAAGAACTCATCTAGGCTTTTAGATATGGCAATAGATGCTTTAATCCTAAGCTAACTGAACACAATTATTGGTTAAAAACCATAAAGATTCCTTTTGCTCATCCAAAATTTTATAGATCAACAAACATTACATAGAACAAAGCTTTATGATTCCAAAGTTAACCAAGCTATAGGCTTGGGATGTCCAAGTCACGTGCCTGCATGATTAGACCTGATGGGCTCAATGTTCCACTCATGTGGACCATGGATGGAGCATAGGTCCCCCATGTGTATAAATGTGGGTCCACTTTTCACATGCCGAGCTTCTCTTTTTGGTTTGCTTTGAATTTTTAAATTTGACCATGTACTTCTTAGTTAGATGTATGAATTGGTCAAGCTGGATTCATCACAAAGGAGCATAATATGCTCATAATGTTCACTGTAAATGTCATATCTTACAAATTCGACTAACTTTCCCTTTGTTGCTCATTCATTCTCCTTGATTTTCTAACAGACAGCTGATATTGCTATTTTAGCTGCTTGGTATAGTGAAGCAGAGAACTATGATATCCCTATTGTTGTGATCATTGATGATACGGAAAGATGTAATGGCACCATTTTAGCTGAGTTCATCATAATGTTGAGGTATTCCTGGCCTTTGCTTTCTCAGGTCTAGTCACTGGAAACTTGTGTTCACAACTATGAGCTCTCTTGTATGTGGCATCTAGCAAAAGCATGTCTGAATGCATAGGGTTTATGGGTTTCGGTTGTTATATCTGCTGTCCCTGCTGCTATTTGTTGGAGTTCGGAACATTTTTTTTTTCACTGAAGAAAGAACCAAATATGTTGGTAATATCATCCTTCAAAGAAAAGGAATAGTAACGGTGGTGTCATCTGGTGTTTGTTTTGCAAACATTGAATTTGTAGCTTATGATGATAGCTATTTGATAACATTCTACTATTAATTATTATTCAAGCCATGAACTGAGTAGTGAAGTTATCATCTAATGTCATAATTATTTATGCTATTTCAGAAAGTACAGATCTGCTTAATTTTCTGTTTCTGTTTGAACTCTTTTTTTTTTTTTTTTTTTTTTTTTTTGTCCACTAGAAAATTTAGCACGGCCAAGTTAGAAAAACTTAAAATCACTGATAAGTCCCTCTAGTTCACAACTCCACCATGCTAGTAGATCTTGGAAGTTTTATTGAATAATAGAAGCTGTGCAGGCACTCTGTACAACTTGAATATTAAACATTTTCTTTGATGAATGAAGAATCAAGAATGACTCCCAAGTCTTTTTTTTTTTCGTTTGATTTTCACTGAATGCAACAAATTCTGACCAAAAGTCCCTGAAATCTCTACCAAATGACTGAGGCTATGACTGAATTGTACCTAAAAACTCTTTGCTGCAAGGAACAATTTCCTGTCAAATGTTGGTTCTTTTTTGCATGAAGTTTTACTTAATTGAAAAAAAATCTACTGTAGCATTTTCTCTGTGCTTCCATGTGTTTTTGATTTCTTAAAGCCTCAAATTATTCTTTTGTCATGGAAATGATGCTTCTTTGTGTAATAATTAGTGAAATGGTTGCAATGATATGTTTGTTTCTTTCAAGAAAAGAAAGAAAACTGCTTGCTTCTTCCTTGTGTTCAATGGCCAACAGTAGCTCGAACTGGACAACCATTTACTAACTAAGTCTTTGCATCTTGTTCTCACTAAACTCTATCCTAGCTTCTAAAAGTTGGGTTGTTCTTTTGTAGTGAGTGGGTAGTTAAGATTCCATTCATCTTAGTAATGGGTGTTGCTACAACTGTTGATGCTCCACAAAAGCTACTTCGGTCCAAGGCACTGCAGCACTTGCAGACTTGCTTGTTCACATTGGGATCTCCCCTTGAAAAAATGGATGCTATCATTGAGGGTGTTCTTGTAAAATCAAATTTTGGGTTTTATTTTGGATACAAAGTAGCAGTGTTCTTGCGGAATTATTTTTTAAGGCATGATGGAACGATAACATCTTTCATTAGGGCTTTGAAGGTCAGTATTTTCAACTCCATCGTCAAATGTATTTGTCCATTATAACTGGTTTTAACATACTTATATGAAAATGCAGATTGCATGTGTTAAACATTTTGCAATGGAGCCTCTCAGTTTCCTAGGCAAAGGCATATTTGATGAAGATAGTCAGGTTGATATGCTTTGCCTGCTTTTGTCATTTACTAATGCCTTTCTTAATAGTTTCAATTTTATAATTTGACATTATTGTTCTGTGCACATCTATGCTCGCAGAATGACACCTTTTTGTAAGTAGAGAAGACACAGTTTCATATGAGGTGAACGAGGCGTGCACCGTATCACTGTGTGCACCTCACTGTTGGTGTGTGGTCGTGGTGGGGGGGGGGGGGGGGGGGGGGGGGTGGTGTTGGTCTGAACATCTGTGTGGAGCCTACCCCCTGCCAAAAATGGTGCCCATCTGATCATCCTAACCCCTCCATCAAAGGCCCACAAATTTCAATGGCTTTACAAAAGAAAAAAGTGCATTCGATCGTGGGTCCCAGTCCATTTGGATGGGTGTAAGCCCCATGGATATGATGTAATCAGGGAGGGTCCCTGTTTGTGTTTCATTTGGATGGACCAGCAATGGGACCTAGTGGGCCCATGGTCAGGTGTGCACCATGTGCTAGGTGTACACCTGATCTTTGCTACACACACATGCGATATCACTTGTAAATTTATTGGCATATGAAATTACCGGCAAACTAATATCATTCTCAAAAATTTTATGACTCCATAAAAGGATTGAAATAAACTCTTAGCAACATACATAACTATAAGGAACACATTGGACATAGTTTTTTTTAAGAAAGAAACTTGTTTGTGCTCAGCAGCCTAAAATCCTGAAGATACAAAATTGGATCAAATAGAGTGACTGCTGAACCCTTTTTTTGTTTTTTCCCCTTTTTTGAAGAAGAAGAGGTGATGTAGCTACCAATCTGTGAACTCTTGACCTCTTTAGGATGCTTCTATCATGCAACCAAAGAGTTAGAAGGAAGATTGGTGAGTAGCTACTGATCTTTATTTTAGGGAAAGCCTGCGATCTTGGATTTTCAGAAAGAAAATTTGCAAAGATAGAGTGCATATTTATTACTGATCCTCTAATCAGAGTTATGAGTGCTACAATGTTCTTTAGGCACTTTTTTATTTTGATGCCTAGAATTACGGTCTCCACTTCAAGCTATATAATTTAGCAATATAAGTAAACAAGCTTTAGAAAGCAAATGAGAAGGGGAAAGAAACTTGGCCTGAGGACAAGTGCCACTCATGTAGTTGGAAGATGCTCGGTGTTGCAACCACAAGTTTGTGGGTTCGAGTCCTGTTGCCATTAAAAAAAGGAAACTTGGGCTGCTACCGTTATATGATGAGCCAGACTTGATTCCATATGTTCATGAGTCCTTTCCTTGTAAGGAGTGAATTCAGGAGGAATTGCAGCCTAGAATGCAATAGCCTCATGAAGGGTTGCTTTCCGGAGCTGTCATCCAACACATGGAGGTGGGATTGTGCTCCATCATGGTTGATCCAATAAGATTTATATGTGCAAAACCTCAGTTCTTTCCTTCCATTGAGGGCTTCTTTTATGTTTTCTCACTCCAACTTATGTTACTTGTATGATCTGTGAGATGTGGGTTGTTCTAAGGCAACTTAGATCTTCGAAGGTCGCAGAAGTTTGGCACTTGAGTAGGATACTCAGCAAAGTGCCTTGAGGTCCTAATTATAAAGTCTCAGGGCATTTGGTGGTTGCTAATTGTTTCCTAGAAGAATGGTTAGGATCTAAGTATCATATCAGGGTTATCTTTTGTTTTTTATTTCGTTGTAAATAACATTACATATCTGGAAATTTCAAAACATGGTCGGTGCACTCATAATGTGCTGTTTGGAACCTCATAATTTTATGTTAGATTAGGGAAAACTAAATTTCAGAAGCTATCTTCTGCTCTTGTTCCTATGGCTAAATGCGTTGAGGATTAGGAGATATTTAGTGCGAGCACCCCTCCCAACTAAAAAAAAAACTAAGGATTTGATTAGATATGCATGCTTGGTTGTGAAATCCTAAAATGTCTGTGTGGGAGAAATGATTCTAAGGGCTGGTTTTTTGGAAACTTTAGTGAAGGGAGGTTTTGGGCTGTGGATGAACCTATCATCTAAAATTGTCTTATAAAAAAAAAGTATAGTCCGTTTCCATTATTTGGCAAAGATCATCAGGGCTTTTAGATTTCGTAATTCCTAAAATAGTGGGAGAGCCTTTACATTAGGGTTCCACAAAGTGTTTCCTAGTTATTGATTTTTCTAAAGAGCGTTTGACGTCAGCGTCTAAACTCCAATTAAACATGGGGTAAAATAGAGTGATGTTTTAGGTATATTTTATTGAACGTCTATATTAGTGATTACCTGTCTTAGGGTTCACTTGGGATTTTATTTTAAAATAACTTGTTGCTTGAAATAATTCTTTTTCTTTTTTCTTGATAGATATGCTTCTATAATGCTCCTTTGGTGATTTCCCATTGATTGGTTTTTAGTACAGGGGTTTTGGAATGACAAGTGTAGTTTATTATCTGAGGCAATGCTTAACTATGCTTTTGATCTTCCATCTTGTAAGAGGTAATAATACTTCATATTTGTCATCCGGTTACCTGTAGAATAAGCAAATTATGTATGCTTATGCTAAAACTACTTTTCTATAAAAAAAAAAAAAAAAGAAGTATTGATATTGAATTGATTGGAACTGCTTTATTTATCGCTAGGGAGATACTTTCTGAACGGACGAGTGATATATTAGCTCAAGGTCTGTCAAAATTGGAGAGATTGCAAAAGAACTGGAGCTCTGTGGTTATGGTAAGTCTTTAGATTTCACCTTTCCTCTTTAATTGTTGATGGCTTGATTCTGCTTTTGACTTTGCGTGAATTATCTCTTCTTCTTCTTCTTATTGGGTGTTGAAGAGCTTCTATGGTTTTGCGTGTTCTTTTCAGGTGATATGGCTTAATGTTTGGCTGTTGTGCAGGGCTGTAAAACTTGAGCTCGGGCCCTGAGCCAAATTGGCTCAATTTCCTGTTTTTTATTTTTATTTTTAAATTTTTTTAGGGCTCTCCAAAATTGTAAAAAACATAGATCTACCAAACTGGGCCCTCCATATAATGAGAAAAATATAAATTATTTATTTTTGGGTAGTGGAAGGTGAAGTTGAGAGGGGGGGCGGGGGGGCGCAGAGTGGTGGTGGGGGGTGTGGGGGGTGGTGATAAGTGGAAGTATTTTGACCATTAATGACATTAATGGAGTTGGTAAGTGGAATGGGCATGATCATTTATGCTATTGATGAAATTGGGAAGTTGAAGGTTTTTGATGGCATTGTTGGAGTTGGGAAGTGGAAGGGGTTTGATGGCATTGATGGAGTTGGGAAATGGAAGTGGACTTAGCAAGTTTTCAATCATTGCCAATGAGGTGTTTAATTAGTTTCTCAAGTGATGAGAACTTGATCTTAATATAAGCCTTAAGTGTGTTACTGCAATATCATGCTGTTGTTCTCTAGTTTTAGGGCTTTCTTGTGTGTCTTCCTTCGACATTATAGAGGCAGAACCTCCCCCACCCTCCAAAAAAAAAAAAGAAAAAGAAAAACAGAAACACTTTGAATATGGAATTCAAAAGTGTCAGTCAAATAGGAAATGATGCTCTGAATCATCTAACTAAAATAAAATATATGATCAACCAACATTTATGCAATTTGAAAAAGATTAAGAAGAAGTTGTTTGATCCTCTTATTTCTCGAACCGAGAGATCCACGAATTGGGATCCTAATGTATGTAGATACAAATGGCCTAATGGAAGCAAGAATTTCCAGGAACATTTGGAGCATTTCATTTCTGAGCATAAACACCGTTTTTGAGTAATGTTTGATCGATTATGTATTAATCAATATTCGATTGATTGGTCCGAGGTTATCAACAAACAAGATTTGTCCAAGTCACATCTCTTTTTGTCCAAGGCACTTCTCTTTTTATTTAACTCACTTCCTTTTTTCGTTGATTCTCGGGAATATCTCCATTCATAGGTCCGAAATCCACATCTATGAATTGAAAGGTCTGAATGATCAAGTCTGCAATCAGTTTTTAGAATCAATAGGTGTTCAAATCGTTTATTTGAATAAATTGAAACCATTCTTGTTGTATGATAATGATACTTCCCAAAGATCAAATTTTTTAATAAGGAGAGGAACAATATAACATTTTTGTTCAACAAGATACAAAAGTCCATGATTGACTCATTCCATACTATAAATAATCGGAGGAAATCCTTTGAGAACATGGATTCCTATTTATCAACGATATCCCACGTTCAGGACAATTGGCTAAATCCCATAAAACCATTTCATAAAAGCTCATTGATATCTACTTTTTATAAAGCACTTTGATTCTTGAATCATCCCCATTGCTTTTGGTTCTATTATAACAAAGCATTCCATTTTTTTTTGGGGAAAAGACCCGTATCCATAGTTATGATTTTACATATGCACAATTCTTCAATATCTTGTGCATTCACAACACAATATTTTATGTGTTTCAGTAAAAAAAAAAAAAAAAATGTTTTGGGAGAGAGACTATTTCACCAATTGAGTCATAGGTATCTTGCATATTCATACCTAACGATGTTCCACAAAGTGGTGGCGAAATGTATAACTTGTACAAATCTTTCCATTTTTCAATTCAATACGATCCATTCATTCCTATTTTCTTGATTGCAGGCATTTATGGAACACCTCTAATAGAAGAACAAATAGTCAATTTGGAAAGAACTTATTGTCAGCACTAACAAATAGTCAATTTGGAAAGAACTTATTGTCAGCACTAACGAATAGTCAATTTGCAAAGAACTTGTTGTCAGCTTCTTTCAGATATGCATCTATTTGATTTAGAAGGGAAAAACTTGCATGACTATCTCTGTTTCAATTCAAACATGGGTGTGATTCACACTCCATGTTTTTAGAAATATTTACCATCCGGAAAGAGGAAAGAATGGAGTCTTTATGCGCGTGTGGCCACTTAAAATAGTTGTATGTAAGAATAAATGTGGGCCCACTTATAAAATCTAAACCAATGAATTAAGCTTATTTGTGATTGCAACAAATCCATTAGTGGGGTCTCGAATAAAAAAAAATCCCATCATTGGACCTACTGATAAATTGATAAATTAATGGGCCTATTGGTAAATTAGTGGACCCTCAAAAAATCTTAACCATCAGAAATTAAAGCAATGTTATAAATAAATAGGGGACTCATAATATCTGAACTTAGGCTCATCACTTGATTTTATGAATCTAAATCGTTTGAAGGTAAAGCAACACTACAAATAAATAGCGGACGGACCCCTTATAAAATCTAAACCATTCAACATTAACTGAATAAGCATTTACCCAAATGTCACTTCAATCAAAGTTAGGCCCACCACTTGATTTAATTAAAGAGCCCCACCCATAGTGTTGGTGTCTATTTATTTGGACATAAAAACCCTTCTTGAATGGAGAAAAAATAAGGAAGATAAATAGTCAGCATTAGTTTAAAGGATAAAGATAGAATGTTGTTTAAGTCATTAGAGGGAGAAAAAGTAGGAACCACCGTCATTATCCTTAATAACAACTCCACGTCACCTCTTTTCTTATTTGTTGCACATAGGGGACTTTTTACCTTACAAAATCCATGTTGTTTCACAGTAGTTGTAGGGCTTTCTTATATGTCTGCACTTTACATTATATATATATATATAGTGAGTTTGAGAGACAGAGAGAGTTAATCATGTATTCTGCAAAAAATTTGCAAACTTTTGTTTTTGATGTGATGTTCTCATCACTAACTAGTTCTCTTTCAGCACATAGTAAGAAAGCTATTTCCTTAAATAATGCATTGCATTGAACTTTCTGTTTTGTGGAATGTATTTATTACAGTGCTTATACGAAGCTGGAAAGTTTCACAAAATACAACTGCTAGATATTTTTTGTGAGGTGCTGGACCCAGATTTTTTGGAATTAAGGGCTTCTGATTATATCTCTGGAGAAGGGAAAAATTTTGCAAAGACTTCATCTACTAATGATAGGCTGCTTGATGGGGAAAATTTTACTCTAAAAAAGGGAACCTTTACTGCCCAAGCAGTTCATAAAATCAGGTATGCAATTACAGTTATCTAATTAGCCTATATACAATCACAGGTTCATACCCCTACCCTAATTACTTATTTTAACTAAATAAAACTAATTGCAGTCAAATATTCTTGCTTGAAGTTACAAAAATTTTATTTTGGACTCTATTGCTTGATTTCAGACATATTTAGTCATGCTTCAAAGATATATCGTATTGTAGCTAAATATTCATATGCTCGTGCTAGCTCTATTTGGCTATTAGCCAATCTCTTATTACTGAAATTATAGGATCTTTTACGAGAATTGTGCAATTTTGTTAACTTCATATCAAGGAGTCTTAAGTGGTGTCTAAGAAACAGCAAACCAGTTATTTATACAAAGTACGAAAAAGAATGTATCATGTACTTATGCTTGTTTCTATCACTTATATTAAAGTAGTATTATTACTACCAATAAGAAGAAAGTATTTTTTAAATGGATAAGAAAAAGTATTATTATTTTTTATAACCATTCTCATCATATTTGGATTAAAAAAAATCATTCTGATCATTGTATGATTTGTACTGCATGCTTGAAGTAATTGTGACGTCAATTAATCACTCACTCTATTGCCATGTTGTTTACCAATTATTATTATTATTATTATTTTTTGTATCTTTCATAATTAATCTATGAAATGCATTCTATTTTTGTTGTGATATTTGCATCCTGGACTCCAAGATCTGATTCTCTAACCATGGTTATTGGGAGACTTGTTTCTCCTTGCAAATATTTGTATGTTCTCTCACCTTTTGTTGCTTTCATTTGTACATAATTCCATACCAAATTGTTGTGAATTGAGTGAGCCCCTTTTTGTTGCATCTTTCTATCACTATTACCTGCATCTATTTTTGGACTTAAGCAACTATGTTCTTATCACTGTATTTTTACCATTTTGGTGATCAGGGATCTTCCTATGGCATCACTGTTTCAACTGCTTAAGATTTGGGAAAAACACACTGAGAAAATGGCTGAGGTACAAATAAAAAAATTTGGTCGGGGTACAATTTGTTCATAGATAGAAATATCTGATCAGAGGATATATAGGGATTATGTTTTGATTCTTCTATGATTACTTTTCTCCCACGTCTTAGTTTTGCGTTCCGTAAGTTTTACAGTGTTGCTCATCACTGTTTATATTGTTTATTGTGGTGTATGTTGAAGGTTGAAATTGATGGAACATTGTGGATTTTGGATTTGCTTGTGGATTTTGGTTGAAATTGATGGAACATTGTGGATTTTGGATTTGCTTCTCTCTCTCTCTCTCTCTCTCTCTCTCTCTCTCTCTCCCCCCGATCTATTTGGTTTATGAAAGCTTCACACAGGGAAATCATCATCAGAGCTTTATCCCATCAATCTAGGGATCACTTAAAAGTGTTCCTATTATTAACACACTTGTAAAAGAAAAGAAAATTAAGCTATTAGAAAACTCCTATCTATATTACTTGAAAGTAATCTCCGTGTGTGAGAATGTGTGCACTGGAGACTTGTTGCCTGATGGTGACACTGCGCACACACATGCTCATATACATATAAGAGAATTTGGGGTAACCGGGTAAGGAAGACAACAATGATGAAGAGGGATAGTGTCATAATCTATCACTACTCTAAGTGCTACCATTAAGCACTTATTCAAATTATCATAATTACAAATAGCACCTGCGCACCTAATACAATAATACAAGTTACAAATAACCCCTCTATGTCATGCCAACTTCTCATGATGGAAGCAAAAGAGATATCATGGAAAATTGGAAGCGCTGCGGCCCATGAGGTAATTAGAAAACACACCTTCTCTATCATCCCCTCTAGAGTCCAGAGAGGAAAAGACCCTTCAAAACTTCTCAAATTTCTCTCTTTCCATATAACCCATATGACAGCCCGAAAGGAGAACTGCCATCGAACTCTTCCCTTTGAAGAGCCCACTGACATATTCTAGGGGGAACCTTCCAGGACAACAGCCCTGCCATTGATGAAGTGACCGATGAGCCCCCAGAAACTACTCCAAAGAAAGATGTAAATGAAATTCTCCATCTGCAGTCCCCATTTAGATTCTTCTATCCATTCCCTCTTCTGGGATGTACACCCCCATTTAAAAGGGTAGCATCTCTTGAGAATCGCCTTCAATTTCTGTCAAATTTCTTCTGAAAATAGGTTCCCACACTATTTGATCTGCAATCCGTCATGTAACTGCTCACTGCTGCAAAATGATCTGTAGTGCATCGGTACAACTTAGTAAACTAAGAGGCAAGTGGTTTGGCTCCATTTGTATCTAGCCAAAATAGAATATCTCCTTTGCCCACACGACATCTGATATCGCTCATGAATATCTCCTTAATTGACAAGCAACCTCTCCAAAAAGCAGAATGATGAGCACTCTGAGCTGAGATCTCCCAATCATTCCTTTGCACACCATATTTGCCCTCAATAATTTTCATCCATAAGTCATATGATATGAGCCGTCACCAATCCTCCACAACCATTTTATTAGCAAAGCCTGATTCATTTGTTGCAACGGACTAATTCCCAAATCACATTGATTTTAATCCTCGAATCCTTACCTATAATTTTTTTTTCAAATGCAATATGACCTAAAAAATGTTCCCTTCTCTCCTTGTTGATAAATAGTGCAAAGAAAAAAAGACAACTTAAAAGGGGAAGCGGGCTGTCTTGTTCGACTATCTGCCATATCTGCCCATATACTGTATCTGCCAATTTGAGTGTTACAGTTGATACAGCCGGTACACCTTGTTGGATATTTCATACCTCTGGGCCTGTAGAAAATGTGGCCTGTTTGATGTACCACTGTAATAGGCCTATTATTATAATTTGATTTGCTCCTTTTATAATTATTATCATTATAAAATCTTTTTTTTTTTTGTGTGTGTGGTCATCATGGTTTATATTTTCCCTGCCTGTAAGGGGGCATATTTGTCATGCTCTTATGTTTCCTTAAATAAAGATACAACCTTTGTTAGGGTTATACTTTCTCTCAAATCTCTCTCTTTCAGACCTGACATGGTATTGGAGTGGGAGTAGCCTATTCTCCTTGCGTGCTACTGTACTTTTTCTCTTCTTTGTTTACTTTATGACTTCTCTCTACTCTTTCCCCTTCTGTTGCTCCCCCAGTGTAAGCCTCCTCTTTTCCTTTCCTAAGCTCAAATCCAGGCAGCAGCAACATATAAATTTGGTCATGAAGGTCAATATATAAGAAAGCATTCTTCATATCCAACTATTACAATGTTCATCTCAAATTTTCCGCTATTGTGATAATAAGTTGGACCAAGTCAGTGATTGCTGCAAACATTTCCAAATAGTCTGCTCCATATACATGCATAAAATCTTTGACAAAACAATCAAGTCTTCTAACATAATACTAACATTAAAAATCAAAATTATGCTTCAAACTTCAAAGTATACACCCATCTGCTATCCACTGGCTTTTTATCCCCTGTTTATTCCTTTAGAGCGACCATCTTCTTCTTTTCTTCTTTGAAATGGTAGCGTTAGTGTGTTCCATCTAAAAAAAAGGAAAAAGAGCTCATTGAAAAATAGAAACCCGCACCCAACGACCTTCCAGACATAGTTTTCCTCCTTTTTTATCTTCTTTCTCCACCTTTTCTCTTCCTTAATTTCCTTTTCTTTTTCTCAATTTCATCAAATTAAACGTTAGAGCTATTTTCATATTACTGAATTATATCCTTCTCATAGATCAATCACAAAGTGAAGGAGCTGCAATTAGCATTGAAGGTTGAGGACGATGTCAAGAGTTTGAAACGAAAGGATCCAGGTGTTCAAGGGTACTTTTCTTCCACTCGTATCCTTACAAATTTATGGTAATATTTTTTATATATAATTTTAGAAGAAATTTAATGTGGCATGTAGTTCTCTCTCCCCTGTCCTCTCTCCTCTCCTCTCCTCTCCTCTCCTCTGTGTGTGTGTGAGATCAAAGCCAATCCCATTAAATGACCATTGGGCCAAAAAGTGCTCAATTAGAATGATATTCACCACCGAATTGGAAGTTATCTTTTTTCCTTCTCTAATATGATTTTACATTTTGTTTTGGGTGACAGACCATTTTAATTTAATGGTTCATTCCACTTCGATCTAATTGCTATTGGGGTTTATCATATATCATGGTGGATGATCACAACTCAATGTCCAAACTTGACAAGATGTGGGCCCTACCTTGATGTTTTCTGTGCATAGATGGTGTTGACTATGGTGTATTGTTGCAAATGGGATGTCTCAATCTGCCTCACTTTATAAAGCTAACTGAGTGTTTGTAGCTATTTTTAACTGTAGAAAGATGACAGGACGTTGAGAAAAACTCAAAGAGTCGCGATCTTGTTGGAGTGGTCATAAGTGTATTCAGTCTTTTTTCTTTTTAACTTTAGGGTTGAAGGTTATTTCTTCTACATTTCCAATATGCTCAAGCTGAAAAGAATAAAATAATGCATTCATTTACATAGTGACACCTGTGCTGCATGTGGGATCATGAACTTGATACCAGTCTATGCTGCAAGGCCAGCTACATATTTCACATCACAGTTACTCATTTTAATTTTTTCTAGTAAATGATGGTTCCATTTTCTGTGTTGCTGATGTTGTAGGATGTCCATGTCTCGAAGCCGTTTAAATGTGGTAAAGCGTTCAGCAGCAAATGATGAAGCTGCATTGCTGGCCCAGAATATGGTCAGGTAGGTAGAACAATAAATGAGAAAGCTACCATAATGCATTAAATTAGTTGATAGCTTTGATATATGAGTGTGTACAATTTAATGTTGTTCGATTGTTATTCCATGTTGCATCTATCTCATTCTGTCAACCCTTTGTTTGGTATGCCATTATTTGCAATTGGTATATCTTTGGAAATTGGAATAGTTCACTATCGAGATAGAGTTCTAGCTCCTGATGTTGTGTCTTTGTACTAGGTTTTGTTTAGATGAACTTGTAGCTGTCACTTAATTACACTATTCTTAATTGCTAACTCAAAAAAGTGATTCTCGCATTTTAATATGTTTTGGTACAAACAAGAATGAACACGGCATTCTGTTGTTTGGGTGCTAAATCATGAAATGGAAAACTTCTACAAAATGTAGAAAGTTTTAATGATTTATGGAATCATTATGTCATTGCTTTGGTGCAATGGTGTAAGTCTCGGGTGCCATGCATGATAACGCAGGTTCGCGACCTGCGAGCAACACCTTTGTGCCAAATTGCTAAAGGTTTGGTCCATCTCCAGTTTGGACCCTTCTGGGATGCTGCTTCGACGGGACTGCACTGGGTGATGACCTTTTTTATGGAATCATTAGGACCACTTAATTAATTTGACCATCATGGGTCGAGGACAACATTCAGATCAATTCGATCCTTCCAGTGCAATAATCAATTGTAGCCCATTGATTTTTTTGTCTGTTAATTGGATGATTAGGAATTAGGACATTCCCTCTGAGTGACTGCTAATTAATATGGACAGTATGAGGTGGTCCCATTATTTAATGGAAATATGAATAATTGTCTGCTGTTCACAAAATACTGCAGTGCACCATTTTAGGAAATGTTGTTGACATACTTATTATCAATAGATAACATTTGTGGACAATTCACCTCTAATAAGTCATGGAATCTTCCACAATCAACTTATATTTTTAATTGGTATCTGCCAACGCCAACTTCAGCAATGTTAAGGCACATTTGGGGAGAAATTCATCAAATTGCTCACTCACATAACTCGAAGATGAGAATCAATGGACTACTGAACCCAATTTTTCATTCAATCTGAAATTGGTGCATAATTTGATTTCCACTTCATGGGATGTAGCTGCATGGAATTGACATCTGGCATCACTCTCTTTTTGCTTGCTTGGTCATCTTGGACAATCACAATTCACAAGACAATAGGTTTTTCTGCAGTCATTCCCTGATGATAGATTCTCATCTTTTTGTTTAATTTAATCTTAATAAGCTAGACTTATTTGGGATGCGGTTTTATTTACCATTCATCCCACTCTCTGTGTATCTATAGAGGAAGTGTTTGATCTTTGAGAAAGGCTAAGAAAGACTAATCCAAGACTAATCCCTATTTGAAAAATGGTATGCATACCTATCAAAGAAAAAAGAAAATGTGGTACACCATCCTTTCGCGTTCACAAAGCTAATCCCAAGTTCCCAACTATGATTTACTTCACACATTTGGCTGCATTTGCTTCATGTCTATCTTCTTCCTGTGAATGAAATAAATACTCAAACTCAATAAGCAGACATTGTGCTTTTCTCGGATGTGCTACCTGTGTTCTTCACTCAACAGAATCTGTCTCCAAAAACACCTTTTTCCATCACTCTGTCTTGTGCTAATCCTTCACATTCCTTCATTGTCCTTTACTAACCGTGTTCTGAATTGGATCTTGTATCAAATAAAACACCAAAAACTGCTAAACACCTTTTCTAAATTATGCTCCCGTAGAACAAGTTCCACATCATCCTACTTTTCTACTTCATTGCTCCACCCACTCTTCTTGACCTGCAGGTCATTTCAGCTTCCACACCCCCCACCCCCAACCCCCAGGCCAAAGACCTCCCTTATATAAATCGGTTGTAGGATATGACTGTTGGCAGACATCCATTAATCAGAATCAGATTGATACCATTCCAAGTAGTTCCTTTTTGTCAAACTTGAAGGTTCTTGGTGAACCTGAATTACCTTTCAGAAACATGTAGCTCCTACCCTGGCCTAGAATAGTTTGAGTCACATCACTTTCTGATCCCATAATAGTGAATAAAAGGGGATGGGCATCCCTCAAGAAACACTTACTCAGTCTCACCTATCATACAGAATGAGTCACACAATCTTCACAGGAGACCAATAATCTCCAAATATAGACATAACAGCAGTGCAACTTGACCCCAACAGTGGAAGTGCGGTTCCTTAACTGAAAAGGGGGAAAAGACAATTTTTTTCTTCTAACCACCATAATTTCACACCATGATGCAGTCCCTATTGGAGAGTCCAGGCATCAATATGGAAGGGAGGAAATCATGAAAACTCACCATTGAGGGCTCTGTTCAACACCAGATCTGATCCAAATGGCAGAGAGATCTGTCGCTTCTTCCCAATGTAGCAGGTCAGGTTTAACAATGTCTAACCTCCTCCAGTAACTGGAGAATCTGGAGCTAATTTTTCATGAATATCCAAGAAAAAAACTGTTAACAGGCTCCATAAAATAGCTTTGAATGAACAAAAATAATCATAAAACTCAATTGCTCCAAAACTCCAGCACGAGAGAGCAAGGGCTTTATCTGATCCATTTTCTTTTGCTATTGGCATTAATATCTGTTCCTGTTTTGAATTTGCATTCATCATGGAAATCATGCCTAGCTTTTTAATTTCTGTTTTAGCTGTTAATTTTTCCCAATTTATCAAAAAAATCATATTTGTTCCTGAGGCCTAGAGTTTTTATTTGCAAATTAAAAGGAGATTTTATCTTCTAAAAGCCTTCAACAGTAAATGAAGTCATTTACTATCTTTTTTTTTTTTTAAATGATTTAAACCTGAATGCTTCCAACTTGGGGTTTATTTTTTTAAACAGGGACTATCTGACACCTGTGGAGTGTACAGCTTTTCATGAAGTTGTCTGCTTTAAGAATGCTGACATACTGCAGTCAGTAAGTATATGGAATTTTCATATCTATTTAAAATATGCGTACATGACGGACATTATTTGATAATTTTACTATAATTTTGATTTTATTGATCTATCGCACTTTGTTCATTTTCAATTGTGTAAGCCTTGCTTGATGCAGGATATGCCCCTTGGCCAATGAAGGGGCCCACTAGAATCAAGCGTGTGGGTAATCTTATATTTCCTATGCGTGTGGCCAATCAAGGGGCCCACTAGAATCAACCTTATGCATAGGGCATTCCATTCATGATAATATCAAAGCCATGTAGTAATCTTATATTTCCTATTAGTTAAGGGTTTAGTTTCTTTAGAAGTTGGAATTTATCTTTTTTGGGGTTGTAGTTTGATTAGGATTAGACTTTCTTCCCTAAAAAATATGGCTAAGATTTAGTGCGATGGGTTTTTCTGTGTTTATAGAGAGAGATGTAAACCAATGGAATGGGTAGAGAAGATTGAGCACTTTTGCTTGCAGAGTTTCGTTAAGCATATACTGGTCCAAGGCCTGGGGCTTGATTTCATTTATCTGATGGTAATCAGATCAAGGTGAGAACAAGACCACTGCTCTGGGCTGTTCTTGGATCAAAAGAGATAGAATCTGTTTTCAAAAAGAATAAAAAAACAGAGATAAGAATCTTCAATCTTTCTTAAGGAGCATGTGGCCTGCAAAGTGGTGGCAAATTCTGGCTTGCAAGAACCCTATTGGTTAAATTCGTGTTCAGCCATTTTCAATCATCCCGTAAGCTTGTTTGGACCCCCAATACCTTCCAGTTGCACCTATCTTAATCCAAGTTGAAACCCCTTGCACACCAGATGAAACTCAGCCCAGAAACAACCCTGTTTGAAGTTCTGCTCAGTCCCTAACCGACTGTCCAGTTCACAGCCTGTTTGAACCCAAACTGGCCACTAAACTTGTGCCCTAACCAGTCCCAAAGCAATTCCATACAGTAAGTCCCACTTGCTGCCCCCATAAACCCTAGTCAACCAGCAACAATATCCCACACAAACAGTCCCTTACTAGTACTGTACCTGTAACTAGACAGAACTTAAAACCTTTCATCTTATTTACATATAGTCATTACCTGTCAAAGCAATCTTGTGCAGTGCCTACAACAGGCCATACAATCCCTTTTAGCCCTCATTATGTTCTAAACCAGTCCTAGATCTGATCTAGTCAACTCAAACTCAACTTGCCTTCATTCACCAATAACAGCTGCATCAAGTACATCACAATCCTGATGGAACATTACTACAACCAATTACAGCACATGCAGAAGCCCCAAAACCTCACTATAGTTTTTCCCAAACAGCACCCCATTGTTCCCTAGGCTTAAAGCTAACCAGTGATGCTGACTTTTGGTCACTGAAAACTCTTATTTCTCTCCAAAAGCAGTTAGCACTCTTATTACCACTCCTCATACATGTCTTTAATGAGGTCACTATAATCTCCTGGGGCCCTCCTTTTTCTGAAAGCCACCAAATCAAATTTCTAGGAAACTTGTCATAGGGTTTTCTCCAGATTGATGAAGACATGAAGGTTTTTCCTCGGTATTTTTTTCATTAATTGTCTAACCTATCTAAATAATAGACTTGGAAACCGTGCGATTAATATTTCTGAGGTGTCATCATATCCTTGGATATGTATCATTTCCTAACGAAAGGCACCTGTTCCCTATACAATATTTTTCCTGATATGAAAAATTCATATGGAAGTTCTTTTTAGAAAACAAATGCCTTTTTATTTTTATTTTTTAAGATCTAGAACTAAATGTAGATTTGAATGCCTAGCCTAATACATTTCCAGAATTTTCTTTAACAGGCCTTTTTTTAAAACATGCCCTTTTTTGGGCAAGAGATCTGCTATTTATCTGAAAAAAATATGGTTATTACTAAGCTAGTTGATTGTTCCAAGCTTCTGTAGCAGCGCGTGCATTATCTTTATAAACAACATGCCTAATCTTTGCCAGGCTCTTATTGGAGACCCAAGGAGAACAATCCAAGTTGATCTTCTGCAGTCCCACACGTATCTCCACTGTAGTTGCTGTTGCAAGGGTGGTAATGGCTTGCTGCCATCCATGCATGATACCTCGATAATGTAAGTATCTCTCCTTGAACTGGACACATTTGCATTTCTGATAAACACATTTCTTAACGATAATCATGTGAATGAAGTTAGCTACACTCTTGAGGATTACCTTAACAGTCCTCGGTCTCCAAAGTAGTTCTTATGTTGAACAATGTTTCTTGGCATTTGAACTTGTATTTAAAAGCCTTTCTGATGGTTCTGCGTACAGCTTTCCCCCTTGTTTGGAACTATAATGCCCAGAGACGACATGGATACAGCAAGCACACGCCATAGATATGGAGAGGACACATATTTTACAAATAGATGGTGACATAGCAGATACAATATGTTATTGCTATGTTGCCCGCTTTGAAGTATCTGGGTATCATAAGTTGGCAATGGGAAACATGTGTGCAAGAATGCTTGTTCAGTGCTTATGTAAAGCAGTAATGTTCCGAAGGAGACATTTTTTTTTTAAATTGTCAAGAAAAGGAGAAACACTTAACTTTCTTCTATTTTGTTGGTTGGCTTCCTTCAGAGTCTTTCACTTTATACTTTTACTTGAGGCATAAATTTATGGTCTCAGGTACAATTTGGCCCAAGAACATGGTGATCTTATCAATCTTCATGATTGGTACCAGTCTTTCAAACAAACACTCAGCTCAAATACCAAAAGCAAGCACAAGAAGCAGCAGTCCCCTGTGTCTAAAAAGAAAAAAGCTACACATGTGCCTGCAGGCATAGATGAAGCTTCTATTCAGTATCCTCCTAATTCTGGTTCTGAGTTCTGACTGGGCCTGGCCTGTTGTTATTTATCAAATCTAATGCATTGGAGTTGTTACACATGCTCTTACGTAGATGTTTGGACTGATACTAACTGCTTGATCTGCTTCTCACATATGATGGATTAAGTGCAGAAATTAAAAAGATGCTCAATTATTAAAAGAAATAGAGGGCATATGATTTGAGGCCATGACTAGAATATGTGACCCGACATTACATTAGAAACAATCTTGAAACCTTAAAATTAGATTTTTTTTTATTATGTAACTGACGTCTCTAGGTTTTTATTAGCGAGAGAGATCTACCAGGGTGAAAGAATAGATGCAAGTTATAATGTTAGCCTTGTCACTTTGATCTTGAGAACCATTATCATATATCTCAAACAATCAATAGATTTATGCTTCACTGGTATCTTGAATGATGCTAATAAAGGCTTTTTGATGATGGTTTCCAATTGGATTTCACTGCAACATATCTTGACCTTTGCTTCCAGCTCAACAGTTTTTTGAAAGAGAACAGTGGAGATTGATATGATTATTTGTTGACTGAGAAGCATTTTATGCAATTCAAGTAAAAGAACTATTTCTAAGATTTATGTTTTAGCTGTTTCTTTTATGGGTAATAGGTCATAACTGTAATCTCATTCCATATAAAATATATCTATTGAAAAAGTGATTCTGATGATTGAAAAAGTGAAACAAAACTTAAGGTACATTAAAAATTTATGTTGTGTTCCGTTTGACATAAAAATCTGAATGGAAGAGCCAATTCATTTCAATTGCGAATCGAATTTTTGACTTGCTGGGATGGGGAATGGATTCAGTGTTAGGACTTTGCTATGTTAAACGCCTGTTCGACATGGGCTTCTGCCCAGTTGTATACTCCGTTGGAATCTCAGCATCACCTAATCTTGGTTAAAGTTGGTAAAATGCTGCATTTGGAGTTTTCGTGTCTATCTTGTTATAATTACATGCTGCCTGTCTGATGAATTGTTCTTTTTGGTTATAACATTATTGTTCTTTAGGTTGGCTCTTAGCAGAGGTCATTCTTCACTGTTTTTGAGCCTACTCATCAAGGTTGGCTACCAATTTTAGATTGAGATTTGTGGCATCAAATACCACACTGAAAAGGGTTCTGCTCTCACTAATCCCTAGTAGAGTAGGTGCATATCTTGTCAAGTTACGATTAAGTTACATGAATTTAGTAACAAGCAATCTCAGTTCTCATTTTCGTGGTAAAAAGCATTACCATCGAACTTCACTTAATTGTGCAATGTTCAGTTATTCAAACAGGCCAAGGACACAGCTTGCTATGGTTTTGCTAATATTAATGTTCCATTTGCACTTTTATAAAGGATTGTTCCAACCTTGCTTATGTGATTGTGACCACTATTTGATCTTTCATGAATGTGGTGGCAGAGGTGTACTGTTTTTTCTATAAATACTTACTCCTTGCATTATTGTACTCAACACAGTTCATAAAATGAATGAGGTGGTGTGCCGATTTGTTCATGCTGCATTAGTTTTGCCCATCTTTATGGACTTACTATCCAGATCACAGTATTTGGTTTCCGTCTGCTCACTCTCCAAAGCTATATTCCCTATGCATTTCAGAGATTTCCCCAACTTATATTTGCAGCTCAAATAAATTTATTCTGAATTTGTGAATATTCTTGATCTTGGGCTGTATCCGTAGTCTCTAACACCTTAAGACTATGTTGATACCCTAGACTCAATGTGTTTCTGTTTAACATATAAATGTTTGTTCATTTTAATTCCAATGCCAGCATCCTATGACAATCCTTGACAAGATCTTTCAGAGCACGGTTTTGCAGAGCAGTTACAGAACTCCAAATTACAGGTCTTCTCCGTATGCCAAGCAAGAGACGCCCAGATTACGTTCAGAGGATTGCTTTTGGACTATAACAGTTGATCAGTGTAGAAAGGGGATCCTTGTCTTCCACTCTACATAAAGAGAAGTATGGTGCTAATCAACATCCATCTTAAAGAATCAGCTTCTTGTAATCATCTTTTTTTTTTTTTTTCAGAAAAATGTAGTTTTGTTGTTTTTATTCTTATCACACATGTACAATGTATGTCGGGGGAACATCATAGTGACTCTTTAACTAGGAAGACTCTCACCATCGAGTAGACTGCATCTATGTGGGTGCGATCCAACTTGTGGGGCCCACTTGGATGCATTGCTATCATTGTGGGTGAGATGGATGTAAAGGCTCTTTATGGATAAGGCTCATTCAAGAAATCAGCACCCTCTTATTATCTTAGCTCTTGATTAACAGTCTAAAAGTTTTACTGTCTTTCAACCATAAATCTTTTTGAGATTCAATTAAACAGGGAGTGAAAGTCTGATAAACATAAAATTGTGCATGCATAGAGATCATGGGGGAGAAGAGTGTGAAGGAGTTGCATTGATCAAGGGTGGGCCCACTCAACTAGATTGCACATGCACTCTGCTCGTAGAACATTCTCCCATTAATTTATCTTTCTGAGCGGGATTGTATGACACCATCATAGTTTTCGGCCTATAATTCAGTGAGATGATGGGAGGATTATGCTAAGGGGATTTGACACCACATGGCTGTGATATTTTGACGAACGGTATAACAATGTATATCAAGCTTACAACCCATGGGATAATACAAGGCACAACATCCATGTGGATCTGAGCACTCAACCTTTTGCTTTGCCATAATACAAGGCACAATAGCCATTTGGATTCGAACACTCGGCCTTTCGCTGATACCATGCTGACAACCACTAACTCTGAAAGCTTAAGATGATAGAAAATGGTGTAACAATGCATATCAAGCTTACAACACGATACACATTGTGATCTCACATTTTATATTGGAGTGATCAGGTGGACATTCTGATTTGACTTTCCAAGAGGTAGGAGGAACCGTCAAAAGATAGGACCCAAAATCACAGAGGCGGACCTAGGTTGGAGGTGGGAATTGAGATCCTAATGAGTTTGATTGTGGCCTTAGAGTAAGGGCGGACGTACGTTGGAGTGATTTGAGCAACCACCCTAGGTCTAAATTAAAATCTCTATACAGTTGAATGGGGCTTTGGAGCATGCCTTGCATGTCTATATTTGTTGCTCCACACATATCTAAAGATGGCCGCACATATGTAAAGCTTCATTGATAAAAAAAAAAGAAAAAAAAAAAAGAAAGAAAACATTGTTGCTACACATTCCTCCCTCTTCTTTCGAAACCCCTTCGCGCCATTATTGATCGAGCTTCCCCACTGTGATTCAAAGATAGAATTCCACTCCCACTATCCACAGGCTGGAGGCTTTTGAGAAGGTGAAAAGGGAAATGATGTGTATCCTCAAAATGTTCTTGTATTCAGTTTTTTCTCACACACACCTTGAATTTGTAGAGATCTATATTGGACATTGATTTTGACCTATAAAAATAGTGAAACATGATAATGTGACTTTGAGTATCTAAAATCAAGGTTAGAATCATTTTTTATCCATCTAATGCTTTTTGGTACTTCTGATTAACATCATAATTCCAAACTTCTTCGTTGCCCAAATTTCAATAAATGTCATGCATCTAGTTGAGTTCAGCGAGTTGGACATTTTCTAAAAAATTAAAAATGTGTAAATGCTATTTGGTAATGTAAAAAATTCTAGCAAATTTTTTTTTTCAAACGTTAAGTCCAGCAAAGTTTTAGCTTCACCTAAGTAAAAATCTTGGATCTGCCACTGCAAAATCAAATGCGCTGATAGCAGCATCTGCATGTGGACTTACCATAGGAGAAAATTCACTGTTTCTCTAAGCAAAGCCTAAGCAAAGGGCCATTTCCTTAGTGTTGAATCCATAGCAACCCTGAGGGCCTGTTCGTTTGCGTTGCAATACATAATAATTGAATACAAGACTTATGCTGTAAGTGGTTAAAAATGAAGATTAAAGGTCAATTTTAAAAAATAAGCATCAAATAACATTTTCATTTATGGAAATATAATCAAAGGAATATGGGAAATCCTTCGTGTAAGTATCTCGTGTTATGCCTCTGAATCAAACGGAACTGAGAGAGAGAGACCCACCTGTTGCTTGTCATCTCGTCCATTGATGACATACATAAGGCCACCATATCTCATCCACCTGTAGAAGTGAAGAAGATACTTATTCCAATTTCTAAAAGAAGCAAAGTAGGAAATAGACACCCCTATTACTGTTGCGAAAGCATTTCTAAGAAAAGGCTATTTGGTGGGTCGACTAGTTGGCATTCCCATTTTTAATCGGGGTAGTGCCTGATTACCAGGTGTCTGGGCTTAACTTATTCGAGGCGGGCTGGGCTTGGGCACTTATCGCCCGAGTCGGGCATGAGCTGGATATGAGCCTATGTTTTAGAAGCTGGGATGGAACTGGTATGCCTTAGTGTTGCCCAGCCTGGCCCATGAATACGAGCTAGTCATTTTTCATTTTTCTTTGTTTCTATTTCCATAGAAATTTCTAAAAACAGACCTATGGTCGTCATTTTTAACTACCTATGATATAAATCTTATACAGCCAATTTCTATGAATTCTAATGCAAACAAATGGATAGTAAATGTAGGCGGTGAAAACACGACACCCAACTAGATTGAGATAAACTTTGTAGATCAGGGAATACCGAACATCAAGAATCTGAAAAGAGAAGAAAAATTACTTGGGTCAGAGCCCCTGGCTGCCGTGAGCCGAATGCGCTCCGATGCTTGAATTAGTTCTGAGAAAACTAAGCAGGAGGAGGAAGAGGAGAATGAGAGATAGTATGTTGTGTATTGTGTATTGCGTTCCTCCATGGGGCTGATCCCATGTGTATATGTAGATATTCCTTGTTCATTCTCTCAGTGAGTGGGGGTAGGTGGGGTAAGGTCCCATCAGGCCTTACCCTGACATTCGGCGGTAGATAAAAAGAGCACATCCCATCAGAACCTTTCATGCTTTTAGTCAGTTGATGTTAAGGGATAATAAAGTCAACTTCTTATCGTCATAAATGAGCAATTCTATCGCCATAAATGAGCGCTCCTATCCGACATGGCGTGCTCGTACTTCTCAGAGGAAGGTGATGGCCCACTCTGCCTTCAGGGCTTTTACCAGGAATGGTCTGGCCGTGCTTGGCACTGTGCTGAGCTGGTACTCACGCCGAGCTGCCCGCTGAGCTGAATGGTCTGGCCGTGCTTGGCACTGTGCTGAGCTGGTACTCACGCCGAGCTGCCTGCTGAGCTGGCACTCCTAACCGAGCTGCCGAGCTGCAGGGTGAAGGCCTCTTGAGCCGGCGCTCCTTACCAAGCCGCCGAACTGCTGGGCTGTATGCACCGAGATCGATGTGGAGGTCGGTGTATTACCGTAGTTTCCAATCTCGTCATTACGGTATTTTACCCACAATGTAAATAATGCCTTTCTATGAAGGGGGCTAAAATTGATGGTACATGAGCCGTTGGCTCTACCTTGAAAAAAACGGCGTGCCAGATTTTCAGCAAATAGTCACCGGCATCTTTGAATTTCAGAATCTATTAATGCTAGAGGATGGTTGGGATTTGGAAATGCCTCATTATAAGCATTTGAAAATTTTAATTTTTATTCTAAGATTCTCCAGATTCTTTTAATCAAATATTAAATACCTGACAGGAATCCTGAAAACAGGCCATATCTAAATTCATATAAAATCTTTGACTGCTAGCTTGAAAATCTTTATTTAGTTGAAAAAACTTTTGTTTCAACTTTTCTTCATTTTAATTTTTTGCTGTGGTACATACACTCACACACTCGGGTCATGGTATCCATGTCCCTATCCTACAGGCCAAGGGATCCATCATTGCTGTTTCTATGGATAGAGATATGTCACATGCCTCACTACTAGATTGTCAATGGATTGAGTTTTTTTTCCCTAAATTTCAACTTAAAATATAAAAAGGAATGTTTGTCACTTGACTGTTCAAATTAAAATTTGTTGACTCTAGTCTCTTTTTTATTCTTGCTAAGAAACACTCGGGTCTTTTCATTTGGTTCCGGCCGGTTGGCAACTTAGCTTTCATACTCCATTTTAAAGTCGTAGCTAGAGCCCGGGTCATCTTGACTAGTTTGTTGGTCTAATTAATTCAATCACTTCTTCTGTAAATTATTGTTGCATCTAGATTCTAGACTTGATGTGGGTTTATACTTGAAACATAGGTGAAACAATTTACTAGAGATGTTTACAGTTTTCCATAGTGAGCTGACCGAGAAACCATACGAATTTATCATCAGTGAACGCATGCCCCAAATGTAAAATACTTATGAATACAAAAAATTGGAGTTTTCTAAATAAAGTTTTTTATGTGATTTGAACTCTCCATCATGCGTTTTGTCTATTAAGAAACTCCCAATATCATCCTATTTCTATCAAGGCATTTGAGTGTTAATGAGTTCTAGTGTCTGACTGTTACGAATCTAAGAAATTTTAAGTATTTTTGTTTTTTCTGATTATATGATTTTTTTTTTTACTACAATGTGAAATGCTGATTTCTAGGTCGTCTGGTTTATTTAATCCTTACTTTTTTTTATTTAATTCACTCTCGGTTCTAGGTTATCTGGTTTTTTTTTTTTTATTTATTGATTTTGATTATACACTTTTTGTTAAGCTCCAATAATATTGGTCAATGTAAAAAAAAAAAAATTAAGCTCATTTTTATTATCATCATTTTCTATTTTCTCCAATATAATTCTATATCTCTATGTCAACAAGAGAACATTCATTTTTTCCATTCATTTACTTTTAAGTTCATTGTATTTTATTAGAGCAACTTCAATAATTCTTTTTTTTATTTGTGTCTTTTTTTAGTACTGTCTCAGGTCTCATTCACATGCTTAGTTCTGATCAGTGTTCAAACCATTTTAAAATGTGAGCATCTTGAGACAATTGGTGCAATTATTAAACTTTTCAATTTGAGAGGTAAACCTTTTTTAACTCATTTAATTTTGAGTTCATTATATTTTATTTGAGCAATTTTAATTATGTCATTTTAATATGATTTATACAAAAAAATTATCAATTTAAAATTTCTATAGATTTGTAGTATTTTTATGGTTTGTATTTGTATGATTTTCATAGATTGTTGGGTATTAGGTTCTCCTTGGTTTTTTTTTTTTTTTTTACCTTTTAAATCACTTTTTATCATGGATATTTTTGTGAATTATCGTTTTTCTGTTGTATTTTTTTAATGCTAATAATTATGAGTTAATTATTTATTTTACTTCTATTGGGTTCTTTAAGTTCTCTTTGTGAAGTCCTTTTATAGATTTTTCTTATTTATTTTGTGGCTTCGGTTTCCATTTTTGAGTATTAAATTATCATAAGTTGGTTTGATTCTTCTAAATTTCTTTTATCATTGTATTGTCTATTGATCTTTATTTATCTATATTTTTATAGCCTTTTTAATAAAATTTATTTCATTTTATTTTGTATTTCTTTTATTATAATTTCTCACTTGTGATGGGTTTTTTGTCTTTTGTTTTTTGTTATTTTATGATGGTTTCTCATGAATTTTTGGGTTCTTTTGTCCTTGCCCTTTTGTGCTCCATTTTTTAGTTTTATTTTTTTCTCATCAATGTTTGATTCTTTTAAATTGCTTATGTTATCGAGTTGATTATGGATTATCATTTTTATGTGTCTTTCAAATTTCATTAGATTTTATTCATAGTTTATATTGTTTGTTTGTTTTGGTTTTGTTTTTTAGTTTTCTTGATCATTAATCTTTAATTTTCATGAGCTTCTGTTTTTTTTTTTTTTTTTTAATTATATGGTATTAGGTATTGAATTCTTATGGACTTCTTTTTTATTTTTCATCTCTCTGAGACTAAAACCTGTTACATTTAATTTCAAAGAAACTAATTATAAAGTTTTTTTTTTTTTATAAATTTTAATATTATGATTATTTTGTATTGAGACTCCTAATAATAATATATATAGCCCTAAATCGGTGCAAGGGACTCTTAACAATAATTCAATCAGGAGCCTTTCTCAAACTAATCATAAGAGTTTGGATCACACTAGCAAGCGAGACTCTCGCTGTAGCGAGAGTGCTCTAGTGCATGTTTGGGAGGTCTATTTTTTTCCTTTATTTCTCTATTTCTCTAAAATGGATAGAGGTTTGAAAAAATAGAGTATTTAGCGTCACCTTTCAGCCTCTACATATTTTAGAGAAGTAGAGGCAATAGCTCTACTTTCCATAGCCCTCTTATGAGGTAGTTGAGAAATAGAGGGAAAAAAGAAGAGGCGGAGTTAAAGTCCTCATGAATAATCACGCCCAGTCCGGTTTTTTCAATTTTTCTCCAAATTTGAAAGTCCCAATCAAGGTCCAAACCATTGAGAATGTCCACAAGGTCAAACACGACTATGTGTCCAAATTTCAGTTGTTGAATCATCACCAATCTTGAGATATGTGCCACAAACCGTGAGCCATTGGACATTATTTGTTATGATCTGTGGGCCCCAAACACAAGATCAAAACTGGTGGATATGTTTGGGAGGCTGAAAACGGCTATGTGGTCAATTTTGATCACATAATACCTTGTGAATCTCGAGATATGTGCAAAACAAAAATAACCATTGATGTATTATGCTCAATAATGCATTTGTCTATGAGCAGTAAACTATTTTAATTTTTATTATTATTTAGAGGCATGTAAAATAAGATCTAAACCGTGAGTAATGTTCACTATATCAAACATGATCATGAAATAAAATTTCACCCGTTGGATCATCACCAATCTCTAGATATGTTCAAAAAAGATGAGCCATTACGTATAATTTTGTGGATTATATAGGCCCAAAACACAAGATCGAAACCGTGAGATCTTTTTGGAAGGTTGAGCACGCCTATATAGTCAATTTTCATGGCTTAATACATTGTGAATTTAAAAAAATATGTATAAAAACTCTCAAACAATGATATAAAAATGCCTATTTAGTATAGACCCTTGCATTACCAAACTCCTCCTTCTGTTTTAGCCTCTTTTTTCTATGACTCTTATTTCTATCGGCCTATATTGAATGATTTTTAAAAAATAGACCAGTGGCCCAAAGATGGCCCTACTAGTGCTATCGAGTACAACTCTAGCTAGTGCTCTCAAGTACAATGTCAGCCGGTTTTGTTGACTCTACAACTTTTTGACATTACACTTTCTTGGTTGACTGCTTACGTTAAGATTGTTGACTCCGTCTCTAATTTGGGTCCCAGTTGGCTTCAGCGAAATTGCATTGCTCATCAACTTTAATTTCTTTATATTGCACTTGACTCCTTTTTAGGTAGTAGTCAAGAGTCCTTATCATCTTGACTTTGTTAGTCTTAATTTAATCACTTGCTCCGAAAATTGTTGTGCATTCAGACTTGATCAATGTTTTCCAGGCAATGATTTTTGGTTCTTTATTCTTGAAATGTAGGCCCCGCCCCATTTTAATTTAATCACTTGTTCCGAAAATTGAAGTTATATATATTCCCGGCCATTGGGATCTAACCCCAACTCTCTAGCAAACACAGGAGAGAGAGAGAGAGAGAGAGAGAGAGAGAGAGAGAGAGAGAGAGTTATGGACAGAAGGCTCTTCGAAGCGGCAATGGAAGGGAATAGGGAAATGTTGCTAAAACTGCTTGATGATGATCCGCGTATCGACCTTGATCGAGTAATGATCGACTGTAGAGGAAAGGATAACCCTCTGCATGTGGGAGCTCTGTACGGGCATGTGGAATTCGTGAGAGAGATCTTAAGTAGAAAACGGGAATTCACCCGTGAATTGAACTCTCAAGGGCAATCTCCACTTCATCTAGCTTCCGCGAGAGGCCATGTTGAAGTTGTAAAGGAGATATTAAGTGAAGATACTGATGCTTGTTTCATTCGTGACCAAGATGGAATGATTCCTCTCCATCTTGCAGCAATCAAAGGCCGAGTCCAGGTGTTGGAGACGTTGGTTGAAGCTAAAAAAGTGACTGCTTTCATATTGACAAAAAGTGGAGAGCCAATTCTGCACCTGTGCGCAAACAATAACAAGTGCAAAGCCGTAGAGAAGTTGGTCGAACTGGTCACAGATGATAACTTTGTGAATATGAAAGACAGTGATGACAACACCATCCTTCATGTCCTTTCAGACAAGAACCATAGTGAGGTATGGATATCATCTCCTTCCAAAAGTTGGTAGTTATTTTCTTATTTCTCGCTGTGCGTGTATGTTCTTCCTCTTCTATGTGGGCTTGTAGTTGCAAGGCTGGTTGTAAGGATTAGGTGTCTTCCATCCGCGTATTGATAATTCCTATCCTCGAAATGAAGGTCATTGCCTTCCGCAACATATCATGTTGCCCTTTTTCTGCACTGGCGGAAACCAACGGGGGTTTGGGGGTTGGGGGTGGTTCACGGCCCCCCATGATTTTTGAAAACTACGTTACCTCTTTAGTAAATTTTATGATTTTTTACTTATGCACCCTCCGAAATTTCTGAAAATCCCTTTATTCTTTAAAAAACTCTATGAATATTTACATATGGGCCTCCAAATTTACTAAAAACCCATTTTTCTTTATAAAACTTTATAATTATTTACATATGGACCCCCCAAAACTTTCAAAAAAAGCTACTACATATTTTGAAAACTACATGTATTTTTTATAAGTAAGATCCCAAAATTTTTTTTCTATATAATGTTCCCACCAAGGAAGAATTTCTAGGTCTGCCCTGGCCACCCCTGAGAGCATGCACACATGGAGAAAGCACTTGCACAGGTAAGAAGAGGGCACCTGCACACATGGGGCACCCATGTGAGGACAAAATAATGTCCCACATGCAGAGAATTAAAGGGAGACCAAGGGATTTGTCCCTGGTGATTGGGTGCGAGGTGGGGTTCCCAACAAACTAGGCAACACCTCGTTTTTGTTGTGTTGGGCTGGTGCTAGAAGTGTTCATGGGTTCATGCTGAGGCATATCCAGCCCACCCAACCATTAGAAATATAAACCTTTATCCAGCCCAAGCTCTGCTCACCCAACACTTGCGTAGCCTGAGCCCAACCATTTAGTCAATCGGGCTGGGCTTCCTATCATACGTTTGGGCTTTCTAGTCACTTGTTTGTGTAAATCGATCATTAAACTACATGGATTTTATTCAGGCCGGGCTTGGTCTAGCCACGCTTTGACTTAATCAAGGCTTGGATCATATTTATATGGTCCAAAGATTTAAATCTAAGCATGACCAATTATTAAAAACCAAGGCCATAACCTGGCCTTGGGCCCGACCCTTGAGCACCCTTCCTTCCAAGTTTGGATCTTAGCCGACCATCCTAACTCCTTCATCACTGACCCACAAGTTTTAATGACTCTATATTAAGAATAAATCAGTTAATCTAACAGTATGATCCGTTTGGTGAGTGTAAACCTTGGAATTTGGTGACTATAAAGTGAGTCTCGGTTTTGTGGACCCCTTAGATTGATCATAAGTGGGCCCTATGATGATTTTCTTACTCACCTCAAAACAGGGCCCACCTAATGGTCCAACCGAGCCACACAAAGGGATCCCCCTCAATAGCTACTAGACCCTTGGATTTGAACTTATCTAAATGAACTGGACCGTTGGATTAACTGTGCACTTATTTTTAACAATGAAAATTCGTGTGTCATTGATCAAAGGAGTAGTATGACCATGCGAGCCCCGGTCATCTTACATCTGTAGGACGGCCCACCTAGATCTTTTGTTCCTCCTTGTCCCATCCCCTGGTGGGCCCCACTGCTAAGCATTCCATGAGCACTGCACGCTAGTGATAAGGACTCATGTATGTGTATGTATAACAAGCATTCCATGAGACAATTGTTGGGCCCCACAAATCATGGGAGAAGTGGCGATTAAAAGAATCAAAGATCCAGGTGAGCCTCATGAGCTGTCTCGGAAAGCTCTTCGACACCCCACGCATGGGAGACAGCCCTACATCATTCTTTTTAATGAACATCAGCGTTCTTAACATTAACATGTATTGATTACCAAAAAAAAAACATTAATATGTATTCAAACATTTCTATTGTGTACAGCTGATAAGGTTATTGGTCCAAAATGGGACAGTGGACGTCAACGCTGTGAACATCCACGGCTCTATGCCATTCGATGTCTCATTAGGAAAATTACACCCCCAATGGGATACTGACTTTAACCTGATAGATGCTGGGGCTAAAAGATCAGTGCGAATTTTCTGGATTGGTCTAAATCGAATGAGTGGAAGTTCGATCAATGAGGCACTGTTGGTGGTGGCTATACTGATGGTCACTGTGGCCTTTCAAGCTGGAATCAACCCTCCAGGAGGTGTTTGGCAGGATACTGGATACCACAATGCTACATTACCCAATGCTCCCCAATCCTCCGCTCCCAAACTAGTGCATCACTATGCTGGCCAATCGGTCATGGCCCACGTGGATCCGAAAAGATACAGTACTTTCTCTTTCTACAACGACTTTACACTTTCATCATCGATGTTTGTCATCGTACTGCTGTTAAAAGAACGCTTTGTCAAATCCCCGTTGTACAAGGTGGCTGCAATCTGCTTCACATTTAATTCGGTTTTCACAATGTCGGCTGCATTTGCTGTTTCATTACCTTATATATCATCAGAAGTAAAAGATTTGCCCATCCCTTTAGTGGAACTTTTTTGGCCAATGGTGTTAGTAGTTATGGCTTTTCCTCCCAATTTCCATGTGGTTTGGTACGAGACTATTGGGTCGGCACCAGGTCAGCGCAGAAGAACTACCTCAGTCCAGGCGAGAGCTGTTGGAAGACCTTGATTTTGTAAGACAGTTGAAATTCTCGCTAGCCAGTACTAAAATGTCTGAGATGAATAATTTGAAACCAAACTCTTGTATCTGCAATATTATGTTTCTGCTAATGTTACTTTTTGCATCCCTTTCTCCCAGTCCATCTTTGTCAGGCCTTATGTATTCTCTTCTTTGAATTGTTTAATAAGATGATTGATTGCCGTAAATGCTCATAATCAAGTATTTTTATTGTTAATTAGAGTCGTCACCAACTCTATCATTTCACTTATCAATTAGGTACTGGACTCCCGGGTCAAATGAGATTTTTTAGCTAATGATTTTAATGTGAATTGGTCTTACTTAAGATAAAACGGGATTAATTTTTTTTTTATGGTTTTAATTAGAATAAGGTTTTGCTTCGATTAGTCTTATCTAAGATGAATCAGGATTACTTTTTTTTTTTTTTTCATAAAGCTCCACCTAGTATAAGACCTTGTTTTGTTAGAATCAGTATTGTATGTAGATATCCCCCCTCCTATCCCCATCTCTCTCTCTCTCTCTCATGGTATATAGCAAAGTTTTAATCCAATGTAAGGCTGTGTTTGGCATCTATATTCTTCTTTTGATAGACCGAGTCAAAATAGAGCCATTACAAAAATAATCATATAAAGAAGAGGCTAAAATAAAAAAAACATGTTTGGTAATGCACAATAGACCTTTTGGTAGAGGAAAAAATCATATGCCAAACACCTCTAAATTGTCAATCCTCTAACAGTTTTAGACATTTAGAGGAATAGAGGCTTGAAATAGAGAAGTCAAACAGGGGCTAAGTCCGTCCACTATAAAATTGTGCACGTTTAAAAATAGATATGAATAAAATATCAAAAGAAATTTAAGTGTTTCACACATTAGGGACACTTTCTAGGACATGTAAAAGGAATGGAAACGAATCCCCTCTTTGGACCAATCAGGGGGTGCCACATGGGGGAGAGATTTGACATCCCATCTCTTTAATGAATAAAAAAAGGGGCGTTTGGTCGGAGGTCCCTCAAAGTATGACTTTGTTGCAAACATCCCACACAAAAAAAGTCATGCAGCCAAAGGTCCTCTAACACATTCTCATACCTAATATGTCTAATTTACCATTTCTTTAAATCATATCCCATAATTGGTGGGATATTCCATTAATAATGGTCATCTACCATTTAATTGGCTACGATTGATGGAATCTCATTAATAAGATTTTCAAATAAATTCTAAAAACATACAAATAAATTTCAAAATAACGCAAATAAATTTTAAAAAAAGCAATAAATTTAAAAAAATGCAAAGGCCAAATAAATTTCAAAAGACGATAAATAAATTTCAAAATACATAAATAAAAATAAAAAATGCAAATAAATTCGAAAAATAAAAATAAATTCGAAAGAAAGGAAATAAATTTCAAAAAATGAAATAATTTCAAAAAAGGCAGTAAATTTCAAAAGAACGCAGAGAAATTTAAAAAGATGCAAATAAATTTCAAAAGATCCAAATAAATTTCAAAAAATATAATTAAATTCCAATTGATGAAAATAAATTTAAAAAGATCCAAATAAATTCCAAAAAATGTAAATAAATTTAAAAAAAAAGCAAATAAATTTCAAAAGACTTAAATAAAATTAAAAAAAAGAAAATAAATTAAAAAAAACACAAATAAATTTCTCAAAACTAAAATAAAATAATTTCCCAAATTTAAAAAAAAATTGCCAAAAACTCAAATAAATTTGCCAAAAACTCAGTTTGATTTGTTTAGAACTTAGATAAATTTGTTCTAGAACTCAGATAAATTAGCTAAAAACTCACATAGATTTGGCAATAACTCAGAGAAATTTGTTTTAGAACTCAGATAAATTTACGAAAACTCAAATAAATTTGACAACAAATGAAAAACGCAGATAAATTTGATAGAAACTCATATAAATTTGTTAAAAACTCAGATAAACATGACAAAAGCTTAGATAAATTTTACAAAAGCTCAAATAAAGTTCATAAAAACTCATATAGATTTGTCAAAAATGATATAACAACCCTGCTGCCTTCCTTCTCTAGCGGTGTTGCGATGGAGGAAGACAGCCTTGTTGCCTTGCTCTTTTCTCCGACAATGGCGCGACACCAGGGTGGCAGCAATAGCGACACCGGGGTGGCATGCAGGAACAGTGGTGGAGGAGGAAATCCGGTGATGGCGCAGAAGATCGTCTTCTTCTTGTTCTGCAAGTATGCAACAGAACTTGGGCAAGGTTGCAGGGGTCTTTTTCTTCCTCTTCGGCTACGGGGTGTGGGCTAAGGAAGCAGCAATGTTTGGCGATGCTACTTCTCCGAAAAACCCCGATCTCGTCCTTCGAAAAAAAAAACAGATATCGATCTCAACTGTTGAGATCCAATCCGTCAATGTCCATGTCCAGATTGAAGAAGAAGATGAGGGAGAAAGGAAGATTTCAAATTTCAAAATTTAAAACTATATGCTTAATCAGTTGAAATGGCAAATCAATCATGAAAATGTATGATGTGTGGTGACGTATTTAGGGACCTTTAACGGAAATATGTCCAAGCTGCATGGACTACAGGCCTTAGAGGAAAAGTTGATGGACTGGAGGCCTTACAAGACCTTTATGAGAGACCATTCGCTAATTATCTCTAAAACAAATTCCCCTACCCATGTCCCCTACCCATGTGGCACCCCCTGATTGGTCCAAACAGGGGATTCGGATCCAAAAGGAGTATGGTATGTTCAATCTAAAATGCCTCCCCAACCCAAAAAAACATTTACCCATCATGTTAGACTTGTTGGCTATAGATTATGAGCAAAACCATTCACACTCCTATGAATCAGGATATGGGCGAAAATAACAACTTCAAGATCAACATACAACTCTTTAATATCAATCAAATTAGAATGGATAGCCCAATCGAGGGACCCATTGATCACTCAAACACTTCTAAGGCATCGTAGAATGGGTGGATCTTGCGAAAACGCTGCGCTTTAGCTTTTTTCACCACGGACAAAATGATCATTGCATCAGCCTCCTATAGAGAAGATATCTTGGGCCCGTCAAGCGATCATGCATAAACACAAGAACCATCAAACCAAATAGTGAATCCAGAGCCCACTTTTCCATCCCAGCCATAAATAAAACATCAGTCAAAACAAGGGTCGTGCCTACTGGAATCTTCAATCTAAAATCATTGCAAGAAGACGTGCTTTTGATACTTGTTTTTCTATGCAATTGACAGAAAAACAACAAGCATGCTCTGTGTTTGATCTGGGTTTTCAGACCCTTAATGGACCTGAACTGAGCCAAACCCACAACCATTTTGGTGGCCCATGGCTCTACTGAATTTTAGTTGGGTTCACTTCTACATATGGTAGGCCACATGGGTCCTGCAACTGAGAATGTCACAGATGTTCAAGAAAGTGGGCCTCAAACAGTTTTCGATAACAGTCTCCCATATTTAATAACATCACATAACAGGGGGCTGTTTTGTTAAAGCAGAATGGGGCCAATATTGAAGTTGAATAAATCTAATTTGATAAAATTTACAACTCTTTTGAACCCTCTAAAATTTAAGCGTTACACAAAATGTGATATCCACATTTGGAATTCAAACCCCCACAAAATCTATGCTTATACAAATCTTATTAAATAAGCCAATTGCAATAAATCAAACTATGGGAGGCCCAAAGCCCACCCTACACATTGCCGGGACTCTATTTCATAAAAGGGAAGTAAATAGAGTTTTTTTTTATCAAAAAGCTCCAAGTACAAGACTTGATGATCCATTCGAATGGACCACACATTTCATCAGGCTTCTACTAAGTTTGATTATAGATGGAGGTTAGGCAACTGGTGTGAGGAATTTATATATAGAAATGCATGTAATCAATGTAGACGCTGATGATCCACTGTGCAGAAGTACGTTCAAAGCAACCTTTGTTTTTTTTTTCTTTCTTTTTAATAGATCTTAATATGGGCCTTCTCTATTACCTATCATGGAAGTTGATGAAAAGCTTTGTGAGATAAAAAGGAAGTTGAAGTTTCTACTGTTTGATTCTTGTGTGATTTTCTTCTCAGCTTCCAAATCTTTGGGGCTTGAATTATATAGCATATAGCATATGTACTGATCTCATGCAAAAAGAATTAATTTCCCATTTAACAAATCTGCAATTTAGCAAAGCAGTTTCGGCTGACCCTTCTCCCTTTCAAATTAAGACATTTTCAACTTGATTAATAAATGTATCCATTTAGGATAAAATTATACAACCTCTATGCTCCATACAACATAAACTCTCAACCGGACTCATTGCCATTACTAATCATAGATTCTATCTTATAATATCCACTTTGGAACTAAAACTCTGGAATTTTTTTCCTCAAGTGCACTGATATTGATGTTTCTCTCCTTTCTTATTTTCATTTACTATTACTATTAAGTAAACACATGCTTAGTGATTTAGAACTTGATGTCTCATTTGTACATGTTCAGGTTATGTGAAGGTGGGGAGCTTTTGGATAGGATACTCTCCAGGTGAGTTTTTGTTATTGTCATATGGGTACTGCAAAGTGATTATATAAAATTATTATGCTAATTTAATATTGTCTCATTATCTCAAGATCTTTTTTGTAGTGAATGCTTTGCCTTGTAAGAATTTATTGCTACTTGTATTCTAATGGTGTTCTTTTTTTGTTTTGCAGATTGGTTTTGGATTTGTTGTGCTGGCTGCGGGCTCTTAGGGATTAGCTTTTTTATTTTGATCACAGACATTTGTGGATGTTAGAGATTTTTAGAAATGATCAAGTAGTAATATTTGTGTATTTTAGAGATTTGTGGGTTTATTTTGGTTTATGGATGTGGGATATTTCGTTGTGGATGTTATTTTCGATTTATTGATGAACCTATTTTAAATTGGGTTGTGCATCAAGTTTGTTGGTTTGGAAATTATTCAGATTTTTATTTGTGGTATACAGGGAGAAATGAAAATTTAATTTGAAATAAAATAATATTAAGCTTTCCTGACACACCGGCGTCTGTTGTAAAAAAAAAAAAAAGGTATTACAACGTTTACCAACGTGATTTGTGCGTTGACGAAGTTGCATTTCCCAATACGTTAGCCCAAAGATATAGCGCATTCCCAACGCATTAGTAGTGTTAGCTATTTCATGAATTCTCAATGCATTCGTTGCGTCGGCTATTTCATGCAATCCCAACGCATTGGTAGTGTCGGCTATTTCATGAATTCCCAACGCTTCATCATCGTCGCCCATTACCATGAATTCCCAACGCACTACGAACATCGACCATTACCATGAATTCCCAACGCACTGCCAGCGTCGGCCATTACCATGAATTCCCGACGCACTGCCGACGCACTACCAGCGTCGGCCATTACCGTGAATTCCCGATGCACTACCAACGTCGGTGTTTATTTTGCTGACGTTAGTACTGCATTGGCAAATATGGCTTTCGAATCAGGAAGATTGGACTTTTGCAGACGCACATCTCTTCGCCGACGCATTGGCCGACGCTGCAGTGCATTGGTAATTGTATAGGGATCTACCGACGCAGTTAAAATAGCGTCAGCTATAGATTTGGCTACAGATAGTTGCCGACGCGCAGCCGACGCGTTGAAGTACGTTGTGAAATCCTTTTCCGACGCAAAACCTACCTTTCTAGATGCGACGACTGCATTGGCAAACCTGTATTTTGTTGTAGTGAATTATTACTCTGTTTGCTATACACATTGTGATCTCACATTTAACATTCAGGTGATCTTGTGGACATCCTGATTGGACAGTCCAAGAGGTGTGAGGATCTATCAAAAGATTGGGACCCCCGAATTAAAGGCCACGACAGTAACACCCGCAAGTGGACTTACCACGGGAGAGAGTTTCCAGTTTCCAAGTGCCCATTTGCTCCATGTTGAATAATAACAACTCTAAGCAATGCCTTCCGATCAAGTGGGCAAGGGCGGCTGAAAGGGGTAGGCCACTAAGGCAATCGGCTAAAGCCCCCCAGTTAATAAGGCCCCATTTTTAGAATTATGACCTAGAACTTAGGAATATTTTAGAATTATAGCCTATAAATTAGGAATAATGATTTTAATAAAGTTAAATTAAAATTAAATAAAAAAGGCCTAAAAATTTTGGAAGTATAGTTTAGGAAAAGGCCTACAAATTAGGTGCATGATAAGCACTAAATCAAAATCAGACTTTAAATCAAAATATCAGAAATTTTATTGCTAATTAAATAGCACAATTCTCTACACCTTCCTTTCTAAAAAATAGCATAGTTCTTCCTGAAGTACTGTACCCAACGGCACTATAATATTTATGGTGAAGTTAATGCTAGCTAAACAATGGCCAATGGGATTACAACTGCTATCAAAACTCCTTTAAGGTGATTTTCTACTAGCTACAAACACAATCTGCCCAACCTTCTCTAAACAATTTATATTACCTTCTCTAGACAAAACTCTTCACTGCAAGATATATTCTATTATATTGTAGATCAAGCAATTTCTATGGTGAAGTCAAAATTGATTATTTTTATTATATTGTAGATCAAGCAATATCTTCACTGCAAGATAGATTTGAATTGTTTTCAAAATATGATGACATTTTTGTTTTTTTTGTTTAGTTTTGTAAGATTAAGGTCCTTTGATAATTGTTCTTTAGAAAAAAAATGTCTTGATCTTGAAAATTTTCTTAAGCATGACATGCATTCTGATATTGATGGCTTGGATTTATTTTCGGAATTAAAATTTTTAAAGGAAATTGCAAAAATAGAAATTAATACTCCAATTGAAATACTTAATCTAATAAAAGAACTAAATTATTTTCCGAATTGTTTTATTAAATATAGAATATTACTTACCATACCTGTTACAGTTGCATCTGTAGAAAGAAATTTTTAAAAATTAAAGATTATAAAAAATTATTTAAGAACAACTATGTCTTAAGATAGATTAAACGGTTTAGCAATTTTATCTATCGAAAATGATTTATTGTCTAAACTTGAATACAAAACTTTAATTAGTTATTTTGCATCTAGAAAGGCAAGAAGCAAATTTATGATTTAATTTTTATTTTTAATTTTTTTAACTAAAAGGCCTCATTTTTATGATTTGCCTAAGGCCCCCAAAAATGTTGGGCCCGCCCCGCAAGTGGGCTAAAATTGATGGTGCATGGGCCAACCTTAAAAAAAAAAAAAATGAGTGCGATGGAGTTTCACCTGAAAATCTCTCGAAATTTGGAATTTCAGAATTCATAAATGCGAGATGGGTTGGGATTTGAAAATGCCTGATTATAAGCATTTGAAATTTGAAATTTCTCCAATTTTCTTAAACAGATGAAATATCTCATTGGAATCCCGGAAACAAGCCGTATTTCAATTCATATGAAATCTTTGAATGCTAGCTTGAAAATTGTTGTATCGTTGAAAAAAAGTATTCTTTTGGTTTTCCTTCTTTTTACATTTTTTATTTTTAAATTTGCCTGTGGTACAATATACTCACATCCACACACTCAAATCATGCTACCCAATACCGAACCAGAGATCCATCCTGGTTGTTTCTGTAGATAGAGTGATGCCTCAACATTTACCACTGGACTATGGATTGATTTTTTTTATTTTTTTTTTACTTAAAATATGAAAATAAGTCTTTATTGGTTGACTGCTTACATTAAGATTTGTTGACTCCGTCTTTTATTTGGGTTCCAGTTGGCTTCAGCGAAATTGCATTGCTCATCAACTTTTCTTTGATATTGCACTTTACTCCTTTTTTAAGTGGTTGTTAAGAGTCCTTATCATCTTGACTTTGTTAGTCTTAATTTAATCACTTGTTCCGAAAATTATTGTGCATTCAGTCTTGATCAATGTATCCCAGGCAATGATTTTTGGTTCTTTATTCTTTATTATAGCCCCGCCCCATTTTAATTTAATCACTTGTTCCAGTAATTGCCGTTGCATTCTAACTTGTTCAATCTATATGAGACAATGACTTTGGTGATTTATATTTGAAACATACATAGGCTCCAGCTTAATTTAATCACTTGTTTCGAAAATTGCAGTAATATATATCCCCGGCCATTGAGATCTAACCCCAACTCGTAGCAAACACAGGAGAGAGAGAGAGAGAGAGAGAGAGAGAGAGAGAGAGAGAGAGAGAGAGAGAGAGAGAGAGAGAGAGAGAGAGAGAGAGTTATGGACGGAAGGCTCTTCGAAGTGGCAATAGAAGGGAGTAAGGAAATGTTGCTAAAACTCCTGGAAGAGGATCCGCCTATCGACCTTGATCAAGTAATGATCGACTGTAGAGGAAAGGATAACCCTCTGCATGTGGGAGCTCTGTACGGGCATGTGGAATTCGTGAGGGAGATCTTAAATCGAAAACCGGAACTCACCCGTGAATTGAACTCTGAAGGACAATCTCCACTGCATCTAGCTTCGGCGAGAGGTCATGTTGAAGTTGTAGAGGAGATTTTGTGTAAAGACGCTGATGCTTGTTTTATTCGTGACCAACATGGAATGATTCCTCTCCATCTTGCAGCAATCAAAGGCCGAGTCCAGGTGTTGGAGACGTTGGTTGCAGCTAAAAAAGTGACCGCTTTCATATTGACAAAAAGTGGAGAGCCAATTCTCCACCTGTGCGCAAATAATTACAAGTTCAAAGCCTTAGAGAAGTTGGTCGAATTGGTCACAGATAATAACTTTGTGAATATGAAAGACAGTGATGACAACACCATCCTTCATGTCCTTTCAGCCAAGGGGGAGAGCAAGGTATGGATATCATCTCCTTCCAAAGGTTGGATGTTATTTTCTTTTTTCTCGTTGTGCGTGTATGGTCGTCCTCTTCTATGTGGGCTTGTAGTTGCAAGGCTGGTTGTAAGGATAAAGTGTCTTCCATGCACTTTGCGTGAGAGAGTTGGGCTCTCGTATTGATAATTCCTATCGTTCAAAATGAAGGTCATTGCCTTCCGTAACATATCATGAGAATTGGAAACAACCACGTGTTGGCCTTTTTCTGGGACCCTTGATAACATCCACACATGGAGAAAGCAATTGCACAAGCACACATGGGGAGAGAAGATTCGCCCATGTGGAAGACAGAACACTGGCCCGCATGCAGGGAGGGAGAGACCAAGGGATCTGTCCCTCATCGTCCAGGTGAGAGGTGGGCGCTCCCAATCAACTAGGCAACGCCTCGGTTTTGGTGGGTTGGGCTGGTGCTAGGAGTGTTGTTGGGTCTGGCTGAGTCATATCTAGGCCCAACCAACCAATAGAAATATGAACCCTATCCAGCCTACACCTGAGCCAGCCATTTAGTCAATCGGGCTGGGCTTCCGATCACACTTTTGGGCTTTCTAGTCACTTGTTTGTGTAAATTGGTCATTAAAGTACATGTATTTTATTCAGGCCGGGCGTGGTCTGGCCATGCTTTGGCTTTCTATCATGTAATCCAGGCTTGGACCATATTTACATGGGCCAAATATTTAAATCTAGGCATGACAAATTATTAAAAACCAAGGCCATAACCTGGCCCTAGGCCCGACCCTTGAGCACCCTTCCTTCCAAGTTTGGGTCCTACCCGACCATCCTAACTCCTTAATCACTGGCCCACAAATTTTAACGACTCTATATTAAAAATCAATCAGTTAGTCCAACTGTCAGATCCATTTGGTGAGTGTAAACCTTGGGGTTTGGTGACTATAAAGTGAGTCTTGATTTTGTGGACCCCTTAGATTGATCAGGAGTGGGCCCTATGATGACTTTCTTATTCACCTCATAATGGGGCCCACCTAATGTTCCATCCAAGCCACACATAGGGACCCCCCTTGATAGTTACTGGACCCATGAATCTGAACTCATTTGAATGGACTGGACCATTGGATTGACTGTACACCCGTTTTTAACATGTGCCATTGATCAGCGTAGTAGGATGACCATACGAGCGCCGGACATTGTACAACAATAGGATGGCCCACCTAGATCTCCCGTTCCTCCTAGTTCCACCCCTAGGTGATGGGCTCCACTGCTAAGCATGCTATGTGCACCGCATGCTAGTGATAAGGACTCACGTATGTGTATATGTAAGAGGGTTTTACCGGAAAAATCAACGTAGACTTTATGAAGACCAAAAAGTACTCAAACTTCAATATTAACAAAAAAAAAAAGGTGCTGAGCTGGGATATCATTGCTCGTGTATACAGGTGAAATAGAAGAAATGAGTAGCGATATTTCCGCTCATACGGGTGAGCTGCGGTATCATCGTTCAATAAAAAAAATAGAAAAAAGAAATGAGCGGGGATATCCGTGTTCATGCCCTTTTTGGTCGATATTAAAATTTTAAGGACTTTTTTTTTTTCCATCTTCACTAAGTCTAAGGGGATTTTTCAGGTAAAATTCTTTATATACAAAAAGCACTCCAATATGAGAAACCACATGAGACAACATGTTATTGGGGAGCACCTGGGGCCCCCACAGATCATGGGAGAGGTGCTGATTAAAAGAATGAAAGATCCTGGTTAGACGACCACAGGGAGGATGGGTTGTTTTGATGACGGGGTAGCTTGTATTGATGAGGTGAGGCTCTTGGTGGGCTGTCTCAGAAAGCACTAGGGTACCCGGGATACCGCTGTTCATTATTGTTTCGGGGATATTGGCCTTACTATTGATCTTACATATGACATTTGCCCTACAACAGGCAAATTTTAAATATTTTGCAAAGAACTTTTTGTAAAATAATGGTGCGATATCGCACGGCCTTAGGATACCGTACATTATGATGTGTGCGATATCGCACAGCTCTAGGATATCGAATGATGGAAATATTTAAATTCTGACCCTTCATGAGCGAATCTCATGTCTAAGGACAGCTCTCTGGGCAATATCCCTCCTTTTGTTTTTTTGTAAAATCCTCTAAAATTAAAGTGTATTCAAACTTTTCTATTGGGTACAGCTGACAAGGTTATTACTCCAAAATCGGACGGTGGACGTCAACGCTGTGAACATCGACGGCTGTGTGCCCTTGGATTTAGGAAAATTACGAGGCCGTCTAGGATGGTATACTGACTTTATCCTGATAGATGCTGGGGCTAAAAGATCAAAGACAATTCTGAGGATTCAAGACGGGATGGATGGAAGTTGGTTCCGTGAGGCACTGTTGGTGGTGGCTATACTGATGGTCACTGTGGCCTTTCAAGCTGGAATCAACCCTCCAGGAGGTGTTTGGCAGGATACTGGATACCACAATGCTACGTTACCCAATGCTCCCCAGTCCTCCCCTCCCAAACTAGTGCATCACTATGCCGGCCAATCGGTCATGTCCCACGTGGATCCGAAAAGATACAACGTCTTCTCTTCCTTAAACGACCTTACACTTTTATCATCGATGATGGTCATCGTACTGCTGTTAAAAGAATGCTTTGTCAAATCCCCGTTCTACAAGTTGCTTGCAGTCTTCTTCACATTTTATTCGGTTTGTTCAATGTGGCCTGCCTATGTTGTTTCAGTACCATATATATCATCAGATCTAAAAGGATCGACCATCTATTTAGTGGTACTTTTTTTGTCAATGATGTTCGTAGTTATAAATTGTCCTCCCGATATCCATGTGGTTTGGTACGAGACTTTTGGGTTCGCACCATTTCATCGCAGAACTACCTCGGTCCAGGCGAGAGCTGTTGGAAGACCTTGATTTTGTACGACAGTTGAAATTCTCGCTAGACAGTACTAAAATGTCTGAGATGAATAATTTGAAACCAAACTCTTGTATCTGCAATATTATGTTTCTGCTAAAGTTACTTTTTGCATCCCTTTCTCCTAGTCCGTCTTTGTCAGGCCTTATGTATTCACTTCTTTGAATTGTTTAATAAGATGATTGATTGTTGTAAATGCTTATAATCAAGTATTTTTATTGTTAATTAGAGTCGTCACCAACTCTATCATTTCACTTATCAATTAGGTACTGGACTCCCGAGTCAAACGAGATTTTTTAGCTAATGATTTTAATGTGAATTGGTCTTACTTAAGATAAAACGGGATTAATTTTTGTTTATGGTTTTAATTAAACTAAGGTTTTGCTTTGATTAGTCTTATCTAAGATGAATCAGGATTACTTTTTTTTTTTTTTTTTTGTTAAAGCTCCAACTAGAATATGACCTTCTTTTGTTAGAATCAATGTTGTATGTAGATATTGTTAGTTTTATGGTCTCAATCCATTAAAATTAATGTAATAAATTGATTAAATTCTTTATTTATTAATATATTCATTTTTTCCTTTCATGAGATGAATGATGTTTTATTACTTAAATGCACATAACCAATACAAATGACATATTGGCTTGTATATAACTATTGTTAGTTTTATGGTCTCAATCCATTAAGATTGATGTAATAAATTGATTAAATTCTTTATTTATTAATATATTCATGTTTTCCTTTCATGAGATGAATGGTGTTTTACTACTTAAATGTACATAACCAATACAAATGATATACTGGCTCATGAGATGAACCGGAGTCCATAAGTGTATTAGATGTAACACATGTGTATGGATGAGATCTACATACAGGAGACATGTGTCACAAATCTTATACTTAAATTGATTCACAATCAGTGATGAGATTGTGCATCTCATCTGATAAGGTTGCAGTATTATGATCACTATGAAATAGTATGATTTGTCTCGATCATAGGAATGTAAGATTATAGATCATTATACTGGTATATTAGATGTATTGAAGGACCGTGAGAAGCACCTCAAAGATACTGTCTTTTCTTTAAAATGTTTGCTTTCATAATTCCCTAACAATGGGCTCTCAACCCTGAGACATTGATGAACTCAAGTTTCTGTCTATTTATTTGCTTTGAGTCACCAATGAGTAAAGCCAACTGTAGGTCAACACTTCGGTGTCTTGGGTACGTGATAGTAGGATTGTGGAAACATTTAATGGTCAAAATGGAATATATCTTTTCCCCTTATGCCAGTTAATGGATCTATCATTGGTAAGTGTACACCCATCTCAATTAAGAGTTAATTGGATGGTACTAATGATTACTATAATTAATTGAGTCTCAAGGATATAAGATATGAATCTTAATTGGTGGGACAGTTTGACCAATTGATCCATGGATATTGATGGAGGGGCCTACTTGTAGTGATAGGGAAGTTTAGGGTCTTCATGTAATTTATTCCTAAAACTGGAGTTCAAGTGCATTTATTTAGTGGAGTTATTTGCAATTAACTGCAGGTCTGGATTGCACATGAGATGTGGGGTTGGGGTGTTCCAGTTGGAGCCAGCTTTCTATGGAATCCCTAATAGTCCCCACGCTAGCCCAAGATTGGATCTTTACTAATTCTATTTGAACTCAAAAAGGAAAGCTACTATTTCTATTTGAAGTAAGACTTCTAATAGTGGTAATAGTGGAACAAATGGTTACTAAGTATTATGGAAGTTGGGCTTCTAATAATACACAAAGAGAGAAGTTTGAAAACTATAAAAGCAAGAGGAGGGAGCCCCTTGGACGTCCATGCTCTATTCCAAGGAGTGATTCACGCCCATCATCCCTAGTTTGCAAAAGTTGCTTTCTTCTCCTTCCCCTTTCTCTCTTCTAGTTCTCTTCTAGTTTCCTTAGTGATTCTAAATAATCTTTCTCTTGGAGATTCCACCATCTCTCTTGAGAAAAGAGATCTGAAGCGGGTTATAGTATGGAAGATGATTGGGCATTGGAGATTCTGATTTCAGAAGAGCTTTTCATCAAAGAGTTGAATCAAGTTCTACATTAGAGCATAATCAAGTTCCATAGGTATTTTCTACTCCTTGTATGTTGTGGAATTTCGTGGTTGCATGTTTAGTGCCGTTTCTATCTTCTTGATAAGTTTGTTTGCTGACCATGATGATTGAGATTGAGGACATGCAATCTGAATTGGGGTTTTTTAGTCTTTGGATAGGTGTTCACTACTTATAGTTGGTGAAAAGTTTTTGAAACATATCCTAAATGTCCACTGACTTCCAACAAGTATCCCCCTCCATCTATCCCCATCTCTCTCTCTCATAGTATATAGCAAAGTTTTAATCCAATGTAAGGCCATGTTTGGCATCTCTACTCTTCTTCTGACAGACCCAGTCAAAATAGAGCCATTAAAAAAAGAGTCAAAGAGGCTAAAATTAAAAAAAAAAAAACATGTTTGGTAATGCACAATAGACCGTTTCGTAGAGGAAAAAATCATATGCCAAATACCTCTAAATTTTCAATCCTCTAACCGTTTCAGACATTTAGAGGAATAGAGGCTTGAAATAGAAAAGCCAAACATTGGCTAAGTCTGTCCACCATAAGATTGTGCACGTTTAAAAATAGATATGAATAAAATATCAAAAGAAATTTAAGTGTTTCACACATTAGGGACACTTTCTAGGACATGTAAAAGGAGTATGGTATGTTCAATCTAAAATGCCTCCCCAACCCAAAAAACATTTACCCATCATGTAAGACTTGTTGGCTATAGATTATGAGCAAAACCATTCACACTCCTATGAATCAGGATATGGGCGAAAATAACAACTTCAAGATCAACATACAACTCTTTAATATCAATCAAATTAGAATGGACAGCCCAATCGAGGGACCCATTGATCACTCAAACACTTCTAAGGCATCGTAGAATGGGTGGATCTTGCGAAAACGCTGCGCTTTAGCTTTCTTCACCACGGACAAAATGATCATTGCATCAGCTTCCTATAGAGAAGATATCTTGGATGATCATTGCATCAGCTTCCTATAGAGAAGATATCTTGGGCCCATCAAGCGATCATGCATAAACACAAGAACCATTAAACCAAATAGTGAATCCAAAGCCCACTTTTCCATCCCAGCCATAAATAAAACATCAGTCAAAACAAGGGTCGTGCCTACTGGAATCTTCAATCTAAAATCATTGCAAGAAGACGTGCTTTTGATACTTGCTTACATAGTATTGCACAAATGGTTCTCACGGAAGGGTCACACCTAAATAAAACACTTTTTAAATTATCTGTTCCAACAAAGTGCAACGTCAAAGCAAAGATTTTTCTTTTCTAGATTATCCGTATCATATTTCCTCTCCAGTTGAAAAGGGGAATAGAGAAAAGGAGTGAGGGTTATGCCTCTTCTTCTTTGTTCTTCTGTTGTCGCAGACCCAAGAGGCCCGGGCAGACCCAGTAAGAGGGTTCTGGGGGCTGAAACCCCACCACACCTGAAAAAGTTAAAGAATTTATAAACCCCCCTCAGATTTTAAAAATTACTATATGTTTTTCTTTTACATTATATCCCCTCCCGCCAATACTTTTTTTACATATAGTTTCCCCAAGTTGAATTTCTTGAGTCCGCCCTTAGAGGAAGATAAAAGAGAAATAACACCACCTAAAAAAAAAAAATCTTAGATCTGATTGATAAGAAAGAGATGGACGGAGAGCTCTTCGAAGCGGCAATAAGAGGGGATACAGGAATGTAGCCAAACGATCCACTTATCCTCGATCAAGTCAATGAGAGAATGCACAGGAAAAGATAACCCTCTGTACTTGGGTGCTCTTTGTGGGCATGACCAATTCGTAAGAGAAATCTCAAGTTGAAAACGAGAATGGGCTCGTGAATTGAACTCTCAAGGACAATCTCCACTGCATCTGGCTTCGGCTAGAGGACATGTAGGAGTTGTAAGGGAGATCTTGAGTAAAGATGCTGATGTTTGTTTTGTTCGTGACCGAAATGAAATGACTCCTCTTCATCTTGCAGCAATCAAAGGCCGACTCGATGTGTGACAGGGGTTGGTTGATGCTAAAAGAACAACAGCTTTCTTCTTGACAGATGAAGGAGAACTGATTCTGCATGTGTGTGCAAATAATAACAAGTTCGAAGCCTTAAAGATGCTGGTGAATTTGGTCCGAAATGATGAGTTGGTGAACTTGAAAGATAATGACGACAACACCATCCTCCATCTCCTTTCAACCAAGAATCAGGCAGAGGTATTGATTTCATCTTTCAAACGGTCGGAATTTATTTTCTAATTTTCGTTGGGATGGTATGGACACTCCTCATGTAGCTGGCTTTTATTGAGGCCAGTTCTTACTTTGGATAAGCATTTAGAAATTTGGACTTGGTCCGATTCGGCCATGGTCAGGTCAGGCTGGGTTGAGTCGCCGAGCCAGGCCGAGTCTCAGGTGGAAGGTGAATGGTATGATAAGAGAATCCGTTCGGCACTAATGCATGTGTGCGCCTTGGGAGGCTTTGACAGTTGACCTACAGAAATCTTGGGTTGAAGGAGTGAAACTCCTGGGATACGTGCACCTGTTAAAATTTCAACCTGCTGAAATAAATGCAATTAGATATCTCTAAATTTTACTTTGGATAGGAGTTACTCCCGCTGTATCATATATGGTCACCCTCATCCGAGAACTATAGAACTATCCATGAGCACCTCTTGTAAGTATTACCTTATGGGGCCATGTCAATCACCGGGGAGGTGGGGGATCAAAAAATTTGGATGGAACTTACTGATGTAAAAAGTTTCAATTTCATTAAGCCATCCTAACTCCTTAACCATATGAAAAAACAGAATTCGTGTAGCTATAAACAAAACTCCTTAACCATGACCCTTAAGTTCAATGTTTTTATAAGGAGTCGGTTTTTTTTTTTTTTGGGGGGGGATTTTTTAATGAGTGCCAAAATTAGGCTTGTGTCAATTCACTGGGCACCTTCTTGTGGGGGCCATCTTGGCCCCCACCAATCAAGACGAATTTAGGGGAGTGAAAGAACTAGATATGCCGCCACTGTGTAATTAGGCCCCTTGATTTGTGGCCAAGTAATTTAATGGTTTTATATAATAAATAATTTGTTAATCGATCGAACAATCTCATTGCGAGAGGTGTAAAGAATGGTATTTGCAACATTTAGATGAAGGATCCGTGCAGACCCCGGATCCTTTCTAAAGACACATACATATAATCCTTCCTGTTTTTGAGTTTTCATGCTTTGGGCCCACCTACGATCAATCTTAAATTAGCACTGTTCCAACTTTTACATGGCTCGAAACATCTTGATCTCTGATTGGCCTTATACATTGAAATCCATTGAACTTTAATCTTTAGTAATCTTGTATTTATTTATTTATTTTTGCTATCGAAGGGTTGCCAACCCTTTGGGCTGGACACCTCCGGGCCCAGAGGGAAGCTGAGTAAACACCACTGTGGCCCCAAGGTGGTAGCACTAATGAACTCAACATTCGATTCCTGAAGAAGGAGGAACTGATCTCTAGCTCCAGAAGAGGGAGGAATCGTGGTCCTGACCACTCGACCAACCCCATAGAGTTAATTATCTTGTATTTTAAGCAACTAAATTTCCTCATAGTCAGACCAACTAAGGTTACACTTCATATATTTATAGTCTTGGGCCTGCTTGTTCTCATTCCATTTAATTCAAAGATCACTTCATCGTCCACAAAGAAAATCTGGAGTAAAACTTTATCTCAGCACAAAATTATGTATTGTATTGTGTTTTAGCCTTCTTTTTTTTTTTTAACTGCTATAAATATAAATGCTTTGTTTGCTTAAGAGAACACATCTTTATTCACCCACGCGCATTGAATTTCTACAAATTCATAGTAAAAAGGGTTCTAATGGAAAAACTGTTAAAAAGAGGTATAGTGAAAGATAGAAGGTGGGGATGGAAATGAAACCCTCAATTTTCCTGGCTAGAGTTGAATTACTAAAGTAATGGCCATGCAATTATTTCTTTATTACCGGATAGTGGTTCAATTTTAACCTCTTTTAAGGTGGCCCCCCTTAAATCGGAGGGTTCCTGCTCTGCCGAACTCGATCAGATTGTTCAAGGATCAGGTGCTCCACGCTCTAGGAAACTTCTCTAGACCATTCTCAGGCCCTCCTCTTCTTTCAATTCTTCTTTTGTTTTGGGACTTAATTCTCCAATGTAATTATATATAATTTTTCCTCTATTTTTTGTTGTTCTCTTTGATCTCCTATGGAGCGCGCGCGTGCGCGTTTTGTTGTTGGGTGGGGGGCGCATCCATTTTCTGGGTCCACCCCTGACGTTAACGCGGTGAGAGTGGGGGGGCGGCATCCATTTTCTGGGTCCGCCCCTGACGTTAACGCGGTGAACATCAATGGTTCTACACCCTTGGTTGTCTCACTGCAATATGTAGGTGGACTCGGTAGATTGAAGACTGACTGGATCTTAATAGGTGCTGGGGCTAAATAAGCAAGGCCAATCTACAGGAAGACGAAAACGGGGATGCTGAATAACATATATGGAAGTTGGTTTATGGAGGCTCTGTTGGTGGTGGCTATACTGATGATCACTGTGGCCTTTCAAGCCGCACTTAATCTCTCCAGGAGGTGTTTGGCAAGAGAGTGGATATGACAACCAAACCTCCCCTGCACTAATTTTTCACTTTGCTGGGGAATCCATCTTGTCCTATATTGATGTGGACATGTACAGACACTTCACCCTGTATAACAAAATCACACTTATTTCATCAATGCTCGTCATAGGAATGATACTACTCCGATGCTTTATCAACTCCTGGATTTTTGAGATTGCCCCAATCTTACTTACATCCATTTCAGTTGTGGGACTGGCGTTCACATATGCTGTTTACTTCTCTTACTTATCAGGTTATATCTTTGATTTCAATTAATGTGCCTTCTTAACTGCATTATTTTCGGCAGTTATATTATGCGCACCAGCTCTTGCTCTCCTTAGCCGTATGTTTTATTTTGTGCCTATTTGGCTCTTCAAAAGATCATGTCGCTGCTGCAACTCGAGGCGTTCGGTAGGTGTTTGACGACCTTGATTTTGTAGGACAGTACAATTTCTGACCAGTCTAAAAATGTGTCTCTGGCCCGGGTCGTGATAAAATGCCAGCAAGAAATCAAAATCTTGTATCTACAATATTGTGCTTCTACTAAACTTTATCTGTCATGAGTCATGACTAATGTATTCTCTGCTTTGTATTGTTTTGTAAGATGAGTGATTGCGGTAAATGCTCTTCATTAGTTAATTTTTATGTTGAAGTCATCACCAACTCTTTAGTCTTATCTAAGATCCTTTGTTAAAGTTCGAACCTGCTGTTGGGACCTTGTTTTGTTTAGTGTTATCTAACATGAAGTAATGTTTGCTGGGGCTACAACAACAAGGTCAATAATCTCCCCAAGGCATACCCAAAGGATGCTGGATGGCAATAATGGAAGATGGTTTATGGAGGTTCTGTTGGTGGTAGCTATACTGATGGTCACTGTGACCTTTCAAGCCAGACCTTACCCTCCAGGGAAGTGTTTGGCAAGACACTGGATGCCACAATGCTACAGTATTTCCCAATGACTCTCAATCCTTCATGACAAAACTAGTGCATCACTATGCCGGGCAATAGGTCATGTTGTTTGTTTATACAGTATTTCCCAATGGGCTGTGCCTGAGCCCGTTGACTTGGTCAACGGCAGGCTCGGCTTGGCCCGGCAGCCCCCAGTGGGCCGCGTTGGGCCAGGGCTGCCAGGCCCGAGGCACAGCCCGGCCCGGCACGAGTAAAACTCCTGCCGTGCTAGGCCAGGCCCCCCAAGCCCGCGGGCGGCCCGGCCCGGCACGAGGAGGGCCCAACATCTCATTTTTTGAAAACCCCCCCACCCCCAAAAAATTCAACTTCTTTTATAGGTTTTATGGGTTTTGTATTGTATGTTTTGTTATAGAGGGGATTTGTGTTCACATGTAATTATTTAAAAAAATTAAAAAAAATTTTAAAAAAATAAAAAAAAGGGGAGGAGGGTCTGTGGGCCGCCCATGGACTGCACGGCCCAGGCCCGTCTGGGGCCCGGCCCAGCACGGCACGACCAAGGCCCTGCTGGGCTGAAGGGGTTGGCCCGGCCCGGCACAGCCCGCATCTCAGACACGCACAGCCCAGATTTACACCCCTATGCGGGCCTCAATCATCCTCACAACAATTTCAATTTTGGCAATGTGGATCGCCTATACTTTTTCGCTCTATTAATTTACATCATCAAGTTATGCAAGATCTGTATTCACCTGAATTGTGGTAATACTTTCGTCGTGTATAGCATACATGGCAATTGGCGTTCATGTTCACCGTGTGCTTTTTTTTTCCTGTCATTTCGTACCTCATGACATTTGCATCGGTTGGCCAGCACCTCAGTCGAGTCAGGAGTAGATTGAACAACTCAATTTTGGTAAAAATTCTAGCCAGTCTTAAACTGTGTTAAGAGGGACTATTTCAAGCCAATGCTTGTATTGTACGATGAATATTTTGAAATCAAAGTACTGTTGTATCTACATTATTAATTTTCCGCCAGTTACTTTATGCATGCGTTGCCTACAAGAAATGTATTCTTTTCTTGTATTGTTTAGTAGGATGATTGATTATGGTCTATGCGTTGGAAAATTTTAAAAATAAGAAATCGTATGTTGGGATTTTAATTTTCTTGGAAAACACTTTTCGTAATGATGCAATTTTCATGCAAGGAAAGTGTTAAGAATCCCACACAAAACCGTTATTTTATTAACCCATTTCATGTTTGGAAACTTGTTGTTTGACTTTCTTGTCATTGAATCCCACATCAGATAAACTCAAAATAAAGTGGGCACTTGTACCGTAGATGTACCCTGGATGAAATGTTCGGGGACCACCTCCGAATCCCCCTTCTTTTTAACCTTCCTAGGCGGATGACTTAATACTTTATTGGGCTAAGTCTTATTGGGTCCTTAATGGGCCAATGAGTTCAAAATTGATCTTTGGGATAGTAAACGTAGGTCAACATCAACTTTCATTATGCGTATAACTTTGAAGGCGTCCTACCAAGAGGGTGACATAAAACGTCTTAAGGAGAGTGATTACGCGCCAGGAAGGATTTCCCTCCTCTCTTTGCATAGATCTAATTCCACAATCAATGATGTGCTCATGTCTACCCAAAAAAGAAACCAATGTGCTCATAATTGAATAATTTTTATGTTAGTGTCGTCATAAAATGATTGATTGTGGTAACTTTTAAGGAGAAGTCTTTAAAGTCCTTATTTTTTATGAGTGTTGCTACCTACACACTACAAAAACCTTTCCACACACTGCATTTTTAAAAAAAAAATTGAAAATAAAAAAAAATCCTAAACTACCCATGTCCCTCTCTCTTCCTCTCCCTGCTCCGGCAACCCCACCAGCCGCCACCCTACTCCAACCCATCTCCCTCTCTTCCTCTCCTACTCCAGCCCGCCCCCCGCCCCCCCCCGCCCCCCCCCGCCCCCCCCAGCCCATCCCCAGCCGACCCCCACCATCCTTTCAGTGTTGCCAAAGCGGAGGGAGAGAAAGGGAGGGAGAGCGACAGAGGCGGGAGGGGAGAGAAGGAGGGAGAGAGGGAGATTGGACAGGGGAAGGGGAGAGGGCTGAGGGTGGGTGGGGAGAGGGAGAAAAGGAGAAAGAGGAAGAGGGTGGGTGAGGGTTGCGTTGCCTGTGGCAGGCAACAGGGAGAGGGAGAAGAAGAGGGAGGGATTTCGGGGTGGTAGCCAACGGCGAGCAAGGGGAGAGGAGAGAGGGGGAGAGGGACAGGGTTGCTGGAAGTGTCATGCCAGCATTATCTACTGAAGATTTCTCTGCACCCAAATTCTCTACACCTAGTAAAGACTTGAAAAATTCACCCAAGCAATACAAAATATCTTCCCAATAAATTAGTGTTTGTAGTGAAAGATAGCTATCAATAATGCCAATGAAGTGAAGATCTATTTGTGGAGGTGAAGCTAACTGGCCTCCATACGTCATGCATGCATGACAGCAATGTCTGCCATTATATTCTTTTGTCATAGAAGTTGCAATGTACACTACTGAGGGAAGGGCTACATAGTATGATCCGGCTCACCACACTACAATGCATTGAACTACAGTCATTCAACATGGTTAGATTAATCATGACAGTCCACATTTTGGTTACAAATTAGTGTTTGTAGTGAAAGCTAGCTGTCAATAATGCCAATGAAGATCTATTTATGGAGGTGAAGCTAACTGGCCTCCATACGTCATGCATGCATGACAGCAATGTCTGCCATTAAATTCTTTTGTCATAGAAGTTGCAATGTACACTACTGAGGGAAGGGCTACATAGTATGGTCTGGCTCACCACACTACAATGCATTGAACAACAGTCATTCAACATGGTTAGATTAATCATGACAGTCCACATTTTGGGTACAACGAAAGAAGTGCAGGCAAGTGCTAGTCACATGACTATTTACCCCTGGGGCTTACATTGACCCTACGGGTGGGAGTGTGAAGTGTGAAGTGTTGATAGTGCACTGTTTGACACTCTACAACTAATAAAAAAAAATCAAAGTATTGTACGCTAATAAATGAAGAGGACATGAGGCATTCATTAAAAAATACAAAAGAAAGTGTCCCATTTCAAGAGAAATTATTAAAAAAATAAATATGGGGGTCTGCTTTTGCAATGTCAGTCATTGTGAAAGAAATAAAATAATAAAAAAATGGATTCCATCATATCCATTGCGGAGGGTAATATTAAAAAAAAAAAAAAGGTGAAACTCGTCAAACAAGGAGAAGAAAGACCGACCGTGGAGGGGCGCGCTGGTTTAGGGCGGGTTGCAGAGAAGCGAAACGCAAGTTGCAGAGAACCAATGGAGAAGAAGAAAAAAATAGAGAGAAGAAAACTGCGCACCCGGTCAAAGTTATACTGAGAAGAAATGTTGCAGGGAAGAAGTGCAGATGAGACGACGTTTTTGAGCAAGATGATTTATACTACGATTGCTTGAAGTAGGGAGAGCGTTTTGGCTGGCTTTCTGTTTCGCGCCCTATCGTTCCGGAACAAAAAAAAACGAAATCTGATCGTTCCGATTTTATTGTGCTTATGGCGCATATTTCTGCGAGAACTTTTCGGGGAAATAGGTCTTCTGTTGTAGCCAAACACTGTTCCGTCGGTTATTTTCTACGAGAATGTAGAACTAATCTCGGGGACTGATGCCAAACGAGCCCTAGGCTACCCCTTTATTCTCCCTCTTATTCCAGCTGAAAACGGCTGCAACTTCCTTTGGAAGAAAAAGGCTCTAATCTCATATTTCCTTGAGCCACATCAGCAATAATAGCCACATTAGCATTGGATCCTCTCACCAATGCTTCTTCGTACCTGCGACACAGCCACCTCTTAATACCTACTTGCCTCTTATGAAACGCCTCCTAGCATTTCACTCAACTTGAAAGGCCTCACTGACACCTCTTCCTAATACCTTCCTAATAAGAAACGCCTCTTACACGTTTCACACATCCAAAACGCATCACGAGTCACCATACATAAAACCCGCTTATCACCTTTACAAATCCATTATAAGAGGAACGGTTGCAAATGTTCATGGATCCACATCAACAAAGCCACCAGGGATAAAACCAATAGATAATCCCTCTGTGATAGCGGATGCTGCCCTGTTCCGGAAGAGGCCATTGAACTGATGCACGCTAGCGTAACACCGACGATGGAGAAAACTGAGTTGGCCATTTAGGTGTCATGCTTGAAGATTTTGAGATTGGGAGACTAACCGATGGACAAATTAATCTACTGCGCAACCATATCTTCAGCTTTAAGGAATAAGAATGCATTTATGAACTAGTTCCATTTTCATTTCTTTTGCATTAGTTTTTGAAGATCTTGAGATTGGGAGACTAACATATGGACAAATCTACTACACAACCATATCTTCAGCTTTAAGCAATAAGAATGCATTTATGAACTGGTTCGCTTTTTATTTCTTTTGCATTAGTTTTTGAACTTTAAATTTTTTATCTTCCAAGCTATAACATTTCTATGCAACTTATGCAAGTAGTAGAAACACAGGACATGGGCAAAACAACGACAGACAAAGACTCAGGTTTTCTGAAACCATGGTTTTCTCTTTTAACATGTTAATGGGTTTCATGTGGTTCTTTCAGTTTTATACTAGCATTTCTCTTTTGCTTGTGCAATGTTTGTTCTTTACCGTGTTAAAGGTGGGTCCAAATTTTCAATAAAAAACAGTTGCTTTCAGCCTAAACAAGAGAAATCTTTAAATATACTTGTACATTTAGATTACTGAATGAATTGTTGTAATATTGCTCCGTCGTTGTGTTACTTGATTATAGGAAAGCATGGGTTAACATTGAACGAAAACGACAATTGGCCAGAGTAAAGCTAAACCTGCTTGATTCACCTAGACTATCCCTAGACCATTGTTTATACATGATATGAAACCCACCCCATGCCTGTAAAAGAGGGTTTGAGCCTGCAAACTCAAAATCCCCACTCTTTAAATCCTCATGCATGCTTACTGCACTGACTTTTTGTATGATATTTCCATTAGCAAATATGTAGATAATATCTCTGGCTGGATGAGCTACAAAAATACATACAGAAATAGGCCCCTCTTATCACACTGTATGTCTCCTAATGCCACCCATGCCATACTAATCGACTTTTCTGGGACTAAATTGATTTAGTATTACCATAAAAAAAACACCCAACTTTAATGATTTAAATCTACGAGAAGAATAATTTGAAAAAGATCCCAAAACTTTTATGATAAACCCTTTTTTACTAGAAAACATATGCCCTTCAAGGAAAAAATTATAGGAAAAGTCAAAAGATTAAAAAAATACAAAACCCAAAAAATAAAAAACCTTCACATCTCAAAGAATAAAGACAAAAACAAGGAAATCGAAACCCACTAAACCGTAAGAAATGACACTTTACTAGATATTAAAAAACAAAAATTAAGATCTCAGCCTCGTAAAAAAACATGGATTGTAAAAAACAACAAAATCCTCATAATCCAACGAACTTTAATTTTGCCTGTGCATCGTACGGGATTTCATACTAGTCTGATTAAATTGCTCTCATTGCTTTCTTTCAAGAAGTCCTCAAGCCTGGGAAAGGTCTAGGGCTTTAGATGGTGGAATTGACATGCATAAATTTCATTTGTTTTTACTTAACCATACCCATTGGACAATCTTATACAAAATTAATACTCCCCTTACGCATTGCTTTCTTTCAAGAAGTGCTCGCTCCTAGGAAAGGTTCAGGGCTTTAGGGCTTTCAAGAAGTTAAGGATAGGATGAAAGAGATGGTGTGACTCTAACATAAAAATTATTTAACTGCGGGCATTTTACCACAATCAATTTATGAAACAATACAAAGATGCGAATACACTAGGCATGACGATGATAAAGACTAGGAAAGGCATGCATAAGGCAATTAGCAAAAACATAATATTTTAGATACAATAGTTTGATTGCTTTCATGCATTAATTGTTTTCCTTCGAAACTGAAAAACTCAATCAAAGCAAAAGTCTATTACAAATTACAATAAGAAAACCAAATTACATGATGGAGACTTAAAACTCCCTCTCAGACTTTCTACCACTGACTAGCATTAATACTTTCTCACGAAATTTAGGACTTACAACAACTGATCTTAAGACTCGACTTAGGTGGTGCTGCCACGAAATACTAATTTTTTGAGGGACCAAATAATTACAAAATAACCCACATGGAAAACTTTAACAAGATTAGCTATAAATAATATCATTACCAAAAGTAAGGGGATAATCAGAGATATTTTCCGATGATTATTGCTGGAGAATTCAACTGATGATATGAAAGAGAGTGAAACATCATAGGTTGCTGACATTGCCCAAACTGAAATGAATGTGAGGATGATTGGGGAAAGCTTAGAAAGCCAGGAATTGGAAAGCCACCCTCCCAACAGCAGTATGATCACGAGCACTGATGATGAAAGTGTGAGGTTGTTAAACTTACAGAAATCTTTGTAACGTTTTGGATCCACATGTGACATTACCGATTGCCCGGCAAAGTGATGCACTAGCATAGGAGGGGATGGTTGGGAAGCATTGTGTAGTAATAACGTAGCATTGTGGTATCCAGTGTCTTGCCAAACACCTCCTGGAGGGTTAATTCCAGCTTGAAAGGCCACAGTGATCATCAGTATGGCCACCACCGACAGCGCCTCAACGAACCAGATTCTATGATTGCCATAGATGGTGGGGACTATTAACCTTGGTGTTTTAGCCCCAGCACCAAGTAAGATCATGTCAATTTTCCATCTACTAAATATTCCACTTGCATTTACCAGTGAGGCATCCAACGGCGTAAAACCATCCATGTTCACAGCATTAATGTCCACTTTAGTACTTCGGACCAAATATCTTATGACCTACAACACAAAATAAAAGTTTGAATATAATCAATTTAATCCATGTATGTCTCATTTGATCGCTTGGTATCGAGTTTCTGAGAATTTTAAGAAATACATCTTTCTATGAAAGAGGTTAAAATTAAACAATCCTAGGTCAATGGGCAAATACTCTAGTTTATTTAATAGGAGATGAATGCCTGGCCATTACCTTAGCAAATCAGCTCTCAGGAAATTGAGGGTTCCATCTATTGACTCTACCTCTTTAACAATTTGTCGTTGCAAGAGTTTTTACTATGAAGTCATAGAAACTCAATACGAGTAGGCGAAAGCCATTCAAACCCGTGGGGCTACGGCCTCATTTCTATCCATTTATTGTACGTTATGAACCCAAAAACAAACTATACACACCTTATCTTCCTTCAGATATGAGATAAAAGTGAATTGAGTAAATCATATTATAAGAAAAATAAAGCATGTACATGTATAACACCAAAATAAAAAGTTAATACACATCATATTATTAGAGATAAAGAATTGTGGTATATGTTGTTTGCTGATGATGTAGCTCTCAAATTAGAAGAGAATTGAATGATAAGGTAGAACTTTGGAGATGGATCTTTAATTTAAATCAAATGGGGTGAGAATTGTAAGTAGCCCAAGACTAAGTATATGAAGTGCAACTGTTAGCAGGTTTGAGTGTGAAGAAATTGAGCTGCTTAAGATAGAAGATTACTTAATACCGCAGCATAAATGATTTGATCAATATCTATACCTCAGTCTGCTTGCTGGCTGAAAGGAGATGGAGGATGGTATTGTCATAGCTGTCTTTCAATTTCACGAAGTCATCATCTTTCACCAAATCCACCAACTTCTTTAATGCTTTGAACTGCTTATTGTTTACGCAAAGGTGCAGAATTGGCTCTCCTCTATCTGTCAATAAGAAAGCAGTAACGCTGTTAGCGTTAACCAACTCTGTTAACACCTCAACTCGGCCTTTTATTGCTGCTAGATGGAGAGGTATCATCCCTTCCCTATCACGAACAAAACAAGCATCAGCATCTGCACTCAAGATCTCCTGTACCACTCCTACATGCCCTCTTGCGGAAGCCACATGCAGTGGAGATTGTCCTTGAGAGTTCAATTGATCACGGGTGAATTTTTGTTTACAGCTTAAGATCTCTCTTACGAAGTCGACATGACCATAGAGTGCTCCCAAGTGTAGAGGATTATCCTTTCCAGTGCGTTCACGCATTGCTGGATTGAGGATAAGCGGATCGTCTTGCAGCAGTTCAAGCAACATTTCCTTATTTCCTCTTATTGCCGCTTCCATAAGTCTTCTGTCCATGTCTCTCTCTCCTTTGTTAGAAATCGAGTGGCAATACGAGCGTCTAGATTCGGGATGAAACTCTATCTTGTTAGAGCTCTTACAAAATGAAAAAATAAAAAAGAAACTCTTGTTTGTAGTGCTAGTAGTGCTTGGCAGCTCGTGGGTGAAATGATTGAGGCTCTCATCGATCAAAGCAACAGAAAATAATTAATGTAGAAGAAAGAAGAGGGACTTATAGCCTTTTTCTCTTTCCCCCATCTTTTTTCAAGTGGTGTGGGAACACACCTTGTACTGTTGCACATGCCTTTGGTCCTTTTCCCTGTCTCTTTTTTCACCTGAGTGGAGAGGAAAGAAAGAGGAAAAGAGGCTCCAGCTTGCCCCTTTGGATCAACCTACAGTGGTTTAAGCAACATTTCCTTACTCCCTCCTAGGGGTGTCGATCTAGCTCTGACGAGGAGCCCCGGCCCACCCCGGCTCCCAAAAGCTCTTAAAGTGAGAGCTTCCTCTTTTGTCCCAAAGCCCGAGGGTAGGATATTGTCATATTTTGAAAAGCATGCAATCTTTAGGGCAGAGCTAAGGTTTGACTCATCGGCCTAAGGAGGCCTGCCCGTTCCAATGTTTATTCAATATGTGAATTTTCGAAGAGTTTTTATGAAACTACTTAAGGGTGTGTTTGGCAATTAACTAGTTAAGTTAAGATAAAGTAAATCCATACAAGAAAAGACAATTGGTCATATCAAAAGTACACATTTTCAAAACTCCCACCATCTTTTTCAAAAACAGTAAAAAAAACAATCTTCTTTCTCCACTAAAATATAAAAAAACTCTATCTTTTTATACAAAAAGTAAAAAAGATTCCATACTAAATAACTAAAAATAAAATACCATCATAACCTCTTATATTTTATTCTCGCTTGATTTGACGCTTTCCTTCACTTTACTTTACTTCAATTCACCATACATTCAAAAATACCATCATAACCTCTTAAAGTTTTAAGAAGGTAAGTACCCGTTTAATTATTTATTTTTACCAAAAGTTAATAGCATACATAGTTTATTGGTACAAAAGTTGGATAGTGTAGATATCTTTTGTATAAATATGGCTTGAAAAATGATAAAGAATTTTGACAAATATTGGAGCAGTATAATAAAGTAGTTGAAATGGCCATACTCCTTGATCCCCAACGTAAGTTGTTGTATTTAGAATATGCTCTAAGAAAGTTATACGGATCAAGTGAGTATTTGGTATCAGAGCACGGATTGACTGGCGTCGAATGCAATCCTGCTTTCTTCTCGTCGAAGTTTTTAGAGCTTCTTCTTTAGATTCAAGGAGTTCTGATCTCAGCAACCTTTAGATCAGGTTCTTGGTCGATCTTTGAAGAACTTGTGTAGATAGTCTCTCAGATCTACCTGTTTTGGCCATTTTCTTCATCAACCTGTGAGGTTCAGTTCTCTGATCTTTTAGATCTAGCTAGTTTTTCCTCGCTGTTTCTTTGAGGATCTTCTTGTTGATCTCTTTTTTTTGTTCGACATCACATTCTAGTGTTGTTTCTACATATAGATTGTGATCATGCATTCTTCTACTTCCGTTGGAATGTCTTCTAGTCATACCTCCACCTTGATCTCTAATATTGGTAGCTTGATTTCCATCAAATTGGAAAATCATAACTACCTTCTATGGAAGTCACAATTTCCACCTGTGTTGAGAGCACATGGCTTGATAGCCTTGGTTGATGGGAGTTCATCATGTCCGTCATAATTTCTTGTAGATCAGAATGGTAAAATCATTGATGAGTAAAATCCAGAGTATTCTTCTTGGATCCAGCATGATCAAAATGTATTGTGATGGATTAATGCCACTCTTCCTTAAAAAGTGCTTGCTCATGTGGTTGGCTAAAAGACATCAAGAGAGGTTTGGTTGGCCTTAGAGAAAAGATTTGCATCTCTTTCACGCTCACATGTTATCCAGATAAAGACTAAGCTTCAATCTCTCAAAAAGGGATCAACGAACACCACGGATTACTTGCAGAAAATCAAGCATATAGCTGACAGTTTGGCAGCAGCTTTTTGTCCTGTTGATGAAGAAGACTTGATCATTCACACTCTGAATGGTCTTCCTCAAGAGTATGCGGCCTTTAAAACCTCTATCAGAACACGTTCCTCTCCCATATCTCTTGAAGAACTCCATGTATTGTTGCTCTAATACCAAGAAAACTCAACAGAAAAGAACTGCATAATACTTAGGATCCAAGATTTTCATTTGGGTGGTGCATGCAATGGTAAGGTAAGAGGTTAAAGAATGAAAATCAATTTTTAAGGTATTTTTACGAGAATTTCCCGAACCTCACTCGTGCAGTTGTACCCACGTGGCAGCACCTAGGCCCGCCCCTGCTCTTAAACTCTTTAGAAATCTTTATAAAGAGTGTTATGTAATTTATGATACACCTACCCGATATTGTGAAATGTGGATAAAGTTGATTTAGTAAAAAAAAACCTACTAAATTTGAAGATGATATTTTAAGGTTTGAGGAACAAATGACTCACGCTAGTAGTAGAGGAAATTTTAGAATTAGATTGTTATTTTAAGGAGCCAAGGGATAAATCTATAGATTTCAATATATTAGATTGGTGGAAAGTTAATTTAGAAAAATATCCAATTATTTCAAGAATGACTTGTGACATTTTAGCAACCCTAGCAGTTGCTTCTGAATCGGCATTTAGTACAAGAGGAAGAGTACTTGACCAGTAGAGAAGTTCTTTAAAACCTAAGACTGTAAAAGTCTTAATTTGTGCACAAGATTGGATACGTTTGCAGCAATACAATGATAATAATACATTAGATGATCTTTTAAATATTCTAAATGAATAGAATAATTGAATAAAGAACTATTGCTATTTTTTTATATGTATTACCATTAATAAAATTATTTTTATACGCTTTATGTTTTGCATTATATAAATTATTTTATCCCACCACCAGCCTTCCAATAAAAAAAGGTTTTTAACTCTGTAATGTTGTGTTTGGTGTTGCATTGTCAACCCCTACTTCGGACAAAGGAGGAGGGTTAGCATTAAATTAGAAGTCGATGGTGGCATAGGAAATATTTATTTTCTTTAAAGAAAAAGAATATTTCTTTCTTTTGGCCCTGACCTTTGAGGTTAGGGTAAGGGCCTAAAAATCATAGGGTCGCCCAACCTGCACATATGAGGGTAGGATATGGGCTTACCTCGGCCCGCCCGGACCCATCCCTTTGACAACCCTACTCTCCCTCCCATGCACTTCAAAGAGCCTTCATTCATGTCTCTCTTTTTCTCCTACTGAGAGGGTGTCCTCTAAGGCATGCACTGATAACTTCATGAGGTTCCTAGGTGGAGCTCACTTGTAGAAAATCTAAACAGCTTCGTGAGGTTCCTAGGTGGAGCTCACTTGTGAAAAATCTAAACTACTCGACATAAATGTGCTGCTATTTTATGGGCTTCCAAATAAGGTTTGCACTCCCTCGAAACTTCACTAAAATAAGGTTAGGTCCCACTCTCAAATTAGTCACTTGAAATATATAAATAAAATAATTTGAGATTCTCAAGGATTTTTTAGTCATCAATTTGACTTTAGGTCATCATTCTATCAATTTGGTTCTTTTTAGTTAAAAGAAAGGAGCGAAATGTTACATTTAAAATATTATGCATGGTATTGAGTATGGATCCTGTGTCCCAGCTGTTACACAAAAACCATATAACACATTCTAGAAATTCCATAGTAAGGCACACCTAGTGATAGCTTGGACTGTTCAGGATGAATTTTATCCCATCCACCGATATTATATCCTCAAGGCTCAATTAAAAAGGAGAGGGGCCCACCATACGATGGAGATTTGTGAAGGAAGCATGATTAACACCACATCAACAACTATGCCATGTTAGCTCCCAGTCACATTTGCATCTGGTGCTCAATCAGATGGCAGGCTCCATTTGTAAACTTTGAGAATATGTTAGTGAAAGAGATGAAATTCATCTTAAACAGTCTAGATTATCTATAAGTGGGAGCCGGATGGAGTTCCAGACTTGTTACAGTGTTCCATATAATACAGAGGATCCAGAGTCTCTGGTATCAATTCTATTAGTCAAAAAGTGCTTGTCAGTTCCTACTTCTCTTTCTGTTGTAGTAATTGCAATGCTTCTCAAGTCACAAACTTCCATTTCTTCTAAGGGAAGGTTACTTGGACTTCAGCAGTCATGGATTCTCCCCTTGCATCTTGAAAGCAATCTCATTGGTAAAGGGAAAAGAATCCAAGTCCATGATAAAGGGAAAAGACCATTAATTTATCCATTTCACAAGTTCTAGGTAAGGTTGGAGTGGAATAATTGTCTAATGATTAGATTTTATTTTATGTTAAATCAAAGATCATGGTAAAGGGAATAGAGTTTATTTTCTCTTATATATATGGCTATAGATCAGACATCTAATGGAAGATTTTCACCTATCCTCTCTCACCATACATTCCATTTGGTTTGGTCGTTATGGGGGTTGGGAATTTCAGGACATCTAATAATATAAACTTTATAAATAAGTAATCAACAAAGCCTTCTTATGTTTGGTTAGGGTTTCAACTTTGCCTATTCTGGGTCCCAACTCCAAATCCACTCATTTGGAAAAAAAAAAAAAAAAAACAACTCCAAATCCACTGGTGACTAATATATCTCAAAGTTCATAAATATTAATCGATCACTGGGGCCTATATTTCAAATCTAAATCATCAATAGTCATTGCCTGACCAAATTGATCAAGTCTGAATGCAACAGCCAGCTCCTGAACGAGTATTTGAATTAAGACCAACAAAGCAGTCAAGATGATCGTCTGACTCCCCTACTTTATAAAAAGAAGTAAAGTGCAACATCAAAGCCAAATTATAGATTGCACCAGTCACAATCTTCTTTCTATTTTTGAAATTAAGCTGACTTGGCACGCTCCTTTGATCTATTGCAAGGAGGGGATAACTTGCAACCCAAAATATATTACAACCATCCACAAAAGAGAAACAGCAGCAGCTTTGCATGTGTAGGGATAATTGTATCAGACCATGCATTAGGTATGGACACTATTGCAACTTGTCCAATTCCACAAATCTCAAAAAATATATAAGCTATTGATTTCACCATTATCTCTAAATTTGTTTAAATATATGTTTCGGAACAAGGTTATAAGAAACAGTAAGACCAAAATAGAAGTCCAAGTCACAAGTTTTAATACTTTTTTTTCTATAAGGTGAGTGTAAATTATAACAGACTTACATGAGCTGAGAAACAGTTTCCATGTACATCAAAAGCTGCTGAAAATGAGCTCAAAGAACCTTAAAACAGGGGAAAAACAAAACACCACAAAACAAAACAGGTCCATCCCCTAGACATTAAAAATAAAAAATAAAAATAAAAAAAAGCTTGGAGACAACTAAGAAGGATGATCATACTTTTGAGGAGTGTGCTCCACCTGAGGGGAATATTGAAAAGTATTTATGCTGCCCTCGAGGTTTTGGTAGGAATGGTTAGGCAAAGAAATTTATTATGGTATCAGAGCCAACCGGCCGCAAGTTCAAATCTCAGGAGGAACGACTTGGTATGGAAAAATATGTGTGCCGACCGGGTTCCATATGAGTGGGAGTATTGAAAAGTATTTATGCTACCTCTATTAATACCTCGAGGTTTTGGTAGGAGTGGTTAGCAAAAAAAATTTTAATACATGCAGCATGGCCTGAACATGCAGAAAACAAATAGAAACAAAGCAAACACGCAGGAAGGCAAAGAGCACTACAGGTCTACTGCAGGTAGACTTGACTTAAACTCATTGTAGTGATGTTGCAGGGTAGGCAAGTTCTGTGGCAGAGGGGTTCCCACGAATCCGAAGATGTCCTCTATTGTTCGTCCAGAAAACTGCCTTTTTATTCTGCTAAGGGAAATTAGGAGTTAGATTTAATGTGACTTTTGGCCCAGCTCTGAGATGTGGCATTTGAGTTGAAGTTCCGCTACCCAAGTCTCTATCTAACATATCCAAGATCGATCTTTATTGTCTATGTGGGCAGAAAGATGCGTCATCATTGGGCTACCAGTGGATTGGCTTCTTCAATATCTCAAATTAGATTGCTAAGAGCTTGTTTGTTGCATTAAGATATATATATGAATTGAATACAAAAGTATTCATGGTGAAATAAATTCTACCAAAGAATTATTAAGGTGGTGAGGGGTGATGGACATGGGGTGGAGATGTAAATGAGACCTTCACTTTTCTATGTATTGAATTACTACGGTGACAAATGGATATTCATTTTTCATCATTTTTTTTTATTTTATTTTTACAAAAGTTAAGGTTATTTGATGTTAATTAATATTTGAGAATTTACGTATCTTCATTTTTAACCACTTACGGTATAAATCCTATCTATTCTAATGCAAACAAAGAGGCTCTAAAATATATTTGTTGGGTTCTCTTGATGCCCGAAGCATCATACCACAGGTCTGAGAACTGCCCATTGCCAATTCTCAATCTACTACCCATCTGAATAAAGTGAGCAAGCCTTCTCATATTTCACCAAATGCAGGAGCTAGACTTGGGGTAGGATGAATTCCATAATGCTGATTTTTTGAAGAAATTGTTTTTCATCCAATTGGCCCAGAGAGATGTAGAAGAAGCAGCCGTTTCGGATGCCCCGTCCCCCTTCAGAAGCTGGGAGACAAAAGTCCCAACGAATTTGACTTTTCCTATGAGGGAGACAAAGTTTAAAGAAGGGGCCGTGCAGGCTGGAAATGCATTTAAACTGGAGAAGCCTGGATTAATGTCATTGATACTCATCAGTTAATCAGTTACAAGTTATAAATCTATGGGCACAATTGAATTGCGAATTTTCCACAGGGGGAATTGAGGATCACATAAATTAAATTCTGAGCTACAGTAAAATTCATATTTAAATGGGCTAAGTTTTCCGCAATTCCTCAAAAAATTTCACTTAGTTGTAATGACTGGACCACCATTGTTGTAATGACTTTCTTGTTTGGATCTAATCAACAATAGTGGGGCGTACTCCAATATAGTTTAACACAGTTCAATACAAGTAAGGTGAATTTTAAAAGGTGGGCACTTGTTTTAAAGAGAGGATCGGGATTCTATGGCAGTTACAGAGATGAAAATCAGGCTGGGCCTCCGTACCGGGTCCATGGCCCAGCATGGCTTGGCCCACTTTTCATCTCTTTGTGTACTGTTTATATTCTCTAGTCATTTACTTTTAAGAATGCTAATTTTAGGAAAGAAGATTGATTGCTTTAACAGTTTCCTACTTTTTCTCCTCCTCAAAATAAATGATTTTTATCTCAAAATACATAAATGCCAACATTGCATGAGAGATATTTTCTACTAAGTGAGGCCCATTAATTAAGGACGGTCAAGTTTATCGTAAGTTTGAAATGAATGTTGCATTAGCTCAGTTGGCCTTGGACCACGGTTTGCTTTCGGAGGTTGAGGGCTTGAAACTGCACTACCACATTAGGGCCATAATAAGAGATTTACCCGGCTATTCTTGGGCCCGTAGGGATTAGTCTAGCCAAAGGGCTGGGACACCCTCCGTTATAAAAATAAATAAAAAATAAATAAAAAAGGAAATGGGAAAAAAAAGAAAGAAGAATGTAGTGCATACACATATTTCCAAAACAAATGAGGTGCACAAGCATAGGGACTTTTCAACACGACAACTCTTATTTCACTAAAATTATGTAGGGCATGTTTCTTTCCTAAAATTTGAAAGGTCCGACACCACATGACCATTGAGAAGTCAAGAATTTTAGCCCCCTTGCTTTTCGGTGAAATTTCTGAATGCTAAAGTACAAAAGAGTATTGAGAAATTTCACGTTATCTAATAATTTCAAAATTCTCCGGACATAAATTACATCAATTCTGATGAAGAATTAATGACTCCATTGTTCTCGTAAGAGAAGTGACTATGACTCTTTCGGTACTTCTATATATATATATATATGAAAAATGAAAAAAAAAAAAAAAAAGGAGACTTCTCAACCCACATCTCTAAGATATGCTCTCTCTCTCTCTCTCTCAAGTACCCAATCATACGGAAGACACCCATTAAACAACGACCATTCCCTTCAAGTAAGAAGCTGAGAAAGAAGCAGAAGAACCCTTTTTTTTTTCTCACAGATCATCCATCATCCTTGTGTTTTGTTTCCTGGGAATGTTTGTTTTTTTTCCAAACCATATCCACTATTTGGATTTTAAGTTCTGTAGATATTGATATTTGGTAGGAGTCGCGGCGAGTGTGTCATTGAGGGGGGGATTGTTGAGGTCAACGTCTATCCTTGCTCTTGAGCAGTCACAATTGTGGTCAAGCCCCTCAATGGGGTGTAAAATCCTAAACGTGGGATACATACATAGTGGTTGATAGGATACCATTTGTAAGATCTTACACCCCATTGAGGTACCATTTATCCCAAAATCAATTGGTGATAGGAAACTGCACAACAATAGTTTTATGGTGAGGGAGAGGGCTCAACCATAATTACGACCGCTCAGAAGCAAGGGTGAATGTTGACCTTAACACTAGGGGATTATTAAATGGTCATGCAAGTTCATAGAAAGTACCTCTCAGGTAAAACTGCTTTAAAGGAGGAGGTTTAGTATCTAGCTCGTACTAAATTGTCCCTTTCGATTGTGCCCAATTGATGGATGATTGGAACCTGTAGAATCTTACACCCTATTAAGCTACCACTTATTTCTAAATCAATTAGTGATGAGAAACGATACAACAATAATTTTATGGTGAGGTCAGTGTTCGGCCACAATTATGAACTTTCAGAACGAGGATAGACGTTGACCTCATGTTCGGAAACTCCAAAATTTAATGAACGGCCAGATGTGGTCGAACAATCAACTCAAGGCGTCTACCAAATCATACATACGGATGTGTCTTGCTGCTTGCCATGGCCAGATGGCGATTCCAGAAATGGGAGGCTTATTCTATATGTCCTCGCCGATGTCACCGAGACATCATATGCTAACATCATGCCATCTTCTACCTCTGAGTGGAGATGCCTTTTTTTTTTTTTTTTTTTCCTCTTTCTTTATTCTCTCTCCCGTTGCTGTCTTCCCTAGTTATACCTGGCAACTAGGGCATAGCTGGAGCAGGGTATAACACCTTTGTGTTGTCAAACACGTGTGGGGCCCATCTATCAGAAAATTGCAAACCCTATCAAAAGGAAATTAAAGAAAGGAAGTTGATCACGTAGTGCTTTTACTTTATAAATTCTAAATGTGTCCGTTTGCTTACTTGAGTAATGATTAATGAATCTGCATCCTTTTCTTTGCTTGGTGTATATTGATCTTAAGTGAACCAATTATGATCTGTCTTAAATCACAGGGAGTTATATGTAATCTATGCCAATGTGGCAGACCGTGATTAATAATCACTCATATTTAACATGCACCAAATATGATAGAGGGTCCGTACTTCACTAGTTGACACATTGATCACTATATAACAACAATGAATGTGTCTACGAATGCAACTAGTTTGCATTTTAGAAGAGGAGGTCATGTGGCCGGGGGGGCGGGGGGGGGGGGGGGGGGGTGGGTGGGGGCCGCTATTGATAGATGCTTTCCAAGGTCGGTAGCATTATTTTTAGTTGCTTGTAACATTGAAGTCTAAATCGTGGGCCTCACAGAATTTTGTGAGGCCTTGTGATGTCTTACCTTTTCCTTTTTTATTCTTTTTCATTCTGTGAGGCGTTGTGATGTCTTACCTTTTCCTTTTTTATTCTTTTTCCTTACATGGGCTAAAAAATGGTAAACAACCCTTAGTCGAGGGTCTTAAATGTACCCGGTTGCCCAAGTATCCTGCTTCTATCCTCCTTCGCTCCGCCCAAGTGTACGCCTACACCTTGACTTCCGCTTGAGTATACTACTTGGATTACGTTGGCAGAATTTGATTCCTTGATTACTTTTGACCTGCTATTAAATTCATAACATTTGGTACCCGATCTTACTTTCATGTCTTGAGTTCTATTATTGGAAAGGGGTACATGAGCAACACAAAAAATGGAGATCGTCGTTGTTGATCCTAAAAAAAAAAAGTGTAAAAAGATGGTTTTCGGGGAAGGTTGGCTTGGTGTGGATTTTGCTTCAATGACGTTTTGGTACAGGAGCTATCTAAAGTTTCCTTTTTCTTTTTTTAAGACTCTTTACCTTTTACACTCTCTATTGGCTGCCGTGATACTGACTGATACTGACTTCTTCGTAAGTTTCTGTAGTTCTGTATCAGTATGACTCCACCACCATTTTTTTTTTTTTTTTTTTTGTGTAACTTTTTATAGTTATGTCGCACTATGGTGCCTCTGACTTTCTCAACCTTTTACTTTTAGATCCAACTACTCATAGATCCAAGTGACGCACTTTTTTATAAACCCAAAAGTTTTACATTCTGAATTTTTTTTCCCAGGATGTTTTCTGTCTTGTGAGGGCTCCAACATGAACACGTTTGTGACGTTCAGGTTTTTTTTTTTTTTCCTTTTTCTTTTTCTTTTTTTTTTCTTCCTTCTTTCTCGCTGTATAAGCTGCATACAATCAAATAGATCTTGTGTAGGAAAAATCTGTTTTTTGTTCTTAGGTTCTTTATTTGATTACATTAATCTTAGGTATTTTTAATATATATATATATATATATTAGTTTTTCAAATTTCAATTGCGCTTTTGTTATAAGGAAATACCGGAATTGACCGGAATGCCGGAGCACTTCAGCGCAGGGCCAAACCGAAACAGCACCTGGAACAGAATTAACAACTGTGGTTAGAATTAAAATTTTAAAATAAGTGCAAAATCGAAATGTACCTTAAGGGCTTTTTTTGTAAGAATTTTGAGAATTCTTGCTTGGGAGAGTTTGGGATTCTCCAAATGCAGTCCCCTAAATGGGCATGCCTGTGTAATTGCCTAATTGGTTGTTTTGCAGGAAAAGTGAAAAAAGTAGTTTGTGCTACAACAAATTAAGTATTTGGTGGGCCACTTTTTCTTAAGAAAAGTGACTGTATAATTTATATATATATATATATATATTTGTGAATCCTCATAAATACCTTTTTGGTCATGGGATAGGAGTCGCAAAAAGATTTTTCCCACGTAAAAGAAAACAATTCTACATAACCGATTTTGCACAGGTGTACTCAGACTCGCCATGAGTGAAGTTCTAAGATGCGTATGCCCAACTCAACATTCATAAAGCTAAGAGTAGTTTTTGTTTTTTAGGTGAGTTGGTATGTATTTAGAATCCTAGGAATGGAACGCACATTTGGAAATATTCAAGGACATAATTTGACTCCAATGTTAGGAATTCCTACTCTTCCAATTCTCATAAGAAACACCTTCAGACAAATAGGAAGCTTTTTTATGCTTAATGTAATATATCTCTATCTAGGAAAATAAAAGAGCCCCAGGTCCACCTTTGGAAAATAGGCAAATCCAAATTCATTGTTTCACATTCGTCGTACAATTAGACTTTGGACTTAGGATTGAAGAGCAAGTAAAATTCATTATAAGAAATGAGGAAGTCATAAAATCCTCTTTTTAATGACATTTATCTTTAGATTAATTTTGTTTTACTAGGCGCATGTGATACATACAAACACAGACACCATTAATGGGCCTAAGAGAATCTAAAGGACGGAGTGAACGGTTTGGTTAACCGTTTATTTTGAAAAAATCGTTAACCAAACCGTGTTTCACGGTTTGGTTAACCGTTCATTTTGAAAAAATCGTTAACCAAACCGTGTTTCACGGTTTTTGGTTTTTAAAAACCGTAACCATAACCGAACCGTAAAAAACCGTTAAAAACCGACGGTTAATTGTCACTTAAAAAAATATTTTTAAAAATTTTATCATTTATCAATCAAACATAATGTGAAAGAAAAAAAAAAAGCCATAGTTGGTGAATGGCATAGTATATTACTGTAGAAAAAAAAGTAATTTTCATTCAACCTCTTATGTTTTTTCTTATTAGAAATGGTTCGGTTAACCGTGTGTTTTGATAACACAGTTAACCGAATCGTGGTTAACGGTTCAGCTCTATTAATAACTGTGAGTCGAGATAAAAACTATAACCGAACCGTGAAGCACGGTTTTCCGATTTCAATAACTGTAACCGAACCATAAAATATGGTTATTAACCATGGTTCGGTTCGGTTAGACGGTTTTTCAGTTTTCTTTTACACCCTTACTAAAGGCTAGCGGCCTTGGCCCCAAACCTAATACAAACCTGGCTACCGGCATCATCTATCAGATGCAAATACATGTCTAAGCCTTCCATCTAACATTCGCTTTTAAAACTAAAGTACTTTCCACATAATTATTCTTCCGATATTATAGAGCCATGCCAGATATCACACATCTCGATGTGCAATGTCTAGTTGTGCTTGTGCAATGCCTAAGAGCTAGGGACGTAAATGGGTTGGTTCCGGGACTGAACCGTAGGAGAAGGTGGAGCCGAATTTGGACCCGAAACCATTAAGGAAAAGGTGGAGCCGAACTTGGATCTGGAACTAGAAGCATATATGGGACGGGTCTGGTTCTGGGTAGGGGTCTAGGTAAAAAATGATATGAGAAAAGAATATAATTTTAAGGAGAGATTCTTAAAAATTGAGAAAATATGTGGGGTTCTAGGTCCACGGATACGAACTAATGTGAAATCAGAACCGGATTAGTTCAAGTCATTGGTAGGAAAACCCGATCCAGACTCATTTACTTAACATGGCTTAAATCAAGACCTAAATCCATTTTTTAACGGACTATACCTCTAAGTAATTGGAGAATAGATGACCTATTTACGTTCCTTATGAGAATTGTCAACATCTCACCACCATCGATTCTCCAACTGGAGAATCGATGTCCTATTTACATTCCTGCTAAGAGCACTCAACATCGTATTATCATTGATTTATTGCGTGAATTAGTATGATGAAAAGTATTTAAACTTAAATTATTTTAGGGTAGCTGTCAGGTCTAGTACAGTCAATGTCTCTAGACTTTTAATGGAAGCCATTTTAAAATCAAAGACAGCTCGACCTACAAGAATTAGTTTGATAATTTATTTAAAGGTACTCTTTTTCTCTCATCGGTGACTACTTTAAAAATAAGAGAAAAAAGGACACAGCCACACAGGGCCATTTTAAAAGTAGGAAGCATCCTAACTTCGCGCCTCCCCAAAAACCTTGCCCCATAGATTGGTTAGGTGCAGAATGCAGAGTAGAACCCTGAATCCTCACCTTCGTTGAAAACCAGGACTTCCTCGCTGCTACCGAAGCGTATATCTGCAAAACCGTTCCTCTCATCAAGATCGACTTTCATCCAACTCCGATCTGTTACGATACAATCTCAAATCTCCTTTCAAACCCCTTACATTGCTTCCACGTATCGGTTTTTCTTGTTTGCCAGATCCGATATATCTGCTGGTGTGGTGTCATTTCTCCTGCTGATAGAGAGCGAGCGAGCGAGCGAGCGGCAATGAGCCCGTCGTCGAAGAACCAGCACGGCGCCTCATCGTCGTCGTCACCTTACGGTCGCCGGCGAGATGAGGAGCAGGACAGTTTCGGAGAAGAAATATCGGAGGAAGAGGACGACACCTTCACGATCCCTTCGAAGAATGTGACAATCGAGCATCACAGGAAATGGACGGTAGGTGTCGGAGTCTGAATGCGTCTTCCACATTTTATTTACAGTATTTTCTCAGCATGCAAGTGGGGTACCCTGAATATTCTCCTGGGACCCACTTTTGATTTAACATGAAAGAAGGGAACATGAAATTCTTTTTATTTATTTTTTCTATTTCCATTCTACAGATGGAAGAATTCACTCTTGTACTCTTGATGGGGGTCCCTAATTACTAATCATGCATAGAAGTAGGATAAAACATCTTAAAAAAAACAAAAAGTAATTATCCGAAACTTCCCAGAGAACTTATGTTACCAAAAGAAAACTCCACTCTTCTTATTAGGTGAAAACCTGTGGGTCCCATATGGGAGTGAGACCAAAGGGATGGAAAGATATCTGTGGGGCCACCCTGCATATCAATTTTGACTTCAATCCCATTCCTCTAACCCTTTCATCCTTAGCCCATAAATTTAATGGATTTATATTTACAAAATTCAGCCATTCCATCCAAAGGTCAAGTCCACTCAGATGGGTGCCTTGGTACTAGTGACTATTCAGGGAGAGGTGGGGTGGGTGGGTGGGTTTGGCTGGATTGCTAGGTGACCCCTACCAATAGTAGGATAAGATTCTGTACTCTAACGCTCTTGGGGCTCACCATTGGTCCATCCAAATGAACCAAACAGACGACTCATCCAAATGAACCAAACAGACGACTCATCTAAATTGTACATGTCCACAAGCTTTTGATCAAATATGAATTTATTGGACCGTTGGATCGGCTGTGTACCGATTAGAATGGACTATTAACAATTAAAATTTTGGTTTCCAAATAGAGATAACAGAAATTTTGCAAAGAGGAAGGTTCTAGGGAGTCCTTGAAATCCCCTAATCTCCATCCCTATATGGGTCCCATCACATAATTGGGCTTACCTCAACTTAGGAGAGCTGGACACACACATCTTAGGATAAAATTTGATAAGCACGTGCTTGTGGGGCCCACCCATGGTTACCCTTGGTCCATCCAAATGCACCAAGTATACGACCCTCTTGAATTATACATGTCTACCAACTTTCAATCAAATCTGAATTTACTGGACCGTTGGATCGACTGTGTACCGATCCGAATGGACTATTTACCATTAAACTTTTGAAGCTCAAATGGAGATGACATAAATCAATGTTGATGTTGATTTTTTTGTAGAGAGGAGAGTCCTATGGAGTCCTTGAAACCCCGCATCCCCATCCCCATCCCCATATGGGTCTCCAAACCAAGACCAATCGGCCTTCTGAATATATTTTTGTTGATACACAAAGACACACTTCAACCTAGGGATGATCTAGTGGTAAATGTTCTCACTCCCATTCCACCCACGAAGGTTCGATCTCTCATGGGTGGCTTTACTCCTTTCTAACTTGGCCGCCAAGTAAGCAAACAAAAACGCACTTAAGATAACTATGCCTTGAGCTTGAGGAAGAATGTCAATTTTCCTTAGTTCTTTTTAAAATGATTAGCATTTACTTTTAATGTGCTCGCTATTGATGTGCACTCAGTGGTGCTCCTGGATGTAATCATTCTTCGGACACATGTTTTAGTTTTCTGGTCCTGCATATCAGTAATTTTGCCAAGACCATTTTCTATTTTCGGTTTTATGTTCAGTGAAATAGTCTTTCGTTTTTACTACCTTTACTAATTTACAATACATGGCGTTCGTGTCTGTTCAGCATGCAACTCTTGTATTAAATGCTGCTCGGCGGTTTCGGTACACTTTGAACTTGAAAAAGGAGGAAGAAAAAGAAGAAACTAAACAGAAAATTAGGATGCATCCTCAAGTCATTCAGGTAATATTTTCTTAATATAATAAATATGAGTCTCATATAATGGACCTTTTTGTTTTCCTTTTTTTTTTTTTAATTTAATTTAAAACTTTGTCCTTTTGTTTCAGGCTGCATTGCTCTTCAATGAGGCTGGGGAAAAACAGTTGCCTGGTACATTAACAATCTTGAGATTTATTTCCTATCATCGAGTTTTAATTCGAAATGCAAGCACGTTATTATTTGCGTAGGTCTATATGAAATGGCATTAATATTGTTGTCTTATTTCTGCAAAAATTTCTTCTTCTCTAACTATGTCCAACAGTCCAAGTCTAAGGACATTAGTCTAATTGATATGTGGATCCAACCTCCATCGTCAGTCAGTGAACCTTCGCACCAAGTTTGATGTGCTCAGATACTTTAATAGTATCACTTACAATGAAAGGTGCTCATTATCACAACCACGAGGTTGTGGGTTTTGTGTAGTGTAACTAATAAAATAAATGATACAAAGTTCCCATTATAAATTTATCTTTCCTTTCAACCTCCAGATAAAAAGTGAACAACAAAAGAATAAGAGTAAAACTAGAGTAGTTTTATCGACCGCACTCACTGGCAATGGGGGATAGCACAAGCCATTTGTCTGATTTATGAAACAAAGTTCCATCTAACGAGTAACAAATGGTAAAGGGAATATGGATATTTTTAAGAGAGAGACCCTGCAGTTAGATAGATAGGAGCCCATGATGACGGGATTGGACAAAGATGATGATTGAAAATCCAACAAATTAATCCTATTGGGTTGAAATTTGGAGAGTTTTATATTCTTGGGAGGCTGTCTGCTATTAATGCGTTGAGTTGAGAAAAGTGGGCGTGGGTGGTTACTTGTTGACAAGAGCATGTATAGCACATTTGGAATGTGCTCATTGTTGCAAGTTGCAGCCACAAGGTTACGGTTTTGATTCATGTTATTTATCAGAAAAACAAAAAATTGTGTGCATGTGTTAACCGTCCTCTCAAGGAGAGGTTGACTGGCCAATACCATTTTCAATAAATAGCTTATTATAAAATTTGAAACTATGCACCATAATCTTGACCAAAGTTTTATCAGATAATGCCCTCAAATCTATTTCTAAATACCAAAAATACTTCCTAAAAAAACCTTACGACTAATCCAAAGCCTTTTTCAATGCATTTATTTTTTTACTCTGAATAAAAGTAGATGGCATCATTTACCATCTGGAAGGCCACTTTGCTCATTTTTCTAGACTACATATATCTCAAAGATGCCGTGTGCTTCTTGTAGGGAAGGTGTTTTTTTTTTTTCTTCTAAATTCTTATACGGAAGTTAATGTTGAGTATTGACACCTTCATACCAATAAGACACCGGCTGTATTGTCAGACACACATGACACCTTTATACCAACTAGTGTAGCCCTGCACATGCAAGGCACGTGCAATGTTCAAACATGTAGCTTGTCGACAATATGTAAGCAAATATTTGACTAAGCTAACTTTTATTAAACCTGAATTGCCAATGTTATTCACTTCTGTCACAAGTGAAAAGCCTACATAATGCAATGATAGCTAAAGGAAGCAAAAGGAGACTATCACTAAAATGAGATTTCACTCTTTAGTCTTAATACTAAATAAACAATCACAACAATAAGAACAACCAAATACAGATTGTTGGGATAAGGATTCAATGATGATGATCATGATGGATAATAATACTAACAACAAAATACTATAAGATATTTAATGAGCATCACATTTGGTGTCCATCTCTTTCTCTAACCGAGATATAAGCAAGATGATTAATACTAACAGGAAAATATATGCTGAGCATCACAATTTTTCGGTCTCTCTTTCTATGATTCACTTGTAAGCAGAAGAATGCAGGAAAGAAGTTCAAGAAAAGATAGACATCATTTTGTATGTTGGCAGCTAAGCAAACTCTGTGCCCATATAAGAAATATAGATACAAATACTAATTTATCACATGAACACCAATATACCACAACAATCACTAGCTTAACAAATTAATAGTAGGAAACATATTACTCAAAAGACAAAAATTTTCTCAGTAATACAACGACCACAAATCTAAGATTTTAAAATGAACCTACAGATCTCATCTAGCTCCAAAACTAAATTTTAAAATGAACCTATAAATCCAGCTACAAAACTATCTAAAAGAGTGATCATCAATATAATCACTATCCAATCTCTATACTAGTCCTGATAAAATGCCATACCCTCACCAATGCTTCTCAAAATTGCATAGGCTTGAGCTCGTTGGAGATCACCCAGTTTAATGCCTACTGTAATCTGGCAATACATGTTAATGTCCAAGCTAGGTGTTGAAATTTCAAATTTTAGTTGTTCCATTTGATCTCATACCTACTCCTTGAATTGTTCTTCCTTCTCTTCATTGCTGGACAGAGTTGTCACCTCTACCTTCAAATTAATAAACATATCCATCAGAAAGGGGGAAAATATAGTGCTCAATTATGAATAACTGACACTTCACCCTAAAAAAATTCACTAACTGGAGTATCCTTGTGAATCAGGGGTGTAGATACTGTATTGCAAATGTATAGCAATGGTCCATCACAATTAATAACAACTCCTCACAAAATACAAGAAATGCCACCTGACATGTATAATTAGTACAAAATAAAAAAAACAGATTCTCATCAGGAGTTAATCATCTAATACATGAAGTTAGTTATTTATCTTGATTTTAGTTTAGCTAGTGAACTATGTTATTCTTACAGCGCTATGGTAGAGAGTTTTTAATCAGAAATTTGGGCTTGGGGTTATTTCAAACGTCCGCTCTTCCTTTTATATCCCATCAAGCTTTTAATCAAACATTTCATGGTCCATCTAAAATTATTTTAGAGAAAGGGTTTTACATAGGATGGGACCCAAAATTGTTAAAATAAATTTAAAAGAATAAAACCCCCATTAAAAAAATAGTCATGTGTGGAAATTTGAGGAAAAATGAGAATATCTACAAGTGAAAAGGAAGGAAAAGGAAAAAAAAAAAAAACAATGATCTCATATACATACACATTTATGGGGCAACATTGGAAGAGAAAAGCTTAAAACAATAATAAATACCTTGAGAAGGAGAGCAATCATGAAGAGGAAGAGCAGTGTGTCAGAGATTCAAAGACAATCAAGTAATTCAATTAACTGTTGATAATGGAGCAATTGCAAGAAGCAACTCGGTACCAGTAACCAAATAGTTTTTAAAATGCACCCCCCTTAGGGAGGCTATATGATACAAGTGATTGTAACTACAATTCCACACAATCAATCTATCATTCTATGAAATAATAATTGATCCTAGTTCTACTTTGATTTAAAAAACTTATCTGCATCTTTATTATCCTGCCCCAACGGATGGCAAAAAGATGCTTTTACATCCTTAGATAAATATCTAATCACATTGAGAGCATAGAAAATGCACGACCCTAGGTTGGTTTTCGTTATGCCTAAGCAATGCCATTTCTTATGTCACCAAAACTAACCATGTAGGGGCTTCTATGATTTTAAACCCTTTCTCATGCCCTAGCCTTCTGCTATATATGAATCGCCAATTCTTAAGATAAACCAATCCAACCAAAAAAAAAAAAAAAAAATGAGACCAAAAGCCTTGAGTTTCCTTTAGAGCTACCATAAATTTGTTATGTATCCCTTAGATCTACAACTAATTAGTCACTCATAAGGACACCACCTGTACTTACTTATATCCTTCTTTGTTTTTAAGAATTGCACTTATCAAGACAGATGCATATAAAATCCACAACAGAATTCGTCAATTGAAGCTAAGAGCCTAACTGGGTTTCTCCACTTTCTAAAAACGAAATTAAAGGCCAATTTGCACTGCCAAATGTGTTTGTATAAAGATAATCAGCAAATCGTACCAAATTTAGAAATGCAACTAAATTATTTAGATATTTAGAGTAAACTTGATCTGCTAGAGTTCCATATTGAGTTCCCAATTAAACGAACAATATGCATAGTAGATGAGATGCAAAAAGGCCTCAAATAGCTAGGACTACGACGATTTAAGCATGCAAAACACATTTCATATTTGCTTTCTTCTCCCAGCTAATTTGATAAGTCTCTTAAAAGAAAAAAAAAAAAAACACGTATTGATTCTCCAGCTTATTTAGCTAAAGCAAATCCTTATCAAACAATCCTATCGATTCAGATTCCCGAAACAAATCTAACTTTCCTTCTGCTGAACCTTAAGCTCAAGAACCACAAGCACTTTGATATCCACGTCCCTCTTTTTACAATGAAATCAATAAAAAAAACAAACAAACATTGGATTATTACAAATCTGATCAAAAACATCAAAACACTTGAGGAACTCACATTTCTCAGACTATCTGATCGATAACCTTCATGAAATCCATAGTAGAAGATGAAAACTCCATCTCTCTGCATCCAAATCTGAATTCCAATAAATAGAAAACATCCAAATGATCAAACATTGAATGAGGGAAAAAATACATATAAAATTCTTTATAGAAGAAATAAATAAACATGAAGACATTAAGTTCCCAATATCCAATTAACGAATGAATACCTCTTGACTCAACCGTCAATGCTAAGTTGTTCCAAACAGGGGCACCAGAGTTTGTGGTGAAGAAGGGTGAATTTATAAGCACTTGTAAAGCGGTATTGCATCAACTGAGACGGGTTGAAAAAACAAAAGCACTCATAAAGCGGTATTGCATCAACTGAGACGGGTTGAAAAAACAAACTCAAAACATAAAAACGCTAATGATTAACAAGATAAACAAAACATAAAAAGAAACTGGTCCTGGCACTGCATTTGATCGCATCACTCCCTTGGAAGGCCATAGTCCCCACCATTGATACTAAGCCATTAAAGGCCTTCCTTTGATCCCTGCAATCAGGTTCCCTTGCACTCAATTTACTTAGAAACTTTATTTAAGGTCCATTCTCATGTTGGTAAACCAAGTGTAGCTGACTCATCATGCACTCGGATAACTTGAGTTACTTGAAATTTATTATGACAAAGAACACATATGTAATTTTCATTCTAGTTTATGGAATTGTTTTTGCTTTCACCCACTTCCAAATAATCACCATCATGCTGACATTCTCATCTCATCTCCATTAAATCAGCAGTGGCTTCACCACTTGCACAATAAACATCTTACCAGATTAATTTTGAATAAGAGCGAAATGAAAAAAAACCAATTACCAACATACAAATTTATAAGGAGTTGCAAATTTATAGAGTGGAAATAAACATCTTGGAAGTAGAAGGGAGAAAGAAAAATTCTAGCAACATATACAGAGCCAACATTGCAAGATTTATCTAAATCTCGTGTTTAAATAGAATTACAGTGTCTCCTCCTAGCAATGGTCTTTCTTCGAAGTATAGCTCACAAATATGATGGGTTGCAATCCCACATATAAGTAGAATACTACAATGGCATCAACATAGAAATGGATTTCAGTATAAAAACACATCTCCAAAGCTAACAAACACTAACCCATTTCTCAAGAATGAAACTTTTACTAAATTTAAGCTCAACGGTTCAATACTTGACACTAAAACAAGGGAAAATAAATAGGGCTTGCAGGATGTAAAGAAAAGAAAATAAGAAAAACATACCTAGATGCAGAACCCTCGAAGTATTCCATTCCTCCCCTGTACAAAAACAAAAACAGTAATTTTAGAGGTTTCGATCAAATGGGTATTTCAGATGACAAGGGGAAAAAAGGCATTTAAAAAGTTACAAATATTGAATTCCCGACCTATTGGGATAGAGAATCTGCTAGTCTGCTTGGTTATACCAAGAGCATGTTGGTCTGGAAGATGTGATCAATAAGCAATCATCCCAATTTGACACTGGTCGCTTGTTTACCTTGGCAGGTTTTGTGATACTATCTTGTTCGTTGGAATTTGGGTTTTTTTATAAATCGAAACTCCATAAAAATCGCAACAAATCCCAATCCATTGAATGCAGCCAAAGCCCTAATTTACAACAGAATGAAGTAAGGAAATCAAAAGATCTAAACGATGATATGACTCAAGGACCATTCCACCAGTTCCTTGAAATCTCTCCATTTTTGAAAAGAGGAAGAGTCGAGACCGTCGGAAGGAGAGTCGAGACCGTGGAGGTGTCTGGCTTTTGTTGAGATCTAAACGAGGATATGACTCAAGGACCGTTCCAGTGTTCCACCAGTTCCTTGCAATCTCTCCATTTTTGAAAAGAGGAAGGGTCGAGAATGTCAAAAGGAGAGTTGAGAGCGTGGAGGTGTCTAGCTTTTGTTGATCCACCTCCATCCATTTTGTTGCCGTCCACTTGGCATACATCCAACTAAGTGGAGCCCACTAGCAAGGGGTGTAGAGAAATGGGCAGCACACTTTTTTCGCTTTTACAGATAAATATTAGTGGAGCCCTGCACGTACATTGAACATGTTCTTTCGTAATGATAATCTGAAAAAATAAAGTACTTGAAAAACTCAATATTAACGATCCCAATAGAGAATGACTAGTTTATATATAGCTCAATTTTTTTTAGCAAATTAAGCAATTTACAATCACTCATTGTTCTTATGAAATTCAGTAAAAGCTTCAATAGAAAAAAAATAAGAAGAAGATGGAATAACAAAATATATGGAAGGAAATTAACTGAAAATAAGTTGAAAATCAACCTTTTTTTCTGGCCATACACGTTTAGGCAAAACACTCACCAATTTCAATATAGATTGATTGTCCAGCCTATTTTCCATTAAAATTTATTTAAAACCTAGAGCCAAATACATGCCAAATTCATGCTGAGAAGCACCGAATGACAGTAATACTAATGCAAAGAAATTTGAATATCATAAAAAAAAACAAGATTGATATGTCAAGATGAGGGCCAGAGCAAAAACTTAAAAGGCTTTCTTGAATTAAGATGACACTGCTATCAAATTTTAAACCATATACATTTGTGACACTTCTGTTAGCTTTTTATGTATTATAAATCAGTTCTGTTACATTCTAACTTTGTAGTAAGTGAACACATATCATAATCTGAAGCAAGAGAACCAACTATAAAGTTAGCCATGCACTCTCAGAGTGGGCACAACTATTTCCTTCAAACTTCATAAAAAAAATTTAATGGAAAATTCATTATCTTATTATTATAATAATGTGGTTACAATATTAGACAGGAATCAAGTCTAAGAGTAATACTGGTTCGACCTGAGATGATGCCTTGGATGAAGCATGCAAAATCATAAAGAAAGACAATTAGCACCCTCAAACACAGTTTAGCACGTAGAATGATAATGAAGGAATGCATGTTGCCAGAATTGCCTAAAACAAAAAAACAGGGGCCCTAAAGCAATCACTTCAAATCAACATAAGAGGGTGGATCTAAAAACATGAGTCAGCATATCAAAATGATGGGTTCCATTGCATCATACTCATAAAAACTTGAAAGGAAAAATAAAATACTTTATCATAATTCAATAAGTAACAAGATAAGCCATTAGGTCACTTACATTGGATGTTGGTTTGATATATAGCAATAAAATTTAAAAGAAAACTAACTTGCATGTAATGAAGAAATTAAAAAAAGGCTTACATGACAAAAATTTGCATACGCTTGCATATTCACAAAAAAAAACTTTCATGACAGCGAGATTATCTAGCTACTAAGAAAATGAAGCATCTAAATAGAGCTTAAGCCTCTCCACAGCATCTCCGTATCTTTGGCTAGTGCACCTACACATCAATGACATAACTTCCTCATTTCAACCCACTAATGTCACCCAAGTCCTCGTCACTAAGCATGAAAACACCATACTTTCTTAGTAAACGGGATATATATATATATACGTCCCAGTATTTCTTTTTCTGATCTGACACAAGCATACTATCAAACCACATAAAATATTTTTCTATATTTTTTAGAATAACCATTTGGTTAGATCTACTTGTGCATAGTATTTTATATCGATTGCGGATTTCTACTGCACCCTAAAATATTTGTTAGTATACATAGTAATTCATAGTGAAATAAGCTTTGCTGAAAAATTATTAAAGAAGTGAGGGGTGAGAAACACGAGGTTATGGATGCAAACGGGACCTTGACCATTGTGAGATTTGAGTTCTAGGGTGATGGATGAACATTCATCTCTCATTTTTCCTTAAATCAAATTCCATTAAAAGAGATGTTATTTGATTGTCAATTTTTAATATTCATGTATGATTTTACATTTTAACCACTAATGAAAATCTAAAGCCCTATAACTCTTAGGAACTACAGGAACGATATTCTGTCATTCTTTATAAAGTTTGATGCACTAAAATATGTAACATGTTACAATTAGTTTTTTCTTTTTTCTTTCTTTTTTAACAAAAAGAGGGGAACGCATTAAAAGATTAAAAAACAATCATAAATGAGCCAAACCTTCTGCTAAAACCACTAATATCAAAGATGACATACAAGATGACCAATCCACCAAGCTGGCTAATACAACGCAAAAACAACCAAAACAACATAAAAAAAATAAAAAAAGTTCAACTGGTGATCACTACCTCCCCTAAATGTTAAAATTCTATTTCATTTCTAATATTGCTTGTCATTTTTGAATATTCAACTTTTCTTCATTTTTAATTGCTTATAAAAATTTAAAGTAAATTTCACTATTTCAATAACATAAAAGAAAGGCCCAATATTAAAAAGAGATTTTCTATTGTCACAAAGTTCACTTTGTTGAATGTTGTTGGAGCACTAAATATTTAAAATATCACAATTCTATTTCACATATTTCATTTCTAGCATTGCAAATTCAATGAAACAAAATACCAACCAACCAGAACAGTACCCAACTCATAGCTTTAAACGGATAAACAACAAATCACAAGGATTTCAAGTAATCTTTGGCATTCTCATCTCTTCCTCTGACAAGCAAATCGTGTCTTTACAGGCATTGGGATCGAAGTTGAAATTTCCTACACATGAAAATCTCAATTGAAATTTCTCATTTGAGTTATTGCAGCGAATGTACAAATTCTTCAAATATAACCCTTTTCATGAACATTTGAGCTAAGCATTTCATCGAGCTATAATAATAATAAGTAGGGCCCACATATGTGTAGTTCTCTTTGATTATATATATATCATAAAATTTAATAATATTAAGTGATGCCCACAGATATATAGAGAAAAAGCATGACAAGTTCTTCTACTAAGTGGGGCCCACAAATGTGGTTCTCTTTTATTTTATATATGTATAATATAATAATACTAAGTGGGGCCCATAGATGTATAGATGTAGAGAAAAAGCATGACAAGTTCTTCTACTAAGTGAGACCCATAGTTGTTTAGTTCTCTTTTATTTTATATATATCATATAATAATACTAAGTGGGGCCTATAGATGTTGTAATAAAACTAAGTGGGGCCCATAGATGTGTAGATGTAGAGAAAAAACTTGACAAGTTCTTTTACTAAGTGGGGCGCACAGATGTGTAGTTTTATTTTATTGTATACATATATATAATATAATAATACTAAGTGGAGCCCACAGATGTCTAGATATAGAGAAAAAGCATGACAAGTTCTTTTGCTAAGTGGGGCCCACAAATGTATAGTTCTATTTTATTATATGTATATAATATAATACTACTAAATGAAGTTCACAGATGTATAGAGAAAATGCATGACAAGTTCTTTTCTTTTATTGGGGCCAACATATGTGTAGTTATCTTTTATTATATATATAATAATAATACTAAATGGGGCCCACAGATGTGTAGAGTAAAAGCATGACACTTTCATCTCTTTTATAATAAGTGTATAGATATTATATTATTATTATTATAATGTAATAATAATATATTATTATATTATAATATATTATAATATTTGGGGGTGGGCCCTACAGAGGTGTAGTGAAAAAGTATGTAACTTCTCTTCCTCATTTATAATAGTAGATATAGATAAAATAATAGATAGATTCTAATATTTGGGGGTGGGCCCCACAGAGGTGTAGTGAATAAGTTTGCAATTTTTTATAATAATATATTATTATATTATATTATAATATTTGGGGGTAGGCCCCACAATGGTGTAGTGAAAAAGTTTGCAATATCTTCTCTTTTATAATAGTAGATAGATATAGATATAGATATAGATATAGATATAGATATTTCCCCGTGTGCAAGTGTCGAGTGGACAAAACTTTCTATGCGCTCACACATGTGGAGACCACTTGGAACCCTATTTGGAGATGGGATTATGGAAGACTGAAAGATCTCCCCTTACCTACTTGTGTACAAGGTGGTGAAGGCTTGGATGATCATCCTAACCTCTTGATCAATGGCCGACATCTTTTTACAGTCTAAAACGAATTGCATAGTCGATCCAATAGTCCAATCCATTCATATGGACGCCAAACCTCAGGACCCATAACCATAGGGGTCCCTATCGTGTGGTCCACTCAGATGGGCCAACAGTGGGCCCCACATGTGAGAGTGGAAGGGATTGCCCTTATCTGCGTGAGTCGAGTAGAGGCTCTAGCCACTCTACCTAAGGATCCTATGTACACGGTGTGCACGATTATTACTCTACACGCTACCTAGTGGGTCCCACCAATACCCACCCGAGTGGACCCCACCTAGATCTTCTAATCCCTTGCTCCTGTACCCAGGTGGGCCCGTGTGCACTGTAAGATTGCGCATACCGTCCCTTAGTATAAGATTAGGGATGCTATTCTTAGGAGTTTGCTAGGATATGATTTCAATAAGTCGTGTTGTACACCTGATTACCTGAAAGCATAGTTCTACAACTTGGCCAAGAGTCGACTCAAATCGGCCATGATCGAGTTGCGTTCTTACCCGACCCGACTCGGTCAAGTCGTCGTCTTCTTCTTCTTCTCATCCCAACTCTCTCACTCCACCAGTCATGGCTTCGAAGACCAAGTAGTGTTGGGGATTTATATGGTGTCGGGTTTTCATTTCATGGCTTCCAAGACCGAGCCGTTCCTTCAATCGTTTCCTTGGATCCTCGTGGAGAGTAGGTTCTTGCAGCCACCATTTACCATTTCATAAAGCCTCGTTTGGAACACGCTCACACTCTGCTCAAGGTAGTCTTCTCCGTGGTGACTTTCACTCTGGTGGTACACAACTCTTTTCTTTATTTTTATTTTTTTGGCTCCACCTAACCAATATACTAAAAGTGCAGGATGAAAGACTGATGGAATGCGTTAGGTCTTATAACCATTTAGGACGATTTCAGATTCTTTCCTTGAATTCATAAAATTCATGTTGGGGGAAATTTTAAATTTCAGACATAGTGGAATTCCCAATTCTTCCTTTGTGGGAGAGCATCCAGAAGTTCCGCTAAAAAGTATATGGGCTATAATTTCAAAAGTCCTTAGAGACCTTTTGATGACTAGGATTTTGTAATTCTAAAAACATGCATTTGCCAATGCCAGGACCAAGCCATCACCTCATATCATGAATTTCCCAATGTCGTGACCCCGGACCTGGTTAAAGCACCCAATCCGGGCTCACGGTGGTTTAAGTGATGATAGTACGATGGTTACAATAATACACACATTTAATTTTCCACAGGGTTCCACGGTTAGGATTCTCACACATGTGCATAAGTCATTCACTTTCAAGATCGCGGAAGCGTGTAGCAAGTCAAATTGGTAGCTCATCCCATATTACAAGACTGATAAACACATATAGATGACATGACGTCAGAATGAGCAATATTCATAACAGCATTATCATAATATAAAGTTAAAAGTTTACACAAAGTGTAAGTTGATTAAACATTCCCCAAAAATAATGACCAACAAAGGTCAGTACAACTCAAAAAATATCAATCAATAAACCCCCAAAATGTGTCGCAACTCATACCTCAACCAAATGTTTAAATGACAATGTCAGCTTGCCATTCGACTAACCTCTGCGGCGCACCGACCGCTCCCTCCGACTCCTCCTCAATGATAACGGGATCTGGACTTGAGTACCACAAAAATGGGTCAGACACAACGGTCTGACAGATATGTGAATAGATATCACAATAAGATAAATCGAAAGAGTAATTTATAAGACATTAAAATCGGTCAAAGCATTCATTTCCAAAAGAACAAGATACATCATTTGTCTAAAATATATGTGCAAGATAAAACATGTGGTGGGGTATCAATGAACATGGAACTAGCAAGATATGAACCATACTAAAGCTAAATCCTCCATCACTAGAGTGATAAGAGCACATTCAATGTGTTGGTCTCGGGCACACGAAGTGACGAGAACCAACATTATATATACATATACATATAGCTAGACAAGACTACGGTCGCGGAACCGGGTAACAGGACAGGACATGATCCAAACTGCAGCTAGCTGAAGCACGAGGGGGAGGCCCAAGTCAGTTGATCAGACTGACAAGGACGTCTAAGCTTAGTGGTGCCGACTCATAGGTCACATGAAAATCAAAATATACACATATTTATAATGGTGTAAAACACCCGGGCAGGCGGAACAGGGTGCTCATAGGCATACCTTTCACATCAGTCACTTATCATACAAGTACGGGGCTAGTAAAACATGTCAAATGCCTAAATCAATAGTTTGACGCAAAACTGGCTATATCGAGTGAGATTGGGCTAGAACAAGTATAATCCGAGTAAAACAACACGACCAATCTTTATATAATTACGGACTATATATTGAGGCTTTAGGATTTAAACAATGTGTACAAGGGCTTTGTATGTCAGCTTTTATTCTTGGCATGGTACTCCCGAAGATAAAAGACATCCTAAGGTCATTATACAATTTGACAAGTCCAAAATCCACAATACATTTCCGGAATGAGATTTCTTTCACAATTAATCTCCATGTAACTCCTCCTACGACTTCCCATCGAGTTAGAGCTCCGAACCAACCTCACCGAACCTTAAAACACCCCATTTTAGTGTTTATGGGGTAAGCCCAGGGATTTTGTACAGTTCGCTCAAGCGGACTAGAAGTTTGCTCGAGCAAAGGGCTTTCTGGAAGGGTTCGCTCGAGCAAATACAAGTTCACTTGAGTGAACTAGTCCGAGTCAGGTGGGCTTGAGCGAACTGGAAAGGTGGCTCAATCGATCAAGTCTCTAGAAGGGGGTCGCTCGAGCGACCTAGCTTCTTGGAGGGTTGGCTCGAGCGAACTTGGGGGGTTGGCTCTAGCGAACCAGGTTCTATGAGTGGTTCGCTCGAGTGAATGTGGGTTCGCTCGTGCGAACTGCTTCAGAACCTACAGTTCTGTGCAATCCGAGTTCCCTTCTTTTCCACTTCTCAAACCTCCTTTGTAATACTACTTTTCCACAACCATTTTATTCCCTTTGGCCTTCCAACAACCATATTTACTCCTCCAACAACAAACCTCCAAGCCATTAACTCCCATTCCTTGCAAAATATCCATCATTAATGAAATCATTGACAAAACAAACTTTAGCAAATAAATGTATACATTCTTAAGAGAACATTTAAGAAAGAATAGTCCAACCGTATGCACATTTCAAAAAGCATTATAAACCATAGGAATCTAAGAGAAGATGAATAGTAAAAATCCACATTTTTCCATAAAACAAGGAAGCATTTAAATCAACCCATTCATCCACTTGCCTTGGCTCCAAATTAGCTAATAAGCTCTTAATTACCAATCCCAAGCTCAAAATCAACAATCTACACAAAAATCTTCAAAAACACACCCATTACAAACCCTAAAATGGGCAAACCAAGGAAATAGGAAGAGAGAACTTTCAATAATGGAGATGAAGCTCCTCTAGGACTAGAAGAACAATAATTTAGGAGATGGAGATGATCACTTACATGGAAGACCTTTAAATAGCAAAAGCTTGCTCAAAGAGAACCTTAGAATGGAGGGTTTCTTCTAAAAATGGTATCAATAGAGAGCCTTGATGGAGAGGAAGGAGAAGGTGAGCTCCATTTTTCTTTTAGCAACAGCCTAGTGTGGATTTGGAGGTGAAGAAGCAAGAAGAAAGGGAGCAAACCCTAGGTGGCTGGAACTTCTTCTTTTCAAATGAAAAATTGCAAGAAGAGTAAAGTGAAAGAGGGTTCATTATATATAGAGAGTGGGGATGGGTCCCATAACTAATAGAGCTTGTTGAGCTAAAAATGTCGTCTTCCGGGCCTCGGATGAGTTTGACGAAGAAGGAAGAAATGTTTGTCGAAATTTCTAGTTTCCAAAAAGTATACATTTCGCGGGTTTTGAAAACATTGAAAATGGTGTCCAGATTTTGTATAAAAAGACTGTTTTGCCCCTAATATTAGTAAAGTGGAGTTTCGAGGTCCCGAACGGGGACAGAGCAAACACGAAAGTTGTTGGAAATAATAAAACAAATCAAATGGAGCAAAAACACAAATTTTTCAGAATAACAGAAAATATCCCAAAGTCACACAAAACACTACAAAGGAACTCCCAAAGGGTCTTACTAATGAAACAAAGTTTTCAAAATATTCCAAAGCTATGAAAAAGCTATTATAATCCCAAACATAATCAAAATTCACTAATCTTACTATAACTAAAGCACAACTTAATTAGTACTAATCGCAATCTCTTGGGGCGGGATCTTACACCCAAACAAACAAGATTCTTGTCAGAAATTCCAGTGAAGAAACATGCTCAAAATGTATCATTCAGCGAGTCCACTATCCACCATCACCCTGCTCCCATTATCGCCCTCCTACTTTTCTTCCTTGTTCCATCCTCTGTCCTCTCCTCCTTCCATCATCGTCAGCTCCCACGCAGCCCCTTGAAGAAGATTTATCTCCATTAATTCTATGTATGGCAGTCTAGAATCGTCCTGTAAACGGCCCTCGAACCATCAAATTCTGGGACTAGAAGCTCAGGTGCTTGGACTACATGGGTGTCTGCATTTAATTCGCTGGTTTGCTTAGGAAAAAAATGAAAAGATTTGGGAGTGTATCCAACTCGGCCGAGTCACTCCTGACCTGAACCCTGCCAAGTAGATGGTAGACTCTGAGTTTTAAGTCACTGCTTAAAAGTTCAAGCATCCACCCTTAGTGGTTATTTACCAAATAATATTGGCCGACAATCCAAGCCATTAGATCATGTCAAACAAAATGAAATGGTCTAGTTTGCTCTTTCTTTTCTTGCTTTCCATTTTTGAATGTCATTTGTTGATATGAAGTGTCTCTGTCTTGCAGTGGTTGACCCATAATCTCTTTTATCCAGAGTGACAGCAGTTTGTTTGGGTACTAAAAAAATTTGGTTCTTTATAAAGAGGCTAATGATTAAACATGCATCTCTTCTAATCATGTGGATTCAGCATGATGGTTGATGAAAAAAAGGGGCAGACTAGAGAGATGGACTTAACTGGGGTGGTGTTTTCTTGCATAGCTGTTATAGTTCCCGTATGGCTTCTTTAGAATGCTTTTCAAAAATTATGATTGCATAGTTTATATGCTCTTGATACGAAGCTAGCTACTACATCTTTGTAGTTTTTCCCCTACTACTGTGCTTTGAAACATTTTATTGATGCTTCTTTTCTCCATTTATTTTATCACCAGGTTCTTTTGAAGGATCACCTATAACATCTAGTGATGGTTTTGGGATCAGAATAGATCAACTCACAACAATGACTAGGGATCACAACTTTTCTTCTCTACAACAATATGGAGGGGCAAGTGATACATCCATGTTGATTAGTTTGATGCTTCTAATATATTATAGTTTCATGCACTTCATTATGTAATTTATGTCATTACATCAGGTTAAAGGCCTAGCGTCTTTGTTGAAAACAAATATGGAGAAGGGAATTAGTGGAGACAATAGTGAATTACTCCATCGTCAAAGTGTCTTTGGAGTGAATAATTACCCTCGGAAAAAAGGGAGGAGTTTCTGGGTATTTTTGGCCACATATTTCAATTTTTTGTTTTTACTGTTCATTGTATCCAGTGGATGTGATATTATCCAATGGCAATTATGGCTCTGTTTTTTGTAGGTTTTCCTCTGGGAAGCTTGGCAAGACCTGACCCTCATCATCTTGATGGTAGCTGCTGCGGCGTCATTGGCATTGGGCATAAAGACAGAGGTAAGCTTAAGCTTGTTTTCATGACAAATCATGAGATATATATCCTGTTAAATTTGCACGATAAGCAACGTATCAAGGGAGAACAGCAAGATTCATCAACTCATTATATCTAATGGTTCTGCTTGATAAGCGTCCAGAATTGTAGTTTGAATTAACTGGCTCTAATGATTTGTATCCTTCTCTCTCTCAAATATCAATACACACACTTATATACAATATTACATTATATGAACTAGAGGGACAGTGTTCTCCTACGAGCAGGTTGCATATTGCTAAAATGCAATCCAGCATGCAGGGCCTAAGCAGGGATACATTTATCAATCGGATGAGGGCAGGCAAAAATGTCTCCTTATGGACAAGAGGGAGCCAACAAATCAACCCCACCGGATTATCCCAGCCCTCAATTTAA